>CM065895.1:38864258-40243425 GCA_033439115.1 Firmiana major
GTTTTCAAAACAATTTCCTCGTTGAAAATATGCAATGCTGTGCATTTTTCTTTCAAGGTTAGCCAGCCTACTCATGCATGCATCAAAACATCTCCAAAACGAGCAGGAACCTCTTGTTCTTGCTCCTCCCAATTTTTTCTAAAATTGTAAATTTTACCCTTAACAAGGGTATTTGGGTAATTTACCCATTCGGGTACTAAAATTATTAACTTACTTCTAGACCCTTCAGATAATTTAAAAGACTGCATATGACTTTGAAATTTCGTAAAGTTTACCTCTAGCAGTCCGTAGAATTCCCTTACCTTATTTTTCTGTAGAGTCTGACCATTCCTTTTCCACTGCTGTTTCGTCACGCAGTCCGATTTACTCCCAATCCAATGTCTGAAACTACGTATAAATATTCCTCAGGTCAGATATCATACAATTTAATTGTATTTCCTATTTTCTGGGCTTAATTTAAATCATTGGGCCCATTTACCCCTATTGGGCTCGATTGCACCTTAATGGGCCTTAATCGGCCTTAAGCCCATTTTCCACTTAATTTTCACATTATCGAGGCCTATTGGGCTCATTGGGCCCACCAACAATTTCTTGGACCTTGTTCTAATTCTCGAATAGCTCAATTCATTATTTACAACAATTTATCTAAATTTCCATAATTTAATTTAATTAATGCGGAAATTAAATTCGAAGCACGCATAACGATGTAAATTATCGTAAATAAGGGTTACTTACCCGAGATTCCATGCTAGTACGCAAATCGAAGCTATCTCGAGCTCTCGTTAGATGCCAATTGTCGAGCTACACAATTTCATGAATTTTTGGGTAATTTCCAGTCGTAAATTAATTAAATAAAATATTCCAAAATTTAAATCGGTCAATTTCGACCGCTATTGACTTACCCGTAGCTCGATTACATCGTCGGGATTTTTCTCCAATTTTTTCTCTTTTTCTTTTTCCCTTTTTCCCCTTTTTCTTTTCTTTCTTGGCTGAACCGGATCGCCAGTTCACTCTGGTTCAACCGTTTCGGTGCCTTGCCGGACAGTTCTCCGCTGGCTTCCACCGCTAGTGGCTCCGCTGGGTCGTCCCCAGCACGAATCTGCCCTCGGTTTCGTCCAAGGCCGCTGAAAAGTCACCGATCCGACCTGTTCTCTCCATGTCGGTACCCATTTCCTCTTTCTGTCGTTTCCGGCGTTTTCCTGCAGTTTCACAGGTCGTGGCCGCCACCAATCAGCTCACCTGCGCCTCGAGAACGTTCGACTGGGGGTGGGGTCGGCCAGATCGGCGCCAGTCACCGGGAATCTCCCCTTTCCTCTCTCGGCTTCTCTCCCTCGATCCGGCGTTCTCTGGGGTCGGTGGGGCGCGTCTCCGGTACCAAGGAGGTCGCCGGCCTCTCCTCTTCCTTTTTCAGCCCTTCGCCTGGCCGTTGGCCACCGGACTGTGGCCGTCCGGTCCCTTATTCTTCCTCGGTTTCTTTCTTCGTTTTTCATTCTCTCTTCTTTCTCTCTCCCCGATTTCCATTTCTGATTTCTTTTTTTTTTCAATTCTTCTTCTTTTTTTTCTTTTTTTATTTATTATTTTTATTATTATTTTAATCATTAAAATACTATTATTTGTCAAAAATATCTAAGAAAATTATTAATTTATTCAATTAATTCCTAATTGAATTTATCAGTATTATTTTGACTTTTCGGTATATTTTTCGATTATTTTCGGGATTATTTTTCGAATTAAAAATTTTGATTTAATCCCGATTAATTCCATAAATTCATATCTTGATCAATTTAATCCAAAATTTAATTATTTCACCTTTATTGACCAAGATTTCTCGATCCATTATTTTTAATTAAATTTTTCTTCTCGAATTTATACCGGCTTTCGGTCTTTTGACCATTTTGCCCTTGCACGTGTGCGAGAATTCCATTCCAATTCTTTTGCATTTTTAATTTCGTGTTTTAACTAAAATCGGGTCTTACATAATCTCCCCCACTTAAGGAATTTGGTCCTCCAAATTAAAACCAAGTCATATGAGTCCATAGACTACTCCGGGTACATCAATCGTATCATACTTTTTAATTCTCATGTGACCTTTTCCCGGAGTGTACTACTACCAAAGGACTTTAATTAGGGAGATCGTATTAAACCTCAATACTTTCTCTTTCCTGTTTAATGCCTGAATCAACTTTTTCAATATACTTATATTTACACTGAGCTGAATCTGTTGGAATTCATATTCGATTACCTATGCTGGATCTGGATAGTATTGCCGAAGTATCAAAAGATGGGACACATTGTGGATGCCTGTTTATTCAGGTGATAACGTCAACCTACAGGTCTTATCTCCCACTTGTCCAATCTCTCAAAAATTCCATTCATCAAAACTCAATTTGCCTTCTTCCCGAGTCTCGTTATGTCCTTATTCCCTTAGGATAAATAACTTCAACAATAGAGATTCACCCTCGGTGAATTCCAATGCTTTTTGTCTATTCTGAGGTGTTCTTAATCTCTCACTCAACTGAACATCCTCAGAGACTTATTATACTAATTCGGAAGAAATTTTTATCTGTCACCCACTTTTTCTTGTCTGAGTCGGGGAACAACCCCTACAGCCATACACTGCCTCATAATTGTTATCCCGATACTCAAGTGCCAACTGTCGTTATTGGCGACTTCAATTTGTAACAACTGATCATTCTAGGAGTTTATAAAATTAACGGCACACACTCTCATCATATCTTCCTTATACCTGAATCCTCATACACACTCTGAGTATCTAGGGGTTTCATAACCAGAAGGTGGGTAGACTTAGTCAATTTAGCGACTATCATCTAAATAGCCTCGTGATTCATCTGAGTCCTCTATAACCCATCACGAAATTTATGTAGACTTGCTCCCATTTCCATGCCGTGTCGATATAGGTAGAGGCTGCAATAACCCTGCAGACTTTTAATACTCTACCTTATTCTGCTGACATACTAGGCACTTTTCCACAATCTCTACCATATCTCTTTTCACATCTGACCACCAATACCCTTTTCAGAGATTTTATATATATATTCATTACTTTTCGTATGCACTGTATATCCCAAAGAGTAAGCTTCTGACAATATTACTATCTCATCAACGGTGGTCCTGAGGAGTACTTATACCGTCTCTGAACCTCAGTAACCATTATCATACTCTGTGAACTCTATCACTGTACCCTTCTGAATCTAACCCACATTATCGACACCATGCCGATCATCTCGCTAAGCCTATCAAATCTGGGCACTCTCATCCGGTTCTAGTCTCAGGCTAGCTGTCACACAATCACTGTCATCATCAGAAGGGATCACCTCACTACTGAGGCTCACAACTGCTCAAGTAGCTCATGCTCCCTGACCATCATATGTAATACCATCCCGAGGCTCTTTCTGCTCAAGGCATCAACCATCACATTAGCCTTTCTTGGGTGGTACAATTTTCCACAATCCAAATCTCTCAGAAACTCTAACCCACTATGTATCTCATATTCGCATCTTTCTGTGAAAACAAATACTTAGGGCTTTATGATCAGTGCATACCCAAAATTTCTTACCATGTACATAATAGTACCATATCCTCAATACAAGTACTACCGCTGCCAACTTTAAATCATGGGTCAAATAGTTTATTTCATGATCCTAGAGTTGTCTGGATCCACAATCGACTATCTTCCCATTTTGCATCAATACCTAGTCATTCATGATTTTGAGGTATCCATACACACTGAGAAACCTCTTGAGCTGTTGGGTATGGTGAAAATAATCACGGTGGTCAGTTCATACTCCACTACACCGAAACTCCTGTCACGTCAATCATCCCATTCAAATACCACGCTTTCTTAGTTAAACGAGTCAACAAAGTATACCCTTTTTAGAACTCGCAGCAACCATCTATAAAAGCAATTTTCCAATTGTTGCTTATAATTTTCCCTGAACTTTAAATACACCCAGCATATCATCAATAAGAATGATGACAAATCGGTCCAGGTAAAGTTTAAATAACTCATTGTAGTTGAGCTCCACTACATATTTCAATCGCCCATATCCTTGACCTATGTATGCATAAACGTGTAGTATCACTTCAAAATTGCTCCCGTTCAAGGTACCAACCCGCGTCATTTCCTTTTTCTTATATTAACGGCTTTTATTAAATTTTAATATTTTAACCTTCATAATTAATCGAATTTTATAATTCTTTATTGTACTAATAAAAGTATCCAAATTTTAAATTTATATCTTACCACTGTCGATTTCAAGTTATAGATTATATATATATATATTTCTAGACGCTGTCAAGTCTTCAGGCGGGGAGATATTTTGAAATACCTTTATTAACCCTTAGACTTAACCACAATTACTTTACATATCAGTCCCTGTGGTCACAATTCATATTCGCTACTATTCGCTTTAATCCAAATTACTTCATATTTTAAGGGTATTCTTACCTTGCATACGCCTCTTACTCCAGTACATCTTGTATTTAGGATCAAACATATCTTAAAGAGTATCTCCTTCGTATATCAATTATAACGAAACTCTGTCATTATTCATTTCGTGAGTACCATCATTTGCTCCTTTAATTTCAACCGTTGCACCCCTTTTTATTACTTGTCAAAACTTACAGTATACTTTTCAGGGGTAACCATATCACTATCTTAGGATAGAAATCCGAACATCATAATATGCAGCCGACTACTTTATTCTCAAATATTACTTTAAATTATTCATAGTCCATTAAATAAAATCGGCTGACTTATACTTCTTCCCCCTTTTTCAACTTAAAATCTCTTCATAATTATTCCGTTAGTTAACCTTCCTCTATTGGGGTACTCATTTATCAGCATCGTGCCTAAGAGTGTAGGCATTCATGTCTTTTACTCACTTACATGCGAATGAAGGCGGTATGAAGAAATACGTGGTACCAAGATCAATTAACACAATTATTTCTTTATTCATAAGCAGTGTGGTATCTTTCACCACATCCTGTGAAACATCAGTAGTGTCCTGGTCTAAGACATACACTCGCCTTCGTCCAACAGCTTACTTTCCTTTTCTCTTCGGCTGTGGCCTCCCTTTTCGATGGAGCTATCTCAACAGGGTTTTCTCTATCTCTTTACCTTTCTGTGGGGCAATCTCGCCCAACTCTGAGCAATCATAAATACATGGTCGGCCTTACCACACTTAACGACCATTTTCATCAATAATATCTAGGTGTAGGTCCTACTTCCATGGTATTTACCACACATTCTACAGTGATCCGTAGCAGATCGAGGTTCTCCAATCACAATACCCCTCAAAAGTGCTACAATCGGATAATTGTGGCCTTACCAATCATCTTAGCCCATAACTCATCAAATCAAATCTTTTACCAAACTACCCCCTTTTTCTCGTTCTGCCATCTCTATCATTCTCGATTCTCTTTCTGTCTCTATTTCGGCTCTTACTACCTTTCCCAATCTCAGAGGCGTACAACACTCGATCTTATTCACACAACTATATTCTGCGCACTGCCTCGGTATAGGTAGTGATATCTAACGGGGCCAATCAGACTCTAATCGACAATCTGAGCCCTTCCATAAACTTTTAGACATCTCGACTGTTACTGTTCACAGTGTCGAGGTAATATCTGCCCAAGAATATAACTGAGTTTCATACTCATAATTCATACTTGTCAATAAATCAATTCCTTTTAAACAGTGTCCGGGATATTCTATCACCGGAATACATCCAAAAAAATTTCGCATGTCAGCTCTGGATGTCTAACTCTTAAGTTGGGTCGAGCAGACTTTCATCAATGCTCCGTCTCGCCCTCAAATCCCATGCATACTCTGAGCAATTAGCTCCCAAAATATTCTCCACACTCCGCTCTAACCTCGCGAAGCGTGTCTCAATACTGTCCGATCTCTCTGTCGGACTCTGTGAGGCATGCTTAATATTAGCCTCTATTTCAATCTCATCCTGATTCTCATAGGTCAACTCAACACGATTAGCAGGCTCAGGTCTACCTCTACGACCTCTGCCTCATGCTCTACCTTCTCTATCGCGACTAATATTTGGCATTCCTGCATCCTCAACCATTTCTTAGTTAAAACCCATCTCGATATACACTATTGTAGCTAACCAAGCACAGTAACACGGGGATGTAATTTTCTAATTACTGACACTAACACACATCAGACCAATTTCTACTCTGATACCACCTTTATATGTCACGACCCAAAACTACCCAAAAATCAGAGTAAATTTTTCGCGTTTTGTTATTTTCTTTCATGCTTACCTGTCCTCTGATCGTGACCACACTCCACTAACAAATTGGGTTATGCGTCAATGCCAGTCCCACCATTCATTTACCATTTAACTTAATTCTTTTTCAGTCATTTATAAGTGTTTACAATTTTATACATCCCCTAAAGTCACTTACAAACATGTTACTGTGCTATGCTTATTTAGATACAATATGTACAAGTGTATATACCTTAAATGATGGGCAGCAGCGGATATCCGGAATGCAGTACTATGTCGCCTCAACACCTACTGGAGATTATTTGTGTGAGAAAATGAAAAGGGTGAACACATCAAGCTCAGTAAGGCAATCCTACGAACAAGTAGGTAACCATACTACCTACATGAACGTGGTGCCATGCATAAACCACCCTTTCTCCACACATTTCAAAATTGATGCTATGATTCATGATGTCATGTAAAACAAGTTTGCATGGAAAGTTCAACATGCAACTATTTCAAATCATTTCTTTCTCATTTAAAATTTCACAACAAATCCAGGACTCAACCCATCCCTCGGGTGGTCCTGACTCACACAAAACCATGAAAATCAGTTTACATCACACATGGGTTTAAAAAGTATGAAATTAGAATCATGCAAATTTAGTTTAAAACCCAGTTTCAATCATCGTCAAGATCATCAACATGCGAGACTAGGCAACATCTGTATATCCGTAATAACCAGGACTATGGCCGTGTGTCCTCGTGAGCCCCTCTACTACACGGATCCTAGTGTGCAGGGTCTCACCCTGATCAGGAATCGGCCAGGAGGTGGGTCAATCCAACCAGTCAGTCTTATCCGATCCCATGCATCCGAAGATGCCGTATCCGAAGATACCCCATATCCGAAGATACCGTATTTGAAGATACCCCGTATCCGAAGATACAACACAGTACATCGTACTCCATGCTACTTGCACGGTACATCGTACTCCGTGGACCCATATCATATCTCTATACTGATGCCATGTCTCAAAACGCACGTGCGAGCCTATTTAATCGGTGACACACAGTCAACCCCATGCTCCAAGCACAGCTCATCGCATGTTCTCATAAAAATCAGTGGGGGGTGCGAGCAATGCTCCAGCACTCTCGTCAATTCAAGTAAAACTAGTGCGAGCTAAGCTCTAGCACTCTCATCAAATCATGTGGAAAATCTGGTGCGAGTTACACTCTAGCACCCTGTCACGAAAATCATGTAAAATCTGGTGCGAGTTAGACTCTAGCACCGTGTCACAAAAATCATATATATATATATATATAAAATCTGGTGCGAGTTGGACTCCAGCACCAATGCATGTAAAACTCTAGTGCGAGCTCTCGCTCCAGCACTAATGCATCCATCACAAAACTCAAAATATCGTGCGAGCTGAGCTCTAGCACGTCACATGTCAATAAAAACACGTAGGCGGCTCTGTTTCCTCAAAACAATTTCCAAAACAATTTCCTCGTTGAAAATATGCAATGCTGTGCATTTTTCTTTCAAGGTTAGCTAGCCTACTCATGCATGCGTCAAAACATCTCCAGAACGAGCTTGAACCTCTTGTTCTTGCTCCTCCCAATTTTTTCTAAAATTGTAAATTTTACCCTTAACAAGGGTATTTTGGTAATTTACCCATTCGGGGCACTAAAATTATTAACTTACTTCTAGACCCTTCAGATAATTTAAAAGACTGCATATGACTTTAAAATTTCGTAAAGTTTACCTCTAGCAGTCCTTAGAATTCCCTTACCTTATTTTTCTGTAGAGTCTGACCTTTCCTTTTCCACTGCTGTCTCATCACGCAGTCCGATTTACTCCCAATCCAATGTCTGAAACTGCGTATAAATATTCCTCAGGTCAGATATCATACAATTTAATTGTATTTCCTATTTTCTGGGCTTAATTTAAATCATTGGGCCCATTTACCCCTATTGGGCCCGATTGCACCTTAATGGACCTTAATCGGCCTTAAGCCCGTTTTCCACTTAATTTTCACATTATCGAGGCCTATTGGGCTCATTGGGCCCACCAACAATTTCTTGGACCTCGTTCTAATTCTCGAATAGCTCAATTCATTATTTACGACAATTTATCTAAATTTTCATAATTTAATTTAATTAATGTGGAAATGAAATCCGAAGCACGCATAACGATGTAAATTGTCGTAAATAAGGGTTACTTACTCGAGATTCCATACTAGTGCGCAAATCGAAGCTATCTCGAGCTCTCGTTGGATGCCAATTGTCGAGCTACACAATTTCATGAATTTTTGGGTAAATTTCCTGTCGTAAATTAATTAAATAAAATATTCTAAAATTTAAATCAGTTAATTTCGACAGCTACTGACTTACCCATAGCTCGATTACATCGTCGGGATTTTTCTCCAATTTTTCCTCTTTTTTCTTTTTCTCTTTTTCCCCTTTTTTCCTTTCTTTCTTGGCTGAACCGGTTCGGTCCAGTTCTGACCCGGTTCGGACCCTCGGTGTCACGCCCTGAAAATGTGAAAAATATGGCAAATTTAAAACTTTTTACTTATTAATTCACAATTAAGAGTGCATTCCTGTGCAGTGTCATACATCATCATAGTTATCATGCCTCAGGATCTCATCATAATATAGTATATATTGTGTCTTATACATTACTCAATTCCAAGTTAATTAATCCTAATACTTCCCATACAATGTTATACATCAAGTGTCTGCAATTACAGTAATTATCTGGGTACATGAAAAGATAAAAGATACCTCAAAATACAATATATGGCCTGGAGCTCAAGTCCTCCACTAGCCACTACTCCGTACGTCGCAGGGAGATCCTTTTTCACTTGAAGAACTCTGGGGGGAAAGAAAACAGGGTGAGCTTCTAAATCGCTCAGTAAGGGGGGGTAAGGGACTCATTTCATAAACCAAAATGCACATCACAAAATATTTATTTGTATGTGAAACTCATTAATCTCATTTGAAAACCATAGCATGAAAGTACTCAAAACGATATTCTCATATCTCAAATCATGTGAAAACATGAAGTAAAAAGGCTCAGTCTAGAGCAATAACAAGGCATGTGAAAATAATGCGATAAACGCTTTCTCAAATACGTGATAAAATCACTATAATAATAATGCACACACGTGGCATAGCCACTAACTCACGTGGCATAGCCACTGATTTAAATTCACACGTGGCACAGCCACAGAATAGGGTTTCACGTGGCAACGGCCACTAATTAGGGGTTCTCACGTGGCAACGGCCACCAAATATGGTTTCTCACGTGGCAACGGCCACCAAATGGGGTATCACACGTGGCAACGGCCACCAATAGGGTTTCTCACGTGGCAACGGCCACCAAATGGGGTTTCACACGTGGCAACGGCCATGAAATGGGGTATCACGTGGCAACGGCCATCAATAGGGTTTCTCATGTGGCAACGGCCACCAAGTATACATGGCATAGCCACAGAATGGGTTATTCTCACGTTACCAGAACGGAGAAGAAATCGGGCTTACATGCTACCAGAGCAATGCCCGGTGTGTACTCAAAATTACACACCTAAGTCTTATCACACAAGACTGGTTTGCCTTCACGTAGAACTCATAATGGTTTTTCTCTCATAAAACTCATTTGAAAACCGTTTTGTACTCAACACAAAACATAATAAAACCGAGTTCCAACCGGCAAAGCACACACACATTTCTCAAATCTCGATATTGCCTTAACGTAGAGCCCAGTTCATTACTCACACAAATTCGACGGTTTATAAAGTAATTTCACACTCAGCTTATAAACGCATAAAATAATGGGCTCCAACCGGCTATAAAAATCGTGTGCAATTATAACTTAACACAACACTCAACATGCTTGTTTTATAAACCATAAATCATGCTATAATAGTTTACAAATCACATACACAAATGGTTTAGATTTCCCTTACCTCTTTGCACCTCGTATAGTGCAATCGTTTCCCCCGTATCACGGACTAGCCTCGCATTCCACTCTGAAACTCCCGAGTTGTCCAAACGATGTTAAAACATCAATACTCAATTATCTCATCAACCTCAATTCTCAAAATCGAGCATAATTGCTCATAACACCTCAAATCTCTTGATTCTCGTAACTCTACCCCAAACTACATTCTCATTCACAACATCTCAACGTTCTACATATCTCATGTCTATTATCTATGCTAATTCACCACATTGTCTAAATTTCTATTTATAGCTCAAATTCCCAAAATTGCTAAATATCATTATCACTCCAACCACATTGCAATTTCATCAATCCCTAATCATTTCTCAGCTATTTCAACACAATGACAACCACCATTATCATCAAAATCATCTCAAATATCAAGATCAAGGTTTAGAAATTACCCAAAGCTTGTGAGACTCACAACCCACGCCTCGATTTGATTCGTCCTTCGATTTCCAAGTATGTTGTTCCCCTTTGATGAGGAACAACTTTCCTTCTTGCCACAACTTCTGATTTGGCCGAAAATGGGTGCTTTGGATGAGTGAGAAAGCTAGGTTTCGGTAAAAATGGGGGTTGGAAGAGAGAGAAAGTGAGGTTGCAGGAGAAAAACAGGGGTTCTTTATATAGGCTGAGGGTAGAAGATCGATCTGGCTCTTGATGAGATCGATTTGCATTTGAATTTTTGGGATGATTTGGGGCAATTTATGCCTAGGAGATCGATCTTTCGAGGGGTGAGATCGATCTCTTTATGGCTTTATGAGATCGATCTGCTCCTTGAGGAGATCGATCTTCTCCCAAACAGAATCATTTGGAGATCGATCTCTTCCTCATGAGATCGATCTTCTCTCAAATAGAATCATAAGGAGATCGATCCTCTTCCATTGGAGATCGATCTGCTCCTCAAATTCCTCCTTCCTTGTCATTTTCAACTCACCAGATCGATCTCTCCTTCTTCCAGATCGATCTGTCCTCATAACTTCACACTTATTTTAAACACTTAACATATAAATCTCCAATTATCATTCCCCAATTCACTTAGCTCAATAAGTTACACTTCAAGTTCATATTACGTCATTCAAATATATCTAAAATTCTCAGATCTCACACTCGGTTCACTTCGGTCCGACCGATTCGGTGCCTTGTCGATCGGTTCTCCGCCGGCTTCCGCCGGCAGTGGCTCCGCTGGGCTGTTTGCAGCACGAATCTGCCCTCGGTTTCGTCCAAGGCCACCAAAAAGTCATCGGTCCGGCCTGTTCTCTCCACCATCGGTACCCATTTCCTCTTTCTGCCGTTTCCGACGTTTTCTGGCAGTTTCGTCGGTCGTGGCCGCCACCAATTAGCTCACCTGCGCCTCGGGAACGTTTGGCTGGGGGTGGGGTCAGCCAGATCGACGCCGGTCGCCGGGAATCTCCCCTTTCCTCTCTCGACTTCTCTCCCTCAATCCGACGTTCTCCGGTGTCGGTGGGGCGCGTCTCCGGTACCAGGGAGGTCGTCGGCCTCTCCTCTTCCTTTTTCGGCCCTTCGTCTGGCAGTTGGCCGCCGGACGGTGGTCGTCCGGTCCCTTTTTCTTCCTCAGTTTCTTTCTTCGTTTTTCGTTCTCTCTTCTTTCTCTCTCCCTGATTTCCATTTCTGATTTCTTTTTTTTTCAATTCTTCTTCTTTTATTTTCTTTATTTTCTTTTTTTAATTATTTTTATTATTATTTTAATCATTAAAATACTATTATTTGTCAAAAATATCTAAGAAAATTATTAATTTATTCAATTAATCCCTAATTGAATTTATCAGTATTATTTCGACTTTTCGGTATATTTTTTGATTATTTTCGAGATTATTTTTCGAATTAAAAATTCTGATTTAATCCCGATTAATTCCAAAATTTAATTATTTCACCTTTACTGACCAAGATTTCTCAATCCATTATTTTTAATTAAATTTTTCTTCTCGAATTTATACCTACTTTCGATCTTTTGACCATTTTGCCCTTGCATGTGTTCTAGAATTCCATTCCAATCCTTTTACATTTTTAATTTCGTATTTTAATTAAAATCGGGTCTTACAGTTTCTCTCTTTTCTATCTCTTTCTTTATTTAGCAATCGGTCATAGGTTTTTTTTTTTTGTTCTTTTGTATCTTCACTGTTAGCTATCAACTTGGACTTTTTAGCCCTTCACCATCTTGTCTCTGATATTATTATTATTATTATTATTATTATTATTATTATTATTATTATTATTATTATTATTATTATTCTTTTGTATCTAGCACTGTCTGAAACAGATTTGGCCGTGCAAATGCTTCTCTGACATGGATATGTATTTGGCACAAATACGTGAGAATTGGAGCTGTGTCGGCTTAATAGGACCTTTTTTGAACTATAAGTTCATCGACCATGTTTAATTGATGCGAAAGTGAGAGCAACCGCTCTTTATTTTATTTTATTATTTTGTCATTGTAATTTGATAAATGATGTTCAATGTGCCATTAGTGTTGGCTTGCAAATGACTTGCAAAGGCTAGTGTGAATTGCACTAAAAATTTGGTAGCTATGATTTGACTCCCAAATGACAACTCCTTGGAGCTTGGTTCTTGTTTCATAACTGTGAGGCAACATAACTTATATTGAAGGATGAAGTTGGCTTCTTTCTTGGGGATAGTTGTAAATACTATGTGCTCTTTTAATGAGTTGTTGTTTAGGCTTTAAGGATGCTTGACAGAATGCCTGGTATGGACTGTTGTCTTGTTACCTGATTATTTTAGCCTCGTTTGACTTCAATTAGTTAGTTATTCTTAAGGTATGATGCACCAAAATTGGAGTTGTCCTTTTTAGCTTCGTTCTTATTGCCTATGCTTTAGGATCTCTTTTTGTTGAAGTCTGTGTTTCAACTTCATTAATTAATAAAACTACTTTTCTTTTCAAAATAAAAATGTGCCATATATTGTCGCATGTTGAGCTTACTACTAATATTTGGATCTCTCTTTAATATTTGCTAATGTAATAATGAATTTTTATCAAAAGACAGAAGGGAAAAAGAAAGGAACTGTAATTTAAATGTTCAGAAGTTTTAGTGGTATTTGTACTTTATTTTGCAGTTTATTCCATTACCTTCAGTTGCTGGCTTTTACTTTGCTCATTTCATTAAAAAGAAGAGCCTTCCATCGTATTTTGCCTTTGTTGTGCTTGGGAGCTTGATGGTGATGTGGTTTGTGTTACATAATTTCTAGGATCTAAATATATGGTTGGCAGGCATGTCCTTGAAATCCTTTTGTAAACTTATTGTTGCGGATGTTGTTCTAGCCATGGCTGTTCCTGGTTTAGCCCTTCTTCTGCCAAAACTTCATTTTTTGACTGAAGTTGGTTTAATCAGCCATACATTGTTGCTATGCTACATCGAGAATCGGTTTTTCAGTTACTCAAGCGTATACTATTATGGATTGGATAATGATGTAATGTATCCAAGCTTCATGGTCATCTTGACTACATTGGTTGGCTTTACACTTGTGCGAAGACTATCTGTGGATCATTGTATTGGACCCAAGGTAGTTTAGATTTTGACGTGTTTGTATTTTTCGAAGCTGGCTATGTTGTTTATTACATCAAAGTCTGTTGTGTGGCTGTCAGTTGTCCTTTTATTAGTCATTTCACCTCCATTGCTTCTTTACAGGTAGGCACTTGATTTCTCACCCTCTCTCTCATTTTAAATTAAGATGAAAGCAATTTTTTTTTGATCACTTTATAAACTTTGAAGGGATAAATCAAGAACATCATCAAAGATGAAAGCCTCGCAAGGCTATGCACATGTTGCTGTGGTTGCATTATCAGTATGGTTTTGCCGTGAAACAATTTTTGAAGCATTACAATGGTGGAATGGTAGACCGCCGTCTGAGAGTTTTCTTCTAGGATTTTGTCTTCTTTTGACTGGATTGGCTTGTGTAGCCATAGTTGCTCTGCATTTCTCTCATGTCATGGTATGGATACACTTTCTGTTGCTTTCCCATATACTGTTAAGTTATTCTTTGTCACGAAAGATCCCTATATGTTATCATCCATAAAATCAATCTTGTTTCATTTTAACTAGAAAATGTGTTGTTTAACGACTCAATCATGTTTCATTTTACTCCATATCTGCTGAGTTTTTCCTTCAGGCTACTGTTCTTCATGCACTCATCATTGTAAGAGTAGTTTGTGCATTTGTTTTTTGTGTTCCTCACCCATTTTCCTTCTGCCTCCAGCATAAAGCTCCTACCATGGATCTTTTCCCTCTTTGTGGCTCTATTTCCTATGACTTACCTATTAGAAGGTCAAGTGAGAATTGAAAGCTTCCTTGGAGATAACAAATTTGGGGGCATTGCAGAGGAAGACATGAAGCTTAGAACTCTACTGACTGTTGAGGGGGCAAGGACATCTCTTCTTGGTCTGTATGTAGCAATCTTTATGTTTATAGCTTTGGAAATAAAATACGAACTTGCCTCACTTATACTGCTGGAAAAGACTCGACTGGGTGTAGATATATCCACCCCTTATACTTGGTCACAATTCATATTCCCTACACATCACTTAATCCAAATTACTTACATATCAAAGATATTCTTATCTTGCATACGCCTCTTATTCCAATATATCTCGTATTTAGGATCTATCACATCTCAAAACTTATTTCCTTTCATATATTACTTATAACAAACTCTTTCATTACTTGTCAAACTTAAAATACACTTTTTAGTGATGTTTTCACCCTTATTTTCAACTTATAATCCATATACCCAGATTCAGTTAGTGAAAATCAACTAACCATCATCATCTTACCTAAGGGTACAAGCTTCACATCTTTCACTCGTTTATAAGCAACTGAAGGCGGTATGAATAAATGCGTGGCACCAGGATTAATTAAAATAATTACTTCATTATTCACAACCAGTGTGGTATCTTCCACCACATCATATGAAACATCAATAGTGTCTGGTCCAAGGCATACACTCGCCCTCGTCCAACATCTTATTTCCATGGTAACTACCACATATTCTACACTGTTTACACTTGCTACTCTGATTACTCTGCTACATTGTTACATTGCTCACACTGTTACACTGCTCACACAGCTACGAAGCAGGTTAGGGTCCTCCAATCATAATACCCCTCAAAAGTGCTGTAATTGGATACATTGGGGTTACCAATCATCTTACCCCGTGACTCATCAGCTCTAAGCTTTTACCAAACTACCTTTTTTCCATTCTGACATGTCTGTCATTCTCTATTCTCTTTTTGTCTCTATTACAGCCCTTACTACCTTTCCCAATCTCAGAGGCGTGTAACTCATGCTTTTATTCACACAATTGTAGTCTGTGCACTGCCTCAGCATAGGTAGTGATATCTAACGGGACCAATCAGACTCTAATTGACAATCTGAGCCCTTCCATGAACTTTTAGTCATCCCGACTCTCACTGTTCATAGTGTCGGAGTCATATCTGC
This sequence comes from Firmiana major, assembly GCA_033439115.1. Taxonomy (NCBI): domain Eukaryota; kingdom Viridiplantae; phylum Streptophyta; class Magnoliopsida; order Malvales; family Malvaceae; genus Firmiana; species Firmiana major. The sequence goes on from CM065895.1 coordinate 38,879,981, forward strand.
CCAGGAATATACTGAGATTCATACTAATTAATCAACCAGTTCCTCTGGGTCAGAGTAAATAATTTCATTTGTAATTTCCTTTAACCAATGTCTAGGATATTTTATCACCGGAATACATATAAAATTATGGTCTCATGTCCAATCTAGATGTCTAACTCTTAAGATGGGTCGAGCGGACTTCAACTAATGCTCCGACTCGCCCTCAAATACCATGCATACCTTGAGCAATTAGCTCCATAATATTCTCCACACTCTGCTCCAACCTCGCGAAGCGTGTCTCAATACTATCCGATCTCTCTGTCAGACTCTGTCCGATCTCTCTGTCGAACTTTGTGGGGCATGCTCAATACTAGCCTCCACATCGATCTCATCTTGAGTCTCATGTGGTGACTCAGTACGACTCTCGGGCCTACCTCTACGGCCTCGAGCACGTGTACTCGCCTCTCTGTCATAGCAGCTATCAGTTAATGAGTCTATACTTACATTCAAAAACAATTTCTTAACTGCACTTCCATCTCGATATACATAATTGTATCTAAAAATGAACAATACATGGGGATGTAAACTTCCTTAACCACTAACACCGAATCATATCAGGCCAACTCAAGCTCTGATACCATTTATTGTCACGACCCAAATTACCTAAAATCAGAGTAATTTTTTTTTTGCTTTTTCGTTTATTATTTAATTCGTACCTTTCTCTTATCGTGACCATCATACAAACAGTTGGGCTATGATTCGGTGTTAGTCACCTCTCACCTATTTACCATTTCATTTTCATAATCACATTCATATATCAGAGTTTACTATCATTTGACTTTAATTAAACACTTACACATTGGTATTTATAACTCTACATCCCCGACATCATATCTATTTACAGTACTGTGCATTACATATTTAGATACAAAACTTTACAAATGTGTATACCTATCTCTCGATGGGAAGCAGTGGATACTAAGCATGCAAGTCCTCAGCCGCTTACTAATTTCTGTGAGTGCTCTGAAAAGATGGGAAAATAAGGGGGTGACCAAACCACACGCTCAGTAAGGCAATTATGCAAGTAAGTAGATAGTTCCACTATCTACATGCTCATAATGCCATGCCCTTAAATCCATTTCTTTTCATTTAAAATTTCACGCAAAAAATCATGCATATTTCAATGCTATAATTTATCAAAACTATTTGTGCATATAGAAATCATATAATTCATGCATCAAAGGTATTTTATGTGACATCATTAAATCATAATGAGCATGAAACAAATCCAGATCATGCATTCTTTCATGTCATGTAAGACAAATCATGAATTTGAAATAAAAGCATGGAAAACAACATCATGCTACTGCATTTAAATCATTTCATTTAAAACGCAGTATAAAATAACCCAAAGGGGTTAAGCATCTCATAATTCAAATCTCAACTCGTAAAACAATTCATTGTAAAACTTCGGTTATAAAACTACCATTCTTTCAGGGTCACAAATCATAAAATCATCAAATCATAAAATCGGGGGCCTGACCCCTCCCTCGGGTCTACCCTGGTCTAACGACCAATAGTTATATCATGTGAGACAAGCAGGTGATTATATCAGTAACATCGAGGACTATGGCCATATCCTAGTGATCCCTGGCAACACGGTGCCTAGTGTGTGGGGTATCACACCTGAAACGGGAGGTGGGTCGTCCTACCCGCCAGAACAACATAACACCAGGATTGCGAGGGCAAAGCTTACTGCCTCGTGGCTAATGCCACTCCACTCCAACAATCCCCACGGTACAGTGTACTCCGCGTGACATACACGGTACAACGTACTCCGTCAACCCAAGCTCAATCAGGGGTGCCTATAATAGGTCTTATCCACCCATATCATCTCTTTCTCAGTATGCACGTGTGAGCATATCATCTCATTGTGACACACAGTCTACAGGAGGCTCCAACATGGCTATATGCATGTAATATAAATCCCTGTGCGAGCGAAGCTCTAGCACGGCTCTATGCATATTCATGATATCAGAAAACCTCGTGTGAGCGAAGCTCTAGCACGGTTTCATAAAAATCAGTAAAATCTGCGTACGAGCAGCGCTCCAGTACGACTTAAACTGATTATAAATTCAAGTAAAATCCACGTACAAGCAATGCTCTAGTACGGATATGTATAAAAACTCAGTGAAAACCTCGTATGAGAAAAACTCCAGTACGACATTCAAATGAATTATAAAAACCATATAAAACTTTGTGCGAGCAAGCTCCAGCACAAATGAATGCTCAAGTAAATCAAATCTTATACGAGTTACACTCCAGCACGGCTTTACGCATAAGTAATTCAAATCTCGTGCGAGTTACACTCCAACATGGCTTTTATGCAATATCATATCAAAACAGGATGTGAGCTAAGCTCCAGTATCTTTTTATGCATATCAAATCATAAAACTAGTGCGAGCAATCGCTCCAGCACCTTTTTATGCATATCAAGTCAAAACGAGTCAAACATGTCAAAACAGAGTGCGAGCTAAGCTCCAGCACCTCTTATGCATTCCACAATAATAAAATCAGTGCGACCAATCACTCTAGCACATTTCATGCATATGATGTCACACAAGTCAGTGCGAGCAACCGCTCAAGCACATTTTTGCACAATCACAAACGCAGATATAGTGCAAACTACGTGTCGGCACTATATGTTTCCATATAAACTTGATAGTTAGCCCGTTTTTTCAAAAAATTTCATTTAAATACCAATAACACTTACATAGTGTTATTTTAGGAAACTTATGCAATTATTGGCCAATCTATCGATTTACTTTGATTAAAAACCAAGAAAATTCCTTAAATCAGAAATTACTTAAATCATGCATTTCGTGCATGTCATGCTTTCACCATCCTTAGGCGAACTTCCCTCAATAGGGGTAAAATAGACTTTTCACCTATTTCGATCCTTAAAATCATTTAAACCACTTTTAGGATCATTATACAATAACAGTGTATACATACATAATCAATGTATACAAAAACTATTAAAATACACATAGCTACCTCTAGCTACTCACACAATTCCCTTACCTCATTTTCTGTACAGTCTGACCTTTCCACTGATGACTCGTCACGCAATCCGATTTACTCCCAATCCAATCTCTGAAACTGCTGATAAATATTTATCAGGTCAAATACAATCCAACTAATTGTATTTCATAATTTTTTGGGCTTAATTTAAATCATTGGGCTCGTTTACCCATATTGGGCCTGATTGCACCTTAATGGGCCTTAATTGACCTTAAGCCCATTTACCACGCTTTATCGAGGCCTATTGGGCTCGTTGAGCCCATCAATATTTATTGGACCTCGTTCTAAATTCTCGATATCTCAATGAATTATTTACGACAATTTATCTCTAATTCTAGAATTTAATTCATTTATGCGAAAATTACATCTGTAATTCATCAACATGCATAAAGATGCAAATTAGCGTAAATAAATGTTACTTACTCGAGATTCCATGATAGTACGCAAATCGAACCTGTCTCGAGCTCTCGGTTGATGCCAATTGTCGAGCTAGACAATTTAATATTTTTTTGAGTAAATTTCCAAACGAATATTAATCAAATTAAATATTTCCAAAATTTAAATCGATCAATTTGATCATTTATCGACTTACTCGTAGCTCGATTGCATCACTGGAATTTTTCCCAATTTTTCCTCTTTTTCTTTTTCCCTTTTTCTTCCTTTTTCCTTTTCTTTTTGGCTAAACCGGTTCGGTCCAGTTCAACCGGGTTCAGACCGTCGGTTCAGCCTGGTTCGACCGGTTCAGTGCCTTACAGGCCGGTTCTCCGTCGGTTTCCACAGCCAGTGGCTTCGCTGGGTCGTCTGATGCACGGATCTGGGGTTAGTTTCGTTCAAGGCCGCCGAAAAGTGGCTGGTCCGGTCCTTCTCCCTTCCGGCGTGGGTATCGTTTCTGTTTTTCGCCGTTTTCCAATGCTGGCCACCATTTTACCGGCCAAAGCTACCACCAATCGATCGATCTTCCTATGACGCTCCCTCGGCTGGCGATGGCCGGGCCTAGATCGACGCCGGTCATCGGTTCCTCTTTTCTCCCTTTTCGATTTCTCTCTTTTTTTTTCTATCTCCCCTTTCGTCGATCGTCGTTCCTCCGAGCTGGTGGTACCGACCGTGGCTCGCGGTCACCCTTTTCGGCCAGCTCGCCTGGGCCCGACGCCGGCCGCCTCCATCGGTGAGGCAAAGGGGGCTCGGCTCCCTCACTTATGTTCTGTTTCCAGTTTCACGTTCTTTCGCGAAATTTTTTTTTCAATTATTTTATTTGTTATTTATTATTATTTTTATTATTTTAATTGATTAAAATATTATTATTTTCTCAAAATGTCTAAAAAAATTATTATTTTATTCATTTATTCTGTAAATGAATTTATCAGTATTATTTCGTCTTTCGGGAAAAATTTTCGAATACTTTCTCGGATTATTTTTCGAAGTAAAATTTTCAGTTAATTCCAATAAATTCATATCTTGATCAATTTAACCCAAAATTTAATTATTTCTTCGTTATTGATCAAGATTTCTCAATCCATATTTTTAATTAATTTTTCTTCTCGAAATTATATCGGGTTTTGATCTTTTAACCGTTTTGCCCTTGCACGTGTTCAAAAATTCCATTTCAATCCTTTTGTATTTTTAAATGCATTCTAAAATTTCTATTCATTCCTTTTACTCTTAGGATAAAAAAATTGGGTCTTACACCTTTTGGTTTTGATGCTTTGATGAGGGTAGATGCTTAGCATTTATCTACATCAATGGCAAAGTGGAACCTTGGTTGGAGAAAGGAAGGAAGCATCCCGAGTTGCTGGAATCACATGGATGAAGGACGTTGATATTTTTTTGTTGTAGTCTACAGATTTTCCCTCTCGGTTTCACTCTAAGTTACTGTCTCATTTTTGTTTGCTGTCCTAAGCTGTTATTGAAATCATGTTTTCTGGTTTATAGTATAGTGGGGTTGCAAAGAACTGAGAGCCACATATTAGTTCTCTGCTTTGCTCTGTTTTCTTTGTTCGGCTACTGTTTATCATTGTTGGGTTGGTTTCTTTTCTGCAATGTCCGTTAGTTGATGCTGTTGGTGTTGGTTTATTTCTGTGTGGTTCAATCATCGACACAAAAGCTACCTCCAGGTTACTCTTTCTGGCCCAAGCAGCACAAGGCAGAACATAGTGCAGCAGAGAACAGCTTGCAGCTGCGTGGTTGTTGGTGATGGAAGTAGAGCAGTACTGAACCGAGACTAGCATAGCACCTGGAACCGAGGAAATCTAGAGTAGCGTAGAGCACTTGGGGCAGTAGGACACAACAGAACTGAGAGCAGTGCACGTCCTGACCGAGAGCTGAGAACGTGAAACAGCAGAAGCGGACCCTTCCTGGAGTAGCAGCAAATTGCAGAACCGAGAAGAAGAATGAGAGTAGCTGGAACCGAGATAGGCCTGGAGCACCTAGCAGTAGTTAGAGCAGTGTCTGGTCAAGCCTGGAGTAGATGGCAGAATCGAGCAACCCGTGAGCAGGAGAGAATAGCTGGCCGAACAGCAGGCAAAAGCCTGGACCAGAGGGCAAAACCGAGACCACCTGGAAACCAGAAAATGAAGAAATGAAGGATAAACAGTGAATGGAGGGAGTTCTTTGTTGATTTAAATTGTTTAAAGCCTTGTTTGGCCAATTAATGTGTTATTTCATGTTTTTACTTTAATGAATTAAATTGATTAATACTTGTTAGTTGTCACTTAGGTAATTTAATTAAGTAATGGTAGGTTAGCTTTATTATTTTTGCATGTTAATTTGCAGTGTTAATTTTTAGTTAGTAGTTAATTTTATATTACAGGTTTTAAGATTTTATTTTAGTTTAGATGCATTTAGAGTTAATTTAGATTAAATGTGTTTCATGCATTTTTAATTTAGTCTTTATTTTCATTAGGTTTTAGTTTAGCTTAAATTGCATTTTGATTAAGTAGTTTAAAATTGCATTTTAGGTTAGTTTAATTGTAGTTTAATTTTATTGCTTTATTTTCATAATTGCATTTTATTTTAATTGCGTTAATTAGTTTTAATTGTTTTAATTTCTTTTGTAGGTTTTTGATTTTAATTGCATGGAGCACTGTAAGTAATTTTCCTCGATTTTAATTTCTTCATTTTATAGCTTTTATTATTTTATTGCTTTCAGTATTTTTAATTCTAGCTATGTAGATCACCCACCTTAATTTTATAATTTGCTAGAATATACTTAGGGTAAGATTAACCGGTAGTTAATTAGGCTAGTCAACTTCTCTGTGGGACGATAACTCGGGACTCAAATCCCATTATTATTTGTACGACCCGTGCACTTGCAGACATATACCTTTTGGGCGTGTCAGCGCATTTTTCACTTCAAGCCCATGCACATTTAGGTGCGTGGCTTACCTCTCGCATTTTTCACTTCAAGCCCTTACACATTTTCTTCGTGGCTTACCTCTTGCATTTTTTCATTTCAAACCCTTTATTTGGGTGTGGCTTACCTCACGCATTTTTTGCTTCAAGCCTTTGCACATTATCTTCATGGCTTTCATCACGCAATTTTTGCTTCAAGCCCTTTATTTGGGTGCGTGGCTTACCTCGCACAATTTTCGTTTCAAGCCCTTGCACATTTTCTTTGTGACTTACCTCGCGTATTTTTCACTTCAAGCCCTTTATTAGGGTGTGTGGCTTACCTCGCGCATTTTTCTCTTCAAGCCCTTGTACATTTTCTTCGTGGCTTACCTCACACATTTTTCGCTTTAAGCCCTTGTACATTTTCTTCGTGGCTTACCTCGCGCATTTTTCACTTCAAGCCCTTTATTTGGGTGCGTGGCTTACCTCGAGCAATTTTCGCTTCAAGCCCTTGCACATTTTCTTCGTGGCTTACCTCGCACATTTTTCACTTTAAGCCCTTGTACATTTTCTTCGTGGCTTACCTCACGCATTTTCCGCTTTAAACCCTTGCACATTTTCTTTGTGGATTACCTTGCGCATTTTTTGCTTCGAGCCTTTTATTTAGGTGTGTGGCTTACCTCGCCCATTTTTCTCTTTAAGCCCTTGCACATTTTCTTCATGGCTTACCTCATGCATTTTTTACTTCAAACCCTTTATTTGGGTGCGTGACTTACTTCGCGCATTTTTCGCTTCAAGCCCTTGTACATTTTCTTCATGGCTTACCTCACGCATTTTTCGGTTCAAGCCCTTTATTTGGGTGCGTGATTTACCTCGCGCATTATTTGTTTCAAGCTCTTGCACTTTTTCTTTATGGCTTACCTCGCGCATTTTTCGCTTCGAGCCATTTATTTGGGTGCATGGCTTATCTCGCACATTTTTCGCTTTAAACCCTTGCACATTTTCTTCATGGCTTACCTCACGCATTTTTCGGTTCAAGCCCTTTATTTGGGTGCGTGATTTACCTCGCGCATTATTTGTTTCAAGCTCTTGCACTTTTTCTTTATGGCTTACCTCGCGCATTTTTCGCTTCGAGCCATTTATTTGGGTGCATGGCTTATCTCGCACATTTTTCGCTTTAAACCCTTGCACATTTTCTTCGTGGCTTACCTCGCGCATTTTTCGCTTCAAGCCCTTACACATTTTCTTCGTGGCTTACCTCGCACATTTTTCGCTTCAAGCCATTTATTTGAGTCCGTGGCCTACCTTGCACACTTTTCGCTTCGAACCCTTGCACTTTTTCTATGTAGCTTACCTCGCGCATTTTTCACTTCAAGTCCTTACGCCTTTTCTTGCATTAAGTTTCGGTTGAGATCTAGAATTTGTAACCCACATTCTTACGGGAATGTATCAAGAATAACACCATCCAGATTGTTTCTCCTTAGATTGAGAACCCCAAGGGACAAACTCTGTTGAGTTAGACATTGAGGAATTGGCCCACTCAGGGAATTATTAGATAGACAAGTACTTGAAGATATGTACTGTTGCATATCGACTTGGAGATACTCCCTTGAAATGTATCACTAGAGAGAGAGAAGAAATAAGCAAAATCGAAGTAATCGTCGATATAAGCTAGTAAAATAGAGCTAAAATTATTGTTCGAGTAATCCAGATAGGTGGCATATTGTGGAAGAAATGGGATTTTCCCTTGCAACTGGTTGCCATAAAGGTCAAGAACATTAAGACGTGAAGTTATATTTTGCAAAGGTCCATCGAATTCTATGAGGGAGTTTCGAGAAAGATTTAGGTGTTGAAGTCTTACGGCTTCCAAAATCCATTTAGGTATTCCACCATGTATATTGTTGTTTGAAAGGTCTAGATAGACTAATCTAGATTGATTTTTCAATAAATCAGGGAATTTCATTAAGTTACAAGAAACCAACTTTAATGTGGTAATGTTGGGGAAGGACTGCAAGGAAGTTTTAGTAGCATTTGAAAGTGGCCCTTGTAACAGATTGCTGCTAAGATTAAGAGTATCTAGTAAAGAGGCCTCACCATGGAGGATAACAAGGTTACCACTGAAATGATTTTCTGAAAAAAAAAATTTCTGCAACGATGGAATGCGGAATAAAGTGGGTGGGATTGTTCCATTGAATTTGTTGTTTTGTAAGTCAATACTTACTAGTGTAGAAAACCCTGACCAATCAGTGGAATTAATTGTGCCACTTAATTGATTATGAGAAAGGTTTAGCTGTGTAAGATTTCTTGATGATGAGAATGATTGCATTTGACCAAAAAATTTGTTGGATGAAAAATCTAGATAGACAAGCTATCCAAGTTTCATCATTGATTCTGGTATTTATCCAGTGAAATTGAACGTGCAAGCTCTAGTCTTGTTAATTACCCAAGGTTACAATAAATTCTGGTAGTTGTCCCCCAAAACTTGTGTCACTAAGTACCAATGTCTGAAGAGATGCATTCAGAGAAAACTTTAGAATCGAACTTATGAGTAATTTATTGTTGGACAAATCAAGAGTCAGTAACGTAGTCGTATGTAGGATTTCTTTTGGGTGTCTTCCAGTCAGACTAGTAGTACTAAGACGAAGGGCAGTTAAATTTTGGAATTCCGCATTGGAAGTGGAGCACACAAGTTGTTGGTGTCCAAGCGGATGACTGAGAGAGACCGAAGCTTGGAAAACGAAGAATCTATAGGTCCTGAAAGATTATAGTCTGACATGCTCAACACTTGCGAATTGATCAATGATGATAATGTCACGACCTAAATTACCTAAAAATCAAAACAAATTTTTTGTTTTTCGTTTATTACTTAATTCTTACCTTCCTTTCATCGTGACCATCCTACCAACAGTTGGGCTATGATTCGGTGTTAGTCCCTTCACACTACTTACCATTCCATTTCCATGTTACATTTACACATTAGGATTTACTATCCTTTGACTTTAACTAAATACATTTACAATGGTATTTACATAACCTTACATCCCCGACATCATATCCGTTTACAGTACTGTGCATTTAAATGTTTAGATACAAAAATATACAAATGTGTATACCTATCTCTCGATGGGACGCAGCGGATACCAAGAATGCAAGTCCTCAACAGCACTCAAACTACTAAAAATACACTGTAGATGAGGAAAATAAAGGGGGTGAGCAAACCACGCGCTCAGTAAAGCAATCATGAAAGTAAGTAGATAGCTTCACTATCTACATGCTCATAATGCCATGCCCTTAAATCCATTTCTTTTCGTTCAAATCTCACGCACGAAAACATGCATACATCAATGCCATAGTTTATAAAACTATTCATGCATATAGAAATCATGCAACTCATGCATCCATGGCATTTTATGTCAAATCATAATTCGCATGAAGTAAATCAAGATCATGCATTATTTCATGCCATGTAAAACAAATCATGAGAAACAATTCTTTTCATGAATTTATAATCAAAGCATGAAAAACTCATCATGTTACTGCATTTAAATCACTGCATTAAAACTCAGTATAAAATAACCCGAAGGGGTTAAGCATCTCATAAATCAATCTCATTAAAAATTCATTATAAAATTCTGTTATAAAATTCACCATTCTTTTAGGGATACATTTCATATGATCATCTGAAAAATCTAGCATCATAGTAGAAAATCACAAAATCGGGGGCCTGACCCCTCTTTCAGGTCTACCCTGGTTTATCGAAACCACAAGTTATACCATGTGAGACATGTAGGTGACTATATCAGTAACAACGAGGACTATGACCATAACCTAGTGATCCCTGGCTACATGGTACCTAGTGTGCGGGGTATTACACCTGAAACGAGAGGTGGGTCAATCCTGTCGCCAGAATAACATAACATCAGGATTGCAAGGGCAAGAGTTGCTGCCTCATGGCTAATACCACTCCACTCCAACAATCCCCACGGCACAGTGTCTCCATGTGATATACACGGTACGACGTACTCCGTAAACCCAATCTCAGTCAGGGGCTGCCTGCAATAGGTCTTATCCACCCATACCATCTATGTCTCAGTATGCATATGTGGCATATCATCTTACTATGACAAACAGTCTACAGGAGGCTCCAACACAGCTATATACATGTCATATAAATTCTTGTGCGAGCGAAGCTCTAGCACGGCTCCATGCATATTCATGATATCTAAAAATCTCGTGCAAGCGAAACTCTAGCACGGTTTCATAAAAATCAGTAAAATTTGCGTACGAGTAGCACTCCAGTATGACTTTAAAATTATTTATAAATCCATATAAAATCACGTGCGAGCAAGCTCTAACATGTTTTTATGCATAAAGAAATCAAATCTCGTGCAAGTTACACTCAAGCACGACTTTTATGCAATTATCATATCAAAACAGGATGCGAGCTAATCTCCAGCACCTCTCATGCATGTCAAATCATTAAAACTATTGTGAGCAACCGCTTCAGCAACTTTTTATGCATATCAAGTCAAAACAGTCCAAAATAGTCAAAACAGTCAAAACAGGGTGCAAGCTAGGCTCCAGCACCTCTCATGCATTTCACAATAATAAAATTAGTGCGAGCAATCGCTTTAGCACATTTCATACATATGATGTCACACAAGTTTATGCAAGTAACCGCTCTAGCACATTTTATGCACACTCACAAACGCAGATATGGTGCGAGCTATGCGCCAGCACTATCTGTTTCCATATAAACTTGATAGTTGGCCCATTTTCCAAAGAAATTTCATTTAAATTTAAATAACACTTGCGTAGTGTTATCTTGTGAAATTTATGCAAATACTGGTCAATCTACCGATTTGCTTAAAACCACGAAAATTTCTCAAATCATGCATTTCATGCATGTCATGCTTTCACCATCCTTAGGCGAATTTCCCTCAATAGGGGTAAAATAGTCTTTACCTATTTCGAGTCCTTAAAATCTTTAATCTATTTCTAGGACCTTTATACATTTTCAGTGTATACAAAAGCTATTAAAATTACGCATAGCTACCTTAAGCTACTCACACAATTCCCTTACCTCGTTTTTCTGTACAGTCTGACCTTTCCACTGACGACTCGTCACGCAGTCCGATTTGCTCCCAATCCAATCTCCTGAACTGCGTATAAATATACATCAGGTCAAATACAATACAATTTATTGTGTTTCATATTTTTTGGGCTTAATTTAAATCATTGGGCCCGTTTACCCATATTGGGCCCGATTGTACCATAATGGGCCTTAATCGGCCTTAAGCCCATTTTTCACTTACTATTCACATTATCAAGACCTATTGGGCTCATTGGGCCCATCAGTATTTATTGGGCCTCGTTCTAAGCCCTTGGATAACTCAATTAATTATTTACGACAATTTATCTCTAAATCCAGAATATAATTCATTTTATGCGAAAATTAAATCCGTAATTTATGCGGTAAATTTTTAACACGTATAACAATGTAAATTGTTTTAAATAAGGTTACTTACCCGAGATTCCATGATAGTACATAAATCGAGGCTAACTCGAGCTCTCGTTTGACGTCAATTGTCCAGCTACACAATTACATATTTTTTCGGGTCAATTTTTAGTCGGATATTAATCAAATTAAATATTTTAAAATTTAAATCGGTCAATTTTGACCACTTACCGACTTACCCGTAGCTCGATTACATCACCAAAATTTTTGTCCAATTTTCCTCTTTTTCTTTTTTCTCTTTTTCTTTTTCTTTTTTTTCTTCTTTTTTGGCTGAACCGGTTCGATCCGGTTCAGCCCAGTTCAGACCACTTCAGTTCAGCCGGTTTAGTCCGATTTGGTCGGTTCGGGGATTCATCGGTCGGTTCTTCATCAGCTTCCGTCGCCAGCAGTCCGCGAGGTCGTTTGGTGCACGGATCTGGTCTCGGTTTCGCCTATGGTGGCCGAAAAGTGGCCAATCCAGCTCTTCTCCCTTCGGCGTCGGTGTCGTTTCTTTTTTGCCGCCGTTGACGGCGCTGTCGGCCATTCCACTGGCTGACATAGCCACCGATCGGGTCACCTGCACTTAGGGAACCGTTGGCTAGGGTTGGTTGGGGTCGATCATCGACGAAATGGTCGGATTTCTCTTCTCTCCCCCATCGATTTCTCTCCCTTGATTCGCTTGATTCCGACGCTATTGGTGGTCGTCCCGGTGCCTAGAGGGTCGCACGAGTGTCGGCTTCATTATGCGGTGGTCGCCTGGCTTCCTAGCCACCAGAGGTCGTCGGGTAGAGGATTGGTCCTCGCCGGTCTTCGTTTCGTTTTCAGGCTTCATTTTCCTTCTCGCGATTTTCGCGATTTCATTTTTTTAATTAATTTATTTTATTTATTTATTTATTTATTTTATTTATTATTATTTTATTCAATTAAAATATATTAAAAAATCCAAAATATCTTAAAAATATATTATTTTATTCATTTAATCAATAAATGAATTTATCTGTCTTATTTCGTCTTTTCGGTATATTTTTCCAATATTTTCGAGATATTTTTCGAGGTGAAAATTCTGATTAATTCCAATAAATTCATATCTTAATCGATTTGACTCGAAATTTAATTATTTCTTCGTTATTGATTAAGATTTCTCAAATCCATATTTATAATGAAATTTTCTTGTCAAATTAATACCGAATTTCAGTCTTTTGATCGTTTTACCCTTCAACGTGTTCGGGAATACCATTTCAATCCTTCATTTGATCTTTAAATGCATTCGGGAATTTTTATTCATTCCATTTGTATTTTTCATTCACGTACAACTCTTCTTATGATTCAATTTACATATAACCATGTTTACATCATTGAGTCATAAGGAATTTCGATAAAAATCGGGTTTTACATAATCTCTCCCACTTAAGAAATTTGATCCTCCAAATTAGAACCAAGTCAAATGGGTCCATAAACAACTCCGGGTATGTCTATCGCATCATATTCTTTAATTCTGATGTGACTTTTTCGGAGTGTAATACAACCAAAGGACTTTGACTAGGGAGATCGTCTTAAGCCTCAACACTTTCTCCTTCCATTTAATACCGAATCGATTTTTTTTCAACATACGTTATACTTTCATTGAGCTCCTACAGCTCATATCCAATCACATATGTTGGGTCCGGATAGTATTTTTGAAGTATCAAAAGATGGAACACATTGTGGATGCTTGCTAATTCAAGTGGTAATGCTAACTTACAGGCCTTATCTCCCATTTTGTCCAATATCCCAAAGGATTCAATCTAACGAAGCTCAATTTGCCTTCTTTCCAAATCTCGTTATGCCCTTAGGACAAGTAACTTCCAACAATACTGATTTACCCTCGGTGAATTCCAATAATTTTCTCTCTCCTGTCAGTATAGCTTTTCTGTCTGCTCGGAGGTGTTCTTAATCTCTCACAAATCAACTAAATATCCTCAGAGGTTTGTCTTACAAATTCGGGAGCAATTCTCTATCTCTCACCCACTTCTTCTTATCCAAGTCAGGGAACAATCCCTAAAGTCATACCATGTCTCATAAAATGTTATCCCAATACTCAAGTGACAACTGTCGCTATTGGCGAATTCAATTAGTAACAACTGATCATCCGAGGAGCTTATAAAATCAATGGCACATGCTCTCATCATATCCTCCAGAACCTGTACAGTCCTCTCTGACTGACCATCTGTCTGAGGATGGAACGCTATGCTAACACTCAATCAGGTTCCCATAGCTTCCTGAAAAATATTCTCAGAATGGGGAAGTGAAGCGGGAATCCCTATCTGATATTATGCTCCCTGGGACGCTACATAATGTTTCACAATTTTTCGTACACATAAATCTACCTACACACTCAGAGTATCTCAGGATTTCATAACCAGAAGGTGGGTAGACTTAGTCAATCTATCGACTATCACCCAGATAGCCTTGTGATTCCTGCGGTCCTCTATAACCCATCACAATATCCATGGTAACTTGCTCCCATTTCCGTGTCGATATAGGTAGAGGCTGCAGTAACCCTCAGACTTCAAATCGATCTCTATAAAGATATGCGTTTTTCACAGCTAATCAAATAAATCATCTATAGTGGGAAGAAACACTTATTTGTGATGTTAACCTCGTTCGACAATCAAAATTCAATACATGATCAGAAGCTTCCATTCTCTTTTCCCAAACATAACAAGTGCTCCTCAAGTTACTCATTCGGTCTGAGGAATGTTTATCCAATAACTCCTGTAATTGTTTCTTTAGTCCTTCCAGTTCCACTATTGCCATTTTCTATCGTGGTTAGGATATCGGCTCCGTACCAGGTACCAAATCAATACAAATTCTATCTCTTTATCTGATGGTAGCCCTTAGATTATCCGGGAAGATATTAGGAACTCTCTGACCATAAGGATATCTATTAACCCTGGATGTGCCTTATCCATACCAACCACACAAGCGAGAAAACATTCTCATCATTACTCATTTCGTGAGTATAATCATTTACTCCTTTAATTTAAATCGCTACACCTCTTCCACTACTTGTCAAAATTTACAGTATACTTTTTAGGGGTAAAAACATCACTATCTTAGGATAGCAATCTAAACAGCATAGTTTGCAGCTAAAATAATCTTTTCTCAAATATTACTCCAAAATTATTCATATTCTATTGAATAATATCGGCTGACATATCCTTTTTCCCCTGTTTTCAACTTACAATTCCTATACCCACATTCAGTTAGTGATAATCAACTAACTATCATCATCTTGCCTAAGGGTACAGGCTTCACATCTTTCATTAGCTTATAAGCAACTGAAGGCGGTATGAATAAATGCGAAGCACCAAGATCAATGAAAATAATTACTTCATTATTCACAACCAATGTGGTATCTTCCACCACATCAAATGAAACATCAGTAGTGTCTTGGTCCAAGGCATACACTCGCCCTCGTCCAACAGCCTACTTTCCCTTTCTTTTTGGCTGTGGCCTCCCTTTTTGGTGCAGAGATATTAACAGTGTTTTCTCTATTTCTTTGCCTTTCTGTGGGGCCGTCTCACCCAACTCTGAGCAATCATTATATAAATGGCCCGTCTTACTACACTTAACTCCTATTTTAGTCAATAAGGTGTAGGGCCTACTTCCGTGGTATCTACCACACATCCTACACTGCTACGGAGTAGGTCGAGGTCCTCCAATCACAATACCCCTCGTAAGTGTTGAAATTGAATACATTGGGGCCTTACCAATCATCTTACCCCGTGTCTCCTCCACTCAACTTTCTTACCAAACTACCTTTTTCCCTTTCTGACATCTCTGTCATTCTCTATTCTCTTCTGTCTCTATTTTGGCCCTTGCTACTTTTCCCAATCTTAGAAGCGTGCAACTCATGATCTTATTCGCACAATTGTAGTCTACGTACTGCCTCAACATAGGTTATATCTAATGGGGCCAATTGGACTCTAATTGACAATCTGAGCCCTTCCATGAACTTTTAGACATTTCGACTCTCACTGTTCATAGTGTCAGAGTCATACCTGCCCAGGAATAAACTGAGTTTCATACTCGTTAATCAACTAGTTCCTCTGGGTCAGAGTAAAGAATTTTATCTGTAATTTCCTTTAAGCAGTGTCCGGGATATTCTGTCACCGGAATACATCTAGAATTATCTTCCATGTCCATTCTGGATGTCTAACTCTTAAGATGGGTCAAGCGGACTTCCACCAATGATCCGACTCACCCTCAAATCCCATGCATACTCTAAGCAATTAGCTCTCAAAATATTCTTCACACTCCACTCCAACCTCGTGAAACATGTCTCAATACTGTCTGATCTCTCTGTCAGACTCTGTGGGGGCATGCTCAACATCAGCCTCCACTTCAACCTCATTTTGAGTCTCATGTGGTGACTCAGTATGACTCTCAGGCCTCCCGCTATGGTACTCGACCTCGTGTACTCGCCCCTCTACCACAGAGGCTATCAGTTAATGAGTCTATATTCTTGCATTTGAAACCAAATTCTTAGTTGCAATTTCATCTCGATATACACAATTGTATCTAAACAATGCATAGTACATAGGGATATAAACTTCCTTAATCACTAACACCGACTCATATCATGATAACTTAGCTCTGATACCAAAAACTGTCACGACCCAAATTACCTAAAAATCACAACAAATTTTTCGTTTTTCGTTTATTCTTTAAATCTTAACTTCCTCTCATCGTGGCCATCCTACCAACAGTTGGGCTATGATTCGGTGTTAGTCCCTTCACACTACTTACCATTCCATTTCCATGTTACATTTACACATTAGGATTTACTATCCTTTGACTTTAACTAAATACATTTACAATGGTATTTTCATAACCTAACATCCCCGACATCATATCCGTTTACAGTACTGTGCATTTACATGTTCAGATACAAAAATATACAAATGTGTATACCTGTCTCTCGATGAGACGCAGCGGATACCAAGAATGCAAGTCCTTAACCGCGCTCAAACTACTGAAAATACATTGTATAGGAGGAAAATAAGAGGGTGAGCAAACCATGCACTCAGTAAAGCAATCATGAAAGTAAGTAGATAGCTCCACTATCTACATGCTCATAATGCCATGCCCTTAAATCCATTTCTTTTCGTTTAAATCTCACGCACAAAAGCATGCATACATCAATGCCATAGTTTATAAAACTATTCATGCATATAGAAATCATGCAACTCATGCATCCATGGCATTTTATGTCAAATTATAATTCGCATGAAGTAAATCAAGATCATGCATTATTTCATGCCATTTAAAACAAATCATGAGAAACAATTCTTTTCATGAATTTATAATCAAAGCATGAAAAACTCATCATGCTACTGCATTTAAATCACTTCATTAAAACTCAGTATAAAATAACCCGAAGGGGTTAAGCATCTCATAAATCAATCTCATTAAAAATTCATTATAAAATTCTGTTATAAAAGTCACCCTTCTTTTAGGGACACATTTCATAAAATCCTCTGAAAAATCTAGCATCATAGTAGAAAATCACAAAATCAAGGGCCTGACCCCTCCCTCGAGTCTACCCTGGTTTATCAAAACCATAAGTTATATCATGTGAGACATGTAGGTGACTATATCAGTAACAACGAGGACTATGGCCATAACCTAGTGATCCCTGGCTACACGGTACCTACTGTGTAGGGTATCATACCTGAAACGGGAGGTGGGTCAATCCTGCCGCCAGAACAACATAACATCAGGATTGCGAGGGCAAGGCTTGCTACCTCGTGGCTAATGCCACTCCACTCCAACAATCTCCATGGTACAGCGTACTCTATGTGATATACACGGTACAACGTACTCCGTGAACCCAATCTCAGTCAGGGGGTACCTGCAATAGGTCTTATCCACCCATACCATCTATGTCTCAGTATGCATGCGTGACATATCATTTCACTATGACACACAGTCTACAAGAGGCTCCAACATGACTATACGCATGTCATATAAATCCTTGTGCGAGCGAAGCTCTAGCACGGCTCCGTGCATATTCATGATATCTAAAAATCTCGTGCGAGCGAAGTTCTAGCATGGTTTCATAAAAATTAAAAATATCTGCGTACGAGAAGCACTCCAGTTTGACTTTAAAATGAGTTATAAATCCATATAAAATCACGTGTGAGCAAGCTCCAACACGTTTTTATGTATAAATAAATCAAATCTCGTGCAAGTTACACACAAGCACGGCTTTTATGCAATTATCATATCAAAACAGGATGCGAGCTAAGCTCCAGCACCTCTCATGCATGTCAAATCATTACAACTAGTGCGAGCAACCGCTCCAGCACCTTTTTATGCATATCAAGTCAAAACAGTCAAAACAGGGTGCGAGCTAGGCTCCAGCACCTCTCATGCATTTCACAATAATAAAATCAGTGCGAGCAACCGCTCTAGCACATTTCATGCATATGATGTCACACAAGTTGATGCGAGCAACCGCTCTAGCACATTTTATGCACACTCACAAACGCAGATATGGTGTGAGCTATGCGCCAGCATTATCTGTTTCCATATAAACTTGATAGTTGACCCATTTTCCAAAGAAATTTCATTTAAATTTAAATAACACTTACGTAGTGTTATCTTGTAAAATTTATGCAAATACTGTCCAATCTACCGATTTGCTTAAAACCATGAAAATTTCTCATTTCATGCATGTCATGCTTTCATCATCCTTAGGCGAATTTTCCTCAAAAGGGGTAAAATAGTCTTTACCTATTTCGAGTCCTTAAAATCTTTAATCTATTTCTAGGGCCTTTATACATTTTCAGTATATACAAAAGCTATTAAAATTACGTGTAGCTACCTCTAGCTACTCACACAATTCCCTTACCTCGTTTTTCTGTACAGTCTGACCTTTCCACTGACGACTCGTCACGCAATCCGATTTGCTCCCAATCCAATCTCTGAAACTGTGTATAAATATACATCAGGTCAAATACAATACAATTTATTGTGTTTCATATTTTCTGGGCTTAATTTAAATCATTGGGCCCGTTTACCCATATTGGGCCCGATTGTACCATAATTGGCCTAAATCAGCCTTATGCCCATTTTTCACTTACAATTCACATTATCGAGGCCTATTGGGCTCATTGGGCCCATCAGTATTTATTGGGCCTCGTTCTAAACCCTTGGATAACTCAATTAATTATTTACGACAATTTATCTCTAAATCTAGAATATAATTCATTTTATGCGAAAATTAAATTTGTAATTTATGCGGTAAATTTTTAACACGTATAACGATGTAAATTGTCGTAAATAAGAGTTACTTACCCAAGATTTCATGATAGTACGCAAATCGAGGCTGACTCAAGCTCTCGTTTGACGTCAATTGTCGAGCTACACAAATACATATTTTTTCGAGTCAATTTTCAGTCGGATATTAATTAAATTAAATATTGTAAAATTTAAATCGGTCAATTTTGACTGCTTACCGACTTACCGTAGCTCGATTGCATCACCGAAATATTTCTCCAATTTTTCCTCTTTTTCTTTTTTCCCTTTTTCTTTTTCTTTTTTACTTCTTTTCTGGCTGAACCGGTTCGGTCCGGTTTAGCCCGGTTCAGACCGGTTCGATTCAGTCGGTTCAGTCCGGTTCGACCAGTTCGGGGCTTCAGCGACCGGTTCTTCGTTGGCTTCCGTCGCCAGCCGCTCCGCGGGGTCGTCCGGTGCATAAACATGGTCTCGGTTTCGCCCGTGGTGGCAAAAAAGTGGCCGGTCCGGCTCTTCTCCCTTCGACGTCGGTGCCGTTTCATTTTCGCCATTGTTGATGGCGTTGCCGGCCGTACCACTGGCCGACGCAGCCACCGATCGCGTCGCCTGCACCTACAGAACCGTCGGCTAGGGTCGGTTGGGGTCGATCGTCGGTGAAATGGTCGAATTTCTCTTCTCTGCCCCGTCGGTTTCTCTCCCTCGATTCGTCAGATTCCAGTACTGTTGGCGGTCGTCCTGATGCCTGGAGGGTCGCGCGAGTGTCGGCTTCATTGTGCGGTGGTCGCCTGGCTTCTTGGTTGTCGGAGGTCGTCGGGCAGAGGATCGGTCCTCACCGGTCTTCGTTTCGTTTTCAGGCTTCATTTTCCTTCTCGCGATTTTCACGGTTTCATTTTTTTCATTTTTTTAATTAATTTCTTATTTATTTATTTATTTATTTTATTATTATTATTTTATTCAATTAAAATATATTAAAAAATCTAATATATCTTAAAAACATTATTTTATTCATTTAATCAATAAATGAATTTATTTGTCTTATTTCGTCTTTACGATATATTTTTCCAATATTTTCGGGATATTTTTCGAGGTGAAAATTTCGATTAATTCCAATAAATTCATAACTTGATCGATTGGACTCGAAATTTAATTATTTCTTCGTTATTGATCAAGATTTCTCAAATCCATATTTATAATGAAATTTTCTTGTTAAATTAATACCGAATTTCAGTCTTTTGATCGTTTTACCCTTCAACGTGTTCGGGAATACCATTTCAATCCTTCATTTGATCTTTAAATGCATTCGATAATTTTTATTCATTCCATTTGCATTTTTCATTCACGTACAACTCTTCTTATGATTCAATTTACATATAACCTTGTTTACATCATATGAATCATAAGGAATTTTGATAAAAATCGGGTCTTACAGATAAGGCCTGACACCACGCATTTTCCTTAGCCGATATATTTACGCCATCAAGATAAAGAAATCTTAGCCTCGTGAGATTTCGAATAAGCATCTTTAGGTTTGGGTTCTCAAGTTTCAAGGACAATCCAAGATATGAACTTGCAGATAAGTCAAGAGTAACCAACCTAGTCATGCGTGAAATCTTTGCTGGAATTTGCCCTTTAAAGCCAGCATTTGACAAATTAAGATAACTCACGTTTGCAAACTTGTCAAACCCAGTTGGAAAAGCGAAGATGAGTCTGTTATAAGCCAGATTGAGTTGTTACAGATGCTGAAGAAAAAAAGATTATTTGAATTGTTAATTGCGTCTGAAATTGATTGGTTACTCAAGTCAAGGCCGATAACCCGACCACTTGCATCGTAACTTACCCCATCCCAAGAACAGCAATACGTGGTTTGATTACAATTCACTAGCTTTCCCAATGAAGTAGAGTTGAAGCTATTTTTCAGTCCAAGCAACAACTGTCTTTGATCACTTTGACAATGGCCAGAAACCAAAATTACCCCAATGCTAAAGAAATTTTGCTAGAAATTTTCAAAACGATGGAAAACCATTATCACCCTCGAGTCTTTTTAAACCTTATTCACAACTAATTGGCCAATTGTTCGTTACATAGGAGAGAAAAATTTCACATCCTCACCATTTTTTATAGAGCATAAAACTTTTTTCGTTTCCCATAGACGGCGTGTCAAGACCCTCTCCCTTTGTCTGTGACATTTACCTTACCACTTACAGTTGGGCTGTGAGTTAACATCTGATCCATTTCTCATCCATTTTAGTTTAATATATTCATTAAAATAAGTAGAATAGAGACTAGACTTTTATATATGAGTGAGGAAGCGTTTACATCAGTTTCTATTATATACATCCCCCAAAATACAAAATACAAACTGGACTATGCATTAATTTGTAGGATATAAAATTTTTTTCGTCTCAAGTGTATACCTCTCTATATTGCTGGATGACTGGAGTAACATGATAGCAAGGACGACTGTAGTGTACTCACTACTGCATAGTATCTGTGGAGGAGAAATAAGAGGGTGAGCTAACACGCTCAATAAGGAAAAGATGAAAGCAAGTAGATAACTACACTACCTACATGCTTAAAATACATAAATCTTTATTTTCCTTATAAAACATATGCATTGTTTTTTTTTAAAACATCTTCCATCAAAGCAAAACCATTAATTCGTTGATGGGTATATGCATATTCACACAGAATCACACAGCTTCACACAGCACATTTCAAATCACGCAGCTCATCTTTAAAAAGACATTGAGTACACATTTAGAAATCACTTTGCATACCGCGATTAATATACATGAGACATAATCCTGGGTTATCATATCCCCAGACACACAGCAAGTGAAAAATATCACACAGATAAATACAGAACTTCTAGTCATAGTCGGATTCCAAGCTACACTGATCAGGTGTGCGGGAACCCTACGCTTGGGGAGGTGGATCAACCATCCCTTCAGCCCATACTTAAATCACGACACATCATACCCCATGGCTAACGCTCACAATACATCATGCTCCCGTGGATCCTTATCACCCAATTCCATTATCTCAAAATCTCATGCGAGCAGGTCAGTGTAAGTGTCACGACCCAAAAATCAGAGTAAATTTTTTGTTTTTCTTTCATACTTACCTGTCCTCTGATTGTGACAACACTCCACTAACAATTACGTTGTGCGTCAATGCCTGTCCCACCATTCATCCACCATATAACTTAATTCCTTATTACAGAAAAAGATAAACACATGAGTTTTTCATTTATTCTTTTCCATTCATGTACAAGTGTTTACATTATCTATACATCCCCGACAGTTACTTACAAACATGTTATTGTGCTATTCTTATTTAGATACAATATGTACAAGTGTATATACCTCAAAATGATGGGCAGCAGCAGATATCAGGAATGCAGTACTCAATCGCCTTAAAGTCTACTGAAAATGATCTGTGTGAGAAAATGAAAGGGGTGAGGACATCAAGCTCAGTAAGGTAATCCTACGAACAAGTAGGTAACCATACTACCTACATGAACGTGGTACCATGTATAAGCCACCATTTCTCTACACATTTCAAAACAGATGTTATAATTCATGATGTCATGTAAAACAAGTTCACATATGGATTTCAAAGAGCATGGAAAATTTAACATTCAACTCTTTTAAATCATTTCATTCTCATTAAAATTTCACAACAAAGTTAGGACTCAGCTCATCCCTCGGGTGTTCCTAACTCACACAAAATCATGAAATCATATGCTTTTCAAAGCAATAGTAACATGCGATACACTGAATGTTATGTAAAACTAGTTAACATCATTCATGGGTTTAAATAGCATGGAAAATAACGTCATGCAAGTTTTCGTTTAAAACCCAATTTCATTCTCATCAAAATCATATCTCAGTCAAGACCCAACCCCTCCCTTGGGTGATCCAGACTCACACAGAAATCCAAAAAACATGTCTCTCAAAAACATCAACATGCGAGACTAGGCAGTATAGATATATATATATATATATATATATATATATCTCGGGCAAATAACTAGGACGATGGCCATATGTCCTCGTAATCCCACTGCTACATGGATCCTAGTATGCGGGGTCTCACCACTATTGAGAATCGCCCCGGGAGGTGGGTCAGTCCATCCGTTGGTCCTGCTTGATCACTCGCATCCAAAGATGCCACTCACATCCGAAGATGCCACATAATCAATCCCAACACGGTACAGCGTACTCATGCTACTTGCACGATACAACGTACTCCGTGGACCCATATCTCATATCCATACTCATGCCATGTCTTAAAACGCACGTGCGAGCCTATTTAATCGGCACGACACACAGTCTACCTGACGCTCCAAGCACGGCTCATCACATATTCTCATAAAACCAGTGCGAACGATGCTCCAGTATTCTCATAAAATCAAAGAAAATCTCGTGCGAGCCAAGCTCCAGCACACGTTTCATAAAATCTCATAAGATTAGTGCGAGCTAAGTTCCAGCACTCTGTCATAACAATTCAAGTGAAAATCTGGTGCGAGTTAGACTCTAGCACCCTGTCACGAAAATCATATGAAAATCTGGTGCGAGTTAGACTCCAGCACCCTGACACAAAAATCATGTTAAAATCTGGTGCGAGCTAGGCTCTAGTACCAATGCATGTAAAACTCTAGTGCGAGCTTTTGCTCCAGCACTAATGCATGCATCACACAAATCAAAAACTCGTGCGAGCTGAGCTCTAGCACGTCATATTTCTATAAAATCACGTAGGCGGCTACATTTTTCAAATCAATTATAGAGAAAATCAACATTGATTAAAGTTATGCAATGCTGTGTATTTTATTTAAAAGTTAACCAGCCTACCCATGCATGTGTCAAACACCTCAAGAACAAGCAAGGACCTCTTGTTCTTACTCCTCCCAATTTTTCCTAAATTTAAAAATTTTACCCTTCACAAGGGTATTTTGGTAATTTGCCCATCCGGGGCACTAAAATTTTCATCTTAAATCTAGACCCTTCAGACACTTTAAGAGACTGAAAATGAAGTTGAAATTGCGTAAAGCTACCTCTAGCAGTCCGTAAAATTTCCTTACCTGGAATTATGCGCAAGCTTATCCCGTTTCGCCCGTACTAGGTCTCTCAGTCCAATTCGCTCCAAACCAAGTCCACGGAGCTGCATATAATCACATATTTAGGTTAGTTCTAATATACCTATCAATATTTTACTTATATTGATCGAATCTAAAACACTGGGCCCGTTTTACTTTATTGGGCCCGATTGCATCTTAATGGGTCTCGACCCATTTTCAGCCCGTTTTCACTTATTAAATCCCTTCTTCGGGTGTATTGGGCTCTTAATACCTATTGGGCTTCGTTCCAAACTCTTTGGATAGCCCGTACATCATTTACGACAATTAATTCAAAAATCCCAATATAATTCCCTAAATGCGAAATTTAATCCCTAAAATAAATCTTTAATACGTGAAAAATTACATAAATTGTCGTAAATGAGCTTTACTTATCCGAGATTATGCGATGGTGCATAAATCGAAGTTCGATCGGGCTCACGTACATGATTTATCCTCGAATTGCACAATTTTATATTTAATTCGGGGGTTAATTTTTGATTAAATATAATTTAAATAAATTTCTCGAAAATCAAATCGGTCACTTTTGACCTCTTACCAACTAACCCAAAGTCCGGTGTATCCCCAAAAATTCTTCCCCTTTTTCTTTTTTTTTTTCTTTTTTTCTTCCTTTTTCTCCCTTTTTCCTCTCTTTCTTGGCTGAACCGGTTCGGTCAGATTCAACCCAGTTCAGACCGGTCTGGTTCAACCGGTTTAGTCCAGTTCGATTTTCTTCTTCACCTTTCGGAGCTATGCCTGTCGGTTCTTCGTCGGCTTCCGCCTCCAGCAGCTCTACGGGGTAGTCCAATTCACGAATCTGGCATCGGTTTCACCAACGGTGGTCGAAAAGTGGCCGGTCCGACCTCTTCTCCCTCCGGCGTCGCTACCCATTTTCCTTTCTCGTCGTTGTAGGCATTGGCCGCCATTTCCCGAGCCGTTTCTGCCACCAATCAACTCAACACCGCATAAGGGAGCTTCGATTGGCGGTGGCTAGGGCCGAATCGGCGCCGGTGGCCATCGATTTCACTTCTCGTCTCCGCGGCTTCTCTCCCTCGATCCGTCGGATTCCGACGTCGTTGGTAGTCGTACCGGTGGCAGGAGGGTCGCCCGATCTTCCTCTTCCTTCTCTGGTGGTCGTTGGCCCTCGTCTGACACTAGTGGTGGCTTGTCGATATTCGTTTCTTCTTTGCGGGTTCCTCTTCGCGTTTTGTTTCTTTCCTTTTTCGTTTTCAGATTCAATTTCTGATTTTTTTTAATTTTATTTTATTTTTATAATTTATTATATTATTATTATATTCATTAAAATAATATGAAATTAAAAATATCCATAAAAAATTATATTTTATTTAAATTAATTTATTTAATTAATTTATTTTATTTTTAACCCTTTTTCGAGATATTTTCTCCGTATTTTTGGGATATTGTCTCGAGTGAATTTTCGATAAACCTTAATAATTCTGGATCTTGATCAATTGAACTCGAAATTCAATAATTTCTCCTTCATTGATCAAGATGTCCTAAATCCCTATTTTTAATTAAAATTTTCTTATCGAATTTATACTGGATTTTGATGTTTTGACCGTTTTACCATTGTACGTGTTCGGGATCAATCCAATCCAACTTCCCTTCATGAACACTCACTCATTTAGTATTTTAAATCCTTATCTCCAGTCCGAATCTCATTCGTTTAATTTGTGACCATTTCAATCCTTCATAAGAAATTACGATAAAAATCGGGTTTTACAATAAGACACACAGTAGTACACAACGGCTCCAGCACAGTTTTGTACTCATTACATCACATTCATAAACCACGTGTGAGCAGGTCAATACAAGACACACAACAATACAAGACAGCTCTATCACGGTTTTACTCAACACACAACACAATCATAAAAACCTTGTGCGAGCAACTCAGCGTAAGACACACAGCATACCTGAGGCATCGAGCACGGTATTACTTGGAAATTATATGCGAGCATAGTCAGAGCAAGACACATAGCAATATCTCGAAGGCTCCAGCATGATTCCCAAAATCTAGTGCGAGCATCTCGAGTGGAACACACAGCATCACCTGAGGCATCGAGCATTCTTTTGTTTTCTTAAAAATCCTTTAAAACAACGTGCAAGCAGGGTTGGTCAATCTACCGTTGCCACTAGGCTCTAGCACGATTTCACACAGAAAAGAAATAGAAGGGGCTCCATGTACTGTTATGAGTGAGAGGGCAAATCTCCCTTCAATCACTCCTTAGAAACATTTCATGCAATTGGATTAAACCGAGAGCCCGTCTATTATCATTCTTTTTCAAACCGTTTGCAAAACCTCTTTTCACAATAATCATAGAAGTCATGCAACTCATATTATGGACTTATTCTCATACGTGGTTTTCTACCTAGATATATCAATATCTATGTATTTATTTCATACATTCGCACACAGCAGGTAAGAAAACATACATAGTTATCTCTATAGCTCGCATAAGTCCCTTACCTCTAATCACGTTTGAATCATTTTCCTTCGATTTCCACTTCTCGTGATTAGTCCTATTGACTCCAATTATATCCTCTGGAGCTGAAATTGTGTATTACGCACATCAGTATATTGTTATATACTTCGTTTTACTTGCATGATATTCAAATCAATGCATTTGGGCCGTTTATATCTTATTTGGCCTCATTACACTATTATCAGACTTTATCCTTTCATAGATCCATTTCGAGTATATAACTCGTTTTTGAGAATCTCTCAGACTCCTCGAGTCTATTGATTCATATTCAACCGGTATTAAGCTTATAATACCTCAAGTTCATGATTTCATTTTATTGTGGTATTTTATCGAATACCTCATATACTCACTTTCAGCCATTTTTGTTTCTAGCACATGGATCTCACCAAACTATTATACAAGCATGCATACATGCTCAATAACGTCAATACATACTTAGTTCATCATTTAATTCTTGCCTAGTAATCCTTTTTACTCATTTTGACACATTAAACCATTTATAGGTCTTGGAAGGTTAGGCATGGACTATGATTTTCTAACCATAAATATACATATCAATCAACTTATACAAGTATATAGATTAACATATATGAGATTGATGCATTGAAATCTTACCAATCTCAGCTTTTCTCCTTCTTTCACAACTTGGAGGAAAACTCTCTTTCTCCTTTAATTTAGTGATTCAGCCTCTCGTTCCCAACTATGTTGTTCTTCTTCACTCTATGAACAACTTTGATGTAATAAACTTTTCTCCAATCTTAATGGAAAGTGTTGATAGTCTAGAGAGGAAAGTTAGGTCACTTTGTTTCAAAATGGAAATGTTTGATGTTTTCTCCCGTGAATTGCAGTTCAGCAGCCCTGTTTCATAGAAATTGCTTGATGAGATTGATCTCCATAAGTGAGGGGATCGATCTCTTGCTGCTTTTTGCCTTCCTCCATTCAATTTTTCAAGCTTATGAGATCGATCTGTTGAAGAGCATGAGATCGATCTCACCTAGGTAGAATGCTTCACAGATCGATTTGGCAGGGAAATGAGATCGATCTGCTTCAGGCCGAGGCTTAAGGACATTGGTCTGCTTGAGGTTGAATCGATCTGTTCTTCATAGGGGATCGATCTGGCTTGGACTGAAGATCGATCTCCTCTTTACAGAAGGCTTTGGTTAAGCATTTTCGGACACAATGAGATCGATCTGCTTGCTTTCAAGATCGATCTCCCCTTGATCTACAGCCATACTTAGCCAAATTTCACTCCATTTTCCCCATGTTACTTCATTTCAATTTACCTCATTACTCCTTTTGCATTCAATCCACATTTTTCACTTAGAGAGGTCCATTTCTTATTATTCATACTTAATGAAACTTGTGCGTACACCACGAATCCACATAACGAGTTTGTACATCGGATTTACAGACCTTACATCACTTATGATTCATATTACATAAACGAATGTATACTTAGGCAATCATAAGGGTTACATATGAAAATACGGGTATTACACGACGCCAATTGTTGTTGCTCAGTTACAACAATTCCGAATTGTTTACGTCATCGCCTTAATTTTTTGTGTCACATGCTACCGAAAGCTCTGCAAGAAAAAGAATGATAAGAGGAACGCAGGGGTTGTTCCCTGCGTAAGCACTCTGATGCTTAAATCAGTTAGAGAATTTGACAGAGTTTTTGTAAACAAAATAGAATCTTAGTTTCATGAATAATACTTGTCCTCCCCTTTTCTTATTGATGGTGATTGTGTTTTTAAATATATGAGTTTGTACTTGATTGAAACTCTTTTTATTTATTTATATATATATATATATTCTAATTTTTATATTGATAATATTAAAACCATATAGATGAAGTTGAGTTTAAATCTAACGTAAATTACTCTTATTTATTTTTTTTTATTATTATTATCATTCACAACAAAATCAAAGTAATAAACTTTGTTACTGAAGGCTTGAAAAAAGGAAAGAGATAAAAACTCGTGGCAATTCATAAAATTCTGCAATAAATATAAAAATAATAATAAAAAAAGAAATTAGAAGATAAATGGCTAGTGAGAATAAAGCAGCAGAGAAGAAAGGTTAAAAGAAAATACCACGTGTACATACGTCATTGGTCTGTTACACCTTAAAATAACAGTCACTAAGGTTTAGCAGTCCAATAGTCCGATTCTGAATGATTAGTCATCACCATACCTAGCTAGCACGCGTCGTCCTGATTGAACACAAGCAAAGCAAAAAAGATGGCCTCCTCTCTGAATCTGATGAAATCTGTAGCTAGGGTTATCCTCGTTCTCATCTTCACTGGTTCACTTGGCTTCTGCAAATCCACACCGGCCCAAGACCCGACCCCAACTCCATGGCCCCACCAGTTCCACTCCATCCTGGTCATGAACTATAGTGGAATTCTCCAGGTGATCGACCTCTGGTACGATTGGCCCAACGGAAGAAATTTCAACATAATCCAGCACCAGCTTGGTAATGTCCTCTATGACATTGAGTGGAACAATGGCACTTCTTTTTTCTATACCCTCGATTCCTCCAAAGAGTGCACCAGTGCACAGCTTGAGGTTGGGATTCTACGGCCCAACTGGCCAGATGGAGCCAAGTACTTGGGTCAGCAACACATGGATGGATTCCTGTGCAATGTGTGGGAAAAAGTGGAGTTTATCTGGTATTATGAAGATGTTGTGACTAAGAGGCCCGTTCACTGGGTCTTCTACACCGGTAATTAATTACTAATTCTCACTACTTGTTTTATAATTCCCTTTTTCAATTCAATTGACTGTTTCAGCAGTTCCTTGTTCCTTTTAATCTATTCATCAATTTGGATTGAGATTGAGAATCGTTAGTAAATGTACGCAAAAATTAAATTTAAAACTGTAGGGAGGGAGGCGCATGTAATGACATTTGAAGTGGGAGCAGCTCTTGAGGACGCCGCGTGGCAAGCCCCCGTTCACTGCTTTGACAAAAGCACCGGTGCAACGGATTCCATCACCGGCATTTACGCGGACAGATTGCTTGATGGTGTGTTCTCAGAGGTTCGACTGCTCTGAATTTTCCTGAGAGGATAATGTTTCATGACCATCCTTCATCCTTCTGAAAATAAATTTGAATGCTTTATTGCTGCCTAATTTCTCAAGTATGATTCCAGGATTCTCTGTAAATTTTTCCTTCCTAAATGCATCTTATTCATATTCGCTTTCCGTTTTATAGGTAATAGAGTCTTACATGCCTCCATCCTTATTAGCTGTCAACATAATTATGCAACTTTGCGACATTATGCGAGGGATGTAAATGCATAATCGGGTATCATGTACTATTCAATCGATTAAATAAAATTAAAATTTAATTAAATAAAATTAAAATATTTAATAATTGAATTTGAGTAAAATTCAAAAAATATTTTATCGTACTTTATTATTCGAATTCAATTATAAAATAATAATTTTTTAATGTTATTATATATATATATTTATTTATATGTTAATTATTATTAATATAATAATTAATTAAATTAATGTATTAAGTATTTTAATTATGATTTTATTATTAATTTATTTTTACAAGTTGATTTAAAATTACTAATTTAATTTTTGTTAATAATATACATTAAAATTTATATTAAATTTGAATTTAAAAGTCAAATTTGACTTATTAAATGGGTTAGCGAGTTTGAATAGTTAATATATATATTTTTTATATTATATGGATAAGATTTGTGTAGTAAAAATTAAAACATATTTGGGTAACTAAATGAGTTCGGGTGTTGTAAACAATAATCAGTTTTGTATTTTTGTACCTTAAAATTTGTAGGTATCTGTTCCGTTGCCTTTCTTAGTTATGCCAAGGCTAACCTTGTTTTACCAATCCATTAGATGAATTAAAACATTACTCATTAATGTTGATGCTTTTCAATTTTTCTTCCCTAAATTAAAAAAAAAAAAGATTTTCCTTGAAAGTTGGTTAAGCATGAAAAGAAAGTGAAAAGAAAGAAAAAATTGTATTTTCAAGATACACACACACACACACACACACACATATATATATATATATATATATATATATATATATATATATATATATATATATATATATATATATATATATACATATTACATGAAGGGTCAAAGCCTTTACATAGAAAAAAGAATACAGCGATAAAAAAAATCACAATTAGTACAGTCACAATTAGAAAACTGAATAATAATCAACCTAAAATCAATTGTAATCAATAAGTTAATTATAATATTATGTAATTAATTATCTTAAGTCAATCATGATATTACATTAACAAAATCAACTACACTATTAGGTTAACACCTTCCCTCAAACATAAGGTGGTAATTTAGAAACCAACTTAAATTTGGAAACTTGGGCAAGAAATTAATTAGGTGAATGTGATTTGGTGAATATTTCTTCCTTTTGATCTATAATGGTGACAAGAATAAGTCGAAGAGTTTGATTGAGCAAATAATGATGGATAAAGTGTCAGTCAATTTAAATATATTTAGTAAGCTCACAAAAAAACATTATTATAAGATATTTGAATAGCATTTTGATTATCACATGAATTAGGGTGTTGGAGCAATGAGGAACGTCCATATCTTGAAGGAGCCATCGTAAGCATAGGAGTTCAAATGTTGCATCTGCAACAGATTGATACTCAACCTCAGTTTTAGAGCAAGAGACAATAGTTTGCTTTTTACTACGCCAAGAGATAAGCAACAAGTCGAGAAAGAAAACAATAACCAGTGGTTGAGCAACGGTCATCAAGATCTCCTACCCAATTGGCATCATAATAACATCGCAAACCAAAAAAAAAAATTGAAAAAAAATGAAAACCATGAAACATAGTACCTTGTACATATCTTAAGATATAAAGAACATCAACAAAATTAGTGGATCATGGAGTAGAGAGAAATCGTTTTACCAAGTGAACAACATAAGCAATACCTGGACAAGTAACCGTTATATACAAGGCAACCCATCCAAGTTTGATATAAAGTCGACTCTGTGAAAAAGATACCATCAGAAAAGGAAAGCTTGGCTTCTTCTAGAGTGGAGAAGAGGTAATCGTACTATCCGTCAATCTTGCTTTGCTAGTAACATTAGAAGTGTACTTTGTTTGTGTTAAGTGCAGGCCTATAGAATAAGTAGTAACCTTAATACCTATGAAGTAGCTTAAAGACAAAGGTCTGCCATTTCAGATTAGAAAAAAAAAAGGTCTTGAGATCTCGAATACCATCACCATTATCACCTTGTAATGATCATGTCATCCACATAAAGTAAAAGAATGGTGGTATCCTAACTAGTTGTTTGAGTATAAAGAACAAAGTCATGGGCATTGGATGTAAAGCCTAGTTGAGCAATACTAGTATTAAATTTTGAGACCCATATATGTTTGTTTCAGTTCATGCTCAATCATATACAACATACATTAATAGATTATGTAGCGGAAACATAAACATACAATACCGAAACCAAGCCAAAGAATCACATTTAATACTTAGTAAAATTGACATGCACTTGAAATATTTGGATTTTCAAACAATTCATACTTTGATCTTAAGGACTTATAAGTCAAGATTATGAAGACCTAATCCAATCATGTACATGAAATAAATTAGATCACACCAATAGCTATTCAATTGCCCAACCTCTAACGGTAATCTAGACAGATAACTAACGGATCCTGTTGGAGGCTATAGCTGTATCTATGCTAGTAGATTGAGATGCATAATCTCAGAATCATGCCTTGATTATTATTTTTCTAGCTTATTAAGAAATAATTTTAATTATCAAAATGGCTAAAAGAATAATCAAATAAAGACTTCATGAGACATGGAGGGCAACGACAAAAGGAACACTTCCTCAGGGATTAGCTGCATATACTAGGGTATGAATGCTGCATGATGGCAGACCGTAACGAGGCTTTATAGGTTAGGGTTTTGTCTCCTTTTATTTGGTACAGTTACCTTTTATCCTTGGAACTTATTATAATTTGGCCTTACAACTTAATTAAACTATTTTAATTAATTTAACTTAATTAAACATTCTCTCCCAATATGCCCAATTAGGAAATTCCAAATCTCATAACCTTTCAATTTAATTTAATCTATGAGGTTATCTTATTATATGTGACCCATTATGTTTCCAATATGTTGGCAATGAATTAAACCATCCATTTAAGTCATAGATGAAAAGTGGTATTTAGCAGTACATCATGATCACCTAAATGCTAGAAAAGTCAAATGGTTTGACCAACCTTAGTGTAATTCGATCCTTTCATCACAATATCTCAAAAATGGATAGAGTTTGGCTCGATGTCTACTTCTGCACATTTTCGTTTTTACCTTCTAGTTACCAACATTAACTCTAACTTATATTTTTCCTTGGCTAAGGACTTTGAGTTAATGTGAGCTAGATACATGAGACATTATCCCTTTACGTCATGTGGGAAGATGAATCCTTATATTGACTACTCATCCACCTTCATATGCTTTGGAACATACCCAAAATCATCCATTTCAGGTATTAGGTCACTTCGAAACCCGTAAGGATGGTCGTACCTAGCATTGCAAGTCCAAAAATTACTTATACTGCTGTCACATGAAAGTGTATTCCATAAACATTTAAGTCACTCTACCAAATGGAACCCTTATAGCGGGTCATGTTTAGTGAACTTATTCTTTAATAAGCACCCACATGCTATCCTTAAATATCTTTATATTTCTATCTATTGGACTAGTTGCATACTTTTACAAGTATAAGGCTCAACATGTACTAAACTTTGAGCACTATTTTTACCCATTCTTGATAGTACAATGACTAGGAACAAGTTTAAGAACAAAGCTTTGATGAATTACAAGGCTATTATGTTCCATTGGCTTTATCTATATAATTATAATATAAAAAAATTATTCTTAAGAACTTATGGATAAAGAAATCTTATTATTGTTATTATTATTATCATCATCATCTTCATCATCATCATCAGAACTCAAAGTGATAATTCATATAAATATGAATGACGTAAAAAATAACAATAAAGTGTTTACATTCATGACAAGTCTCGATTGATTTGCAAGGCTCACACTAACAATCTCCTACTAACACTAAAGCTACTCACCTTTGTGTCTAAGACCACATCCCTCGAAGTGGCGATCATCTTTCTATTGGGATAGTACATTAATAGGAGGATCAACAAGATTCTCTTTAGCGGCAATCCTCTCTATACTAATATTACATATTTCAATGATTTCCTAATCAGGTGATAATGTCTAAGTATTTACTTAGATCTTTGATGAGACCTTGGTTCCTTAGCTTGTGCAATGGCACCATTGCTGTCACAATATAAAGTATCTAGACTAACAATTATGGGAACCACACCTAGTTCAGTGATTAACTTCCTGATCCAAACTCCTTCCTTTGCTTCTTTAGACATGGAGATGTACTTAACCTCTGTCGTAGAATCTTATGTCGTTGTTTACGTAGAACTCTTCCAGTTGACTACACTGCCATTTATTTGACTGAAAACTAGCATCATTGTAACCCTTTACGCTAAGCTCAACCCTTTCATAAACCAGTAACATATCCTTAGTTCTTCTCAAATACTTAAGGATATTTTTCATTGCAATCCAGAAGCCCTCTCTTAGAGTACTTTGGTATCCACTTCTAACACTCAAAGTGTAAGATATATCAAGTTTCGTACATAACATGTTATACATAATGGAACCTATCACAAATGCATAAGGTATTATGCCCATTATCTTTATCTCATCTTGAGTTTTAGGAGACTGATCTTTAGAGAGAATAAAACCATGTCTCATTCAAAGATTGCCCTTCTCAGATTCTTTCATGCCAAACCTTACTAGCATCTTATCTACATACATAGATTGAGAGAGACCAATGAGCCTTCTAGATATATATTTATAGATCTTTATTCCTAGAATAAAGGCTACTTCCTAAAATTTTCATGGAGAATTGTTTGGATAGCCGAACTTTTGTATTTTGTACCATAGGTATATAATTTCCTATAATCAATATGTCTTCCACATATAGCACTAAGAAAATGATTGCTTACCTATTTACCTTCTTATAAACACAATGATCATTTGGATATTTACAAAATCAAACCCTTTGATGGTCTCATCAAAATTGATGTTCCAACTTTTTGAAGCTTGCTTGAGCCCATAAATTGATTTCTATAACTTGCATACCTTATTGACATCATTCTTGGATGTAAATCCCTCAAGTTTGTCACATACATTTCCTCTTGGAGATTCCTATTGAGGAAGGCGGTTTTGACATCCATATGCCAAATTTCATAATCATGATATGCAATTATAACAAGTGGGATAAAATGTACTTGATCAAGGTAATTGGTGACAAGGTCTCTTCATAGTTTATACCTTCTACTTATCTATTGCCTTTGGCTACTAGTTTAGCTTTGTATGTTTGTATATTGCCTTCCATGTTAGTCTTTCTCTTAAAAACCCATTTCACCTTATAGTTCTTACACCCTCGGGTGGATCAACCAAAGTCTATGCTTTGCTAACCTCGACCGCCTCCATTTCAGATCTCATAGCCTCAAGCTATTTCGTAGAATCAACGCCAAACATTGCTTCTTCAAAATTAGTAGGTTCATTGTCAATAGCTAATGCATTATTTTCTAAGAGAAATTCATATCTCTCAAGAAGTTGCCTTGACCTATTAGATTTTTGCAAGACTTATGTTTCTTGAGTGTTAGTTTCGATATCCAATGCATTATCCATAATCTCAGGTTCCGTTAAAGTGTTGGTTTGCTTATGTACTTCTTCAAGTACAATTTTACTCCCACTAGTTTTCTACATGAGAAACACTTTCTCCAAGAAAAACAACATGTTTTGAGATAAATACCTTTTGCTTAGTAGGATTATAGAAATAATATCCTACACTTTTTTTTTTGGATACCATATAAACTTAGACTTGTCTGATCTTGGGTTTAATTTATTAGATGTTGGATGCTTGACATAAGCATCACAACCCTAAATGCTTAATAAAGAAAAGTATGATTTTCCTCCTATCCATGTCTCATACGAAGTCTTGTCTATGGATTTGGTTGGAACCCTAAAAGGTAAGTAGCAATTTTTAAGGCATATCCCCAAAAGGATATTGGAAGGTCTGCCTTACATATTATGGATCAAACTATGTCCAATACAGTTATATTCCTCCTTTCAAATACTTTATTATGTAATAGAGTTCCAAGAGGTGTCTATTGCGATAATATCCCATGTTCTTTCAAATAATCTAAGAAATATCAGCTTAGATATTCTCATATTGATCATATCTAAGAGCCAGAATGTCACGACCGACTTTTTTCCCTAAAATCACTACAAATTTTTCTCTTTTTCATGACCAGTTCCAGTAAAATAGTTGGGCTATGAGTCGACATAGTCCAGTCACTTTACTTATCTTACCATCCACTGTCTATAACAATTTACCAGTAGGATCGACAGTCAGTAAACTTTATATGGAAGCATTTCATAACTATAGGCACATATGTTTACATCCCGTAAATATTACTTCAATATACATTACTATGTTGTTACATATCCAGAAAAAAAAGCTGGATAATTGTGTATACCTTCTCGCATGATGGGAAACTGCGAGCGATAGGAATGCAGAACTGGCGCTGACTCTCTATCTATGACAAGTGCTCTGTAGAGAGGGAAAAATGAAGGGATGAACACAACTTGCTCAGTAAGGCAATTATGCAAGCCTATAGATAATTACACTATCTACGTGCTCATAATGCCATGTAGTAAAACAGTTTAGTTCCGTGCAGTAAAACAATTTAGTTTAATGTAGTAAATCAGTTCAATTCAGTTCAGTAAAATCAGTTTAGTTCAGTTCAGTAATTCAGTAGATCAAGGTTCCAACCCATCCTTAGGGTTTACCTTGTCTCAGTATAAAACATGTTCAATTTTATTAGTACAATATATGAGAGCATGAGAGTATAGGCAGGAATCGATAAACAGTAGGGAGTATGATCATATCCAGTGGATTCCAGGCATCACAGATCAGGTGTGTGAGATATCCAATCGCTTAGGGAGGTGGGTCAAATCCTACCCATCAGCCAGTCGGTTCAGTACAGTTCAATAGTCCAAAGACTTAAGCACGGTACAGCTACTCCGTGTTACTTACACGTGACAACGTACTCCATGGACCCCAGTATTCAGTATCCAGTGCCATGTCTCAAAATCCAGTGCGAGTCTTTGAGTGTGATACACAGTCAACACCTCCCTCCTACACGATTTTACTCATCTCATCATTTCGAAATCCAGTGCGAGTCCTTGAGTGTGACTTTCAGTCAACACCCCGCTCAAATACGGTTTCATTTACAGTTCATATCATAAACACGATAGATGGCTCAATTCTAGTGAAAACAGTACTCAAAATTGAGTTCAGTACGTAAAACGGTACAAAACCATACAGAACGGTACAAGAGGGTTAACTTCCTGTATGGTCACCCATCATGAAATTTCTCCCATTCAAGCACATTTAACTTTGAAAAACATGTAATTTAATGCAAATAGTAAAATTCTGAGCCAGCCTATCATTAAACTATTACAAAATAGTATTTTACGATAAAGACACTGAAATCATGCATTTCATGCATTTTCAAAATCTTGCCATTCCAATGGCATTATGGTAATTTTCCTATACTTTGGTTTTCATTTAGATATTTCAACATCTATATACTCTATAGTATTTAATTGTATACGGTAGGCAAGAAAATACGTATAGCTATCTCTAACAGCTCGTATAAATCCCTTACCTGGATTTCAGTCGAATACACTTATAACTTTTCCACTTTCTGTATATCGGTCATCCGGCTCCCGATGTGTCTCCCAAAGCTGTATATAGTTATCTATCATGTCAATCCATCTTTATAACTCGTATTTCACTTTCACTATGGTATATTTAAACTATTGCACCCAAATACTCTTACTAGGCCTTATTACTCCTTGATATGCCTAACTCTGTCTTAAACCCAATCTCACTTTACTATTCATTCTATCAAAGCCCATTGGGCTCACCAGGCCCATTGACACTTATTAGGCTTATCCGAGGTCCATTGGCCTTATTGGGTCGATTGCACCATGTGCTTGGCCCATGAAACCTCTTAGCCATGGATGGTGTGCCGAACACAATCATGCCTAGCTATGCTGATTGGTCATCACCATGGCTTTACCATGCTTGGCTAGCTCACTTAGGCATTTTATCAAACACTTGGTTGGCATGTCTTAAGCCTTTCCTGTCACATCCCACTTCTGGGAACCCTTCTATCCATACATTCTCTACTACGGTTGGGCTGTGAGAAGATGCAATTACTAAAATTCATTCATTTACAGCGGAAGATTTAAATCTTTAATTCACACTCCCAGGTGTGTGTGTAGATATACAAAATCAATTGTATAAATATCATGTGCTTACATATCATCCCCATAATACTGTTTACAATTCCAAGATATAACTGTGCGATACGATAAATTAGATACAAAATACTCATGTATACAAATCTTATGCCTTTACGAAATTGTGGGAGCTGTTCAACACAAAAGACCTAGAGACCACCGCTCTCTTACTTCTCAGTACCTGGAGGGGGAGAATAGTGGGATGAGCAAACCACAGCTCAGTAAGGAAATGTATGCTAGCAGGTAGATATCGTACTACCTACATAGCCCATGCATGTATAAACCAAAACCATGTTTTCAGTACAAATGGAAATACCATACGAAAAATGCATTTAATCATATATTTCTCGATAGCATTTTCGTGTAAATCAAATATGAAGCTTCCATTTAAAACATGCTCATAAATAGTGCCCTCACGGCACAAATGTGAAATCGAAGAATTATCAAAAACATAAAATCTCTTTCTTCCCTTAATTCACTTTTTCTATAAATCTCTTTCTTTTCTGAGATTATCTCTGTTTCTCGAATCTTTGAGACAGGCATGGAATTTTTGGCAATCCAATATCCACGACATATGGCCATAGTCAGTGATCCCGAGCCTCATTGATCAGGTGTGCACAGGGCATCACTTCGCCTGAAGGGGAAGGGGTCAGTCCTGCCTTCCGGCTCATCTCAATCAACCACATCTCCTCGTATACTTACGGTAAGAATACGCCGTGTGTCATCTATGCGATACTCGAACTCACTTGCACCCAGCACGGTACATAGTATACCAACGGATAACTACACTGTTCTACGTACGACCGTGGACCCAAGTCCATACTCCAACTCCGATGGACTTTTCATCCTAAACCATGTCTCATATACCAGGCGAGCAAGCAGTGTGACACACAGTCATCGCAAGGCTCCAGCGCGGTACGATCTATCGTTAAGGCCCAGCCCGTTCAAATGGCCGTCGGCTGGTATCCCCTTGGGTCCCAAACCCCCAGGTTTACCTCAACTCAATAAAATAGGTGCGAGCAAAGTTCCCGCACTTTCTCAAAACCCTCGCGCGAGTGAAAACTCCAGCACGGTACATCAAAGGCATTTAAACGGGTGTGAGCTAGCGCTTCAACACCAAATCTCATCTCAAAACTGATAGATGGCTATTTTTCTCTTTTTAAAACTCAAAACATGTTTATTCATTCAGCATGCCTCTTCATGCTAAAACATGTAAAATTAGCCAACCTATCATCAACATTTCTCAATCATCAAGATCAATGTAAATTAGAGAAAAACATTGAAAACATGCATATCATGCCATTTCCTTACCCTATCCCATTTCTCAATACATATATACATCATAGTACTTTTCATGCTTCCATATCATTTCATAGAATTATAATATCGTACTAGTTCTAGTAATATATCTACAAAATTGCTATAAAATACGCACGAACATCTCTATAGCTAACACACAGTCCCTTACCTCGCTTTACTTGTGTGCAACTATCCGCCTTTATGCTTCTCGCGTTCTCCTCTCGACTTGCTCCGGCGTATCATCCGAAACTGAAATTCATCCATCAAACACTCGAGTTAACGTTTCTAACTCTTGTTCAACTAAGCATTTATCCAATGCCTTAAATATACATTTTACCCTCTTGTGGTAAATCTCATAGTTTTTATCCCAATATCAACATACCCAAACCATGCGCACAACATAATCATCCTTTCAAGATATCTCAATCATCATTAACACTTCTACATTCCACTTTCTCACACTATACCATTTCTAAGTTATATTCATTTCATGCCATTCTAGGTAGTTCTACCCACAAGGTGCACACCCAATTAACTTCATAATCATTAACTAGAACAATGTACTTGGATTTATGCACTAGAACTTACCTCATTGGATTTCCTCCTTGCTCCAATTAGAAATGCCCTTTATTCCTTCAATCCGATAAATGGGGAAATGCCTCAAGACTATGTTGTTCTTCTCTTAGACGTGAACGACTTTGTCTCTAATAGCTTTTCCTCAAATCTTACTGAAAATGGCTGGATTTAGGAGTGAGAAATCTAGGTTTTTGAGTTGAAGTGGAAAGAAATGGTTTATCCTAAAAATCTGCAGATCCAACTGCTCCTATTTATAGTTTTAACTTGATGAGATCGATCTTCCTTGGGTGGAGATCGATCTGGTCCTCTAAAAATTCCTCTTTCCTACGACATTTTAAAAGCAGGAGATCGATCTGTCGAGGCTTGAGATCGATCTGCTGTCAAACAGAAGCTTAAGGAGATCGATCTGGTCTTAGGGGAGATTGATCTGCTTCCAACCCGAGAGCTAAGGAGATCGATCTGATTCCCTTGGAGATCGATCTGCTCCATTCCATTACTCACATAAGAGCATTCTGGCTCTTCCAGATCCCTATGAGATCGATCTGGCCTCCATATTTCCAGATTTTCTGCAATTTTTCTGCAACAACTTCTTTCAAAACTTCCTCAATTTACCTCCATAGTCCTTTCCTCATTCATCCCTCCTTGAGACTTAAAAATGTCATCCAATCACACTTAGTACATATTAAAACTTGTGGAAAAATCTTTGTATAACCAAATATACACGATATTACCTGAATGGAAATATACGCTTATGTAAATCTTTCCTTCCATTTTACCACACTACTCTTATTCCATTTCAATCACATTCTTCTCGTATTTAAGTTCATTTCTTCATACTCATTCATAACGCAACTTGTACGTACAATCACGACTCTTATTACAAGTGCGTACACAATCTTATGAGCTTACATTGCATATACTTTGTATTACGAATGTATTATCATACTCATGATTTCATTTACATTTCTATGTTCCTATGTACAGCTATACATATACGGGGTCTCACATTCTCCCCCACTTAGAAAATTTGATCCTCCAAATTTGAACCAATTTAATCTATGAATAACTCGGCATACTTTTCCCGCATCAAACTTTCCAGTTCCCATGTAGCCTCTTCCACAGTGTGATGCTGCCACAAAACTTTAACCAATGAAATCGCCTTGTTCTGCAACACCTTCTCTTTTCTATCCAATATCCGGATCGGTCTCTTGACATACGACATATCCTCCTTGAGCTCCAACGGCTCATAGCTAATTACATGTGTCGGATCCGGGTAGTACTTCCGAAGCATAGAAACGTGGAAGACATTGTGGACTTCTGCTAGCTCAGGTGGCAAGGCTAGCCTATATGCTCCATCTCCCACTCTATCCAAAATCTCGAAGGGATCAATGTAACGAGGACTTAATTTTTCTTTCTTCCCAAACCTCGTTATTCCCTTAGAAGGAGATACTTTCAAAAATACAGACTCGCCAACATCAAACTCAAGTGGTCTCCGTCTCCTATCAGCGTAGCTCTTTTGTCGACTTTGAGCTGTTCGCAGCCTCTCGCATATTATCTGAACATCCTCGGAGGCTTGCTTAACCAAATTGGGAGCAAGCAACTGTCTGTCACCAACTTCTTCC
Source organism: Firmiana major (assembly GCA_033439115.1). NCBI lineage: Eukaryota > Viridiplantae > Streptophyta > Magnoliopsida > Malvales > Malvaceae > Firmiana > Firmiana major. The sequence continues at coordinate 38,921,734 of CM065895.1, forward strand.
CAACCAATGGGCGATCGGCATCTACGACCGTATAGTGCCTCATAAGGGGCCATACCAATACTTGAGTGATGACTGTTATTGTAGGCGAACTCAATCAATGGCAAGTGATCGTCCCATGAGCCTCTAAAGTCCAGTACACACGCTCTCAACATATCCTCCAAGGTCTGTATAGTCCTCTCTGACTGACCATCTATTTGAGGATGAAAAGCGGTGCTAAAACTCAACTGGGTCCCCATCGCTTCCTGAAAATGTTCCCAAAAGTGGGAAGTGAAGCGGGCATCCCGATCAGAAACAACACTCACTGGGACTCCATGCAATCTCACTATTTCTCGCATATACAGGTTCGCCAATGCACTCAATGTATCTGTAGATCTCATGGCTAATAAATGTGCCGATTTCGTTAACCGATCTACTATCACCCATATCGCATCATGGTTCTTACGGGTTCTCGATAACCCTATCACAAAATCCATGGTGACATGCTCCCACTTCCATTTTGGTATCGGTAGAGGTTGTAATAATCCTCTTGGTTTCTGATTTTCGACTTTTACTTGCTGATAAATGAGACATCTAGCGACATACTCAGCTATGTCTCTCTTCATTCCAGACCTCCAATATGCCTTTCGGAGATTTTGATACATCTTACTACTCCCCGGGTGTATCGTATATCTTGACGAGTGAGCCTCTGATAAGATCAGCTTCCTCAGCTCTAAATCCTTAGGAACACATATTCTATCTCCAAACCTTAGTATTCCATCTAAACTCAATATAAAATCGGCACCCTTCCCTTTCCGGATTTGGCTAATCATGTCAATTCACCATTGATCAATTTGCTGAGCTTATCGGATTTTCTTAATCAACTCCGGTTCTAATCTCAAGCTAGCAATAATCCCATAGTTGTCAATCTCAGGTAGGGTCCAGACTAAGGTTCGTGAATTGTTCCAACAACTCATGCTCTCTAACCATCATATGTGATACCAACCCGAGACTCTTCCGACTTAATGCATCGGCAACCACATTTACCTTCCCCGGGTGGTATAAGATCTCACAATCATAGTCCTTGAGGAGTTCCAACCACCTCCTCTGTCTCATGTTTAACTCCTTCTGTGAGAATAGATATTTTAGACTCTTATGATCCGTAAAGATCTGAAATCTCTCACCATATAAGTAGTGACGCCATATCTTCAACGCAAACACTACGACCGCTAACTCCAAATCGTGAGTGGGGTAGTTCCTCTCATTATCTTTCAGCTGTCTAGATCCATAAGCTACCACCCTTCCATCTTGCATCAAAACACAGCCTAGTCCTTGATGCGAAGCATCTGTATACACCGAGTAATTCCCTGAACTGTTAAGGATGATAAGAACTGGCGCGGTGGTTAATCTGCGCTTAAGTTCCTGAAAACTTCTCTCACAAGCTTCATCCCATGAAAACTCCACACTCTTTCTCGTAAAACGTGTCAATGGAGCAGCCAATCTAGAGAAACCCTCTATAAATCTCCTGTAGTAACCAGCCAAACAAAGAAAGCTTCTGATCTCTGTAACTGTCTTAGGTTGTTCCCACTGAACAACGACCTCAATCTTGGATGGATCTACTGACACCCCATCCTTCGATATAACATGGCCTAGAAAAGAAATCTGTTCTAGCCAAAAGTCACATTTGTTAAGCTTGGCATATAACCTTCTCTCTCGGAGGGTCTGCAAAATAATCCTCAAGTGCTGCTCATGCTCTTCTCTGGACCTTGAATACACCAATATATCATCAATGAAAACAATTACGAACTGGTCCAGGTATGGCTTGAATACTTCATTCATTAGAGCCATAAAAGCTGCCAGCGCATTGGTCAACCCAAAAGGCATCACTAAGAATTCGTAATGGCCATAGCGGGTACGAAATGCTGTCTTGGGCACATCCTCCTTCCGAATCTTCAATTGATGATACCCCAGACCTCAAATCTATCTTGGAAAAGATCTGTGCTCCCCGAAGCTGATCCAATAAATAGTCAATGCGTGGCAAGGGGTACTTATTCTTGATGGTAGCCTTGTTCAACATCCGGTATTCGATGCACAACCTGAGGCTCCCATCTCTCTTCTTCACAAACAATACCGGGGCTCCCCATGGTGAGACGCTCGGTCTTATGAACCCCTTCTCTAAAAACTCTTGTAGCTATTTCCTTTATTCCTCTAACTCAACTGGAGCCATCCTATATGGTGACTTGGATATTGGTTCGGTTCCAGGCGTCAAGTCTATACTGAATTCCGTTTCTCTATCAGGTGGCAATCCTGGTAGATCGTCTGGAAAGACATCAGGGAATTTTCTGACCACTGGGATGTCCTCCATATCCAGATGTACTTTGTTCAAATCTACCACATAAGCAACAAAACCTTCAAAACAACACTCAAGTCATTTATACCAAAGTACCTTACTTAACACCAAATTTAAGATTTCATTTCTTCTCTTAAAATCTTACAACACATTCTTCAGGTATAGAAAACTTAATGGAATTAGAACGACGGTCTATGACAGCATGATTGGTGGCTAACCAATCCATTCCCAAAATTACATCAATGTCATACATATTCAACAAAATCAAGTTGGTTGTCATGCACTTATCTCCCACCCTCACTTTACAATCTTCATACACTTGTTCAACTAATTGGCTAACTCTCATCGGAGTACTTATTAGTAAAGTCCTACTCAAGTATGTGGGTTCTACAAAACCTTTTAACTTAGATGCACATGCAGGTGATATGAAGGAATGCGTAGCACCAGAATCAAACAAAGCTATAACCTCCAGATTGAAAATCAATATTGTACCTTTTATCACTTCAGAAGAGGTATCAGCCGATGCCTGGTCTATCGCATACACCCTGCCTTGACCCACAACTTGTTTTCCTTTTTCTTCAGCCGAGGCTTTCTTTCTTGCAGGAGGTGCAACTGTAAGAACCCTCTCTGGCTCTTTACCCCTCTGTGGAATTGCCTCAACTATCTCCAGGCACTCTTTGGCATAATATCCAAATTTACTACATCTGAAGCATCGGGTACCCTGAAGATGACATAGCCTACCACCATGGTATCGACCGCATAGTCTACACTAATCTGTAGTCGATCGGGGTCCACCAATCACTATACCCCTGGCTGGTGTCTGAGTCGGAGGCATAAAAGGTCTAGCAACCTTTTTCTGGAACTCATCTACCTCTCTCTGACGCTTACTCATGAATTTTTGACCAAATTTGGCACTCTTGCCATCTCCCAGCTTCCTCAGACCCTTGTCTTTACCCCAACTAAACTCAGAAGTCTGCAAGTCATAATCTTGCTCACATAACTAGGCCCGTCGCATAGCCTCTCTATATGTAGCGACATCAAATGGGGCCAACTTTGCTCGGATTGAAGGCCTTAGTCTATCTACAAATCTACGGACTCTGATAGCTTCACTCCTGATCGAGTCCGGATCATATCGACCCAGTGAAGTGAATCGTGACTCGTACTCATCAACTGTTCGATTCCCTTGAGTCAAATTCAAAAATTCCATCTGTAGCCTACGTCGAGCAGTATCTGGGATGTATTGCTCTCTGAAAACACCCAAGAACATATCCCAAGTGATAGTCATACCTTAAGCTCTCAACATCGGCCTGGTAGACCTCCACCAGTGCTCTGCTTCGCCTCTCAATACAAAGGTCGTAAGCGTTACTCTCTCCGTAGCTGAACATCTACAGAAGTCGAATAACTTCTCCATCTGACTGATCCAGTCCTCAGCCACTGTCGAATCCTTTACCCCGCTAAACGAAGGAGGCTTAAAGTCCATAAAATGCCTTAATCTCTCCATATCACAGTCATATCCATACCCCAAATCATCATCATACTGTTGTGGGGCTACTGGGGGAGGTACGGGTCGAATATGAGGTTCTCGTGGCCTAACCGGTTCAGCTTGCGCAGGTGCAACATCCTCAGGTTCAGGTGTAGCTGCTGGGGGATTCGGTGCAGCTTGTCCCGCTGTACCAGGTGTACCCTCAAACCTAGCCATGATCTGACCCATCATGGTCATCATCATGCGCATGTCTTCCTCCAATCAAGTTATTTGAGGATCAGAAGCCTCTATCTGTTCCTGGGGCTCATGACTAGAGGATGATCTACTGTGCCTCTTAGTCCTGTCATTTCGCCCTAGAGCTCTCGAGCTCTCTCCCCTCTTGCGGTGTCTCTCAGGCATAACTCACTAGCCTGATAACTTTCCTGCGTTATAACAAACATTTAATTCACTACCAGCTCCGTACACACATTTGTATCGAAATATCGCACAGTAACTTGGGGATGTATGTTTTCTTAGTCCTAAACATCAACTCACATCAGACCAACCATGCTCTGATACCAAATTTGTCACACCCCACTTTTGGGAACCCTTCTATCCATACATTCTCTACTACGGTTGGGCTGTGAGAAGATGCAATTACTAAAATTCATTCATTTACAGCGAAAGATTTAAATCTTTAATTCACACTCCCAGGTGTGTGTGTAGATATACAAAATCAATTGTATAAATACCATGTGCTTACATATCATCCCCATAATACTGTTTACAATTCCAAGATATAACTGTGCGATACGATAAATTAGATACAAAATACTCATGTATACAAATCTTATACCTTTACGGAATTGTGGGAGCTATTCAACACAAAAGACCTAGAGACCACCGCTCTCTTACTTCTCAGTACCTGGAGGGGGAAAATAGTGGGATGAGCAAACCACAGCTCAGTAAGGAAATGTATGCTAGCAGGTAGATATCGTACTACCTACATAGCCCATGCATGTATAAACTAAGACCATGTTTTCAGTACAAATGGAAATACCATACGAAAAATGCATTTAATCATATATTTCTCGATAGCATTTTCGTGTAAATCAAATATCAAGCTTCCATTTAAAACATGCTCATAAATAGTGCCCTCATGGCACAAATATGAAATCGGAGATTTATCAAAAACACAAAATCTCTTTCTTCCCTTAATTCACTTTTTCTGTAAATCTCTTTCTTTTCTGAGATTATCTCTGTTTCTCGAATCTCTGAGACAGGCATGAAATTTTCGGCAATCCAATATCCATGACATATAGCCATAGTCAGTGATCCCGAGCCTCACTGATCAGGTGTGCACAGGGCATCACTTCGCCTGAAGGGGAAGGGGTCAGTCCTGCCATCCGGCTCATCTCAATCAACCACATCTCCTCGTATACTCACGGTAAGAATATGCCGTGTGTCATCTATGCGATACACGTACTCACGTGCACCCAGCATGGTACATAGTATACCAACGGATAACTACACTGTTCTACGTACGACCGTGGACCCAAGTCCATACTCCAACTCCGATGGACTTTTCATCCTAAACCATGTCTCATATACCAGGTGAGCAAGCAGCGTGACACACAGTCATCGCAAGGCTCCAGCGCGGTACGATCTATCGTTAAGGCCCTGCCCGTTCAAATGGCCGTCGGCTGGTGTCCCCTTGGGTCCCAAACCCCCAGGTTTACCTCAACTCAATAAAACAAGTGCGAGCAAAGTGCCTGCACTTTCTCAAAACCCTCGCGCGAGTTAAAACTCCAGCACGGTACATCAAAGGCATTAAAACGGGTGTGAGCTAGTGCTTCAACACCAAATCTCACCTCAAAACTGATAGATGGTTATTTTTCTCTTTTTAAAACTCAAAACATGTTTATTCATTCAGCATGCCTCTTCATGCTAAAACATGTAAAATTAGCAAACCTATCATCAACATTTCTCAATCATCAATATCAATGTAAATTAGAGAAAAACATTGAAAACATGCATATCATGCCATTTCCTTACCCTATCCCATTTCTTAATACATATATACATCATAGTACTTTTCATGCTTCCATATCATTTCATAGAATTATAATATCGTACTAGTTCTAGCAATATATCTACGAAATTGCTATAAAATACGCACGAACATCTCTATAGCTAACACACAGTGTCACGACCCAATTCCATTCTCTTTAACTGAAAATCACTGAAATTTTTTTGCGTTTTACTGTTACCTTACCCGGTGGTGAACTAAACTCACCACACACTTTTGGGCTATGAGTCAATAATAAACACCACATCTCATTCATTCTCAATTAATTAAAACGATGTCATACATTTGCATTTAATCGTGTACTTATACGAATACATGTTTTACTGACCTCTACATCCCCCATAATTACAACTCAAAAGAATACTGTGCTTTTACATTGTTTAGATACAAAAAGAATCACTGTGTATATACCTCTTAGCAATGGAGATGCAGCGGAGTCCAAAATACCACGCCTCAGTCCTTACGGGGCTACTATGCATGCTCTGTAGGGGGAAAATAGAGTGGGATGAGCAACCACACGCTCAGTAAGGCAATAATGCAAGCATGGTAGATAACTACTCTATCTACATGCTGATAGTGTTATGCATAAATCATTTATGGTAGGAGCATGAGGAATAAAACTATGCCATGTGAATATACATATATATCATGTATCAAAATCATGTGCATTGACATATAAAACATGGTAGAAACATCATGTATAAATCATCTCATGCTCAATCTCATTTAAATTCATAAAAAGGGCAATTCATTAAAAAACCTCCTTTTTAAACCAACATCATAAACCCCTTTCTCAACACATAATTACCACCAAATCAACTCACAACCACAACCACATTTTCATTTCACAATTCACGCATGTGTATAAAAACTAGGTCACTATATCAAAAGTGCCTATGTGGACCATTACATCATAAATCATCCCAGACCACACGCATCCAGGTGTGCGGGGTATCACGCTGGCACGAAGATGGATTATCCCTCGCTAGACTTTCTCACCACATAACCATCCTGCGGTACATCGTACTCCATGTGATATACATGGTACAGCGTACTCCGCAGACTCATATCGTGATTGGGGGTGCCATTCCTAGGTCTTACCTACCCCATACCAAGAGTTTTCCATATCCGTGAAGGAGAGCCTCCCTGCCGAACAGAGCCTCCCCGCCTAACAGAGCCTCCCTGCCTCCTCGGGCTTAAGGATGTTAGCTTAAGGATGTAGGGCTTAAGGATCCTTCCGTAAGTTAGCCTCCCCACCGAACAGAGCCTCCCCGCCTAACAGAGCCTCCCCGCCTCTTTGGGCTTAAGGATGTTGGCTTAAGGATGTAGGGTTTAAGGATCTTACCGTACCTATGTAGGAGAGCCTCCCTGCCTAATAGAGCCTCCCCGCCCCTCCAGGGCTTAAGGATGTTGGCTTAAGGATCCCACTGTAAGAGAGCCTCCCCACCGAACAGAGCCTCCCCGCCTAACAAAGCCTCCCCGCCTCTTTGGGCGTAAGGATGTTGGCTTAAGGATGTAAGGCTTAAGGATCTTACCAACTTTCACAACCTTATACGTGTCACAATGTGCAAACTTGTGCAAGCAAAGCTCTAGCACGACTCAGGCATCCTCTCATACAGAGACGCGTATGAGCATAGCTCTAGTACGGTTGTACTCATAAGACAACTACTCAAAATCCACGTACGAACAGAAGCTCCAGTACGGTTTATAAACATCATCATAGTTTCCAAATCAAGGTGCGAGCTAAGCTCCAGCACGTTTCATACCAATGAAAACATAGAAATCCAGCGTGAGCGAGGCTCTAGCGCGATTTATGTCATACAAATACGATAGGCGGCTCATACACAATCAAACAATCCCGGTAATCGGGTTTAGCACTCACAAATGCTTTTCCATAACAACAATACAATACTAGCCGACCCATCTACAAGCTTGCTTAAAACCAAGCAATTTCGTTTTGAAAAGCATCAAAACATTAGATTTATGCAATTATTAGCCTTACTATCCCATTTCATAAAATCCACTTCAAATCCAAAACCACGCATATACTCATCATCATTCACGAATACCATCAATCATTTATTTGAGCAACCATGCATTTCATAAAACACCCAATATTCACCCACAAGTTCAAAGTACGAGCAGCTACCTCTATATACTCACAAAATTCCCTTACCTGGAATCGCGATGCGTGATTCCACTTCCTTAAGCTGCTTACTCGTACGGTTCGATTCGTCTTCAACGAACTCTTCGGGACTGCACAAAATCGTATCCCGCATTATATGCGATCCATATAATGCAACCCTTGTGCTTGCTATAGTCAATTTAATCTATAGCCTCTATTAACGCTTATATGGCCTCGTTTCATTACTTTACCCAGAACTCGAGTCTATGGATCTTCTTAGGCCTATTAACTTATTCCAAATCGATATTAAATCGACATTAAGCTCATAGTGTTCATATTTCATGAATTCGCTCACTATGGCATTTTATCAAGCATATACATACTCATTTCCACAATTCCTCCAAACTCACAATGTAATCTCATTTAACCATCTAAAATCATAAACATTACCTCAATAACAACTTTAGTAATGCCCATAAATCATAAACTTATTCAACCCATATATTCTCACATCATACCCATTCTAGGTTTTCTAGGTTACAACAATTCTACCACATCCCTAGATAATTTATCCATCAATAGTCATGCCAAACAACTCCAAAATCAATTAAATAGACAACGTATTTGGATTGGAGTGTTAGAATCTTACCAAATATGATTTTTCTTCTTGCTCCAAATGGCAATGCTCTTAACTCCTTCAATACCAACAATGGAAAAATGCCTTCGCACTATGTTGTTCTTCTCTTTAATAGGAACAACTTTGCCTCTAATGGTCTCTCTTTAATTTTTGCTGGAAATGGCTGATTTTAGAGAGGGAAAGTTAGGTTTTTGGGTTGAAAGTGAAAGGTTAGTGTTTTTCCCGAGATTTCCTGATTTTCAGCCCTCCTTATATAGAAATAGCTTGAGGAGATCATCTGGTCCAAGAGGAGATCGATCTGGTCCCTTAAAATCCCTCTTGTTCACGGCATTTTTAAGCCTGAGATCGATCTGTCGAAGCATGAGATCGATCTGTCGAGGCATGAGATCGATCTGCTCCCAAACAGAGAGCTAAGGAGATCGATCTGGGTGCTTGGGGATCGATCTTTTCACTACAGAATGCTTGGGAGATCGATCTGGCTCCATTGGAGATCGATCTGCTCTATTCTTTCGCCCAAATAAGAGCATTCTGGCTCTTCCAGATCGATCTCTCATCCTATGAGATCGATTTGGCCCTCATGTTTTCCAGATTTCCTGTAGTTTCCTTGCTGCAACTCATACCAATACATCCTTAATCTATTTCCATGGCCATTTTCTCATCCATCCACCTTTATAACTTGAAAATGGCATCCATTCATACCTTATGCACATTGAAACTTGTGTGCATTCATTGTATGTCCAAAGGTATGCTACATGAAACCAAATGGAAGCATAACTCCATTCCATTTTACCACACTACTCATCTTGAGTTTCAATCACATCCATCACTTGCCAGAACTCATTACTTCATATTCGTACTCAATGAAACTTGTATGTACGTTACAATTCATATTACACATACATACATTGAATCCATGGACTTACATCAATCATACTTTACATTACAAGTCCATTCATATTATTTGATCTAATTACACACATTACCATTATACATATACGGGGTCTTACATTCTCCCCTCCTTCAAGGAATTTGGTCCTCCAAATTAGAACCAAGTCACTCTTCAAAAAGTTGGGGGTACTTCTCCCGTATCAAGTTCTCCAATTCCCACGTGGCCTCTTCTGCTGTGTGGTGTTGCCAAAGAACTTTCACCAAGGGAATTGTCTTATTCCGTAACACTTTCTCTTTTCTGTCCAATATCCGAACCGGCTTCTCAACATACGTCATACTCTCATGGAGCTCCAACGGCTCATATCTTATCACGTGTGCCGAGTCCGGGTGATACTTCCGAAGCATCGAGATGTGGAAGACGTTGTGGACATTTGCCAAGTCCAGTGGCAATGCCAACCTATACGCCTTATCTCCCACTCTCTCCAAAATCTCGAAGGGTCCGATATATCTAGGGCTCAGCTTGCCCTTCTTACCAAATCTCATAATACCTTTCGATGGTGATACCCTCAGAAACACCGACTCACCCTCATCAAAATCTAGTGTTCTTCGTCTCTTGTCAGCATAACTCTTTTGTCAGCTCTGAGCTGTCCGTAATCTCTCACATATCAACTGGACGTCCTCAGATGCCTGCTGCACTAAGTCCGGAGCAAAAATCTGTCTGTCACCAACCTCTTCCCATCCAATGGGGGAACGGCATCTACGCCCGTACAATGCCTCATAGGGTGCCATCCCGATACTCGCATGATAGCTATTATTATAAACGAACTCGGCTAACTGCAGGTGGTCATCCCAGGAGCCTCTAAATTCCAGCACACACGCTCTCAACATATCCTCGAGGGTCTGTATAGTCCTCTCTGACTGCCCATTTGTCTGAGGATAAAAAGCGGTGCTAAAACTCAATCGGGTCCCCAGCGCTTCCTAAAAATGTTCCCAGAAATGGGAAGTGAAGAGGGCATCCCTATCAGAAATAACGCTCACTGGTACACATGTAGTCGTACTATCTCTCGAATATACAGGTCCGCCAACTGACTCAGTGTATCAGTAGCTCTCATAGCTAAGAAATGGGCAGACTTAGTCAACCGGTCCACAATAACCCATATGGCATCATGACCTCTACGGGTCCTCGGTAACCCCATCACAAAATCCATGGTGACATGCTCCCACTTCCATGTCGGTATCGGTAGAGGCTGCAATAATCCTGCAGGCTTCTGATGCTCTACCTTCACTTGCTGACAAACGAGACACTTAGCGACATATTTAGCAATGTCTCTCTTCATTCCAGACCACCAATAAACCTTTCGAAGTTTTTGATACATCTTGGTACTTCCCGGATGTATCGTATACTTCGAAGAGTGAGCCTCTGATAAAATCGTTCTCCTAATCTCAGGATCCCTGGGAACGCATACTCTGCCTCTGAACCTCAATAAGCCATCAACACTCTGCTCAAAATCAATACCCACACCTGTCTGTATCTACCTCAGCCAATCGATACACCGTCGATCGCTCTGCTGGGCTTGTCGAATACGGCCAATCAACTCTGGCTCTGGTCTCAAACTAGCCATGATCTCAAGTCTCTCAGATCCAGGTGGGGTTACATCTAAACTGAGGTTCGCAAAGTGTTCTAACAATTCATGTTCCCGTATCATCATATAAGACACCAACCCAAGGTCTTTCTACTCAAAGCATTGTCAACTACATTTGCCTTACCTGGGTGGTTCATGATTTCACAATCATAGTCCTTCAGGAGTTCGAGCCATCTCCTCTGTCTCATATTCAGCTCTTTCTGTGAGAACGGGTACTTAAGGCTCTTATGATCTGTGAACACCTAAAATTTCTCACCATAGAGATAGTGGCGCCATATTTCAAAGCAAATACTACAGCCGCCAACTCCAAATCATGTGTCGGGTAGTTCCTCTCATGATCTTTCAACTGTCTAGATCCATAGGCAACTACCTTCCTATCCTGCATAAGCACACAGCCCAGTCCCTGGTGTGATGCATCTGTATACACCGAGAATCCTCCTGAGCTGGTAGGAATGGTGAGAACTGGAGCAGTCGTCAATCGACGCTTAAGCTCCTCAAAACTCCTCTCACATGCCTCATCCCATGTAAACTTAACATCCTTACGCGTGAGGCGTGTCAACGGAGTAGCTAGTCTGGAGAAACCCTCTACAAATCTCCGATAATATCCTGCCAATCCTAGGAAACTTCTGATCTCAGTTACTGTCTTGGGCTGTTCCCACTGTACAACTGCCTCTATCTTGGATGGATCCACCGATACCCCATCCTTTGACACAACATGCCCCAGAAATGAGATCTGTTCCAACCAAAAATTACACTTGCTGAGTTTGGCATACAATTCTCTCTCTCGGAGGGTCTGCAGAACTATCCTCAAGTGCTCCTCATGATCTTCCCTGGACTTGGAATACACCAAAATGTCATCAATGAACACTATTACAAACTTGTCCAGGTATGGCTTGAATATATCATTCATCAATGCCATAAATGCTGCAGGAGCATTCGTCAATCTGAATGGCATCACCAAAAACTCGTAGTGGCCATAACGGGTACAAAATGCTGTCTTGGGTACATCTCCACCGCAGATCTATCTTAGAAAATACTTCGGCTCCCTGGAGCTGATCCAACAAATCATCGATTCTTGGAAGGGGGTACTTGTTCTTAATGGTGGCCTTATTTAATAACCGGTAATCTATACACAGTCGAAGGCTTCCATCCTTCTTCCTTACAAATAGAACTGGTGCTCCCCAAGGTGAGACATTCGGTCTAATAAACCCTTTCTCTAGCAACTCTTGCAGCTGTTTCTTCAGCTCTTCCAACTCTGTCGGAGCCATTCTATAGGGTGGTTTCGATATCGGCTCTGTACCAGGCACTAACTCTATGTAGAATTCCATGTCCCTTTCAGGTGGTAGTCCTGGTAATTCATCCGGAAAGACATCAGGGTAATCCGCAATTACGGGTATGTCCCTCAATTTCGGGTGTGCCTCATCTATATCGACCACATATGCAATGAACCCTTCACATTATCCTATCCATCGTTAGTAACATAAACCATCACTCCACATTCAACATTTATCATAAACAATAATTTATCTCCTAAGCAATATGCATTTAAAATCATACTCCTTGATTTACAACAATCATACAAGTTTCATATCAATTCTTTTCATCAAAATTTACAATAAGATTGTCTAATCCTGAAAACATCAATGTTTTGGCATGACAATCCATCACAACACGATTGGTAGCCAACCAATCCATTCCCAAAATTACATCAAAATCATTCATATTCAATAAAATCAGATTGGCTATCATTTCCTTCCCCTCTATCTTTAACTTACAATCCCTACATACATGCTCAGTCAATTGACTATCATTCATGGGTGTGGAAATCATCAACATTTTATCCAACCATGTTGGTTTCACATATTTCAACAATTTATGTGCAAAGGAAGGTGATATGAAAGAATGCGTGGCACCAGGATCAAATAATACCAATGCTTCTAAATCAAAGATTCGGATGGTACCTTTAATCACATCCGTCGATGCGTCTGCAGTGTCCTGGTCCAGTGCATGTACTCTTCCTCTGCTCACACCCGCAGCCTGTTTCCCCTTTTCCTCAGCTGTAGCCTTCCTCCTCGGGGCTGCTGTCTCAACTGGAGCTCCCTCAGGCTCCTTGCCCTTTTGTGGGGCAATCTCCATCTTCTCGGGACAATACTTAGCTATATGTCCTAGTCTCTCGCATCTAAAACACACCATAGGGGTCATCAGACAGGGCCTATTCCCATGAAATCTCCCACATCTCCTACACTGATCAGTAGTAGGCCGTGGTCCTCCAATAGTCATGCCCCTTGGCGCAGTCAAGGCTGGGTATACGGGATGTTTAGCAGCTCTCTCCTGCACCTCCTCGATCTTAGGTCTCTTCTCAAAATACCTTGGGCCTCCTTTCCTGGCCACTCTATCCCTCCCGGATCTCTTCCGGTCTCTGTCCTTTCCAACGCTGATTCTCCCAAGCTCGGAGGCATTTCGCTCAAAGTCTTGCTCACACAACTGAGCCTTATGTACAGCCTCCTCATAAGTCACAATGTCGAAGGGAGCTAGATTAGTCTGGATGGCCAATCTCAATCTATCCGTGAACTTTTGTATCTTTCGGGTCTCACTACCCATCGTGTCAGGGTCATATCTCCCCAATGACATAAACTTGGACTCATACTCGTCCACAGTCCGGTTCCCCTGAACCAAATTCATAAATTCCATCCGCAATTTTCTCTGTGCGGTAGCTGGAATATACTGTCGTCTAAAGGCCTCTAAAAATATCTCCCACGAGATCTCAGAGTGTCTGGCCCTCAAAATAACCTCGGTGGACCTCCACCAATGCTCGGCCTCACCTTTCAACATAAACACGGCAAAGGCTACCTTTTCAGCTGAAGTGCATCGGAAAAACCTATATAGTTTCTCCATCTCATACACCCAATCCTCCGTAATCACTGGGTCCTTCACCCCTCTAAACACTGGGGGTTTCAGCGCTTGAAACTCTCGCAACCTGCTCAAGTCGCAGTCGTAACCCAAATCACTACCGCTCTACTGTGGAGCGATAGGAGAATCTGTATCCTGGGCTGGATGTGGTGTAACTGTAGCTGTCTCAGCAGCATGAGGTCTCTCCGCCTCTGCAGCTGCCTGTTCAGTAGTAGGCTGTGCTGCGGGACCTCGTCTATCACCGGCACCTAATGCCTGCGTGACTATCTCCACCAAATTCTCAATACTCCGCTCTAATCTAGCGAAGCGAGCCTCAGTATCCTCTGCTCTCCCAGCAGGGTTCTGTGGAGCCTGCTCAGTCTGTGGCTCCACACGGCTCTCAGGCCTACCTCTACGGCCTTTAGCACGTGCTCTCGCCCCTCTACCTTTGCGTGTAACTGGCATAGTGCCTAACTTCCTGTATTATAATAATTCATTAAGATCAATCCATCACGGTATACACAGTTATATCTAAACAAAAGCACAGTACTATGGGGATGTACTTTCCTATGTTTTATTAATGACTCACATCAGGCCAACACAGCTCTGATACCAATCTTTGTCACGACCCAATTCCATTCTCTTTAACCGAAAATCACTGAAAATTTTTTGCGTTTTACTGTTACTTTACCCGGTCGTGAACTAAACTCACCACACACTGTTGGGCTGTGAGTCAATAATAAACACCACATCTCATTCATTCTCAATTAATTAAAACGATGTCATACATTTGCATTTAATCGTGTACTTATACGAATACATGTTTTACTGACATCTACATCCCCCATAATTACAACTCAAAAGAATACTGTGCTTTTACATTGTTTAGATACAAAAAGAATCACTGTGTATATACCTCTTAGCAATGGAGATGCAGCGGAGTCCAAAATACCACGCCTCAGTCCTTACTGGGCTACTATGCACGCTCTGTAGGAGAGAAAATAGAGTGGGATGAGCAACCACACGCTCAGTAAGGCAATAATGCAAGCATGGTAGATAACTACTCTATCTACATGTTGATAGTGTTATGCATAAATCATTTATGGTAGGAGCATGAGGAATAAAACTATGCCATGTGAATATACATATATATCATGTATCAAAATCATGTGCATTGGCATATAAAACATGGCAGAAACATCATGTATAAATCATCTCATGCTCAATCTCATTTAAATTCATAAAAAGGGCAATTCATTAAGAAACCTCCTTTTTAAACCAACATCATAAACCCCTTTCTCAACACATAATTACCACCAAATCAACTCACAACCACAACCACATTTTCATTTCACAATTCACGCATGTGTATAAAAACTAGGTCACTATATCAAAAGTGCCTATGTGGACCATTACATCAGAAATCATCCCAGACCACACGCATCCAGGTGTGCGGGGTATCACGCTGGCACGAAAATGGATTATCCCTTGCCAGACTTTCTCACCACATAACCATCCTGCGGTACATCGTACTCCATGTGATATACACGGTACAGCGTACTCCGCAGACTCATATCGTGATTGGGGGTGCCATTCCTAGGTCTTACCTACCCCATACCAAGAGTTTTCCATATCCGTGAAGGAGAGCCTCCCTGCCGAACAGAGCCTCCCCGCCTAACAGAGCCTCCCTGCCTCCTCGGGATTAAGGATGTTAGCTTAAGGATGTAGGGCTTAAGGATCCTTCCGTAAGAGAGCCTCCCCACCGAACAGAGCCTCCCCGCCTAACAGAGCCTCCCCGCCTCTTTGGGCTTAAGGATGTTGGGTTAAGGATGTAGGGTTTAAGGATCTTACCGTACCCATGTAGGAGAGCCTCCCTGCCTAACAGAGCCTCCCCGCCCCTCCAGGGCTTAAGGATGTTGGCTTAAGGATCCCACCGTAAGAGAGCCTCCCCACCGAACAGAGCCTCCCAGCCTAACAGAGCCTCCCCGCCTCTTTGGGCTTAAGGATGTTGGCTTAAGGATGTAAGGCTTAAGGATCTTACCAACTTTCACAACCTTATACGTGTCACAATGTGCAAACTTGTGCAAACAAAGCTCTAGCACGACTCAGGCATCCTCTCATACAGAGACGCATACGAGCATAGCTCTAGTACGGTTGTACTCATAAGACAACTACTTAAAATCCACGTACGAACAGAAGCTCCAGTACGGTTTATAAACATCATCATAGTTTCCAAATCAAGGTGCGAGCTAAGCTCCAGCACGTTTCATACCAATGAAAACATAGAAATCCAGCGTGAGCGAGGCTCTAGCGCGATTTATGTCATACAAATATGATAGGCGGCTCATACACAATCAAACCATCCCGGCAATCGGGTTTAGCACTCACAAATGCTTTTCCACAACAACAACACAATACTAGCCGACCCATCTACAAGCTTGCTTAAAACCAAGCAATTTCATTTTGAAAAGCATCAAAACATTAGATTTATGCAATTATTAGCCTTACTATCCCATTTCATAAAATCCACTTCAAATCCAAAACCACGCATATACTCATCATCATTCACGAATACCATCAATCATTTATTTGAGCAACCATGCATTTCATAAAACACCCAATATTCACCCACAAGTTCAAAGTACGAGCAGCTACCTCTATATACTCACAAAATTCCCTTACCTGGAATCGCGATGCGTGATTCCACTTCCTTAAGCTGCTTACTCGTACGGTTCGATTCGTCTTCAACGAACTCTTCGGGACTGCACAAAATTGTATCCCGCATTATATTCGATCCATATAATGCAACCCTTGTGCTTGCTATAGTCAATTTAATCTATAGCCTCTATTAACGCTTATATGGCCTCGTTTCATTACTTTACCCATAACTCGAGTCTATGGATCTTCTTAGGCCTATTAACTTATTACAAATCGATATTAAATCGACATTAAGCTCATAGTGTTCATATTTCATGAATTCGCTCACTATGGCATTTTATCAAGCATATACATACTCATTTCCACAATTCCTCCAAACTCACAATGTAATCTCATTTAACCATCTAAAATCATAAACATTACCTCAATAACAACTTTGTAATGCCCATAAATCATAAACTTATTCAACCCATATATTCTCACATCATACCCATTCTAGGTTTTCTAGGTTACATCAATTCCACCACATCCCTAGATAATTTATCCATCAATAGTCATGCCAAACAACTCCAAAATCAATTAAATAGACAGCGTATTTGGATTGGAGTGTTAGAATCTTACAAAATATGATTTTTCTTCTTGCTCCAAATGGCAATGCCCTTAACTCCTTCAATACCAACAATGGAAAAATGCCTTCGCACTATGTTGTTCTTCTCTTTAATAGGAACAACTTTACCTCTAATGGTCTCGCTTTAATTCTTGCTGAAAATGGCTGATTTTAGAGAGGGAAAGTTAGGTTTTTGGGTTGAAAGTGAAAAGTTAGTGTTTTTCCCGAGATTTCCTGATTTTCAGCCCTCCTTATATAGAAATAGCTTGAGGAGATCGATCTGGTCCAAGAGGAGATCGATCTGGTCCCTTAAAATCCCTCTTGTTCATGACATTTTTAAGCCTGAGATCGATCTGTCAAAGTATGAGATCGATCTGTCGAGGCATGAGATCGATCTGCTCCCAAACAGAGAGCTAAGGAGATCGATCCGGGTGCTTGGGGATCGATCTTTTCACTACAGAATGCTTGGGAGATCGATCTGGCTCCATTGGAGATCGATCTGCTCTATTCTTTCGCCCAAATAAGAGCATTCTAGCTCTTCCAGATCGATCTCTCATCCTATGAGATCGATCTGGCCCTCATGTTTTCCAGATTTCCTGTAGTTTCCTTGCTGCAACTCATACCAATACATCCTTAATCTATTTCCATGGCCATTTTCTCATCCATCCACCTTTATAACTTGAAAATGGCATCCATTCATACCTTATGCACATTGAAACTTGTGTGCATTCATTGTATGTCCAAAGGTATGCTACATGAAACCAAATGGAAGCATAACTCCATTCCATTTTACCACACTACTCATCTTGAGTTTCAATCACATCCATCACTTGCCAGAACTCATTACTTCATATTCGTACTCAATGAAACTTGTATGTACGTTACAATTCATATTACATATACATTCATTGAATCCATGGACTTACATCAATCATACTTTACATTACAAGTCCATTCATATTATTTGATCCAATTACACACATTACCATTATACATATACGGGGTCTTACACACAGTCCCTTACCTCGCTTTACTTGTGTGCAACTATCCGCCTTTATGCTTCTCACGTTCTCCTCTCGACTTGCTCCGGGGTATCATCTGAAACTGAAATTCATCCATCAAACACTCGAGTTAACGTTTCTAACTCTTATTCAACTAAGCATTTATCCAATGCCTTAAATATACATTTTACCCCCTTGTCGTAAATCTCATAATTTTTATCCCAATATCAACATACCCAAACCATGCCCACAACATAATCATCCTCTCAAGATATCTCAATCATCATTAACACTTCTACATTCCACTTTCTCACACTAGACCATTTCTAAGTTATATTCATTTCATGCCATTCTAGGTAGTTCTACCCACAAGGTGCACACCCAATTAACTTCATAATCATTAACTAGACCAATGTACTTGGATTTGTGCACTAGAACTTACCTCATTGGATTTCCTCCTTGCTCCAATTAGAAATGCCCTTTATTCTTTCAATCCGACAAATGGGGAAATGCCTCTAGACTATGTTGTTCTTCTCTTAGACGTGAACGACTTTGTCTCTAATAGCTT
Source organism: Firmiana major (assembly GCA_033439115.1). NCBI lineage: Eukaryota > Viridiplantae > Streptophyta > Magnoliopsida > Malvales > Malvaceae > Firmiana > Firmiana major. Next base: position 38,940,627 of record CM065895.1, read on the forward strand.
TTCCTCAAATCTTACTGAAAATGGCTGGATTTAGGAGTGAGAAAGCTAGGTTTTTGAGTTGAAGTGGAAAGAAATGGTTTATCCCGAAAATCTGCAGATCCAACTGCTCCTATTTATAGTTTTAACTTGATGAGATCGATCTTCCTTGGGTGGAGATCGATCTGGTCCTCTTAAAATTCCTCTTTCCTACGACATTTTAAAAGTAGGAGATTGATCTGTCGAGGCTTGAGATCGATCTGCTGTCAAACAGAAGCTTAAGGAGATCGATTTGGTCTTAGGGGAGATCGATCTGCTTCCAACCCGAGAGCTAAGGAGATCAATCTGATTCCCTTGGAGATCGATCTACTCCATTCCATTACACACATAAGAGCATTCTGGCTCTTCCAGATCGATCTCTCATCCTATGAGATCGATCTGGTCTCCATATTTCCAGATTTTCTGCAGTTTTTCTGTAACTTCTTTCAAAACTTCCTCAATTTACCTCCATAGTCCTTTCCTCATTCATTCCTCCTTGAGACTTAAAAATGTCATCCAATCACACTTAGTACATATTAAAACTTGTGGGAAAATCTTTGTATAACCAAATATACACGATATTACCTGAATGGAAATATACGCTTATGTAAATCTTTCCTTCCATTTTACCACACTACTCTTATTCCATTTCAATCACATTCTTCTCGTATTTAAGTTCATTTCTTCATACTCATTCATAACGCAACTTGTACGTACAATCACGACTCTTATTACAAGTGCGTACATAATCTTATGAACTTACATTGCATAAACTTTGTATTACGAATGTATTATCATACTCATGATTTCATTTACATTTCTATGTTCCTATATACAGCTATACATATACGGGGTCTCACATTTCCTATAGTTCATGTTGGCATTTTATCAAATACCTTATATGCCAACATCATACAACCCTCCTTATGAACAATTTGATTAAACCTAATCATGCCATAATCATGTATACATGCATATCAGCCTATACATGTCTTAAAATCACATGCTTACCTATTAGAACACAAATACCAACTTTCGGCCAACATGTGTTCATCACCTTAGGTGATGTTTTACCATACAATTCATACACCAATCAACTCCAGATAATTCCTAGATAAACATATATGAAGTTGGAAGATTGAAAACTTACTTAGCTTGTAGTTCTCACTTTGGCCGAAACTTTGCTTAATTTTTGCCCCCTTCAATATGGCTTCTCTATAGCTGATTCCAAGATATGTTATTCCTCTCTCAATATGGAACAATTTTCATGCAGATCACTTGTTCTAAATATGTCTCTAGGTAGGTGATTTCTAGAGAGAGAAAGCTTGAATATGGTTTGGTAATGGTGTCTCCTTGTTTGCCAAAAATGATGGGATGAGAAAGACAATGTGTTGGCTGCGATTAATAGCCTAAAAGACTTAGCCATTAAGTCACCATTGACTTTTTAAGAAGTTTAGGTGATGGTTACCAAAATGGATTTTGCTACCTTTGTTTAGGTGATGATTACCATATTGGATTTTGCTACATTTGTTTAGGTGATGGTTACCAAATTGGATTTTGCTACCTTTGTTTGGGTGATGGTTACCAAATTGGATTTTTCTACCTTTGTTAGGTGATAGTTACCAAATTGGATTTTTCTACCTTCGTTAGGTGATAGTTACCAAATTGGATTTTGCTACCTTTATTTAGTTAACTATGGTCAAAGTCCACTTTAACTACCATTGACTTTTCTTGACATTTGATCATGTTTGACTTTTTCTCCAATATTTCAAAAGTGTCATATCTGATAGTTTACACTCTCGTCTTTGCATTCTTTCCATTTTCGAGAGGCAAATATATCAAAAACACCTCAAACAGACCATTTCGGACGTTTAGCCCTTTTTTGGTGTTTCACTTCTTTCAACCTTATCGGGTCTACACCAAACTAACTTTCCTTCTTGGACCCTCTATATTTTAATATTCTGAGTCCATTTCTTTAGTCAGAATGGTCGGAATCCCTACGGTTTAGCCTGAGCTCACTTCAGCTCACAATTGGCTCTTTAATGCTTTTAAAGCATTTTCCACTCTTACTTGGACTTGGAATTATAATACCCTCATTCTTATGATTCCTATAACCTCTATCCATGTTTAAAATGTTGAATCATAAGTGGTACAATGCAAAATTATGGGTCTTATAATCCTCCCCACCTTAAGAAATTTGGTCCTCCAAATTAGAATCAAGTTAATCCTAGAATAAATGTGGATGCTTCTCTCGCATCAAGCTCTCTAATCCCCACGTAGCTTCCTCCCAAGTGTGGTACTTCCTAAGAACCTTAACCAGTGAAATCATCTTAGACCGTATCACTTTCTCCTTTCTGTTCAGTATCTGAATCGACTTCTCAACATATAACATTTCCTCTTTGAGCTCCTACTGCTCATATTGAAGCACGTGTCGAATCCGGATGATACTTCCAAAGTATCAAAATGTGAAAGACGTTATGGACACTTGCCATAGTCTGACTCAATAGTGCCCTTATGGTATCTACACTCCGCTCTAAACTCACGAAGCGGGCATCAATGTTCTCTGTAGGACCCTATGGGGCATAGTCAGATGAGGATTTAGTCGGGCTCACAGGCCTACCTATACGACCTCGAGCACGGGTGGTTGCCACTCTACCATGATGTTTATCTGACATAGTAACAAATTTTTGCATTAACAATCATTCCTTAATACAATCACAGCCCGATATACACAATTGTATCTGAATAATACATAGTAACATGAGAATGTAACCTTTCCTAACCACTAACATCGACTCATATCAGACCAACTCAGCTCTGATACCATTCTATCATGATTGACCTTTTTCGCTATAATCACTATAAATGTTTCTCTTTTTCACGATCAGTTTCAGTAAAATAGTTGGGCTATGAGTCGACATCGGTTCAGTCACTTTACTTATCTTACTATCCATTGTCTATAACAGTTTACCGGTAGGATCGATAGTCAGTAAACTTTATACGAAAGCATTTCATAACTATAGACACATATGTTTACGTCTCGTAAATATTACATCCATATACATTACTGTGCTATTACATATTCAGATACAAAAGCTAGATAATTGTGTATACCTTCTCGCACGATAGGAAACTGCGAGCGATAGGAATACAGAACTGGCGTTGACTCTCTATCTATGACAAGTGCCCTGTAGAGAGAGAAAAACGAAGGGATGAACACAACTTGCTCAGTAAGGCAATTATGCAAGCTTGTAGATAACTACACTATCTACGTGCTCATAATGCCATGCAGTAAAACAGTTTAGTTCCGTGTAGTAAAACAGTTTAGTTGAGTGTAGTAAATCAGTTCAGTTCAGTTCAGTAAAATCAATTCAGTTCAGTGCAGTAAAATAATTCAGTTCAATTCAGTAATTCAGTAGATCAAGGTTCCAACCCATCCTTAGGGTTTACCTTGTCTCAGTATAAAAGATGTTCAGTTTTATCAGTACAGTAATATATGAGAGTATAGGCAGGATTCGGTAAATAGTAGGGAGTATGATCACATCTAGTGGATTCCAGGCATCACGGATCAGGTGTGCGGGATATCCAATCGCTTAGGGAGGTGGGTCAAATCCTACCCGTCAGCCAGTCAGTTCAGTATAGTTTTGTAGTCCAAAGACTTAAGCACGGTACAGCGTACTCCGTTTTACTCAGTATCCAGTGCCATGTCTCAAAATCCAGTGTGAGTCTTTGAGTGTGACACACAGTCAACACCTCGCTCGAACACGATTTTACTCATCTCATCATTTCAAAATCTAGTGCGAGTCCTTAAGTGTGACTTTCAGTCAACACCCCGCTCAAACACGGTTTCATTTATAGTTCATATCATAAACACGACTGATGGCTTAATTCTAGTGAAAATAATACTTAAAATCGAGTTCAGTACGTAAAACGATGCAAAACAGTGCAAGAGGGTTAACTTCCTGTATGGTCACCTATCATGGAATTTCCTCACTCAAGCACGTTTAACTTTGAAAAACGTGTAATTTAATGCAGACAGTAAAATCCTGAGCCAGTCTATCATTAAAATATTATAGAATAGTATTTTATGATAAAGATACTGAAATCATGCATTTCATACATTTTCAAAATCTTGCCATTCCAAGTGGCATTTTGGAAATTTTCCTATACTTTGGTTTTCATTTAGATATTTCAACATCTATATACTCTATAGTATTTAATTGTATACAGTAGGTAAGAAAATATATATAGCTATCTCTAACAGCTCGTATAAATCCCTTACCTGGATTTCAGTTGAATACACTTATAACTTTTCCAATTTCTGTATATCGGTCTATTCGGCTCCCGATGTATCTCTCACAGTTGTAGATAGTTATCTATCATGTCAACCCGTCTTTATAAATTGTATTTCACTTCCACTATGGTAAATTTAAACTATTGGGCCCGAATACTCTTACTAGGCCTTATTACTCCTTGATGAGCCTAACTCTGTCTTAAGCCCATTCTCACTTTACTATTCTTTCTATTAAAGCCCATTGGGCCCAGCAGGCCTATTAACACTTATTGGGCTTATATGAGGTCCATTGGCCTTATTAGGCTAATTGCACTATGTGCTTGGCTTATGAAACCTCTCGGCCATGGATGGTGTGCCGAACACCATCATGCCTAGACATGCTGATTGGTCATCACCATGGCTTTACCATGCTTGCCTAGCTCACTTAGGCATTTTATCAAACACTTGGTCGGCATGTCTTAAGCCTTTCCTATAGTTCATGTTTGCATTTTATCTAACACCTTATATGCCAACATCATACAACCCTTATTATGAACAATTTGATTAAAACTAATCATGCCATAATCAAGTATACATGCATATCAACCTATACATGTCTTAAAATCACGTGCTTACCCATCAAAACACAAATACCAACTTTCAGCCAACATGTGGTCATCACCTTAGGTGATGTTTTACCATACAATTCATACACCAATCAACTCCATATAATTCCTAGATAAACATATATGAAGTTGGAAGATTGAAAACTTACCTAGCTTGTAGTTCTCACTTTGGCCGAAACTTTGCTTAATTTTCGCCCCCTTCAATATACCTTATCTATCACTGATTCTAAGATATGTTATTCCCCTCTCAATATAGAACAACTTTCCTAAAGATTACTTGTTCCAAATATGTCTCTAGGTAGGTGATTTCTAGAGAGAGAAAGCTTAAATATGGTTTGGTAATGGTGTCTCCTTGTTTGTTGAAAATGATGGGATGAGAAAGAGAATGTGTTGGCTACTATTTATAGCCTAAAAGACTTAGCCATTAAGTCACCAATTTCAGCCACCATAATTGACTTTTTAAAAAGTTTAGGTGATGGTTGCCAAATTGAATTTTGCTACCTTTGTTTAGGTGCTGGTTACCAAATTCGATTTTGCTACCTTTGTTTAGGTTATGGTTACCAAATTGGATTTTGCTACCTTTATTTAGTCAATTATGGTCAAAGTCCACTTTAACTACCATTGACTTTTCTTGACCTTTGACCATGTTTGACTTTTTCTTTAAAATTTTGAAAATGTTATATCCTATAGTTCACACTCTCGTCTCCGCGTTTTGACCATTTTCGAGAGGCGAATATGTCAAAAACACCTCGAACGGACCGTTTCGGACGTTTAGCCCTTTTTTGGCGTTTTCACTTTTTTCAACCTTATCGGGCCTAAACCAAACTAACTTTCACTCTTGGACCCTCTATATTTTAATATTCTGAGTCCATTTCTTCAGTCAGAATGATCAGAATCCCTACGGTTTAGCCTGAGCTCACTTTAGCTCACAATTGGCTCTTTAATGCTTTTAAAGCATTTTCCACTCTTACTTGGACTTGGAATTGTAATACCCTCCTCCTTATGATTCCTATAACCTCTATCCATGTTTAAAATGTTGAATCATTAGTGGTACAATGCAAAATTATGGGTCTTACAATCCTCCCCACCTTAAGAAATTTGGTTCTCCAAATTAGAACCAAGTTAATCCTCGAATAAATGTGGATGCTTGTCTCGCATCAAGCTCTCTAAACCCCACGTAGCTTCCTCCCAAGTGTGGTACTGCCTGAGAACTTTAACCGGTGTAATCATCTTAGACCGTATCACTTTCTCCTTTCTGTCCAGTATCCGAATCGACTTCTCAACATATGACATTTCCTCTTCGAGCTCCTACTGCTCATATTGAAGCACATGTGTCGGATCAGGATGATACTTCCAAAGCATCAAAATGTGGAAGATGTTATGGACACTTGCCAGAGTCTAACTCAATAGTGCCCTTATGTTATCTACACTCCGCTCTAAACTCACAAAGCGGGTATCAGTGTTCTCTGTAGTAGCATGTGGGGCATGGTCAGATGAGGATTCAGTTGGGCTCACAGGTCTACCTCTATGACCTCGAGCATGAGTGCTCGCCCCTCTACCATGACGTGTATCTGTCATAGTAACGAATTTCTGTATTCACAATCATTGCTTAATACAATCACTGCCCGATATACACAATTGTATCTGAATAATGCACAGTAACATGAGGATGTAAACTTTCCTAACCACTAATACTGACTCATATCAAACTAACTCAGCTCTAATACCATTCTGTCACGATTGAGTTTTTGCCCTAAAATCACTACAAATTTTTCTCCTTTTCACGACCGATTCCAGTAAAATAGTTGGGCTATGAGTCGACATCAATCCAGTCACTTTACTTATCTTACCATCCATTACCTATAGTAGTTTACCAGTAGGATCGATAGTCAGGAAACTTTATACGGAAGCATTTCATAACTCTAGACACATATGTTTACATCTCGTAAATATTACATCCATATACATCATTGTGCTATTACATATCCAGATACAAAAGCTAGATAATTGTGTATACCTTCTTGTACGATGGGAAACTGCGAGCGATAGGAATACAGAACTGGCGCTAACTCTCTATCTATGACAAGTGCTCTGTAGAGAGAGAAAAATGAAGGGATGAGCACAACTTGCTCAGTAAGGCAATTATGCAAGCCTGTAGATAACTACACTATCTACCTGCTCATAATGCCATGCAGTAAAACAATTTAGTTTCTTGTAGTAAAACAATTTAGTTCAATGAAGTAAATCAGTTCAGTTCAGTTCAGTAAAATCGATTTAATTTAGTGCAGTAAAACAGTTCAGTTCAGTTCAGTAATTCAGTAGATCAAGATTCCAACCCATCCATAGGGTTTACCTTGTCTTAGTATAAAAGATGTTTAGTTTTATCAGTACAGTAATATATGAGAGCATGAGAGCATAGGCAGGATTCGGTAAATAGTAGGGATTATGATCATATCCAGTGGATTCCAGGCATCACGGATCAAGTGTGCGGGAGATCCAATCGCTTAGGGAGGTGGGTAAAATCCTACCCGTCAGCCAGTCAGTTCAGTATAGTTCAATAGTCCGAAGACTTAAGCACGATACAGCGTACTCCGTGTTACTTACATGGTACAACGTACTCCATGGACCCTAGTATTCAGTATCCAGTGCCATGTCTCAAAATCCAGTGCGAGTCTTTGAGTCTGACACACAATCAACACCCCGCTCCAACACGGTTTTACTCATCTCATCATTTCAAAATCTAGTGTGAGTCCTTGAGTGTGACTTTTAGTCAACACCCCGCTCAAACACGGTATCATTTACAGTTCATATCATAAACACGATAGATGGCTCAATTCTAGTGAAAATAGTACTCAAAATCGAGTTCAGTACGTAAAACAGTGCAAGAAGGTTAACTTCCCGTATGGTCACCCATCATGAGATTTCTCCCACTCAAGCACGCTTAACTTTGAAAAACGTGTAATTTAATGCAGACAGTAAAGTTCTGAGCTAGTCTATCATTACACTATTACAAAACAATATTTTACGATAAAGACACTGAAATCATGCATTTTCAAAATCTTGCCATTCCCAATGGCATTTTTGTAATTTTCCTATACTTTGGTTTTCATTTAGATATTTCAACATCTATATACCCTATAGTATTTAATTGTATACGACAGCTAAGAAAATACGTATAACTATCTCTAACAGCTCGTATAAATCCCTTACCTGGATTTCAGTCGAATACACTTATAACTTTTATACTTTCTGTATATTAGTCTATCCGGCTCTTGATGTGCCTCCCGGAGCTGCAGATAGTTATCTATCATGTCAATCTATCTTTATAACTCTTATTTCACTTCCACTATGGTATATATAAACTATTAGGCCCGAATACTCTTACTAGGCCTTATTACTCCTTGATGGGCCTAACTCCGTCTTAAGCCCATTCTCACTTTACTATTCATTCTATCAAAGCCCATTGGGCTCACCAGGCCCATTAACACTTATTGGGCTTATCTAAGGTCCATTGGCCTTATTGGGTTGATTGCACCATGTACTTGGCCCATGAAACCTCTTGGCCATGGATGGTGTGCCGAACACCATCACGCCTAGACATGCTGATTGGTCATCACCATGGCTTTTCCATGCTTGCCTAGCTCACTTAGGCATTTTGTCAAACACTTCATTGGCATGCCTTAAGCCTTTCCTATAGTTCATGTTGGCATTTTATCTAACACCTTATATGCCAACATCATACAACCCTCCTTATGAGCAATTTGATTAAAACTAATCATGCCATAATCATGTATACATGCATATCAACCTATACATGTCTTAAAATCACGTGCTTACCTATCAAAACACAAATACCAACTTTAGGCACACATGTGTTCATCACCTTAGGTGATGTTTTACCATACAATTCATACACCAATCAACTCCATATAATTCCTAGATAAACATATATGAAGCTGGAAGATTGAAAACTTACCTAGCTTGTAGTTCTCACTTTGGCCGAAACTTTGCTTAATTTTTGCCCCCTTCAATATGCCTTCTCTATGGCTGATTCTAAGATATGTTATTCCTCTCTTAATATGGAACAACTTTCATAAGATCACTTGTTCCAAATATGTCTCTAGGTAGGTGATTTCTAGAGAGAGAAAGCTTGAATTTGGTTTGGTAATGGTGTCTCCTTGTTTGCCGAAAATGATGGGATGAGAAAGACGATGTGTTAGCTGCTATTTATAGCCTAAAAGACTTACCCATTAAGTCACCAATTTCAGCCACCATAATTGACTTTTTAAAAAGGTTAGGTGATGATTACCAAATTGGATTTTGCTACCTTTGTTTAGGTGATGGTTACCAAATTGGATTTTGCTACTTTTGTTTAGGTGATGGTTACCAAATTGGATTTTGCTACTTTTGTTTAGGTGATGGTTACCAAATTGGATTTTGCTACCTTTGTTTGGGTGGTGGTTACCAAATTGGATTTTGCTACCTTTGTTTGGGTGATGGTTACCAAATTGGATTTTGCTACCTTTATTTAGTCAACTATGATCAAAGTCCATTTTAACTACCATTGACTTTTCTTGACCTTTGACCACATTTGACTTTTTCTCCAAAATTTTGAAAGTTTCATATCCTATAGTTTAAACTCTTGTCTCTGCGTTCTGGCCATTTTCGAGAGGCGAATATGTCAAAAACACCTCAAACAGACCGTTTCGGACGTTTAGCCCTTTTTTGGCATTTTCACTTCTTTCAACCTTATCGGGCCTAAACCAAACTAACTTTCATCTTTGGACCCTCTATATTTTAATATTCTAAGTCCATTTCTTCAGTCAGAATGGTCGGAATCCCTACGGTTTCGCCTAAGCTCACTTTAGCTCACAATTGGCTATTTAATGCTTTTAAAGCATTTTCCACTCTTACTTGGACTTGGAATTGTAATACCCTCATTCTTATGATTCCTATGTCACGACCCTCAACTTACCAAAAATCGTCACAAATTTTTCACTTTTCCTACATTATTTATTTTTTGTCCTTACCATACCTCGATCGTGATCTACTACACTCTCAACAGTTCGGCTGTATGTCAATGTCTACCTCATCCAACCATAACAATTTAATTTGCATTATAATTTGGAAGTAAACACTTGTATAAATAAATCAGAGTTGCTATTTACATGTGTTTACATTGCTTTACATCCCCAATGGTTACATATAAAATGCTATTATGCTATGGTAAGTTTAGATACAAAATCATACAAGTGTGTATACCTTACGTTATGGGATGCAGCAGATACCAAAAAGGAAAACCTCCTGTCGCCTTCAGTCTATACTCAATGCTCTGTAGAGAGGGGAAAATAAGGGGGGTGAGCAAACAATACGCTCAGTATGGCAATCATGCGAACATGTAGATATTGCACTATCTACGTGATCGTGGTGCCATGCTCAAAACCATACAATTTCTCATTCACAACTCAAAAGCATTAGTTCATGCTTGTGTTAATGGCATGTAAAGTAAGTCATGCTATTTAAACTTAGTACACAAATCAAATTTAAGCATGGAATAACCATCATGCATATTTCATAAATAAGGCATGGAAAACCATTATGCGTAAGTGCACTTTAAAGCCATTATCATGCTTTCTCATCTCAATAAAATCAACACTTGTCAGGACTCAGCCCCTCATTCGGACTGTCCTGACTCACAAAACATTTCAAAACATGGATTCATTCATAAATATGAGACATGTGAGATAGGCAATATAACAGGGAAATATCCTCTAGGACTATGGCCATATCCTCTGTGATCCCAAGCTACACTGATCAGGTGTGCGGGGTATCACCTCTATTTGCTTCCGCACGGGAGGTGAGTCACATCCAACCTGCCGGTCCATAGCAGAGCTAAACATTGTCTGAAGACGGCATATTACAATCTCAACACGGTATAACTACTCCATGCTACCTACATGGTACAACGTACTTCGTGGACCTATATCAACACATCATGTCATGCCACATCTAAAAATGTACGTGCGAGCCTATTTAATCGATGCGACACTCAGTCTACCCGAAGCTCCTAGCACGACTATCAACATGTCATAAAACCACGTGCAAGTAATCTCAAGCACGATAACAAGTATGGTGGACATCTAATGCGAGCTATGCTCTAGCACCATGTCAAAACCAGTATAAAGTTTGTCCGAGCTAAACTCTAGCACAACATCATAGAAATCCATGTGAAAACTAGTGCTAGCTAAGCTCCAGCACTCATGCGTATAAAACATATCAAATCTCGTGCGAGTCATACTCTAACACTCTTTCATTCTCATGAAATCCATGTAGGTTGCTCAATTCTTTGCAAAGCATGGTTATAAACCAAATCAAATCATTTCTTTTGCAATCACTTCAAATGTTAGCCAACCTACAAATCATTTGCTATAAAGCAATAAAATAGGATTTTCAAAGCATCATGCTTTTGTTTTCATGCACATTTCTCATAAAAACCCAACTATTTCCCTTCAATCACCTATTTCATTTTCTATTACCACATGCATTCTAGAAAAACATTATGCACCCAAATTGCGCACAAATATCTCTAAGAGTCTACACAATTCCCTTACCTCGATTTACTTGGGTGCGACTCTCTTCCTCTTAGCTTCTCGCGTTTTAGCTCAACTTGCTCCGGGTGTATCCTCGGAATCTGCAAATCATTCATCAATCACTTGAGTTAATGTTGCTAACTCACATTTTGACTTCAACTAGTCAATTTATTTCATTGAGCCTATTTCGTTAAGTTTGGCCCACTTTGGCATTTGGCCATCATCAAGCCATTTTCAATCAATTTATCTAGTAGCTCACTTAGTTACTTATTTAGGACTTGATGTGAAATACTCTACCCTTACTCTCTCATTCATTTATGCATTTTACCCAATACCCTAATGGTACGATCTAAACGTATTATCCGCAAGTGCACAGGTCGTACAAGTAATAATGGGATTTGAGTCCCGAGTTATCATCTTTCAGAGAAGTTGATCAGCCTAATTAACTACCGGTTAATCTTACCCTAAGTATATTCTAGCAAATTATGAATTGAAGATGTGGGTGGTCTACTAAGTCTGAAAATTAAAAGTACTGAAAATAATAACAACTATAAACTAAAGCAAAAATAAAACCGAGCTAAAAATTACTTACAATGCTCCACGCAAGCAAATACCTACAAAAGATGATTAAAACAGTTAAAAAGTAATTAACGCAACAAAAATAAAATGCAAATAAGAAAATAAAGAAATAAAATTATTTAAACTAAAATTAAACAAACCTAAAATAAAATATGCATGTAATTAAACTACTTAATAAAAATTGCAATTTAAACTAATATAAAATCTAATAAAATAAAACCCTATTAACCTAAAGAAATTCTTAAATCTAACTAAGAAATTAACTACCTAAAAAAATAATCCTAAATTAAATAAAACAAAATCAAAATAATGCATAAGAAATAAATATTTTTGGATTTTTCAATTTTAAGCTGAAAAATTAAAAATGCATAAAATAACTCTACACCTAACTTTAATCCTAATTGCAAAAGTTTACCCTAAAAAGATTTAATCTTAGATTCTATTACCTACCAAAATGAAATATTATTATGATTAAAATTGAAGTTTAAACTAAAAACTCATAAAATTACACTAGCATTACCTAATCTAACTAATAATAATGATGGAAATAACATTTAAAAAGTAATATGACTGCATGGGAACTAAATTGTAGAACCAAACGCAGCCTTGATCGAAATCCCCGCTGGCCTCGTGGTCCTGATTTTGCAAGCACTGTACATGTCTCTTCCACAATGCATTTCCAGGCACTCTTGGTCCTGTCTTCTGCTCCAAATGCTGTCGGTTTGTCCAGGAACTGCCCAACTCACTACAACGTCTTCATCCACCGAACTGTCCTGCATTGCTTTTGCTGTTTCTGCCTTGTGTTGCTTCTACATCCAACCACCATGTCCTTCTTCTCTGCCAAACTCGTTGCCAGCTCCAGCACTGCTCATGTGGTTCACGGTTCTGTCTGCTTGCTCCTGCACCCAAGTGCTGCTCACAATTCTGTACTGCGCTGCCATGGCCACACTGCCCAGCTGCTGTCCAGGTGCTGTACACGTCCTCTACAATCAGCAGTGCTCTGCCCAGCTAGCGTCTGCTTCTTCATGCACCCACACACGTTGCCAGCTCTGTTATATACAGCCCGATCTGCAACTCCTCAGCAGATTTTTCCAGCTACACATCCATGGCCACACAACAGCTCCGTAATAGTGATGGATTTCAGCATTTAACAACTAGAAACTGAAGGCCAAAATGGGATTAAAACTGAATATCAGCACATGAAGACAATGAACAGGACATTGATATTGAAACAGAGACAAACAGAGGAAAATGAAGGATACTCCCTACTGCACCATGGACACCGTTTTATGCCAAGAAAAATAAGGAGATCAAAGATAACTTACTAATATAAAACGTACTGATTGAAAATGGATTACAGCAGCATAACAAAATGCAATAAAACAATATGGCAACTAATGTTAAAATGCAGTAAGAGCTGAATCCGTGCATTGCAAACAAAGAAAAATGAAACAAGAAAATCGAATAACAATGCATTGCTAGATAAAAGCTTAAAAGCTAAAAGAACTAAGTGAAGATCAACAACTGAAAAATTAACCCAAACGATCTATTCCCATAAATCACATGAACAGGGAAATCCATCATCCTCGGGTTGCTTCATTCCTTTCTCCAACCATGGTTCCACATTGCCATTAATGTGAACAAATGTTAAGCATTAACCCACATCAAAGCATCAAAACCAAAATGGAGAAGAATGAATGAAAAATGCTTGTCACTCGAATGCACAAGAGGAGATCAAACAGAGAGCTAGGAAAAATAAAGATTGCTTCAACAAAACAAAAACATAAACAGTTTAGGAAAATCAAGAGTAATAACCATATAAAAATATAAGCTTTTCATAAAAATAGAAATTAACATGAATAGTAACCTTAGAAAACAAAATAGAGGTTAAAAATACTAATCGGGAATACTTGAAAGGAAACAATAAAAACTTTAAAAACTTAAACTACTCTTAAATTACTCTACACTACTCCTAAATTTTACACGACTCCTACCCTACTTCCTACTTGATTTTTTCAATTGCCATCATATTCTATTTATACACACACTTAGGGGTACAATGGTAATTTTTCAATCCTAGATGAGTTGGCATTGTTTGGCCACTTGTCTTCATTTAATTTGCTGCAGAGTAGATATTTCCACATCATCAGTCTTTTTGTCCAATTGGTTGTGCGATGTGGCCCGGCATGTATCTTCCAAAGGGTTGGCACGGTGCCCTTTGATCTTATCGTTTCAGAGCGAATAAAATACAGACAACTGGCATCACGTGTGTCCAGACGACTTGATGACTCAGTCTGCAAATTGGAAGTGGTCCAATTTCCTTTAGCCTATTTTCAGCCCAATTTTGACTGAAACGACTGAGTTTCATCCAGATTTATTTTATTTGCACATTAAAGAATTTTAATTAAATTGAGGGGATTATTAATAAAATAATATGGGGATTAAATAAATAATTAGGAAATTAAGCACAAATAATTCCACTAAAAATAGAATTATCACCTAATTACACATTTTACCCTTTTTGGGTAAGTCTCACAATTCATTCCATAACACCATCTTAAAATCATACTCACAAACCATTATCACTTCAAGATATCCCATTCATCATTAATTCCAATACATTTCACTTTCTCACACTAACCCATTTCTAGGTTATAATTGTTCTATTGCATTTTAGATAGTTTCTACCATTAATAAGCACACCAATCAACTCCAAAATCAATAACTAAACAAATAAACTTGGATTGGTGCATTAAAAACTCACCTCTTTGGATTTTCTTCTTGCTCCAAATGAAAATGCTCCTAGCTCCTTTAATACAACAAATGGGGTATGACTCCAAGCTATGTTGTTCTTCTCTTTGATGTGAACAACTTTGTATCTAATAGCTTTCCCTCAAATCTTTATGAAAATGGGCGGATTTAGGAGTGAGAAAGCTAGGTTTTTGGATTGAAAATGGAAAAGGAATGGTTGTGTCTCGTGAAATGCAGATTTCAACTGCTCCTATTTATAGAATTGCTTGATGAGATCGATCTGCATTGGGTAGAGATCGATTTGGTCATCTTAAATCCCTCATTTTCATGACATTTTGAAGTGATGAGATCGATCTGTCGAGGGCTTGAGATCGATCTATCTCAGGCAGAGAGTTAAGGAGATCAATCTGGCTTGGGAGGAGATCGATCTGCTCTAACTCGAGAGTTAAGGAAATCGATTTGCTTGCATTTAGAATCGATCTGCCCATTACAGAATGTTTAGCAGATTGATCTGGCCCCATTGGAGATCGATCTGCCATGTTCCATTGTTCGAATAAAAGCATTTTTTGCTCTTCCAAATCAATCTCTCATCCTATGAGATCGATCTGGCATTCACATTTTTCAAATTTTGTTGTAGTTTTCTGCAGTAACTCACACAAAACAATCCTTAATTTGCTGCCATAGTCATTTTCTCATCCAACCACCTTTAAGACTTGAAAATGACATTCATTCATACTTTATACACATTAAAACTTGTGTGCAATCATTGTATAACCAAAGGTATACAATACATAACTAAATGAAAGTACCAAGATTTACACAACTTATGCAACTTCATTCCATTTTACTACACTACTCATTTTTCATTCCACTCACATTCATCACATACAAAAGTCCATTTCTTCATATTCATACATAATGAAACTTATACGTACATCACAAACTCTTATTACAAGTGTGTACATTGAATTTATGGACTTTACATCACTTATGCTTCACATTACAAGTACATCACCATACCTATGAATTCATAATTTCTTGGTCCAAAATCATCCATATTATAATTCCATTTACATATATACAAGGTTAAACATATATGGGGTCTCACATCCTATAACCTCTATCCATGTTTAAAATGTTGAATCATAAGTGGTACAATGCAAAATTACAGGTCTTACACAGAATTTGCTTCCCACTTTGCTTTCAGCTCTGAATTCTTTGAACTTTTTAAAGGCTTCATATTCATATTTCATTTAGTATACAAGCCTATATCTTGAGTGGTTATTGTTAGGGATGGACTTAGCCCAAAAGAGCACACGTCTAGTTTGGCCCAATAGGCCCAGCCAGATCATGTTTAGTCTCTTGGTTTTTCTAGTTTTATGGCTTGAATGTCATGACCCTTAACTTATCAAAAATCAGCGTAAATATTTACTTTTCATAAATTATTTATTTTCCGTCCTTACCTTACCTCGATCGTCATCAGCTACGCTCTCAAACAATTGGGCTGTGTGTCAATGTCTACTTCATCCAACCAACAATTTAATTTCCATTATAATTTAGAAGTAAACACTTATATAAATATATCAGAGTTGCTGTTTACATGTGTTTACATTGCTTTACATCCCCAATGGTTACATTCAAAATGCTACTGTGCTATCGAAAGTTTAGATACAAAATTCAATAAGTGTGTTTACCTTATGCGATGGGATGCAACAGATACCAAAAGAGAAAGCCTCTGTTCACTCTCAGTCTATACTTAATGCTTTGTAGAGAGGGGAATATAGGGGGGGTGAGCATACAACACGCTCAGTAAGACAATCATGTGAACAGGTAGATACTGCACTATCTACGTGATCGTGATGCCATGCTCAAAAACCATACAATTTTTCATTCACATTTCAAAAGCATTAGTTCATGCTTGTGTTAATGGCATGTAAAGCAAATCATGCTATTTAAATCAGTGCACATATGAAATTCAAAGCATGAAAGACAATCATGCATACGTGTACTTTAAAGCCATTATCATGCTTTCTCATCTCAATAAAATCAACACTCATCAGGACTCAGCCCCTCCCTCGGGCTGTCCTGACCCACAAAACATTTTCAAACATGGATTCATTTCATAAATAATAGACATGTGAGATAGGTAGTATAATAAGGGAAATCTCCTCTAGGACTATGGCCATATCCTATGATCCCATGCTACACTGATCAGGTGTGCGGGGTATCACCTCTATCTGCTTTCACACGGGAGGTGGGTCACGTCCAGCCCGTCGGTCCATAGTAGATCTCAACATCATCCGAAGATGGCATATCATAATCTCAACATGGTACAATGTACTCCATGCTACCTGCACAGTACAACATACTCCGTGGACCCATATCAACACATCATATCACACTACATCTCAAAATGCACGTGCGAGCCTATTTAATCAGTGCGACACCCAGTCTACCCGAAGCTCCTAGCACGACTAACAACATGTTAAAAACCACATGCGAGTACTCTAAAGCACGACAACAAGTATGGTGGGCATCTAATGCAAGCTATGCTCCAGCACCATGCCAAAACCAGTATAAAGTATGTGCGATATCAACTCTAGCATAACATCATAGAAATCCATGTGAAAACTAGTGTGAGCTACGCTCTAACACTCATGCGTATGAAAACACATCAAATCTGGTGCGAGTCGTACTCTAGCACGCTTTCGTTCTCACGAAATCCATGTAGGTGGCTCAATTCTTTGCAAAATATAGTTATCAATCGAATCAAATCATTTCTTTTACATACCACCCCAACTTGGATCATCAACCGTCACCTGTCTCAAAATTTAGTGCGAGCTGTTGGCGTAACACATAGTAGACCCGAGGCTCAAGCACGATTTTATGCATATCATATAAAATCGAGTGCGAGCAAGGCTCCAACGCTATTTTATGCATAAATCTTATAAATCCAGTGCAAGCAAGGTTCCAGCACCATGTCATGTATAAATCGTATAAATCAAATACGAGCAACACTCTAGTACGATTTCACATATAAAATCAATAGACGACTCATTTATAGTGGAAACGGTACCCCAAAACTGAGTTCAACACACAAAACGGCGCGAAACGGAGTGAGAGGGACCACTTCCCATCAATTCACTCATCACGCAGAAAAATATGCAATTTAATGCAGTTAGTCAAATCTAGAGCTTGTCTACTATTTTAATAATAAAAAATAACTTTTTCACCAAGAAAACAATGAGATATGTTATTTCATGCTAAGGGTATTTGAGTAATTTACCCCTACTTAGGAGTAATCTAGAAATTCTCATATCTAGACTCTGCACAGTTTTTAAGTGACTATAAATTGCAATGAAAATACGTGTAGCTATCTCTATAGCCCACACAGTTTCGTTACCTCGAATCACGCTGAAGGTATTTTTTTTCATTTTCTTTAATCTATCCGGCTCCGTGTATGTAAGACCCGTATTTCATGTGTAACCTTATGAATTCATAAGTATGGTGATGTATTTGCAATGTAAAGCATAAGTGATGTAAAGTCTATAAATTTAATGTACACACTTGTAATAAGAGTTTGTGATGTACGTACAAGTTTCATTATGTATGAATATGAGAAAATAGACTTTGGTATGTGATGAATCTGATTGGAACTCAAAATGAGTAGTTTAGTAAATGGGATGAAGTTGCATAAATTACATAAGTATTTATACTTCCGTTTAGTTTTGGATGGTATACCTATGGTTGTACAATGAATGCACGCAAGTTTCAATGTGTATAAAGTATGAATGGATGTCATTTTCAAGCCTTAAAGGTGGTTGGATAAGAAAATGACTATGGCAGCAAATTAAGGATGTTTTATGTGAAGTTACTGTAGAAAACGACAACAAAATCTAGGAAATATGAATGCCAGATCGATCACATAGGATGAGAGATCGATCTGAAAGAGCCAGGAATGCTCTTGTTCGAGCAATAGAACAAGGCAGATCGATCTCCAATGGGGCCAGATCGATCTTCTAAACATTCTGTAAAGAAGGGATTGATCCTTAATGCAAGCAGATCGATTTCCTTAGCTCTTGGGTTGGAGCAGATTGATCTCCTCCTTAGCCAAATCGATCTCCTTAAGCTACTGTCTGAAAAAAGATCGATCTCAAGCCTTCGACAGATTGATCTCATGCCTTAAAATTAGCGTGAAAATGAGGGATTTAAGAGTACCAGATCGATTCCTTCCAATGCAGATCGATCTCATCAAGCAATTTCTATAAATAGGAGCAGTGAAATCTGTAAATTTTGGGAAATAACCTCACTCTTCCATTTTCAACCCAAAACCTAGCTTTCTCACTCCTAAATCCACCAATTTTTAGTAAGATTTGAGGAAAGACCATTAGATACAATGTTGTTCCTATCAAAGAGAAGAATAACATACTTTGGATTCAAAGCCTCATTTGTGGTATTAAAGGAACAAGGTGTATTTTCATTTGGAGCAAGAAGAGAAACTAGATTTGGTAAGTTTTTAACTACTTCAGCACAAATACATTATCTATTTGTTGATTTTGGAGTTGAGTTGGATATGTATTAATGGTTAAAACTACCTAGGATGTGATAGAATTGGTGTAACCTAGAAATCTAAAATAAGTCTAGTGTGAGAAGATATGGGTTGAATGAGTTGATGATTTATGAGCATCCTAAAGTTGTTATTGAAGTAATGTGAATGATTTGAGATAGTTAAATGAGGTTACATTGTCAGTTTAGAGAATTTATGAAAATGAGTATATTAGATGTTTGATAAAAGGCCATAGTGAAGAAATTGATGAAATATGAACACTATGAGCTTAATGTCGATTTAATATCGATTTGCTATGAATCAATAGGCCTAAAAGAATCAATAGACTCGAGATATGAGTAGAACGATAAAACTAGGCCTTATAAGTGTTAATGGGGGCTATTAGTTAAATTGACTATAGCAAACACCAGAGTTGAGTACTATGGACTAAATCGATGTGATATATGACTTTGTGCAGTTCTGGAGAGTTCGTTAGAGATGAATCGGACCGTACAAGTAAGCAACTCTAAGGAAGTGGAATCACGCGACGCGATTCCAGGTAAGGGAATTTTGTAAGTATATAGTGATAGCTGCTCGTACTTTGAACTCGTGGGTGAATATCGGGTGTTATAAAATGCATGATGGTTTGCGAAAATGATTGTTAGTATGTGTGAATAGTTGTAAGACCCGAATTTAATTAAAAACACAAAATGAATGAGTATTCGTTAAAGGAAGTCAGGTTAAATTTATCCCGAACACATGCAAGGGCAAAACGGTCAAAAGATCGAAAGCTGAAATAAATTCGATAAGAAATTTAATTAAAAATAATGGATTTGAGAATCTTGATCAATAACGAAGAAATAATTAAATTTCGAGTCAATTTGATCAAGATCCAGAATTTTTAGAAATACCGAAAAGTCACCCGGGACAATATCTCGAAAATACGAAGAAATTATACCGAAAAAATTATTAAAAATATAATAAATAAATTAAATTAAATTAAATTATTTGGAATAAAATAATAGAATTGTAGATATTTTTAGATTATTTTAGATTATTTTAACGAATATTTTAATAATAAAAATAATTTATAAATAATGAAAAAAAAACAAATTGAAATGAAAATCGAGAAGAAACCCGAAAGTGAAACCGAAAAATGACCCGTAGAACCTGAGACCCACGAACCAGTCCACCGGCGATCATCACCCTTCGACGAAGGGCTGAGGAGGGAGAGGAGAGGCCGGCGAAGCCTTGGGCACCGGTGACGCGCCGTCAGGAGGCCGGAAATCGCCAAACGGAGGAAGAGAAAGCCACGAAGAAAATGGGGTTGATTCCAGCGATCCACGGCAGTTGGGCTCGAACGGAGGCCACCGGTGTGATCGGGAGGATGAGCCGGTTCTTTTGAGATCGGTATTGGTCGACGAAATTGTCGAAATCCGGCGGATCGAGGGAGAGAAGGCCGAGAGGGAGAAGAGAGGAACGACGACCACCAGCGGTGATTCGGTCCCGATCGAGGCCAGTCAAAGGTTGCCCGGCCAAGGACGAGTCGAATGGCGCCAGAAACGAGCCGAGAACTGGCCGAAAATGCCATGAATGGCGACGGGAACGTCTGAACCGGTACGGACCGATTCAGCAAAGAGATGAACCGGACTGAACCGGCTGAACCGGACTGGTCTAAACCGGGTTGAACCGGACTGAACCGGTTCGGCTAAGAAAGAAGGGAAAAAAGGAAAAAAAGAGAAAAAGGAAAAAGGGAAAAGGAAAAGAATTTTTGGGGATACACCGAACTTCGGGTAAGTCGATAAGTGGTCAAAAGTGACCGATTTGAATTCTGAGAAATTTATTTAAATTATATTTAATCGAAAAGTGACCCAGAATTAAATATTAATTGTGCAGTTGTACGACAAAGCCCGGACGAGAGCCGATTGAGCTTCGATTTTCGTATCCCGCATCATATTGGGCAAGTACATTTTAATTTCGATAATATGAGTCCTTTAATATAGAGTTTCGATTATTTTACGAAATTTATGGATTAATTCTGTATAAAAAGCAATATTTATCGAAATTGCAATGTAATTATCGTAAATAGTATATGGGCTATCCAATAAGTTTGGAACGAAGCCCGTGGTAATCTGAATGAGTCCAGTAAACCCGAAGAAGGGATTTAAATAGTAAAACAGGCTGAAAACGGGCTCGAGGCCCATTAAAGTGCAATCGGGCCCAATAAAGTAAAACGGGTCCAGTACGTTAGATTCGATCAATAAATGCTATATACTGATAAAGATAATTGAATTGACCCCAATTATATGGTTATATGCAGTTCCATAGACTTGGTTAACGCGCAGTTGGATCGAGAGATCGAGTATTATTGAGACGAGATAAGGTTACTCGTAAATCGAGGTAAGGGAATTTTGTAGGTGCATAGAGATACTTATACGTATTTTGAGGAGATTTACAGGGTTTAGAATTTCATAAATTATATAGAAACGAAATAATGATTTTTACAAAAACCGAGGCATAAGTGAATAAAGGAAAAAGATGATTTTACCCCTGGGAGTAAAATTTACAAAAAGGGTAGTAAGGCTGATAAATTGCATGATTTTCATGTTTTAATATTTTATATGAATATATTGCTTTGATTTAAGCAAATATGCACATAGGTTGGCTGTTGATTTTAAGAATTATATGAAAGGGAACCGGTTTGTACCGGTTATGATTTTAAAGATGTTTTATCAAGATTGAGCCACCATCATATTTACACGAGTAAAAAGAGTGCTAGAGTCTTACTCACACTAAAGTTTATTGATTTATTACTCATGAAAAGTCGTACTGGAGCATTGCTCGTACGAGAAATTTGTGTGTGCACAAAATCGTGCTGGAGCTTCGCTCGCACGAGAGTTTAGATATCATGATATGCATAGCATGGTGCTGGAGCTTCGCTCGCACTAGATGTGAGTTGACATGCATATGGTCGTGCGGAAGCCTCCTGTAGACTGTGTGTCACAGAGAGTTGAGATGCTCGCACGTATACTTTGAGACATGGGTTGGTTATCGACATAGTATTGGGGTGGATAAGACCTACGGCAGGCACCCCCAGACTATGATATGGGTTCACGGAGTACGATGTACAGTGTATGTCACACGAAGTACGTTGTACTGTGCAGTCATGATGACTCTATGATGTTACTTGATATTCTGGCGGGTAGGATTTGACCCCACCTCCCGTTGCAGTTGTGATGCCCCGTACACCGGGATCCGTGTAGCCTGGGATCACAGGGACAAAGTATGGCCATAGTCCTCGATTTTCATACAGTAACCTACATGCCTCACATGATATCATACGGTCTGGATAGACCAAGACAAACCCGAAGGATGGGTAATGTCTCGATTTATGTTTTTAAATGAGATGTGATTTCATGAATCAAGGTATTCCCGAGAGATGGGTTTAGCCTTGATGTGATTGCTTTATGATAAAACAAATAAGTTTTAACGTGAAGAGTTTGTAATGAAACAAATAAGTTTTTAATGTGATGAGCATGAGATGACATACATGAGGATTTTTCCATGTTTGTTTTATATATGGATTTCATGATTTCTCTTATATGATATATACATACATGTGGCATCGTTTTAGTCTTACCTCATGCTCCAAATACAAATGATTTTATATCATGACATTATCAGCACGTAGATAGTATAGTTATCTACCTGCTTACATTATTGCCTTACTGAGCTATTTATGCTCACCCTTTCATTTTCCACCCCATAGGGTATATTCAGTAGAAGAGAACGACAGTAGTCATATCCGCTGCTTCTTATCAAGACCAGGTATACACATTTGTATAATTTTTGTATCTGAACATATAGAGGCATAGTACTGTACATGGATGCAATATTGGAGATGTATTTATTTAAAATAAATTGATATGTAAATGAAATATGAAAATGGAATGGTAATTAGGTGAGAGGTGACTAACACCGAATCATAGCCCAACTGTTTAGTAGTGTAACTGTTCACGACAAGTAAGGAAATTAAAAAGCGAAAAATTTAATTTGATTTTTAGGTAATTTGGGTTGTGACAGAAAAGATGGTATCAGAGCAGAGTTGGCCTGATATGAGTCGGTATTAGTAGTTAAGTAAATTTACATCCCCATGTACTGTACATTGTTTAGATACAATTGTGTATATCAAGGTAGAACTGCAGCTAAAAAATTTAGTTTCGAATGCAAGAATCTAGTTTTTATAACTGATAGCCGCTATGGTAGAGGGGCGAGTACACATGCTCAAGGCCATAGAGAGCGGCCTGAGAGTCAAATGAGTCGTCACATGAGACTCGAGATGAGAGTGAGGTGGAGGCTGATGTTGAGCATACTCCACAGGGTCCTATAAAGAGACCAAACAGTATTGAGACACGCTCCTAGAGGATGGAGTGGAGTGTAGAAAATATTTCAGAGTTATTTACTCAGTCTATGCAGGTAACTAAGGATAGGCAGGGTAAAGCCTAAACAGGTGCCTTAGACTATAGAGATTTTCACACCCCTCCGGTATATAGCGAAGTTGTATGAATCTTTCGGTGTATGTCGACCAAGAATGTGACTTTTAAATACGTTTATGTTAGAGGGTGAGGTGGAGCATTAGTGGAAATCCGCTCGACCCATCTGAAGAGTTAAACGTCCAGAGCCGACATGAGAAATGTTTCTGGATGTATTCTGGTGACAGAATATTTCGGACACCATTTAAGGGGAAATTACAGGTAAAATTTCTTACACTGCCCATAGTCATTGGTTGATTGATGAGTATGAATCTAAGATTACACCTGGGCAAGTATGAACCCGATATTGTGGACAGTGAGAGTCGAAAAGCCCAAAAGTTCATGGAAGGGCTCAAATTATCGATTAGAGTCTGATTGGCTCATTACCTATGTCGAGGCAGTGCGCAGAATACAGTTGCATGAAGAAGATTATGTGTTGTACGCCTCTGAGATTGGGAAAGGTAGTAAGGGTCGAAATAGAGACAGAAGAGAATAAAGAATGACAGGGATGTCAGAGCAGGAAAAGACCAGTTGGTAAGAGATTAGAACTGATGAGTCACGGGGTAAGATTATTGGTAAGGCCCTTGTGTATCCAATTTAACACTTATGAGGGGTATTGTGATTAGAGAACCCCGACCTGCTACGAAGCAGTGTAGCAGTGTAAGCAGAGTAAGCAGTGTAGGATGTGTGGTAGATACCACAGAAGTAAGGCCTACATCTACACTTTATTGACTAAAATAGGAGTTAAGTGTGGAAAGACGGGCCAATTATTTAATGATTACTCAGAGTTAGGTGAGACTGCCCTACAGAAAGGTAAAGAGCCAGAGAAAACTCTGTTGATATCTCTGCACAAAAAAAAAGGGAGGCCACAACCGAAGAGAAAGGAAAAATAGGCTGTTAGATGAGGGCGAGTGTATGCTTTGGACCAGGACATTATTGATGTTTCATATGATGTGGTAAAAGATATCACACTGGTTGTGAATATAGAAGTAATTAATTTAATTAATCCTGGTGCCACGTAATTAGTCATACCGCCTTCAATTGCTTATAAGTTAGTAAAAGACGTGAATGCCTACACCTATAGGCACAATGCTGATAGTTAGTACCCCAGTGACGGAGGGTTAACTAACGAAATAATTATGAAGAAATTATAAGTTGAAAACGGGGGAAGAAGTATAAGTCAGTCGATTTTATTCAATGGACTATGAATAAATTGAAGTAATATTTGAGAATAAATTAGTTGGCTACAAATTATGATGTTCAGAGTTCTATTCTAAGATAGTGTTGTTTTACCCCTGGAAAGTATACGGTAAGTTTTGACAAGTAAATAAAAGGGTTGTAGCGATTGAAATTAAAGGAGTAAATGATTGTATTCACGGAATGAGTAATGACAGAGTTTTTGTTATAAGTGATATACGAAAGGAGATAAGCTTTGAGATATGATAAATCCTGAATACAAGATAGACTGGAATAAGAGGCGTATGCAAGGTACGAATATCTATGATACGTGAAGTAATTTGGATTGAAGCAATTAGTAGCGAATATGAATTGTGACCACATGGACTGATATGTAAAGTAATTGTGGTCAAGTCTGAGGGTTAATAAAGGTATTTCAAAATACCTCTCCGCCTGAAGACTTGACAGCATCTAAAAGTATACATAACCTATAAATTGAAAGCGACGGTCATAAAATATACATTTAAAATTAGGGTACCTTCACTTGTACGATAAAGAAATATAGAAATCGATTAATCAGGAAAGTTTAAAAATTTAAAATTTTATAAAAAGCCGTTAATATAAGAAAAAGGAAATGACGTGGGTTAGTAGCTTTAACGGAAGCGATTTTGAAAGGACATTATACGTTATGCGCACATAAGTCAAAGATATGAGTGATTGGAATATTTATTGGAACTCAATTACGACAAGTTATTTAAACTTTACCTGGACCGATTTGTTCTCATCCTTATTGATGATATTTTAGGTGTATTTACAGTCTAGGATAATCATAAGCAACAATTGGAGATTGTTTTTACAGATGATTTGTTGAGAGTTCTCGAAATGGACTTTGTTGACACGTTTAACTTAGAAAAAGTTGTATTTGAATGAGATGATAGACGTGACAGGAATTTCGGTGTACTGAAGTAATAAACTGACCACCGTATTTATTCTCACGATACCCAACAGATTAAGAGGTTTCTCATGAGTCTATGGGTACCTCAAAATAATGAATGGGCTGTGTAATGATGCAAAAGGGGAAGATAGTCAATTATGAATCCAGACAACTCAAGGATCATGAAAGGACTATCCGACCCATGATTTAAAGTTGACAGCGATAGTGGTTGTATTGAGTAAATGACAATACTATGTATACGGTGAGAAATTTTAGGTATGCACTAATCATAAAAGCCCCAACTATCTATTTTCACAGAAAGAGTCGGATATGAGATAACAAAGTGGGTTAAAGCTTCTGAGGAATTATGATTGTGAAAATTGTACCACCCAGGAAAGGCTAATGTGATGGCTGATGCCTTGAGCAGAAAGAGCCTCGAGATGGTATTACATATGATGGTCAGGGAGCGTGAGCTGCTAGAACAGTTGTGAGCCTCAGTAGTGATGTGATCCCTTTTGATGATGACAGTGATTGTGTGACAGCTAGCCTGAGATTAAAACCGGATTTGAGTGACCGAATTTGACAGGCTTAGCATAATGATCGATAAGGTGTCGATATGTGGGTCAGATTCAGATGGGTATAGTGATAGTATTCATAGAGAGTGATGATGGCACTGAGGTTCAGAGATAGTATAAGTACTCTCCATGACCACTGTTAATGAGATAGTGATATTGTCAGAAGCTCACTCTTCGGGATATTCAGTGCATCCAAGAAGTAATAAATATATCAAAATATTAGAAAGGTTATTGGTGGTCAGATGTGAAAAGAGATATAGTGTAGATTGTGGAAAAAATGTCTTGTATGTCAACAGAGTAAGGTAGAACAAAAGAAGTTGCAGGGTTATTGCAGTTTCTGCCTATATCGACACGGAAATGGTAACAAGTTACCATGAATTTCGGATGGGTTACAGAGGACCCCGATGAATCATAAGGCTATCTGGGTGATAGTCGATGGATTGATTAAGTCTACCCACCTTCTGGTTAGGAAATCCCTAGATACTCTGAGTGTGAAGGCGGATTTATGTCTAAGAAAAAATGTAGGACACCAAGTATTTTTCCAGTGAGCATTGTATCATATAGGGATTCCCGTTTCACTTCCCACTTCGTGGAATATTGTTGGAAGCTATTGGGAACCTAACTGAGTGTTAGCACAGCTTTTCGTCCTCAGACAGATGGTCAGTCAGAGAGGACTGTACAGGTTCTGGAGGATATGATGAGAGCGTGTGCCATTTATCTGATAAGCTCCTGGGATGATCAGTTGTTATCAATCGAATTCGCCAATAATATTAGTTGTCACTTGAGTATCGGGATGACTTCAGATGAGGCATTGTATGACCGTAAGGGTTGTTTCCCCGATTTGGATAAGAAGAAATGGGTGACAGATAGAGAATTGTTCCCGAATTGGTAAGACAAACCTCTGAGGATGTTCAGTTAATTGTGAAGGATTAAAAACACCTTAGAGCAGATAGAAAGCTATGTTGACAAGAGACGAAAACCATTGGAATTCACCGAGGGTAAATCAGTATTATTGGAAGTTACATGCTCTTATGACATAGCATAAGGACATAACAAGATTCGAAAGAAGGCAAATTGAATTTTGTAATATTGAATCCTTTGAGAGATTGGACAAAGTGGGAGATAAGACCTGTAGGTTGGCGTTACTACCTAAATAAACAGGCATCCACAATGTGTCCTATCTTATGATGCTTTGAGAATATTATCCGGACCCAACGTATGTGATCAGATATGAGCTTCAACAACTCAGCTCAATGAAAGTATAACGTATGATTGAAAACTTGATTCGAGTATTAAAACGGGAAGGAGAAAGTGTTGAGATTTAAGACGATCTCCCTAATTAAAGTCCTTTAGTAGTAGTACACTCCGAAAAAGTCACAAGGGAATTAAAGAGAATGATATGTGTGAAATATCCGGAGTGATTTACAGACTAACTTGGTTCTAATTTGGAAGACCAAATTTCTTAAGTGGAGGAGATTATGTAAGACTTGAATTTAATTAAAAACACAAAATGAATGAGTATTCGTGAAGGGAAGTCGGGTTAAATTTATCCCGAACACGTGCAAGGGAAAAACGGTCAAAAGACCGAAAACCAAAATAAATTCGATAAGAAATTTAATTAAAAATAATGGATTTGAGAATCTTGATCAATAACGAAGAAATAATTAAATTTCGAGTCCAACTGATCAAGATCTGGAATTTTTAGAAATACCGAAAAGTCACCCGGGACAATATCTCGAAAATACGAAGAAATTATACCGAAAAAATGATTAAAAATATAATATATAAATTAAATTAAATTAAATTATTTGGAATAAAATAATAGAATTGTAGATATTTTTAGATTATTTTAGATTATTTTAATGAATATTTTAATAAAAATAAATAATGAAAAAAAAACAAACTGAAATGAAAATGGGGAAGAAACTCGAAAGTGAAACCGAAAAATGACCCGCAGAACCCGAGACCCAAGAACCAGTCCACCGACGATCATCACCCTCCGACGAAGGGCCGATGAGGGAGAGGAGAGGCCGACGAAATCTTGGGCACCGGTGACGAGCCGTCAGGAGGCCGAAAATCGCCAAACGGAGGAAGAGAAAGCCGCGAGGAAAACGGGGTTGATTCCGGCGATCCACGGCAGTTGGGCTCGAACAGAGGCCACCAGTGTGATCGGGAGGATGAGCCGGTTCTTTTGAGACCGGTATTGGCTGACGAAATCGTCGAAATTCAGCGGATCGAGGGAGAGAAGGCCGAGAGGGAGAAGAGAGGAACGACGGCCATCGACGGTGATTCGGTCCTGATCGAGGCCAGTCGAAGGTTGCCCGACCAAGGACGAGTCGAATGGCGCCAGAAACGAGCCGAGAATCAGTCGAAAACACCATGAATGGCGACGGGAACGTCTAAACCGGTACGGACCGATTCAGCAAAGAGATGAACCGGACTGAACCCGCTGAACCGGACCGATCTAAACCGGGTTGAACCGGACTGAACCGGTTCAGCCAAGAAAGAAGGGAAAAAAGGAGAAAAAGAGAAAAAGAAAAAAAGGGAAAGAATTTTCGGGGATACACCGAACTTCGGGTAAGTCGATAAGTGGTCAAAAGTGATCGATTTGAATTTTGATAAATTTATTTAAATTATATTTAATCGAAAAGTGACCCGGAATTAAATATTAATTATGCAGTTGTACGACAAAGCCCGAACGAGAGCTGGTTGAGCTCTGATTTTCGTATCCCGCATCATATTGGGTAAGTACATTTTAATTTCGATAATATAAGTCCTTTAATACAGAGTTTCGATTATTTTACGGAATTTATGGATTAATTCTGTATAAAAAGCAATATTTATCGGAATTGCAACGTAATTATCGTAAATAATATACAGGCTATCCAATAAGTTTGGAACGAAGCCCGATGATTATTGGTAAGCTGAATGAGCCCAGTAAACCCGAAGAAGGGATTTAAATAGTATAAACAGGCTGAAAACGGGCTCGAGGCCCATTAAAGTGTAATCGGGCCCAATAAAGTAAAACGGGCCCAGTACGTTAGATTCGATCAGTAAATACGATATACTGATAAAGATAATTGAATTGACCCCAATTATATGGTTATATGCAGTTCCATAGACTTGGTTAACGCGCAGTTGGATCGAGAGATCGAGTATTATCGAGACGAGATAAGGTTACGCGTAAATTGAGGTAAGGGAATTTTGTAGGTGCATAGAGATACTTATACGTATTTTGAGGGGATTTACAGGGTCTAGAATTTCATAAATTATATAGAAATGAAATAATGATTTTTGCAAAAACCGGGGCATAAGTGAATAAAGGAAAAAGATGATTTTGCCCCTGGGAGTAAAATTTACAAAAAGGGTAGTAAGGCAGATAAATTGCATGATTTTCATGTTTTAATATTTTATATGAATATATTGCTCTGATTTAAGCAAATATGCACATAGGTTGGCTGTTGATTTTAAGAATTATATGAAAGGGAACCGGTTTGTACCGGTTACGATTTTAAAGATGTTTTATCAAGATTAAGCCACCTATCATATTTACACGAGTAAAAAGAGTGCTAGAGTCTTACTCGCACTAAAGTTTATTGATTTATTACTCATGAAAAGCCGTACTGGAGCATTGCTCGTACGAGAAATTTGTGTGTGCACAAAATCGTGTTGGAGCTTCGCTCGCACTAGACGTGAGTTGACATGCATATGGTCGTGCGGAAGCCTCCTGTAGACTGTGTGTCTCAGAGAGTTGAGATGCTCGCACGTATACTTTGAGACATGGGTTGGTTATTGACATAGTATTGGGGTGGATAAGACCTACGGTAGGCACCCACAGACTATGATATGGGTCCACGGAGTACGATGTACCGTGTATGTCACACGAAGTACGCTGTACCGTGCAGTCATGATGACTCTATGATGTTACTTGATATTCTGGCGGGTAGGACTTGACCCCACCTCCCGTTGCAGTTGTGATGCCCCGCACACCGGGATTTGTGTCGCCTGGGATCACAGGGACAAAGTATGGCCACAGTCCTCGATTTACATACAGTAACCTACATGCCTCACATGATATCATACGGTCTTGATAGACCAGGACAAACCCGAAGGATGGGTAATGTCCCGATTTATGTTTTTAAATGAGATGTGATTTAATGAATCAAGGTATTCCCGAGAGATGGGTTTAGCCTTAATGTGATTGTTTTATGATAAAACAAATAAGTTTTAACGTGTAGAGTTTGTAATGAAACAAATAAGTTTTTAATGTGACGAGCATGAGATGACATACATGAGGATTTTTCCATGTTTGTTTTATATATGGATTTCATGATTTCTCTTATATGATATATACATACATGTGGCATCGTTTTAGTCTTACCTCATGCTCCAAATACAAACGATTTTATATCATGAGATTATTAGCACGTAGATAGTATAGTTATCTACATGCTTACATTATTGCCTTACTGAGCTGTTTATGCTCACCCTTTCATTTTCCACCCCACAGGGTATATTCAGTAGAATAGAACGAAAGTAGTTATATCCGCTGCTTCTTATCAAGACCAGGTATACACATTTGTATAATTTTTGTATCTGAACATATAGAGGCACAGTACTGTACATGAATGTAATATTGGGGATGTATTTATTTAAAATAAATTGATATGTAAATGAAATATGAAAATGGAATGGTAAATAGGTGAGAGGTGACTAACACCGAATCATAGCCCAACTATTTAGTAGTGTAACTGTTCACGACGAGTAAGGAAATTAAAAAGCGAAAAATTTACTCTGATTTTTAGGTAATTTGGGTCGTTACAATAGTTGTGAGAATGTATATGATTTGGTTTCTGAAAACGATTCTTGAAAGGGGATAGTAAGGCTAATAAATGAATAAACCACATGTTTTGGTGTTTTGAGAAACACATTGCTTTGTTTTGAGCAAATTAACGAATAGGTTGGCTAATGTTTGAATGGTTTTGTGAAATAGCACATGGGAAGTGCTAAATATGATTGGAGATTTGTTTTGATTGTGTATGAGCGGCCAATTGTATTTATGTGAGTTAAATCGTGCTGGAGCTTCGCTCGCACTGGATTTCAATATTTTCACATGTACGAAATGTGCTGGAGCTTAGCTCGCATCTCGATTTTGATTTGTGATGATGTTTTGTAAATCGTACTAGAGCTTCTGGTTGTACATGGATTTTGAGTGATTTTCTTGTGCATATAATTGTACTGGACTATGCTCGTACATGGTTTCTTCATGTTTTATGCATAAATTGTCAGGACTCTATTCTCAATCCATGACTTTAACCAAAATCACTACAAATTTTTCACATTTTTAACTTACCTTTCCTCTCTTCACTGGTTGGGCTGTGATTCAATGTCAGAGTCCTCGCTTACCACATTATCCATTATCATACATACATGTCAATATACTATTACTAACTGTAACTGCTTTTATAATATATGTAAGATTATATAAAATCTAATACAAATACATTCCCTATAATATATATCGTATACATCACTGTGCTGTTTCTATGTTTAGATATATAACTGTACAAAGTCTGTATACCTGGCGATCGATAGAAACTAGCAGTGGACTTAGGAACACTATCCCTCGATAACTCTCGCTCTACTGTTGATGCTCTGTAGAGAGATGTAAAGAAAATGGGGGTGAGCATACAACGCGCTCAGTAAGGAAATCAGGCAAGGAAGTATATATCTACACTATCTACTCAAAATAATGCTATGCCTTGAAAACATTATTTCCTTTACTCACTTTAAAAGCATGTCTTTAAATATAATATATATACTTGTACAGATTAAATCCCATGTACAGAAATCATGCTTTCTTTCTCAAATGTAGGCATGTAGTGCAAAACAATGCATCGTTATATAAATCATGCCTTTAGATAAATCATGCCATGTATATTTAAATCACAATAAATATGACATTTAAATCATTCACATCACAAAATCGAAATTCGACCCATCCCTGAGGTCTGTCCGCAATTTAAATCAGTCAATCAATGTGATATATCATGTGAGACTCTGTGGTGAAATGTAAATAGTATCCTGGACTATGATCATATCCGACATGTGAACCCAAGCCACACAAATCTCGATGCGCGGTGTATCACTGTTGCAATGGGAGGATGGTCAGTCCATTACAACCATACACTATATAACAACACACGGTACAGCGTACTCCCATGCCCCGGGCACGGTATAAAGTACACCCGTGGACCCTACATCACAGTCAGGGTGCCTGCCATAGGTCTTAGCCCTCAAACCATGGAATATCATACCACATCTCTAATACCCTCATGCTGGCCATCTTCTCATGATGTGACACTCAGTCACACAAGGATGCGGCATGGGTTGGTAACATGTATTATATATCACATACAGTGCGCGCCTTTAAGTGCGACACACA
Organism: Firmiana major; assembly: GCA_033439115.1. Taxonomy (NCBI): domain Eukaryota; kingdom Viridiplantae; phylum Streptophyta; class Magnoliopsida; order Malvales; family Malvaceae; genus Firmiana; species Firmiana major. The sequence goes on from CM065895.1 coordinate 38,973,669, forward strand.
TTCGACACTACGCTCGAACATTGTTTCACATCACAAACTCAACTCTAGTGCGAGTAAACCTCCAGCAACTAGGTCAATGCATAGTTCATGTATTAAATCAAGTACGAGCAGTAGCTCCAGTACCATTGCATGCATAATATCATCAAATCAAGTACGAGCAATAGCTCCAGTACTATGTCATGTATAAACCATGAAGAATCGAGTACGAGCAATGCTCCAGTACTCTATCATGTATCTCATGTAAAACTCGAGTACGAGCTAATCGCTCCAGCACTCTCTCATGCATATATCATATAAAACTGAGTACGAGTAAGAACTCCAGTACTCTATCATGCATGTCATGGAAATCTAGTGCGAATCAAAATCCAGCACTAATGTATGTGGAAAATATATGAAATCCCGTGCGAGCTGTGCTTTAGCACGATTCATTCTCACATAATATGATAGATGACTCTTTAAAAAGGGATTATTTACAAAATATTAAAATCAGCACTATAAAGTGTGCTTAAGTCACATCAACCTTAAAATCATTAGCCCATCTATTTATTTTCATGTTAAACAGCAGTTAAACACTCACAATAGTAGTTTCCATGCTTTTTGCAACTTTTCACAAAAGTTGACTTTTTGACTAACTAGGGGCAAAATCGTAATTTGCCACTATCGGGTCGTAATAATTATTATTCACTTTCTCTGACCCTCAGAGTTTTTAAATGAATGTAAAAGCAGACGAAAATATGTGCAGGTATCTCTAACTACTCACAAAAGTCCCTTACCTGCAATCACTCGAGAAATTTCTCTTTCTTTGCGCTGCTCGTTTCAGTAGTTCGATTTGCTTCTCCAATACTCTCTGGAGCTGCATATAACCATTTATCAGGTTAATTAAACTTTTCCTACTGTATTTCACATTAAATACAGTCCATTTCCCTTAATGGACCTTAATAATCCTTAATGGGCCTAACTATACCTTAAGCCCATTTTCATTTTACTATTCATTTTCGTTGGGCCTATTGGGCTTGTGGGGCCCATCAACTCTTATTGGGCTTGTTCTAGACCCATTACATCATATTGGGCCTACAATATTTGGGGTTGGCCCATTGGGCCTCTCGGCCACATGCCATGACTGAGAGCTATCCATGCCTCGGTTTCACCATGGCATGCCATCCAGGCCTATTTATCTAGCCAATTCACTTAGTCATTTTCACAAACACTTGGTAGGCAACATTACTAACCATCATATAGTTCATTTAGGCATTTTATCAAACACCTTGATTGCCAACTAATTACATGTATTAATTAATCAAATTGATTAATTCTAATTACACCATAATTATTAACACATGTACATTAATCCATTTATGCCTTAAAATCATATGGACATAAATCATTATCCCATTACTCACTCTTGGCCTAACCAGCTTCATGGTGATTTAATATGTTTCAATGCTTAAAACATATACCAACATACTTAAAATCATTCATACATTAACATATATGAAATTGAAAATTAGTAAATATACCAATTGTTGTGTTCACCCTTTGGCCGAATCTTTGAAGGCTCTCGGTTTGCACTCTATGGCTCCTTGATAGCTAATTCCAACATATGTCACTCTCCTTTCAATTTTGAACAACTTCCATGAGGGATGCAAGTTCCAAATATGCCTAATTCCTAGTGATTTCTAGTGAGAGAAAGCTTGGAAAATATGTTTCAATGGTTTCTTCTTCTAGCCGAATTTGGTGTGATGAAGATGACAATGGTGTGGCTGAATTTATAAGCCACATACTTAGCCATTAAGCTTTACTTTTCAGCCATTAAGCTTGACTTTCCAAGCCTTAGCCATGAGTCACCTTATGAGTCATGGTTAGCTTTAACTATGGTTAGATATTTATCTCATGGGCTTTCCATTTGGGCTTCTCGGTTTGGGCTTTCTTAATGGGCTTTTGGGCTGAAATTTTTACTATGTCTCGGGCCTTTAATTGTCTCAAAATTTGGCCAATCAATTGGTCCAACAATTCGGTCTAAAGGACCTAAGAATTTCGATATACGTTTAGTATACCTTAATAGGCTTTAAAAATTTTCACCTTAGGCCCATTACTTTTTTAACCATTAAATTTATTCCGGAATCCTTCCGAATAAATTTTCCTTACTTCTGGGGATGATTATCTTGTATTCTGGCCAAGAATATTTTTCCCCAATTTTTTTCTCCACACTTAGGTTAATTTTTAACCATGATTAGTCAACTATGGTAAAAGTCCACTTTCTTAACTATAGTTGACTTTTTCCTTAACCATTGACCAATTTGACTTTTTCTCAAAATTTTGAAAGTTTCATATCTTATGTCTTACACTATCGTCTTTATGTTTCAACCGTTCCTGGTGGATAATTTCACCCGAAACACCTTATCTCGTCAAAAAGGTCGATTTTACCCTTTTTTGCTTTTACTCTCGTTTTCTATGTTCGGGATTAAATCAAGCTGACTTTCCTTCATGAGCTCTCTATGCTCTCTCATTTTAAGTTCTTCAGTCAAGATGATTTAGATTCACTCAGTTTAGCCTGTGACACTTATAGCTCACATTAGGCTTTTTATGTAGCTTTTGCGTGTTAAACTATTTTACTAACACTTTATGTCTAGTAAATACTCTTCTTATGATTCAACTATAATTACATAGTGTTCATACACATAGGAATCATAAGGAATAAGCTACAAAAATATGGGTCTGACATAAATGCCATACTAGAGCATTGCTCATACGAGGATATTTATTGATGATGCATGAATCGTGCTAGAGCTTAGCTCGCATAGGTTTTCACACTGTGGTATGTATGATGCCGTGGTGAGGGTAATACGGATTAATTCAGGGAACCCAAATGGGACGAGAAAGGCCATGAGGGGCTAGGATCTGATATTAATCCATTCAGGGAACCAAAAAGGGGAGAGCAAGGCCATGAGGGGCTAGGACCTGATATGGTGTTAAAGGAACCCAAAAAGGGCGAGCAAGGCTATGAAGGGCTAGGACCTGACATCAAAAGAAAGTACTCTCACTTGCACTGGAGACTATATCGGCTATGCGTGGAACGGGGTAGATAAGACCTACAGCTGGAACCACCAACCATGATATGGGTCTACGGAGTACGTTGTACCATGTATATCACATGGAGTATGCTGTACCACATGGTTGAGATATTGATGAGAAAGTCTGGCGGAGAACTAACCCACATTAGTTCCAGCATGATACCCCGCACACCGGGATCCGTGTAGTCTGGGATGATTTATGACATAGTTGGCCAACATAGTCTTTAAGATATAGTGACTTGTCTCACTTAATATTACATAATACCACATGATTTTTATACATGAGTGTGATTGTGATTTGTCCAAGGTAGACTCGAGGGAGGGGTCGAGCCTTGTGGGATTTGTGATTTAATGAAATGATGATTTAATTTATGATGAGATGTGATGGAATTTGAAAAGAGAATTGAAAAGAGATGTAATGTGATTTGTAAAGGAAGTTTCTTAAATGAATTTCCCTTTTGTGATAAGTTTTAATGAGATTGAGCATGAGATGATTTTACATGTTGATATTTCCATGTTTTATGCCTATTTATATGATTTTCGATACATGATATATGTATATACATATGGCATAGTTTTATTTCCTCATGCTCCAATTATAAACAATTTATGCATAACATTATTAGCATGTAGATAGGGTAACTATCTACCATGCTTGCATTATTGCCTTACTGTGAGACCCCATATATGTATAAGCATGACTTTGTATATATGTGTAAATAGTGATGTGCTTGTAATGTGAAGTATAAATGATGTAAAGTCCATAAATTAAATGTACACACATGTAATAAGAGTTGTGATTGTACATACAAGTTACATTATGTATGAATGTGAAGGAATGGACTTTGATATGTGATGAATATGAGTAGAATGGAATATGTGTAGTATGGTAAAATGGAAGGAAGATTTGCATAAGTTGTGCACTTCCATTTGGTTTATATCATGTACCTTTGGATATACAAAGATTCTACACAAGTTGTAATGTGTATGAAGTATTATAGGATACCATTTTCAAGTCTCAAAGATGAGTAGATGAGAAAATGATCATGGCAACAAAAGGTATGAAGTTTGGTATGTGTTGTTGCAGAAAAATTACAGAAAATTTGGAAATATGAAGGCCAGATCGATCCCATAGGATGATAGATCGATTTGGAAGAGCCAGAAAGCTCTTATTTGAGCAATGGAATAGAGCATATCGATCCTTAATGGAACAGATCGGTCTTCTTAGCTCTTAGCTTGGAAGTAGATCGATCTCCCCTACTCGACAGATCGATCTCCCCTACTCGACGATCGATCTCCTGCCTTCAAAATGCTTTGGAAAAGAGGGATTTTAAGAGGACCAGATCGATCTCCACCCAAGGCAGATCGACCTCATCAAGCTGAATCTATAAATATGGAGTAGTTAGATCTGCATTTTCGAAACAAAAACCAATCTTTCCCATTTCCAACCTAAAAACCTAGCTTTCTCACTCCTAAATCCACACATTTTCAGAAAGATTTGAGGGAAAGCTATTAGAGACAAAGTTATTCACATCAAAGAGAAGAACAACATGTTTGGAGGCATTTCCCCACTTGTTGGATTGAAGGATCAAAGGTGCATTTCCATTTGAGCAAAGAGGAAATCAAGCTAGGTGAGTTTCTAAATGAAATAACTCAAGTACATTGTGTAGATGTTGATTTTAGAGTTGTTTGGTATGCATAGAAAGGGTAGAAACTACCTAGGAAGTAATGAATCCACCATGACCTAGAAATAGTCTAGTGTGAGAAAGTGAAATGTGTTGAGATTAATGATGAATGAGATATATTGAAGTTAATAATAGTGTTGTGGTATGATTTTAAGGTGTTGTTAGTGAATAAATTGTGAGATTTACTAAAAAGGGGTAAAAATGTGGATTAAGGCATTGGTAAATGCAAAGATGGGTTATATTGACTAATAAGGTCAAATGTGAGATAACAACTTTAACTCAAGTGGTTTGGATGATTGAATTGAAGCTTTCGAGGATACACCGGAACAAGGCGAGCTAAGAGCGCAAGAAGCTAAGAGGAAAAGAGAGTCGCACTTAAGTAAATTGAGGTAAGGGACTTCTGTGGACTCTTAGAGATATCTGTGCGTAATTTGGGCACATTAAATGCTTTGCTAGAATGCATGAGATAATAGGAAATGATGTTGGGTGATTGAAGGGTAAAAGTTGGGTGTTTGAGAAATGTACATGAAAATGAAAGCATATTGCTTTGAAAAATCATGTTTTATTGCTTTTTAGCAAAGGATTGGTAGGTCGGCTAACATTTGAGATGAATTGTAAAAAAAAAAGAAATGAGTTGTTTTGGTTTGTTAACCATACTTTGCAAAGAATTAAGCCACCTACATTGTTTTCATGAGAATGAAAGCGTGCTAGAGTATGACTCACACGAGGTTTGATGTGTTTTATATGCATGTGTACTGGAGCTTAGCTCGCATTAGTTTTCACATGGATTTCAAATTGGTTTTGGCATGGTGCTTGGAGCTTAGCTTGCACTAGACGTCCACCTTATTTGTTGCCGTGCTTGGAGCTTCAGGCAGACTTGGTGTCACACCGATTAAATAGGCTCGCACGTACAGTTTGTAATTTTGACATGTTGATAGCAGTGTTAGGAGCTTTGGGTAGATAAGAGGTCGTACCGATTAAATAGGCTCACACGTGCGTTTTGAGATATGGCGTGATATGATGTGTTGATTGGGTCCACGGACTACGTTGTACCATGCATGTAGCATGGAGTACGTTGTACCGTGTCGAGATTGTGATATGTCGTCTTCGGACGAGATCTGCTATGGACCGGCGGGCAGGATTTGACCCACCTCCCGTGTGGAAGCAGATAGTGGTGATATCCCATACACCTAATCAGTGTGGCCAGTATCACAGGTTATGGCCATGACCTAGAGGTTATTACCTTTTATTGAATTGCCTATCTCACATGTCTAATGCTTTGTGAATAAATCCATGTTTGAAATGATTTGTGGGTCAGGACTGTCCGAGGGAGGGCTGAGACCTGACAAGTGTTGAATTATTTTGGGATATCGATTGTTAATGGTTTAAAGTGCACCGAAGCATGATGATTAATGCCATGCTTTATTGTGAAAAATGCATGATGGTTAATGCCATGCTTATTTGAGAAAAACGCATGATGATTAATGCCATGCATTATTGTGAAAAATGCATGATGGTTAATGTCATGCTTATTTGAGAAAAACGCCTGATGGGTAATGCCATGCTTTATTGTGAATTATGCATGATGATTTATACCATGCTTTGAATTGAATTATGCACTGGATTTTAATTACATGAATGCTTTACATACCATTAACACAATCATACACTCATGTTTTTAGATAAAATGATAAACTAAATGCTTTTGAGCATGGCATTACGATCATGTAGATAATACAGTATCTATCTGTTTGCATGATTGCCTTACTGAGCATGTGGTTTGCTCATCCCCCTTATTTTCCCCCTCTCTACAGAGATTTGAGTATAGTGTGAGCGTGACTGGAGGCGTTCCCTTTTGGTAATCCTCTGCATCCCATCGTGTAAGGTATACACACTGTTGTAATTTTGTATCTAAACTTACGGTAGCACAATAGCATTTTATATGTAACTATTGGGGATGTAAAACGATGTAAACGCATGTAAACGACTTTGATTTATTTATACAAGTGGTTACCTATAAATAATATGCAAATTGAATTGGTATGGTGGAGTGAGTTAGATGTCGACACACAACCCAACTGTTGAGGAGAGTAGCTGTTCACGATCGGGAAAGGACGAATAATAAATGATGCATGAAAATGCAAAAATTTTGCACGTATTTTGGTAAGTTGAGGGCCATGACAGAAGTTTGTATCAGAGCTCGAGTTGGTCTGACGTGTGTTGTGTCTAAAATACTTAATAAGTTGGAAAATTACATCCCCATGTTACTGTGCTTGTTTAGATACAAATTGTGTGTGTGTCGATGGGTTGAGTAAGAATTTGATGTGAATGTAGGGAATTGAGAAAATATGCCTAATAGCAGTCGCGATAGAGGGGTAAGGGCACAAGTTAGAGGCCGTAGAGGTAGGCCTGGGGGTCGTGTTGAGCCAGAAACACGTGAGGCTCAAGATGATGTTGAGGTGGAGGCTGAGGTTGAGCACGCTCCACAAGGTCCAGAGGAGAGACCCGAGATTACTGAGGCTTGCTTCGCGAGGATTGAACGGAGCATTGAGATGATATTGGAGTTGGTCACCCAATCTTTACATGGAGTTGGTGGTAGATAGAGTCCCGCTACACAGGGTGATGTCGAGCAGGCGATAGCTCATGAGGCACGGGCATGACCAGCCCAGAGACCTCAGACGACAGAGACACCTACACCCCCACCTACACAGGATATGCCTATGCCTGATGCTACACCACAGGTTAGTAGAGGCTGGGATTACTGTTGTGACTTGGATAGACTGCGGCAGTTCCAGAAGTTTGGACCACCGTCTTTCAGTGGAGTAAAGGGCCCAGTAGCTGCTGAGGATTGGATAAATGAGATCGAGAAGCTGTATGGGTTCTTTGAGTACACTACTATCGAGATGGTAGTGTTTGCCACTTTTATGCTGAAGGGATCAGCAGAACATTGGTGGAAGTCCACCAGAACTATTTTGAGAGCTCAACATACTAAGATTAGCTAGGATGTGTTTTTGGAGGCCTTTCGGAGACAGTACATTTCGGATACTGCATAGCGGAAGATGAAAATGACATTTTTTGGGACTAACCCAAGGGAACAGGACTGTGGATGAGTATGAGACGACCTTTATCTCCCTGGGCAGATATGATCCCAATATGATGAGTAATGGGGTTGAGAAAATCCAAAAGTTTATGGATGGTTTGAGACTAACCATCAGGTCTAGACTGGTTCCCCTGGATATACCGACCTACGAGGAGGCAGTGCGCAGGGCGTAATTGTGCGAACAAGATGTTGATAGGATTGCCTTAAAGTTTGGAAAGGTTGGTAAGATGAGGGACAGAGATAAGAAGAGACCAATGATGGATAGAGGCTTTAGCTATGAGGGAAGCAAGAGATTTTCAGAAAAGAGGTCGAGGATCAAAGAGGTCCAAGAGAGGACAGTTAATACTCCCATGTATCCGACCATTGCTCCAGTGATAATTCTATATTTTTAGAATTATTTGTACTTAATTTCCTAATTAATTATTTACAGTGCAAACGAAAAGTAACGAATATATATACGAAATCTCTGAAAAGGGTATTGGTGGTCAGATGTGAAAAGAGATATGGTAGAGATTGTGGAAAAATGCCTAGTATGTCAGCAGAATAAGGTTGAATATTAAAAGTCTGCAAAGTTATTGCAGCCTCTACCTATATGTGAGACCCCGTATATGTATAATGGTATATATGTATAAAGAAATGTAAATAGAGTTGTACTATGAATTCATAAGTGAAGTATATGTGATGTAAGTCCATAAGTTAATGTACACACATGTAATAAGAGTTGTGATAGTACATACAAGTTACATTATGTATGAATGTAAAGAAATTGACTAAAATATGTGGAGAATATGAATAGAATAGATTATGAGTAATGTGGTAAATGGAATGAAGATTTGCATGAGTATGCACTTCCATTTGTTTATACTAAGTACCATTGGTCATACAAAGATTCTACACAAGTTTTAATGTGTATGAAGTGTGGATGGATACCATTTTCAAGTCTCAAAGATGAATAAATGAGAAAATGATCATGGTAGCAAATTAAGGATGTTTGGTAAGTGTTGCTGTAGAAGAACTGCAGAAAATCTGGAAATTGTGAAGGGCAGATCGATCTCATAGGATGAGAGATCGATCTGGAAGAGCCAGAATGCTCTTATTTGGGCAATGAAATAGAGCAGATCGATCTCCAATGGAGCCAGATCTATCTCCTAAGCATTCTGTAATGAAAAGATCGATCCTCAAGCACCCAGATCGATCTCCTTAACTCTCTGTTTGGGAGTAGATCGATCTCATGCTTCGACAGAACGATCCCATGCTTAAAATGCCGTGAAAAAGAGGGATTTAAGGGGACCAGATCGATCTCCTCAAGCTATTTCTATATAAGGAGTGCTGAAAATCAGAAAATTTCGAGAAAAACACTAACCTTCCACTTTCAACCCAAAAACCTAACTTTCTCTCTCTAAAATTAGCCATTTTCAGTAAGATTTGAAGAGAGACCATTAGAGGCAAATTTGTTCCTATCAAAGAGGAGAACAACATAGTTGGAAGGCATTTTCCCATTATTGGTATTGAAGGAGAAAAAGGCATTGTCATTTGGAGCAAGAAGAGAAATCAAATTGGGTAAGATTCTAACACTCCAACTATGGTACATTGCTATTTAAGTGATTTTGGAGTTGTTTGGCATGAGTATGGATGGTTAGAAACTATTTAAAATGCATTGGAATGATTATGACCTAGAAATGGTCTAGAGTGAGAAAGTGGAATGTATGGAGATTAATGATGAATGAGATATGTAGAAGTTATTAATAGGGTTATGGGTATGATTTTAAGATGTTGTTGGTGGATAAATTGTAAGATTTACCTAAAAGAGGTAAAATGTGGATTAAGGCATTTGTAAAATGCATAAGTGAATAATATTGACTAGTGAGGTCAATTATGGGTTAAATACATTAACTCAATTGATTTAATGAATGAATCATAGCTTCTGAGGATACGCCGAGGCGAGTTGAGCCATGAGCGTGAGAAGCTAAAAGGAAAGGAGTCACACCAAGTAAATTGAGGTAAGGGAATTGTGTGAACTCTTAGAGATATCCGTGCGCAACTTGGGCGCATTAAATGCTTTGCTAGAATGCATGAGGCATTAGGAAATGATGTTGGGTGATCGAAGGGCAAAAGTTGGGAGTTTGATAAAATGTGCATGAAAACAAAAGCATATTGCTTTGAAAATAATGTTTTATTGCTTTTTAGCAAATGATTGGTAGGTTGGCTAACATTGAAATGATTTGCAAAAGAAATGAGTGTGTTTTGGTTTTGTTAACCATATTTTGCAAAGTTTTGAGCCACCTACATGATTTCGTGAGTATGAAAGCGTGCTAGAGTATGACTCGCATGAGATTTGACGTGTTTTATACACATGAGTGCAAGAGGCACTAGTTTTCACATGGAATTCATAATTGTTTTGGCATTGTGCTTAGAGTTTGTCTCGCACTGGATGCCCACCTTGCATGTTGGCGTGTTTGGAGCTTCAAGTAGACTGGGTGTCACATCGATTAAATAGGCTCACACGTGCATTGTTTTGACATGATTAATTAGCCGTGTTAGGAGCTTCGGGTAGACAAGAGGTCGTACCGATTAAATAGGCTCACACATTCGTTTGAGATGTGGCGTGATATGATGTGTTGATTGGGTCCACGGAGTACGTGTACCGTGCATGTAGCATGAAGTACATTGTACCGTGTTGAGATGTGATGTGTCGTCTTCGGACGAGATCTGCTATGTACCAACGGGTAGGATTTGACCCACCTCCCGTGTGTAAGCAGATAGTGGTGATATCCCGCACACCTAATCCGTGTAGCCGGTATCACAGGTTATGTACATAGGCCTTGAGGTTATTACCTGTTGTTGAATTGCCTATCTCACATGTCTATTGCTTGAGAATAAATCCATGTTTGAAAATGATTTGTGGGTCAGGAAAGCCCGAGGGATGGGCCGAGACCTAAGTAGTTTTGAAATTGATTTGTTAATGGTTTTTAAAGTGCACGGATGCATGATGTTTAATGCTATGCTTTATTGTGAAAATGCATGATGTTTAATGCCATGCTTTGAGTTGAAATGTGCACTGGATTTTAATAGCATGAATGCTTTACATACCATTAACACAATTATACACTCATGTTTTGAGATAAATGATGAATTAAATGCTTTTGAGCATGGCATCACGATCACGTAGATAGTGTAGTATCTACTTGTTCGCATGATTGCCTTACTGAGCGTGTGGTTTGCTCACCCCCCTTATTTTCCCCCTCTCTACAGAGTGTTGAGTATAGATTGAGCGTGACTGGAGGCGTTCCCTTTTTGGTAATCCGCTGCATCCCATTGCTAAAGGTATACACACTGTTGAAATTTTGTATCTAAACTTACGATAGCACAGTAGCATTTTGTATGTAACTATTGGGGATGTAAAACAATGTAAACACATGTAACAACTCTGATATATATACATTTATACAAGTGTTTACCTATGAATAATATACAAATTGAATTGGTATGGTGGAGTGAGTTAGACGTCGGCACACAGCCCAACTGTTAAGAGTGTGGTTGTTCACGATCGAGGAAGGATGATTAACAATTGATGCATGAAAATGCGAAAAATTTATACGTATTTTGGTAAGTTGAGGGTCGTGACACTATATCGACACGGCACAAAAATGGGAAAAAGTCTCCATGAATTTCGTGATGGGTTATAGAGGACTCAGATGAATCACGATGCAGTGTATGGCTGTAGGGGTTGTTCCCCGACTCAGACAAGAAAAACTGGGTGACAGATAGAAATTCTTCCGAATTAGTATAATAAGTCTCTGAGGATGTTCAGTTGAGTGAGAGATTAAGAACACCTCAGAGCGGGCAAAAAGCATTGGAATTCATCGAGGGTGAGTCTGTATTGTTGAAGTTATTTGTCCTAAGGGAATAAGGACATAACGAGACTCGGGAAGAAGGTAAATTAAGTTTTGCTGAATGGAATTTTTGAGAGATTGGACAAGTGGGAGATAAGACCTGTAGGTTGACGTTATCACCTGAATAAACAGGCATCCATGATGTGTCCCATCTTTTGATACTTCGGCAATACTATCCAGATCCAACATAGGGGATCAGATATGAACTTCAACAGTTCAGCTCAGTGCAAATATAAGTATATTGAAAAAGTTGATTCAGGCATTAAACAGGAAAGAGAAAGTATTGAGGATTAAGACATCTCCCTAATTAAAGTCCTTTGGTAGTAGTATGCTCCAGAAAAGTCACATAAAAGTTAAGAGTATGATATGTGTGAAGTACCCGTAGTGATTTACAGACTAACTTGGTTCTAATTTGGAGGACCAAATTTCTTAAATGGGGGAGATTGTAGGACACGATTTTATTGTAAGAGCAAAAGGGAATGAATAGAAATTTACGAGTGCATTTAAAAAATGCAAAAGGACTGAAATGGAATTTTCGAATACGTTGAAGGGCAAAATGGTTAAAAGACTGAAAATCGGTATAAATTCGATAAGAAAAATTTATTAAAAATAATGGATTGAGAAATCTTGGTCAATAAAGGTGAAATAAATTTATTCTAGGTTAAATTGATCAATATATCAATTTATTGGAATTAATCGGGATTAATCAGAATTTTTAATTCAAAAAATCATTCCGAAAATAATCGAAAAATATACCGAAAAGATGAAAATAGACTGATAAATTCATTTATTGAATAAAAAAATTAAATAATAATTTTGAGGATATTTTAAGAGATATTTGGGTATTTTTAATGTGTTTTATTAATTAAAATAATAATAAATTAATTAAATAAAAAAAAGAAGAGAAGAATTAAAAAAAAAAGAGAACTCTAAAAATCGGGATAAACCCGAAACAGAAACCCGAAGGAGACCGTGAGGAACCCGAGACCATCAAGTGAGCACTGGCGATCCTTAACCGTCGACGAGCAGCCGAGGTGCAAGAGGAGAGGCCGGCGATCTTCAGGACACCAGAGACGCGCCGTGTATTGGCCGGAGGACACCGATCAGAGAGAAGGAAAAGTCGAGAGGAAACGGGCTGATTCCCGGTGAACCACCGTGACTGGGCTTGAACGGAAGCCACCGACTTGTTCAGGGGGAGGAGCCGATTCTTTTGAGACCGGTATTGGCCGGCAAGACCGCAGAAAACGCCGGTGACGGCAAAGTGACAGAAACGGCACCGTTTGGCCAAAAGGAAAGAGAAGGAAAAGAAGGGAAAAGGAAGGAAAGAGGGAAAGAAAGGAAAAGAAAAGAAGAGAAAAGAAAGGAAAAAGGGAAAAAGGAAAGAAAATTTACCGAGGACGACTCGAGATTCGGGTAAGTTGACCGAGGGTCGAGATTGACATACAGGTAAATTTTAGAAATTTATTTAATATTATTTTAATGGAAAATAACCCGGATTTACCTAACTGTGCAGCTTTACGACAGAGATCAAACGAGAGCCGATTGAGCTCTGATTTTCGTACCCCGCATCATGTCGGGTAAGTACATTTTAATTTTCGACAATATGAGTTCTTTAATACAGAGTTTTGATTATTTTACGGGATTATGGATTAATTTCGTATAGAAAGGAATATTTTTCGGAGTTGTAATGTAATTTCCATAAATGGTATATGGGCTATCCAATGAGTTTGTGTCACGCCACGGAAGTGCGAAAAATAGGGCTAATTTAAAACTTTTCTTTTTATTCATTCATTCACAATTAAGAGTTCACAATTAAGAGTGCATTCCTGTGCAGTGTCATACATCATCACCTATATTATACCTCAGGATCTTGTCATTGAATAGTATATATTATATCATATACCTTACTTGATCTCAAGTTAATTAATCCTAATACATCCCATACAATGTTATACATCAAGTGTCTGCAATTACAGTAATTGTCTGGGTACATGAAAAGATAAAAGATACCTCAAAATACAATATATATGGCCTGGGGCTCAAGTCCTCCACTAAGCACTACTCCGTACGTTGCAGGACAACCCTTTTCACTTGAAGAAATTTGGGGGGAAAGAAAACAGGGTGAGCTTCTAAATCGCTCAGTAAAGGGGGTAAGGGACTCATTTCATAAACCAAAATGCACATCACAAAATATTTATTTGTATGTGAAACTCATTAATCTCATTTGAAAACCATAGCATGAAAGTACTCAAAACGACATTCTCATGTCTCAAATCATGTGAAAACATGAAGTAAAAAGGCTCAGTCTAGAGCAATAACAAAGCATGTGAAAATAATGTGATAAACGCTTTCTCAATTAACGTGATAAAATCACTGTAATAATAATGCACGTGGCACAGCCACTAAACATACGTGGCATAGCCACTGATTTAAATTGACACGTGGCACAGCCACTCAGCACACGTGGCATAGCCACTGAGTTAAATTTACACGTGGCACAGCCACAGGATAGGGTTTCACGTGGCAACGGCCACCAATTAAGGTTTCTCACATGGCAACGGCCACCAAATAGGGTTTCTCACGTGGCAACGGCCACCAAATGGGGTTTCTCACGTGGCTATGGCCACCAAATGGGGTTTCTCAAATGGCAACGGCCACCAAATAGGGTTCTCACGTGGCAACGGCCACCAAATAGGGTTTCTCACGTGGTAACGGGCACCAAATAGGGTTCTCATGTGGCAACGGCCACCAAATAGGGTTTCTCACGTGGTAACGGCCACCAAATATGGTTTCTCATGTGGCAACGGCCACCAAGTATACGTGGCATAGCCACAGAATGGGTTATTCTCACGCTACCAGAACGAAGAAGAATCGGGCTTACATGCTACCAGAGCAATGCCCGGTGTGTACTCAGAATTACACACCTAAGTCTTAATCACATAAGACTAGTTTGCCTTCACGTAGAACTCATAGTGGTTTTTCTCTCATAAAACTCATTTGAAAACCGTTTTGTACTCAACACAAAACATAATAAAACCGAGTTCCAACCGGCAAAGCACACACACATTTCTCAAATCTCGATATTGCCTTAACGTAGAGCCCAATTCATTACTCACACAAAATTCAACGGTTTAAAAAGCAATTTCACACTCAGCTTATAAATTCATAAAATAATGGGCTCCAACCGGCTATAAAAACCGTGTGCAATTATATCACAACACAACACTCAACATGCTTGTTTTATAACCACAAATCATGCTATAATAGTTTACAAATCACATACACAAATGGTTTAGATTTCCCTTACCTCTTTGCACCTCGTATAGTGCAATCGTTTCCCCCGTATCATGGACTAGCCTCGCATTCCACTCTAGAACTCCCGAGCTGTCCAAACGATGTTAAAACATCAATATTCAACTATCACATCAACCTCAATTCTCAAAATCGAGCATAATTGCTCATAACTCCTCAAATCTCTTGATTCTCGTAACTCTACCCCAAACTACACTCTCATTCACAACATCTCAACGTTCTACATTTCTCATGCCAATTATCTATGCTAATTCACCACATTGTCTAAATCTCCATTTATAGCTCAAAATTCCTAAATTGCTAAATATTATTATCACTCCAACCACATTGTAATTTCATTAATCCCTAATCATTTCTCAGCTATTTCAACACAATGACAACAACCATTATCATCGAAATCATCTCAAATATCAAGATCGAGGTGTAGAAATTACCCAAAACTTGTGGAGAGCTTATCTCTTGCCTCGATTCGATCCGTCTTACGATTTCCAAGTATGTTGTTCTCCCTTTGATGAGGAACAACTTTCCTTCTTGCCACAACTTCTGATTTGGCCGGGAATGGGTGCTTTGGATGAGTGAGAAAGCTAGATTTCAGTGAAAACGGGGGTTGAAAGAGAGAGAAAGTGAGATTGCAGGAGAAAAACAGGAGTTCCTTATATAGGTTGAGGGTAGGAGATCGATCTGGCTCTTGATGAGATCGATCTGCATTTGAATTTTGGGGACGATTTGGGTAATTTTATGCCTAGGAGATCGATCTGTCGAGGGGTGAGATCGATCTCTTTATGGCTTTATGAGATCGATCTGCTCCTTGAGGAGATCGATCTTCTCCCAAACAGAATCATTTGGAGATCGATCTCTTCCTCATGAGATCGATCTTCTCTCAAACAGAATCATAAGGAGATCGATCCTCTTCCATTGAAGATCGATCTGCTCCTCAAATTCCTCCTTCCTTGTCATTTTTTTAACTCACCAGATCGATCTGTCCTCATAACTTCACACTTATTTTAACACTTAACATATAAATCTCCAATTATCATTCCCCAATTCACTTAGCTCAATAAATTACACTTCAAGTTCATATTACATCATTCAAATATATCTAAAATTCTCAGATCTCACAGTTTGGAATGAAGCCCGATAATTATTGGTAAGCTGCATAAGCCCGGTATACCCGAAGAAGGGAATTAATGAATATAAAGGGCTGAAAATGGGCCGAGACCCAATAAGGTAGATAGGGCCTAATACTTTAAAGTTGGTTAGTAAATGCAATATACTGATCAAGATAATTGAATTGACCTCAACTGTGTGGTTATATGCAGTTACGTACATTTGGTTGGTGCGCATTTGGGCCGAGAGATTCGGTATCATCGAGACAGGTTAAGTCTACGCGCGATTCCAGGTAAAAGAATTTTACGAACTGCTAGAGATAGCTTTACGAATTTTCGACGCCATTTATAGTCCTTTAAATTGTCTGAAGGGTCTAGATTTGAGATAAAAATTTTAGGGCCCCGAATGGGTAAATTACCAAAATACCCTCGTCAAGGGAAAAAATTTTAAATTTTAGGAAAAAGTGTGTGGAGCAAGAACAAAGGGTTCCTGCTCGTTTTTGAAGTATTTTGATACATACATGAGTAGGCCGGCTAACTCTTAAATGAAATTGCACAGCATTTCATATTTTTAACAAATGTTGATTTTCGTTGAAATCGATTTGAGAAATGTAGTCGCCTACGTGACTTTTCAAAAATGTGACGTGCTAGAGCTCAGCTCGCACGAGTTTTGATTTGTGCAATGCTTACATTAGTGCTGGAGTGAGAGCTCGCACTAGAGTTTTACATGATTTTTATGACACGGTGCTGGAGTCTAACTCGCACCATATTTTGTATATATGATTTTCGTGACAGAGTGCTAGAGCTTAGCTCGCACTAGTTTTACTTGATTTTATGAGAGTGCTGGAGCACCGCTCACACTATTTTTTTGAGATCATACGATGAGCCGTGCTTGGAGCGGCGGGTGACTGTGTGTCACATCGATTAAATAGGCTCGCACGTGCGTTTGGAGACATAGCATGAGTATGCAGATATGATATGGGTCCACGGAGTACGTTGTACCGTGCAAGTAGCATGGAGTACGCTGTACCGTGTGGCATCTTCGGATGCGTGGTATCTTCGGATACGTGTGGCATCTTCAGATGCGTGGTATCTTCGGATACGCGTGACATCTTCGGATGCGTGGTATCTTCGGATACGTGTGGCATCTACGGATGCGTAGGGTCGAATAAGATCAACGGGATGGAGTGACCCACCTCTCGGGCGATTCTCGATCGTAGTGAGACCCCGCACACTAGGATCTGTGTAGTAGAGGGACTCCCGAGGACACATGGCCATAGTCCTGGTTATTACTGATATACCGATATTGCCTAGTCTCGTATCTCGTATATTTATGTTTTCGGATATTGATGTTTTCGAGAAACACAATTCTATGGATTTTGTGTGAGTCAGGACTACCCGAGGGAAGGGTTGAGTCCTGACCTTATTATGAAATTTTAACGAGAAATAAATGATTTAAAAGATATGCATGTTAAGTTTTCATGCTTTTTGGGATTACATGTGAATTATTTTACATAACATCATAACATAGCATCTGTTTTGGAAATGTGTGGAGAAGGGGTGGTTTATGCACAGCACTACGTTCATGTAGGTTGTATTGTTATCTACTTGTTCATAAGATTGCCTTACTGAGCTTGATGTGCTCACCCCTTTCATTTTCTCACACAGATTTCTTCTAGTAGATTGGGAGGCGTCTGAGTACGGCATTCTAGTTGTCCGCTGCTGCCTATCTTTTTGAGGTATATACACGTTATATATGTTTCTTGTATCTAAATAACATGAGCACAGTATTATATTTTGTATGACACTGGGATGTATAGAGTGGGTATAGATATGTAATGAAATCGAAGAAGTTTAGTGCAGAATATATGAATTTATATTTAAATTAAATTGTGCACTAATTGTAAATGTATGGAGATGATATGGGCACTGACATACATCCTAATTATTGGTTATGGTTAGTCACGATTAGAGGTAAATATAAAAAAATAAAACGCGAAAAATTTACTCTGATTTTTTTTTGGGTAGTTTTGGGTTGTGACATTATGAGTTTATGGTTATGCCATTTGGGTTGACAAATGCTCTCGCAGCTTTTATGTCATTGATGAATGAGGTATTTCACCAGTACTTGGATCGATTTGTTATTGTGTTCATCGATGATATACTGGTGTACTCAAGATCTAGAGAGGAGCATGAAAGGCATTTAAGGATAGTGCTACAGACCCTCAGAGAGAAGAAGTTGTACACTAAACTCAATAAGTGCAACTTTTGGTTGGAACAGATATCTTTTCTGGGTCACATAGTGTCGAAGGATAGAGTGTTAGTGGATCCATTAAAGATTAAGGCAGTGACACAGTGGCAGAGACCCCAGACAGTGATAAAGATCAGAAGTTTCTTGGGTTTAGCTGGGTATTATCGAAGGTTTGTAGAGGAATTCTCAAGGTTGGCTGCTCCTTTAACACGTCTCACAAGGACGAGTGTGGAATTTGTGTGGGACAAGAAGTGTGAGGAAAGTTTTCAGGAGTTGAAAAAGAGATTGACTACATCTCCTATGCTTACCATTCCTACCAGCTCAAGAGGTTTCTCGATGTATGCGGATGCTTCACACCTGGGACTGGGCTGTGTATTGATGCAGGATAGGAAGGTAGTAGCCTCTGGATCAAGACAGTTAAAGGATCATGAGAGAAACTACCCGACCCACGATTTGGAGTTGGCGACCTTAGTATTTACATTAAAATTATGGCGCCACTATCTTTTTGGTGAGAGATTTCAGGTTTACACTGATCATAAGAGCCTTAAGACTTGTTCTCGTAAAAAGAACTAAACATGAGACAGAGGAGATGACTCAAGTTGTTAATGGATTATGATAGTGAGATCCTGTACCACCCGGGTAAAGCAAATGTGGTTACTGATGCATTGCGTAGAAAGCTTCTCGGGATAGTATCATTCATGATGGTCAGGGAACACGAGCTGTTGGAACAGTTCACGAACCTCAGTTTGGATATGACCCCGCCTGACGTTGATAGTAGATTTATGATAGCTAGCCTACATTTGGAACCGGATCTAGTAGATCGAATCTGACAAGCTCAGTGAATTGATCAGCAGTGCAGTGATATTGTCGGGCAGATATAGAAGGGTACAGAGACAGACTTTGAGTTGAGTTCAGATGGATTGTTGAGGTTCAGAGGTAGGATATGTGTTCCTGATGATGCAGAGATTAGAAGGTTGATCTTGAGAGAGGCTCACTCATCGAAGTATACGATACATCCAAAGAGTACCAAGATGTATCAAAGCCTTCGAAAGGTTTATTGGTGGTCTGGGATGAAAAAGCACATTGCTAAATATGTTGCTAAGTGTCTCGTTTGTCAGCAGGTGAAGGTAGAGCATTAGAAGCCTGCAGGGTTATTGCAGCCTCTATCGATACCGACATGGAAGTGGGAGCATGTCACCATGTATTTTATGATGGGATTATCGAGGACCCAGAGAGGTCATGATGCCATATGGGTGATTGTGGATTGATTGACGAAATCAGCCTATTTTCTAGCTATGAGAGCTACCGATACTTTGAGCCAGTTAGTGAACCTATATGTGCGCAAGATAGTGAGGCTACATGGAATTCCAGTTGGCGTTGTTTTTGATAGGGATGCTCGCTTCACTTCCCACTCTGGGAATGTTTTAGAAAGCGATGGGGACCTAGTTGAGTTTTAGCACCGCGTTTCATCCTCAGACAGATGGTCAGTCAGAGAGGACTATACAAACCCTAGAAGATATGTTGAGAGCGTGTACGTTGGATTTTAGAGGCTCTTGGGATGACCATTTGCCACTCGCAGAGTTCGCTTATAATAACAGTTTTCATGCGAGTATCGGGATGGCACCATATGAGGTATTGTATGGGCATAGATGCCGTTCCCCTATTGGATGAGAAGAAGTTGGTGACAAATAGATTTTTGCTCCTGACTTAGTGCAGCAGGCATCTGAGGACGTCCAATTGATATGTGAGAGATTATGGACAGCTCAAGTCGGTAAAAGAGTCACGCTGACAGGAGACGGAGACCACTAGAGTTTGATGTGGGTGAGTCGGTGTTCTTCAGAGTTTCTCCTTCGAAGGGAATTATGAGATTCGGGAAGAAACGAAAAAGTTGAGCCCTCGATTTATAGGGCCATTTGAGATACTTGATAAGGTTGGAGATAAGGCATACAGGTTGGCATTGCCACCAGAGTTAGCAAGTGTGCATAACGTCTTCCACGTATCCATGTTAAGGAAGTATCATCCAGACCCGACGCATGTGATAAGATATGAGCCATTGGAGCTCAATGAGGGTATGACGTACGTTGAGAAGTCAGTTCGGGTATTGGACAGAAAAGAGAAAGTGTTGAGGACAAAGACAATTCCCTTGGTGAAAGTCCTTTGGCAACATCACACTGTGGAAGAAGCCACATGGGAATTAGAGAGTTTGATGCCGGAGAAGTATCCCAAGTTATTCACGGATCGAATTGGTTCTAATTTGGAGGACCTAATTTTCTAAGTGGGGGAGAATGTGAGACCCCATAGATGTATAAGCACGACTTTGTATATATGTGTAAATAGTGATGTACTTGTAATGTGAAGTATAAATGATGTAAAGTCCATAAATTAAATGTACACACATGTAATAAGAGTTGTGATTGTACATACAAGTTACATTATGTATGAATGTGAAGGAATGGACTTTGATATGTGATGAATATGAGTAGAATGGAATATCTGTAGTATGGTAAAATGGAAGGAAGATTTGCATAAGTTGTGCACTTCCATTTGGTTTATATCATGTACCTTTGGATATACAAAGATTCTACATAAGTTTTAATGTGTATGAAGTATTATGGGATATCATTTTCAAGTCTCAAAGATGAGTGGATGAGAAAATGATCATGGCAACAAAAGGTGTGAAGTTTGGTATGTGTTGTTATAGAAAAACTATAGAAAATCTAGAAATATGAAGGCCAGATCAATCCCATAGGATGAGAGATCGATTTAGAAGAGCCAAAAAGCTCTTATTTGAGCAATTGAATAGAGCATATCGATCCTTAATGGAACAGATCAGTCTCCTTAGCTCTCGGGTTGGAAGCAGATCGATCTCCCCTAAGACTAGATTGATCTCCTTAACCTTCTATTTGAAGTAAGATCGATCTCCCCTACTCGATAGATCGATCTCCTACCTTCAAAATGTCTTGGAAAAGAGGGATTTTAAGAGGACCAGATCGATCTCCACCCAAGGCAGATCAATCTCATCAAGCTGAATCTATAAATATGGAGCAGTTGGATCTGCATTTTCGAAACAAAAACCAATCTTTACTATTTTCGACCTAAAAACCTAGCTTTCTCAATCCTAAATCCACACATCTTCAGTAAGATTTGAGGGAAAGCTATTAGAGGCAAAGTTGTTCACATCAAAGAGAAGAACCACATAGTTTGGAGGCATTTCCCCACTTGTTGGATTGAAGGATCAAAGGTGCATTTCCATTTGAGCAAAGAGGAAATCAATCTATGTAAGTTTCTAAATGAAATAACTCAAGAACATTGTGTAGATGTTGATTTTGGAGTTGCTTGGTATGCATAGAAAAGGTAAAAACTACCTAGGAAGTAATGAATCCACCATGACCTAGAAATGGTCTAGTGTGAGAAAGTGAAATGTGTTGAGATTAATGATGAATGGGATATATTGAAGTTAATAATAGTGTTATGGTATGATTTTAAGGTGTTGTTAGTGAATAAATTGTGAGATTTACCAAAAAGGGGTAAAAATGTGGATTAAGGCATTGGTAGTGCAAAGATGGGTTATATTGACTAATGAGGTCAAATGTGAGTTAACAACTTTAACTCAAGTGGCTTGGATGATTGAATCACAGCTTTCGTGGATACACCGGAACAAGGCGAGCCAAGAGCGCAAGAAGCTAAGAGGAAAAGAGAGTCTCACTCAAGTAAATTGAGGTAAGGAAATTCTGTGGACTCTTAGAGATATTTGTGCTCAATTTGGGCACATTAAATGCTTTGCTAGAATGCATGAGATATTAGGATATGATGTTGGGTGATTGAAGGGTAAAAGTTGGGTGTTTGAGAAATGTACATGAAAATAAAAGCATATTGCTTTGGAAAATCATGTTTTTTTGCTTTTTAGAGAAGGGTTGGTAGGTCGGCCAACATTTGAGATGAATTGCAAAAAAAAAAAAAGAAAAAGAAATGGGTTGTTTTGGTTTGTTAACCATACTTTGCAAAGAATTAAGCCACCTACATTGTTTTCGTGAGAATGAAAGCATGCTAGAGTATGACTTGTACAAGATTTGATGTGTTTTATACGCATGAGTGCTGGAGCTTAGCTCGCACTAGTTTTCACATATTTCATACTGATTTTGGCATGGTGCTTAAAGCTTAGCTCTCACTAAATGCCTACCTTATTTGTTGTCGTGCTTGGAGCTTCGAGTAGACTTGGTGTCGCACGATTAAATAGACTCACATGTGCAGTTTGTGATTTTGACATGTTAATAGCCGTGTTAGGAGCTTCGGGTAGACAAGAGGTCATACCGATTAAATAGGCTCACACATACGTTTTGAGATGTGGTGTGATATGATGTGTTGATTGGGTCCACGGACTATGTTGGACCGTGCATGTAGCATGGAGTACGTTGTACCGTGTCGAGATTGTGATATGCCGTCTTCGGACGAGATCTGCTATGGATCGACGGGCAGGATTTAACCCACCTCCCGTGTGGAAGCAGATAGTGGTGATATCCCGTACACCTGATCTGTGTACCCGATATCACAGGTTATGGCCATAGACCTAGATGTTGTTACCTTTTATTGAATTACATATCTCACATGTCTAATGCTTTGTGAATAAATCAATGTTTGAAATGATTTGTGGGTCAGGACAGTCCAAGGGAGGGGCGAGACCTGACAAGTGTTGAATTGTTCTGAGATATCGATTGTTAATGGTTTAAAGTGCACCGAAGCATGATGATTAATGCCATGCTTTATTGTGAAAAATGCATGATGGTTAATGCCATGCTTATTTGAGAAAAACGTATGATGATGGGTAATGCCATGCTTTATTGTGAATTATGCATGATGATTTATACCATGCTTTGAATTGAATTGTGCACTGGATTTTAATAGCATGAATGCTTTACATACCATTAACACAATCATACACTCATGTTTTGAGATAAAATGATGAACTAAATGCTTTTGGGCATGGCTTCACGATCACGTAGATAGTGCAGTATCTACTTGTTCGCATGATTGCCTTACTGAGCGTGTGGTTTGCTTACCCCCTTATTTTCCCCCTCTCTAAAGAGATTTGAGTATAGAGTGAGCGTGACTGGAGGCATTCCCTTTTGGTAATCTGCTGCATCCCATCACGTAAGGTATACACACTGTTGTAATTTTGTATCTAAACTTACTGTAGCAAAGTAGTATTTTGTATTAACTATTGGGGATGTAAAACGATGTAAACACATGTAAACGACTCTGATTTATTTATACAAGTGTTTACTTATAAATAATATGCAAATTGAATTGGTATGGTGGAGTGAGTTAGGCGTCGACACACATCCCAATTGTTGAGGAGAGTAGCTGTTCACGATCGGGAAAGGACGAATAATAAATGATACATGAAAATGTGAAAATTTTGCACGTATTTTGGTAAGTTGAGGGCCGTGACACTTACTGAGCATGTGGTTGCTCATCCCTCTCTACTTTCCTCTCTCTATAGAGTATACATAGCAGCCCAGTAAGGACTGAGGCGTTGTGTTTTGGACATCCACTGCTTCCATTGCCAAACGATGTACACACAAGGATTCTTTTTGTACCTAAACATGTAAAGGCACAGTAGTCATTTTGTATTGTAATGTGGGGGATGTAAAAGTTAGCAAACGTGTCATGTACAAGTGTATAACTTAACTTTCAAATGAATGACACTTCTTTTGACTAATTTGTGAATGGATGATGAGGATGATTATTCTTAACTCATAGCCCAACTGTGTAGTGGTGAGTTTGCTCACGACCGGGTAAGGAAAGGAAAATACAAAAAATTATAATGATTTTCGGTTAAAGAGGATAGATTGGGTCATGACAATGTATGTCTCCGGGAGCTGCATATAGTTACCGTTCACATCAATATAAATTCAATAGACTTATTTCTCACTTTCAGTATATTTAACTTAAAGTATTGGGTCCGTTTACTCTTATTGGGCCTTATTGCTCTTTATTGGGCCCAACTCTATTCTAAGCTCATTTAGCTCATTAGGCCCATTTAGACTTATTGAGCCATCGTAAGCCTTTCTAGTCTCTTCGGATAGTCCTTACAATTATTTTCGACAGTCATTTTCAATTCCAGAACATAAAACATTTCATTTGGAATAAATCCGTAACTTATGCGATTAATTTCTAACTCGTATAACTATACAAGTTATAGTAAGGGAGATTCACTTACCTGAGATTCCGTGATGGCATGTAAATTGAGGCTCGATCGAACTCACGTTCGTCGCCTATTGTCGCACGGTCTACCGTTAAATCGAAGCATCGTCGAATTTTTTCTGTCTCCTGGCTGAACCAGTTCGGACCGGTTCAGCCACTTTTCACACTAAACCGATCTAAACCGGTTTAGGTTATTTCACCGTTGCTAGCGTTTTTGGTCGGTTCTTAGGCCGCCTCTTCCATCGCATTTTTTGCTTTCACTGGGGGAGTCTTCGGTAGGCTTGGGTCAGGCAAAATCGGCACCGGTACCGTCCGATTTTCTCTTCTTTCCCGCGATCTTCTCCCATCCGATCTCTCTTTTCCCAGCGACCTTCATCGCATGGCGATGCTCTGTGGGTTCCTCAGTGCCGGTCTTCCCTTCGCCAACCACCGTTGCACTCTCTCCCTCTGTATCACCGTCAGTGAAAGGAAATAGGGAGGATCGGGTTTTTCGATCCCCCTCCCTATTCGCGCAATCTGTTTCATTTTTTTTTTAATTTGATTTGATTATATATATATATATATTATGTTATACTTTAATATAATATAATACACAAATATATATAATATCTCATACTATAATATTATTATAATAATAATAAAACAAATATCATATGTTATTATAATAATATTATATTACCATAATGTATTTTATACATTAATATTTACACACATATACATATATATTATTTAATTTGTTTCTACAAATATATATGTACATTCTATTTTATTATTTCTCTGAAATATATTTTTCCATATTTTTGAGATAAATACCCAAGGTGAGGAAATTTTCGGGTCTTCCAGATCAGGAATAATTTCCCTTCTTAGACTCCCTATATTTTGACGTCCTAAGACCATATTTTCAGTCGATTTGACTAAATTTCGTTCGGTTTATCCCGAGCTCATCGAAGCTCTTATTTCTCAATTTAAAGCACTTAACTTTATTTTCTTAATTCAAATGAACTTAACATTGTATCATTCTTTCTTTATAAATCAATATATCACAAATGTACATTTACAATGATATATTTACAATGGAATAAATCTGTCACGACCCAATTCCATTCTCTTTAACCGAAAATCACTGAAAATTTTTCGCGTTTTACTGTTACCTTACCCGGTCGTGAACTAAACTCACCACACACTGTTGGGCTGTGAGTCAATAATAAACGCCACATCTCATTCATTCTTAATTAATTAAAACGATGTCATACATGTGCATTTAATCGTGTACTTATACGAATACATGTTTTACTGACATCTACATCCCCCATAAGTACAACTCAAAAGAATATTGTGCTTTTACATTGTTTAGATACAAAAAGAATCACTGTGTATATACCTCTTAGCGATGGAGATGCAGCGGAGTCCAAAATAATACGCCTCAGTCCTCACTGGGCTACTATGCACACTCTGTAGGGGGGAAAATAGAGTGGGATGAGCAACCACACGCTCAGTAAGGCAATAATGCAAGCATGGTAGATAACTACTCTATCTACATGCTGATAGTGTTATGCATAAATCATTTATAGTAGGAGCATGAGGAATAAAACTATGCCATGTGAATATACATATATATCATGTATCAAAATCATGTGCATTGGCATATAAAACATGGTAGAGACATCATGTATAAATCATCTCATGCTCAATCTCATTTAAATTCATAAAAGGGCAATTCTTTAAGAAACTTCCTTTTTAAACCAATACCATAACACCACCAAATCAACTCACAATCACAACCACATTTACATTCCACAATTCACGCATGTGTATAAATCTAGGTCACTATATCGAAAGTGCCTATGTGAACCATTACATCATAAATCATCCCAGACCACACGCATCCCGGTGTGCGGGGTATCATGCTGGCACGAAGATGGATTATCCCTCGCCAGACTTTCTCATCACATAACCATCATGCGGTACATCGTACTCATGTGATATACACGGTACAGCGTACTCCGCAACTCATATCGTGATCGAGGGTGCCATTCCTAGGTCTTATCTACCCCATACCAAGAGTTTTCCATATTCCGTGAAGGAGAGCCTCCCTGCCGAGCCTCCCCACTTAACAGAGCCTCCCTGCCTCCTCGGGCTTAAGGATGTTAGCTTAAGGATGTAGGGCTTAAGGATCCTTCCGTAAGAGAGCCTCCCCACCGAACAGAGCCTCCCCGCCTAACAGAGCCTCCCCGCCTCTTTGGGCTTAAGGATGTCGGCTTAAGGATGTAGGGCTTAAGGATCTTACCGTACCCATGTAGGAGAGCCTCCCCGCCTAACAGAGCCTCCCCGCCTAACAGAGCCTCCCCGCCTCTTTGGGCTTAAGGATGTTGGCTTAAGGATCCCACCGTAAGAGAGCCTCCCTGCCAAACAGAGCCTCCCCGCCTAACAGAGCCTCCCCGCCTCTTTGGGCTTAAGGATGTTAGCTTAAGGATGTAAGGCTTAAGGATCTTACTATAACCATGTAGGAGAGCCTCCCCGCCTAACAGAGCCTCCCCGCCTCTTTGGGCTTAAGGATGTTGGCTTAAGGATCCCACCGTAAGAGAGCCTTCCCACCAAACAGAGCCTCCCCGCCTAACAGAGCCTCCCCGCCTCTTTGGGCTTAAGGATGTTGGCTTAAGGATGTAAGGCTTAAGGATCTTACCCACTTTCACAACCTTATACGTATCCCATTGCGCAAACTTGTGCGAGCAAAGCTCTAGCACGACTCATGCATCTTCTCATAAAGAGGCGCGTACGAGCATAGCTCTAGTACGGTTATACTCATAAGACAACCACTCAAAACCCACGTACGAGCAGAAGCTCCAGTACTGTTTATAAATGTCATTACAATTTCTAAATCAAGGTGCGAGCTAGGCTCCAGCACATTTCATACAAATGAAAACATAGAAATCCAGCGCGAGCGAGGCTCTAGCGCGATTTATGTCATACAAATGTGATAGGCGGCTCATATACAATTTATCAATCCTGGCACTTCATGTTTAGCACTCACAGATGATTTTCCACAACAACAATACAATACTAGCCGACCTATCTACAAGCTTGCTTAAAACCAAGCAATTCGTTTTGGAAAAACATCAAAACGTTAGATTTATGCAATTATTAGCCTTACTATCCCATTTCATAAAATCCACTTCAAATCCAAAACCACGCATATACTCATCATCATTCACGAATACCATCAATCATTTATTTGAGCAATTCATGCATTTCATACAACACCCAATATTCACCCACAAGTTCAAAGTACGAGCAGCTACCTCTATATACTCACAAAATTCCCTTACCTGGAATCGCGATGCGTGATTCCACTTCCTTAAGCTGCTTACTCGTATGGTTCGATTCGTCTTCAACGAACTCTTCGGGACTGCACAAAATCGTATCCCGCATTATATTCGATCCATATTATGCAACCCTTGTGCTTGCTATAGTCAATTTAACCTATAGCCTCTATTAACGCTTATATGGCCTCGTTTCATCACTTTACCCATAACTCGAGTCTATGGATCTTCTTAGGCCTATTAACTTATTCAAAATCGATGTTAAATCGACATTGAGCTCATAGTGTTCATATTTCATGAATTCCCTCACTATGGCATTTATCACTCATATACATACCCATTTTCACAATTCCTCCAACTCACCAAGTAATTCCATCTAACCATCTAAAATCATAAACATTACCCCAATAACAACTTTAGCATGCCATAAATCATAAGCTCATTCAATCCCACATATTCTCACATTATACCCATTTTAGATTTCTAGGTCACACCAATTCCACTACATTCCTAAGTAGTTTATCCATCAATACTCATACCAATCAACTCCAAAATCAATTAAATAGCTAATGCATTTGGATTGGAGTGTTAGAATCTTACCAATATGATTTCTCTTCTTGCTCCAATGGTAATGCCCTTAACTCCTTCAATTCCAAAAATGGGAAAATGCCCTCTCACTATGTTGTTCTTCTCTTTGATAGGAACAACTTTGCCTCTAATGATCTCTCTCCAAATCTCATTGAAAATGGCTGATTTTTTAGAGGGAAAATTAGGTTTTTGGGGTTGAGATTGTAAGGTTAAGTGTTTTTCCGAGATTTCCAGATTTTCAGCTCTCCTTATATAGAAATGCCTTGAGGAGATCGATCTGGTCTAAGAGGAGATCGATCTGGTCCCTTAAAATCCCTCTTTTTCACGGCATTTTTAAGCCTGAGATCGATCTGTCGAAGCATCAGATCGATCTGTTGAAGCATGAGATCGATCTGTCTAAGCATGAGATCGACCTGATCCCAAACAGAGAGCTAAGGAGATCGATCTGGGTCCATTGGAGATCGATCTGCTCTATTCTTTCGCCCAAATAAGAGCATTCTGGCTCTTCCAGATCGATCTCTCATCCTATGAGATCGATCTGGCCCTCATGTTTTCCAGATTTCCTGCAGTTTCCTTGCTGCAACTCATACCAACACCCCCTTAATCTATTGCCATGGCCATTTTCTCATCCATCCACCTTTATAACTTGAAAATGGCATCCATTCATACCTTATGCACATTGAAACTTG
Organism: Firmiana major; assembly: GCA_033439115.1. NCBI lineage: Eukaryota > Viridiplantae > Streptophyta > Magnoliopsida > Malvales > Malvaceae > Firmiana > Firmiana major. The sequence continues at coordinate 39,002,888 of CM065895.1, forward strand.
TGTGCATTTATTGTATGTTTAAAGGTATGCTACATAAAACCAAATGGAAGCATAACTCCATTCCATTTTACCACACTACTCATCTTGAGTCTCAATCACATCCATCACTTGCTAGAACTCATTTCTTCGTATTCATACTCAATGAAACTTGTATGTACGTTAAAATTTATATTACACATACATACATTGAATCCATGGACTTACATCAATCATACTTTACGTTACAAGTCCATTCACATTATTTGATCCAATTACACACATTACCATTATACATATACGGGGTCTTACATTCTCCCCTCCTTCAAGGAATTTGGTCCTCCAAATTAGAACCAAGTCACTCTTCAAAAAGTTGGGGGTACTTCTCCCGTATCAAGTTCTCCAATTCCCACGTGGCCTCTTCCGCCGTGTGATGTTGCCAAAGAACTTTCACCAAGGGAATTGTCTTATTCCGCAACTCTTTCTCTTTTCTATCCAATATCCGAACCGGCTTCTCAACATACGTCATACTCTCATGGAGCTCCAACGGCTCATATCTTATCACGTGTGCCGGGTCCGGGTGACACTTCCGAAGCATCGAGACGTGGAAGACGTTGTGGGCATTCACCAAGTCCGGTGGCAATGCCAACCTATACGCCTTATCTCGCACTCTCTCCAAAATCTCGAAGGGTCTGATATATCTAGGGCTCAGCTTGCCCTTCTTACCAAATCTCATAATACCCTTCGATGGTGATACCCTCAGAAACACCGACTCACCCTCATCAAACTCCAGTGGTCTTCGTCTCTTGTCAGCATAACTCATTTGTCGGCTCTGAGCTGTCCGTAATCTCTCACATATCAACTGGACGTCCTCAGATGCCTGCTGCACTAAGTCCGGAGCAAAAATCTGTCTGTCACCAACCTCTTCCCATCCAATAGGGGAACGAAATCTACGCCCGTATAATGCCTCATAGGGTGCCATCCCGATGCTAGCATGATAGCTATTATTATAAGCGAACTCGGCTAACTGGAGCCTCTATAATCCAGTACACACGCTCTCAACATATCCTCGAGGGTCTGTATAGTCCTCTCTGACTGTCCATCTGTCTGAGGATGAAAAGCGGTGCTAAAACTCAGTCGGGTCCCCAGCGCTTCCTAAAAATGTTCCCAAAAATAGGAAGTGAAGCGGGCATCCCTATCAGAAACAATGCTCACTGGTACAGCATGTAGCCATACTATCTCTCGAATATACAGGTTCGCCAACTGACTCAGCGTATCGGTAGCTCTCATAGCCAAGAAATAGGCGGACTTAGTCAACCGGTCCACAATAACCCATATGGCATCATGACCTCTACGGGTCCTCGGCAACCCCATCACAAAATCCATGGTGACATGCTCCCACTTCCATGTCAGTATCGGTAGAGGCTGCAATAATCTTGCAGGCTTCTGATGCTCTACCTTCACTTGCTGACAAACGAGACACTTAGCGACATATTCCGCAATGTCTCTTTTCATTCCAGACCACCAATAAACCTTCCGAAGGTTTTGATACATTTTGGTACTTCCCGGATGTATAGTATACTTCGATGAGTGAGCCTCTGATAAAATCGTTCTCCTGATCTCAGGATCCCTGGGAACGCATACTCTGCCTCTGAACCTCAATAAGCCATCAGCAATCTGTTCAAAATCAGTACCCACACCTGTCTGTATCTGCCTCAGCCAATCGATACACCGTCGATCGCTCTGCTGGGCTTGCCGAATACGGCCAATCAACTCTGGCTCTAGTCTCAAACTAGCCATGATCTCAAGTCTCTCAGATCCAGGTGGGGTTACATCTAAACTGAGGTTCGCAAAGTGTTCTAACAATTCATGTTCCCGTACCATCATATAAGACACCAACCCAAGGTTCTTTCTACTCAAAGCATCGGCAACTACATTTGCCTTACCCGGGTGGTACATGATTTCACAGTCATAGTCTTTCAGGAGTTCGAGCCATCTCCTCTGTCTCATATTCAGCTCTTTCTGCGAGAACAGGTACTTAAGGCTCTTATGATCTGTGAACACCTGAAATTTCTCACCATAGAGATAGTGGCGCCATATTTTCAAAGCAAATACTACAGCCGCCAACTCCAAATCATGTGTCGGGTAGTTCCTCTCATGATCTTTCAACTGTCTAGATCCATAGGCAACTACCTTCCCATCCTGCATAAGCACACAGCCCAGTCCCTGGTGTGATGCATCCGTATACACCGAGAATCCTCCTGAGCTGGTAGGAATGGTGAGAACTGGAGCAGTCGTCAATCGACGCTTAAGCTCCTCAAAACTCCTCTCACATGCCTCATCCCACACAAACTTAACATCTTTTCGCGTGAGGCGTGTCCATGGAGCAGCTAGTCTGGAGAAACCCTCTACAAATCTCCGATAATATCCTGCCAATCCCAGGAAACTCCTGATCTCAGTTACTGTCTTGGGCTGTTCCCACTGCACAACTGCCTCTATCTTGGATGGGTCCACTGATACCCCATCCTTTGACACAACATGCCCCAGAAATGAGATCTGTTCCAACCAAAAGTTACACTTGCTGAGTTTGGCATACAATTTTCTCTCTCGGAGGGTCTGCAGAACTATCCTCAAGTGCTCCTCATGATCTTCCCTGGACTTGGAGTACACCAAAATATCATCTATGAAAACAATCACAAACTTGTCCAGGTATGGCTTGAATATGTCATTCATCAATGCCATAAATGCTGCGGGAGCATTCGTCAATCCGAATGGCATCACCAAAAACTCGTAGTGGCCATAACGGGTACGAAATGCTGTCTTGGGTACATCTCCACTCCTGATCCTCAACTGATGGTACCCTGACCGCAGATCTATCTTAGAAAATACTTCGGCTCCCTGGAGCTGATCCAACAAATCATCGATTCTTGGAAGGGGATACTTGTTCTTAATGGTGGCCTTATTCAACAACCGGTAATCTATACACAGTCGGAGGCTTCCATCCTTCTTCCTTACAAATAGAACCGGTGCTCCCCAAGGTGAGACACTCGGTCTAATAAACCCCTTCTCCAACAACTCTTGCAGCTGTTTCTTCAGTTCTTCCAATTCTATCGGAGCCATTCTATAGGGTGGTTTCGATATCGGCTCTGTACCAGGCACTAACTCTATGTAGAATTCCATTTCCCTTTCGGGTGGCAGTCCTGGTAATTCATCCAGAAAGACATCAGGGTATTCCGCAATTACGGGTATGTCTCTCAATTCCGGGTGTGCCTCATCTATATCGACCACGTATGCAATGAACCCTTCACATTATCCTCTCCATCGTTAGTAACATAAACCATCACTCCACATTCAAAATTTATCATAAATAATAAATTTATCTCTCAAGTAATATGAATTTAAAATCATACTCCTTTATTTACAACTAACATACTATTTTCATATCATTTCTTTTCATCAAAGTTTACAATAAGATTGTCTAATCCTGAAAACATCAATGTTTTGGCATGACAATCCATCACAACACGATTGGTAGCCAACCAATTCATTCCCAAAATTACATCAAAATCATTCATATTTAATAAAATCAGATTGGCTATCATTTCCTTCCCCTCTATGTTTAACTTACAATCTCTACATACATGCTCAGTCAATTGACTATCATTCATGGGTGTGGAAATCATCAACATTTTATCCAACAATGTTGGTTTCACATATTTCAACAATTTATGTGCAAAGGAAGGTGATATGAAAGAATGCGTGGCACCAGGATCAAATAATACCAATGCTTCTAAATCAAAGATTCGGCTGGTACCTTTAATCACATCCGTCGATGCGTCTGCAGTGTCCTGGTCCAGTGCGTGCACCCTTCCTCTGCTCACACCCGCAGCCTGTTTCCCTTTCTCCTCAGCTGTAGCCTTCCTCCTCGGGGCTGCTGTCTCAACTGGAGCTCCCTCAGGCTCCTTGCCCTTCTGGGGGGCAATCTCCATCCTCTCAGGACAATGCTTAGCTATATGTCCGGGTCCTTCCACAAATCTTCTGTAATACCCTGCCAAACCAAGGAAGCTTCGTACCTCTATAATTGTCCTCGGTCTTTCCCAATTAAGCACAGCCTCTACTTTACTTGGATCCATTGATACGCCTTCCGTTGAAACTATATGACCAAGGGAAGCTATCTGATCCAGTCAAAACTTACACTTCATAAGCTTTCCATATAATTGCTTATCTCAAAGTATCTGAAGTACTAACCACAAGTGCTGTGCATGCTCCTCATAAGACTGAGAGTGCACCAAGATATCATTAATAAAGACTGTCACAAACTTATCTAGATAGTCTCTGAACACCTCGTTCATTAATCTCATAAAGGCTGCAGGGGTATTTGTCAATCCGAAGGGCATCACTAGAAATTCATAATGGCCATACGTTGTCCTGAAGGCCGTCTTCAGAATATCTTCCTCCTTAATCAGTAGTTGGTGATAGCCCAATCTTAAATCAATCTTAGAGAAGATTGAGGTCCCTCTCAGCTGATCAAGCAGATCGTCAATCCTGGGCAATGGGTTCTTATTCTTCACCATGGCCTTATTCAATAGTCGGTAGTCTATACATAATTTGAGACTACCATCCTTCTTCCTCACGAATAACACCGGTGCTCCCCACAGTGAGACACTTGGTCTAATAAACCCTTGATCTAACAACTCTTGTAGTTGTTTCTTCAATTCCTCAACTTCCACTAAGGCCATCCTATATGGAGGTCTAGAGATAGGCTGAGTATCTGGTACCAAATCAATGGTATACTCCAGCTCTCTCTCTGGTGGTAAACCTAGCAACTCATCGAGGAAGACATCCGAAAATTCACACACCACCGGTATATCCTCAATCCTTGGATGTTCTCGATTGTCATCTGAGATGAGTGTTTCATAACCTTCACATGAATACTCAAATTTAGTACTCTCAAAAGCAACATCAAAATTTCAATTTGCTTACTAAAATTCCACACATTTACTTACTCAATATTTCGAACGTACACTGTACAGTTCAGGTAGGGAGAAAGTTATAATCTTAATGTAGCAGTCTAAACTCACTTGATTGGTTGCCAGCCAATCCATTCCCAAAATTACATAAAACCTATACATATTTAACATTATTAGATCTGCTAACATTACTCTATCTCCCACCTTTATGTCACATCCTCTACAGATCAAATCAGTTCTTTGGGATTCACTCATAAGGGTATTTACATGTAGCATATACTCTATAGGTTCAAACTTCAAATTTAATCTACATGCAAAATGCTCAGAAATAAACGAATGCGTGGACACCGAGTCAATCAACACACGAGCCTTATAATTACAGACAGAGAGTGTACCTCTTATCATTTTTGCAGAAGTGTCTGCTATCTCTTTGTCTAGAGCAAACACACGTCCCACTATAACGGTCTTCTTTCCTTTCTCTGCAACAGTGGCCCATCTCTGGGGATTCACTCTTTGAGACTATTATCTGGCAGGCTCTGGAGCATGTGGTCTCTTAGGTTGAGGGCAATCTCTTAGTCTGTGACCCATGTCTCCACATCTAAAACATCCATGCATTAACCCAGTACAACTTCCCTTATGCGGTCGACCACAATCTCTACAAACCCTTATCTCATGCCTGACATCTCAAGGTGTTTATCTAATGATGGGATATGCTTTGGGTCTCTCAAATCTGTCATTCTGTAACTTAATCCTTCCTCTTCTGTAGGAACCTCTCTGAACATCTACCTGGGAGATTATTGGCCCCTTGCCTTTATCCCTAGTCATAACACTGAACTCATCTAGGATTGCATAATTTTGATTCCCCTCTCAATCTCTTGTTCTCGTCTCAAAGCATCTCCAAACTTAGTAATGCATAGCCCTATCAATCAATCTCTGATGATGGCCTTTAATCTATACATAAATCTCTTAGTGTGGAGCTCTTCATTTTTGAAGGTCTCTGGATCATACCTTAATAGAGCGGTAAATCGACTCTCATAATCTTCCACAGACATATCGCCCTGTACCAGATTCAAAAACTCTGCTTGCTTCCTTCTCTAAGCAGCTCGTGGTACAAATTGAGCTCTAAAGGCTGCCTGAAATTCTTCCCAGCTAATCACATTCTGGCTGGACATCAAAATACCCTGGGTAGTACCCCACCAATCTCGAGCTCTCCCTTTTAACATATAGGCACCCATACTGACCCTCTCAGTATCAGTGCATCCCAAATAGTCAAATATGACTCTCAACTCAGTCAGCCACTCCTCAGCCTTTGCAGGATCCTTTTTCCCTCTGAATGCAAGCGGGTTCATTTTCAAAATGTCCTTCAGTCGGACCATACTCCTATCATCGGGCTGAGTAACAGGAGGCACCGGGTCCATATGTACTGGGGGCATGGGAGGTCCTTATGGCGGTATAGGAGTAGTACCCAAAGCATTAACTCCAAAATGTTGCGCGAATAGCATTGCCATTTGCTCAAAACCTTGCCGTACATCATGCTCGATCCGATTAAATCAAGAATTAGGACTCTCTGGTTGTGGGGTAGGTGGTGAAGGTGGCTCTGCTTGCCTCCTTAAACGACTTTGTCGTCCACTCATTTTCAATCTCAATACGTTTCCTGTGCGTACACATCAAACTTGATTGAAATCTAAATCCTCAATTTCAGTTCATGACCAGACTTATACAGACACTTGAGATGTATTCTATTTCACTTAACCAACACTGACAGTACTAAACACCTTAAGCTCTGATACCAAGAAAACTATGTGACGCCCCGAAAACGTAAAAAATATGGCAAATTTAAAACTTTTTCATAATTAAGGGTGCATTCATGTGGAGTGTCATACATCATCATACTTATCATACCTCAGGATCTCATCATCTCATAATTATATTTCATACAATATACATTACCTAATTCAAGGTTAATTAATCCTAATACATCCCATACATCATTGTACATCAAGTGTCTGTAAATACAACTTAAGTCTGGGTACATGAAATGTAAATTATACCTCAATACAATATATATATATGGCTTGGAGCTCAAGTCCTCTACTAGCCACTACTCCGTACGTCGCAGGGAAACTCTCTTCACTTGAAGAAATCTAGGGGGAGATAAAATAGGATGAGCTTCTAAATCGCTCAGTAAGGAGGTAAGGGACTCATTACAATTAATGATTTGCACAGCACAATCATTTGTTTTGTAGTTGAAAACTCGATAAAAATGTAGCATGACTCAATAAAACATCATTCTCGTCTCATTCTCTAAAATCTTGTAAAACATGAGAGTACATAATTCAGTACAAAGTATAATTACAAGCATGTGGGAAATCAGTATGCGATAATGGCTTTTCTAAAAAAACATGATAAAATCACCTCAATAGTAATGCACGTGGCATAACCACAAAACACAAACTCATGTGTATAAAAAGGAGACTAGGCAAGAAAACTCATATAAAACTCGTCATGGCACATCATAATAAATCTCCTCTGGATGCGCATCACAGGCATACTCAAAAGAGGGAACGTCGATAATATGGTTGTGTACATGGTATATTGGACTTACGCATTACCAAAACAAGGCCTGGCCTTACATGCTACGAAAGCAATGCCTCTCCTCATGTACACTATCGGTCTTACATGCTACCAAAGCAAGGGCCGGACTTACATGCTACCAAAGCAGTGCCTCCCAACGCTACCAAAGTGGGGAAAAATATCAATCTTACATACTACCAAAGCAATGCCTCCCAGCGCTACCAAAGCGGGAAAATATCGGCCTTACATTCTACCAAAGCAATGCCTCCCAACGTTACCAAAGCGGGGAAAATATCGACCTTACATGCTACCAAAGCAATGCCTGATGTGTATTCGACATGACACGCATAAGTCTCAATCATTAGCCATTATCATATAAAATGTTTTGCCTTCTCGTAGAAATCATAATGGTTTCTCTCATAAATCTCATTTAAAACATTTGTGTACTCAATACAAAACATGTTCAAACTGAGTTCTAACCGGTAAAACCATGCACACGTTTCTCAATCTCAGTACACCTTAACATAGGGCCCAATTCTCTTTTCACTTTTGAATCTCAAAACTGTTGTAAAATAATTTCCCGTTTAGTTTACAACTCAAAACAATTGGGCCCCAACCGGCTATAAAATCGTGTCCAATAACTCATAAAAACATGCTTGTTTTCTTAAATCACCATTTCATGCTACAATATTGTCTCAAATTACACACACAAATGAGTTTAAGTTTTCCCTTACCTCGTTGCACCTCGTATAGTGCAATCGTTCCCCCGTATCACGGACTAGCCTTTTATTCCTCTCTGAAACTCTCGAGCTGTCCAAACGATGTAAAAACATCAAAATTCACCTTAATCATATCATTGAGCACCTATTTGTTCACATTCTCATTAAATACTCAAATAACCCAACTCTCATAACTATCACAACCTACACTCTCATTCATTACATTTCAAATCTTACATTTTTCATGTACAATCTTCATACCCAATTCACCTTATTGCCTCAATTCCAAACTTATAGTAAAAAATCACAAAATTACCACAATTGCATAATTTTATCTTTACATCAACAAAATCATAGTTTCATCAATCCCTAACCATGTCCGAGCTATTTCATCACAATGCCTACAACTATACTCACCAACATCACTTTAAAATCCAAGATCAAAGTTTAGAAATTTACCCAAAAACTCGTGGAGTGCTCTATTCACACCTTGATTTGATTCGTCCTATGATTTCCAAGTATGTTGTTCTCCTTTGGATGAGGAACAACTTTCCTTCTTGCTACAACCTTTGATTCAGACGAAAATGAGGGCTTTAGAAGAGAGAGAAAACTAGGGCTCGGCTAAAATGGAGGTTTGGAAGAGAGAGAAAAGATGAAATGCTGGACACGAAGGGTAGGAGATCGATCTGGTCCTTAATGAGATCGACCTGCATTTAAATTTGGGGACTTTTTATGGTAATTTTATGCCTAGGAGATTGATCTGTCGTGGGGTGAGATCGATCTCTTAATGGTTTTATGAGATCGATTTGCTCCTCAAGGAGATCGATCTTCTGTTTACAGAACACTTCATGAGATCGATCTACTCCTCGAGGAGATCGATCTTCTCCTTACAGAATGCTTCATGTGATCAATTTCTTCCTCATGAGATCGATCTCTTCGTTACATAATGGTTTTGGAGATCGATCTACTCCCTTATAAGATCGATCTGCCCATTAGTTCTTGCACATTTTTTGCATTCTAGAGCCATGAGATCGATCTCTCATCCTTGAAGATCGATCTGGCCCTCACAGATTGCACTGCTGCTGCACTAAATTACAGAAAACTCAAAGTATAACTTCCCATAATCTACCCCATAATCTATATTTCAATCCATACACATTCAAGACTTAAAAACCTCATCTTCTTTTACTTAATCATATTTAAAACTTGTGTGTGTACATTAACACGTCATAATTACATACACCAAATTACAATCTCATAACTGGGGTATATATAAAATTCTCAGTTCTTACATAGCAAGCCTGTTGCTCATCGTGACCAAGTAGTATAAAAATAAATCAATCAACTACGACGAGAAATCCATAATCAGGCGATTGTCCAACCCACAAGAGAAATCTTAAGTTTCGACACCTTACTTTTGGAACTAGTTGAATTGAAGAAAATAACAAGGAAGACCCATATTGGATTCTAGAAAACCTCTCTAAGACATCTAGCTCTCCAAAGATATCAATGATTCCTACCGACTGTATGACTAAGGGTGAAATAAGTTTGAAAATAGAAAACATGATTGGTGGATTGAGGTTAAACTGAATGGTCGTGTTAGATTTGAGCGAAAATATTTAAAAGAGAAGTTTTCTAAAATGATCAAATGATAGGTTGGATAGAGATGAAGAAAGAGAAGAAGTGAATTTAAAAGAAAAGCTTAAGAAACAAAGGGAACTTGCAGATTTTGATAAGAAATGTGAGGAAATTCAAAAAAATATGGCAAACATGGAATAGAGACTGATAAGAAAGACTACATATCTAGACCTTGAGGCCTTGGGAAACATTACGTTGACTAAGAAGATCGATATGGCAAAATCTCTAAGAGGATTTAAACTTCCCATTTTAGAATCTTATTTAGACCTTGAAGCCTTAGGAAGCACGTCGTTTACTAAAGAGATAGACGTGGCAAAACCTATAGGGGGATTCAATCTTTCTACTTTAGAAGCCTATGATGGATCAACTGATCCTATTGACGATTTGGAGATGTTTAAAACAAGTGTACGATCCAAGTTTATTCATGCCACTGTGTGTAAGACCCAAACTTCGCTACTATACTCTTCAAGATTCGTTCATGTAATCCTTAGATTTTACTATTGATTACCAAATAAAGAAGTTTGTTTTAGTTTTGGATCAATTTGACTTAAGTTAAATCTCTGAATGCACTGAAGTGAAAACGATGAGTAATGGCATGCTCGAGTTGAAGCGAATTGAACCCGACCAATCTAACTGATGATAATGACTAAGAACATCAAACTATAGGTATGTCATGAAGGGAAGTTGGTTTGGATTGGTCCCGATAATGCTGGAGTGGTGAAAATGCCAAAAAAGGTCCAAACGAGCTCAAAATCAATCGTTTGAGCTGTTTTTAGCATTTTAAGCCTCCAAAGGTAGTCAAAACCTAAAGATGAGAATCCCATGCATGGAAAACCTTATATAAGACAGTTAACCATAGTCAAATGTGGTCAATAAGTCAAAGGTCAAAGTTAAAGTTAGATTTGATATGTAGCCTTTGACCAAGTAATTCAACCATGGTTAACTATACCCAACCATCGTTATGGCATGGGAAAATTAATCTTGGGTTAGGAAACATAATTTTCAGCCAATTAAGCTTAAGAAAGTGATTAAATACAATTGGGCTAAGTATTACATGGGTTGAATATAGACTTATTGTAATTGTGCTAATGAAATTAAGATTGCCCAACAATTACAAAGCAAGTGTGGGCAAAATTTAACTAGTCAATTTAGGCTCGAATAAATGTTAAATAATAGGCTCTAAATGGAATTAAAATCCAGCCTAATAACTTGAAAATAAAAGCCCAAAACCGCAGCCCAATTAGATTTAAATTAAAGCCCAATTTTAAGCTAAAGCCCAAGACCATTTAAAAGCCCAATATATGGACTGAATTTTATTCAATTAAATGGTTGAAAATGCCATAAAAATTTCCAAAATTTGAAGCCTTTACTGCCGTCCCTTTTGCTTCTTCTTCTTCCTCCATTTTCATCTAACATTTAAGCTTTATCTCTTTAGAAAAAGTCCCATTTGTACTCACCAATTGAACTAACTTCCTTCACCAAACTTACTCTATATTTCTAGAGCTACAACATATCAAAAGGTGGAATAAAACAAAGCTGAATTGAAGAACCATACTCCTCCTTCAAGTTTCGGCCAAAGTGAGAAAATAAATCTAGGTGAGTTTTCTTCCTTTCGATCTTATATATGTTTGATTATGGAATTAATGGAGTAGATTGGTGTAGAAATTAGTGTGGAAAACAACCTAGATGATAGAAATCCAAGCTTGGCCGAATGAGTATGGGTGGTTTGATGATGAATATGTGCTTAATGCTGTTTATGTGATGATGATATTGTGTAAATGATGATGGTAAGAATGGGTGGAATCAAAATTGTAGAATGGTAGAATTCATAAAGCATGCACATAAGGTGTTTGATGAAATGCTTGAATGAACTTAATTGAAGACATGAGACAAGCACACCAAGTGCTTGTAGAAATGCCTAGGTGAACTAGGATGGTGGTAAATTGGCTTGGTGGTGGAAATAGGCTATACCCACCAAGTGTTCGGTAAAATGCCACAATGGGCTAAGCTTGTATGATGGACGACCCAAGTTGGCTAATGGGTGACCCAAAGCTAGCTAAGGGGTTTAATGGACTAATGGGCCTTAATGGATATAAGTAGAAAGGTTGAATTGGGCCTGCGATAGTATTGGGCCCATTAAGTGGACAATTCAACCCATGAAGATTCAACGAGCCCAAGGTTTTAATTTGATTGTAACTAGAATATATATGAGTCCATAAGGCCTAATAAAATGATTGGTGATTTTCTGCAGCTCCAGGGAATATAATTGAAGCTAAACAGACTGAGTGGCTGACAGTGTTGGGACAGGAGCACGACCGACTCACACTGAGGTAAGGGATTTATGCAACCTGCTACAAATAATTATATGTACACGAATTGACCTTCCATGGGTAAATAAGTACTATAGAATAGGTAGCTATCGAAATATCTAGGTATAAGCCTAGCTATAGAAATCACCCCATACCGTTCCCAATTACTGTCTAAACTGTACTGTAAATACACGTCCACTGTACTACTGCATAAACTGTATGTTTACTGTGCATTACTGTCTCTTGTGCTTTATAACTATAAAATTATAGGTTAGCTCTTATTTATTTATCTACATAAAACTGAACGTATTTCAAAGTTAAGCGTGCTTGTGTGGGGGAAATCCTATGGATGGGTGACCAAACGGGAAACTCCAACCTACACTGCTTTTCGTGCCATTTTAAGTACCGTCTACCGTTTTAACACTTGATTTCGAGGTAAACGAGCCATATATAGATTTTACAGGTAAAGTTGTGCTTGAGCCGAGTGCTGATTGTGTGTTGCGCTGTCTGGTTCGCACTGGTTTTGAGACAAGGTATTGGATGTTTACTGAAACTGGGGTAACAAATCCCTGGCCAATCTAGGCACTCCCTGTCTTACTGTGGTCCACGAAGTACATTGTACCGTGTGAATAACATGAGAGTACATTGTACCGTGTGAATAACATGAGAGTACATTGTACCGTGTTTTCAGTCTTCAGACTTCTGATTGGCCGACGGGTTGCTTACCACTTCCCCCGACACTGAACTGGATACCCTTGTACACCTGATCAGTGATGCTTGGGATCACTGATTATGGTCATATATCTCACACTATTTACTGTGTTCTTTGCCTAGTCTCCACTGGATAAACTACTGAATAACCTGAGCAATAGAATGATTTATGTTCGATACTGAACTGGATGTGCTTTTACTGTATAACTTTTATACATTCCATGTACATATATTTGTTCACTGCAACTGTTTTGTAAACGTAAATGTTTTACCGCATGGCATGGCATTATAAGCATGTAGATATTATAACTATCTACTCGCTTGCATGTTTACCTTAGTGAGCTCGTTATGCTCACCCCTTTACTTTCCCTATCCACAAATTATCTCTAGTAGTGAGAGTTCTGTGGAAGTCCTGCATCATTTTGCTCACAGCTTCCCTATCACGCAAAGGTATACCCATTTGAGATTCTTTTTGTATCTGAGCATTTAGATGCACAGTGATGTATATATGTAAACATTTGTAAACATATCTATGTACAATTTTATGAATGTTTATACAAGGTTTTTGGTAACTGTAGATTTTATTTGGTGGAGTGATATGAAAATGGATTTTAAGATAAGTAAAGTAGCTGGACTAACATTGACTCATAGTCTAACCATATAACCGGTATATAGAAGGAAATCATGAAAAATTTGTAGGGATTTTAAGTAAAACGGGTATAACACTATGTGCAAAGCTTTCATAGCAACCTTGAAGAAGGTAGCATGATCTTGGTATTCTTCATTAAAGCTCAATTCAATTAACTATTTAGAAGAACTAGAAGCTAAGTATGTTTGCCACTTCGTCAACTGTGTTGTCCACAAGAAAACTTCTATCACACTGATGTTTCTAGGTTTAATGAAAAAAATACTTAGTTTCAAAGACTTAGATCATACCATCACCATTGTTGCTTTTCCCAATGGACTCAAGGATCAAGATCACCAGTCCTTGTCTATGAAACATCTAAGAGTGTTTGTCGATCTTCTACTGAGAGCTGAAAAGTACATCACTATAGAAAAAGCAATTACAATTAAGAGGACAAGAGAATGAGTAATTGAAAAAGAAGTCAAAAGAGAAAGGAACAAGGAATCTAAGGTTAAAAGATTCGTGCAACAAAAAAGCCACATGAGAAGAATTTACCAATTCTATACCCCACTTAAAAGGCCAAGGCGAGAGATTCTCGCTATCATGGAAAAGGAAAATCTCTTAAGGTAACCCAAAAAAATAGAGAAACTTGGAAGAGATGATATCATGACTAAATGTTCCATAAAAGGGTACAGAAATGCTAGTGATGGATGTGTAGAGCTAAAAAACTAAATCAAAGAATTGATAAGGCGGGGGATATTGAAACGCTATGTAGCAGAAAGACAAGGTCCAAAATGAAGAAGGTTTGAAAGGAGAAATGTTGAAAAATGCTATGATAGTCCCTTCCAAGGAAGAGATAGGCAAGATTACATAAGGAAAGACAAAAATGGTCAACAAGAATTGCAAGCAAAAGTCTAAGATAAAAAAATAATTGAGAATGAAATTGATAATTCTATTAAAATAGAATTATTTGTGCTTAATTTCTTAATTAATTATTTTAATTCCATATTATTTTATTAATTATCACTTTAATTTAATTAAAATTCTTTAATGTGCAGGTAAAATAAATCTGGATGAAACTCAGTCGTTTCAGTCGAAAATGGGCTGAAAACGGGCTAAAAGGAGACTGATCCACTCCCAATTTGTAGACTGAGTCACCATTCGTCTGGACAAGTGTGATGCTGGGTATTCGTATTTTATTTACCTAAAAAAGATAAAATCGATAGACACCGTGCCCACCTCATGGAAGACACACGTCAGGCCACATCGCACATCTAAGTGGACAGAAAGACAAGTGACGTGGAAATATCTACTCTACAGCGAATGGAATGAAGACAAGTGGCCAAACAATGACAACTCATCTAGGATTGAAAATTACCATTGTACCCCCAATTTTGTGTATAAATAGAACATGATGAGCAATTGAAAAAGCAAGTAGTATAGGGTAAGTAGAATTTTAGGGTTGATGTAGTTTTAGAATAGTTTTTAGAATTTTTAGGTTAAAAGTTTTCTTTATCTTTTTAAGTCTCGGCTAGGTTTATTTTTTAGAGTAGTTTTTTTATAATTTTCTAGGTTTATCTTAGTTTCTCACCTTGGCTGGTGACAACAGCCACTATGGCTTCTCCGTTTTGCAAGTTCATTTCTTTATTGTTGATCGACACATTTAAGTTTTAATGAAAAGCTTTCATTTTTCCATTGATGCTCTCGATTTGCATTTTCTTTCTATTGCACAGTTAAATTTTTATTTTCTTTTCTTATGTAAGGTTTCTTTTCATTGATTGTTTTGTTTTATTTTTACTCATTATTTCTGTCCAGTTCTCGGGTTGCTTACTATTTGGTTTTCTTTCTTTGTTTTTTCTACTGCTCATTCGAGTATTGCTTGAAACAATCTGTTAAGCTTCAATCACTACTGCCAGTGACTTGTTTTAGTGCTTTGATGCGGATTTGATGCTGGGCATTGTTTCTGCGTTAATGGCACAGTGGAACCACAGTGGTAGGAGCAGAAAATGAAGCAAGGCGTGGCCACTGGACTTACATTGTTCTGTCTTACAGCTTTCTCTATTTTCATTTTATTTTTCAGTTACTAATTCGGCATAGTCCTTGTCTGCTTTAAGTTGATTACATATTATTGCACTGTCATTTCTTTTGCATGATATATTTTCGTTTGCAACAGTATATTAGGTTCTCTCTTTTCTGCATTTATAGTAATAGTTTTCAGTTTTTACATTCTAGCCTTTAGTTTGTATTTAACTTGCTTTGTAATTGCTCATTTCAATATTATCTATTTTTCTTTGCTTGCCTTGCTTTGTTTGCTGGCTGGTGTGTGGCTTCTGTTCAGTACCAACCCATCGCTAAAGCTGGGTTGTATTGTGGCAACAGACAAGACCAACTAGCACTCTCTGCTCTACTCTGTTTTGAGTTTTTATCACTATTCACTTGACTTTTTCTGGTTGCTCGATTTGTAGGACACGATTGTTACTGTGCAGTGAGGTGGCGAGAACTGGGATTGAAAGTGATCCCAGGTAGAGTAAGCTAGCTGTTGGCAGCATGTTCAGGAGAATGGTAGCGTGATTGATGATGTACAACGCATGGAAGTGTGTCTGCTAGCTGTAAATTGCAGAGCAGGAGCTGGCAGCAGGAGCAGACGCATGGTTGATACTGTGCGCGACTGGCTGGTACCGTGCTTGAAGGCTTGTCAGCAGCTGATGGCAGATTGAAGGAATATTGGCAGTATGTACAGCAGCAGTATATTGAAGTGCAAGACAGCGCCTGGAGTAATAAAGGCTGAAGCGTGTACAGTACAGTGCACGGGACTAGGCTGGTTGGAAATTGTTTGAGGCCATGTTTGGCATCACATTATTGTCACAAATCCATTTTTCATGCATGTCTATTATTTTATTCCATTGTTATTATTCATTTTAATTTTATTTGTTAGCTTAGGTAAAATTTAGAATCTTGAATTAATTTGCATGTTAGTTATATTTTCTTTACTTGATAGTTTACAACTTAGTTTTAATTATGTTAATAGTTAATTTTATGCAAGAGAATTTAAGAATTAATTCTAGTGTTTAGGTGTTGCTTTTAGAATTAAATTAAGAGTGAAATTATTTTATGCATTTTTAAGTTAGCTTTCATTTTAAACTCTTAAAATCCAAAAAAAAAAAAAAAATTTCTCAAGCATCATTTAGATTTTATTATCACTTAGGCATTTTATTAAGTTAGTAATTAGCTATAGTTAGGATTAATTTAGGATCCCTATTTTAGACATTTAGATTTAGAAATTGTCTTAAATTTTTAGAATTTTATTTCATTAGATTTTAGGATAGTTTAATTTGCATTCTTATTTTTGATAATTAGATTAATTGCATGCACATTTTATTTTTCGTTTTATTTGAGTTAATTTTGTTTCTTTATTTTCATATTCGCATTCTAATCTATTTGCATTAATTAATTTTAACTGTGTTAAATATCTTTGGTAGGTTTCGCTTTAAGTTGCTTGGAGCTTTGTAAGTAATTTTATCTCTATTTTATTTATTTTTAGTTTTAATTGTTTTTATTGTTTTCCAGTAATTTTAATTTTAAACTTAGTAGATTACCCACTTAAAGTTATAATTTGCTAGGATATATTTAGCGTAAAATTAACCGGTACTTAATTAGGCTAATTAGATTCTCTGTGGGACTATAATCCGGGACTCAAATCCCATTATTACTTATACGACTCATGCACTTGCGGTTAACACGTCTGAATAATTTAGAGTGGGCGTAGTCTTTACCAAGTTTTTGGTGCCATTGCCGGGGATTCACAATTAGCCATTAATTAATATCGGTGAAATTATGCTTTGGTATAATTCTAGTTTTGTACATACTTAGGTTGTAAATATTTAGAACCTTAGTTTAGATTAGTTAAATTTTCTCTCTCAATTCTTTAAAAAAAATTAAAATTAAAAAAATTTAAAAAAATTTCCTGAGGACTTTTAGATGTTTACACGCGTAGAGCCGAGAGCTATGATTGCTTTCCTTTAGATCTTGAAATTGAATGAACACTTAGAAAAATCAGAAAGGATTCTAGGAAAATAGTAGCTCCGTTGCAAAACACAATGACTGAAAATAGAGAAATTAGGATTGTAGGTGATTGTGCTGTCTCTACCATTGGAGGTTATTATACTGGCACTAGGCCACCAGCTGTCCCTATAAACAATTTTGAAATGAAGCCTTCAATCCTCCAGATGATCCAAATTTCACTAAAGTTCAGTAGGCTTCCCCATGACGACCCATATGCTCACTTAGGGCAATTCTTAGATCTGTGCAACACCTTCAAGCATAATGGATTATCGGACGATGCACTTATACTTAGGCTATTCCCTTTCTCTCTTAGGGATAGAGCATGACACTTGTTAACTTCTTTACCTCCAGGATCCATTTCCACTTGGGACGAGTTAGCCCATTAATTTTTAGCTAAGTTCTTTCCTCCCTCCAAAATGGCTAAACTCCGTAGTGACATATCTTCCTTTGCCTAATTCGATTCTGAATCCCTTTACGAAGCATGGGAACGATATAAAGACCTTCTTAGGAAGTGTCCTCATCATGGCCTACCCTTATGGCTACAAGTCTAGATCTTCTATAATGGACTCACTAGCCAA
Organism: Firmiana major; assembly: GCA_033439115.1. NCBI lineage: Eukaryota > Viridiplantae > Streptophyta > Magnoliopsida > Malvales > Malvaceae > Firmiana > Firmiana major. The sequence continues at coordinate 39,021,050 of CM065895.1, forward strand.
AATAGGACTATCGTTGATGCTACTGCAGGAGGAGATTTAATGTGCAAGACAGAGGAGGAAGCTTACGGTTTGTTAGATAAGATGGCAGCTAACAACTATCAATGGTCTTCGGAGAGGCAGCTGCCTAAGAAGTCGACGAGTATCTATGAGTTAGATACACTGTCTACCTTGACTTCTCAAATAGCCAATCTCACCAAAAAGGTAGAGTCACTCAGTACCCAGCATAACCCTGTAAATAGTACTAATCCTATTCTTGCTATCCAAAGTCCTTTTAATTATTGCAATCTGTGTGGTGGTACACACTCTGTAGATAGGTGCTCGCTTAACTTAGAGTCTGTTCAGTATGTTGCTCCATCTCAAAAGCAACAGAACAACCCATTCTCGAACACCTACAATCCAGGGTAGAGGAATCATCCTAATTTTTCATGGAGCCAAAATCAAGGGCAATATTCGAATTCCAGATTTGTGGGACCCCTTGGTTTTCAAGCTCCACCAGTTCATGTACCACCACATCAAAAATTTCCACTTCATCCACCTAATCATCCCCATCCACCACCTCAATTTCAACATCATCCACCACCACCACCACCACTTATATAGCCCCAGCACTTACCTGCACTAGCAGTTGTTGTTGAAAATAAGCCTTCGCTTGAGGAGATGTTCACGACTATCCTGTAAAATCAAGCAGCCTCTGTTAAAAATTTGGAAATTAAAGTTAGACAAATAGTTAGTACTCTTAGCCAGCATCCACAAGGGACCCTCCTTAGTAATACTGAAGCTAACCCTGTTAGGCAAAAGGAAGGTAAGGAACATGTTAAAGCCATAACCCTTAGGAACGGTAGAGAGCTAGATGATCCACATGTTAAGTCCAGTCCTATTAAGCCCATAGTTGAACAACTCATAGGTTCTCAAGAGGCAGTGTAGAAAGAGCAGGAATATAATGATCAGGCTGCAAAGGAATCTAAGTTAGGCGATTCTTCATCTTTACCTTCTTCTTCCTCACAGCCTTCCTCTTCATCTGATGCTACACCTGTTACCACTACACTTCCTCCAGTTAGACCACCGTTACCTTTTCCTCAGAGGTTCCAAAACCCGAAGCTTGATCAACAATTCGCTAAATTTCTTAAGGTTTCTAAGAAGCTTCACATCAACATTCCTTTCGCAGATGCCTTAGAGTAAATGCCTAGTTATGTGAAGTTTATGAAGGATATCCTCTCGAGGAAGAGAAGACTAGAGGATTTTGAGACAGTGGCATTTACTGAGGAGTGTAGTGCAATTATTCAGAGGAAATTACCCCCAAGCTTAAAGATCAATGTAGTTTTACCATACCTTGCACCATAGGAGATCAGTTCTTTGGTAGAGCCCTATGTGATCTAGGAGCCAACATTAACCTTGTGCCTTGGTCCATATACCAGAAGCTAAGAATAGGAGATGCAAAGGCCACCACAGTGACCCTTAAGTTAGCTGATAGACCATTAAGTATCCGAAGGGAGTCATTGAAGATGTACTAGTAAAGGTGGACAAGTTCATTTTCCCTGCAGGCTTTATTGTATTGGATATGGAGGAAGACAGGGAAGTCCCCATTATTTTAGGTAGACCTTTCTTAGCTACTGGTAGGACGATAATTGATGTGCAAAATGGGGAATTAACCATGAAAGTACTAAATCAGGATGTGACATTTAATGCTTTCAAACCTTTGAAGTTCCCTAATGACTCTCAAGACTATTTTAGGACAGATGATATAAGGCTTGGGCATAGGATATCTGATAGTAGGATGGAAGTTGATAGAGCTAAAGAGGAGTTGACTGTTAGCATTCTGTCACCACTTTGGCTGACCCTCCTACTTCTCGCCCTGCTGTTGAGTGTCGTTTTCTTCAGCTGCATTTAATGTGCTTCATCTTTCGTTTTACTTTTTATATAGTTCTTTTTTCTGTTTTCTGCTATTTCTTTCTTTGTTTATTTTACAGATTGTTTTTTTTAGAATTACCTCCTCAATCAAGCTTCGGTTGTTCTTCATCATCATCAGATAGGGGAGTATTATATTCTTGAGCTTCAATTCTTATATTATATGCACACTGAGGACATTGTGCACTTTAAGTTTGGGGGTGAGGATATCACTTGAGCATTCTTGAAAATTTTTTAGGCAAAATTGAAAAAAATTTCGAAAATATGAGCTTATATTATTTAATTGTGGGATGATTTAGTGCTTAGCATGTAGTTTTCCCATATTCCGATGATATGACCCAATGATTTAGTCTGACTTTGATTGACTAAGAAGCATGATTATAGGAAAAGCATGAAGTTGATTTCTTGAATTTGTCTTGATTTTGATTCTGATTTCCTCATTTTATGTACATGTCATGTCATGAATCTGCATCTTTATTTAGAGAAAGCTTACATGGACATAGGATTGCATTTGTTCAGTTGATTTTGTGCATCATATTTTAGAATTTGTTTGATCTTATCTCGAGGTGAAATATTTGATCACACTTAATTAGGGAAATGATTTAGGCCATCTTTGGATTGTTTGAGCCTTTCTAGCCATCCCTATACATATTTTACCCCTAGTCACCTATTTGGGCTAAATAAGCTTTTCTCTGTAAATACACCTTTATAATTTTCCTTAACTTAAACACTCTGTTCCTATCCCTTTACCCCAAAAGCATGAAAATTCTTTAGGATATATCTTGAGCTTTGTACATATGGGTATTAAGTGATAGTGAAGGAGTATAAAAAAAAAGAAGATAAAAAGTACAAAAATAGAATAAAAATGTTTAGTGAAATAAATAAGTTTGGGGGAAATAATTATGAGCTCTTACATTAAAGATCCTAGAAGTAATGCATGTTGAGGGGTAATTGAACCTAAATCGACTTTATCATACCTTAGCCCCAGCCTTACATTACAAGCTTAATCAAGTCGTATTGATCTTTGGTTTAGTGTGACTACATTAGTGGAGAGAGAAGTGAAAAGCAAACTTATGGGAATGATCACTTGTCATTGACTTTGCATTCACTGTGTTTGCATAATCTGATCCGGGTAATGTACTGTGAAGTGGATTTGACATTCACACACACACGAAGAGTCCAGCTTGGGTTAGGACTTATGATTGGATGATTCTGAGTGTTGACTTGTAATTGTGAATCTTTGATATCAGAGTTTATACTTTTTCTTTGAGGATAATATTGAGGAAATTATTATGTTGGGTACTTGTCATTCCTACATTTGTTTTGTTTTGTTTGAGGACAAGCAAAAACTCAAGTTTAGGAGTGTGATAATTCTATTAAAATAGAATTATTTGTGCTTAATTTCTTAATTAATTATTTTAATCCCCATATTATTTAATTAAAATTCTTTAATATGCAGGTAAAATAAATCTGGATGAAAGTCAATCGTTTCAGTCGAAAATGGGTTGAAAACGGGCTAAAAAGAGATTGGACCACTACCAATTCGCAGACCGAGTCACCATTCGTCTGGACACGTGTGATGCCGGGTGTTCGTATTTTATTTGCCTCAAAAAGATAAGATCGATGGACACTGTGCCCACCTCATGGAAGACACACGCCGAGCCACATCGCACATCCAAGTGGACAAAAAGACAAGTGACATGGAAATATCTACTCTGCAGCGAATGGAATGAAGACAAGTGGCCAAACAATGCTAACTCATCTAGGATTGAAAATTACCATTTTACCCCCAAGTTTGTGTATAAATAGAATATGATGAGCAATTGAAAAAGAAAGTAGTCTAGGGTAAGTAGAATTTTAGGGTAGAAGTAGTTTTAGAATAGTTTTTAGAATTTTTAGGTTAAAAGTTTTCTTTATCTTTTTAGGTCTCAGCTAGGTTTAGTTTTTAAAGTAGTTTCTTATAATTTTCTAAGTTTCTCTTAGTTTCTCACATTGGCTGGTGACAGCAGCCACCATGGCTTCTTCGTTTTGCAAGTTCATTTCTTTATTGTTGATCGGCACATTTACGTTTTAATGAAAAGCTTTCATTTTTTCATTGTTGCTCTCAGTTTGCATTTTCTTTCTATTGCACAGTTAAATTTTTATTTTCTTTTCTTATGCAAGGTTTCTTTTCATCGATTGTTTTGATTTTTTTTACTCATTATTTCTATCCAGTTCTCGGGTTGCTTACTATTTGGTTTTCTTTCTTTGTTTTTTCTACTGCTCATTAGGGTATTGCTTGAAACAATCTATTAAGCTTCAATCACTATTGCCAGTGACTTGTTTTGGTGCTTTGATGCGGATTTGATGTTGGGCATTGTTTTCGCGTTAATGGCACGATGGAACCACGGTGGTAGGAGCAGAAAATGAAGCAAGGAGTGGCTACTGGACTTATATTGTTCTGCCTTACGGCTTTCTCTATTTTCATTTTAATTTTCAGTTACTAATTCGGCATAGTCCTTGCCTGCTTTAAGTTGATTACATATTATTGCACTATCATTTCTTTTGCATGATTTATTTTCGTTTGCAACAGTATATTAGGTTCTCTCTTTTCTGCATTTATAGTAATAGTTTTTAGTTTTTACATTCTAGCCTTTAGTTTGTATTTAACTTGCTTTGTAATTGCTCATTTCAATATTGTCTATTTTTCTTTTCTTGCCTTGCTCTGTTTGCTGGCTAGTGTGTGGCTGCCGTTCAGTGCCAACCCATCGCTGAAGCTGGGTTGTATTGTGGGAATGGACAAGACAAACTAGCACTCTCTGCTTTACTCTGTTTTGAGTTTTTATCACTGTTCACTTGACTTTTTTTGTTCGCTCGGTTTGTAGGACACGATTGTGGCTGTGCAGTGAGGTGACGAGAACTGGGACTGAAACTGATCCCAGAGAGAGTAAGCTAGTTGTTGGCAGCATGTTCAGGAGAATGGTGGCGTGATTGATGATGTACAGTGCATGGAAGTGTGTCTGCTGGGTGTAAATTGCAGAGCAGGAGCTAGCAGCAAGAGCAGACGCATGGCTGATGCTATGCGCGACTGGCTGGTACTGTGCTTGAAGGCTTGTGAGCAGTTGTTGGAAGATTGAAGGAATGTTGGTGGTATGTACAACACTAGTATATGGAAGTGCAGGACAACGCCTAGAGCAATGAAGGCTGAAGCGTGTACAGTACAGTACACAGGACAATACTTGCTGGAAATTGTTTAAGGCCATGTTTGGCATAACATTATTGTCACATATCCATTTTTCATGCATGTCTATTATTTTATTTTATTGTTATTATCCCTTTTAATTTTATTTGTTAGCTTAGGTAAAAGTTAGAATCTTGAATTAATTTGCATGTTAGTTATATTTTCTCCGCTTGATAGTTTACAACTTAGTTTTAATTATGTTAACAGTTAATTTTATGCAAGAGAATTTAAGAATTAATTCTACTGTTTAGGTGTTGCATTTAGAATTAAATTAGGAGTAAAACTATTTTATGCATTTTTAAGTTAGCTTTCATTTTAAACTCTTAAAATCCAAAAAAAAAAATTTTATTTCTCAACCATCATTTAGATTTTATTATCACTTAGGCATTTTATTAAGTTAGTAATTAGCTATAGTTAGGATTAATTTAGGATCCCTATTTTAGACATTTAGATTTAGAAATTGTTTTAAATTTTTAGAATTTTATTTCATTAGATTTTAGGATAGTTTAATTTGCATTCTTATTTTTGATAATTAGATTAACTGCATGCACATTTTATTTTTAGTTTTATTTGAGTTAATTTTGTTTCTTTATTTTCATATTCGTATTCTAGTCTATTTGCATTAATTAATTTTAACTGTATTAATTATCTTTGGTAGGTTATCGCTTTAAGTTACTTGGAGCTCTGTAAGTAATTTTATCTGTTTTATTTATTTTTAGTTTTCATTGTTTTTATTGTTTTCCAATAATTTTAATTTTAAAATTAGTAGATTACCCACTAAAATTCATTATTTGCTGGGATATACTTAGGGTAAAATTAACCAGTACTTAATTAGGCTAATTAGATATTCTGTGGGACGATAATGCAGGACTCAAATCCCATTATTACTTATAAGACCCATGCACTTGTGGTTAACACGTATGGATAATTTAGAGTGGGCGTAGTCTTTACCAGAAATGCCAACCAACCATAGACCTATTGTCGGTTTGACCAACACTGTCGCATGTGGTTTTGCCCTTGGAGGACCAACCTCTTCTGGTTGCAAGATGCACAACAAGTGTCATGGCTGCCTATGAGAAACAAGCCAAAACATGGAAGGACAGAAACATATGTTTTTAGCCTGTGGATATTGGTTCCATCCATTATCTTCACGATGGGGTAATTGTAATCATAGCCACTATCTGCAACCATGTTGTTAAGAGAATACTTTTTGATAATAAGAGTGCTAGTGATATCTTTTATCATGACACTAGGAAAAAGTTAGGCATTCCTGATGATCAAATAAGGCCATTTCCAACATCCCTTGTTGGTTTTAGAAACGAAGAAGAAAACGTAGATGGAACTCTATCTTTGTCTTTAATATTAGGAGAAAACCAACCATGACCACAGTAATGATCGACTTTTTGGTGGCCAAAGTCCCATCAACATACAATACTATTTTAGTCGCATAAGTAAAAACACTATGAGAATGATTGAGTCTTCTCCTCACTTAAAGATCAAGTTCCCAACTCCCTATATTATTAAAGAAGTAAAGGGAGATCAAGTAAGGGTAAGGCAGTGCTTTAACACTGCCATGAAGTTGGGCTCTATTGAGCAAAGCTGATAGGACTAGATGACAAATGGACTCTTATTGGAATAAAAGATCCTGTTCAGAGTACTTAGTAGATGGATATTACCTCATGTCCTCGAAGAGTTGGTTCAAGTTATTTTGCTGGCACTACGAAACATCAAGCTATCGCCAAACGAAGTTCATTATAACCCATGCCTATGGAAAGTCTAGAAAAAAGTTAGTGATGTGTCTACCTTTTATCTTTTCAATCAAAATTTGTTTCTGCAAGAACTCAGAAGTAAGTAGTCACTTCAGAGATGGGAAAAGTTTAGACTTATTTTCATGTATAAAGTCATCAAAGTAGGAAATGGATGAAACACCCTTAAAGATTTTGTAATAGCATAGTAGAGTTTCCCTAACACTAAAGGGAATTTGTTTATATGATGGAAACACTTGCAACTTGTTCAAGAAAAATAATACTTAATAGAACTCTATCATTTTGTTAAAATCTTAGAGTTTGATCAATAGCTTATCATTTGGCATAAAAAAAATCAATGGCAAAGGTTTAAGAGAGATGATTGTAACCTTAAAAGGAAAGATTCTGAGTCAAATGCCTAAGGGAAAAAATTCAATTATAAGCTACTCAAACATCAATGTGACCAAACTAAGAGTGATAATTTAGTTCAAAAGGACGAATCCACATCGAGGAATAGTATCCTATGACCTATATCAAGTCACAACTTTTTATCAAGGATTTGGATACACTAGAAATAAGACATGCAATTTCTTATGAGGATTCGATCCTAAATTCTTTGCTACTCTATGTAAGGGCACACCCAAGATTTAACTTGGAAAACACAAAAAACATGAGTAAATGGTGTGGCTATAGTTTTGCATCGATAAAGACCTTTTTAAAGACCTACTTCAGTCATTCGTAGAACAAGTTGACAAAAACTGATATGCACATGCAGGATGTCATTTTATGATCAAAGCTATGATTTATCCTTTAAGAAGTGTGCATTCAGCAAAGCCAGGCTTGAAAAATATAGATATGACACCTCTCAAGTCCGAATAGCAGAACGACTATAATGATTTCCCAATAACAAAAACTTTATTCAAAGCTAGTGCTTCAGTTGTAAGACCCAAAATTTGGTGTTATGGAAATGGGAGCATGTTATCATAGATTTCCTTATGGTTTACCCAAGGACCCGATGAAACTATAATGCTATTTGGGTGATAGTGGACAAATTGACTAAGTGAGCATACTTTCGGGCTATGAAATCCATAGTTACTCTGAGTGCATGGTGGATTGATATGTAAGGGAGATTGGGGAATACCATGTAACGTTCCAGTGAGCATTGTATCAGATAGAGATTCCCTCTTCACTTCCCACTGCTGGGAATATTCTCAGGAAACCACGGGAACCCAGTTGAGTTTTAGCACAGCTTCCCATCATCAGACCGATAGTAAATCAGAGAGAACCATCAACACATGAGAGGATATGTTGAGAGTGTGCGAAATGGATTTGAAAGGCTAATGGGATGATCATTTGTTATTAGTCAAATTTGCCTACAACAATAGTTATTACTCGAGTATTGAAAAGGCATTGTATGACTATAGTTGTTGTTCCCCGATTGGATAGGGAGAAGTGGGTGACAGACAGATATTTGCTCCCGATTTGGTAAGATAAGCCTCTGAGGATGTTCAGTTGATAGGTGAGAGATTAGGAACAACTCAGAACAGACAAAAAAACTATGCTGACATGAGACGGAGGCCATTAGAATTCACCGTGGGTGAATCAATATTTTTGAAAGTTTTTCTCTCTAAAGGTATAACGAGATTCGAGAAGAGAGGTAAATAAAATCTTCATTATATTAGACCCTTTATAAATATTAGACAGAGTGGGAGATAAGGCCTGTAGGTTGGTGTTACCACATGAATTAGCAGGCGTCCATAATGTCTTTCACATTTCGATGCTTCAAAGATACCATTCAGACCCGACACATGGGATTAGATATGACCATTGGGGCTCAATGAAAACATGCAGTATGTAAAGAAATCGGTTCAGATAGTGGATATGAAGGAGAAAAAACTACAATTTAAGGTGATCCCTTTAATTAAAATCCTTCGACAGTACCACACTCCGAAAAAAACCACATGGAAATTTGAGAGCATGATACATAAGAAGTACCCGAAGTTGTTCACAAACTGATTTGGTTCAATTTAGAGGACCAAATTTCTTAAGTTGGGGAGGATTGTAAGACCCGAAATTCTATGTCAAATTTTAAGAAATTATTATAAACATGGATTCATGAAATCTTGATCAATAAAGAAGAAATAATTGAATTCTAAGTCCAATTGATCAATTTATGAAAATATTGCGATTACTTGAAATTTTCACAACGGGAAATTATCCCGAAAATATGGAAAAAATACTTCGAAAAAATAAGATAAATATATATTTTATTGATTTAAATATATATGGGATATTTAGGAGAAGATATTTTGTATATAATATATTATAATATATTTTAATATAATATAATATTATATATATAAAGAGAAACGGAAGGAAATCATGGAAGGAACCCGAGAAGGGAATCGAGATTCCCTTCCCTAATTCCTCCTCGACAAGAGAGGGATGAAGCATGTGATGGCCGAGAAAGGTCAGGTGGTGAGAGGCGACACTGGCGCACTATAGGGAGGAAGCGGTGACCGTCGACGAAGCTCGGAGAGTGAGATCGACAGGGAGAGGTAGCGGGAGAGAAGATAGGGAAAGGTAGTCACTGCCTTTGATCTGGCTCCCCCCTTTTCGATCGAAGGGTCATCTGGTCCGTGCAGGTTAGCTGAAGGTGAAAACTGGTGAAGAATTGGTCGAAAAGGTCAGGAATGGTGAAGGGAAGGTTGAACCGGTACGGTCCGATTCAGCTAAAATGAAGGTGTGCTGAATTGGGTCAGACTGATTCAACTAAAAAGAAAAAAGAAGAAAAAGAAAAAAGGAAAAAAAGGGAAAAATACTTCGATGATAAGCGGTCAAAATTGATCGATTTCATTTTCGAGAAATTTATTTAAATTTTTATTTGACCAAAATTAACTTGTGTTGAATATATATTTGTGTAGCTTGACGATAGATGACGAACATGAGCTTGATTGAGCCTCGCATTTTGTAACCACGTAAAATCTTGGGTAAGTAAATCTCATTTACGACAATTTGTGTAATGATGCACATTAGAAATTTATCTTATAAGTTATGGATTTATTTCCATATAAAATGAATTATTTTTGGAATTTTGAAATCAATTTTGTGAATGATAGTATGAGCTATCTAATTAACCTAAAACGAGGCCCAATAAGTGTTGATGGGCCCAATGAGCCCAATAGGCCTTGATGATGTGAATAGTATGTGGAAAAGGGGTTTAAAACGGATTAAGACCCATTAAGGTGCGATCAGGCCCAATAAGAGTATATTGGCCCAATTAGTTAAATCGACTGTAGTAAAAGCGAGAATTATATTTATTGGGTTAAATTGATGTGATAAATAATTATATACAACTCCAAAGAGTGGATTAGGAGTAAATCGGATTGGACGAGTCTCCGATAGTGGAATTTAGCTACGCGCTCGACGTGATTCAAGGTAAGGGAATTTTGTAAGTGCTTAGAGATATCTATATGTATTTTGAGGGGATTTACAGGGCCTAAAATTTTCTAAAGTATCTAGAAATGAAATAATAATTTTTGCAAAAATCGGGGCATTGGTGGAAAAAAATGATTTTACCCCTGGAAGTAAAATTTATGAAAAGGGTAATAAGGCTAATAAATTGCATGATTATCATGTTTTGATGTTTTATATGAGTGTATTGCCTTGATTTAAGTAAATTTGCGCATAGGTTGGCTGTTGATTTCATGATTTATACGAAATGGTACAGGCTAGGTATCGGTTGCAATCTTAAATATGTTTTATCAAAATTGAGCCACATATCATATTTATACGAGTTAAAAGAGTGCTGAAGCCTTACTCGTACTAAATTTTACTGATTTATTACTCATAAAAAGTCGTATTGGAGTGTTTCTTGTACGAGAATTTTTGTATGTGTACAAAACCGTGCTGGAGCTTCGCTCGCATGAGATTTTAGATATCATGATATGCATGGTGTTGTACTGGAGCTTCGCTCGCACTAGACGTGATGTGACATGCATAGAGCCGTGCTGGAGCCTCCTGTAGACTGTGTCACAGAGAGATGATATGCTCTCACGTATACCTTGAGACATGGGTTGGTATCGACATAGTATATGGTGGATAAGACCTACGACAGGCACCCCCAGACTATGATATGGGTTCACGGAGTACGTTGTACCCTGTATGTCACACGGAGTACGATGTACCGTGTACTCATGATGACTAGCTGATGTGACCTAATATTTTGGCAGGTAAGATTTGACATCACCTCCTATTGTAGTTGTGATGCCCTGCACATTAAGATCCGTGTAGCTTGGGATCATAGGTGTGAGACCCCATGTATGTATGACTATGATATGTTAATGGAATTATAAGACAGATGATTTTTGGATCATATAAATGTGAATGAATTGCTAATGGGATAAATGACTATCATGATACAAGTAAAGGTTAAATAAGGGTTGAAGTGGCCCCAAGCTAAATGAATGAAACTTAAAGCATTCAAACTGAAGATAAGGATTTAAAACATGAAATGATAATGTATGGACTGTGAATTCTGTGTATCGTCTCCGATTTCAAGCAGTACACACAAGTTCCATAAGATGAAACTAATAAGAAATGAACCTTTCCATGCTCAAAGTGTGAATAGATTGCAAAATGACTAGTGAAGCAATCAAATGTAAGTTTTACCTTAGAAATTTTAGAAAAATTATAGCAAAAAGTCTGCAGATGAAGGCCAGATCAATCTCCTATTCAAATCAGATCGATCTCTTGTTCAAAGCAACACAATTCCAAGTGGTTCTTCCAAGAAGAGATCGATCTCCCCAATGAGCTGACCGATCTGCATTTGCTTTTGTCTAGAAGAGATCGATCCCTTCCTAAGTACATATCGATCTCCATTTGTGTAAAACCCATATTTTCACATGTAATCCTTATGAATTCCTAAGTATGCATTCGTTTATGTAATATGAATCATAAGTGTTGTAAGGTCCGTAAATCAGATGTACACACTTGTAATAGGGATTCGTGATGTACACACAAGTTTCGTTATGTATGAATTATAAGAAATGGACCTTAGTAAGTGAAAAATGTGTATTGAATGCAAAATGAGTAGTGTGGTAAATGGAAATGAAGTGAGCTTTGAGAATTGGAGTGAAAAATGGCTAAGTATGGCTGAGGACAAGGGGAGATTGATCTCCAATGCAAGGTAGATCGATCTTAGAGGCATTTTGAAGAAGGAAATCGATCATCAGTCCAAGCAGATCAATTCCTTTAAGCTTCGACCTGAAGCAGATCGATCTCATTACCTTGTCAGATCGATCTATGAAGCATTTTGCCTGGGAGAGATTGATCTCATGTTCTTGGATAGATCGATCTCCTAAGCTTGAAAACTGAATTCTGGAAGGCTAAAAGCAGTAGTAGATTAATCCCTTACTAATGGAGATCGATTTCATCAATGAAATTTCTATAAAACAGGGCCTGTTGAACTGTAATTCATGGGAGAACATTAAACCTTTCATTCTAAGCAAAGAAACCTAGCTTTTCACCATAGATTGATTTGAATATCATACAAGTGAAATGAAGTATATGATAATATACTGATGCATGTGATACACAATTTCGAAAGATATCGTTGGAATCGATAAAACGGATCACAAGAGTGAAAATCAAAGGAAAATGATTCAAGCATGATTCAAGGTGAGGGACTTATACGAGCTATAGAGATAGCTATACATATGTTTTCTTACCTGCTGTGTATGAATGTATGCGATAATATGCATAGATATTGATATATCTAGGTGAAAACTACGTATGAGAATAAATCTATAAGTATGAGTTGCATTACTTCTATGAGTGTTATGAAAAGAGGTTTTGCAAACGTTTTGAGAAAGAATGATAATAGACGGGTTTTCGGTTTAACCATTTGCATGAAATGTTTTTATTGAGTGATTGACGGGAGAATTACCCTCTCACTCATGACTATACATGGAGTCCCTTCTATTTCTTTTCTGTGTGAAATCGTGCTAGAGCCTGAGGGGTAATAGTAGATTGACCAGCCCTGCTCACACGTTGTTTTAAAAAGATTTTTGAGAAAACAAAAGAGTACTCGATGCCTCGGGTGATGCTGTGTGTTCCACTCGAGCTGGTCGCACTAGATTTTGGGAATCATGCTAGAGCCTTTGAGTATTGCTGTGTGTCTTGCTCTGACTATGCTTGCATGTAATTTCCTAGTAATACTGTACTTGTTACCTCAGGTATGCTGTGTGTCTTACGCTGAGTTGCTCGCACGAAGTTTTTATGATTGTGCTGTGTGTTGAGTAAAATCGTGTTAAAGCCGTCATGTATTGCTGTGTGTCTTGCATAGACCTGCTCACACGTGGTTTATGAATGTGATGTGATGTGATGAGTACAAAACCGTGCTTGAGCCGTCGTGTACTGCTGTGTGTCTTACACTGACTTGCTCGCACGAGATTTTGAGACAACGAAAATGGGTAATAAGGATCCACGGGAGCACGATGTATCGTGAGCTTTAGCCATGGGGTACGATGTGCCGTGATTTGAGTATGAGCTTAAAGGATGGTTGATCCACCTCCCGAAGCGTAGGGTTCCCGTACATCTGATCAGTGTAGCCTGGAATCCGACTATAGCCATAAGTCCTTTATGTATCTGAGTGATACGACATTGTCACTACTGTGTGAGGTGACATATGTTTCCCTTGCTGTGTGTCTGGGGATATGATAACCCATGATTTATGTCTCAATATATATCGATTTACTAAATGTAAAGCATTTTCTATGTATGAACTGTGTGAATAGATTATGCTGTGCGAAGCTGTGTGATTCTGTGTGAATATACATATACCCATCTAGCGAATTAATGGTTTCGCATTGATGAAAGCTGTTTTGAGAAGAATGCATACATTTTATAAGGAAAATGAATATATATATATATATGTATTTTAGCATGTAGATAGTGTAGTTATCTACCTGTTTTCATATTTTCCTTACTGAGCGTTGACACACCGTAAAGGTATTACCGTAAGTACACGGGTCGTACAAGTAATAAAGGGATTTGAGTTCTGAGTTATCATCCCACAGAGAAGTTGACTAGCCTAATTAAGTACCGGTTAATCTTACCTTAAGTATATTCTAGCAAATTATGAGATTAAGGTGGGTGATCTATATAGCTAGAATTAAAAATACTGAAAGCAATAAAATAATAAAAGTTATAAAATAAAGAAATTAAAATCGAGCAAAATTACTTACAGTGCTCCATGCAATTAAAATAAAAAACCTTTAAAAGAAATTAAAACAGTTAAAACTAATTAACACAATTAAAATAAAATGCAATTATGAAAATAAAGCAATAAAATTAAACTACAATTAAACTAACCTAAAATGCAATTTTAAACTACTTAATCAAAATGCAATTTAAACTAAACTAAAACTTAATGAAAATAAAGACTAAATTAAAAATGCATGAAACACATTTAATCTAAATTAATTCTAAATGCATCTAAACTAAAATAAAATCCTAAAACATTTAATATAAAATTAACTACTAACTAAAAATTAACATGCAAAAATAATAAAGCTAACCTACCATTACTTAATTAAATTACCTAAATGACAACTAACAAGTATTAATCAATTTAATTCATTAAAGTAAAAACATGAAATAACACATTAATTGGACAAACAAGGCCTTAAACAATTTTGGCAAACAAGCAGAGTCCCGATACTGCATTGTTCATTATCTTTCTAATTGCATGTTTATTTCCAGGCTATGTTCACGGTTTTAGCAACTGTCTCGCTGCACTCTTCTTTTGGTTCTGACTACACACTGCATCTAGGCTATTGTTCTCTGCCTCGGTTTCTGGCTTAGCTTTCGTCTCTGCACAATCCAGCACAACACGTTTCCTTCTCCAAGCGAACCAAGCTTCACACGCCAGCACCGTTTGTCTTTCTGCATACTCTTCCAGCAACTGCTCTTGGAACCTAATTCCAGGTGCTCACAATTTTGTGCCAACCCATGTCCTGCTTCTGCTGTTTACTCCCAGTTCTGTCCTTTTCCTCCATGCGTTGTCCAGGTCTGATCCAGGTAAGGTTCTTGGTCTGCTCTGTATTGCCACACCTTGCTGCGCGTCCTCGGCTCTCGGTCTGGCCACGCAACTACTCTCCAGTCCAGACCTCTACTGCTGTACCAGCAACAATATCCTAATCATGCTCGGTTACCTTGTTCTGCTGTTCCATTTAGTCCAGAGTATGCAGCAACACTCAACAGCTCATATCCAACACTCTCGGCACTGAAATGAGACAGGACACAATGATAGAAGCTAAATCCTTTCCATATCCGAGACCATCGAGACTGGAGTGGCACAATCCATCATTCTTAAAAACCAGCAACTATCAAACAATCTAACATCAAATTACAGCAACCTAACAGTAGGTAGTAATTAGATTAGTGCATAATAAAAGACAACTAAGATGAACAGTAAAATATATATAAAAGCAAAGCTGAATAGGGGATGAGAATTCTGCTACTATCGGCACCAAACATCAACCTCCACCAACTTCTTTCAATTGGCATACCAATGCACTTGCAGCAACCTTTAATGCCAACTTCAGCAGTCACCGGACAGCAAGAGCATGCACAGAAAATTAACAGCAGAAACAGAAACAGCCGACGGTTATAGGCTGCTGGAAACGGTAGACTTATGAACCTATAAGTTTAAGACTGTAAAAATAAATAAGAACAATGCTATGATAGCCACATGAACAGGACATTTGAGTAGAATGAAACCGAGAACACAAAGACAAGGGAATGAGAACAAACGCAGTAAGAGATAATATTAGCAACTAGGATTAAACTTTTTCATTCTAAAGAAATAAAATAAAGCTTGTAAATTGTAACAATAGTGGCTAATTAAGAACTAACGGGAAATGCTAAAAAATAAAATAAAATTCAACAATAAAGCTTTTAAAATAAAACTTTAAACTATTCTAAAAAACTACTCCTAAATTACTGTACACTACTCCTACTCTTACCTTACATACATTTTCAATTGTCATCCTTTCCTATTTATAAACACACTAGGGGTAAAATTATAATTTCTACATCCTTGATGAGTTAACATTTTTTTGGCCACTTGTCTTCACACCATTGGTTCCTTGAAAAGATATTTCCATGTCATCGATTTTCTTGTCCAATTGGATGTGCTAGCTGGCATGACTCGTGTTGTCCGCGTGGCTTAATCTCGATTTTAGCCCAATTTCGATCCATTTTCTACTGAAATATTCAAAATCCTTTCGGATTTAATTTATCTGCAAACATGAGAATTTTAATTAAATAAAAGGGATAATTAATAAAATAAATTGGGGATTTAAATAATTAATTAGGAAATTAAGCACAAATAATTCTAAAAATATAGAATTATCAAGCGTGTTAGCTCACCCCCTTATTTCTTTTCCATAGATTCTACGTAGTAGTGAGTATACTGTAGTCGTCCTTACTATCGTGTTGCATCCAATCATCTAGCCGTATAGAGAGGTATACATTTGAAATGAGAAAAAAAATTGTATCTTGTAAATTAATGCACAGTACAGTTGTATTTTCTATTTTGGGGGATGTATATAATAGAAACTGATGTAAATGCTTCCGTACTTCTATATAAAAGTCCAGTTTCTATTCCACTCTATTTAAATAACTGTAATTAACTATAATGGATGAGATATGTATTGGATGTTGACTCACAGCCCAACTGTAAGTGGTAAGGTAAAGGTCACAAATTAGTATAGAGGGTCGACAAGAATAAATGGTATCAGAACTGAGTTATTCTGATGTGTGTCAGTATAACTAGGAAATTATACATCCCTAAAGTACTGTGCATTATTAGGATAAATTGTGTATACCAAGTTAGAAAATGTGACAGAGACACTTATTTTGAGTATGCAGGATGTTAGATAGACGACGTACTCATAAAGGAGAGAGTTCGCGCTCTCAAGGGTGTAGAGATGAGCCCGAGAGACGCAGTGGGTCTAGTTCTAGTAGGGATCCACCCGGTCTTAGTGAGGCCATTGAACAGCGTATAGTGCAGTTACAGTGCAATGTAGACAAGGTTATGGAGATGTTTACATAGGCTATGGCCAGATTTGAGGGTAGACAGGAGAACCCTGCTAGTCAGGCTGCTGCCTCAAAGGGACATGAGCCAGCACAACCTGCACCGAGACCTCGAGATGCAGAGGCAGAGATACTTGTACTATAAGGCCCCGTATATGTATAATTGTATGATGATACATTTGTAATGTGAAGTATATGTGATGTAAGTCCATAAGTTAATGTACACATTTGCAATAAGAGTTGTGATTGTACTTACAAGTTACATTATGAATGAGTATGAAGAAATGGACATAAACATGTGAAAAATGTGAATGGGATAGAATATGAGTAGTATGGTAAATGGAATGACGGTTTGCATGATTATGCACTTCCATTTAGTTTATATTAAATACCTTTGGTCATACAAAGATTCCACACAAGTTTCAATAGGTATAAGGTATGAATGGATGTCATTTTTAAGTCTCAAAGATGATTGGATGAGAAAATGACTATGTTACCAAATTAAGGATGTTTTAGTATAAGTTTACTGTAGAAAATTTGGAAATATAAATGATAGATCGATCTCATAGGATAAGAGATCGATCTGGATGAGCTAAAATGCCTGTATTTGAGCAAAGGAATAGGGCAGATCGATCTCCAATGGGACAACATCGATCTCTTAAACATTCTGTAATGAAATGATCGATCCTCAAACCTACATAACGTTCTTCTTAGCTCTCTGTTTGGAGCAGATCGATCTCAAGCTTCGACAAATCGATCTTAAGCTTAAAATGCCATGAAAAAGAGGGATTTAAGGGGACCAGATCGATCTCCTCCTAGTGCAGATCGATCTCCTCAAGCTATTTCTATAAAAGGAGTGTTGAAAATCTAAAAATTTTGAAAAAAATCACCCTTTCATTTTCAACCCTAAAACCTAACTTTCTCTCTCTAAAATCAGACATTTCCAGTAAGCTTTGAAGATAGACCATTAGAAGAAAAGTTGTTCATCTTGAGGAAGAGAACAACATAGTTTAGAGGCGTTTACCCATTTGTTGGATTGAAGGAACAAGGGGCATTTCTAATTGGAGCAAAGAGAAAATCCAAAGAGGTAAGTTTCTAGTGCACAAATCCAAGTACATTTGTCTAGTTGATTATTATGAAGTTGATTTGGGTGTGCACATCGTGGGTAGAAACTATCTAAAATGCATGGGAATGATTATGACCTAGAAATGGTTTAGTGTGAGAAAGTGGAATGCATGGAGATTAATGATGAATGAGATATGTAGAAGTTAATAATAGTGTTGTGGTATGATTTTAAGATGTTGTTAGTGGATAAATTGTGAGATTTACCTAAAAGGGGTAAAATGTGGATTAAGGCATTGGTAAATGCAAAGATGAGTTATATTAACTAATGAGGTCAAATGTGAGTTAACAAATTTAACTCAAGTGGTTTGGATGATTGAATTGTAGCTTCCAAGGATACGCCGGAGCGAGTTGAGCCAAGAGCGTGAGAAGCTAAGAGGAGAAGAGTCACATCAAGTAAATCGAGGTAAGGGAATTGTGTGGACTCTTAGAGATATCTGTGTGCAATTTGGGCGCTTAAATGCTTTGCTAGAATGCATGAGATGTTAGGAAATGAAATTAAGTGATTGAAGGGAAAAAGTTGGGTGTTTGAGAAATATGTATGAAAACAAAAGCATATTGCTTTGAAAGTCATGTTTTATTGCTTTTTAGCAAATGATTGGTAGGTTGGCTGACATTGAAATGATTTGCAAAAGAAATGAGTGTGTTTTAGTTTTGTTAACCATACTTTGCAAAGATTTGAGCCGCCTACATGGTTTTCGTGAGAATGAAAGCGTGCTAGAGTATGACTTGCAAGAGATTTGACGTGTTTTATACACAAGGTGCTAGAGCTTAGCTCGCACTAGTTTTTACATGGATTTCATATTGGTTTTAGCATGGTGCTTGGAGCTTAGCTCGCCCTAGATGCCCACCTCACTTGTTGCCGTGCTTGGAGCTTTGGGTAGATTAGGTGTCACACCAATTAAATAGGCTTGCACGTGCATTATTTTGACATGATTGATTTACCGTGTTAGGAGCTTCGGGTAGACAAGAGGTCGTACCGATTAAATAGGCTCACACATGCATTTTGAGATGTGGCGTGATATGATGTGTTGATTAGGTCCACGAAGTACGTTGTACCGTGCATGTAGCATGGAGTACGTTGTACCGTGTTGAGATTGTGATGTGCCGTCTTCGGATGAGATCTGCTATGGATCGACGGGCAGGATTTGACCCACCTCCCGTGTGGAAGCAGATAGTGGTGATATCCCCCACGCCTGATCGTGTAGTCGGTATCACAGGTTATGGCCATAGACCTTGAGGTTATTACCTATTATTTAATTGCCTATCTCACATGTCTATTATTTTGTGAATAAATCCATGTTTGAAATGATTTGTGGGTCAGAAAGTCCGAGGGTGGGCTGAGACCTGACAAGTGTTGGATTGATTTGTTAATGGTATGCTGTTTAATGCCATGCTTATTTAAGAAAATGCATGATGTTTAATGCCATGTTTTATTGTGAAAATGCATGATGGTTAATGCCATGCTTACTTTAGAAAACGCATGATGATTAATGCCATGCTTTATTGTGAAAAATGCATGATGGTTAATGCCATGCTTATTGGAGAAAACGCATGATGGGTAATGCCATGCTTTGTTGTGAACTATGCATGATGATTTATACCATACTTTGAAATGAATTATGCATTGGATTTTAATAGCAAGAATGCTTTAGATACCATTAACACAATCATACACTTATGTTTTGAGATAAATGATGAACTAAATGCTTTTGAGCATGGCATCACGTTCACATAGATAGTGCAGCATCTACCTATTCGCATGATTGCCTTACTGAGCGTGTGGTTTGCTCACCCCCTTATTTTCCCCCTCTCTACAGAGTGTTGAGTATAGATTGAGCGTGACTGGAGGCATTCCCTTTGGTAATCTGCTGCATCCCATCGCGTAAGGTATACACACTGTTGTAATTTTGTATCTAAACTTACGATAGCACAGTAGCATTTTGTATGTAACTATTGGGGATGTAAAACAATGTAAACACATGTAACAACACTGATATATATACATTATACAAGTGTTTACTCATAAATAATATACAAATTGAATTGGTATGGTGGAGTGTGTTAGACGTCGACACATAGCCCAACTATTGAGGAGAGTTGCTGTTCACGATTGAGGTAAGGATGAATAATAAATGATGCATGAAAATACGAAAAATTTATACGTATTTTGGTAAGTTGAGGGTCGTGACAGAAGTTGGTATTAGAGCTTGAGTTGGTCTGACGTGTGTCATGTCTAAAATACTTAATAAGTTGGGAAATTACATCCCCATGTTACTGTGCTTGTTTAGATACAATTGTGTATGTGTCGATGGGTTAACTAAGTAATTGGTTATGAATGTAGGGAATTGAGTAATTATGCCTAATACCAGTCGCGGTAGAGGGGCGAGGGCGCAAGTTAGAGGCCGTAGAGGTAGGCCTGGGGGTAATGTTGAGCAAGAAACACACGAGGTTCAGGATGATATTGAAGTGGAGGCTGAGGTTGAGCACGCTCAACAGGGTCCAAAGGAGAGGCCCGAGAGTACTGAGGCTCGCTTCGCGAGGATTGAGCGGAGCATTGAGATGATATTAGAGTTGGTCACCCAATCCTTACCTGGAGTTGGCGGTAGACGAAGTCCCGCTACACAGGGTGATGCCGAGCAGGCGGCAACTCCTGAGGCACGGACAAGGGAAGCGCAGAGACCTCAGACGACAGATACCCCACCAGCACAGGATATGCCTACACCTATTGCTACACCATAGGCTAGTAGAGGTTGGGGTTATGGATGTGATTTGGATAGACTACGGTAGTTTCAGAAGTTTAGACCGTCGTATTTCAGCGGAATTAAGGACCCAGTGGCAGCAGAGGATTGGATTAGTGAAATCGAGAAGTTGTATGGGTTCTTCGAGTGCACTACTACCGAGATGGTAGCGTTTGCTACTTTTATGCTGAAGGGGTCAGCAAAACATTGGTGGAAATCCACCAGGCCTATTTTGAGAGCCCGGCATACTGAGATCAGCTGGGATATATTTTTGGAGGCATTCCAGAGACAATACTGTCACGACCCATTTTCATTCCCTTTAACCAAAAATCACTATAAATTTTTCACCTTTTACTGTTACCTTACCCGGTCGTGAAGAAACTCACCACATACAGTTGGGCTGTGAGTCAATAATAATCACCACTTACCATTCATCCACAATTTATAAAAACGATGTTATATATTCAAAATTAAATCATTTACTCATACAGAACATGTTTACTGAATGTACATCCTCCATAATTATAACTCAATTATTACTGAGCCATTACATTGTTTAGATACAAAAAGAATCCTGTGTATATACCTTTTGGCGATGGAAGCAGTGGATGTCCAAAAACACAATGCCTCAGTCCTCACTGGGCTACTACGCACGCTCTGTAGGAGGGGGAAAATAGAGAGGGATGAGCAACCACACGCTCAGTAAGGCAATAATGCAAGCATGGTAGATAACTACTCTATCTACATGCTGAAAGTGTTATGCATAAATCGTTTATGGTAGGAGCGTGAGGAAGTAAAACTATGCCATATGAGTATACATATATATCATGTATCAAACTCATGTACATTGGCATATAAAACATGGTAAAAACATCATGTATAAATTATCTCATGCTTGATCTTATTTAAATTCATAAAAAAGGACAATTCATTAAGAAACCTCATTTTTAAATCACATTTGCAACCTCTTTTCTCCAGAATCAAAATTCCATCGAAATCAATTTCCAATCACAAACATCATCATCAATTCACAAATCAAGTCCTCAAGGCTCGACCCCTCCCTCGGGTCTACCCGGGATAGTCACAATCACACTTTAGATTAAAATCATGTGGTAGTAAGTAAATCAAGCAAGGGAGATAGGTCACTGTATCTCAACTGACTATGTCGGCCAACTATGTCACATATCATCCCAAACCACACGGATCCCGTTGTGCGGGCTATCATGTTGGCACGAAGGTGGGTTAGTTCTCCGCCAGACTTTCTCAAATCAAGTAACCACTAAGCGATACATCGTACTCCATGTGATATACACGGTACATCGTACTCCGCGGACCCATAACAAGGTTGGGGGTGCCTGCCGTAGGTCTTATCTACCCCATACCAAGTGCAACCTCTAGTCTCAAGTGCACGTGGGAGTACTCTTAATTCCAGGTCCTAGCCCCTCATGGCCTTGTTCTCCCCTGTTGGGTTCCCTGATTCTGGCCCTAGCCCCTCACCCTCACCCCACTCAAGAGGTCTGTTAGGCCTGTTGGGTTTCCTGAATGGATTATGTCAGGTCCTAGTCCCTCACCCTCACCCCACTCAAGAGGTCTGTCAGGCCTGTTGGGTTCCCTGAGTTAATCTGTATTACCCTCACCACGGCCCCATACATACCACAGTGTGAAAACCAGCGCGAGCTATGCTCTAGCTTGAATTCATGCATCAAAACCAATCACCTCGTACGAGCAATGCTCTAGTACGACATTTATGCATAAAACATGTAGAAACCACGTACGAGCATAGCTCCAGTACGGTTATATGCATAAGAAAACCATCAAAAACCACATATGAGCAAAAGCTTAAGTACGGTTTATAAAACATCGTCACAATTCAAATCAAAGTGCGAGCTAAGCTCCAGCACGTTTCACACAAGTGAAAATATCAAAATCCAGTGCGAGCTAGGCTTTAGCGTGATTTATATCATACAAATACGATAGGCGGCTCATACACAATCAAACAATCTCGGTAACTGGGTTTAGCACTTCGCAAATGCTTTTTCCACAACATCAATAAAACACTAGCCGGCCCATCTACAAGCTTGCTTAAAATGAAGCAATTACGTTTTGTAAAACATCAAAACATTAGATTTATGCAATTATTAGCCTTACTATCCCATTTCATAGAATCCACTTCAAAACCAAAATCACGCATATACTTATCATCATTCATGAATACCATCAATCATTTATTTGAGCAACCATGCATTTCATAAAACACCCAATATTCACCCACAAGTTCAAAGTACGAGCAGCTATCTCTATATACTCACAAAATTCCATTACTTGGAATGGCGATGCGTGATTCCACTTTCTTAAAGTTGCTTACTCGTACGGCTCTATTCGTTTCCAACGAATTCTTCGGGACTGCACATAAACGAAATTTTGAATCGTTTTAGCGCTTTATAATCTAACTTTTGCATTTACTATAGTTGATTCGACCTATCGTCTCTATTAACACTTGTGAGGCCTCGTTTCATTACTTTACCCATAACTCAAGTCTATGGATTCTTTTAGGCCTATTAACTCATTCCAAATCGATATTAAATCGATATCAAGCTCATAGTGTTCATATTTCATTGATTTCCTCACTATGGAATTTTATCAAGCATCTCATATACCCATCTTCATGTCTTCTCTAAACTCAAATTATAACTCCACATAACCATTCCAAATCACCCACATTACTCAAATAACAACTTATCATAACCCATAAACCACCAACTCCCCAAATCACACTTCCTCACACTAGAGGCATTCTATTTTCTAGGTTACATTAGTTTCTAACACAACCTAGGTGTTTCCAACCATCCATACTCATGCCAAACAACTCCAAAATCAATTAAATACATAATGTACTTAGGCTGGAGTATTAGAAGCTTACCAAATCTGATTTCTCTTCTTGCTCCAAATGACAATGCCCTTAGCTCCTTCAATACCAACAATGGGATTTTGTGTTCCAACTATGTTGTTCTGTTCCTCAAACAACTTAGTGTCTAATGGCCTCCCCTCAATTATTATTGGAAATAGTTGATTTTAGAGAGAGAAATTTAGGTTTTTGGGTTGAAAATGGAAGGATGGTGTTTTTCCTAAAATTTTCAAATTTTTAGCACTCCTTTTATAGAAATCACTTGAGGAGATCGATCTTCACCAAGAGGAGATCGATTTGGTCCCCTTAAATCCCTCTTTTTCATGGTAATTTAAGCATGAGATCGATCTGTCGAAGCTTGAGATCGATTTTCTCCCAAACAGAGAGCTAAGGAGATCGATCTGTATGCTTGAGGATTGATCTTTTCATTATAGAATGGTTAGGAGATCGATCTAGCCCCATTGGAGAACGATCTGCTCTATTCCATTGCCCAAATAAGAGCATTCTGGCTCTTCCAGGTCGATCTTTCATCCTATGAGATCGATCTGGCCTTCATACTTTCCAGATTTTCTACAGTTTTTCTACAGCAACTTACACCAAAACATCCTTAATCTACTGCCATAGTCATTTTTTCATCCATCCACCTTTATGACTTGAAAATGGCCTCTATTGATACCTTATACATATTGAAACTTATGTGCTTTACTTGTATATCCAAAGGTCTACTATATCAAACCCAATTGAAGTATTTATATTCATGAAACTTCCTTCCATTAACCACACTATTCATTTTGAGTTCCAATCACACTCATCACTTATAAGAACTCATTTCTTTATGTTCATACACAATGAAACTTGTATGTACATTACAAATCATATTACACATATGTACATTGAATCCATGGACTTACATCAATCATACTTTACATTAGAAGTCCATTCACTTTTATTACACATTACAACTATACATGTATGGGGTCTCACAAGTACGTTTCAGATACCGCACAGCGAAACATGAAAATGGTATTTTTGGGACTGACCTGAGGGAGTAGGACTGTGGATGAGTATGAGACGACCTGTATCTCCCTGGGCAGATATGATCCCAACACTATGAGTAATGAGGCCAAGAAAATTCAGAAGTTTGTGGATGGAGTGAGACCGACCATCAGATCTAGGCTGGTTCCCCTGGATATACCGACCTATGAGGAGGCAGTCGCAGGGCGTAATTATGTGAACAAGATGTTGATAGAATCACCTCAGAGTTTGGGAAGGTTGGTAAGATGAGGGGCAGAGATAAGAAAAGACTAGTGATGGATAAAGGCTTTAGTTATAAGGGAAGCAAGAGGTTTGCTGGAAAAAGGTCGAGGATCGAGGAGATCCGGGAGAGGACAGGTAATACTCCCATGTATTCGGCCATTGCTCCAGCTAAGAAAATTTTGATTGGAGGGCCACAACCTACTACAGAGCAGTGTAGCAAGTATGTAGGTACCATGGAACTCAACCATACTATGAACCCATGTAGTATGCTTCAGATGTGGGAAGCTAGGGCACATAATCAGAGATTGCCCAGAGATGATAGAGAGAGCCCCACAGAAGGACATAGAGCCAGAGAGAGCTCTAGTTGGGACAGCTACTCCGAGAAGGAGGGCTACGGTTGAGGAAAAGGGGAAATAGGCAGTGGGTGTAAGCAAAGGACGAGTGCACGCACTAGACTAGGATACTATGGATCAATCTTCGGATGTGGTTAAAGGTACCATCCAAATCTTTAATTTAGAAGCTTACGTATTGTTTGATCCTGGCATCACGTATTCCTTTGTATCGCCATCCTTTACATGTAAATTGTTGAAGCATGTAAAACCCACACTGCTAGATAAGTGTTGTTAATATCTACCCCTATGAATGATAGTTAGTTGACTGAGCATGTATATAGAAGTTGTAAGATGAGGATGGGAAGTAAAGAAATGAGAGCCGATTTAATTTTGTAAAATATGGGTGATTTTGATGTAATCCTAGGGATGGATTGGCTGGCTGTAAATCATGTTGTTATGGATTGTCATGCAAAAACTTTGATGTTTCCAAGGATAGACAACCTTGTAGTAAATTTTGTGAAATGAAATTAAAGAACATGATTATTATAAGTGTGATGAGTACAATCTTGATACATGATGTACGGAAGATAAATCAGTTTATCAATCTTGTGTGTGAATATATGATTTATGATTACTAATGGTGGAAAGAATAATGTGAAGGGTTCATCGCTTATATGATTGAGACGGATAAGGCACGTTCGAAATTAGGAGACATACTAGTGGTTAAGGAGTTTCCAGATGTCTTTTCGGATGAGTTACTAGGGTTACCTCCAGATAGGGAGATGGAGTTTGGTATAGACTTGGCACCTGGTACAGAGCCGATATCTAAGCCACCGTACAGAATGGGTCAAGTTAAGTAAAAGGAGTTAAGGAAACAGTTACAGGAGTTGCTAAAGAAGGGGTTCATCAGACCTAGCGTCTCACCTTGGGGAGCACCGGTTCTGTTTGTAAGGAAGAAGGATGGAAGCCTCCGACTGTGTATAGATTACCGATTGTTGAATAAGGCCACCATCAAGAATAATTATCCCCTTCCACGCATCGATGACTTGTTGGATCAACTTAAGGGTGCGCAGGTATTTTCCAAGATAGATCTGAGATCAGGGTACCATCAGTTGAAAATACGAGGTGAAGATGTACCCAAGATCGCTTTTTGCACCCGATATGGACATTATGAGTTCATGGTTATGCCATTCGGGTTGACGAATGCTCCCGCAGCTTTTATGTCATTGATGAATGAGGTATTTCACCAATACTTCGATCGATTTGTTATTGTGTTCATTGATGATATACTGGTGTACTCAAGATCTAGAGAGGAGCATGAGAGGCATCTAAGGATAGTGCTACAGACCCTTTGAGAGAAGAAGTTGTACGCTAAACTCAGTAAGTGCGACTTTTGGTTGGAACAGATCTCTTTTCTGGGTCATATAGTATCAAAAGATGGAGTGTCAGTGGATCCATCTAAGATTGAGCCGTAGTTCAATGGCAGAGACCCCAGACAGTGACAGAGATCAGAAGTTTCCTGGGTTTAGCTGGGTATTACGAAGGTTTGTAGAGGGATTTTCGAGGTTAGCTGCTCTTTTGACACGTCTCACAATGAAGAATGTGGAGTATGTGTGGGACGATAAGTGTGAGAAAAGCTTTGAGGAGTTGAAAAGGAGATTAACCACAGCTCTGATACTCCCCATGTCACGACCCAATTCCATTCTCTTTAACCGAAAATCACTAAAACATTTTCGCATTTTACTGTTACCTTTCCCGGTCGTGAACTAACTCACTACACACTGTTGGGCTGTGAGTCAATAATAGACTCCACATCTCATTCATTCTCAGTTAAATAAAACGATGTCATACATTTGCATTTAATCTTGTACTTATACAAAAGCATGTTTTACTGATATCTACATCCCCCATAATTACAACTCACAAGAATATTGTGCTTTTACATTGTTTAGATACAAAAAGAATCACTGTGTATATACCTCTAAGCGATGGAGATGCAGCGGAGTCCAAAATACCACGCCTCAGTCCTCACTGGGCTACTATGCAGGCTCTGTAGGGGGAAAATAGAGAGGGATGAGCAACCACACGCTCAGTAAGGCAATAATTCAAGCATGGTAGATAACTACTCTATCTACATGCTGATAGTGTTATGCATAAATCATTTATGGTAGGAGCATGAGGAAGTAAAACTATGAAATATGAGTATACATATATATCATGTATCAAAATCATGTACATTGGCATATAAAACATGGTAAAAACATCATGTATAAATCATCTCATGCTCAATCTCATTTAAATTCAAAAAAAGGGCAATTCATTAAGAAACCTCCTTTTTAAAGCCACGTCATAAAAGTCTTTCTCAAACACATACAATCTCATCACATCAATTCATAATCACAACCTTATTTTCATTTCATAAATCAATTGCACGAGGCTCGACCCCTCCTTGGGGTCTACCTTAAACAATCGCAAATCACGCTTAGAGATTTAAAATCATGTGGTAGTAAGTAAATCAAGCAAGGAGACAGGTTACTATATCTCAAGTGACTACGTTGGACAATCGTCACATATCATCATAGACCACACGGATCCCGGTGTTCGGGGTATCATGCTGGCACGAAGGTGGGTTAGTTCTCCGCCAGACTTTCTCAAATCAAGTAACCACCATGCGGTACATCATACTCCATGTGATATACACGGTACATCGTACTCCGCGGACCCATAACAAGGTTGGGGGTGCCTGCCATAGGTCTTATCTACCCCAAACCAAGTGTAACCTTTATAGTCTCAAGAGCGCGTGGGAGTAACCTCAATACCAGGTCCTAGCCCCTTATGGCCTTGCTCGCCACTATTGGGTTCCCTGATTCAGGTCCTAGCCCCTCACTCTCACCCCACTCAAGAGGTCTGTTAGGCCTGTTGGGTTCCCTGAATGGATTTTGTCAGGTCCTAGTCCCTCACCCTCACCCCACTCAAGAGGTCTGTTAGGCCTGTTGGGTTCCCTGAACACCAATCCGTATCTCTCACCACGGCCTCATACATACCACAGTGTGAAAACCAGCGCGAGCTACGCTCTAGCACGAATTCATGCATCAAAACCAATCACTTCGTACGAGCAACGCTCTAGTACGGCTTTTATGCATAAAAATATGAAGAAACCACGTACGAGCATAGCTCCAGTACGGTTATATGCATAAGAAAAACCACTCAAATCCACGTACGAGCGTAAGCTCCAGTACGGTTTATAAAATATCGTCACAATTCAAATCAAAGTGCGAGCTAATCTCAAGCACATTTCACACAAGTGAAAACATAGAAATCTAGCGCGAGTGAGGCTCTAGCGCAAATTCAATCACATACACACAATAGGCGGCTCACATGCATTCAAAACATCTCAAAACATGCTTAGCGCCTCACATGGACTATTTCACAGCATCATTCAAGTACTAGCCAGCCTATCCTTTTATTTGCTCAAATCAAAGCATTGTGTTTTGTAAAAGCATTCAAAACACGTGATTTATGCAATTATTAGCCTTACTATCCCTTTTTATACATCCATGTAAAACCAAATCATCCAATATTCACAACTATTTTTGCATACCAAACAACCAATTTCTCAAACGTTCATGCATTTCATAAACACCCTATAATCCCGCAAATTACGAGCAGCTACCTCTATATACTTACAGAATTCCCTTACCTGGAATCGCGATGTGTGATTCCACTTCCTTAAAGCTGCTACTCGTACCACTCGATTCGTTTCCAACGGACTCTTCGAGACTGCATAAAATCATATTCCACATTATATTCGATCCGTATAATATGACATCGTGCATTCACTATAGTCAATTCGACCTATAGTTTCTAGTGACGCTCTTAAGGCCTCATTTCATTACTTTACCCATAACTCGAGTCTATGGATTCTTTTAGGCCTATTAACTCATTCCAAATCGATATTAAATCGATATCAAGCCCATAGTGTTCATATTTCATTGATTTCCTCACTATGGCATTTATCAAGCATTTACATACTCATTTTCATAATTCCACTTAAACTCACATTATAACTCCACATAACCATTCCAAATCATCCGCATTGCTCATTTAACTACTTTAGCATGCCTATAAACCACCAACTCCCCAAATCACACTCTCACACTAGAGGCATTCCATTTTCTAGGTTACATTAGTTTCTAACACAACCTAGGTGTTTCCATCCATACATACTCATGCCGAACAACTCCAAAATCAATTAAATAGACAATGTACTTGGATTGGAGTGTTAGAATCTTACCAAATATGATTTTTCTCCTTGCTCCAAATGTCAATGCCCTTATCTCCTTCAATAACCCCTATAGGATTTTGGGTTCCAACTATGTTGTTCTCTTCCTCAAGATGAACAACTTAATGTCTAATGGTCTCCCCTCAATTCTTGCTGGAAATGACTGATTTTAGAGAGAGAAAGTTGGGTTTTTGGGTTAGAAATGGAAGATTGGTGTTTTTCCTGAAATTTTTAGATTTTCAGCCCTCCTTATATAAAAATAGGTTGAGGAGATCGATCTGGTCTAAAAGGAGATCGATCTGGTCCTCTTAAATCTCTCATTTCATGAAATTTTAAGCATGAGATCGATCTGTCGAAGCATGTGATCGATCTGGTCCCAAACAGAGAGCTAAGGAGATCGATCTGGGTGCTTGAGGATCGATCTTTTCATCACAGAATGCTTAGGAGATCGATCTGGCCCCATTGGAGATCGATCTGCTATATTCCATTGCCCAAATAAGAGCATTCTGGCTCTTCCAGATCGATCTCTCATCCTATGAGATCGATCTGACCTTCATGTTTTCCAGATTTCCTGCGGTTTCCTTGCTGCAACT
This sequence comes from Firmiana major, assembly GCA_033439115.1. Taxonomy (NCBI): domain Eukaryota; kingdom Viridiplantae; phylum Streptophyta; class Magnoliopsida; order Malvales; family Malvaceae; genus Firmiana; species Firmiana major. The sequence continues at coordinate 39,051,253 of CM065895.1, forward strand.
CACACCAACACATCCTTAATCTGCTGCCATGGCCATTTTCTCATCCATCCACCTTTATAACTTGAAAATGGCATCCATTCATACCTTATGCACATTGAAACTTGTGTGCATTCATTGTATACCCAAAAGTATCACATTCTAAACTAAATGAGAGCTCAACTTCATTCCATTTTACCACACTACTCATTTTGAGTTCCAATCACATTCATCACTTACAAGAACTCATTTCTTCATATTCATACTTAATGAAACTTGTATGTACGTTACAAATCATATTACACATATGTACATTGAATCCATGGACTTACATCGATCATACTTTACATTAGAAGTCCATTCACATCCATTACACATTACAACTTTACATATACGGGGTCTCACATTCTCCCCTCCTTCAAGGAATTTGGTCCTCCAAATTAGAACCAAGTCACTCTTCAAAAAGTTGGGGGTACTTCTCCCGTATCAAGTTCTCCAATTCCCATGTGGCCTCTTCCGCCGTGTGATGTTGCCAAAGAACTTTCACCAAGGGAATTGTCTTATTCCGCAACACTTTCTCTTTTCTGTCCAATATCCGAACCGGCTTCTCAATATACGTCATACTCTCATGGAGCTCCAACGGCTCATATCTTATAACGTGTGCCGGGTCCAGGTCATACTTCCGAAGCATCGAGACATGGAAGACGTTGTGGACATTTGCCAAGTCCGGTGGCAATGCCAACCTATACGCCTTATCTCCCACTCTCTCCAAAATCTCGAAGGGTCCGATATATCTAGGGCTCAGCTTGCCCTTCTTACCAAATCTCATAATACCCTTCGATGGTGATACCCTCAGAAACACCGACTCACCCTCATCAAACTCCAGTGGTCTTCGTCTCTTGTCAGCATAACTCTTTTACCGACTCTGAGCTGTCCGTAATCTCTCATATATCAATTGGACGTCCTCAGATGCTTGCTGCACTAAGTCCGGAGCAAAAATCTATCTGTCACCAACCTCTTCCCATCCAATGGGGGAACGACATCTACGCCCGTACAATGCCTCATAGGGTGCCATCCCGATACTCGCATGATAGCTATTATTATAAGCGAACTCGGCTAACTGCAGGTGGTCATCCCAAAAGCCTCTAAAATCCAGCACACACACTCTCAACATATCCTCGAGGGTCTGTATAGTCCTCTCTGACTGCCCATCTGTCTGAGGATGAAAAGCGGTGCTAAAACTCAGTCGGGTCCCCAGCGCTTCCTGAAAATGTTCCCAAAAATGGGAAGTGAAGCGGGCATCCCTATCAGAAGCAACGCTCACTGGTTCACCATGTAGCCGTACTATCTCTCGAATATACAGGTTCTCTAACTGACTTAGTGTATCGGTAGCTCTCATAGCCAAGAAATGGGCGGACTTAGTCAACTGGTCCACAATAACCCATATGGCATCATGACCTCTGCGGGTCCTCGGTAACCCCATCATAAAATCCATGGTGACATGCTCCCACTTCCAAGTCGGTATCGGTAGAGGCTGCAATAATCCTATAGGCTTCTGATGCTCTACCTTTACTTGCTGACAAATGAGACACTTAGCGACATATTCAGCAATGTCTCTTTTCATTCCAGACCACCAATAAACCTTCCGAAGGTTTTGATACATCTTGGTACTTCCCGGATGTATCGTATACTTCGATGAGTGAGCCTCTAATAAAATCATTCTCCTGATCTCAAGATCCTTGGGAACGAATACTCTGCCTCTGAACCTCAATAAGCCATCAGCACTCTGCTCAAAATCAATACCCACACCTGTCTGTATCTGCCTCAACCAATCGATGCACCGTCGATCGCTCTGCTGGGCTTGCCGAATACGGCCAATCAATTCTGGCTCCAGTCTTAAACTAGCCATGATCTCAAGTCTCTCAGATCCAGGTGGGGTTACATCCAAACTGAGGTTCGCAAAGTGTTCTAACAATTCATGTTCCCGTACCATCATATAAGACACCAACCCAAGGTTCTTTCTACTCAAAGCATCGGCAACTACATTTGCCTTACCCGGGTGGTACACGATTTCACAATCATAGTCTTTCAGGAGTTCGAGCCATTTCCTCTGTCTCATATTCAGCTCTTTCTGTGAGAACAGGTACTTAAGGCTCTTATGATCTGTGAACACCTGAAATTTCTCACCATAGAGATAGTGGCGCCATATTTTCAAAGCAAATACTACAGCCGCCAACTCCAAATCATGTGTAGGGTAGTTCCTCTCGTGATCTTTCAACTGTCTAGATCCATAGGCAACTACCTTCCCATCCTGCATAAGCACACAGCCCAGTCCCTGGTGTGATGCATCCGTATACACCGAGAATCCTCCTGAGCTGGTAGGAATGGTGAGAACTGGAGCAGTCGTCAATCGACGCTTAAGCTCCTCAAAACTCCTCTCACATGCCTCATCCCACACAAACTTAACATCTTTTCGCGTGAGGCGTGTTAATGGAGCAGCTAGTCTGGAGAAACCCTCTACAAATCTCCGATAATATCCTACCAATCCCAGAAAACTCCTGATCTCAGTTACTGTCTTGGGTTGTTCCTACTGTACAACTGCCTCTATCTTGGATGGATCTACCGATACCCCATCCTTTGACACAACATGCCCTAAAAATGAGATCTGTTCCAACCAAAAGTTACACTTGCTGAGTTTGGCATACAATTCTCTCTCTCGAAGGGTCTGCAGAACTATCCTCAAGTGCTCCTCATGATCTTCCCTGGACTTGGAATACACCAAAATGTCATCAATGAACACTATTACAAACTTGTCCAGGTATGGCTTGAATATATCATTCATCAATGCCATAAATGCTGCGGGAGCATTCGTCAATCCGAATGGCATCACCAAAAACTCGTAGTGGCCATAACAGGTACGAAATACTGTCTTGGGTACATCTCCACTCCTGATCCTCAACTGATGATACCCTGATCGCAGATCTATCTTAGAAAATACTTCGGCTCCCTGGAGCTGATCCAACAAATCATCGATTCTTGGAAGGGGGTACTTGTTCTTAATGGTGGCCTTATTCAACAACCTGTAATCTATACACAGTCGGAGGCTTCCATCCTTCTTCCTTACAAATAGAACCAGTGCTCCCCAAGGTGAGACACTCGGTCTAATAAACCCCTTCTCCAGCAACTCTTGCAGCTGTTTCTTCAGCTCTTCCAATTCTATCGGAGCCATTCTATAGGGTGGCTTCGATATCGGCTCTGTACCAGGCACTAGCTCAATGCAAAATTCCATTTCACTTTCAGGTGGTAGTCCTGGTAATTCATCCGGAAAGACATCAGGGTAATCCGTAATTACGGCTATGTCCCTCAATTCCGAGTGTGCCTCAGCTATATCAACCACGTATGCAATGAACCCTTCACATTATCCTCTCCATCGTTAGTAACATAAACCATCACTCCACATTCCACATTTATCATAAACAATAATTTATCTCTCAAGCAATATGCATTTAAAATCATACTCCTTTATTTACAACAAACATGCTATTTTCATATCATTTCTTTTCATCAAAATTTACAATAAGATTGTCTAATCCTGAAAACATCAATGTTTTGGCATGACAATCCATCACAACACGATTGGTAGCCAACCAATCCATTCCCAAAATTACATCAAAATCATTCATATTCAATAAAATCAAATTGGCTATCATTTCCTTCCCCTCTATCTTTAACTTACAATCTCTACATACATGCTCAGTCAATTGACTATCATTCAGGGGTGTGGAAATCATCAACATTTTATCCAACAATGTTGGTTTCACATATTTCAACAATTTATGTGCAAAGGAAGGTGATATGAAAGAATGCGTGGCACCAGGATCAAATAATACCAATGCTTCTAAATCAAAGATTCGGATGGTACCTTTAATCACATCCGTCAATGCGTCTGCAGTGTCCTGGTCCAGTGCGTGCACCCTTCCTCTGGTCACACCCGCAACCTGTTTCCCTTTCTCCTCAGCTGTAGCCCTCCTCCTCGGGGCTGCTGTCTCAACTGGAGCTCCCTCAAGCTCTTTGCCCTTCTGTGGGGCAACCTCAATCATCTCAGTGCAGAACCTCGATATGTGTCCTGGCTTCCCATACCTAAAACACGAAACAGGGGGCACCTGACCCGGCCTAGTCCCATGGTATCTCCCACATCTCCTACACTGATCCGTGGTAGGTCGTGGTCCTCCAATAGCTATACCCCTCAGTGCAGTCAAGGCTGGGTATACGGGAGGTCTAGCAGCTCTCTCCTGCACCTCCTCGATCTTAGGTCTCTTCTCAAAATACCTTGGGCCTCCTTTCCTAGCCACTCTATCCCTCCCGGATCTCTTTCGATCTATGTCCTTTCTAACATTGATTCTCCCAAGCTCGGAGGCATTTCGCTCAAAGTCTTGCTCACACAACTGAGCCTTATGTACAGCCTCCTCATAAGTCAAAATGTTGAAGGGAGCTAGCTTAGTCAGGATGGCCAATCTCAATCCATCCATAAACTTCTGTATCTTTCGGGTCTCACTACCCATCGTGTCCGGGTCATATCTCCCTAAGGACATAAACTTGGACTCATATTCGTCCACAGTCCGGTTCCCCTGAACCAAATTCATAAATTCCATTCGCAGTTTCCTCTGTGTGGTAGCTGGAATATACTGTCTTCTGAAGGCCTCTAGAAATATCTCCCATGAGATCTCAGAGTGTCTGGCCCTCAAAATAACCTCGGTGGACCTCCACCAATGCTCGGCCTCACCTTTCAACATAAACACGGCAAAGGCTACCTTCTCAACTAAAGTGCATCGAAAAAACCTATATAGTTTCTCCATCTCATACACCCAATCCTCCGTAACCACTGGGTCCTTCACCCCTCTAAACACTGGGGGCTTCAGCGCTTGAAACTCTCGCAACCTGCTTAAGTCGCAGTCATACCCCAAATCACTACCGCTTTGCTGTGGAGCGATAGGAGAATCTGTATCCTGTACTGGAGGTGGTGTAACTGTAGCTGTCTCAGCAGTCTGAGGTCTCTCCACCTCTGCAGCTGCCTGTTCAGTAGTAGGCTGTGCCGCGGGACCTCGTCTATCAACGGCACCCAATGCCTGCGTGACTATCTCCACCAAATTCTCGATACTCCGCTCTAACCTAGCGAAGTGAGCCTCAGTATCCTCTGCTCTCCCAGCAGGGTTCTGTGGAGCCTGCTCAGTCTGTGGCTCCGTACGGCTCCCAGGCCTACCCCTACGGCCTCTAGCTTGTGCTCTCTCCCCTCTACCTTTGAGTGTAACTGGCATAGTGCTTAACTTCCTGTATTATAATAATTCATTAAGCTCAATCCATCACCGTATACACAGTTATATCTAAACAAAAGCACAGTACTATGGGGATGTACTTTCCTACATTTTATTAATGACTCACATCAGGCAAACACAGCTCTGATACCAATCTTTGTCACGACCCAATTCCATTCTCTTTAACCTAAAATCACTAAAAAAATTTTGCATTTTACTGTTACCTTTCCCGGTCGTGAACTAACTCACCACACACTATTGGGCTGTGAGTCAATAATAGACTCCACATCTCATTCATTCTCAGTTAAATAAAATGATGTCATACATTTGCATTTAATCTTGTACTTATACAAAAGCATGTTTTACTGACATCTACATCCCCCATAATTACAACTCAAAAGAATACTGTGCTTTTACATTGTTTAGATACAACAAGAATCACTGCGTATATACCTCTAAGCGATAGAGATGCAGCGGAGTCCAAAATACCATGCCTCAGTCCTCACTGGGCTACTATGCACGCTCTGTAGGGGGAAAATAGAGAGGGATGAGCAACCACACGCTCAGTAAGGCAATAATGCAAGCATGGTAGATAACTACTCTATCTACATGCTGATAGTGTTATGCATAAATCATTTATGGTAGGAGCATGAGGAAGTAAAACTATGCCATATGAGTATACATATATATCATGTATCAAAATCATGTACATTGGCATATAAAACATGGTAAAAACATCATGTATAAATCATCTCATGCTCAATCTCATTTAAATTCATAAAAAAGGGCAATTCATTAAGAAACCTCCTTTTTAAACCCACGTCATAAAACTCTTTCTCAAACACATACAATCTCATCACATCAATTCATAATCACAACCTCATTTTCATTTCATAAATCAATTCCACGAGGCTCGACCCCTCCTTCGGGTCTACCTTAAACAATCGCAATTCACACTTAGAGATTTAAAATCATGTGGTAGTAAGTAAATCAAGCAATGAGACAGGTTACTATATCTCAAGTGACTACGTTGGCCAATCGTCACATATCATCCCAGACCACACGGATCCCAGTGTGTGGGGTATCATGCAGGCACGAAGGTGGGTTAGTTCTTCGCCAGACTTTCTCAAATCAAGTAACCACCACGCGGTACATCGTACTCCGCGGACCCATAACATGGTTGGGGGTGCCTGCCATAGGTCTTATCTACCCCATACCAAGTGTAACCTTTATAGTCTTAAGAGCGCGTGGGAGTAACCTCAATACCAGGTCCTAGCCCCTCATGGCCTTGCTCGCCCCTGTTGGGTTCCCTGATTCAGGTCCTAGCCTCTCACCCTCACCCCACTCAAGAGGTCTGTTAGGCCTGTTGGGTTCCCTGAATGGATTATGTCAGGTCCTAGCCCCTCACCCTCACCCCACTCAAGAGGTCTGTTAGGCCTGTTGGGTTCCCTGAATGGATTATGTCAGGTCCTAGCCCCTCACCCTCACCCCACTTAAGAGGTCTGTTAGGCCTGTTGGGTTCCCTGAACACCAATCCGTATCTCTCACCACGGCCTCATACATACCACAGTGTGAAAACCAGCGCGAGCTACGCTCTAGCGCGAATTCATGCATCAAAACCAATCACTTCGTACGAGCAACGCTCTAGTACGGTATTTATGCATAAAAATATGAAGAAACCACGTACGAGGATAGCTCCAGTACGGTTATATGCATAAGAAAAACCACTCAAATCCACGTACGAGCGTAAGCTCCAGTACGGTTTATAAAATATCGTCACAATTCAAATCAAAGTGCGAGCTAAGCTCAAGCATGTTTCACACAAGTGAAAACATAGAAATCTAGCGCGAGCGAGGCTCTAGCGCGAATTCAATCACATACACACGATAGGTGGCTCACATGCATTCAAAACATCTCAAAACATGCTTAGCGCCTCACATGGCCTATTTCACAGCATCATTCAAGTACTAGCCAGCCTATCCTTTTATTTGGTCAAATCAAAGCATTATGTTTTGTAAAAGCATTCAAAACACGTGATTTATGCAATTATTAGCCTTACTATCCCTTTTTATACATCCATGTAAAACCAAATCATCCAATATTCACAACTATTTTCTCATACCAAACAACCAATTTCTCAAACGTTCATGCATTTCATAAACACCCTATAATCCCGCAAATTACGAGCAGCTACCTCTATATACTTATAGAATTCCCTTACCTGGAATCGCGATGTGTGATTCTACTTCCTTAAAGCTGCTACTTGTACCACTCGATTCGTTTCCAACGGACTCTTTGAGACTGCACAAAATCGTATTCCGCATTATATTCGATCCGTATAATATGACATCGTGCGTTCACTATAATCAATTCGACCTATAGTTTCTAGTGACGCTCTTAAGGCCTCGTTTCATTACTTTACCCATAACTCGAGTCTATGGATTCTTTGAGGCCTATTAACTCATTCCAAATCGATATTAAATCGATATCAAGCCCATAGTGTTCATATTTCATTGATTTCCTCACTCTGGCATTTATCAAGCATTTACATACTCATTTTCATAATTCCACTTAAACTCACATTATAACTCCACATAACCATTCCAAATCATCCACATTGCTCATTTAACTACTTTAGCATGCCTATAAACCACCAACTCCCCAAATCACACTCTCACACTAGAGGCATTCCATTTTCTAGGTTACATTAGTTTCTAACACAACCTAGGTGTTTCCATCCATACATACTGATGCCGAACAACTCCAAAATCAATTAAATAGACAATGTACTTGGATTGGAGTGTTAGAATCTTAACAAATATGATTTTTCTCCTTGCTCCAAATGCCAATGCCCTTATCTCCTTCAATACCCACTATAGGATTTTGGGTTCCAACTTTGTTGTTCTCTTCCTCAAGATGAACAACTTAATGTCTGATGGTCTCCCCTCAATTCTTGCTGGAAATGGCTGATTTTAGAGAGAGAAAGTTAGGTTTTTGGGTTAGAAATGGAAGATTGGTGTTTTTCCCCAAATTTTTAGATTTTTAGCCCTCCTTATATAGAGATAGCTTGAGGAGATCGATCTGGTCCAAGAGGAGATCGATCTGGTCCCCTTAAATCTCTCATTTTCATGAAATTTTATGCATGAGATCGATCTGTCGAAGCATGAGATCGATCTGGTCCCAAACAGAGAGCTAAGGAGATCGATCTGGGTGCTTGAGGATCGATCTTTTCATCACAGAATGCTTAGGAGATTGATCTATCGAAACTTGTGTGCATTCATTGTATACCCAAAAGTATCACATTCCAAACTAAATGAGAGCTCAACTTCATTCCATTTTACCACACTACTCATTTTGAGTTCCACTCACATTCATCACTTACAAGAACTCATTTCTTCATATTCATACTTAATGAAACTTGTATGTTCGTTACAAATCATATTACACATACGTACATTGAATCCATGGACTTACATCGATCATACTCTACATTACAAGTCCATTCACATCCATTACACATTACAACTTTACATATACGGGGTCTCATGCACCATTCTTACTAGCTCAGGAGGTTTCTCGGTGTATACAGATGCTTCACACCTAGGACTGGGTTACGTATTGATGCAGGATGGGAAGGTAGTAGCCTATGGATCTAGACAATTAAAGGATCATGAGAGGAACTACCCGACCCATGACTTGGAGTTGGCGACTGTAGTGTTTGCATTGAAAATATGGCGCCACTATCTTTATGGTGAGAGATTTCATGTCACGACCCATTTTCATTCCCATTAACTGAAAATCACTATAAATTTTTTATGTTTTACCGTTACCTTACTCGGTCGTGAACAAACCTACCACCACATTGTTGGGCTGTGAGTCAATAATAAACATCACATCTCATTCATTCTCAGTTAAATACAACGATGTCATACATTCGCATTTAATCGTGTACTGACATCTACATCCCCCATAACTACAACTCAAAAGAATACTGTGCTTTTACATTGTTTAGATACAAAAAGAATCACTGTGTATATACCTCTGTGTGATGGGGATGCAGCGGATGTCCAAATTACCACACCTCAGTCCTCACTGGGCTACTATGCACGCTCTGTATGAGGGGGAAAATAGAGAGGGATGAGCAACCACAAGCTCAGTAAGGCAATAATGCAAGCATGGCAGATAACTACTCTATCTACATGCTGATAATGTTATGCATAAATCGTTTATGGTAGGAGCATGAGGAAGTAAAACTATGCCATATGAGTATACATATATATCATGTATCAAAATCATGTACATTGACATATAAAACATGGCAAAAACATCATGTATAAATCATCTCATTCTCAATCTCATTTAAATTCATAAAAAGGGCAATTCATTAAGAAACCTCCTTTTTAAACCCACGTCATAAAACTCTTTCTCAAACACATACAATCCCATCACATCAATTCACAATCACAACCTCATTTTCATTTCACAAATCAATTCCACGAGGCTTGACCCCTCCTTCGGGTCAACCTTGAACAATCACATTCACACTTAGAGATTAAAATCATGTGGTAGTAAGTAAATCAAGCAAGGAGACAGGTTACTATAACTCATCTGACTATGTTGGCCAATCGTCACATATCATCCCAGACCACACGGATCCTGGTGTGTGGGGTATCATGCTGGTATGAAGGTGGGTTAGTTCTCCGCCAGACTTTCTCAAATCAAGTAACCACCACGCGGTACATCGTACTCCATGTGATATACACGGTACATCGTACTTGGCGGACCCATAACAAGGTTGGGGGTGCCTGTCGTAGGTCTTATCTACCTCATACCAAGCGTAAGCTCTATAGTCTCAAGTTCACGTAGGAGTACCCTCAATACCAGGTCTTAGCCCCTCATGGCCTTGCTCGCCCCTGTTGGGTTCCCTGATTCAGGTCCTAGCCCCTTACCCTCACCCCACTCAAGAGGTCTGTTAGGCCTGTTGGGTTCCCTGAACACCAATCTGTATCTCTCACCACGGCCTCATACATACCATATTGTGAAAACCAGCGCGAGCTACGCTCTAACGCGAATTCATGCATCAAAACCAATCACTTCGTATGAGCAACGCTCTAGTACGGCATTTATGCATAAAAATATGAAGAAACCACGTACGAGCATAGCTCCAGTACGGTTATATGCATAAGAAAAATCACTCAAATCCACGTATGAGCAAAAGCTCCAATACGGTTTATAAAACATCATCATAGTTCCAAAACAAAGTGCGAGCTAAGCTCTAGCACATTTCACACAAGTGAAAATTTTGAAATCCAGCACGAGCGAGGCTCTAGCACGAATTAAATCACATACACACGATAGGCGGCTCACATGCATTCAAAACATCTCAAAACAAGCTTAGCGCCTCACATAGGCTATTTCATAACATCATTCAAGTACTAGCCAGCCTATCCTTTTATTTGCTCAAATCAAAGCATTGTGTTTTGTAAAAGCATTCAAAACACGTGATTTATGCAATTATTAGCCTTACTATCCCTTTTTAATAACCATTTCAAACAATCAAATCTCATACAAATACTCATAGTAATTTCCATACATCTTCAAACACATTTCTATAAACTCATGCACATTTCCAAAGCCCTATACACCCACAAAATACGAGCAGCTACCTCTATATACTTACAGAATTCCCTTACCTGAAATCGCGACGCATGATTCCATTTCCTTAGCCCTGCTCACTCGTGTTGTCTGATTCGTCTTCAACGAACTCTTCAGAACTGCACACAATCATATTTCACATTATATTCGATCCATATAATGCAACCCTTGTGCTTGCTATAGTCAATTCAATCTATAGCCTCTATTAACGCTTATGAGGCCTCGTTTCATTACTTTACCCCTAACTCGAGTCTATGGATCTTCTTAGGCATATTAACTTCTTCCAAATCGATATTAAATCGATATTAAGCTCATAGAATTCATATTTCATTAATTCCCTCACTATGGCATTTATCAAGCATATACATACTCATTTTCACAATTCCTCCAAACTCACAATGTAATTCCATTTAACCATCTAAAATCATAGACATTACCTCAATACAACTTTAGCATGCCCATAATTCATAAACTCATTTAACCCATATCTTCTCACATTATACCCATTCTAGGTTTTCTAGGTCACACCAATTCCACCACATCCCTAGATAATCTATCCATCAATACACATCCAACTCAACTCTAAAATCACTTAAATAAATAATGTACTTGGATTGAAGTATTAGAATCTTACCAAAATCTGATTTTTTTCTTGCTCCAAATGTCAATGCCCTTAGCTCCTTCAATACCAATAATGGGATTTTAGGTTTCAACTATGTTGTTCTCTTCCTCAAGATGAACAACTTAGTGCCTAATGGCCTCCCCTCAATTTTTACTGGAAATGGCTGATTTTAGAGAGAGAAAGTTAGGTTTTTGGGTTAGAAATGGAAGGTTGGTGTTTTTCTCAAAATTTTCTGATTTTCAGCACTCCATTTATAGAAATCACTTGAGGAGATGGATTTGCACCAAGAGGAGATCGATCTGGTCCCCTTAGATCCCTCTTTTCATGACATTTTAAGCATAAGATCGATCTGTCGAAGCATGAGATCGATCTGCTCCCAAACAGAGTGTTAAGGAGATCAATCTGTATGCTTGAGGATCGATCTTTTCATTACAGAATGCTTAGGAGATAGATCTGGCCCCATTGGAGATCGATCGGCTCTATTCCATTGCCCAAATAAGAGTATTCTGGCTCTTCTAGATCGATCTCTCATCCTATGAGATCGATCTGGCCTTCATGTTTTCCAGATTTCCTGCAGTTTTTCTGCTGCAACTCACACCCAATTGTCCTTAATTTGCTGCCATAATCATTTTCTTATCCATCCACCTTAATGACTTGAAAATGGCATCCATTCATACCTTATGCATATTGAAACTTGTGTGCATTACTTGTATATCCAAAAGTATCACATTCCAAACTAAATGGGAGCTTAACTTCATTCCATTTTACCACACTACTCATTTTGAGTTCCAATCACATCCATCACTTACAAGAACTCATTTCTTTATATTCATACTCAATGAAACTCGTATGTACATTACAAATCATATTACACATATGTACTTTGAATCCATGGACTTACATCAATTACAATATACCTTACAAGTCTATTGGCATTCATTGATCCAATTACACACATTACAACTATACATGTACGAGGTCTCACATTTCAGATCTACACAGATCATAAAAGCCTTAAGTACCTGTTCTCACAAAAAGAGTTGAACATGAGACAAAGGAGATGGCTCAAGCTGTTAAAGGACTATGATTGTGAGATCTTGTACCACTCAAGCAAAGTAAATGTGGTTACTAATACATTGAGTAGGAAGCATCTCGGGATGGTATCATTCATGATGATCAAGGAACACGAGCTATTGGAACAGTTCACGAACCTTAGTTTGGATGTGACCCCGCCTAGTGCTGATGGTGGATTTATGATAGCTAGCCTGCAGTTGAAACCTAATCTAGTAGATCGAATCTGACAGGCTCAGCAAGTTGATCAGCAGTGCAGTGATATTGCCGGGCAGATACAGAGGGGTATAGAGATAGACTTTGAGTTGAGTTCAGATAGATTGTTGAGGTTCAGAGGTAGGATATGTGTTCCTGATGATGCAGAGATCGAAAGGTTGATCTTGATAGAGGCTCACTCATCGAGGTATACGATACATCTAGGAAGTACTAAGATGTATCAAAACCTTCGAAAGGTTTATTGCTGGTCTGGAATGAAAAAGCACATTACTGAATACATTGCTAAGTGTCTCGTTTGTCTGTAGGTGAAGGTAGAGCATCAGAAGCCTGCAGGGTTATTGCAGCCTCTACCGATACCGACATGGAAGTGGGAGCATGTCACCTTGGATTTTATGATGGGATTACCGAGGACCTGGAGAGGTCATGCCATATGGGTGATTGTGGATCGGTTAACGAAATCAGCCCATTTTCTAGCTATGAGAGCTATTGATACTCTGACCCAGTTAGCGAACCTATATGTGTGCGAGATAGTGAGGTTACATGGAATCCCAGTGAGCGTTGTTTCTGATAGGGATTCTCACTTCACTTCCCACTTTTGGGAACATTTTCAGGAAGTGATGGGGACCCAATTGAGTTTTAGCACTGCGTTTCATCCTCAGACAGATGGTCAATCAGAGAGGAATATACAGACCCTAGAGGATATGTTGAGAGCGTGTACGTTGAATTTTGGAGGCTCTTGGGATGACCATTTGCCACTTACAGAGTTCGCCTATAATAACAGTTTTCATACGAGTATCGGGATGGCACCATATGAGGCATTGTATGGGCGTAGATGTCGTTCCCCTATTGGATGGGAAGAGATTGGTGACAGACAGATTTTTGCTCTTGACTTAGTGTAGCAGGCATCTGAGGACATCCAATTGATATGTGAGAGGTTACGGACAGCTCAGAGCAGGCAAAAGAGTTATGCTGACAAGAGACGGAGAGCACTAGAGTTTGATGTGGGTGAGTCGGTGTTCTTGAAAGTTTCTCCTTTGAAGGGAATTATGAGATTTGGGAAGAAGGGAAAGTTGAGCCCTCGATATATAGGGTCATTTCAGATACTTGATAAGGTGGGAGATAAGGCTTATAGATTGGCATTGCCACTAGAGTTGGCAAGTGTGTATAACATCTTCCACGTATCCATGTCAAGGGAGTATCACCCGGACCCGACACATGTGATAAGATATGAGCCATTGGAGCTCAACGAGGGTATGACATATTTGAGAAACCAATTTGGATATTGGATAAAAAAAGAGAAAGTGTTAAGGACAAAGACAATTCCCTTGGTGAAGGTTCTTTGGCAACATCACACGGTGGAAGAAGCCACATGGGAATTGGAAAGTTTAATGCAGTAAAAGTATCCCGAGTTATTCACAGATTGAATTGGTTCTAATTTGGAGGATCAAATTTTCTAAGTGGGGGAGAATGTGAGGCCCCGTATATGTATAATTGTATGATGATACATTCGTAATGTGAAGTATATGTGATGTAAATCCATAAGTTAATGTACACACTTGCAATAAGAGTTGTGATTGTACATACAAGTTACATTATGAATGAGTATAAAGAAATGGACATAAACATGTGAAAAATGTGAATGGGATAGAATATGAGTAGTATGGTAAATGGAATGACGGTTTGCAGGATTATGCACTTCCATTTAGTTTATATTAAGTACCTTTGGTCATACAAAGATTTTACACAAGTTTCAATAGGTATAAGGTATGAATTGATGTCATTTTCAAGTCTCAAAGATGATTGGATGAGAAAATGACTATGGCACCAAATTAAGGATGTTTTGGTATAAGTTTACTGTAGAAAAACTGTAGAAAATCTGGAAATATGAATGACAGATCGATCTCATAGGATGAGAGATCGATCTGGATGAGTCAAAATGCTTGTATTTGAGCAAAGGAATAGGGTAGATCGATCTCCAATGGGGCAAGATCGATCTCCTAAACATTCTGTAATGAAAAGATCGATCCTCAAGCCTACAAATCGATCTTCTTAGCTCTCTGTTTGGAGCAGATCGATCTCAAGCTTCGATAGATTGATCTCATGCTTAAAATGTCGTGAAAAAGAGGGATTTAAGGGGACCAGATCGATCTCCTCCTAGTGCAGATCTATCTCCTCAAGCTATTTCTATAAAAAGGAGTGTTAAAAATCTAAAAATTTCAAAAAAAAAAATATCACCCTTCCATTTTCAACCCAATAACCTAACTTTCTCTCTCTAAAATCAGCCATTTCCAAGATTTGAAAAGAGACCATTAGAAGAAAAGTTGTTCATCTTGAGGAAGAGAACAACATAGTTTGGAGGCATTTACCCAATTGTTTGATTGAAGGAACAAGGGGCATTTCTAATTGGATCAAAGAGGAAATCCAAAGAGGTAAGTTTCTAGTGCACAAATCCAAGTACATTTGTCTAGTTGATGATTATGAAGTTGATTTGGGTGTGCACATTGTGGGTAGAAACTATCTATAATGCATGGGAATGATTATGACCTAGAAATGGTTTAGAGTCAAAAAGTGGAATGTATGGAGATTAATGATTAATGAGATATGTAGAAGTTAATAATAGTGTTGTGGTATGATTTTAAGATGTTGTTAGTGGATAAATTGTGAGATTTACCTAAAAGGGGTAAAATGTGGATTAAGGCATTGGTAAATACAAAGATGAGTTATATTGACTAATGAGGTCTAATGTGAGTTAACAACTTTAACTCAAGTGGTTTGGATGATTGAATCGCAGCTTCCAAGGATACGCCGGAGCGAGTTGAGCCAAGAGCGTGAGAAACTAAGAGGAAAAGAGTCACGCCAAGTAAATCGAGGTAAGAGAATTTCGTGGACTCTTAGAGATATCTGTGCGTAATTTAGGCACTTAAATGCTTTGCTAGAATACATGAGATGTTAGGAAATGAAATTGGGTGATTGAAGGGCAAAAGTTGGGTGTTTGAGAAATGTGCATGAAAACAAAAGCATATTGCTTTGAAAGTCATGTTTTATTGCTTTTTAGCAAATGATTGGTAGGTTGGCTGATATTAAAATGATTTGTAAAAGAAATGAGTGTGTTTTGGTTTTGTTAACCATACTTTGTAAAGATTTAAGCCACCTACATGGTTTTCATGAGAATGAAAGCGTGCTAGAGTATGACTTGCACAAGATTTGACGTGTTTTATACACATGGGTGCTGGAGCTTAGCTCGCAGTAGTTTTTACATGGATTTCTTACTGGTTTTAGCATGGTGCTTAGAGCTTAGCTCGCACTAGATGCCCACCTCACTTGTTGTCGTGCTTGGAGCTTCGGGTAGATTGGGTGTCACACCAATTAAATAGGCTCGCACATGCATTGTTTTGACATGATTGATTTGTCGTGTTAGGAGCTTCGGGTAGACAAGAGGTCGTACCGATTAAATAGGCTCACACATTCGTTTTGAGATGTGGCGTGATATGATGTGTTGATTGGGTCCACGGAGTACGTTGTACCATGTTGAGATTGTGATGTGCCATCTTCGGACGAGATCTGCTATGGACCGACGGGTAGGATTTGACCCACCTCCCTTGTGAAAGCAGATAGTGGTGATATCCTGCACACCTGATCTGTGTAGTCGGTATCACAGGTTATGGCCATAGACCTTGAGGTTATTACCTATTATTTAATTGCCTATCTCACATGTCTATTGTTTTGTGAATAAATCCATGTTTGAAATGATTTGTGGGTCAGGAAAGTATGATTTGTGGGTCAGGAAAGTCTGAGGGGTGGGCTGAGACCTGACAAGTGTTGGATTGATTTGTTAATGGTTTTAAAGTGCACCGAAGCATGATGTTTAATGCCATTCTTATTTGAGAAAATGCATGATGTTTAATGCCATGCTTTATTGTTAAAATGCATGATGGTTAATGCCATGCTTACTTTAGAAAACGCATGATGAATAATGCCATGTTTTATTTTAAAAAATGCATGATGGTTAATGCCATGCTTATTGGAGAAAACGCATGATGGTAATGCCATGCTTTATTATGAACTATGCATGATGATTTATACCATGCTTTGAAATGAATTGTGCACTGGATTTTAATAGCATGAATGCTTTACATACCATGAAGACAATCATACACTTATGTTTTGAGATAAATGATGAACTAAATGCTTTTGAGCATGGCATCACGTTCACGTAGATAGTGCAGTATCTACCTATTCGCATGATTGCCTTACTAAGCGTGTGGTTTGCTCACCCCCCTTATTTTCCCCCTCTCTACAAAGTGTTGAGTATAGATTGAGCGTGACTGGAGGCGTTCCCTTTTGGTAATCCGTTGCATCCCATCGCGTAAGGTATACACACTGTTGTAATTTTGTATCTAAACTTACGATAGCATAGTAGCATTTTGTATGTAACTATTGGGGATGTAAAACAATGTAAACACATGTAACAACTCTAATATATATACATTATACAAGTGTTTACTCATAAATAATATACAAATTGAATTGGTATGGTGGAATGAGTTAGACGTCGACACACAGCCCAACTATTTAGGAGAGTTGCTGTTCACGATTGAGGTAAGGACGAATAATAAATGATGCATAAAAATACGAAACATTTGTACGTATTTTGGTAAGTTGAGGGTCATGACATGTACCCCCTTCAGTTCAGGATATTCCTCCACCGGTTCAGGATCCTGTAGCTCCATAACAGGTTGGTGGTGAAGGAGTATACTGTAAGATCAATATTTTTAGATGTAAACCTTATGGATTCATAAGTGTGGTAATGTACTTATAATGTGAAGTACAACTGATGTAAAGTCTATAAATATAATGTACATATGTGTAATATGATTTGTAATGTACATACAAGTTTCATTGTGTATGAATATGAAGGAATGAGTTCTTATAAGTGATGAATGTGAATAGAACTCAAAATGAGTAGTGTGGTAAATGGAAGGAAGTTGCATGAATATAAATGCTTCCATTTGGTTTTATATAGTATATCTTTGGATATACAAGTGATGCACACAAGTTTCAATGTGAATAAGGTATGAATGGATGCCATTTTCAAGTCATAAAAGGTGGATGGATGAGAAAATGGCTATGGTAGTAGATTAAGGATGTTTCAGTGTAAGTTACTGCAAAAAACTGCAGGAAAATCTGGAAAATATGAAGGCCAGATCAATCTCATAGGATGAGAGATCGATCTGGAAGAGCCAGAATGCTCTTATTTGGGTAATGGAATAGAGCAGATTGATCTCCAATGGGGCCAGATCGATCTCCTAACCATTCTGTAATGAAAAGAACGATCCTCAAGCTTACAGATCGATCTCCTTGGCTCTCTGTTTGGAGCAAATCGATCTCAAGCTTCGACAGATCGATCTCATGCTTAAAATGCCGTGAAAATGGGAGAATTAAGGGGACCAGATCGATCTCTTCCTAGTGCAGATCGATCTCCTCAAGCTATTTCTATAAAAGGAGCATTGAAATCTGAAAATTTCGAGAAAACAACATCACCCTTCCATTTTTCACCCAAAACCTAAGTTTATCTCTCTAAAATCAGCCATTTCTAGTAAGAATTGAGGGGAGCCTATTAGGTACCAAGTTGTTCATCTTGAGGAAGATAACAACATAGTTGAAACCCAAAATTCCATTGTTGGTATTGAAGGAGCTAAGGACATTGTCATTTGGAGCAAGAAAAGAAACCTGATTTGGTACGTTTCTAAAACTCCAGCCTAAGTACATTGTCTATTAAATTGATTTTGGAGTTGATTGGCATGTATATGGATGATAAAAATCATCTAGAAAGCAATGGAACACATATAACCTAGAAAATGGAATGCCTCTAGTGTGAGAAAGTGTGATTTGGGGAGTTGGTGGTTTATGGGTTATGATAAATTGTTATTTGTGTAATGTGGATGATTAGAAATGGGTAAATGAAGCTACATTGTGGGTTTTGTCAATTGATGAGAATGAGCACATGTAGTGTTTGATAATTTGCCATAATGAAGGAAATTTATTAAAAATGAACATTATGAGCTTAACATCGATTTAATATCGATTTTGAATGAATAAATAAGCCTAAAGGAATCCATAGACTCAAGTTATGGGTAAAGTAATGAAACGATGCCTCATAAGCGTTAATAGAGACTATAGACCGAATCGACTATAGAAAACACGAGAGTTGGATTATAATGGGCTAAAGCATTGTGGAATATGTTTATGTGCAGTTTCGGAGAGTTCATTAGTGTCACACCCCACTTATGGGAACCCTTTTATCCATACTTACTCTAATACGGTTGGGCTATGAGAAGATGTAATTACTACAATTCATTCATTTATAGCGGAAGATTTAAAACTTTAATTCACACTCCCAGGTGTGTGTGTAGATATACAAAATCAATTGTATAAATACCATGGGCTTACATATCATCCCCATAATACTGTTTACAATTCCAAGATATAACTGTGCGGTACGATATATTAGATACAAAATACTCGTATATACAATCTTATACCTTTGCGAAAATGTGGGAGTTGTTCAACACAAAAGACCTAGAGACCACCGCTCTCTTACTTCTCAGTACCTGGAGGGGGAAAATAGTGGGATGAGTAAACCACAGCTCAGTAAGGAAATGTATGCTAGCAGGTAGATATCGTACTACCTACATAGCCCATGCATGTATAAACCAAAACCGTGTTTTCATTGTAAATGGAAATATCATACGAAAAATGCATTTAAACATATTTTTCTCAATGGCATTTTTGTGTAAATCAAATATATCAAGCTTCCATTTAAAACATGCTCATAAATAGTGCCCTCACGGCATAAATGTGAAATCAGAGATTAACCAAAAACACAAAATCTCTTTCTTCCCTTAATTCACTTTTTTTGCAAATCTCTTTCTTTTCTGAGATTATCTCTGTTTCTCGAATCTCTGAGACAGGCATGGAATTTTCGGCAATCAAATATCCACGACATATGGCCATAGTCAGTGATCCCGAGCCTCACTGATCAGGTGTGCATAGGGCATCACTTCGCCTGAAGGGGAATGGGTCAGTCCAGCCCTCCGGCTCATCTCAATCAACCTCATCTCCTCGTATACTAACGGTAAAGATACGCCGTGTGTCATCTACGTAATACTCGTACTCACGTGCACCCAGCACGGTACATAGTATACCAACGGACAACTACACTGTTTTACATACGACCGTGGACCCAAGTCCATACTCCAACTCTGATGGACTTTTCATCCTAAACCATGTCTCAAATACCAGGTGAGCAAGCAGCGTGACACACAGTCATCGCAAGGCTCCAGCGCGGTACGATCTATCGTTAAGGCCCAGCCCGTTCAAATGGTCGTCGGCTGGTATCCCCTTGGGTCCCAGACCCCCAGGTTTACCTCAACTCAATAACACAGGTGCGAGTAAAGTTCCCGCACTTTCTCAAAACCATCACGCGAGTTAAAACTCCAGCACGGTACATCAAAGGCATTAAAACGGGTGTGAGCTAGCGCTTCAACACCAAATCTCATCTCAAAACTGATAGATGGCTATTTTCTCTTTTAAAAACTCAAAACATGTTTATTCATACAGCATGCCTCTTCATGCTAAAACATGTAAAATTAGCCAATCTATCATTAACATTTCTCAATCATCAAGATCAATGTAAAATAGAGAAGAACATTGAAAACATGCATATCATGCTATTTCCTTACCTTATCCCATTCTCAATACATATATACATCATAGTACTTTTCATGCTTCCATATCATTTCATAGAATTATAATATCGTATTAGTTCTATCAATATATCTACGAAATTGCTGTAAAATACGCACAAACATCTCTATAGCTAACACACAGTCTCTTACCTCACTTTACTTGTGTACAACTATCCTTCTCTACGCTTCTCGCATTCTCATCTCGACTTGCTCCGGTGTATCATTCGAAACTGAAATTCATCTATCAAACACTTGAGTTAACGTTTCTAAGTCTTATTCAACTAAGCATTTATCCAATGCCTTAAATACACATTTTACCCCTTGTGGTAAATCTCACAATTTTATCCCAATATCAACATGCCCAAACCATGCCGACAACATAATCATCCTCTCAAGATATCTCATTCATCATAAACACTTCTACATTCCACTTTCTCACGCTAGACCATTTCTAAGTTATATTCATTTCATGCCATTCTAGGTAGTTCTACCCACAAGGTGCACACCCAATTAACTTCATAATCATTAACTAGACCAATGTACTTGGATTTGTGCACTAGAACTTACCTCCTTGGATTTCCTCTTTGTTCCAATTAGAAATGCCCTTTAATCCCTCAATCCGTCAAATGGGAAAATGCCTCTAGACTATGTTGTTTTTCTCTTAGACGTGAACGACTTTGTCTCTAATAGATTTTCCTCAAATCTTACTGAAAATGGCTGGATTTAGGAGTGAGAAAGCTAGGTTTTAGAGTTGAAGTGAAAAGAAATGGTTTATCCTGAAATCTGCAGATCCAACTGCTACTATTTATAGATTTAACTTGATGAGATCGATCTTCCTTGGGTGGAGATCGATCTGGTCCTCTAAAAATCCCTCTTTTCTAAGACATTTTGAAAGCAAGAGATCGATCTGTCGAGGCTTGAGATCGATCTGCTGTCAAACAGAAGCTTAAGGAGATCGATCTGGTCTTAGGGGAGATCGATCTGCTTCCAACCCGAGAGCTAAGAAGATCGATCTGATTCCTTTGGAGATCGATCTGCTCCATTCCATTACTCACATAAGAGCATTATGGCTCTTCCAGATCGATCTCTCATCCTATGAGATCGATCTGGCCTTCACATTTCCAGATTTCCTGCAGTTTTTCTACAACAACTCCCTTCAAAACTTCCTCAATTTACCTCTATAGTCCTTTCCTCATTCATCCCTCCTTGAGACTTAAAAATGTCATCCAATCACACTTAGTACATATTAAAACTTGTGGGAAAATCTTTGTATAACCAAATATACATGATATTACCCGAATGGAAATATACACTTATGTAAATCTTTCCTTCCGTTTTACCACAGTACTCTTATTCCATTTCAATCACATTCTTCTCGTATTTAAGTTCATTTCTTCATACTCATTCATAACGCAACTTGTACGTACAATCATGACTCTTATTACAAGTGTGTACATAATCTTATGAACTTACATTGCATATACTTTGTATTACGAATGTATTATCATACTCATGATTTCATTTACATTTCTATGTACCTATATACAACTGTACATATACGGGGTCTCACATTCTCCCCCACTTAGAGAATTTGGTCCTCTAAATTAGAACCAATTCAATCTATGAATAACTCGGGATACTTTTCCCGCATCAAACTTTCCAGTTCCCATGTGGCCTCTTCCACAGTGTGATGTTGCCACAAAACCTTAACTAATGAAATCGTCTTGTTCTGCAACACCTTCTCTTTTCTGTCCAATATCCGGATCGGTCTCTCGACATACGACATATCCTCCTTGAGCTCCAACGGCTCATAGCTAATTACATGTGTCGGATCTGGGTAGTACTTCCGAAGCATAGAAATGTGGAAGACATTGTGGACTTCTGCTAGCTCAGGTGGCAAGGCTAGCCTATATGCTCCATCTCCCACTCTATCCAAAATCTCAAAGGGACCAATGTAACGAGGACTTAATTTTCCTTTCTTCCCAAACCTCGTTATTCCCTTAGAAGGAGATACTTTCAAAAATATAGACTCGCCAACATCAAACTCAAGTGGTCTCCGTCTCCTCTTAGCGTAGCTCTTTTGTCGACTTTGAGCTGTTCGTAGCCTCTCGCATATTATCTAAACATTCTCGGAGGCTTGCATAACCAAATCGAGAGCGAGCAACTGTCTGTCACCAACTTCTTCCCAACCAATGGGCGATCGGCATCTACGACCGTATAGTGCCTCATAAGGGGCCAAACCAATACTTGAGTGATGACTGTTATTGTAGGCGAACTCAATCAATGGCAAGTGATCGTCCCATAAGCCTCTAAAATTCAGCACACACGCTCTCAACATATCCTCTAGGGTCTGTATAGTCCTCTCTGACTAACCATCTGTTTGAGGATGAAAAGCGGTGCTAAAACTCAACTGGGTCCCCATCGCTTCCTGAAAATGTCCCCAAAAGTGAGAAGTGAAGCGGGCATCCCGATCAGAAACTACACTCACTGGGACTCCATGCAATCTCACTATTTCTCGCACATATAGGTTCGCCAGTGCACTCAATGTATCTGTAGATCTCATGGCTAAGAAATGTGTCGATTTCGTTAACCGATCTACTATCACCCATATCGCATCATGGTTCCTACGGGTTCTCGGTAACCCTATCACAAAATCCATGGTGACATGCTCCCACTTCCATGTTGGTATCGGTAGAGGTTGTAATAATCCTCCTGGTTTCTGATGTTCTACTTTTACTTGCTGACAAACGAGACATCTAGCGACATACTCAGCTATGTCTCTCTTCATTCCCGACCACCAATATACCTTTCAGAGATTTTGATACATCTTACTACTCCTCGGGTGTATCGTATATCTCGACGAGTGAGCCTCTGATAAGATCAGCTTCCTCAGCTCTAAATCCTTAGGAACACATATTCTATCTCCAAACCTTAGTATTCCATCTGAACTCAATATAAAATCGGCACCCTTCCCTTTTCGAATTTGGCTAATCATGTCAATACACCATTGATCAATTTGCTGAGCTTGTCAGATTCTCTCAATCAACTCCGGTTCTAATCTCAAGCTAGCAATAATCCCATAGATGCCAATCTCAGGTATGGTCATATCCACACTAAGGTTCGTGAATTGTTCTAACAACTCGTGCTCTCTAACCATCATATGTGATACCAACCCGAGGCTCTTCCAACTCAATGCATCGGCAACCACATTTGCTTTCCCCGGATGGTACAAGATCTCACAATCATAGTCCTTGAGGAGTTCTAACCACCTCCTCTGTCTCATATTTAATTCCTTCTGTGAGAATAGATATTTTAGACTCTTGTGATCCGTAAAGATCTGAAATCTCTCACCATATAAGTAGTGGCGCCATATCCTCAACGCAAACACTACGGCTGCTAACTCTAAATCGTGAGTGGGATAGTTCTTCTCATGATCTTTCAGCTGTCTAGATCCATAAGCTACTACCCTTCCATCTTACATCAAAACACAGCCTAGTCCTTGATGCGATGCATCTGTATACACCGAGTAATTCCCTGAACTGTTAGGGATGATAAGAACTGGCACGGTGGTTAATCTGCACTTAAGTTCCTGAAAACTTCTCTCACAAGCTTCATCCCATGAAAACTCCACACTCTTCCTCGTAAGACGTGTCAATGGAGCAGCCAATCTAGAGAAACCATCTACAAATCTCCTGTAGTAACCAGCCAAACCTAGAAAGCTTCTGATCTCCGTGACTGTTATAGGTTGTTCCCACTGAACAACGGCCTCAATCTTGGATGGATCTACTGACACCCCATCCTTCGATATAACATGGCCTAGAAAGGAAATCTGTTCTAGCCAAAAGTCACATTTACTAAGCTTGGCATACAACCTTCTCTCTCAGAGGGTCTGCAAAATAATCCTCAAGTGCTGCTCATGCTCTTCTTTGGACCTTGAATACACCAATATATCATCAATGAAAACAATTACGAACTAGTCCAGGTATGGCTTGAATACTTCATTCATTACGCCATAAAAGCTGCCGGCGCATTGGTCAACCCAAAAGGCATCACTAAGAATTCGTAATGGCCATAGAGGGTACGAAATGCTGTCTTGGGCACATCTTCCTTCCGAATCTTTAATTGATGATACCCAGACCTCAAATCTATCTTGGAAAAGATCTGTGCTCCCCGAAGCTGATCCAATAAATCGTCAATGCGTGGCGACAGGTACTTATTCTTGATGGTAGCCTTGTTCAACATTCGATAGTCAATGCACAACCTGAGGCTCCCATCTCTCTTCAGGAACAATATCGGGGCTCCCCATGGTGAGATGTTCGGTCTTATGAACCCCTTCTCTAGCAACTCTTGCAGTTGTTTCCTTAATGCCTCTAACTCAACTGGAGCCATCCTATATGGTGACTTGGATATTGGTTCAGTTCCGGACGTCAAGTCTATACCGAATTCCGTTTCTCTATCGAGTGGCAATCCTGGTAGATCGTCTGGAAAGACATCAAGGAATTCTTTGACTACTGGGATGTCCTCCATATTCGGATGTACTTTGTTCAAATCCACCACATAAGCAACAAAACCTTCAAAACAACACTCAAGTCATTTATACCAAAGTACTTTACTTAACGTAAAATTTAAGATTTCATTTCTTCTCTTAAAATCTTACAACACATTCTTCAGGTAGAGAAAACTTAATGGACTTAGAACGACAGTCTATGACAACATGATTGGTGGCTAACCAATCCATTCCCAAGATTACATCAATGTCATACATATTCAACAAAATCAAGTTAGCTGTCATGCACTTATCTCCCACCCTCACTTTACAATCTTTATACACTTGCTCAACTAATTGGCTAACTCTCATTGGAGTACTTATTAGTAAAGTCCTACTCAAGTATGTGGGTTCTACAAAACCTTTTAACTTTGATGCACATGCAGGTAATATAAAGGAAAGCGTAGCACCAGAATCAAACAAAGCTATAACCTCCAAATTGAAAATCAAGATTGTACCTTTTATCACTTCAGAAGAGGTATCTGCCGATGCCTGGTCTATCGCATACACCCTGCCTTGGCTCACAACTTGTTTTCCCTTTTCTTCAGTTGAGGCTTTCTTTCTTACAGGAGGCGCAATTGTAGGAATCCTCTCTGGCTCTTTACCCCTCTGTGGAATTGCCTCAACTATCTCCGGGCACTCTCTGGCATAATGTCCAAATTTACCACATCTGAAGCATCGGGTACCCTGAAGATGACATGGCCTACCACCATGGTATCGACCGCATAGTCTACACTGATCTGTAGTCAGTCGGGGTCCACCAATCACTATACCCCTGGCTGGTGTCTGAGTCGGAGGCATAAAAGGTCTAGCAACCTTTTTCTGGAACTCATCTACCTTTCTCCGACGCTTACTCATGAATTTTCGACCAAATTTGGCACTCTTGCCATCTCCCAGCTTCCTCGGACCCTTGTCTTTACCCCAACTAAACTCAAAAGTCTGCAAGTCATAATCTTGCTCACATAACTGGGCCCGTCGCAAAGCCTCTCTATATGTAGCGACATCAAATGGGGCCAACTTCACTCGGATCGAAGGCCTCAATCCATCTACAAATCTATGGACTCTGATAGCTTCACTCCTGATCGAGTCCAGATCATATCGACCCAGTGAAGTGAATCGTGACTCGTACTCATCAACTGTTCGATTCCCTTGAGTAAGATTCAAAAATTCCATCTGTAGCCTACGTCGAGCAGCATCTGGGATGTATTGCTCTCTGAAAACACCCAAGAACATATCCCAAGTGATAGTCATACCTTGAGCTCTCATCATCGGCCTAGTGGACTTCCACCAGTGCTCTGCTTCGCCTCTCAATACAAAGGCCGCAAGCACTACTCTCTCCGTAGCTGAACATCTACAGAAGTCGAATAACTTCTCCATCTGACTGATCCAGTCCTCAGCCACTGTCGGATCCTTTACCCCGCTAAACGAAGGAGGCTTAAAGTCCACAAAATGCCTCAATCTCTCCATATCACAGTCATATCCATACTCATTTTCGTGTAAATCAAATATATCAAGCTTCCATTTAAAACATGCTCATAAATAGTGCCCTCACGGCATAAATGTGAAATCAGAGATTTATCAAAAACAAAAAATCTCTTTCTTCCCTTAATTCACTTTTTCTGTAAATCTCTTTCTTTTTTGAGATTATCTCTGTTTCTCGAATCTCTGAGACAGGCATGGAATTTTCGACAATCAAATATCCACGACATATGGCCATAGTCGTGATCCCGAGCCTCACTGATCAGGTGTGCACAGGGCATCACTTCGCCTGAAGGGGAATGGGTCAGTCCTGCCCTTCGGCTCATCTCAATCAACCTCATCTCCTCGTATACTCACGGTAAAGATACACCGTGTGTCATCTACGCGATACTCGTACTCACGTGCACCCAGCACGGTACATAGTATACCAACGGACAACTACACTGTTCTACGTACAACCGTGGACCCAAGTCCATACTCCAACTTCGATGGACTTTTCATCCTAAACCATGTCTCATATACCAGGCGAGCAAGCAGCGTGACACACAATCATCACAAGGCTCCAGCGCGGTACGATCTATCGTTAAGGCCCAGCTCGTTCAAATGGCCATCGGCTGGTATCCCTTTGGGTCCCAGACCCCCAGGTTTACCTCAACTCAATAAAACAGGTGCGAGTAAAGTTCCCGCACTTTCTCAAAACCATCGCGCGAGTTAAAACTCCAGTACGGTACATCAAAGGCATTAAAACGGGTGTGAGCTAGTACTTCAACACTAAATCTCATCTCAAAATTGATAGATGGCTATTTTCTCTTTTTAAAACTCAAAACATGTTTATTCATACAGCGTGCCTCTTCATGCTAAAACATGTAAAATTAGCCAATCTATCATCAACATTTCTCAATCATCAAGATCAATGTAAAATAGAGAAGAACATTGAAAGCATGCATATCATGCTATTTCCTTACCCTATCCCATTTCTCAATACATATATACATCATAGTACTTTTCATGCTTCCATATCATTTCATAGAATTATAATATCGTACTAGTTCTATCAATATATCTATGAAATTGCTGTAAAATAAGCACGAACATCTCTATAGCTAACACACAGTCCCTTACCTCACTTTACTTGTGTGCAACTATCCTCCTCTACGCTTCTCGCATTCTCATCTCGACTTGCTCCGGCGTATCATCCGAAACTGAAATTCATCCATCAAACACTTGAGTTAACGTTTCTAACTCTTATTCAACTAAGCATTTATCCAATGCCTTAAATACACATTTTACCCCTTGTGGTAAATCTCATAATTTTATCCCAATATCAACATGCCCAAACCATGCCCACAACATAATCATCCTCTCAAGATATCTCATTCATCATTAACACTTCTACATTCCACTTTCTCACACTAGACCATTTCTAAGTTATATTCATTTCATGCCATTCTAGGTAGTTCCACCCACAAGGTGCACACGCAATTAACCTCATAATCATTAACTAGACCAATGTACTTGGATTTGTGCACTAGAACTTACCTCCTTGGATTTCCTCTTTGTTCCAATTAGAAATGCCCTTTATTCCCTCAATCCGTCAAATGGGAAAATGCCTTTAGACTATGTTGTTCTTCTCTTAGACGTGAACAACTTTGTCTCTAATAGCTTTTCCTCAAATCTTACTGAAAATGACTGGATTTAGGAGTGAGAAAGCTAGGTTTTAGAGTTGAAATGAAAAGAAATGGTTTATCCTGAAATCTACAGATCCAACTGCTCCTATTTATAGATTTAACTTGATGAGATCGATCTTCCTTGGGTGGAGATTGATCTGGTCCTCTAAAAATCCCTCTTTTCTAAGATATTTTGAAAGTAGGAGATCGATCTGTCGAGGCTTGAGATCGATCTGCTGTTAAACATAAGCTTAAGGAGATCGATCTGGTCTTAGGGGAGATCGATCTGCTTTCAACCCGAGAGCTAAAGAGATCGATCTGATTCCTTTGGAGATCGATCTGCTCCATTCCATTACTCACATAAGAGCATTCTGGCTCTTCTAGATCGATCTCTCATCCTTTGAGATCGATCTGGCATTCACATTTCCAGATTTCCTGCAGTTTTTGTACAACAACTCCCTTCAAAACTTCCTCAATTTACCTCCATAGTCCTTTCCTCATTCATCCCTCCTTGAGACTTAAAAATGTCATCCAATCACACTTAGTACATATTAAAACTTGTGGGAAAATCTTTGTATAACCAGATATACACGATATTACCCGAATGAAAATATACACTTATGTAAATCTTTCCTTCCATTTTACCACACGACTTTTATTCCATTTCAATCACATTCTTCTCGTATTTAAGTTCATTTCTTCATACTCATTCATAACGCAACTTGTACGTACAATCACGACTCTTATTACAAGTGCGTACATAATCTTATGAACTTACATTGCATATACTTTGTATTGCGAATGTAGTATCATACTCATGATTTCATTTACATTTCTATGTACCTATATACAACTGTACATATACGGGGTCTCACAATTAGAGACGAATCGAACCGTATGAGTAAGCAGCTCTAAGGAAGTGGAATCACGCATCGCAATTTTAGGTAAGAGAATTTTGTAAGTATATAGAGGTAGTTGCTCGGATTTTATGGGTATATAGGACTTTGGAAATGTGCATGAATTTATAGAATATGTTTGATAATGTATGGAAATTGTTTTGAGTATTCGTATGAGATTTGGTTGTTTGAAATGGTATTATGAAGAAATGGGATAGTAAGGCTAATAATTGCATAAAGCAAATGTTTTAAATGTTTTCAGAAAACATATTGCTTTGTTTTAAGCAAATTGATGGATAGGCTTACTAGTGTTTGAATGGTGTTGTGTGATAGCACATGTGAGGTGCTAAATGTGTTTTGAGATTGGTTTTTGAATGTTTATGAGCTGCCTATCATGTTTTTGTGAATTAAATCGTGCTGGAGCCTAGCTCGCACTGGGTGTTGATGTTTTCATTTGTTTGAAACGTGCTGGAGCTTAGCTCGCACTTTGGTTTAAAACTATGACAATGCTTTATCAACCATACTTGAGCTTTTGCTCATACGTGGATTTTGAGTGGTTTTCTTATGCATATAACCGTACTGGAGTGATGCTCGTACATGGTTTCTTCATACTTTTATGCATAAATATCGTACTAGAGTGTAGCTCGTACGAGGTGATTTATTATGATACATGAATTCATGCTAGAGCGTAGCTCGTGCTGGTTTTCACACTGTGGTATGTATGAGGTCGTGGTGAGAGTGATACAGATTGGTATTCAGGGAACCAACAGGCCTAATAGACCTCTTGAGTGGGGTTAGGGTGAGGGGTTAGGACTTGAATCAGGGAACCCAAAAGGGGCGAGCAAGGCCATGAGGGGCTAGGACATGGTATTAAGAGTACTCCCACGTGCACTTGAGACTAGAGGTTTTACTCAGTATGAGGTATATAAGACCTACTACAGGCAACCCAAATCACGATATGGGTCTGTGGAGTACGTTGTACCGTGTATATCACATGGAGTACGCTGTACCATATGATTGAGATATTGAATGAGAAAGTCTGGCAGAGAATTAACCCACGTTCATTCCATCATGATACCCTGCACATCGGGATCTGTGTGGTCTAGGATGATTTTAGACATAGTTGTCCAACATAGTCGATTGAGATATAGTGACCTGTCTCCTTCCTTATGACATAATACCATATGGTTTTAATATATAAGTGTGATTGTGATTGTCCAAGGTAGACCCGAGGGAGGGGTCGAGCCTTGTAGACTTGATTTGTGAAATGATAATGATGTTTGTGTTTGAGATTTGATTTCGATGAGATGTTATGTATTGAGAAAGAGTTTTGTGATGTCATTTAAAAAGAAGGTTTCTTATATGAATTTCCCTTTTTAGGAGATTAAATGAGAATGAGCATGAGACGATTTTACATGTTGATGTTTCCATGTTTTATATGCCAATTTTACATGACTTTGATACACGAAATATGTATACTCATATGGCATAGTTTTATTTCCTCATGCTCCTATTATAAATGATTTCTGCATAACACTATCAGCATGTAGATAGAGTAGTTATCTACCATGCTTGCATTATTGCCTTCCTACAGAACGTACATAGCAGCCCAGTGAGGACTGAGGCGTTGTATTTTGGATATCCGCTGCCATCCATTGCTAAGAGGTATACACATGAAGATTCTTTTTGTATCTAAACAATTGTAAAAGTACAGTAGTCTTTTTGAGTTGTAATTATGGGGGATGTAGATGTCATAAATCATATTTTGTATAAATGAATGATTAATGTTCAAATTTTTGACATCACTTTTATTAACTGAGAATGGACATTGCGAGTGAATTATTATTAACTCACAGCCCAACAGTGTAGTGGTAAGTTTGTTCACGAACGAGTAAAGAAAGGAATAAATGCAAAAAACTTATTGAGATTTTTGGTAATAAGAGGATAAAAAGGGTCGTGACATATACGATTGCGCCTTGGGTAGATTGAGAGAGTTTCGAAAGTTCAGACCACCTTCATTTAATGGGGTGAAGAACCCAGTATCAGCTGAGCATTGGATACGCAGTATGGAGAAACTCTGATTTTTCCATTGCTCCGACATCGAGAAGGTCACCTTTGCGACTTTTGTATTAGAGGATGAGGCCGAACATTGGTGGATGACCACACAGCCGATGTTGAGTGTACGACACCCGGTTGTGACATGGGATATATTTTTGGATGCCTTCAGGAGGCAATACATTCTAGCTACTGCTCAGAGGAAGATGCAGATGGAATTCATGATATTGACTCAGGGAAACCAGACAATGGATGAGTCTGAGTCTGGGTTCACGTCCCTAGGTAGATATGACACAGTCACGATGAGCCTTGATGACAAAAAGGTTCAAAAATTTCTAGAGGGATTAAGGCTGTAAGACTCGTATTTCATATGTAACCTTACGACTTTGTACGTATATCTATGTACATGTAAAGTGAGTCATAAGTGATGTAAAGTCCATAAATTCATTGCACACCCTTGTAATATGAGTTGGGAATGTACACACAAGTTTCATTATGTATGACTATGAAGAAATGGACTTTGGTATGTGAAGAATGTGTGTGGAATGTAAAATGAGTAGTGCAACAAATGGAATGAAGTTGCAAAAGTTGCATAAATCTTTATACTTCCATTTAGCTTTGTATTTTATACCTTTGGTTATACAATGAATGCATACAAGTTTTAATATGTATAAAGTATGAATGGATGTCATTTTCAAGTCTTAAAGGTGGTTGGATGAGAAAATGACTATAGCAGCAAATTAAGGATGTTTTGTATAAGATACTGCAGAAAACTACAGCAAAATCTGGAAAATATGAATGCCAGATCGATCTCATAAAAGGAAAGATCGATCTAGAATAGCAAAAAATGCTCTTATTTGAGTAATACAACAGAGCAGATCGATCTCCAATGGGGCCAGATCAATCTGCTAAGCATTCTGTGTAGAAGGAATTGATCCCTTCAAGACCAGATCGATTTCCTTAGCTCTAGGGTTGGAGCAGATCGATCTCCACCCTTAGCTAGATCGATCTCCTTAAGCTACTACCTAAGAACAGATCGATCTCAAAACCCCGACAGATTGATCTCATGCCCTAAAAATATCGTGTAAATGAGAGATTTAAGAGGACCAGATCGATATCCACCTAATGCGGATCGATCTCAACAAGCAATTTCTATATAAGGAGCAGTTGAAATCTACAATTCATGAAGAAAAAAAACCCATTTCCTCCATTTTCAATCTAAAACCTAACTTTCTCACTCCTAAATCCACCCATTTCCAGTAAGATTTAAGGAAAGACTATTAGATACAAAGTTGTTCATATCCAAGAAAAGAACAACATACTCTGGAATCAAAGCTACATTTGTTGTATTGAAGGAGCAAGGGACATTTTCATTTGGAGCAAGAAGAGAAACTAGATTGGTAAGTTTCTAATACTTTTGCCCAAGTACATTTGTCTATTTATTGATTTTGGAGTTGATTTGTATGTGTATTGATGGTTAAAACTACCTAGGATGTGATGGAACTAGTATGACCTAGAAAATAAAATGAATCTAGTGTGAGAAAATGTGATTTGGATGAGTTGGAGTTTATGGGATTATGCTAAGTTGTTATTGAAGTAATGGGAATGATTTGAGATGGGTAAATGAAGCCACATTTTGAGGATAGTCAATTTATGGAAATGAGTATATAAGATGTTTGATAAAATGCCATAGTGAAGAAATTGATAAATTAAGAACACTATGAGCGTAATATCGATTTAATATTGATTTAGTATGAATCAATAGGCCTAAAAGAATCAATAGACTTGAGATATGAGTAGAACAATAAAACAAGGCCTTATAAGTGTTAATGGAGGCTATAAGTTGAATCGACTATAGAAAACACAAGAGTTGTGTAGTATTGAACTAAATTGGTAAGATATACAATTTTGTCCAGTTCCGGAGAGTTCGTTGGAGACAAATCGAATCGCACAAGTAAGCATCTCTAAGGAAGTGGAATCACACGATGTGATTCCAGGTAAAGGAATTTTGTGAGTATATAGAGATAACTGCTCGTACTTTGAATTTCATGGGTGAATATAGGGTGTTTTAAAACGTACATTGTTTACAAAAACGATTGTTGTTATGTGCAGATTGCTACGAGTATGTATATGATTTATCTTATGAAATGATTCTTGAAAAGGGGATGGTAAGGCTAATAATTGTATAAATCACATGTTTTGATATTTTTACAAAACACATTGCTTTGTTTTAAGCAAATCTACGGGTAGGCTGGTCGGTGTTTGAATGATGTTGTGGAATAGCACATGTTAGGTGCTAAACATGTTTTGAGATTGTTTTAAATGTATATGAGCCGCCTATCGTGTTTATGTGAATTAAATCGTGCTGGAGCCTCGCTCGCACTGTATTTTGATGTTTTCACTTATATAAAACATGTTGGAGCTTAGCTCGCACCTTGATTTGATTGTGATGATGTTTTATAAACCGTATTGGAGCTTTGCTCGTACGTGGATTTCGATTGGTTTTCTTATGCATATACCGTATTGGAGCTATGCTCGTACATGGTTTCTTCATGTTTTTATGCATAAATGTCATACTAGAGCGTTGCTCGTATGAGGATAATTATTGATGATGCATGAATCATGCTAGAGCTTAGCTCACACAGGTTTTCACACTGTGGTATGTATGATGTCGTTGTGAGGGTAATAGGAATTGGTGTTCAAGGAACCCAAAAGGGGCGAGCAAGGCCATGAGGGGCTAGGACCTGACATGAAAAGGAGGTACTCTCACGTGCACTTGAGACTGAGTAGGTTACACGTGGTATAGGGTAGATAAGACCTACGGCTGGCACCCCCAACCATGATATGGGTCTGCAGAGTACATTGTACCGTGTACATCACATGGAGTATGATGTACCTTGTGGTTGAGTTAGTGATGAGAAAGTCTAGCGAAGAACTAACCCACCTTCGTTCCAGCATGATGCCCTGCACTCCGGGATCCGTGTGGACTGGGATGATTTATGACATAGTTGGCCAACATAGTCTTTAGAGATATAGTGACCTGTGTCACCTAATATTACATAATACCACATGGTTTTGATACATAAGTGTAATTGTGATTGTCCAGGGTAGACCCAAGGGAGGGGTCGAGCCTTGTGGGATTTTGATTGAGAAATGATAATGATATTTGTTATAGAGAAATGATTGTGAAGGGATTTTATCGTGGTTTGAGAAAGAGATGAATTTAAAAAAAGGATGTTTCTTAAATGAATTTCCCTTTTTGATGAGTTTTGATGAGACTAAGCATGAGATGATTTTACATGTTGATATTTTCATGTTTTATGCCTATTTACATGATTTTCAATACATGATATATGTATATACATGTGGCATAGTTTTATTCCTCATGCTCCGATTATAAACGATTTATGCATAACACTATCAGCATGTAGATGAGTAGTTATCTACCATGCTTGCATTATTGCCTTACTGAGTGTATGGTTGCTCATCCCTCTCTACTTTTCCCTCTCTACAGAGCTTACATAGCAGCCCAGTGAGGATTGAGGCATTGTATTTTGGACATCTGTTGCATCCATCACCAAAAGGTATACACACATGGATTCTTTTTGTATCTAAATATGTAAAGTCACAGTAGTCATTTTGTATTGTAACGTGGGGGATGTAAAAGTTAGAAAACGTGTCATGTATAAGTGTATAACTTAACTTTCAAATGAATAACACTTCTTTTGATTAATTTGAGAATGAATGATGAGTGATAATTATTATTGACTCACAGCCTAACTGTGTAGTGGTGAGTTTGTTCACGACCGGGTAAGGAAAGGAAAATGTGAAAAATTTATAGTGTTTTTCGATTAAAAAGGATAAAATGGGTCGTGATAGAGATTGGTATCAGAGTTGAGTTGGCCTGATGTGAGCCAATAATAAAACGCAGGAAAATTACATCCTCATATTACTGTGCTTTTGTTTAGATATAATGGTGTATATTGTGATGGATTGAGTCTAATAAGTGGTTATGAATATAGAAAGTTAAGCATTATGCCTATTACGCGTCCAGGTAGAGGGGCAAGAGCACGTGCTAGAGGCCATAGAGGTTGGCCTGAGAGCTATGCTAAGTCACAGTCTGACCAGGCTCCTCAGAACCCTATTGAGAGACTAGGGGATATTGAGGCACACGTTGCTAGGATAGAGCGGAGTATTGACAGCCTAGTGGAGATAGTCACACAGGCAATAGGTGCCGGTGATAGACGAGGTCCCACAGCATAACCTACTACTGGATAGGCAGCTGCAGAGGCGGAGAGACCTTAGACTGTAGTAACTGCTACTGTTACACCCCCTGTACAGGATACGGCATCTCCCATCGCTTCACAGCCAAGCGACAGTGATTTGGGGTATGATTGCCAGCTGAGTAGGCTATGCCAATTTCAAGAGTTAAAACCTCCAGTGTTTAGAGGGGTAAAGAACCCGGTTATTATGGAGGATTGGGTGTATGAGATGGAGAAGCTGTACAGATTTTTCAGATGTACATCAGCTGAGAAAGTGGCATTTGCTATATTGATGCTAAAAGGTGAGGCAGAGCACTGGTGGAGATCTACAGAGTCTATTTTGAGGGCTTGCCACTTTAAGATCGCCTGAGAGATATTTTTGGAGGCCTTCAGGAGGTAGTATATCCCAACCACCGCACAGAGGAAATTACGGATGGAATTCATGAATTTGGTTCAAGGGAACCATACTGTGGATGAATATGAGTCGAAATTCATGTCTTTGGGGAGATACAACTCGAATACGATGGCTAGTGAGACTCGAAAAGTTAAGAAGTTCGTTGATGGATTGAGATTGGCCATCCGGACTAAGGTAGCTTCCTTTAACATTCATACTTATGAGGAGGTAGTGCACAGGGCACAATTATGCGAGCAAGACTTTGAGATGAATGCCTCTGAGCTTGGGAAGATTAGTGTCAAGAGAGATAGAGACTGGAAGAGATCTAGGATGGATAGAGTGGCCAGGAGAGGAGGCCAGAGATTTTTTTAGAAGAGACCTAAGATTGAGGAAGTGCAGGAGAGAGCTGCTAGACCTCTCTGTACCCAACTTTGACTGCACAGAAGGGTATGGTTATTGGAGGACCATGACCCACGACTGATCGGTGTAGGAGATGTGGCAGATACCATGGGACTAGACCATGTCAGATGCCTCCTGTTTCATGTTATAGGTGTGGGAAGCCCGGACATATTTCGAGGTACTGTTCTGAGATGGTTGAGACTACCCTACAGAAGGGCAAGGAGCCAGAGAGAGTTCCAGTTGAGACAGCTACCCCGAGGAGAAGGGCCACAACTGAAGAAAAAGGAAAACAGATAGTGGGTGTGAGCAGAGAAAGAGTACATGCACTGGATCAAGGCACCGCAGATGCTTCGACGGATGTGATTAAAGGTACCATCCTATTCTTTGATTTAGAAGCAATGGTGTTGATTGATCTTGGTGCCAAGCAATCCTTCATATCATAGTCCTTTACACATAAATTGTTGAAGCATGTGAAACTTACATTGTTGGATAAAATGTTGATGATTTCCATACCCATGAACGACAGTCAATTAACTGAGCATATATGTAGGGATTGTAAATTGAAGATAAAGGGAAAGAAAATGGCAGCCGATTTAATTTTATTGAATATTAATGATTTTGATGTAAAATTGGGAATGGATTAGTTGGTTGCCAATCATGTTGTTATGGATTGTCATGCTAAAACATTGATGTTTCTCGAGATAGAAAATCATGTTGTAAGATTTGTGAAATGAAATGAAGGAACACGATTACTATAGATGAAAAGAGTATAATTTTTTAATCCATAATATTTGGAAGATGGATTCATTTGTTTATTTTGAATGTTAATGTGACGATTTATATTACTAACGGTAGAAAGAATGATGTGAACGGTTCATTGCATACGTGGTTGACATAGATAAGGTACACCCAAAATTGAGAGACATACTAGTGATTGCAGATTTCCTGATGTCTTTTCGGACGATTTACCAGGGCTACCACCTGATAGGGAAATGTAATTTTGCATAGAGTTAGTGCTTGGTACTAAGTCGATATCTAAACTACCATATAGAATGGCTTCGATTAAGTTAGAAGAGCTAAAGAAACAACTGCAAGAGTTGCTAAAGAAGAGGTTTATTAGATCGAGTGTCTCACCTTGGGGAGTACCGGTTCTATTTATAAGGCAGAAGGATGGAATCCTCCGACTGTGTATAGATTACCAGTTGTTGAATAAGGCCACCATTAAGAACAAGTACCCCATTCCATGCATAGATGATTTGTTGGATTAGCTTCGGGGAGCACAGGTCTTTTCTAAGATAGATTTGCGGTCAGGGTATCATCAGTTGAGGATACGGAGTGGAGATGTACCCAAGACAGCATTTCGTACCCGTTATGGCCACTACGAGTTTTTAGTTATGCCATTCAGATTGATGAATGACCTCGTAGCATTTATGACACTGATTAATGATGTATTCAAGCCATACCTAGACAAGTTTGTGATTGTGTTTATTGATGATATATTGGCTTATTCCAAGTCTAAGGAAGATCATGAGGAGCACTTGAGAGTAGTTCTGCTGACCCTCCGAGAGAAAGAATTATATGCCAAACTTAGTAACTGTAATTTTTTGTTAGAGCAGATCTCATTTCTGGGCCATATTGTGTCGAAAGATGGGGTATCGGTGGATCCATCCAAGATAGAGGTAGTTGTATAGTGGGAACAACCCAAAAAAGTTACTGAGATAAGAAGTTTTCTGGGATTGACGGGTTATTATCGGAGATTTTTAGAGGGTTTCTCCAAACTAGCTGCTCCATTGACACGCCTCATGTGGAAAGACATTAAGTTTGTGTGGGATGAGGCATGTTAGAGGCGTTTTGAGGAGCTTAAGCGTCGATTGACCACTGCTCCAGTTCTCACCATTCCTACCTGCTTAGGAGGTTTCTCAGTGTATATGGATGCATCACACCAAGGACTGGGTTGTGTGCTTATGCAAGATGGGAAGGTAGTTGCCTATGGATCTAGACAGTTGAAAGATCATAGAGGAACTACCCGACATATGATTTGGAGTTGGTGGTCATGGTGTTTGCTTTGAAAATATGGCGCCCCTATCTTTATGGTGAGAAATTTCAAGTTTTTACAGATCATAAGAGCCTTAAGTACCTATTCTTGCAGAAAGAGTTAAATATAAGACAGAAGAGATGGCTCGAACTCCTTAAGGATTATGATTATGAAATCATGTACCACCCGGGTAAGGTAAATGTAGTTGTTGATGCTTTGAGCAGGAAGAACCTAGGGTTGGTATCTTATATGATGGTACGGGAACATGAGTTGTTGGAATAATTTACGAACCTCAGTTTGGATGTAACCCCACCTGGATTAGAGAGATTGGATATCGTGGCTAGTATGAGATTAGAGCCAGAGCTGATTGGCCATATTCAGCAGGCTCAACAGAGCGATTGATAGTGTATCAATTGGTTGAGTCAGATACAGGCATGTGTCAGTATTGATTTTGAGCTAAGTACAAATGGCTTATTAAGGTTCAGAGGCAGAGTATGTGTTTTCGAGGATCCTGAGATTAGGAGACTGATTTTATTAAAGGCTCACTCATCGAAGTACACGATACATCTGGGGAGTACCATATCAGAACCTTTGGAAGGTTTGTTGGTAGTCTGGAATGAAAAAGACATTGCAGAATATGTCATTAAGTGTCTCGTTTGTCACTAGGTGAAGGTAGAGCATCAGAAGCCTGCAGGGTTATTGTAGCCTCTACCGGTACCGACATGGAAGTGGTAGCATGTCATCATGGATTTTGTGATGGGATTGTCGAGGATCCGTAGAGGTCATGATGCCATATGGGTTATTGTGGATCGATTGACTAAGGTAGCCCATTTCTTAAATATGAGAGCTACCGATACTCTGATTCAATTGGTGAACCTATATGTTCGAGAGATAGTACGGCTACATGGTGTACCAGTGAGAGTTATTTCTGATAGGGATGCCTGATTCAGTTCCCATTTTTGGGAACATTTTCAGGAAGCGATAGGGACCCACTTGAGTTTTAGCACCGCTTTTTAGCCTCAGACAGATGGGCAGTCAAAGAACACTATACAGACCCTATAGGATATGTTGAAAGCGTGTGTACTGGATTTTGGAGGCTCCTGGGATGATCACCTGCAGTTTGTCGAGTTCACCTATAATAACAGCTATCATACGAGTATCGGGATGACACCCTATGAGGCACTGTATGGACGCAGATGTTGATCCCCCATTGGATGGGAAGAGATTGGTGACAGACAGATTTTCACTCCGGACTTAGGGCAGTAGGCATCTGAGGACGTCTGATTTATATGTGACAGATTACGAACAGGTCCAAGCCGACAAAACAGTTATGCTGACAAGAGACGGAGACCACTAGAGTTTGATGTGGGTGATTTAGTATTTCTGAGAGTTTCACCTTCGAAGGGTATTATGAGATTTGGTAAGAAGGGCAAGCTCAGCCCTAGATATATTGGACCCTTCGAGATTTTGGAAAGAGTGGGAGATAAGGCGTATAGGTTGGCATTGCCACCAGACTTGGCAAATGTTCATAATGTCTTTCACGTCTCGATGTTTTGGAAGTATCACCCGGACCTGGCACATGTGATAAGATATGAGCAATTGGAGCTCAATGAGAGTATTACATATGTTGAGAAGCCAGTTCGGATATTGGATAGAAAAAAGAAGGTATTAAGGATAAAAATGATCACCTTAGTGAAAGTGCTTTGGCGATATCACACTCCGGAGGAAGCCACATGGGAATTGGAAAGCATAATGCAAGAGAAGTACTCGGAGTTGTTTTGAGACAACTTGGTTCTAATTTGGAGGACCATATTCCTTGAAATAGGGGAGGATTGTAAGACCCGTATTTCATATGTAACCTTACAACTTCGTACGTATGTCCATGTACATGTAAAGTGAGTTATAAGTGATGTAAAGTCCATAAATTCGTTGTACACCCTTGTAATAATAGTTGGGAATGTACACACAAGTTTCATTATGTATGAATATGAAGAAATGGACTTCGATATGTGAATATTGTGAGTGGAATGTAAAATGAGTAGTACAATAAATGGAATGAAGTTGCATGAGTTGCATAAATCTTTGTACTTCCATTTAGCTTTGTATTGTATACATTTGGTTATACAATGAATGCACACAAGTTTTAATGTGTATAAAGTATGAATGGATGTCATTTTCAAGTCTTAAAGGTGGTTGGATGAGAAAATGACTATGACAACAAATTAAGGATGTTTTGTATGAGTTACTGCAGAAAACTAAAGCAAAATCTGGAAAATATAAATGCCAGATCGATCTCATAGAAGGAAAGATCGATCTGAAAGATCCAAAAATGCTCTTATTTGAGCAATGGAATAGGGCAAATCGATCTCCAATGGGGTCAGATCGATCTGCTAAGCATTCTGTGTAGAAGGAATTGATCCCCTCAAGACTGGATCGATTTCCTTAGCTCTCGGGTTGGAGCAGATTGATCTCCTCCCTTAGCCAGATCGATCTCCTTAAGCTACTGCATGAGAACAGATCGATCTCAAACCCCTAACAGATCGATCTCAAGCCCTAAAACTGTCGTGAAAATGAGGGATTTGAGAGGACCAGATCGATCTCCACCCAATGCAGATCGATCTCATCAAGCGATTTCTATATAAGGAGCAGTTGAAATCAGCAATTCACGAAAAATAACCCCATTTCCTCCATTTTCAATCTAAAACCTAACTTTCCCACTCCTAAATCCACCCATTTCCAGTAAGATTTGAGGAAAGACTATTAGATACAAAGTTGTTCATATCCAAGAAAAGAACAACATACTTTGGAATCAAAGCTACATTTGTTGTATTGAAGAAGCAAGGGACATTTTCATTTGGAGCAAGAAGAGAAAATAGATGGGTAAGTTTCTAATACTTTAACCTAAGTACATTTGTCTATTTATTGATTTTGGAGTTGATTTGTATGTGTATTAATGGTTAAAACTACCTAGGATGTGATGGAACTAGTGTGACCTAGAAAATAGAATGAATCTAGTGTGAGAAAATGTGATTTGGATGAGTTGGTGATTTATGGGATTATGCTAAGTTGTTATTGAAGTAATGGGAATGATTTGAGATGGGTAAATTAAGCCACGTTTTGAGGATAGTCAATTTATGGAAATGAGTATATAAGATGTTTGATAAAATGCCATAGTGAAGAAATTGATAAAATAAGAACACTATGAGCTTAATATCGATTTAAAATTGATTTAGTATGAATCAATAGACCTAAAAGAATCAATAGACTTGAGATATGTGTAGAACAATAAAACAAGGCCTTATAAGTGTTAATAGAGGCTATAGGTTGAATCGACTATAGCAAACACAAGAGTTGTGTGGTATTGAACTAAATTGGTGCGATATAAGATTTTGTGCAATTTCGGAGAGTTCATTGGAGAGAAATCGAACTGCACAAGTAAGCAGCTCTAAGGAAGTGGAATCACGTGACGTGATTCCAGGTAAGGGAATTTTATGAGTATATAGAGATAACTGCTCGTGCTTTGAATCTTGTGGGTGAATATAGGGTGTTGTAAAATGCACGATTGTTTACGAAAATGATTGTTGGTATGTGCGGATTGCTACGAGTATGTATATGATTTGTCTTCTGAAATGATTCTTGAAAAGGGGATAGTAAGGTTAATAATTGCATAAATCACATGTTTTGATGTTTTTACAAAACATATTGCTTTGTTTTAACAAATCTACGGGTAGGCTGGTCGGTGTTTGAATGATGTTGTGGAATAGCACATGTTAGGTGCTAAACATGTTTTGAGATTATTTTGAATGTATATGAGCCACCTATCGTGTTTATGTGAATTAAATTGTGTTGGGCCTCGCTCGCACTAGATTTTGATGTTTTCACTTATATAAAACATGCTGGAGCTTAGCTCGCACCTTGATTTGATTGTGATGATGTTTTATAAACCGTACTGGAGTTTTGCTCGTATGTGGATTTTGAGTGGTTTTCTTATGCATATAATCGTACTGGAGTTATGCTCGTACATGGTTTCTTCATGTTTTTATGCATAAATGTCATACTAGAGCGTTCCTCATATGAGGATAATTATTGATGATGCATGAATCATGCTAAAGCTTAGCTCGCACAGGTTTTCACACTGTGGTATGTATTATGTCATGGTGAGGTTAATACGAATTGGTGTTCAGGGAACCCAAAAGGGGCGAGCAAGGCCATGAGGGGCTAGGACCTGACACCAAAAGGAGGTACTCCACGTGCACTTGAGACTGAGTAGGTTACACGTGGTATGGGGTAGTTAAGACCTACGGCTGGCACCCCTAACCATGATATGGATTCGCGGAGTACGTTGTACCGCGTGGTTGAGTTACTGATAAGAAAGTCTGGTGAAGAACTAACCCACCTTTGTTCCAACATGATGCCCCACACACTAGGATCCGCGTGGACTGGGATGATTTATGACATAATTGGCCAACATAGTCTATTGAGATATAGTGACCTGTCTCACCTGATATTACATAATACCATATGTTTTTGATACATAAGTGTAATTGTGATTGTCCAAGGTAGACCCGAGGGAGGGGTCGAGCCTTGTGGGATTTTGATTGAGAAATGATAATGATATTTGTTATAGAGAAATGATTGTGATGGGATTTTAACGTGGTTTAAGAAAGAGATGAATTTAAAAAGGATGTTTCTTAAATGAATTTCTTTTTTTTTGATGAGTTTTTATGAGACTGAGCATGAGATAGTTTTACTTATTGATATTTCCATGTTTTATACCTATTTACATGATTTTCAATACATGATATATGTATATACCTGTGGCATAGTTTTATTTTCTCATGCTCTGGTTATAAATGATTTATGCATAACACTATCAGCATGTAGATAGAGTAGTTATCTACCATGCTTACATTATTACCTTACTGAGCGTGTGGTTACTCATCCCTCTCTACTTTCCCCTCTCTACAGAGCATACATAGCAGCCAGTGAGGACTTAGGCGTTGTATTTTAGACATCCACTGCTTCCATTACCAAAAGGTATACATACAATGATTCTTTTTGTATTTAAACATGTAAAGGCACAGTAGTCATTTTGTATTGTAATGTGGGGGATGTAAAAGTTAGAAAATATGTCATGTATAAATGTATAACTTAACTTTCAAATGAATGACACTTCTTTTGATTAATTTGAGAATGAATGATGAGTGATAATTATTATTGACTCACAGCCCAACTGTGTAGTGATGAGTTTGTTCACGACTGGGTAAGGAAAGGAAAATGCGAAAAATTTATAGTGATTTTTGGTTAAAAAGGATAAAATGGGTCGTGATAAAGACC
This sequence comes from Firmiana major, assembly GCA_033439115.1. NCBI lineage: Eukaryota > Viridiplantae > Streptophyta > Magnoliopsida > Malvales > Malvaceae > Firmiana > Firmiana major. Next base: position 39,094,923 of record CM065895.1, read on the forward strand.
TTCCATCAGAGCTCGGCTAGCTCCATTGGACATTAACACCTATGATGAGGCAGTACGCAGAGCTCAGCTATGTGAGCAAGACAATGAGTTGCACACCTAAGAATTGAGCAGGAGCAGAGATAGAGACCAGAAGAGGTTAGTTGATGACAGAGGGTTCCAAAAGGGCAAAAGGTTATTCGGTAAGGGGCCTAAGATTGAGGAGATACGAGAGAGGCCTGCGAAGTCTCCAGTTCATTATGCTCCATCTCTAGCTTCGAGAGGCATAGTTATTGTAGACCTCGACCTACCACAGAGCAGTGCAGGTTTTGTGGTAGATATCATGGGGGTAGACCATGCCTGTTACCGATGAGATCCTATTATAACTGTGGTAAGCCAGGGCACATAGGTCGTGAATGCCCAGAGTTGATTGATACAGCCTCATAGAAGGGCAAAGAGCCAGAGAAGGCTACAGTTGAGACACCTACACGTAAGAGGAATGCCACAGCTGAAGAGAAAGGAAAGCAAGCTGTTAGTCGAGGGTAAGTGTTTGCATTGGACCTGACATCTGTAGAAGCTTCCTCGGATGTGATTAAAGGTACCATCCTTTCTTTAATTTTGAAGCATTAGCATTGATTGATCTTGGTGCCACGCATTCATTCATATCGCCTTTATTTGCATGTAAACTGTGTGAACATGTGAAACCTGTACCCTTAGGTAGAATCTTACTTATAAGTACTCTAGTAAGAGACAATGTAATGACGGAATATGTGTGTAAGAATTGTAAACTAAAAGTAGGGGAAAAGGACATGTTGACTGATCTCATCCTATTAGCTATGAAGGATTTTGAAGTAATATTAGGAATGGATTGGTTGGCTACAAACCATGCTATTTTAGACTATTATGCTAAGACGGTAATGTTTTTCATCCCTGAAAAGTATTTTGTAAGATTTGAAAAGTAATGAAAGAAGTAGTAGATTAATCTTAAGGATAAATGGTGTTGCTAATGAATATAATGATAATGTGTTGAAGGTTTTATCACCTCTGTTTTCGACTTGGATAAGGTATACTCGGATATAGCTGACATCCCAATGGTTAGAGAATTTCTCGATGTCTTTTTGGAAGAATTACCAGGATTGCCACAAGATAGAGAAATGGAATTCTGTATTAATTTGGTACCTGGAACTGAACTGATATCCAAGTCACCCTTAAGAATGGCTCTGATTGAATTGGCGGAGCTAAAGAAGCAATTGCAAGAGTTGTTGGACAAGGGGTTCATCAAACTGAGTGTATCACCTTAGGGAGCACCGGTTCTGTTTGTAAAGAAAAAAGATGGTAGTCTCCGACTGTGTATAGACTATCGGTTGTTGAATAAGGCTACCATCAAGAATAAGTATCCCTTTCCATGAATAGATGATCTGTTGGGAGCGTAAGTCTTTTTGAAGATTGATATGAGGTCTGGGTATCATCAGTTGAGGATTCAGAGTGGAGATGTACCCAAGACAGCATTTCAAACCCGTTATGGCCATTATGAGTTTTTGTTTATGCCATTTGGGTTGACGACTGCTCCTGCCGCATTTATGGCTCTAATGAATGATGTATTCAAGCCATACCTGGACAGATTCGTGATTGTTTTCATAGATGACATACTGGTGTACTCGAAGTCCAGGGAAGAGCATGAGCAGCATTTGAGAACAATGTTGAAGACCCTCAGAGACTAGGAGCTGTATTCTAAACTCAACAAGTGTGAATTCTGGTTGAGTGAGATATCATTTTTGGGTCATGTATTCTCAAGAGATGGTGTATCAGTGGATCCATCCAAGATAGAGGCTGTGAGATAGTGGGAAAAACCCAAGACGGTTACAAAAATTTATAGTTTCCTAGGTTTAGCAGGTTATTATCGACGATTTGTCGAGGGATTCTCTAAGCTGGCTGCTCCGTTGACACATCTCACTCGAAAGAATGTGACATTCGAGTGGGATGATAAATGTGAAAGTAGTTCCTATGAGCTAAAGCACAGACTGACTACCGCACCTATTCTCACCATGCCCACCAGCTCGAGAAGTTATACAATGTATACAGATGCCTCGGGATAGGGAATGGGTTGTGTGTTGATGCAGGACGGGAAGGTAGTAGCCTATGGATCCAGACAACTTAAGGACCATGAGAGGAACTACCCGACCCTTGATTTAGAGTTCGCAGCTGTGGTATTTTCATTGAAAATATGGGACCACTACATATACGATGAGAAATTCCAAGTGTATAGAGATCATAAGAGCCTCGAATATCTGTTTTCACAAAAAGAGTTAAATATGAGGCAAAGAAGATGGATAGAGCTTCTAAAGGATTATGAGTGCAAGATATTGTACCATCCAAGTAAGGCTAATGTTGTGGCTGATGCCTTGAGTAGAAAGAGCCCCAGAATGGTATCGTACATGATGGTCAGGGAATATGAACTACTCGTGCAGTTTGCTTACCTCAGGTTAGATATAGACCCTCGTGATGTTGACAGTGGCTGTGTGATAGCTAGCTTACGAGTGGAACCATATTTGATTGACCGGATACGCCAAGCTCAAGATGCCAATCTACTGTGTGAGGATCGTGCGAGTTAGATTCAGAGGGGTGATGTGGCCCATTTCTTAGTGAGTGATGATGGCCTAATGAGGTTTAGAGGCAAAAATTACGTTCTCAAAGACCCAAAGTTAAAGAGATTGATTTTGACAGAAACTCATTCATCGAGATACACATTACATCCGAGAGGTAATAAGTTGTACCAAAACCTCCGGAAAGTGTATTGGTGGTCAAGAATGAAAAGAGATATCACTGAGTTTGTGGCAAGATGTTTGATATGTCAGCAAGTGAAGGTAGAGCATCAGAAGCCTACAGGGTTATTGCAACCTCTACGAGTACCAACTTAGAAATGAGAGCATGTCACCATGGATTTTATCATGGGATTGCCGAGAACTAAGAGGAACCATGATGCTAACTGGGTAGTGGTTGATAGACTGACGAAATCTGCCCACTTTCTCGTTATGAAAGCTACAGATACCTTAAGTAGCTTAGCAGAGTTGTATGTACGGGAGATAGTGAGGCTACATGGTGTTCCAGTAAGCATCGTATCAGATAGGGATTCCCTCTTCACTTCTCACTTTTGGGAACAATTTCAGGAAGCGATGGGAACTCGATTGAGTTTCAGTACTACTTTCCATCCTCAAACCAATGGTCAGTCAGAGAGAACCATCCAAACATTAGAGGACATGTTGAGAGCAAGTGTTATGGATTTTAAAGGCTCCTGGGATGATCACCTACCATTAGCCGAATTCGCATACAACAATAGTTACCACTCGAGTATCGTGATGTGATAATTCTATTTTAATAGAATTATTTGTGCTTAATTTCTTAATTAATTATTTTAATTCCCAGATTATTTTATTAATTATCCCGTAAATTTAATTAAAATTCTCTTGTGTGTAGATAAATTAAATCCGGATGAATTTCAATCGAAAATGAGCTAAAAGGAGACAAGACCACTCCTAATTCGTAGTCTGAGTCACCATTTGTCTGGATACGTGTGATGCTGGGTGTTCGTATTTTATTCACCTCGAAAAGATAAGATCGACGGATACCGTGCCCACCTTCTGGAAGACACACGTCGGGCCATATCGCACATCCAAGTGGATTAGAAGACGAATGACGTGGAAATATCTTCTCTACAGCAAAAGGGATGAAGACAAGTGGTAAAGCAATGCCAACTCATCTAGTATTGAAAATTACCATTGTACCCCTAAGTTTGTGTATAAATAGAACATGATGAGAAATTGAAAAACCAAGTAATTTTAGGGTAAGTAGTTAGGGTAGAAATAATTTTTAGGGTAAAGTAGGAGCAAAGGTAGTTTTTAGAATAGTTTAAGTTTTATTTAAAAAAAAAGTTTTATTGTTAGGTTTGATTTTTTCTAGTTTTCATTTTCAAGCTTTTCATTTACAGGTAATCACCATTCTTCTTGTTTTAATTAGCTACTGTTCATGGTCGCTTGAAAATTTATTCAATGAAAAAGAAAGTTTCAGGCTAGCTTTTCTTTAATCTCATTTTTTTTTGCAATAGCAGATTACTTTTTAAATTTTTTTCATGCTTTTCGTTTATTTTTTCTTTGTTCTTTAGTTTACTTCCTGTTTTGAAACTTTCACATATTCAGATTTCATGATTCCCATTTTTCTTATGCTCTTTTTATTGCTCATCCGTTTATAGCTTCGATCACTCTGCTAGCATCTTGTTTCGGTGCTTTGATGCAAATTTGATGCTGGGCATTGTCCCCACAATGCTGGCATAATGGAATGTCAATGGCGGATTAGAAGAAAAAACTTTACGTAGCCACGATAATTTTTTGTTTTTCTGTATTAAAGCTTTCTCTAGCATTGGTTTAGTTTTCAGCCACTGCTTTTCATCATTTCTCTTCCACTGGTGTTAGTTCTCAGCCTGTTTTATTTTTTTCCTTGGTTCCGAATTTGTTTGCTGGTATTACTGGGTGGAGCCAAGGGCGTGAGAAGCTGGCTGTAGCTGGTGACAGCAGTAGGGTGCTGCAGCAGAAAGTAGTCACTAGCTGACCGAAAATGGCTATAATAGGTGTAGCTCAGCAGTGCACGGGACGCTGTTAATGACTTGAAATGGTTGGTTGTTTGATGCTGCTGGAGATACGATCAATAATGGAAGTGCGGCATTGTGCAGAGCAGAAAGGTGCTACAGCAGCTGGTAACACTAAATGTCTGTCCTGAAGTAAATGCAGCAGTACAGTATAGAGGATAATTTTATCAGCGCAATTTCAGTGCAGCAGTGTTTTGGTATTGTGCTGAGTTCTCGAAGAAGACAGGAAAGACAGCAGCATCCTCTGTTCAGCCCTGTTTTGTTCACCATTCACTATTTTAAATAATATTTGTTATTTCTTGCTTTGGTTTGCTGCATGTGACTCTATTTTTATCTTTTTGATTATGCATAGATTATCTTACTCCTATTTGTCCAGGTGATCATCATTTGCACTCAAGAGCTTTTATTTTTCTGTTACACTATTCCTGTGTTCAACCTATCTATTTGTGGATAAAATTTGGAGTGATCGAGTGTTTGCTTCTTACTGCTGTTAAGGCATCAACGCTGTTGTGTAGCACAAGTAAAGTCGAGGCATTAATCACCGGTGCTGAAGCATAAAGGAAGCTAGAAGTGTCTGCTCTTGTTCGGTTTTGTTTCTAGCTGTCTGGATGAGGTGTACTGCAAGCTGCTGTGTGTCTTAACTGACCAGTGTTGCTGCTATTCCTGGTGGCAGACGCAAAGCGGAATGGTGGCAAGGGCAGATAATGCAAGACGATAGTACTATGCAGGTGGTATCGAGCAAAGGACTGATGCTGAAGGCTACTGCAAATTGAAGGAGTGCTGGCGACAACAGTCCAGAATTTGTACAAGGCAAAGGACGGGTTGCAGAGCAGGGAGCAGTGCACACAGTCGGGCAGATGGCGAAATAGAGATTTGAGCTAGGCCATGTTTGGCAAATTTGAAATTTTCACAAATCCATTTTTCTTGCATGTCTATTATTATTGTTATTATTCCTTGTATAGTTTGTTAGCTGAGGTAGAGTTAGAGTTTTGAATTAATTTGCATATTAGTTATATTTTCTTTATTTGTTAGTTTAAAACTTAGCTTTAATTATGTTAATAGTTAATTTTATGCAATAGGATTTAAGATTTAATGTTTACGTAGTGCATTTAGAATTAAATTAGGAGTAGAATTATTTTATGCAATTTTAAGTTAGTTTTTATTTTAAATTTAAAAATCCAAAAATATTTTATGCTTTATTTAGCGTAGATTTTAATCAGGCATGTTATTAATTTAGTAATCATATAAAGTTAGATTTAATTTAGGGACACAATTTTAGGCATTTAGGCTTATAGTTATATTTATAAATTTTATTAAATTTTTTTTAGAATTTTATTTCATTAGATTTTAGGCTAATTTAATTTGCATTTTTATTTTTGATAATTAGATTAATTGCATGCACATTTTATTTTTATTGTCTAGTTTTATTCGAGTTAATTTTATTTCTTTATTTTCCTATTTGTTTGCATTCTAGTTTATTCGCACTAATTAAAGCTTTGTTATTTATCTTTTATAGGTTATTGTTTTAAGTTGCTTGGAACTTTATAAGTAATTGGAGCTCTGTTTTATTTATTGTTTTCCAGTAATTTTAATTTTAAAACTTAGTAGATCACCCACTAAATTCTCATAATTTGCTAGGGTATACTTAGGGTAAAATTAATCGGTACTTAATTAGGCTAATTAGATTCTCTGTGGGACGATCATCCGGACTCAAATCTCATTATTCCTTGTACGACCTGTGCACTTACGGTTAACACGTCTGGATAATTTAGTGTACATAGTTCGTATCAAGTTTTTGGCGCCATTGTCAGGCCCTCCTCCCACACGCGACTTAACAAAAACCACAATAAATTTTTCTTTTTACTTACCTTTATCTCCTCAACAGTTAGGCTGTGAATAAGCATTAGTCTCCTCATCCAAACATATCTTACCATTCTTTTTCGCATCATACATACATGACATTCATATCATAAGTAAATTCATATACTTAAATATAATTACATCCCCAATATTAAAAACATGTACATCATTGTCTTTATACATTGTTCAGATAGAAAAGAGTACGCATGTGTATACCTTTCGCTAGATAGGGAGTGGCAGCAGTTCAAAGGAATGCTATACCTCAGCCGACTCAATCTACTGACGATGATCTGTAGAGAGAGGGGAAAATTAAAGGGATGAGCTATCTGGCTCAGTAAGGAAATCAGGTAAGCAAGTTGACATTCATACTATCTACTGAAAATTCAAAAGCATGTCTGGATGGGGAGTGGCAGATTTATATATAATATAGTACAGATTTAAAATCCCATGTACTAAACACATGCTGATTTATCAATCAGACGCATTCATGCAAAACAGTGCATATTTATCATTTTGGAATGCCTTTATATAAAATATGTCATTTATATTCAAAACACAGTAAATATGGCATTTCACAACACAACACATCAATCGGGTTCCGACCCATCCCTTAGGTCTACCCGTATCATAAATACATGTGATATATCATCCGAGACTCAGTGGCTAAATGCAATATCTCTGGACTATGGTCATATCCTAACATGGTGAAATCCTAGGCAACACAGTACTCGGTGTGCAGGTTATCACTGCTGTAATGGGAGGGGGGTCAATCCATCACAATCGTCAGCTATCAACAACTCTCCTCCACAACTCCACAACAATACACGGTATAGTGTACTCCATGCCACTTGCACGATTCAACGTACACCCGTGAACCTCGCCTCATGGTCGGGATGCCTGTCATAGGTCTTAGTCCTCACACCATGGAAATACATCATAGTTGGGGTGCCTGCCACAGGTCTTAGCCCTCATACTATGGAATAATCAATGCCATGTCTCTAAATCCACGTGCGAACATCTCCAATGTGACACTTTGTCTACACGAGGAAATCGTCACGATTTTTCTAACATGTCTATATATCAAGTAAAAATACAGTGTGCGTCTTGAATGTGACTCACAATCAATGCTTCGTCTCTAAACACTGTATATGCATGTCAAAATATCAACACTAGTGCGAGTAAACCTCCAGCACTAGGTCATGCATAGTTCTCATTTAAATCAAGTATGAGCAAATCGCTCAAGTACTATGTCATGTATAAACCATGAAGAATCGAGTACGAGCAACGCTCCAGCACTTTGTCATACATCTCTTGTAAAACTCAAGTACGAGTAAATCACTCCAACACTCTATCATGCACAAATCACATAAAACTGAGTAGGAGCAATGCTCCAGTACTCTATCATGCATGTAAAATAAATGTAGTGAAAGTCTCACTCTAACACTAATGTATGTGAAAAACATCTGAAATCAAGTGCGAGCTGTGCTCGAGCACGATTGATTCCACATAATTCGGTAGATGGCTCTTTAAAATAAGGATGTTTCAAATCATTAAAATCAGCACTATAAAGTGTGCTTAATCTACATCAACCTTAAAACATTAGCCCATCTATGTACTCATTTGCTACACAGCAGTAAAAACATTCAAAAACATCATTTCTAGGTTTTTTACAACTTTTTCCAGAATTTGACCTTTTTGCCTAACTAGGGGTAAAATCGTAATTTACTCATATCGTGTCCCGACAATATTATTGATTTTCTCTGACCCTCAGACAATTTCAATGAATGCAAAAGTAGTCGAAAATACGCACAGATATCTCTAACTACTTGCAAAACTCCCTTACCTCGAATCACATCGAGTGACCTCACTTCCTCTGTGCTGCTCAAATCTCGCAGTCCGATCAACTCTCAATATGACTCCGAAGCTGCATTTAACCATTCATTGGGTTAATTATACTTTACCTACTGTATTACGCATTTAATACAGTCAATTTCACTTAAATAGGCCAGTTTACTCTTAATGGGCCTTAAACACTTTAACTGGGCCTAACTCTGTCTTAAGCCCCTTTTTTACTTATTAATTCCCTTCATCGGGGTCTATTGGCTAATTGCGCCTATCTGTGAGACCCCGTATATGTATAGTTGTAATGTGTAATGAATGTGAATGAACTTGTAATGTAAAGTATGATTGATGTAAGTCCATGGATTTAATGTACGTATGTGTAATATGATTTGTAACATACATACAAGTTTCATTGAGTATGAATATTAAGAAATGAGTTCTTATAAGTGATGGATGTGATTTAAACTTAAAATGAGTAGTTTGGTAGAATGGAATGAAGTTATGCTTCCATTTAGTTTGGAATGTGATACTTTTGGATATACAATAAATGCACACAAGTTTCAAAGTGCATAAGGTATGAAAGGATGCTATTTTCAAGTCATAAAGGTGGATGGATGAGAAAATGGCCATGGCAGTAGATTAAGGACAATTGGGTGTGAGTTGCAACATGGAAACTGCAGGAAATTTAGAAAACATGAAGGCCAGATTGATCTCATAGGATGAGAGATCGATCTGGAAGAGCCAGAATGCTCTTATTTGGGTAATTGAATAGAGGAGATCGATCTGCAATAGGGCCAGATCGATCTCCTAAGCATTCTGTAATGAAAAGATCGATCCTCAAGCATACAGATCGATCTCCTTAGCTCTCTATTTGGGAGCAGATCGATCTCATGATTCGACAGATCATTCTCATGCTTAAAATGCCGTGAAAATGAGGGATTTAATGGGACCAGATCGATCTCCTCTTGCACCAGATCGATCTCCTCAAGCTATTTCTATAAAAAGGAGGGCTGAAAATCTGAAAATTTCAGGAAAAACACCAATCTTCCATTTTTAACCCAAAAACCTAACTTTCTCCTCTAAAATCAGCCATTTTCAGTAAGAATTGGGGGGAGCCCATTAGACACTAAGTTGATCATCTTGAGGAAGAGAACAACATAGTTGGAACCCAAAATCCCATTGTTGGTATTGAAGGAGATAAGTGCATTGACATTTGGAGTAAGAAGAAAAATCAGATTTTGGTAAGATTCTAATACTCCAATCAAAGTAAATTGTTTATTTAAGTGATTTTAGAGTTGAGTTGAAAGTGTATTGATGGATAAATTATCTAGGGATGTGGTGAAATTGGTGTGACCTAGAAAACCTAGAATGGGTATAATGTGAGAAGATACGGGTTGAATGAGTTTATGAATTATGGGCATGCTAAAGTTGTATTGAGGTAATGTGTATGATTTTAGATGGTTAAATGGGATTACATTGTGAGTTTGGAAGAATTGTGAAAGTGAGTATGTAAATGCTTGATAAATGCCATAGTGAGGGAATTCATGAAATATGAACACTATGAGCTTAATGTCGATTTCATATTGATTTAGAATGAATTAATAGGCCTAAAAGAATCCATAGACTCGAAATTTGAGTAGAGTAATGAAACGAGGCCTTAAAAGCGTCACTAGAAACTATAGGTCGAATTAACTATAGTGAACGCACGATGTCATTTTATATGGATCGAATATAATGTGAAATATGATTATGCGCAATTTCGAAGAGTCCGATGGAGACGAATCGAACCGTATGAGAAAACAGCTTAAAGAAGTGGAATCGCGCATCGCGATTCCAGGTAAGGGAATTCTGTATGTATATAGAGGTAGCTTCTCGTATTTTGTGGCTGTATAGGGCTTTGGAAATGTGCATAAGTTTATAGAAATGTGTTTAAAGATGTATGGAAATTACTACGAGTATTTGTATGAGATTTGGTTGTTTAAAATGGTTATTGAAAAGGGATAGTAAGGCTAATAATTGCATAAATCACGTGTTTTGAATGATTTTACAAAACACAATGCTTTGATTTGAGCAAATAAAAGGATAGGCTGGCTAGTACTTGAATGATGTTGTGAAATAGCCCATGTGAGGCGCTAAGCATGTTTTGAGATGTTTTGAATGAATGTGAGCCGCCTATCGTGTGTAAGTGATTTAATTCACGCTAGAGCCTCGCTCGCGCTGGATTTCAATATTTTCACTTGTGTGAAACGTGCTAGAGCTCAGCTCGCACTTTGTTTTGGAACTATGATGATGTTTTATAAACCGTATTGGAGCTTTTGCTCGTACGTGGATTTGAGTGGTTTTTCTTATGCATATAACCATACTGGAGCTATGCTCGTATGTGGTTTCTTCATATTTTTATGCATAAATGCCGTACTAGAGCGTTGCTCGTATAAAGTGATTGGTTTTGATGCATGAATTCGCACTAGAGCGTAGCTCGCGCTGGTTTTCACACTGTGGTATGTATGAGGCCATTCTGAGAGATACGGATTGGTGTTCAGGGAACCCAATAGGCCTAATAGACCTCTTGAGTGGGGTGAGGGTGAGGGGCTAGGACCTGACATCATCCATTCTGGGAACCCAACAGACCTAACAGACCTCTTGAGTGGGGTGAGGGCGAGGGGCTAGGACCTGAATCAGGGAACCCAATAGGGGCGAGCAAGGCCATGAGGGGCTAAGACCTGGTATTGAGGTTACTCCCACGCGCTCTTGAGACTATAAAGGTTACACTCGGTATGAGGTAGATAAGACCTACGGCAGGCACTCCCAACCTTGTTATGGGTCTGCGGAGTACGATGTACCGTGTATATCACATGGCGTACGATGTACCGCATGGTGGTTACTTGATTGAGAAAGTCTGGCAGAGAACCAATCCACCTCCGTACCAGCATGATACCCCGTACACCGGGATCCGTGTGGTCTGGGATGATATGTGATGATTGGCCAACGTAGTCACTTAAGATATAGTAACCTGTCTCCTTGCTTGATTTACTTACTACCACTTGATTTTAATCTCTAAGTGTGATTGTGATTGTTCAAGGTAGACCCGAAGGAGGGGTCGAGCCTTGTGGAATTGATTTGTGAAATGAAAATGAGGTTGTGATTGTGAATTGATGTGATGGGATTGTATGTGTTTGAGAAAGATTTTTATGAAGTGGGTTTAGAAAGGAGGTTTCTTAATGAATTGCCCTTTTTATGAATTTAAATGAGATTGAGCATGAGATGATTTATACATGATGTTTTTACCATGTTTTATATGCCAATTTTACATGATTTTGATACATGATATATATGTATACTAATATGGCATAGTTTACTTCCTCATGCTCCTACTACAAATGATTTATGCATAACACTATCAACATGTAGATAGAGTAGTTATCTATCATGCTTACATTATTGCCTTACTGAGCGTGTGGTTGCTCATCCCACTCTATTTTCCCCCTCCTACAGAGCGTGCATAGCAGCCCAGTATGGACTGAGGCATGGTAATTTGGACATCTGCTGCATCTCCATCACATAGAGGTATATACACAGTGATTCTTTTTGTATCTAAATAGTGTAAAAGCAAAGTATTCTTTTGAGTTGTAATTATGGGGGATGTAGGTGTCAGTAAGACATGTTTTTGTATAAGTACACGATTAAATGCGAATGTATGACATCGCTTTATTTAACTGAGAATGAATGTGATGTGATATTTATTATTGACTCACAGCCCAACAGTGTGGTGGTAAGTTTGTTCACGACCGGGTAAGGTAATGGTAAAATATAAAAAATTTATAATGATTTTCGGTAAAAAGGAATGAAAATGGGTCGTGATAGAGATTGGTATCAGAGCTGAGTGGGCTTTATGTGAGTTAGTAACAAAACGTAGGAAAGTACATCCACATATTACTGTGCTTTTGTTTATATATAACTGTGTATACCATGATGGATTGAGCTTAACAAATTATTATAATACAGGAAGTTAGGCACTATGCCTGTTACACGCAAAGGTAGAGGGGCGAGAGCACGTGCTAGAGGCCGTAGAGGTAGGCCTGAGAGCCGTGCAGAGCCACAGACTGAGCAGGCTCCACAGAATCCTGCTGAGAGAGCAGAGGATACTGAGGCTCGCTTCGCTAGCTTAGAGCGGAGTATTGAGAACCTGGTGGAGATAGTCACACAGGCCTTGGGTGTCGGTGATAAACGAGATCCCGTGGCACAGCCTACTACTGAACAGGCAGTTGCAGAGGCGGAGAGACCTCAGACTACAGAGACTGCTGCTGCTACACCACATCCAGTACAGGATACAGATTCTCCCATCGCTCCACAGCAGAGCGGTAGTGATTTGGGTTATGACTGCGACTTGAGTAGGTTACGAGAGTTTCAAGCGGTGAAACCCCCAGTGTTCAGAGGGGTGAAGGACCCGGTTGTCATGGAGGATTGGGTGTATGAGATGGAGAAACTGTATAGGTTTTTTCGATGCACTTCAGCTGAGAAGGTAGCCTTTGCCGTGTTTATGTTGAAAGGCGAGGCGAGCATTGGTGGAGATCCACTGAAGCTATTTTGAGGGCTAGACACTCCGAGATTACATGGGAGATATTTCTAGAGGCCTTCAAGAGACAATACATTCCAGCTACCGCATAGAGGAAACTGCGGATGGAATTTATGAATTTGGTTTAGGGGAACCGTACTGTGGACGAGTATGAGTCCAAGTTTATGTCTTTAGGGAGATATGACCCGGACACGATGGGTAGTGAGACCCGAAAGATACAAAAGTTCATGGATGGATTGAGATTGGCCATCCGGACTAAGCTAGCTCCCTTCGACATTTTGACTTATGAGGAGGCTGTACATAAGGCTCAGTTGTGTGAGCAAGACTTTGAGTGAAATCCCTTCGAGCTTGGGAGGATTAGTGTCAGGAAGGACAGAGACTGAAAGAGATCCGGGTTTGGAAGAGTGGCCAAGAGAGGTGGCCAAAGGTTTTTTGAGAAGAGGCCTAATATCGAGGAGGTGCAGGAGAGAGCTACTAGACCTCCCATATACCCGACTTTGACTGCACCGAGGGGTATGACTATTAGAGGACCACGACCTACCACTGATCAGTGTAGGAGATGTGGCAGATACCATGGGACTAGGCCATGTCAGATACCCCCTGTCTCGTGTTATAGATCTGGGAGGCCGGGACATATATCAAGGTTCTGCAATGAGATGATTGAGACTACCCCACAGAAGGGCAAGAAGCCTGAAAGAGCTCCAGTTGAGACAGCAGCCTCGAGGAGGAGGGCTACAGTTGAGGAAAAAGGGAAACAAGTTGTGGGTGTGAGTAGAGGAAGGGTGCACGCACTGGACCAGGACACTGCAAATGCATCGATTGATGTGATTAAAGGTACCATACGAATCTTTGATTTAGAAGCATTTGTATTATTTGATCCTGGTGCCACGCATTCTTTCATATCACCTTCCTTTGCACATAAATTGTTGAAGTATGTGAAACCAACATTGTTGGATAAGATGTTGATGATTTCCACACCCATGAATAATAGTCAATTGACTGAGCATGTATGTAGAGATTGTAAGTTAAAAATAGAGGGAAAGGAAATGATAGCCAATTTAATCTTGTTGAATATGAATGATTTTGATGTAATATTGGGAATGAATTGGTTGGCTACCAATTGAGTTGTTATGGATTGTCATGCCAAAACATTGATGTTTTCAGGATTAGGCAATCTTATTGTAAACTTTGATGAAAGGAAATGATATGAAAATAGTATGTTTGTTATAAATAAAGGAGTATGATTTTAAATGCATATTGCTTGAGAGATAAATTTGTTGTTTATGATAAATGTTGAATGTGGAGTGATGGTTTATGTTACTAACGATGGAGAGGATAATGTGAAGGGTTTATTGCATACGTGGTTGATATAGATGAGGCACGCCCAGAATTGAGGGACATCCCCATGATTGCAGATTATTCTGATGTCTTTCCGGATGAATTATCAGGACTACCACCTGAAAGGGAAATGGAATTTTACATAGAGTTAGTGCCTGGTACAGAGCCGATATCGAAGCCACCCTATAGAATGGCTCTGATAGAATTGGAAGAGCTAAAGAAGCAGTTGCAAGAGTTATGGGAGAAGGGGTTCATTAGACCGAGTGTCTCACCTTGGGGAGCACCGATTCTATTTGTAAGGAAGAAGGATGGAAGCCTCCGACTGTGTATAGATTACCGGTTGTTGAATAAGGCCACCATTAAGAACAAGTACCCCCTTCCAAGGATCGACGATTTGTTGGATCAGTTCCAAGGAGTCGAAGTGTTTTCTAAGATAGACCTACGGTCAGGGTACCATCAGTTGAGGATCAGGAGTGGAGATGTACCCAAGACAGCATTTCATACCCGTTATGGCCACTACGAGTTTATGGTGATGCCATTCGGATTGACGAATGCTCCCGCAGCATTTTATGGCACTGATGAATGATATATTCAAGCCATACCTGGACAAGTTTGTGATTGTTTTCATAGATGACATTTTGGTTTATTCTAAGTCAAGGGAAGATCATGAGGAGCATTTGAGGATAGTTCTACAGACCCTCCGAGAGACAGAATTGTACGCCAAACTCAACAAGTGTAACTTTTGGTTAGAACAGATCTCATTTCTGGGGCATGTTATGTCAAAGGATGGGGTATCAGTAGATCCATCCAAGATAGAGGCAGTTATACAGTGGGAACAGCCGAAGACAGTTACTGAGATCAAAAGTTTCCTGGGATTGGCAGGATATTATCTGAGATTTGTAGAGGGTTTCTTCAGATTAGCTACTCCGTTGACATGACTTACGCATAAAGATGTTGAGTTTGTATGGGATGAGGCATGTGAGAGGAGTTTTGAGGAGCTTAAGCGTCGATTGACCACTGCTCCAGTTCTTACCATTCCTACCAGCTCAAGAGGATTCTCGATGTATACAGATGCATCACATCAGGGATTGGGCTGTGTACTTATGCAGGATGGGAAGGTAGTTGCCTATGGATCTAGACAATTGAAAGATCATGAGAGGAACTACCCGACACATGATTTGGAGTTAGTGGCCGTGGTATTTGCTTTGAAAATATGGCGTCACTATCTCTATGGTGAGAAATTTCAGGTGTTCACAGATCATAAGAGCCTTAAGTACCTGTTCTCGTAGAAAGAGCTGAATATGAGACAGAGGAGATGGCTCGAACTCCTGAAGGACTATGATTGTGAAATCATGTACCACCCGGGTAAGGCAAATGTAGTTGCCGATGCTTTGAGTAGAAAGAACCTAGGGTTGGTGTCTTATATGATGGTATGGGAACATGAATTGTTAGAACACTTTGCGAACCTCAGTTTGGATGTAACCCCACCTGGATCTGAGAGATTTGAGATCATGGCTAGTTTGAGACTAGAGCCAGAATTGATTGGCCGTATTCGACAAGCCCAGCAGAGCAATCGACGGTGCATCGATTGGCTGAGGCAGATTTAGACAGGTGTGGGTATTGATTTTGAGCAGAGTGCTGATGGGTTATTGAGGTTCAGAGGCAGAGTATGCATTCCCAAGGATCCTGAGATCAGGAGAATGATTTTATCAGAGGCTCACTCATCGAAGTATACGATACATCCAGGAAGTATCAAGATGTATCAAAATCTTCGGAAGGTTTATTTGTGATCTGGAATGAAAAGAGACATTGCTGAATATGTCACTAAGTGTCTCGTTTGTCAGCAAGTGAAGGTAAAGCATCAGAAGCCTACAGGGTTATTGCAGCCTCTACCGATACCGATATGGAAGTGGGAGCATGTCACCATAGATTTTGTGATGGGGTTACCGAGGACCCGTAGAGGTCATGATGCCATATGGGTTATTATGGATCGATTGACTAAGTCCACCCATTTCTTGGCTATGAGAGCTACTGATACACTGAGTCAGTTGGCGAACCTGTATATTCGAGAGATAGTACGGCTACATGGTGTACTAGTGAGCGTTGTTTCTGATAGGGATGCACGCTTCACTTCCCATTTCTGGGAACATTTTCAGGAAGCGCTAGGAACCCGACTAAGTTTTAGCACCGCTTTTCATCCTCAGACAGATGGGCAGTCAGAGAGGACTATACAGACCCTGGAGGATATGTTGAGAGCGTGTGTACTGGATTTTAGAGGCTCATGGGATGACCACCTGCAGATAGTCGAGTTCGCTTATAATAATAGCTATCATGCGAGTATCGGGATGACACCCTATGAGACATTGTACGGGCGTAGATGTCGTTCCCCTATTGGATGGGAAGAGGTTGGTGACAGACACATTTTTGCTCCGAACTTAGTGCAGCAGGCATCTGAGGACATCCAGTTGATATGTGAGAGATTACGGACAGCTCAGAGCTGGCAAAAGAGTTATACTGACAAGAGATGAAGACCACTAGAGTTTGATGAGGGTGAGTCGGTATTTTTGAGAGTTTCACCATCGAAGGGTGTCATGAGATTTGGTAAGAAGGGCAAACTGAGCCCTAGATATCCCTTCAAGATTTTGGAGAGAGTGGGAGATAAGGCGTATAGGTTGGCATTGCCACCAAATTTGGCAAATGTCCACAACGTCTTCCACGTCTCGATGCTTCGGAAGTATCACCCGGACCCAGCACACGTGATAAGATATGAGCCGTTGGAGCTCCATGAGAGTATGACATATGTTGAGAAGCTGGTTCAGATATTAGATAGAAAAGAGAAGGTGCTACGGAATAAGACAATTCCCTTGGTGAAAGTTCTTTGGCAACATCACACGGTGGAAGAGGGCACATGGGAATTGGAGAACTTGATATGGGAGAAGTACCCTCAACTTTTTGAAGAGTGACTTGGTTCTAATTTAGAGGACTAAATTCCTTGAAGGAGGGGAGAATGTGAGACCCCGTATATGTATAGTTGTAATGTGTAATGAATGTGAATGGACTTGTAATGTAAAGTATGATTGATGTAAGTCCATGGATTCAATGTACATATGTGTAATATGATTTGTAACATACATACAAGTTTCATTGAGTATGAATATGAAGAAATGAGTTCTTATAAGTGATGGATGTGATTGAAACTCAAAATGAGCAGTGTTGTAAAATGGAATGAAGTTATGCTTCCATTTAGTTTGGAATGTGATACTTTTGGATATACAATGAATGTACACAAGTTTCAATGTGCATAAAGTATAAATGGATGCTATTTTCAAGTCATAAAGGTGGATGGATGAGAAAATGGTCATGGCAGTAGATTAAGGACAATTGGGTGTGAGTTGCAACAAGGAAACTGTAGGAAATCTGGAAAACATGAAGGGCAGATCGATCTCATAGGATGAGAGATCGGTCTGGAAGAGCCAGAATGCTCCTATTTGGGCAATGGAATAGAGCAGATCGATCTCCAATAGGGCTAGATCGATCTCCTAAGCATTCTGTAATGAAAAGATCGAACCTCAAGCATACAGATCGATCTCCTTAGCTCTCTGTTTAGGAGTAGATCGATCTCATACTTCGACAGATCGATCTCATGCTTAAAATACTGTGAAAATGAGGGATTTAAGGGGACCAGATCGATCTCCTCTTGGATCAGATCGATCTCCTCAAGCTATTTCTATAAAAGGAGGGCTGAAAATCTGAAAATTTCAGAAAAAACACCAATCTTCCATTTCTAACCCAAAAACCTAACTTTCTCTCTCTAAAATCAGCCATTTCCAGTAAGAATTGAGGGGAGGCCATTAGACACTAAGTTGTTCATCTTGAGGAAGAGAACAACATAGTTGGAACCTAAAATCCCATTGTTGGTATTGAAGGAGATAAGGGCATTGACATTTGGAGCAAGAAGAAAAATCAGATTTTGGTAAGATTCTAATATTCCAATCAAAGTACATTGTTTATTTAAGTGATTTTGGAGTTGAGTTGAATGTGTATTAATAGATAAATTATCTAGGGATGTGGTGGAATTGGTGTGACCTAGAAAACCTAAAATGGGTATAATGTGAGAAGATATGGGTTGAATGAGTTTATGAATTATGGGCATGCTAAAGTTGTATTGAGGTAATGTGTATGATTTTAGATGGTTAAATGGGATTACATTGTGAGTTTGGAGGAATTGTGAAAGTGAGTATGTAAATGCTTGATAAATGCCATAGTGAGGGAATTCATGAAATATGAACACTATGAGCTTAATGTCGATTTCATATTGATTTGGAATGAATTAATAGGCCTAAAAGAATCCATAGACTTGAAATATGAGTAGAGTAATGAAACGAGGCCTTAAAAGCGTCACTAGAAACTATAGGTCGAATTGACTATAGTGAGCGCATGATGTCATATTATATGGATCGAATATATGTGAAATATGATTATGCCCAGTTTCGAAGAGTCCGGTGGAGACTAATCGAACCGTACGAGTAAGCAGGTTAAGGAAGTGGAATCACGCATCGCGATTCCAGGTAAGGGAATTCTGTAAGCATATAGAGGTAGCTGCTTGTATTTTGTGGGTGTATAGGGCTTTGGAAATGTGCATGAGTTTATAGAAATGTGTTTGAAGATGTATGGAAATTACTATGAGTATTTGTATGAGATTTGGTTGTTTAAAATGGTTATTGAAAAGGGATAGTAAGGCTAATAATTGCATAAATCACGTGTTTTGAATGCTTTTACAAAACACAATGCTTTGATTTGAGCAAATAAAAGGATAGGCTGGCTAGTACTTGAATGATGTTGTGAAATAGCCCATGTGAGGCGCTAAGCTTGTTTTGAGATGTTTTAAATGAATGTGAGCCGCCTATCGTGTGTATGTGATTTAATTCACGCTAGAGCCTCGCTCGCGCAGGATTTCGATATTTTCACTTGTGTGAAACGTGCTAGAGGTCAGCTCGCACTTTGTTTTGGAACTATGATGATGTTTTATAAACCGTATTGGAGCTTTTGCTCGTACATGGATTTGAGTGGTTTTTTTATGCGTATAACCGTACTGGAGCTATGCTCGTACGTGGTTTCTTCATATTTTTATGCATAAATGCTGTACTAGAGCGTTGCTAGTACGAAGTGATTGGTTTTGATGCATGAATTCGCGCTAGGGCGTAGCTCGCGTTGGTTTTCACACTGTAGTATGTATGAGGCCGTGGTGAGAGATACGGATTGGTGTTCAGGGAACCTAACAGGCCTAACAGACCTCTTGAGTGGGGTGAGGTGAGGGGCTAGGACCTGACATCATCCATTCAGGGAACCCTACAGGCCTAATAGACCTCTTGAGTGGGGTGAGGGTGAGGGGCTAGGACCTGAATCAGGGAACCCAACAGGGGCGAGCAAGGCCATGAGGGGCTAGGACCTGGTATTGAGGTTACTCCCACGCGCTCTTGAGACTATAAAGGTTACACTCGGTATGGGGTAGATAAGACCTACGGCAGGCACCCCCAACCTTGTTATGGGTTCGTGGAGTACAATGTACCGTGTATATCACATGGAGTACGATGTACCGCGTGGTGGTTAGTTGATTGAGAAAGTCTAGCGGAGAACCAACCCACCTCCGTACCAGCATGATACCCCGCACACCGGGATCCGTGTGGTCTAGGATGATATGTGACGATTGACCAACGTAGTCACTTAAGATATAGTAACATGTCTCCTTGCTTGATTTACTTACTACCACATGATTTTAGTCTCTAAGTGTGATTATGATTGTTTAAGGTAGACTCGAAGGAGGGGTCGAGCCGTGGAATTGATTTGTGAAATGAAAATGAGATTGTGATTGTGAATTGATGTGATGGGATTGTATGTATTTGAGAAAGAGTTTTATGACGTGGGTTTAAAAAGGAGGTTTCTTAATGAATTGCCCTTTTTATGAATTTAAATGAGATTGAGCATGAGATGATTTATACATGATGTTTTTACCATGTTTTATATGCCAATTTTACATGATTTTGATACATGATATATATGTATACTCATATGGCATAGTTTACTTCCTCATGCTCCTACTACAAATGATTTATGCATAACACTATCAGCATGTAGATAGAGTAGTTATCTACCATGCTTGCATTATTGCCTTACTGAGCATGTGGTTGCTCATCCCTCTCTATTTTCCCCTCCTACAGAGCGTGCATAGTAGCCCAGTGAGGACTGAGGCATGCATCCGCTGCATCTCCATCACACAGAGGTATATACACAGTGATTCTTTTTGTATCTAAACAATGTAAAAGCACAGTATTCTTTTGAGTTGTAATTATGGGGGATGTAGATGTTAATAAGACATGTTTTTGTATAAGTACACGATTAAATGCGAATATATGACATCGTTTTATTTAACTGAGAATGAATGAGATGTGATGTTTATTATTGACTCACTGCCCAACAGTGTGGTGGTAAGTTTGTTCACGACCGGGTAAGGTAACGGTAAAACGCGAAAAATTTATAGTGTTTTTCGGTAAAAGGGAATGAAAATGGGTCGTGACACTATCAATACCCATTGGGCTTTGTTCCAAACTCTTTGGATAGCCCGTATATCATTTACGACAGTTAATTCAAAATTACAGATATAATTCACTAAATGCGAAATTTAATCCGTAACTCATAAAGTAAATCTTAAATATGTGATAGTCACATAAATTGTCATAAATGAGCTTTACTTACCAGAGATTATGCGATAGTGCGCAAATCGAATTTCGATCGGGCTCCCATTCGGAATTTATCGTCGAACTACACAATTTGTATATTTTATTTCCTGGTCAATTTTTGATTAAATATAATTTAAATAAATATCTCGGATATCAAATCGGTCAATTTTGACCTCGTATCGATTTACCCGAAGTTTGATGTAATCCAAAAAAATTATCTTTTTCTTTTTTTTTCTTTTTCCCCTTTTTTTCTCCTTTTTCTCTTTCCTCCTTGGCTGAACAGGTTCGGTCCGGTTCAGCGCAGAAGCTTCTTCACTGAATCGCCGACCGGTTCATGGCTGCATTGGTAGTGCCAGCGTCGTTCAGTCAGTTCTTGGTGTGCCGCTGCCGTCGTTCGATGCTTCTCAAGCAGAGGACCTCTCGACTGGCCTCGGATCAGACCGAATCCTCTTCGGTGGCCGTCAGATTTGCTTCTCTTCTCTGCTGCTATTCCTTCACCAATCTGCTCTTTCTGGCACCGATGGGGAGCGTTGCCGGTGGCTGGATGATCGCGCATTATCCCTTTTCCTTTTTCGACCCTTCGCATGGCCGCTAGGTCACCGGTGGTGGCTCGTCCGGTGATGGGATCCTCCTCGGGTTCGGCTAGCTTCGCTTCGTTTCTTTCCTTTTCTGTTTCAATTTCAGATTTCAAGATTTTTGTTTTGTTTTTTTTCTTTATTTATAATATATTTTATTATAATTTTAATCATTAAAATAATAATAAAAATACCAAAATATCTAAAAAAATAATATTTAATTCATTTAATCTATAAATAAATTTATCAGTCCGATTTTATCTTTACGATATTTTTTTTTTTACTATTTTTGGGATCATTTTTCGAGGTGAAAATTCTGATAAATTCTAATAAATTTATATAATGATTAATTGGACTCGAAATTCAATATTTGCCTCGTTTTTTATCAAGATTTCTCAATTTCATATTTTTAATGAAATTTTCTTATCGGATTTATATCGAATTTTGGTCATTTGATCGTTTTAACCCTGCACTTGTTCGGAACCAATTTAACCCGACTTTCTGGTTGTTATGTAGCTTACATGCCTTTTATTCTTTAATAGTCGATTTCATGATAGTAAATACTCTTCTTATGATTCAACTATGAAATAAAGCGTTCGTACATATAGGAATCATAAGGAACAAGCTACATATGGAAATCGAAAACACAGGTCTGACAATCCTCCCCAACTAAAAGAATTTGGTCCTCCAAATTAGAACCAAATCAATCATCAAACAATTGGGGGTGCTTCTCTTGCATCAAGCTCTCTAACTCCCAAGTAGCCTCCTCGGAAGTGTGATGCTGCCATAAAACCTTCACTAACCTGATAGTCCTCAACCTCAAAACCTTCTCCTTCCTATCCAGTATCCGAATCGGCCTCTCAACATATGACATGTCCTCAGTGAACTCCAATGGCTTATAACTAATCACATGAGCCAGATTCGGGTGATACTTTCGAAGCATCGAAATGTGGAAGACGTTATGCACACCTGACAAACCCGGTGGCAATGCCAACCTATAGGCCTTATCACACACTCGATCAAGTATCTCAAAGGGTCCAATGTAGCGAGGACTCAGCTTGCCCCTCTTCCCAAACCTCGCTATACCCTTGGAAGGAGAAACCTTCAGAAACACGAACTCACCGACTGCGAACTCAAGTGCCCTACATATCCTGTTAGCATAACACTTCTTTCGACTCTGAGCTGTCCTCAATCTCTCAACCATCAACCGAACATCCTCAGAAGCTTGTGTAACCATATCAGGAGCAAAATGCTTTCGGTCACCCACTTCTTCCATCCAATAGGGGAACGACATCTACGGCCATACAAGGCCTCATACGGTGACATCCCGATACTCGAATGATAACTGTTGTTGTAGGCAAACTCGGCTAGTGGTAAGTGATCATCCCAGGAGCTTCTAAAGTCTAGTACACATGCTCTCAACATATCCTTCAGAGTCTGTATAGTCCTCTTCGACTGACCATCTGTCTGAGGATGGAAAGCTGTGCTTAAATTCAACTGGGTTCCCATGGCTTCCTAAAAATGTTCCCAAAAAAGGGAAGTGAAGTGGGAATCCCTATCTGATACAATGCTCACTGGAACACCATGCAACCTCACTACCTCGTGTACATACAAGCCTGCCAACGTACTCAGAGTATCGGTAGCTCTCATAGCTAGGAAGTGGTCTAACTTCGTCAGTCTATCAATGATCACCCATAGAGCATCGTGATTCCTCTGGGTCCTCGGTAAACCCATCACGAAATCCATGGTAATATTCTCTCATTTCCATGTCGGTATAGGTAGAGGCTGCAACAATCCTGTAGGTCTCTGATGCTCTACCTTCACATGCTGACATACAAGACATCTTGCCATAAAATTCGCCACATCTCTCTTCATACCTGACCACCAGTACACCTTCCAGAGGTTTTCATACATCTTGCCACTCCCCAGATGCAACGTGTACCTCAATGAATGAGCTTTTGACAATATCAATCTCCTGAGCTCTGGGTCCTCGGGAACATATAATCTATCTCAGTAGTCCATCAGAACTCAACTCAAAATCAATCACTGTGCCCTTTGCATCTGACCAATCACATCGATGCAATATAGATTAATCTGCTGAGCCTGTCTGATCCTGTCTAACAGATCTGGCTCTAAGCGTAGACTCACAATCATACAATCCGTATCCATGTCCGAAGGCACAACTCCAAAACTGAGGTTAACAAACTGCTCTAGCAGCTCATGCTCTCTGACCATCATATACGATACCATCCCAAGGCTCTTCCTACTCAAAGCATCCGCTACAACGTTAGCCTTACCCGGATGATAAAGTATCTCACAATCATAATCCTTCAGAAGCTCTAGCCATCTTCTCTGTCTCATGTTCAGCTCCTTCTGTGAGAATAGGTACTTGAGGCTCTTGTGGTAGGTAAATAACTGAAACTACTCACCATACAAGGAGTGGCGCCATACCTTCAACGCAAACACTACTGCTGCCAACTCTAAATTATGGGTCGGATAGTTCTTCTCATTGTTCTTCAGCTGTCTGGATCCATAAGCAACTACCCTCCCATCCTGCATCAACACATAGCCCAATCCCTGATGCGAAGCATTGGTATATACTAAAAATCCTCCTGAGCTGGTAGGAATAGTGAGAATCGGAGCGGTGGTCAATGGACTCTTCAGCTCCTGAAAACTCCTTTCACAATCCTGGTCCCACACGAATGCAACACTTTTTCGAGTGAGACATGTCAACAGAGCAGCCAACCTTGCTAAACCCATAAAACTCCTTATCTCGATAATTGTCCTTGGTTGTTCCCACTAAACTACAGCCTCAATCTTGGATGGATCTACTGATACACCATCACTCGACACTACATGTCTAAAAAACGAGATCTCTGTCAAACAAAAATCACACTTACTGAGTTTAGCACACAACTGCTGCCCTCGTAGAGTCTGCAATACTATCCTAAGGTGCTGCTCATGCTCCTTCTCAGATCTCGAATACACTAATCTGTCATCGATGAAGACAATAACCAACTGATCCAAATATGACTTGAACACATCGTTCATCAAAGCCATGAAAGCTACGGGAGCATTCGTCAGTCCGAATGGCATAATTAGGAACTCATAGTGGCCATATCGGGTCCTAAATGCCGTCTTGTGTACATCTCCACTCCGGACTCTCAACTGATGATACCCAGACCTCAGATCAATCTTAGAAAAGACCTACGCTCCTCGAAGCTGATCCAATAAGTCATCAATGCATGGAAGGGGATATCTATTCTTGATGGTAGCCTTATTCAACAATCTATAGTCTATACACAATCGAAGGCTCCCATCCTTCTTCCTCATAAACAAAATCGGTGCTCCCCACGGTGAAACACTCGGTCTGATGAAACCCCTATCCAACAACTCTTGCAATTGTCTCTTAAGCTCCTCTAGCTCAACTAAGGCCATGCGATACGGTGGTCTCGAAATAGGCTCAGTACCAGGCACCAAATCTATACAGAACTCTATCTCTCTGTCTAGTGGTAACCCTGGCAATTCATCCGGGAAAACATTTGGGGTACTCTCTGACCACAAGAATATCTACCAACTTCGAATGTACTTTATCCGTATTCACCACGTATGCAATGAAACCTCTAATCACATCCGTAGAAGCATCAGTTGTGTCCTGGTCCAAGGCATGTACTCGCCCTCGACCCATCACCTGCTTCCCCTTCTCCTCTGTTGTCTCTCTCCCCCTCTAAGTAGACGTACCAGCTGGAGCTATAACAGGCTCTCTGCCCTTCTGTAGGGCAATCACAAATGTCTCTAGGCAATCTCTAGCAATATGCCCATGTTTCCCACATCAGAAACACACAACAGGGCTCAACGATCAAGGTCTACCGCCATGATGTCTACCACATCTGCTACACTGATCTATAGTAGGCCTCGATCCTCCAATCACAATACCCTTCACCGGAGCTATGGCCGAGTATGTAGGAGCTCTAACTGGTCACTTTCGTACCTCCTCTATCCATGATCCCTTACCGAAGAGTCTCCTCCCTCCTCGATAATTGAAACCCCAGTCTCTAGCTGGCCTATTCCTCTCCCTATCTCGACTCCGACTAAACTTCCCAAACTCAAAGGCATTCCTCTCGTAGTCCTACACATAAAGTTGCGCCATATGCACTGCCTCATCATACGTACCAATGTTCAGTGGTACCAATCTAGACCGCAACACTGGTCTCAATTCGTCAACAAACCTATGGACCTTCCTGGTCTTGTTGTACATGGTATCGGGATCATACCTCCCCAGGGCTAAAAATCTAGTCTCGTACTTATCCACTGAGAGACTCCCTTGGCTCAATGCCAAAAACTCAGCCTGCAGTCTACGCTGTGCCATATCAGGAACAAACTACCTCCTAAAGGCATCCAGAAACATCTCCCAACTAATCTCAGCATGTCAGGCTCTCAATATCGGCCCGGTGGACTTCCACCAATGCTCTGTCGTTCCCTTCAGTAGGAACGCAGCAAATGCGACTCTCTCTGAAGTCGTACAACTTCTTCATCTCACTAATACACTCCTCAGCACTGGCTGGGTTCTTGACCCCTCGAAAAGATGGAGGTCCAAGCTTCTGGAACTGTCGCAATCGATCCAAATCACACCCATATCCCAATCCACTACTACCCTGAAGTAGTGGGAGTGTAGGAGTATCAATAGTCTATGGCCCCTGTATAGGCTGTGCAGGTGTATCAGGTGCAACTGCCTGTCCAGTTGTAGTCTCTGCATCCGGCCTCTATCTACCTGGCAGAGTCTGTGCAAACAACCCTATAATCACCTCCAAACTACGTTCTATCCTCGTGAAGCATGCCTCAGAAGTATCTGGTACCTCAGTAGTACCTGGGGGTGTAGGGGTAGTCGAAGACTCGCCCTGGCTAGTCGGCCTACCTCTCGCCCCTCTACCACGGCAGGTAATTGCCTTAAAGGCTAGATTCCTGCATTCACAACATTAATGTGCCCGATTCCCATCTTGTATACACAAATGTAACTGAACAAAACACATTGATATGGGGATGTACACTTTCCTAATTACTAATACCTACTCAAATCAGACCAACTACGCTCTGATACCACTCTGTCACGCCTTCCTTCCACACGCGACTTAACAAAAACCACAATAAATGTTTCGGTTCTTACTTACCTTTATCTCCTCAACAGTTGGGTTGTGAATAGACATTAGTCTCCTCATTTAGACATATCTTACCATTCTTTTTCGTATCATACATACATGACATTCGTATCATAAGTAAATTCATATACTTAAATATCATTACATCCCTAATATTAAAAACGTGTACATCATTTTGTTTATACATTGTTCAGATACAAAAGAGTATGCATGTGTATACCTTTCACTAGATGGGGAGTGGCAGCGGTCCAAAGTAATGCTATACCTCAGCCGACTCAATCTACTGACGATAATCTGTAGATAGGGGGAAAATGAAAGGGATGAGCTATCTAGCTCAATAAAGAAATCAGGCAAGCAAGTAGACATCCATACTATCTACTGAAAATAGTACTTTATCTTTCCTTCTCTCAATTCAAAAGCATGTTTAAAATATATATATATAATATACTACAGATTTAAAATCCCATGTACTAAACACATGTTGGTTTATCAATTAGAGGTATTCATGCAAAACAGTGCATATTTATCATTTTGGAATGCCTTTATATAAAATATGCCATTTACATTCAAAACACAGTAAATATGGCATTTCACAACACAACACATCAATTGGGTTCTGACCCATCCCTCAGGTCTACCCGTATCATAAATACATGTGATATATCATGCGAGACTCAGTGGCTAAATGCAATATCTCCGGACTATGGCCCTATCCTAACATGGTGAAATCCCAGGCAACATAGTACTTGGTGTGCGGGTTATCACAGCTATAACGAGAGTGGGGTTAGTCCATCACAACCGCCAGCTATCAACAACTCTCCTCCACAACTCCACAACAACACACGGTACAGTGTACTCCATGCCACTCGCACGGTACAACGTACACCCGTGGACCCTGCCTCAAGGTTGGGGTGCCTGCCATAGGTCTTAGCCCTCATACTATGGAATAATCAAGGCCATGTCTCTAAATCCACGTGCGAAGATCTCCAGTGTGCACTCATCTACACGAGGAAATCGTCACGATTTTTCTAACATGTCTATATATCACGTAAAAACTACAGTGCGCGTCTTGATTGTGACTCACAATCAACGCTCCGCCTCTAAACATTGTATATGCATGTCAAAATATCAACACTAGTGCGAGTAAACCTCCAACACTAGGTCATGCATAGTTCTCATTTAAATCAAGTACGAGCAAATCGCTCAAGTACTATGTCATGTATAAATCATGAAGAAAGTACGAGCAATGCTCCAGCACTCTGTCATGCATCTCATGTAAAACTCGAGTACGAGCAAATTGGTCCAGCACTCTATCATGCAAAAATCACATAAAACTGAGTACGAGCAATGCTCCAGTACTCTATCATGCATGTAAAATACATGTAGGGCGAGTCTCACTCTAGCACTAATGTATGTGAAAAACATCTGAAATCAAGTGCGAGCTGTGCTCGAGCACGATTGTTTCCACATAATTTGGTAGATGGCTCTTTAAAAATAGGGATGTTTCAAATTATTAAAATCAGCACTATAAAGTGTGCTTAATCTACATCATCCTTAAAACATTAGCCCATCTACATACTCATCTGCTACACAGCAGGAAAAACATTCAAAAATATCATTTCCAGGCTTTTTACAACTTTTTCCAAAATTTGACCTTTTTGCCTAACTAGGGGCAAAATCGTAATTTACCTATATCAGGTTCCTATAATATTATTGATTTTCTTAGACCCTCGAACAATTTCAGTGAATGCAAACGCAGTCAAAAATACATACAGATATCTCTAACTACTTGCAAAACTCCCTTCCCTCGGATCACATCGCGTGACCTCACTTCCTCTGTGCTGCTCAAATCTCGCAGTCCGCTCAACTCTCAATATGACTCTAGAGCTGCATTTAACCATTCACTGGGTTAATTATACTTTTCCTACTGTATTACACATTTAATACAGTCAATTTCACTTAAATGGGTCAGTTTACTCTTAATGGGCCTTAAACACTTTAATTGGGCCTAACTCTGTCTTAAGCCCATTTTTCACTTACCCGAGATTATGCGATGGTGCGTAAATCAAAGTTCGATCGGGCTCCCGTTCAAAATTTATCGTCGAACTGCACAATTTGTATATTTCATTTTCAGGTCAATTTTTGATTAAATATCATTTAAATAAATTTCTTGGAAATCAAATCGGTCAATTTTGACTTCGTATCGACTAACTCGAAGTCCGGTGTAATCTTAAAAATTTTCCTTTTTCTTTTTTTTCTTTTTACCTCTTTCTCTTTTCCTCCTTGGCTGAACCAGTCCGATCCGGTTCAGCGCAAAAGCTTCTTCACTGAACCACCGACCGGTTCAGGGCTTCTTTAGTCGTGTCGGCGTCGTTCGATCGGATCCCGATGTGCCGCTGCCGCCGTTCGATGCGTCTCGGGCAGGGGACCTCTCGGCTGGCCTTGGATAAGATGGAATCCTCGTCGGTGGTCACCAGATTTGCTTCTCTTCTCCGCAGCTATTCCTTCACCGATCTGCTCTTTTCGGTGCCGGTGGGGCGCGTTGCCGGTGGCTGGATGATCGCGCGGTGTCCCTCTTCCTTTTTCGGCCCTTTGCCTGGCCGCTAAGTCACCGGTGGTGGCTCGTCCGGTGATGGGATCCTACTCGGGTTCAGCTAGCTTCGCTTCGTTTCTTTCCTTTTCTGTTTCAATTACAGATTTCACGATTTTTGTTTTGTTTTTTTTCTTTATTTATAATGTATTTTTTTATTATTTAATCATTAAAATAATAATAAAAATATCAAAATATCTCAAAAAATCATATTTAATTCATTTAATCCATAAATGAATTTATCAGTTCGATTTTGTCTTTACGGTATTTTTTTTACTATTTTCGGGATCGTTTTTCGAGGTAAAAATTTTGATAAATTCTAATAAATTTATATCTTGATCAATTGGACTATAAATTCAATATTTGCCTTGTTTTTTATCAAGATTTTTCAATTTCATGTTTTTAACGAAATTTTCTTATCGGATTTATTCTGTATTTCGGTCATTTAACCATTTTACCCCTGCACTTGTTCGGAACCAATTTAACCCGACTTTCTAGCTGTTATGTAGCTTACATGCATTTTATTCTTTAATAGTTGATTGCATGATAGTAAATACTCTTCTTATGATTCAATTATTAAATAAAAGTGTTCGTACACATAGGAATCATAAGGAACAAGCTACATACGTAAATCGGAAACACAGGTCTGACAATCCTCCCCAACTAAAAGAATTTGGTCCTCCAAATTAGAACTAAATCAATCATCAAACAACTAGGGTGCTTCTCTCACATCAAGCTCTCTAACTCCCAAGTAGCCTCCTCGGAAGTGTGATCCTGCCATAAAACCTTCACTAACTCGATAGTCTTCGACCTCAAAACCTTTTCCATCCTATCCAATATCTAAATCGGCCTCTCAACATATGACATGTCCTCACTGAGCTCCAATTGCTCATAACTAATCACATGCGCTGGATCCGAGTGATACTTCCGAAGCATCAAAATGTGGAAGATGTTATGCACGCCCGACAAATCTGGTGGCAATGCCAACCTATAGGCCTTATCTCCCACTCGATCAAGTATCTCAAAGGGTCCAGTGTAGCGAAGACTCAACTTACCACTCTTCCCAAACCTCACTATACCGTTGGAAGGAGAAACCTTTAGAAACACGGACTCACCGACTGCGAACTCAAGTGGCCTACGTCTCCTGTTAGCATAACTCTTGTGTTGACTCTGAGCTATCCTCAATCTCTCAACTATCAACCGAACATCATCAAAAGCTTGTGCAACCACATCAGGAGCAAAAAGCTTTCGGTCACCCACTTCTTCCCATCGAATAGGTGAACGACATCTACGGCCATACAAGGCCTCATACGGTGCCATCCCGATACTCGAATGATAACTGTTGTTATTGGCGAACTAGGTTAGTGGTAAGTGATCATCCCAGGAGCCTCTAAAGTCTAGCACACATGCTCTCAACATATCTTCCAGAGTATGCATAGTCCTTTTTGACTGACCATCTGTCTGAGGATGGAAAGTTGTGCTCAAATTCAACTGGGTTCCCATGGCTTCCTAAAAATGTTCCCAAAAGTGGGAAGTGAAGCGGGAATCCCTATCCGATACAATGCTCATTGGAATGCCATGCAACCCCACTACCTTGCATACATACAACCCTACCAACATACTTAGAGTATCGGTAGCTCTCATAGCTAGGAAGTAGGCTGACTTCATCAGTTTAACAACGATCACCCATATAGCATCGTGATTCCTCCGGGTCCTTGGTAAACCCATCACGAAATCCATGTTGATATGCTTCCATTTTCATGTCGGTATAGGTACAGGCTGTAACAATCCTGGAGGTCTCTAATGCTCTACCTTCACCTGCTGACATACAAGACATCTTGCCATAAATCCACCACATCTATCTTCATACCTGACCACCAGTACACCTTCCGGAGGTTCTGATACATCTTGCCACTCCCTGGATTCAACGTGTACCTCGATGAATGAGCTTCTGACAATATCAATCTCTTGAGCTCTGGGTCCTCGGGAACATACAATCTACCTCTAAACCTCAGTAGTCCATCAGAACTTAACTCAAAATTAATCACTGTGCCCCTCTACATCTGACCAATCATCGATGCTAGACAGATCAGTCTACTGAGCCTGTCTGATCCTATCCAACAGATCTGGCTCTCAGCGTATACTCGCAATCATATAATCCACATCCATGTTCGAAGGCACAACTCCCAAACTGAGGCTAGAACACAGCTTTAGCAGCTCGTGCTCCCTAACCATCATATATGATATCATCCTAAGGCTCTTCCTACTCAAAGTATCCGCTACAACATTAGCCTTACCCGGATGATAAAGTATCTCACAATAATAATCCTTCAGAAGCTCTAGCTATCTTCTCTGTCTCATGTTCAGCTCATTCTGTGAGAACAGGTACTTGAGGCTCTTGTGGTTGGTAAATATCTGAAACTGCTCACCATACAAGTAGTGGCGCCATACCTTCAACGCAAACACTAATGCTGCTAACTCTAAATTATGGGTTGGATAGTTCTTCTTATGGTCCTTCAACTGTCTGGATCCATAAGCAACTACCATGCCATCCTGCATCAACACACAGCCCAGTTCTTGATACAAAGCATCGGTATATACTAAAAATCCTCCAAAGCTAGTAGGAATAGTGAGAATCGGAGCGGTGGTCAATGGACTCTTCACCTAAAAACTCCTGTCACAATCCTTATCCCACATGAATGTAACACTCTTCCGAGTGAGACGTGTAAACGGAGCAGCCAACTTCGAAAATCCCTCAACGAATCTTTGATAGTACCTTGCTAAACCCAAAAAACTTCTGATCTCAACAACTATCCTCAGCTGTTCTTACTGAACTACAGCCTCGATCTTGGATGGATCTACTGATACATCATCCCTTGACACTATATGTCCCAAAAACGAGATTCTATCAACCAAAAATCACACTTACTGAGTTTAGCATACAACTGCTACCTCGTAGAGTCTACAATACTATCCTGAGGTGCTGCTCATGCTCCTCCTCGGATCTCGAATACACTAATATGTCATAGATGAAGAAGATAACAAACTGATCCAAATATGGCATGAACACATCGTTCATCAAAGCCATGAAAGCTACAGGAGCATTCGTCAGTCCGAATGGCATAACTAGGAACTCATAGTGGCCATATCGAGTCCCAAATGCCGTCTTGGGTACATCTCCACTCCGGACTCTCAACTGATGATACCCAAACCTTATATCAATCTTAGAAAAGACTTATGCTCCCCGACGCTGATCCACTAAGTCGTCAATGCGTGGAAGGGGATATCTATTCTTGATGGTAGCCTTATTCAACAATCTGTAGTCTATACACAATCGGAGGCTCCCATCTTTCTTCCTCATTAACAAAACTGGTACTCCCCACGGCGAAACACTCGGTCTGATGAAACCCCTATCCAACAACTTCTGCAACTGTCTCTTGAGTTCCTCCAGCTCAACTAAGGCCATGCGATACGGCGGTCTCAAAATAGGCTCAGTACCAGGCACCAAATCTATACAAAATTCCATCTCTCTGTCTAGTTGTAACCTTGGCAACTCATCCGGGAAAAAATCTGGGTACTCACTGACCACAGGAATATCTACCAACTCCGAATGTACCTTATCCGTATTCATCACGTACGCAATGAAACCTCTAATCACTTTCGTAGAAGCATCAGCTGTGTCTTGGTCCAAGGCATGTACTCATCCTCGACCCATCACCTACTTCCCCTTCTCCTCTGCTGTCGTTCTCCCCCTCTGAGCAGACGTACCGGCTGGAGCTCTAACAGGCTCTCTACCCTTCTGTGGGGCAGTCACAAATGTCTCTGGGGAATCTCTAGCAATATGCCCTTGTTTCCCACATCGAAAACACACAACAGGGCTCAACGGACAAGATCCACCGCCATGATGTCTACCACATCTGTTGTACTGATTTGTAGTAGGCCTCAGTCCTCCAATCTCAATAGCCTTCATCGAGATTATGTGATGGTGCGCAAATCAAAGTTTGATCGGGCTCCCGTTCAAAACTTATCGTCGAACTGCATAATTTTTTATATTTCATTTTCGGGCTAATTTCTGATTAAATATAATTTAAATAAATTTCTCCAAAATCAAATCGATCAATTTTGATCTCGTATCGACTTACTCGAAGTCCGGTGTATTCCTGAAAATTTTCCTTTTTCTTTTTTTCCTTTTTTCCCCTATTTTCCCCTTTTTCTCTTTCCTCCTTAGCTGAACAGGTCTAGTCCGGTTCAGCGCAGAAGCTTCTTCACTGAACCGCCAACCGGTTCAGGGCTTCTTTGGTCGTGCTGGCGTCGTTCGATCGGTTCCCTATGTGCCGCTGCCGCCGTTCGGCGTGTCTTGGGCAGGGGACCTCTCAGCTGGCCTCTGATCAAACCGAATCCTCGTCAATGGCCACCGAATTTGCTTCACTTCTCCACAGCTATTCCTTCGTCGATCTGCTCTTTTCGACGCCAGTGGGGCGCGTTGCCAGTGGCTGGATGATCGCGCGGTGTCCCTCTTCCTTTTTCGACCCTTCTTCGCCTGGCCGTTGGGTCACCAGTGGTGGCTCGTATGGTGATTGGATCTTCCTCGGGTTCGGCTAGCTTCGCTTCATTTCTTTCCTTTTCTGTTTCAATTTCAGATTTCACGATTTTTTTCTTTATTTATAATATATTTTATTATTATTTTAATCATTAAAATAATAATAAAAATCCTAAAATATCTCAAAAAATCATATTTAATTTATTTAATCCATAAATGAATTTCTTAGTCTGATTTTGTCTTTCCAGTATATTTTTTTACCATTTTTGGGATCATTTTTCAAGGTGAAAATTTCAATAAATTCTAATAAATTTATATCTTGATCAATTGGACTCGAAATTCAATATTTACCTCGTTTTTTATCAAGATTTCTCAATTTCATATTTTTAATGAAATTTTCTTATCAAATTTATACTGGATTTTGGTCATTTGACCGTTTTACCCCTGCACTTGTTTGGAACCAATTTAACCCGACTTTCTGGCTGTTATGTAGCTTACATGCATTTTATTCTTTAATAGTCGATTGCATGATAGTAAATACTCTTCTTATGATTCAACTATGAAATAAAGTGTTCGTACACATAGGAATCATAAGGAACGTGCTACATACGTAAATCGAAAACACGGGTCTGACAGCCGTTGTTGAGGAAAACAATTAGCCATTAATTAATATCGATGAAATTATGCTTAGGTATATCTCTAGTTTGTAAATATTTAGGTTGTAAATATTTAAAGCCTTAATTTAGTTTAGTTAATTTTAACTCTCTAGTAAAAAAAAATTAAAAAAATTAATTAAAAAAATTCTTGAGGACTTTTAGATGTTTGCATGCGTAGAGCCAAGAGCTATGATTGCTTTCCTTTAGATCCTAAAATTGAACAAACACTTAGAAAAATCAAAAAAGATTCTAGGAAATTGTAGCTCCACTACAAAACACCATGGCAAAGAAAAGAGAAATTAGGACCTAGGAGATTATGCGATACCCACCATTAGAGGTTATTATACCAGCATTAGGCCACAAGCTGTCCTTGTAAATAATTTTGAAATTAAGCCTTCAATCCTCCAAATGATCCAAACTTCGCTACAGTTTAGTTGGCTCCCTCATGACAACCCACATGCTCACCTAGGGCAATTTTTGGATCTGTGCAACACTTTCAAGCATAATGGATTATCAGATGATGCACTAAGGCTTAGGCTATTCCCTTTCTTGCTTAGAGATAGAGCGCGACACCGATTAACCTTCTTACCTCCAGGATCCATTTCCACTTGGGACGAGTTAGCCCATCAATTTGTAGCTAAGTTCTTTCCTCCTTCCAAAATGGCTAAACTCTGTAGTGACATATCTTCCTTTGCCCAATTTGATTCTGAATCTCTTTATGAAGCTTGGGAACGATACAAAGACCTTCTTAGGAAGTGTCCTCATCATGGCCTACCCTTATGGCTGCAAGTCCAAACCTTCTATAACGGACTCACTATCCAAAATAGGACCATCGTTGATGCTGCTACAGGAGGAGCTCTAATGTGCAAGACAGAGAAGGAAGCTTATGGTCTCTTAGATAAGATGGTAGCTACCAATTACCAATGGTCTTCAGAGAGGCAGTTGCCTAATAAGTCGATAAAAATGTATGAGTTAGACACACTGTCTAGCTTGACTTCTCAAATAGTCAATCTCACGAAAAATGTAGAGTCACTCAATACCCAACATAATTCTACCACTAGTCCTAATCCTGTTCTAGCTATCCAAAGTCCTTTTCTTTCTTGCAATCTGTGTGGTGGTACACACTGTAGATAGGTGTCCACTAAATTTTGAGTCTGTTCAGTATGTTGCCCCACCTCAGAAGCAACAGAACAACCCCTTTTCGAACACATACAATCTGAGGTGGAGGAATCATCCTAATTTATCCTGAAGCCAAAATCAAGTTTAATCTTCTAATTCCAAACCTGTAGGACCCCCTAGTTTTCATGCTCCACCAATTCATGTACCACCACCTTGGCAATTTCCTCATCCTCCGCCTAATCATCCCATCCACCTCAGTTTCTGTAAGACCCAATTTTTATTGTAAGATCAAATGAAGGATTGAAATGACAACAAATTAAACGAATTGGACTCAGACTGGAGATAAGGATTTAAAACATGAAATGAGTGAGTGTTCGTGAAGGGAAGTTCGATTAGATGGATCTCGAAATGTGCAAGGGTAAAATAGTCAAAAAACCAAAATCTCGTATAAATTCGATAAGAAAATTCCATTAAAAATATGGAATTGAGAAATCTTGATCAATAATGAAGAAATAATTAAATTTCAGATTAAATTGATCAATATATGAATTTATTGGAATTAATCAAAATTTTCACTTTAAAAATTATCCCGAAACTATTGGAAAATTATACCAAAAATACAAAATAAGACCGATAAATTCATTTACTTAGTTAAATGAATAAAATATATTTTTTAAGATATTTTGGATTTTAATTGAATAAAATAATGATTCAAATAATATTAAAATAAATTATAAATAAATAAAAATAAAAAATATACAGAATCGTGAAAATCGCGATTCTGCAGGAAACGAAGTAGAAGCCGAGCCCTTTGCATCACCGGACGGAGCGACCAGTGATAGACCAGGTGAGAAAATGATGGGGGAGAGGCAGTCGACCCAGTGAGAACCACAGGCACCAACGAAACCGACGAACGACAGCCGGTGAAAGGAGAAAGAGAGCAAACCAAGAGAAGGAGAGAGGAATCCGGTTACCGGGGCTGATCTAGGCCCGACCACCACCAATCAAACGTTCCTCAGGCTCAGGCGACGCGATTGTTGGCAGCATCAGCCAGTAGAACAGCGGCTAGCATCTGTAACGGTGGCGAAAAGAAAAGGCACCGACAACGAGGATAGAAGAGGCTGGACCGATCACTTTTCGGCCAACTATGGCGAAACCAAGCCCAGATCTGTGCACCGGACGATCCCACGGAGCTGCAACCGATGGAAGCTGATGAAGAACTGGCTGACAAAGCACCTATCCGACCGAACCAGACTGAACCGATTGAACCGAACCAGTCTGAATAGGGCTGAACCAGACTGAACCGGTTCAGCCAAAAAAGAAGAAAAATAAAGGGAAAAGGGAAAAAAGAAAAAGAGAAAAAATTGGAGAAAAATCCCAATGATGCAATCAAGCTACAGGTAAGTCGGTAAGCGGTCGAAATTGACCGATTTAAATTTTGAAATATTTAATTTGATTAATATCCGACTGAAAATTTACCCAAAAAAATATGTAATTGTGTTGCCCGATAATTGACGTCAAACGAGAGCTTGAGACAGCCTCGATCTGTGTACTATCATGGAATCTCAGGTAAGTAACCCTTATTTATGACAATTTGTATAATTATGCCTATTAGAAATTTACCGCATAAATTACGGATTAATTTCGTATAAAATGAATTAAATTTTGGAAATTGAGATAAATTGTTGTAAATAATTAATTTAGCTATCCAAGAGTTTAGAATGAGGCTCAATAAATACTGATGGGCCCAGTGAGCCCAATAGGCCTCGATAATGTAAATAGAAAGTGGAAAATGGGCTTAAGGTCAATTAAGGCCCATTATGGTACAATCGAGCCCAATATGGATAAACGGGCCTAATGGTATAAATTTAGCCTAAAATAAAATGAAATACAATTAATTATATTGTATTTGACCTGATGAATATTTATACGCAGTTTCAGAGATTTGATTGGGAGCAAATCGGACTGCGTGATGAGACATCAGTGCAAAAGTCAGGCTGTATAGAAAAATGAGGTAAGGGAATTGTGTGAGTAGCTAGAGGTAGCTACTCGTATTTTAAATAGTTTTTGTATACAATGAAATTGTATAAAGATTTAAGGACTCAGAATAGGTAAAAGCCTATTTCACCCCTATTGAGGGAATTCACCTAAGGATGGTGAAAGCATGACATGCATGAAATGCATGATTTAAGGAATTTTCTAATTTAAGGAATTTTGTGGTTTTTAAGCAAAGAAAATCGATAGATTGGCCAGTAATTGCATAAATTTCATAATATAACACAAAGTAAGTGTTATTAAGATTTAAATAAAATTTCTTTGGAAAATGGGCCAACTATCAAGTTTATATGAAAACAGATAGTGCTGACAGATAGCTCGCACTATATCTATGTTTGTGAGTGTGCATAAAATGTGCTAGAGCAATTGCTCGCACTGAGTTTTATTATTATGAAATGCATGAGAGGTGCTAGAGCTTAGCTCGCACTCTGATTTGACTTGTTTGGACTTGATATGCATAAAAAGGTGCTAGAGCGATTGCTCACACTAGTTTTAATGATTTGACATGCATGAGAGGTGCTAGAGCTTAGCTCGCATCTAGTTTTGATATGAATATTGCAAAAAAGTCGTACTGGAGCCTTGCTCGTACGTGATTTAATCGATTTAATTTCATAAGCCATGCTGGAGTGTAACTCGCATGAGTTTTGATTTACTTGAGCATTCATTCATGCTAGAGTATCGCTCCCACAAGGCTTTGATGGATTTTATGCATAAAACGGTGCTGGAGCTTGCTCGTACGTGATTTTATATGGATTTATAACTCTTTTAAAGTCGTACTAGAATGCTGCTCGTACGCAGATTTTAATGATTTTTATGAAAACGTGCTAGAGCTTCGCTCGCACGAGATTTTTAGATATCATGAATATGCATGGAGCCGTGCTAAAGCTTCGCTCGCATAGGGATTTATATGACATGCATATAGCCATGTTGGAGCCTCTTGTAGACTGTGTGTCATAAGATGATATGTCCACACGTGCATACTGAGACATATTTGGCATGGGTGGATAAGACGTATTGCAGGCACCCTCTGACTGAGATTGGGTTCAAGGAGTACGATGTACCGTGTATATCACATGGAGTACGATGTATCATGGGGATTGTTGGAGTGGAGTGGCATTAGCCATGAGGCAGCAAGCCTTGCCCTCGCAATCCTGATGTTATATTGTTTTGGGGGCAGGATTGACCCACCTCCCGTTTCAGGTGTGATACCCCTCACACTAGGTACCGTGTAGCCAAGGATCACTAGGTTATGGCCGTAGTCCTCGTTGTTACTGATATGGTCACCTACATGTCTCACATGATATAACTTGTGGTCTCGATAGACCAGGGTAGACCCGAAGGAGGGGTCAGGCCCCCGATTTTATGATTTTTACTATGATGCTAGATTTTAGAGGATTTTATGACATGTGACCCCAAAAGAAGGGTGATTTTTATAACAGAATTTTATAACAAATTGTTTTATGAGTTTGAGATTTATTTTATGAGATGATTAACCCGGAAGGGTTATTTTATACTGCAGCTTTAATGAAATGATTTAAATACTGTAGCATGATGAGTTTTCCATGCTTAAATGATAAATTCATGAAAAGAATTGTTTCTCATGAGTTGTTTTACATGGCATGAACTAATACATGATCTTGATTTAATTCATGCTAATTCTGATTTCATGTTTTTACATAAAATGCCATTGCTGCATAAGTTGCACAATTTCTATATGTACGATTAGTTTTTATAACTATGGCATTGAAATATGCATGATTTTGTGCGTGAGATTTTAAATGAAAAGAAATGGATTTAAGGGCATGGCATTATGGGAATGTAGATGGTGGAGCTATATACTTACTTGCATAACAGCCTTACTGAGCGTGTGGTTTGCTCACCCTCTTGTTATCCCTCTTTTTCAGAGCACTCGCAGTAGTTAGTGAGCGGCTGAGGACTTGCATTCTTGGTATTTGCTGCATCCCATCGAGAGACAGGTATACACATTTGTATAGTTTTGTATCTAAATATGTAATGCACAGTACAGTAAACGTATTTGATGTCGGGGATGTAAAGTTATGTAAATACCATTGTAAATGTATTTAGTTAAAGTCAAAGGAT
Organism: Firmiana major; assembly: GCA_033439115.1. Classification (NCBI taxonomy): domain Eukaryota; kingdom Viridiplantae; phylum Streptophyta; class Magnoliopsida; order Malvales; family Malvaceae; genus Firmiana; species Firmiana major. Next base: position 39,134,679 of record CM065895.1, read on the forward strand.
AGTAAATCCTGATGTGTGAATGTAAATATGGAAATGGAATGGTAAATAGGTGAGAAGGGACTAACACCGAATCATAACCCAACTGTTGGTAGGATGGTCACGATAAGAGAAAAGGTAAGAATTAAATAATAAACGATAAGTGAAAAACGAAAAAATTTGTTGTGATTTTAGGTAATTTAGGTCGTGACAGTTTTTGGCATTAGAGTTAAGTTGGCCTGATAGGAGTCAGTGTTAGTAGTCAAGGAAGTTTATATCCCCATGTACTATGCATTGTTTAGATACAATTGTGTATATCGAGATGGAATTGCATCTAAGAATTTGGTTTTGAATGCAAGAATATAGACTCATTAACTGATAGCTGCTATGGTAGAGGGGCGAGAATACACGAGCTCCAGGCCATAGAGGTAGGCCCAAGAGTCTTACTGAGTTGCCACATGAGATTCAAGATGAGATTGAAGTGAAGGCTAATGTTGAGTATGCCTCACAGAGTCCGACAAAGAGACCGGACAGTATTGAGACATGCTTCGCTAGGTTGGAGCAGAGTGTGGAGAATATTTTGGTAACTATTTGCTTAGAATATGTAAGGGATTTGAGGGTGAGTCGGAGCATTGGTGGAAGTTCGCTCAACGCATCTTAATAGTTAGACATCCAAAGCTGACATGAGAAATATTTCTAGATGTATTCCGATGACAGAATATCTCAGACATTGCTTAAAGGAAATTACAGATAAAATTATTTACTCTGACCCAGAGGAATTGGTTGCTTGACGAGTATGAAACTAAGTTTAAATTCCTGGGCAGGTATGAACCCGACACTATGAACAATGAGAGTTAGAATGTCTGAAAGTTCATGGAAGCTCTCCGATTGACAATTAGAGTCTGATTGGCCCCGTTAGATATCACTGCCTATGCCGAGGCAGTGCGCAGACTACAGTTGTGTGAATAAGATCATGAGTTGCACGCCTCTAAGATTGAGAAAGGCAGTAAGGGTTGAAATAGAGACAGAAAGAGAATAGAGAATGACAGAGATGTCAAAACGGGAAAAAGTAGTTAGGTAAAAGATTAGAGCTGATGAGTCATGGGGTAAGAGGATTGGTAAGGCCCAGTGTATTCAATTTCAACACTTACATGATTGGAGGACCCCGACCTGCTTTGTAGCAGTGTAGGATATGTGGTAGATACCACAGAAGTAGGGCCTACACCTACATCTTATAGACTAAAATAGACGTTAAGTGTGGCAAGACGAGCTATTTATTTAATGATTGCTCAGAGTTCGGTTAGACTGCCCCACAGAAGGGCAAAGAGACAGAGAAAACCCTATTGATATCTATGCACCAAAAAGGGAGGCCACAGTCGAAGAGAAAGGTAAAGTAGGCTATTGGACGAGGGCAAGTATATGCCTTGGACCAGGACACTACTAATGTTTTATCTGATGTGGTGGAAGATACCACACTGGTTGTGAATAATGAAGTATTATTTTAATTGATACTGGTGCCACGCATTTATTCATACCGCCTTCGGTTATAAGCTAGTGAAAGATGTGAAGCCTATACCCTTAGGCAAGATGATGATAGTTAGCTGATTTTCACTAACTGAATATGGGTATAGGGATTGTAAGTTGAAAACGGAGGAAAAAGGATATGTCAGTCGATTTTATTCAATGAAATATGAATAATTTTGAAGTAATATTTGAGAATAGATTGATTCGACTGCAAACTATGCTATTTAGTTTGCTATCCTAAGATAGTGATGTTTTCACCCCTGAAAAGTGTACTGTAAGTTTTGACAAGTAATGAAAGGGCAGTAGCGATTGAAATTAAAGGAGTAAATGATTGTACTCACAGAATGAGTGATGATGGGAATGTTTCATCGCTTGTGTGGTTGGTATGGATAAGGCACATCCGGAGTTAACAGATATCCTTATGGTCAGAGAGTTCCTGATATCTTCCCGTATAATCTACCAGGGCTACCATCAAATAAAGAGATAGAATTTGTATTGATTTGGTACCTAGTACAGAGTCGATATCCAAACCACTGTATAAAATGGTATTAGTGGAACTAGAAGAACTAAAGAAACAATTACAGGAGTTATTGGATAAGCGTTCCTCAGACCAAATGTGTAACTTGAGGAGTACTTCTTATGTTTGTGAAAAAAGAATGGAAGCCTCTGAATACGTATTGAATTTTGATTGTCGAATGAGGCCACCATCAAGAATAATTATTTCCTCCCACTATAGATGATTTATTAGATTAGCTGTGATAAGCACTAATCTTTATATAGATCGATTTGAAGTCTAGGTAACAACTGTTAAGAATTCGGAAGGTGAATGTGACATAACTGTTAAGACATTGATGAACAAGGTATTTAAACCTTACTTGGAGCGATTAGTTGTCATCTTTAGCGATGATATTTTGATGTATTCGAAGTCCAGGGAAGAGCATGAGTAGCAATTGGAAGCTATCTTACAGACGAGTTATTGAGAGTTTCTCGAAATGGGCTGTTTAGTTGACACATCTCGTTTGGAAAAGGATTGCATACAAGTGGGATGATAAGTACGAAAGTAGCTTCAGAGAGTTTGGTATATTGAAGTAATAAACTGACCACCGTAATTATTCTCACCATAACTAACAGCTCAAGAGGTTTTTCAGTGTGTATGGATACCTCAAAATAAGGATTAGGCTGTGCATTGATGCAAAATGGGAAGATAGTCGCTTATGGATCCAGATAATTCAAGGACCATGAGAGAAACTATCCGACCCATGATTTAGAGCTGGTAGCCGTAGCGTTTACACTGTAGGTATGGCGCTACCACTTATACGGTGAGAAATTTCGGGTATGCACTGATCATAAAAGCCCCGAGTATTTATTTTCATAGAAAGAGTAGAATATGAGATAACAAAGAGGGTTAGAGCTTCTGAGGGATTATGATTGTAGAAATTGTACCACCTAGGAAAGGCTAATGTAATGGCTGATGCCGTAGGTAGAAAGAGCCTCGGGATAGTATTACATATGATTGTCAGGGAACGTGAGCTTCAGTAGTGATGTGATCCCTTCTGATGATAACAGTGATTGTGTGACAGCTAGCCTGAGATTTAAACCGAATTTGAGTGACTGGATTTGACAGGCTTAGCGTGGTGATTGACATGGTGTCGATAGTGTGGGTCAGATTTAGATGGGTTCAGTGACAGAGTTCACAGTGAGTGATGATGACTTACAGAGGTCCAGAGAAAGCATAAGTGCTCCCCAGGACCACAGTTGATGAGATAGTGTTATTGTCAGAAGCTCACTCTTCGGGATATACAGTGCATCCAGGAAGTAGTAAATATATAGGAATCTCTAAAAAGGGTATAGGTGGTCAGGTATGAAAAGAGATATTGTAGAGATTGTGGAGAAGTGTCTCGTATGTCAGCAGATTAAGGTAGAGCAATAGATGTTTGTAGGGTTATTGCAGCCTCTACCTATATCGACACGAAAAAGAGAACAAGTTACCATGAATTTCGTGATGGGTTATAGAGGACCCGGATAAATCACGAGGCTATTTGGGTGATAGTCGATAGATTGATTAAGTCTACCCACCTTCTGGCTATGGAAATCCTCAGATACTCAGAGTGTGTAGGCAAAGTTATATATAAGGAAAATTGTGGAACATTATGTAGCGTTACAATGAGCATGGTATCAAATAGGGATTCCCGCTTCATTTCTCACTTCGGGGAATATTTTGTTCAGAAAGCTATGTGAACCCGACTGAATGTTACCACAGCTTTCCATCCTCAGACAGATGGTCAGGTAGAGAGGACTGTACAGGTTCTGGAGGATATGATGAGAGCGGTGCCATTGATTTTATAAGCTCCTAGGATGATTAAGTGTTATTAATCGAATTCGCCAATAATGACAGTTGTCACTTGAGTATCGGGATAACATTTTCTGAGACCTGGTATGGCTTTATGGGTTGTTCCTTGACTTGGATAGAAAGAAGTGGGTGACAGATAGAGAATTGTTCCTGAATTGGTAAGACAAACCTCTGAGGATGTTCAGTTGATTTGTGAGAGATTAATAACACCTTAGAGCCGATAAAAATGCTATGCTGACAAGAGACATAAACCATTGGAATTCATCGAGGGTGAATCAGTATTGTTGGAAGTTACATGTCCTAAGGACATAACAAAATTCAGAAAGAAGGCAAATTGAGTTTCGTTAGATTGAATCCTTTGAGATATTGGACAAGTGGGAGATAAGGCTTGTAGGTTGGAGTTACCACTAGAATTAGCAGGCATCCACAATGTGTCCAATCTTTTGATGCTTCGAAAATACTATTCAGACCCAGCATATGTGATCGGATATAAGCTCCAACAGCATAGCTCAATGAAAGTATAACGTATGTTGAAAAATCGATTCGAGTATTAAACGAAAAGAGAAGGTGTTGAGGTTTAAGATGATCTCCATAGTCAAAGTCCTTTAGTAGTATTACACTTCGAAAAAAGTAACATAGGAATTAAAGAGTGTTATGTGATAGACATAACCGGAGTTGTTTATGGACCCATTTGACTTGGTTCTAATTTGGAGGACCAAATTTCTTAAGTGGGGGAATTATGTAAGACCCGATTTTTATCGTAAGATCAAATAAAGGATTGAAATGGCAACAAATTAAACGAATGGGATTCAGACTTGAGATAAGGATTTAAAACACGAAATGAGTGAGTGTTCGTGAAGGGAAGTTGGATTGGATGGATCTTGAACACATGCAAGGGTAAAACGGTTAAAAGATGGAAATTCAGTATAAATTCGATAAGAAAATTTCATTAAAAATATGGAATTGAGAAATCTTGATCAATAACGAAGAAATAATTAAATTTTAGATTAAATTGACCAAGATATGAATTTATTAGAATTAATCGAAAATTTTACTTCAAAAAATTATCTCGAAATTATTGGAAAATTATACCGAAAATACGAAATAAGACCGATAAATTCATTTAATTGGTTAAATGAATAAAATATAATTTTTTAAGATATTTTGGATTTTAATTTAATAAAATAATGATTAAAATAATATTACAATAAATTATAAATAAATAAATAATAATAAAAAATATATACAGAATCGCAAAAATCACGATTCTACAGGAAACAAAGCAGAAGCCGAGCCCTCTGCCTCACCGGACGGAGCGGTCGACGGTAGATCAGGCGAGAAGCCGATGGGGGAGAGCTAGCCGACCCCGTGAGAACCACCGGCACGAACAAAACTGACAAACGACGGCTGGTGAAAGGAGAAAGAGAGCAAACCGAGAGAGGGAGAGAGTAATCTGGTGACTGGCGTCGATCTAGGCCCGATCACCACAAGCCGAGCGTTCCCCAGGCATAGGCGACCTGATTGGTGGCAGCATCGGCCAGTAGAACGGCGGTGAAAAGAAAAGGCACCGATGATAAGGAGAGAAGAGGTCGGATCGACCACTTTCCAGCCAACTATGGCAAAACTGAGGGCAGATCCGTGCTCTGGATGATCCCGCGGAGCTGCTGGCGACGGAAGCCGATGAAGAACCGATCGAAGAAGCACCGAACCGACTGAACTGGCTGAACCGAACAGATCTGAACCGGGCTGAACAGGATCTAACCGGTTCAGCCAAAAAAGAAGAAAAATAAAGGAAAAAGGGAAAAAAGAAAAAGAGAAAAATTGGGGAAAAATCTCAGAGATGCAATCGAGCTATGGGTAAGTCGGTAAGCTGTCGAAATTGACTGATTTAAATTTTGAAATATTTAATTTGATTAATATCCGACTAAAAATTTACCCGGAAAGATATGTAATTGTGTAGCTCGACAATTGACATCAAACGAGAGCTCGAGACAGCCTCGACCTGTGTACTATCATGGAATCTTGGGTAAGTAACCCTTATTTATGACAATTTGCATAGTTATACGTGTTAGAAATTTATCGCATAAATTACGGATTAATTTCGTATAAAATGAATTAAATTCTGGAAATTGTGATAAATTATCGTAAATAATTAATTTAGCTATCCGAGAGTTTAGAACGAGGTTCAATAAATATTGATGGGCCCAATGTGCCCATTAGGCCTCGATAATGTAAATAGAAAGTGGAAAACGGGCTTAAGGCCGATTAAGGCCCATTATAGTATAATCGAGCCCAATATGGATAAACGGGCCCAATGGTTTAAATTAAGCCTAGAAAAATATGAAATATAATTAATTATATTGTATTTGACCTGATGAATATTTATACGCAGTTCCGGAGATTTGATTGGGAGCAAATCGGACTGCGTGATGAGACATCAGTGGAAAGGTTAGACTGTACAGAAAAATGAGGTAAGGGAATTGTGTGAGTAGCTAGAGGTAGCTACGCGTATTTTAAATAGTTTTTATATACACTAAAATTGTATAAATATTTAAGGACTCAGAATAGGTAAAAGTCTATTTCACCCCTATTGAGGGAATTCACCTAAGGATGGTGAAAGCATGACATGCATGAAATGCATGATTTAAGGAATTTTCGTGGTTTTTAAGCAAAGTAAATCGATAGATTGGCCAGTAATTGCATAAATTTCACAATATAACACTACGTAAGTGATATTAAGATTTAAATAAAATTTCTTTGGAAAATGGGCCAACTATCAAGTTTATATGAAAACAGATAGTGCTAGCGCATAGCTCGCACTATATCTAAGTTTGTGACTGTGAGACGGTTGCTCGCACTGATTTTTATGATTTGACATGCATGAGAGGTGCTGGAGCTTAGCTCGCAAACTGTTTTGATATGAAAATTGCATAAAAGCCGTACTGGAGCCTTTCTCGTACGTGATTCAATCGATTTAATTTCATAAGCCGTGCTGGAGTGTAACTCGCACGAGTTTTGACTTACTTGAGCATTCATTCATGCTGGAGCACCGCTCGCATGAGGCTTTGATGGATTTTATGCATAAAACCGTGTTGGAGCTTGCTCGCACGTGATTTTATATGAATTTATAAATCTCTTAAAGTCGTACTAGAGTGCTGCTCGTTCGCAGATTTTAATGATTTTTATGAAAACGTGCTAGAGCTTCGCTCGCATGAGATTTTTAGATATCATGAATATGCATGGAGCCGTGCTAAAGCTTCACTCGCACAATGATTTATATGACATGCATATAGCCATGTTGGAGCCTCCTGTAGACTGTGTGTCACAGTGAGATGATATGTCCACACGTGCATACTAAGACATAGTTGGTATGGGTGAATAAGACCTATTGCAGGCACCCCCTAACTGAGATTGGGTTCACGGAGTACGATGTACCGTGTATATCACATGGAGTACGCTGTACCGTGGGGATTGTTGAATGGAGTGGCATTAGCCACGAGGCAGCAAGCTTTGCCCTCGCAATCCTGATGTTATGTTGTTCTGACGGCAGGATTGACCCACCTCCCGTTTTAGGTGTGATACCTCACACACTAGGTACCGTGTAGTCAGGGATCACTAGGTTATGGCCATAGTCCTTGTTGTTACTGATATGGTCACCTACATGTCTCACATGATATAACTTGTGGTCTCGATAGACCAGGGTAGACTCGAGGGAGGGGTCAGCCTCCAAATTTCTGATTTTTACTATGATGCTAGATTTCAGAGGTTTTTATGACATGTGACCCTAAAAGAAGGGTGATTTTTATAACAGAATTTTATAACGAATTGTTTTATGAGTTTGAGATTTATTTTATGAGATGATTAACTCGGAGGGGTTATTTTATACTGCAGCTTTCATGAAATGATTTAAATGCAGTAGCATGATGAGTTTTCCATGCTTAAATGATAAATTCATGAAAAGAATTGTTTCTCATGAGTTGTTTTACATGGCATGAACTAATACATGATCTTGATTTAATTCATGCTAATTATGATTTCATGTTTTTACTTGAAATGCCATTGAGGCATAAGTTGCACGATTTCTATATGTACGAATAGTTTTTATAACTATGGCATTGAAATATTCATGATTTTGTGTGTGAGATTTTAAATGAAAAGAAATGGATTTAAGGACATGGCATTATGAGCATGTAGATAGTGGAGCTATCTACTTACTTGCATAATTGCCTTATTGAGCGTGTGGTTTGCTTACCCCCTTATTATCCCTATTTTTTCAGAGCAGTCGCAGTAGTTAGTGAGAGGCTGAGGACTTGCATTCTTGGTATCCGCTGCGTCCCATCAAGAGACAGGTATACACATTTGTATAGTTTTGTATCTAAATATGTAATGCACAGTACTGTAAACGTATATGATGTCGGGGATGTAAGGTTATGTAAATACCATTGTAAATGTATTTAGTTAAAGTCAAAGGATAGTAAATCCTGATGTGTGAATGTAAATATGGAAATGGAATGGTAAATAGGTGAGAAGGGACTAACACCGAATCATAGCCCAACTATTTGTAGGATGGTCACGATAAGAGAAAAGGTAAGAATTAAATAATAAACGATAAGTGAAACCCGAAAAAATTTGTAATGACTTTAGGTAATTTGGGTCGTTACAGTTTTTGGTATCAGAGCTAAGTTGGCCTGATGTTGAGTATGCCTTACAAAGTTTGATAGAGAGACCAGACAGTATTGAGACACTGTCAGGACCCCAGTTTCAATCCTTGACATTAACCAAAAACCACAATAATTTTTTTTTTCGCATTTTAACATACCTTTCTCCTCTTCAATGGTTGGGCTGTGATTCGATGTCAGAGTCTTCACTTACCATAATATCCATTCTCATACATACATGTCAATATATTAATTCTGACTGTAGCTGCTTTTATTATACATGTAAGATTTTATAAAATCTAATGCAATTACATTCCCCATAATATATAACTTATACATCACTGTGCTGTTTCTATGTTTAGATACATGACTGTACATAATAAGTATACCTGATGAATCGATAGGAACTAGCAGTGGACTCTGGGACACTCTCTCACGATAACTCTCGCTCTACTGACGCTCTGTAGAGAGATGTAAAGAAAAGGGGGGTGAGCATAACGCGCTCAGTAAGGAAATCAGGCAAGCAAGTAGATATCCACACTATCTACTCAAAATAGTGCTATGCCTTGAAAACATTATTTCCTTAACTCACTTTAAAAGCATGTCTTGAAATATAATATATATACTTGTACAGAATAAATCCCATGTACAGAAATCATGCTTTATTTCTCAAATGTAGGCATGTAGTGCAAAACAATGCATTGTATATAAATCATGCCTTTATGTAAATCATGCCATGTATATTTAAATCACAATAAATATGGCATCAAATGATTCACAACACAAATCGGAGTCCGACCCATCCCTCAGGTCTGTCCGCAGTTTAAATCAGTCAATCAATGTGATATATCATGTGAGACTCTGTGGTAAATGCAAATAGTATCCTGGATTATGATCATATCCGAAAAGTGATCCCATGCAACACAGTACTCAGTGTGCGGCAATCACTGCTGTAACGGGAGGATGGTCAGTCCAATGTCAACCGCCAGCTACGTAACACACGGTACAGCGTACACCTCGTGTCCCAAACACGGTACAAAGTACACCCGTGGACCCTCACAGCCAGGGGGCGTCCCATAGGACTTAGCCCTCGAAACTATGGAAATATTTATACCACGTCTATATCAACCTCATGCGGATATCCTCTCTAGCTATGACACACAGTCACACAAAGATACAGGCATGGGTTTTAACATGTATTACATATCACATGCAGTGTGCGTCTTGAGTGCGACTCACAGTCGTCACTCCGCTCAAACACTGTTTCTAATCACAAAACTCAACTCTAGTGCGAGCAATCTCTAGCAACTAGGTCAATGCATAGTTTATGTATTAAATCAAGTACGAGCAATAGCTCCCAGTACTATGCTATGCACAATATCAAAATCAAGTACGAGCAATAGCTCCCAGTACTATGTCATGTATAGACCATGAAGAATCGAGTACGAGCAACGCTCTAGCACTCTGTCATGCATATATCATTCAAAGCTGAGTACGAGTGAGAACTCCAGTACTCTATCATGCATGTCATGAAAATCTAGTGCGTATCAAAACCCAGCACTAATATTATGTGGAAAACATATGAATCCCAGTGCGAGATATGCTCTAGCACGATTCATTCTCACAAAATATGATAGATGGCTATTTAAAAATGGATTGTTTACAAAATAGTAAAATCAGCACTAAAAGTGTGCTTAAGTCATATCAACCTTAAAATCATTAGCCCATCTATTTATTTTCATGCTAATAGCAATTAAACACTCACAATAGTATTTCCCATACTTTTTGCAACTTCTCACAAAAGTTGACTTTTTGACTAACTAGGGGCAAAATCGTAATTTGCTACTATCGGGTCGCAATAATTATTATTCACTTTCTCTGACCCTCCGAGTTTTTAAGTGAATGCAGAAGCAGTTGAAAATACGTGCAGGTATCTCTAACTACTTGCAAAAGTCCCTTACCTCGGATCACGTCACGTGACCTCACTTCCTCCGTGCTGCTAATTCCCGCAGTCCGATCAGCTCTCGATGTAAACTTCGGAGCTGTAAATAACCATTCCTCGGGTTAATTATAATTTTCCTACTATATTAAACATTAATACAGTTTAATTTCCCTTAATGGGCCTTAAAATCCTTAATGGGCCTAACTAGGCCTTAAGTCCATTTTCATTTTACTATTCACTTTTGTTGGGCCTATTGGGCTTGTGGGGCCCACCAACTCTTATTGGGCTTATCTTAGGCCCATTACACCCTATTGGGCCTAAAAATATTGGGCTTGGCCCATTGGGCCTCTCGGCCACATGCCATGGCCGAGAGCTAGCCATTCTCGGTTTTCCACCATGGCATGCCATACATGCCTATTTCCTAGCCATTTTCACTTAGGTATTTTCACAAACAATTGGTAGGCAACATTACCACTCATCATATTGTTCATTTAGGCATTTTATCAAACACCTTGATTGCCAACAATTTACATGTATTAATTAATCAATTTGATTAATTCTAATTATACCATTAACATTAATACATGTGTAGTAATCCATTTATGTCGTAAAATCAAATTGACATATTTCAATATCCCATTGATCACTCTCGGCCTAACCTTCTTCATGGTGATTTAATATGTTTCAATGCTTAAAACATATATCAACATACTTAAAATCATTCATACATTAACATATATGAAATTGGAAATTAGAAAATATACCAATTGTTGTGTTCACCCTTTGGCCGAAACTTTGGAGGCTCTCGGTTGGCACTCTATGGCTCCTTGATAGCCAATTCCAACATATGTTAATCTCCTTTCAATTTGGAACAACTTCCATGAAGAATGCAAGTTCCAAATATGTCTAATTCCTAGTGATTTCTAGTGAGAGAAAGCTTGGATGGTTATGGTTTCAATGGTTTCTTCTCTAGCCGGAATTGGTGTGGTGAAGATGACAATGGTGTGGCTGCATTTATAAGCCACTTACTTAGCCATTAAGCCTTACTTTTCAGCCATTTTGCTTGACTTTCCAAATCTGAACCATGAGTCACCTTATGAGTCATAGTTAACTTTAACTATAGTTAGATATTTATCTCATGGGCTTTTCCAATTGGGCTTCTCGGTTTGGGCTTTCCTAATGGGCTTTCGGGCTGAAATTTTTACTACACCTCGGGCCTTTTATTGTCTCAAAATTTGGCCGATCAATTGGTCCAACAATTCGGTCTAAAGGACCTAAAAATTTCGATATACGTTTAGTATACCTTAATGGGCTTTAAAATTTTCACCTTAGGCCCATTACGTTTTTAACCATTAAATTTATTCCGGAATCCTTCCGAATAAATTTTCCTTACTTCCGGGGATGATTATTTTGTATTCTGGCCAAGAATATTTTTTTCCAAATTTTTCTCCACACTTAGGTTAATTTTTAACCATGATTAGTCAACTATGGCAAAAGTCCACTTTCTTAACTATAGTTGACTTTTTCTTTAACCATTGACTAAGTTGACTTTTTCTCAAAATTTTGAAAGTGTCATATCTTATGTCTTACACTCTCGTCTTTATATTCCAACCGCTCCCGGTGGATAATTTCACCCGAAACTCCTTTTCTCGCCAAAAAGGTCCATTTTACCCTTTTTAGCTTTTACACTCGTTTTGTATGTTCGGGTCTAAATCAAGCTGACTTTCCTTCATGAGTTCTCTACGCTCTCTTATTTTAAGTTCTTATTTTCAGTCAGAATGATTTAGAATGACTCGGTTTAGCCTGTGATACCCATCGTCCATATTAGGCATTTTATGTAGCTTTTGCATGTTAATTCATTTCACTAACACTTTAAATCTAGTAAATACTCTTCTTATGATTCAACCATAATTACATAGTGTTCATACACATAGGAATCATAAGGAAATAAGCTACAAAAATCTAGGTTTGACAGACACGCTTCACTAGGTTGGAGCGGAGTGTGGAGAATATTTTGGTAACTATTTTCTCCGAATATGCAAGGGATTTAAGGGTGAGTCGGAGCATTGGTGGAAGTTACTCGACCCATCTTAAGAGGTAGACATCTAGAGCTGACATGAGAATTATTTCTAGATGTATTCCGATGACAAAATATCCCAGACATTGCTTAAAGAAAATTACAGATAAAATTCTTTAGTCTGGCCCAGAGGAATTGGTTGCTTGACGAGTATGAAACTAAGTTTATATTCCTGGGCAGGTATGAACCCGACACTATGAACAATGAGAGTCGGAATGTCTGAAAGTTCATGAAAGTGCTCAGATTGACAATTAGAGTCTAATTGGCCCCGTTAGATATCACTACCTATGCCGAGGCAGTGCGCAGACTACAGTTGTGTGAATAAGATCATGAGTTGCACGCCTCTGAGATTGGGAAAGGTAGTAAGGGTTGAAATAGAGATAGAAAGAGAATAGAGAATGATAGAGATGTCAGAACGAGAAATTTATTTAATGATTACTCAAAGTTAGGTGAGACTGCCCCACAGAAGGGCAAAGAGACTGAGAAAACCCTGTTTATATCTTTGCACCGAAAAGGGAGGCCACAGTCGAAGAGAAAGGGAAAGTAGGCTATTGGACGAGGGTGAGTATATGCTTTGGACAAAGACATTACTGATGTTTTATCTGGTGTGGTGGAAGATGCCACACTGGTTGTGAATAATGAAGTATTATTTTAATTAATCTTAGTGCCACGCATTTATTCATACTGCCTTCGATTGCTTATAAGCTAGTGAAAGATTTGAAACCTGTACCCTTAGGCAAGATGATGATAGTTAGCTGATTTTCACTAACTGAATATCGGTATAGGGATTGTAAGTTGAAAACGGAGGAAAAAGGATATGTTAGTTGATTTTATTTAATTGAATATGAATAATTTTGAAGTAATATTTGAGAATAGATTGATTCAGATGCAAACTATGCTGTTTAGATCCTAAGATAGTGATGTTTTCACCCCTGAAAAGTGTACTGTAAGTTTTGACAAGTATTGAAAGGGGAGTAGCAATTGAAATTAAAGGAGTAAATGATTATACTCACGGAATGAGTAATGATGGGAATGTTTCATCGCTTGTGTGGTTGGTATGGATAAGGCACATCCAAAGTTAACTGATATCCTTATTGTTAGAGAGTTCCTTATATCTTCTTGGATAATCTACCAGGGCTACCATCAGATAAAGAGATAGAATTTGTATTGATTTGGTACCTAGTACAAAGTCGATATCCAAACCACTGTATAAAATGGTATTAGTGGAAATAGAATGACTAAAGAAACAATTACAGGAGTTATTGGATAAGCGTTCCTCAGACCGAATGTGTAACTTGAGGAGCACTTGTTATATTTGTGAAAAAAGAATGGAAGCCTCTGACTATGTATAGAATTTTGATTGTTGAATGAGGCCACCATCAAGAATAATTATTTCCTCCCACAATAGATGATTTATTGGATTAGCTGTGATAAGCGCTGATCTTGATAGAGAACGATTTGAAGTCTGGGTAACAACTGTTAAGAATTCGGAAGGTGAATGTGCCGTAACTGTTAGGACATTGATAAACAAGGTATTTAAACCTTACTTGGACCGATTGGTTGTCATCTTTAGTGATGATATTTTGATGTATTCGAAGTCCAGGGAAGAGCATAAGTAGCAATTGGAAACTGTTTTATAGACGAGTTGTTGAGAGTTTCTCGAAATGGGCTGTTTATTTGTCACATCTCGTTTGGAAAAGGATTGCATATGAGTGGGATGATAAGTATGAAAGTAGCTTCAGTGAGTTTGGTATATTGAAGTAATAAACTGACCATCGTAATTATTCTCACCATAACTAACAGCTCAAGAGGTTTTTCAGTGTGTATGGATACCTCAAAATAATGATTGGGTTGTGTATTGATGCAAAATGGGAAGATAGTCCCTTATGGATCCAGATAGTTCAAGGACAATGAGAGAAACTATCCGACCCATGATTTAGAACTGGCAGCCGTAGCGTTTACACTGAAGGTGTGACGCTACCACTTATACAGTGAGAAATTTTGAGTATGCACTGATCATAAAAGCCCCGAGTATCTGTTGTGAGCCTCAGTAGTGATGTGATACCTTCTGATGATGACAGTGATTGTGTGACAGCTAGCCTGAGATTAGAACCAAATTTGAGTGACCGGATTTGACAGGCTTAGCGTGATGATCGACATTGTCACGACCCAAAACTACCTAAAACTCAGAGTAAATATTTTGTTTTTTTCATACTTACCTATCCTCTGATCGTGACCACACTCTACTAACAATTGGGCTGTGTGTCAAAGCCAGTCCCACCATTCCTTTATCATATAACTTAACTCTTTATTAAATGAAAGGTAAACACATGCATTTTTCACTAATTCTTTCCCATTCATTTTCGAGTGTTTACATTATCTATACATCCCCGACAGTTACTTACAAACATGTTACTATGCTATTCTTATTTAGATACAATATGTACAAGTGTATATACCTCAAAATGATAGGCAGCAGCAGATATCAAGAATGCAGTACTCAGTCGTCGTAATGTCTACTGGAGGAAATCTATGTAGGAAAATAAAGGGGGTGAGCACATCAAGCTCAGTAAGGCGATCCTACGAACAAGTAGGCAACCATACTACCTATATGAACGTGGTGCTATGCATAAACTACCCTTTATCCACACATTTCAAAACCGATGCTACAATTCATGATGTCATGATGTCATGTAAAACAAGTTCACATATGGATTTCAAAAGCATGGAAAACTCGACATGTAAATCCATTTAAAATATTTCATTCTCGTTAAAATTTCACAACACAGTCAGGACTCAACCCCTCCCTTGGGTGTTTCTGACTCACACAAAACCATGAAATCAAATGCTTTCAAAGCAATAGTACCATGCGATACAATGAATATCATGTAAACCAAGTTTACATCATTCATGGGTTTAAATAGCATGGAAATAACATAATGCAAGTTTCGGTTTAAAACCCAGTTTCATTCTCATAAAAATCATATCTCAGTCAGGATCCAACCCCTCCCTCAGGTGATCCAAACTCACACAAAAATCCATAAAACGTGTTTCTCAAAATCATCAACATGCGAGACTAGGCAATATATGTTTATCTCAGGCAAATAACTAGGACTATGGCCATATGTCCTCGTGATCCCACTACTACACGGATCCTAGTGTACGGGGTCTAACCACTATCGGGAACCACCCCAGGAGGTGGGTCAGTCCATCCCGTCGGTCTTGTTCGATCACTCGCATCCGAAGATGCCACTCGCATTCGAAGATGCAACGCATCCGAAGATGCCACATGATCAATCCCAGCACGGTACAATGTACTCCATGCTACTTGCACGGTACAACGTACTCTGTGGACCCATATCTCATATCCATACTCATGCCCTGTCTCAAAATGCACGTGCGAGCCTATTTAATCGGTGTGACACACAGTCTACCCGATGCTCCAAGCACGGCTAATTGCATGTTCTCATAAAACCAGTGCGAGCGATACTCTAGCACTCTCATAAAATTAAGAAAAATCTCGTGCGAGCCAAGCTTTAGTACTCATTTCATAAAATCTAATAAAATTAGTGCGAGCTAAGCTCCAGCACTTTGTCAAAATCATGTAAAACTAGTGCGAGCTAGGCTCCAGCACTCTGTCATAACAATTCAAGTGAAAATCTGGTGCGAGTTAGACTCTAGCACCCTGTCACGAAAATCATAGGAAAATCTGGTACGAGTTAGACTCCAGCACCCTGTCAAAAAAATAATGTTAAAATCTGGTGCGAGCTAGGCTCTAGCACCATCAATGCATGTAAAAATCTAGTGCGAGCTCTTGCTCCAGCACTAATGCATGCATCACACAAATCAAAAAATTGTGCGAGCTGAGCTCTAGCACGTCACATTTCTATAAAATCACGTAGGCAGCTACATTTCTCAAATCAATTTTAGAGAAAATCAACATTGATTAAAGTTATGCAATGTTGTGCATTTTATTTACAAGTTAGCCAGCCTACCTATGCATGTGTCAAAACACCTTAAGAATAACAAGGACCTCTTGTTCTTGCTCCTCCCAACTTTTCCTAAATTTGGAAATCTTACCCTTCACAAGGGTATTTTGGTAATTTGCCCATTCGGGGCACTAAAATTTTTATCTTAAATCTAGACCCTTCAGACACTTTAAGAGACTGTAAATGAAGTTGAAATTGTGTAAAGCTACCTCTAGCAGTCCGTAAAATTTCCTTACTTGGAATCACGCGTAAACTTATTCCGTTTCGCCCGTATCAGGTCTCTCAGTCTAATTCGCTCCAAACCAAGTCAACGGAGCTACATATAACCACGTATTTGGGTCAGCTCTAATATACTTATCATTATTTCACTTATACTGATCGAATCTAAAACACTAGGCCCGTTTTACTTTATTGGGCCGATTGCATCTTAATGGTCCTCGACCCATTTCCAGCTCGTTTCTACTTAATAAATCCCTTCTTCGGATTTACTGGGCTCATTTGGCTTACCACTAATCATCGGGCTTCATTCCAAACTCATTGGATAGCCCGTATACTATTTACGGTAATTACTTTAAAATTCTGAATAAAATTCTTTTTATGCAAAATTAATCCGTAAAACCCGTAAAATAATCTTAACTCTACATTAAGGACTCTAATTGTCGTAATTAAAATGTACTTACCCAATGTTATGCAGGTACAAAAATCGGAGCTCAATCGGCTCTCATTCGAGCTCTATCGTAAAACTGCACAATTAGGTAAATCCAGGTTATTTTCCATTAAATATAATATTAAATAAATTTTTGAAATTTACCCGTAGGTCAATCTCGATCCTCGATCAACTTACCCGAATCTCGAGTCATCCTCGGTAATTTTTCTTTCCTTTTTCCCTTTTCTTTCTTTTCTTTTCCTTTCCTTCTCTTTTTCCTTCCTTTTCCTTCCTTTTCCTTTCGGCCAAATGGTGCTGTTTTTTGGTCTTTGTCGTCGCCGGCGGTTCTGACCGTTTCGCCAGCCACTACCGATCTCAAAATGACCGGCTTTTCCTCCCGATCACGTCGGTGCCCTCCATTCATGCCCAGCTATCTGGATCGTCAGAATTTGGCCGTTTTCCTCTAAGATTTTCTCATCCTCCGTTCACCAGTCACAGCCGTCGTCGGAGCGCGTCACCAGTGCCAACGTGTTCGCCAGCCTCTCCTCTTTCTCCTCCGGTCTTCGTTTGGGTCCGTCAATCGCCGGTGGCCGTGGATGGGTCTCGGTCTCGGCTATCGTTTCCGTCGATTTTCAAGTTTTCAGGTTTTTCTCGATTTTTTTATTTTCAGTTGTCTTTATTATTATTATTATTATTATTATTATTATTATTATTATTATTATTATTATTATTTATTTTATGAATATTTTAATCATTAAAATACTCAAAAAATTCCAAAATATCTAATAAATTCTTTATTTTATTAATAATTAATTTATTTAATTTATTTAATTGATTTATTTTCTTTTAACCCTTTTTCTGTATATTTTCTCCGTATTTTCAAGATATTGTCCCGAGTGAGTTTTCGATAATTCTAAATAATTTCGAATCTTGATCAATTGGACTCGAAATTTAATTATTTCATCGTTATTGATCAAGATTTCTCAAATCCATATTTTTAATGAAATTTTCTAATAGAATTTATACCGGATTTCGATCTTTTGACCATTTTACCCTTGCACGTGTTCGGGATCAATCCAATCCAACTTCCCTTCACGAACACTCACTCATTTCGTGTTTTAAATCCTTATCTCTAGTCCGAATCCCATTCATTTAAGTTGTGACCATTTTCAATCCTTCATAAGAAATTACGATAAAAATCGGGTCTTACATAATCTCCCACACTTAAGAAATTTGGTCTTCCAAATTAGAACCATGTCAAATGGGTCCACAAACAACTCCGGATACGTCTATTGCATCATATTCTTTAATTCTCATGTGACTTTTTTGGAGTGTACTACTACTAAAGGACTTGACTAGGGAGATCATCTTAAACCTCAACACTTTTTCCTTCCTGTTTAATACCCGAATCGAGTTTTCAACATATGTTATACTTTCATTGAGCTCCAATAGCTCATATCCGATCACATATGCTGGGTCCGTATAGTATTTTCGAAGCATCAAAAGATGGGACACATTGTGGGTGCCTGCTACTGCTAATTCAGGTGGTAACGCCAACCTATAGGCCTTATCTCCCACTTTGTTCAATCTCTCAAAGGATTCAATCTAATGAAACTCAATTTGCTTTCTTTATGAATCTCGTTATGTCCTAAGGGCATGTAACTTCCAACAATATTGATTCACCCTCGGTGAATTCCAATGGTTTTCTATCTTTTGTCAGCATAGCTTTTCTGTCTGCTCTGAGGTGTTCTTAATCTCTCACAAATCAACTGAAGATCCTCAGAGGTTTGTTTTACCAATTCGAGAGCAATTTTCTATCTGTCACCCACTTCTTCTTATCCAAGATGGGGAATAAGCCCTACGGCCATACAATGTCTCATATAAAGTCATCCCGATACTCAAGTGAGAACTGTCTTTATTGGCGAATTCAATTAGTAGCAACTAATCATCCCAGGAGCTTATAAAATCAATGGCACACACTCTTATCATATCCTCCAGAACCTGTACAGTCCCCTCTGACTAACCATCTATCTGAGGAGGGAAAGCTGTGCTAACACTTAATCGGGTTCCCATAGCTTCCTAAAAAATATTCCCAAAAGTGGGAAGTGAAGCGAGAATTCCTATATGATACAATGCTCACTGGAAAATATATAATGTTCCACAATCTTCCATACACATAAATCTGCCTACACACTCGGAGTATCTGAGGATTTCATAGCCAGAAGGTGGGTAGACTTAGTCAATTTAGCGACTATCACCTAGATAGCCTCGTGACTCATCTGGGTCCTCTGTAACCCATCACAATATCCATGGTAACTTTCTCCCATTTCCGTGTCGATATAGGTAGAGGCTGCAATAACCCTGCAAACTTCTATTGCTCTACCTTAATATGCTGACATACAAGACACTTCTCCACAATCTCTTCAATGTCTCATTTCATATCTGACCACCAATACCTTTCTCAAAGATTTTGATATATTTATTATTTCCCGGATGCACTGTATATCCCGAAGAGTGAGCTTCTGACAATAACATTATCTCATCAACTGTGGTCCTAGGGAGCACTTATACTGTCTTTGAACCTCAGTAAGCCATCATCACTCTCTGTGAACTCTGTCACTGTACCCCTCTGAACCTGACCCAGACTATCGACACCATGCCGATCATCACACTAAGCCTGTCAAATCCGATCACTCAAATCCGGTGCTAATCTTAAGCTAGCTGTCACACAATTCACTGTCATCATCAGAAGGGATCACATCACGACTGAGGCTCACAACTGCTCTAGCAGCTCACGCTCCCTGACCATCATATGTAATACCACCTCGAGGCTCTTTCTGCTCAAGGCATCAACCATTACATTAGCCTTTCTTGGGTGGTACAATTTTCATGATCATAATCCTTCAGAAGCTCTAACCCTCTATGTTATCTCATATTCTACTCTTTTTGTGAAAACAGATACTCGGGGCTATTATGATCAGTGCATACCTGAAATTTCTCATCGTGTACATAGTAGTACCACATACTTAGTATAATCACTATCACTGCCAACATTAAATCATGGGTCAGATAGTTTCTTTCAAGATCCTTGAGTTGTCTGGATCCATAATCGACTATCTTCCCATTTTGCATCAATACACAGCCCATTCATTATTTTGAGGTATCCATATACACTGAAACCTTTTGAGCTGTTAGGTATAGTGAAAATAAATGTGGTGGTCAGTTCATACTTCAATGCACCAAAACTCCTATCACGTTTATCATCCCATTCAAATACCACTTTTCTTAGTTACACGTGTCAACAAAGTAGTCCATTTCAAGAACTCTCAACAAACCATCTGTAAAAATAATTTCCAATTGTTGCTTATAATTTTCCCTAAACTTTATATACACCCAAAATATCATCAATAAGGATGATAACAAATCGGTCTAGGTAAAGTTTAAATACCTCATCATAGTTGAGTTCCACTTAATTTTTCAATCACATATCTTTGACCTATGTATGCATAAACGTATAATGTCATTTCAAAATCGCTTCCATTCAAGCTACTAACCTGCGTCATTTCCTTTTTCTTATATTAATGACTTTTATAAAATTTTAATTTTTAAACCTTCCTGATTAATCGAATTCTATATTTCTTTATCATACCAGTAAAGGTACCCTAATTTTGAATGTATATATTACGACTGTCGATTTCAATTTATAGGTTATATATACTTCTAGACGCTGTCAAGTCTTCAGGCGGGGAGGTATTTTGAAATACCTTTATTAACCCTCAGACTTGACCACATGGATTGGTTATGGATATATCCACCCCTTATCCTTAGTGGCAATTCATATTCACTACATATCACTTAATCTAAATTACTTCAGATTTCAGAGATTTTGTTACCTTACATATGCCTCTTATTCCAATATATCTTGTATTTAGGATCTATCACATCTCAAAGCTTATCTCCTTTCGTATATCACTTATAACAAACTCTGTCATTACTCATTCCGTGAGTACAATCATTTACTCTTTTAATTTCAATCGCTACACCCCTTTTATTACTTGTTAAAACTTACAGTATACATTTCAGGGTAACCATATCACTATCTTAGGATAGAAATCTGAACAACATAGTTTGCAGCCGACCAATTTATTCTCAAATATTACTTCAAATTATCCATTGAATAAAATCGGTTGACTTATACTTCTTCCCCCGTTTTCAACTTATAATCTCTTCATAATTATTCCGTTAGTTAACCCTCCTTCATTGGGATGCTAACTATCAGCCTTGTGCCCAAGGGTGTAGGCATTCACGTCTTTTACTAACTTATATACAAATGAAGGCGATATGATTAAATGCGTGGCACCAGGATCAATTAAATTAATTACTTCATTATTCATAACCAGTGTGGTATCTTTCACCACATTATATGAAACATTAATAGTGTCCTGGTCCAAGGCATACACTCACCCTCGTCCAACAACCTACTTTCCCCTTTCTCTTCGGCTGTGACCTCCCTTTTTGGTGTAGAGATATCAATAGGGTTTTCTCTGTCTCTTTGCCCTTCTGTGAGGTAGTCTCACTCAACTCTGTGCAATCATTAAATAAATGGCTCATCTTACCACACTTAACACCTATTTTAGCTAATAAGGTGTAGGTGTGGGACCTACTTTCGTGGTATCTACCACCCATTCTACACTGCTTACACTGCTACAGAGCAGGTCAGGGTCCTCTAATCACAATACCTTTCAAAAGTGCTGAAATTGGATACATTAAGGCCTTACCAATCATCTTACCCCGTGACTCATCAACTCCAATCCTGTTTGACATCTTTGTCATTCTCTATTCTCTTTTGTCTCTATTTCGGCCCTTACTACCTTTCCAAATCTCAGAGGCGTGCAACACATGATCTTATTCACACAACTGTAGTCTGCGCACTGCCTCGGCATAGGTAGTGATATCCAACATGGCCAATCAGACTCAAATCGATAATCTCAGCCCTTCTATGAACTTTTGGGCTTTTCAACTCTTACTGCCCATAGTGTCGAGGTAATACATGCCCAGGGATATAAATTGAGTTTCATACTCATCAATCAACCAGTGCCTCTGGGTCAGTGTAAGAAATTTTATCTGTAATTTCCTTTAAGAAATTTTATCTGTAATTTCCTTTAAGTAATGTCCGGGATATTCTGTCACCAGATTACATCTAGACTTATTTTCCATACACATTATGGGTGTCTAACTCTTAAGATGGGTCGAGCGAACTTCCATCAATGCTGCGACTCGCCCTCAAATTTTAGGCATACTTGGAGCAATTAGCTCCTAAACTATTCTCCACACTCCGTTCTAACCTCGAGAAGCGTGTCTCAATACTATCCGATCTCTCTGTCGGACTTTGTGGGGCATGCTCAACATCAGCCTCCATTTCAATCTCATCTTGGTTCTCATAGGTCAACACAGCATGACTAGCAGGCTTAGGCCTACCTCTACGACCTCTGCCTCATGCTCAACCTCCTCTACCGCGACTAATATTAGGCATAATGCCTATATTCCTGTATTCTCAATCATTTCTAAGTTAAAACCCATCTCGATATACACTATTGTATCTAACCAAGCACATTAACACGGGGATGTAATTTCTTAATTACTGACACCGACACATATCAGACCAATTTCTGTCTGATACCACCATTTGTCATGACCCAAAACTACCCAAAAATCAAAGTAAAATTTTCATTTTTCTTTCATACTTACCTATCCTATGATCGTGACCACACTCCACTAACAATTGGGTTGTTCGTCAATGCCAGTCCCACCATCCATTCATCATATAACTTAACTCTTTATTAAATGAAAGGTAAACACATGCGTTTTTCACTAATTCTTTCCCATTCATTTACGGGTGTTTACATTATCTATACGTCCCCGACAGTTACTTACAAACATGTTACTGTGCTATTCTTATTTAGATACAATATGTACAAGTGTATATACCTCAAAATGATGGGCAGCAACAAATATTAGGAATGCAGTACTCAGTCCGCAATGTCTACTGGAGGAAATCTGTGTAGGAAAATGAAAGGGGTGAGCACATCAAGCTCAATAAGGCAATCCTACGAACGCGTAGGCAACCATACTACCTACATGAATGTGGTGTCGTGCATAAACCACCCTTTCTCCACACATTTCAAAACTGATGCTACAATTCATGATGTCATGTAAAACAAGTTCACATATGGATTTTAAAAGCATGGAAAACTCGACATGCAAATCCATTTAAAATATTTCATTCTCGTTATAATTTCACAACACAGTCAGGACTCAACCCCTCCCTCAGGTGTTCCCAACTCACACAAAACCATGAAATCAAATGCTTTTCAAAGTAATAGTACCATGCGATACAATGAATATCTTGTAAAACTAGTTTACATAATTAATGGGTTTAAATAGCATGGAAATAACATCATGTAAGTTTCCGTTTAAAACCTAGTTTCATTATCATCAAAATCATATCTCAGTTAGGATCCAACCCCTCCCTCGGGAGATCCAAACTCACACAAAAATCCAAGAAACGTGTTTCTCAAAATCATCAACATGCGAGACTAGGCAATATATGTATATCTCAGGCAAATAACTAGGACTATGGCCATATGTCCTGGTGATCCCACTGCTACATGGATCCTAGTGTGCGAGGTCTCAACCCTAGGAGGTGGGTCAGTCAATCCCGCCGGTCTTGCCAGATCACTCGCATCCGAAGATGCCACGCATCCGAAGATGCCACATAATCAATCCGAGCATGGTACATTGTACTCCATGCCACTTGCATGGTGCAATGTACTTCGTGGACCCATATCTCTTATCCATACTCATGCCCTGTCTCAAAACGCACGTGCGAACCTATTTAATCAGCGAGACACATAGTCTACTCGATGCTCCAAGCACGTTTCATTGCATGTTCTCATAAAACCAGTGCGAGCGATGCTCCAACACTCTCATAAAATCAAGGAAAATCTCATGCGAGCCAAGCTCCAGCACGTGTTTCATAAAATCTCATAAAATTAGTGCGAGCTAAGCTCCAGCACTCTGTCAAAATCATGTAAAACTAATGCGAGCTAGGCTCCAGCACTCTGTCATAACAATTTAAGTGAAAATCTGGTGCGAGTTAAACTCTAACACCCTGTCACGAAAATCATAGGAAAATCTGGTGCGAGTTAGACTCCAGCACCTTGTCACAAAAATCATGTTAAAATTTGGTGCGAGCTAGGCTCTAGCACCGATGCATGTAAAACTCTAGTGCGAGCTCTTTCTCTAACACTAATGCATGCATCACACAAATCAAAAACTCGTGCGAGCTTAGCTCTAGCATGTCACATTTCTATAAAATCACATAGGCGGCTACATTTCTCAAATCAATTTTAGAGAAAATCAACATTGATTAAAGTTATGCAATGCTGTGCATTTTATTTAAAAGTTAGCTAGCCTACCCTTGCATGTGTCAAAACACCTAGAGAATAAGCAAGGACCTCTTGTTCTTGCTCCTCCCAAATTTTCCTAAATATGGAAATTTTACCCTTCATAAGGGTATTTTGGTAATTTGCCCATCCGGGGCACTGAAATTTTTATCTTACATCTAGACCCTTCAGACACTTTAAGAGACTACAACTGGAGTTGAAATTGCATAAAGCTACCTCTAGAAGTAAAATTCCCTTACCTAGAATCACGTGTAAACTTATCCCGTTACGCTCGTACAAGGTCTTTCAGTCCAATTTGCTCCAGACCAAGTCCACAGAGCTGCATATAACGACGTATTTTGGTCAGTTCTAATATACTTATCAGTATTTCACTTATACTGATCGATACTAAAACACTGGGTCCGTTTTACTTTATTGGGCCCGATTGCATCTTAATGGACCTCGACTTATTTCCAACTCATTTCTACTTATTAAATTCCTTCTTCAGATTTACTAGGCTCATTTGGCTTACCACTAATCATCAGGCTTCTTTCCAAACTCACTGGATAACCCGTATACTATTTACGGTAATTACTTTAAAATTTTGAATAAAATTTCTTTTATGCAGAATTAATCCATAAAACCCGTAAAATAATCTTAACTCTATATTAAGGACTCTAATTTTCGTAATTAAAATGTACTTACCCAATGTTATGCGGGATACAAAAAACGGAGCTCAATCGGCTCTCGTTCGGGCTCTGTCATAAAACTGCACAATTAGGTAAATCCGAGTTATTTTCCATTAAATATAATATTAAATAAATTTTTGAAATTGACCCGTAGGTCAATCTTGACCCGCGATCAACTTACCCGAATCTCGAGTCGCCCCCGGTAATTTTTCTTTCCTTTTTCCCTTTTCTTTCTTTTCTTTTCTTTTCTTTTCCTTTCCTTCTCTTTTTCCTTTTCCTTCCTTTTCCTTTCACCCAAACGGTGCCGTTTTCTGGTCTTTGTTGTCATCGGCAATTTTGGCCGTTTCGCTGACCACTACCAGTCTCAAAATGATCGGATCTTCCTCTCGATCACTTCGGTGCCCTCTGTTCACGCCCAGTTGTCGTGGATCGTTGAAATCGGGCTGTTTTCTTCTCAATTTTTCTACTCCTCCGTTTGTCAGTCACAACCGTCCTAGGCGGGCGTCACCGGTGCCAACGTGTTCGTCGACCTCTCCTCTTTCTCCTTCGATCATCGTTTGGGTCCGTCGATCGTCGGTGGCTATGGATGGGTCTCGATCTTGGCTATCTGATCAGCCCTAAGGGTATCTATCCGCAAGTGCACGGGTCGTCCAAGTAATAATGGGATTTGAGTCCCGGAATTATCGTCCCACAGAGAAGTTGTTAGCCTAATTAACTACCGGTTACTTTTACCCTAAGTATATCCTAGCAAATTATGAAGTATTAATTGGTGGTCTACAAGGCTAAAATTAAAGTAAATAATAAACACTAAATAAAATAAAACTGAGCTCAAAGTACTTACAATACTCCAAGCTATTAAAAACAACCTACAAAAGAAAATTAAAACAGTTAAAACTAATCAACCTAATTAAAATAAAACGCAATTAAACAATAAAACTAATTAAACTAAAATTAAATAAGCTTAAAATAAAATGCAACTAAATTAAATCTAAGTTAAACTATGTAAACAAAGCAACTAATCCTATCAAATTAAATTGAAAGCAAATTAACTAACAATGCATGAACACAATTAATCTAGATTGCAACTAAATTAAAGTCCTAACACATAAATATAAAATTAACTATTTAATAAAAACTAAGACTAAAAATGAAATTTACAAACTAAAACACTAGAATTAACTAACCTAATTAACAACTAATAAAAGCAAACAATGTAAATGCATTAACTAATTAAGTGAAAGGGAAGGATGTGCCAAACATGGCCTTAGGCCATAAAACAGTAAGTGGTCCCGAATAGGCACTGTTGTGCTGTCTTCTCCAGCAGCTTCCCGCGTGGAAATGCTTCTGCCATTCTCGCCTCTGCTCCTGCTGTGCTGTCTCCAGGTGTGTACTGCCGTCGTTGCTGCACGTTCCAGCTGGCCTGCTCGGGTGTGCTGCTGCTGCTGCCTCTGCTCCTGCAGTTCTGTTTCCAGGTGCTGGCCGCTGCGTCCTGCAATTCTGTCTGCTTCTGCCTCAGCTTCATGTCCTCGTCTATTCTCGGCAGAGCAACTTATCCCGCATACACCGTACTGTGCTGCCATGATCAACTCAGCATGAGTCTTGCTTCCCTGCTCTGCAACTCGTGCTAGACTTGTGCAAATTCTGATTGCTGTATCCATCACTGCACTACCTCTTATAAATGAAACCCGACAGACTGAATTGAAGAATAGAATTAGCAAATACAATCAGCAATGTAAAAACTGGAAAAGCTAAACAAATTTAATGCAACTGTAATATAACTATAAAATGAAATGAAAAACCGAACTTGAATAAGTAACTAGAAATAAGGCAACAAAACAAAACATAGAAATAATAAGCACAAAACAGAAAATGAAACAAAGCTGGAACCAAACTTAAACACAAAGCTCTACATCCTTCACAACTTCAGCTACCACCTACACATCTACATCCACACAACAGTTTGGTCAGCACATATCCATGAAAACCTGTAGCTACCACAACTTAGATTAATAAAATCATGAAAAGAAAATGAACAGTATCAAGCTCTCAACACAGAGCACAACAGAGTATGAAATCTGCCCAGTCATAGTTTTCCGTTTTGAACAGCAAATCACCATGCTACTGCACCCATGTTGACAGCTTGTGCTTTTTCCTAATTCTGAACACTCCTTACGCGACCATCCTCATCCCGTACTCAGCAGCTCTTAGACAGCAAGTAATAGCAAAGAACACTGAGAGCTTAGAAAACAATGGAGAACCGAGAGCTTGAAAATTAAATGATGAAAAACTGTTGAAAACAATAATGAAGAAACCGAGAGCTTAAATAAGGAACAATCATTGTGAACAACCAACATTAGCAAATGAAAGATTTGGTGATTAAAAACCGGGCTTGAAAGGAAACTGAAAGATGCTTTTCATTAAAATGAACAAAGCTTCATGAAAAGAAATGAACAGTAAAACAATTGAAGAACTTACTAACGGGAAAAGAAAATAACAAGGAAAATAAATCTAAAGCTATTCTACCTTAACCTACACTACTACTCCTATTCTACTCTAAAAACTACTTCATTTTTCAATTGCCACCATGCTCTATTTATACACAAATCATAGGGGTACAATGGTAAATTGTCATCCTAGATGAGTTGGCATTGTTTGGCCACTTGTCTTCCTTTGATTTGCTGCAGAGTAGATATTTCCACGTCATCAGTCTTTTTGTCCAATTAGCTGTGCGATGTGGCCCAGCGTGTGCCTTCCAGAATATTCGCTCGGTGTCTGTTGATCTTATCGTTTCAGAGTAAATAAAATATCGACACCTGGCATCACGCGTGTCCAAACGACTGGTGACTCGGTCTGCAAATTAGAAGTGGTCCAGTCTCTTTTAGCCCGTTTTCAGCCCAATTTCGTCTAAAACGACTAAATTTCATCTGGATTTAATTTATCAGCACAATAAGGAATTTTAATTAAATAAGGGGATTATTAATGAATTAATAAGGGGATTTAAGTAAATAATTAGGAATTTAAGCACAAATAATTCTATAAAAAATAGAATTATCACTATCGTTTCCGTCGATTTTCCAATTTTTGGGTTTTTCCTTATTTTTTCGATTTTCAGTTCTCTTATTATTATTATTATTATTATTTATAATTTATTTTGTTAATATTTTAATCATTAAAAAACTAAAAAAATTCCAAAATATCTAATATATTCTTTCTTTTATTAATAATTAATTTATTTAATTTATTTAATTGATTTATTTTATTTTAACCCTTTTTCGGTATATTTTCTCTGTATTTTCGAGATATTGTCCCGAGTGAGTTTTCGATAATTCTAAATAATTATGAATCTTGATCAATTGGACTCGAAATTTAATTATTTCATCGTTATTGATCAAGATTTCTCAAATCCATATTTTTAATGAAATTTTCTTGTAGAATTTATACCGAATTTTGATCTTATGACCATTTTATTCTTGCACGTGTTCGGGTCAATCCAATCCAACTTCCTTCACGAACACTCACTCATTTCGTGTTTTGAATCCTTATCTCCAGTCTGAATCCCATTCATTTAATTTGTGACCATTTTCAATCCTTCATAAGAAATTACGATAAAAATTAGGTCTTACATAATCCCCCCCATTTAAGAAATTTGGTCCTCCAAATTAGAACCAAGTTAAATGGGTCCGCAAACAACTTCGGGTACATCTATCACATCATATTCTTTAATTCTCATGTGACTTTTTCGGAGTGTACTACTACCAAAGGACTTGACTAAGGAGATCGTCTTAAACCTCAACACTTTTCCTTCCTGTTTAATGCCCGAATCGAGTTTTCAACATACGTTATACTTTCATTTAGCTCCAACAGCTCATATCTGATCACATATACTGGGTCCGGATAGTATTTTCGAAGCATCGAAAGATAGGGCACATTATGGGTGCTTGCTAATTCAAGTGGTAACACCAACCTACAGGCCTTATCTCCCACTTTGTTAAATCTCTCAAAGGATTCAATCTAACAAAACTCAATTTGCTTTCTTTCTGAATCTCATTATGTCCTAAGGGCATGTAACTTCAAACAATACTGATTCACCCTTAGTGAATTCCAATGGTTTTCAGTCTTTTGTTAGCATAGCCTTTCTGTTTGCTCTAAGGTGTTCTTAATCTCTCATAAATCAACTGAACATCCTCAGAGATTTTTTTACCAATTCGGGAGCAATTTTCTATCTGTCACCCACTTCTTCTTATCCAAGTCGGGGAACAACCCCTATGGCCATACAATGTCTCATAGTGAGCGGCTGAGGACTTGTATTCTTGGTATCCGTTGCGTCCTATCAAGAGACAAGTATACACATTTGTATAGTTTTGTATCTAAATATGTAATGCACAGTACTGTAAACGTATATGATGTCGGGGATGTAAGGTTATGTAAATATCATTGTAAATGTATTTAGTTAAAGTCAAAGGATAGTAAATCCTGATATGTGAATGTAAATATGGAAATGGAATGGTAAATAGGTGAGAATGGACTAACACCGAATCGTAGCCCAACTATTGGTAGGATGGTCACGATAAGAGAAAAGGTAAGGATTAAATAATAAACGAAAAGTGAAAAACGAAAAATTTGTAGTGATTTTAGGTAATTTGGGTTGTGACAGTTTCAGCATCATCCACCACTACCACTGCCACCTATTTAGCCCCAGCACTTACCAGCAGCTGAGAAGAAGCCCTCACTTAAGGAAATGTTCACGACTATCCTGCAAAATCAAGTTGCTTTAATTAAGAATTTAAAAGTTTAGGTTGGAAAAATATCTAGTGCTCTTCGCCAGCGTCCACAAGGGACCCTTCTTAGTAACACTAAAGCTAACCTTGTTAGGCAAAGGGAGGGTAAGGAACATGTTAAGGCCATTACCCTTAGGTGCGGTAGAGAGATAGTCGATCCACAAGTTAAGTCTAGACTTGAAAAGCCCATAGTTGAAGAATCCTTAGGTTCTAAAGAGGCAGCGCAGAAAGAGCCAGAACATAATGATCAGGCTGCAAAGGAAACGAAGTCAGGCGCTTCTTCACCTGTTTCTTCTTCACAACCTTCCTCTTCATCTGATGCTACACATGTTACCACTACACTTACCCCAGTTAGACCACCATTACCTTTTCCTCAGAGGTTCCAAAACCAAAAGCTTGATCAACAATTTGCTAAATTTCTTAAGGTTTTTAAGAAACTTCACATAAACATTCCTTTCGCAGATGCTTTTGAGAAAATGTCAAGTTATGTGAAGTTTATAAAGGATATCCTCTCGAGGAAAAGAAGATTAGAAGATTATGAGAAAGTGGCCTTGACTGAGGAGTGTAGTGCCATTAGTTAGAGAAAATTACCCCCCAAGCTCAAAGATCCAGGTAGTTTGACCATACCTTGCACTTTAGGAGACCTGTTCTTTGGTAGAGCCCTGTGTGATCTAGGAGCCAATATCAATCTTATGCCTTGGTCTATTTACCAGAAGATAGGAGTAAGGGATACAAAGCCTACCACACTGACCCTTCAGTTAGCTGATAGATATATTAAGTATCCGAAGGGAGTCATTGAGGATGTATTAGTAAAGGTGGACAAGTTTATTTTTCCTGCAGATTTTATTGTTCTAGATATGGAGGAAGACAGGGAAGTCTCCATTATTTTAGGCAGACCTTTCTTTGCTATTGGTAGGACGTTAATTGATGTGCAAAATGGGGAATTAACTATGAGAGTTCAAGATGAGAAGGTAAAGTTTAATGTTTTCAAATCTATGAGGTTCCCTGATGAATCTTAACATTTTTTTAGGAAGAACTTAGTAGATAAAGACATCACTGAGGAGTTTTCCATAACCCATTAGTTGAACCCTCTAGAAGCTTCTTTGGTGAAATCTGTTGATGTTAAATAATACAGTAAGGATGGCGATGAAGTTTATGAGGCTTTATAGTTATTAGAGGTTACTCCATTTGAGGAAATTACCTAATTTGAGATTCTAGACACTTAATCTATTCCAGCTTCAGATGTCTTTCCATCCACCAGTGATCCTACAGATTTAGAGCTTAAACCTTTACCCTCACACCTTAGATATGACTACTTAGGTGAATCCTCCACTATACCAATGATAATGTCTGTTGCTCTCTTTACTGATCAGGAAGAGAAAGTATTACAAGTTTTGAGAGAGCACTAGAAGGCTAGAGGCTAGTCTATCTATGATCTCAAGGGTATTAGTCCCTCATTCTGTATGCATAGGATACTATTGGAGGAAGGGTATAGGTCATCAATAGAGCATTGGCGTCGATTGAACCTTGTAATGAAAGAAGTGGTCAAGAAGGAGATATTTAAGTGGTTTGATGCAGGGATCATATATCCCATTTCTGATAGTGCTTGGGTGAGCCAAGTACAATGTGTCCCTAAGAAGGGAGGGATGACGGTGATTGAAAATGAAAATAACGAGCTGATCCCCACTAGGGCTGTCACTGGTTGGCGAGTATGAATGGATTATAAGAAACTCAACAAGGTCACCAGGAAAGACCACTTCCCTTTACCCTTTATTGACCAAATGTTAGACAGATTAGCTGGTCTGTCCCTATGGGACATTTGCTTTTAGGAGAATGCCTTTTGGCCTATGCAATGCACCTACTACCTTCCATCGTTGCATGATGGCCATATATCATGATATGGTGGAAGATTTTCTTGAGGTTTTCATGGATATTTTTTCTGTATTTGGGGATAACTTTGATTTTTGTTTGCATAATTTGGCACTTGTTTTGAAAAGGTATGAAGAAACGGATTTAGTATTTAATTGGGAGAAGTGCCATTTTATGGTGAAAGAAGATATAGTGCTCAGGCACAAAATATCTGCTAGGGGGATAGAAGTGGATAAAGCTATGGTGGAAATTATTGAGAAGTTACCTCCCCCTACCTCTGTTAAAGGAATCATAAGTTTCCTAGGCCATGCGAGATTTTATAGAAAGTTCATTAAGGATTTTTCTCAGATATCTAAGCCTTTATGTAATCTTCTGGAAAAAGACACTGCATTTTGCTTTGATGAATGATGATGCTTAGGAGCATTTAAGACTTTGAAGAAAAAATTAGTTACAGCCCCTGTAATCATAGCTCCGGATTGGAGTTTACCTTTTGAGCTTATGTGTGATGCAAGTGATTATGTTGTTGGGGCTGTACTAGGACAAAAAAAGAAATAGTCTTTTATGCTATCTACTATGCAAGCAAAACTCTGAATGAAGCTCGGTTAAATTATGCTACTACCGACAAGGAGCTGTTGGTTGTAGTATTTGCATTTGATAAATTTCGCTCCTATCTTATTGGTACTAAGGTAGTAGTTTATACTGATCATACTGCCATTAAGTACTTAGTCTCCAAGAAGGATGCAAAGCTTAGGCTGATTAGATAGATCCTCCTACTGCAGGAGTTTGACTTGGAGATTAGGGATAGGAAAGGAACGGAGAATCAGGTTGCTGACCATCTATCTAGATTGGAGAGCGGACTTAAGGAAAATGGTATAGCTATTAATGAATCCTTTCCTGATGAACATCTATTTCCTTTTGGGCACTCCAGTTTGCCTTGGTACGCTGATTTTGTAAACTACTTGGTGAGCAATGTGATGCCACCCGATTTGACTACCTAGTAAAAGAAAACGTTCTTGAGTGATGTCAAGTATTATCCGTGGGATGAACCCTTCCTATACAAGCAATGTAAAGATCAGATTTTAAGGAGGTGTGACCCCATGGAAGAAGTAGAAGATATACTTAGACATTGCCATTCTTTTGATTATGAAGGGCACTTTGTAGGAGAAAGGACAACTTCCAAGGTTTTGCAATTTGGATATTACTGGCCCACGTTGTTTAAGGATGCCCACTACTTTGTGCTGAAATGTGATAGATGTTAGAAGGTAGGTAATATTTCCAAAAGAAATGAGATGCCTCTGACTAATATTTTAGAAGTAGAACTCTTTGATGTATGAGGTATTGACTTCATGAAACCTTTTGTTCCTTTATATAGCAATCTCTACATTTTAGTGGCTGTAGACTATGTGTCGAAATGGGTTGAAGCAATGGCTTTACTGACTAATGATGCTAATGTGGTGATAAGATTTTTTAAGAAGAATATTTTTACAAGATTTGGCACACCCAGGGCCATCATTAGTGATAGGGGATCCCACTTTTGTAACAGGAGTTTTGATGGGCTTTTAAAGAAATATGGGGTCAAACATAAGGTAGCCACTACTTATCACCCACAGACGAGTGGTCAGGTAGAGTTGTCCAATAGAGAAATTAAGGGGTTATTAAAGAAGATAGTGAACCTAAGTATGAAGGACTGGTCCATTAGGTTAGATGATGCACTTTGGGCCTATAGGACAACCTTCAAAACACCTTTAAAAATGTCCCCTTATCAGCTTGTTTATGGTAAGGCCTGTCATTTACCAATGGAGCTTGAGCATAAGGCCTATTGGGCCCTTAAGAACTTGAATTTCAATTTAGATGCAACGGGGGAGAAGAGGCTGCTACAACTCAATCAGTTAGATGAGTTCATGTTGCAGGCATATGAGAATGCCAAGCTTTACAAGGAAAAGACTAAGCGATGGCATGATAAGAAAATCAAGGAGAGACATTTCAAGCCAGGGCAGCAAGTTCTGCTATTTAATTCACGCTTGAAGTTGTTTCCAGGAAAGCTTAAGTCTAGGTGGACAAGACCCTTTATCATTACACAAGTATTCCCTCATGGAGCCATTGAAATTATTGATGAAACCCTAAAGAAAACCATTTAAGGTTAATGGAGGCAGACTGAAGCATTATTTTGGGGGAGGATTTGATCGTCAGCATTCTATTACCACTTTAGCTGATCTTCTTACTTCTGATCCTGCTACTTAGCTTCATTTAATTTTTCTTTTCACTTTTTGTACAGTTCTTTTTCTCTTTTCTACTGTTTCTTTCCTTGTTTATTTTGCAGATTACTTTTCTAGAATTACCTTCTCAATCAAGCTTCAATTGTTCTTCATCATCATCAGATAGGGGAGTTGTCAGAACCCCATTCTCAATCCATGACTTTAACCAAAATCACTACAAATTTTTCGCATTTTTAACTTACCTTTTCTCTCTTCACTGGTTAGGCTGTGATTCGATGTCAGAGTCCTCGCTTACCACATTATCCATTATCATACATACATGTCAATATACTTTTACTGACTGTAACTGCTTTTATAATATATGTAAGATTATATAAAATCTAATACAAATACATTCCCCATAATATATATCGTATACATCACTATGCTATTTCTATGTTTAGATATATAACCGTACAAAGTCTGTATACTTGACGATATATAGGAACTAGCAGTGGCCTCAGGAACACTATCCCTCGATAACTCTTGCTCTATTGCTGATGCTCTGTAGAGAGATGTAAAGAAAAGGGGGTGAGCATACAACGCGCTCAGTAAGGAAATCAAGCAAGTAAGTAGATATCTACAATATCTACTCAAAATAATGCTATGCCTTGAAAACATTATTTCCTTTACTCACTTTAAAAGCATGTCTTTAAATATAATATATATACTTGTATAGATTAAATCCCATGTACAGAAATCATGCTTTCTTTCTCAAATGTAGGCATGTAATGCAAAACAATGCATCGTTATATAAATCATGCCTTTAGATAAATCATGCCATGTATATTTAAATCATAATAAATATGGCATTTAAATCGTTCACATCACAAAATTGGAGTCCGACCCATCCCTCAGGTCGGTCCGCAATTTAAATCAGTCAATCAATGTGATATATCATGTGAGACTCTGTGGTGAAATGAAAATAGTATCCTATACTATGATCATATCCGACATGTGAACCCAAGCCACACAGATCTCGATGCGCGGGGTATCACTACTGCAACAGGAGGATGGTCAGTCCATTACAACCGTTAGCTATACAACAACACACGGTACAACGTACTCCCATGCCCCGGGCACGGTACAAAGTTCACCCGTGGACCCTACATCACAGTCAGGGTGCCTGCATAGGTCTTAGCCCTCAAACCATGGAATATAATATCACATCTCTAATACCCTCATGTTGGCCATCCTATCATGATGTGACACTCAGTCACACATGGATGCGGCATGGGTTGGTAACATGTATTATATATCAGATACAATACGCGCCTTTAAGTGCGACACATAGTCGACACTACGCTTGAACACTGTTTCACATCACAAACTCAACTCTAGTGCGAGTAAACCTCCAGCAACTAGGTCAATGCATAGTTCATGTATTAAATCAAGTACGAGCAGTAGCTCCAGTACCATGCTATGCATAATATCATCAAATCAAGTATGAGCAATAGCTCCAGTACTATGTCATGTATAAACCATGAAGAATCGGGTACGAGCAATGCTCCAATACTCTATCATGTATCTCATGTAAAACTCGAGTATGAGCTAATTGTTCCAGTACTCTCTTATGCATATATCATATAAAACTGAGTACGAGTAAGAACTCCAGTACTCTATCATGCATGTCATGGAAATCTAGTGCGAATCAAAATCCAACACTAATGTATGTGGAAAATATATGAAATCTCGTGCGAGCTGTGCTCTAGCACGATTCATTCTCACATAATATGATAGATGACTCTTTAAAAAGGGATTGTTTACAAAATATTAAAATCAGCACTATAAAGTGTGCTTAAGTCACATCAACCTTAAAATCATTAGCTCATCTATTTATTTTCATGTTAAACAGCAGTTAAACACTCACAATAGTAGTTTTCATGCTTTTTGCAACTTTTCACAAAAGTTGACTTTTTGACTAACTAGGGGCAAAATCGTAATTTGCCACTATCGGGTCGCAATATTTATTATTCACTTTCTCTGACCCTCAGAGTTTTTAAGTGAATGTAAAAGCAGACGAAAATACGTGCAGGTATCTCTAACTACTCACAAAAATCCCTTACCTGCAATCACTCCAGAAATTTCACTTTCTCTGCGTTGCTTGTTTCAGCAGTCCGATTTGTTTCTCCAATACTCTCTAGAGCTGCATATAACCATTTATCAGGTTAATTACACTTTTCCTACTGTATTTCACATTAAATATAGTCCATTTCCCTTAATGGGCCTTAATAATCCTTAATGGGCCTAACTATACCTTAAGCTCATTTTCATTTTACTATTCATTTTCGTTAGGCCTATTGGGCTTGTGGAGCCCACCAACTCTTATTGGGCTTGTTCTAGACCCATTACATCATATTGGGCCTACAATATTTGGGCTTGGCCCATTGGGCCTCTCGGCCACATGCCATGGCTGAGAGCTATCCATGCCTTGGTTTCACCATGGTATGCCATCCATGCCTATTTATCTAGCCAATTCACTTAGGCATTTTCACAAACACTTGGTAGGCAACATTACTAACCATCATATAGTTCATTTAGGCATTTTATCAAACACCTTGATAGCCAACTAATTACATATATTAATTAATCAAATTGATTAATTCTAATTACACCGTAATTATTAACACATGTACATTAATCCATTTATGCCTTAAAATCATATGGACATAAATCATTATCCCATTACTCACTCTCAGCCTAACCAACTTCATGGTGATTTAATATGTTTCAATGCTTAAAACATATACCAACATACTTAAAATCATTCATACATTAACATATATGAAATTGAAAATTAGTAAATATACCAATTGTTGTGTTCACCCTTTGGCCGAATCTTTGAAGGCTCTCGGTTTGCACTCTATGGCTCCTTGATAGCCAATTCCAACATATGTCACTCTCCTTTCAATTTGAAACAACTTCCATGAAGGATGCAAGTTCCAAATATGCCTAATTCCTAGTGATTTCTAGTGAGAGAAAGCTTGGAAAATATGTTTCAATGGTTTCTTCTTCTAGCCGAATTTGGTGTGATGAAGATGACAATGGTGTGGCTGAATTTATAAGCCACATACTTAGCCATTAAGCTCTACTTTTCAGCCATTAAGCTTGACTTTCCAAGCCTTAGCCATGAGTCACCTTATGAGTCACCTTATGAGTCATGGTTAGCTTTAACTATGGTTAGATATTTATCTCATGGGCTTTTCCATTTGGGCTTCTCGGTTTGGGCTTTCTTAATGGGCTTTTGGGCTGAAATTTTTACTATGTCTCGGGCCTTTAATTTTTGGCCAATCAATTGGTCCAACAATTCGGTCTAAAGGACCTAAGAATTTTGATATATGTTTAGTATACCTTAATAGGCTTTAAAATTTTCACCTTAGGCCCATTACGTTTTTAACCATTAAATTTATTTCGGAATCCTTCCGAATAAATTTTTCTTACTTTCGAGGATGATTATCTTGTGTCTTACACTCTCGTCTTTATGTTTCAACCGTTCCTGGTGGATAATTTCACCCGAAACACCTTATCTCGTCAAAAAGGTCCATTTTACCCTTTTTTGCTTTTACTCTCGTTTTCTATGTTCGGGATTAAATCAAGCTGACTTTCCTTCATGAGCTCTCTATGCTCTCTCATTTTAAGTTCTTATTTTCAGTCAGGATGATTTAGATTCACTCGGTTTAGCCTGTGACACTTATAGCTCACATTAAGCTTTTTATGTAGCTTTTGCGTGTTAAACTATTTTACTAACACTTTATGTCTAGTAAATACTCTTCTTATGATTCAACTATAATTACTTAGTGTTCATACACATAGGAATCATAAGGAATAAACTACAAAAATCTGGGTCTGACAGGAGTATTCTATTCTTGAGCTTCAACTCTTATAGTATCTGCACACTGAAGACACTGTGCACTTTAAGTTTGGGGGAGGGGATATCACTTGAGCATTTTTCAAAATTTTTGGGTAAAATTGAATTTTTTTTCAAAAATATGAGCTGACATTGTTTGATTTTGGGATGATTTAATACTTAGTATGTAGTTTTCCCATATTCCGATGATATAACTCCATGATTTAGTCTGACTTTGATTGACTAAGAAGCATGATTATAGGAAAAACGTGAAGTTGAATTCTTGAATTTGTCTTGATTCTGATTGTGATTTCCTCATTTTATGCACATGTCATGTCATGGATCTGTATCTTTATTTAGAGAAAGCATATGTGGACATAGGATTGCATTTTTTCAGTTGATTTTGTGTATCATATTCTAGAATTTGTATGATCTTATCTCGAGGAGAAATATCATATCACACTAAATTAGGGAAATGATTTAGGTCATCTTTGGATTGTTTGAGCATTTCTAGCCATCCCTGTATATATTTTACCCCTAGTCACCCATCTGGGCCAAATAAGCTTTTTTCTGTAAATACACCTGCTTATTTTTCCTTAGCTTAAACACTCTTTTCCTATCCCTTACCCCGAAAGCTGTAAATTCATTAGGATATATCTTGAGCTATGTACAAATGGGTATTAGGTGATAGTGAAAGTTCAAAAAAAAATTACAAAAATAGAATAAAATGTTTAGCAAAATAAATAAGTTTGGGGGAAACAATTATGAGCTCTTACATTAAAGATCCTAAAAGTAAAGCATGTTGAGGGGTAATTAAACCTAAATCGACTTTATCACACCTTAGCCCCAGCCTTACATTACAAGCTTAATGAAGTCCTATTGATCTTTGGTTAAGTGTGACTACATTAGTGGAGAGATATGTGAAAAGCAAACTTATGGGAATGATCACTTATCATTGACTTTGCATTCACTGATTTTGTATAATCTGATCCGGGTAATGTACTTGATGTTGCCTAGTTGACAGCAACAGTGCTTTACCTTCCACGTGGTCTAATTACGCCTTTCGCGTAGTCTAATTACACTAACGACGAAAGGGTGACGTCGATGCAGTTTGCTCCACGTATTCTTCGTATATCCTGCAAAAACAACAGGAATCAGAGGGGGCAGGGATTATTCCCTGCACGCGCACTCCGACGATCAAGTCAGTGATCGGGAGTTGGTGTATGTAAGAAAAGGAGAAAGTATTGCTTAAATCAAAGGGTTTAAGTGCTTCTCCCTGTTTTTCTCTTTTTTGGATCGGATCCCCTCCCTCCAGAGGGCTCACCTCATATTTATAGGCTTCTGAGTCGGTTCGGGCTGAGGCCCAGGCGCGTGTCTGGGCCGCGACAGAGTGGTAGAGTACTCTATCGCGCTTCTGTGCGAGAGACTCTGGGGACTCTGGGGACTCTGCCCCAGGCCGTGCGGGAGACTCTGGCTGTGCGGGGGACTCTGCCCCAGGCCGTGCGAGAGACTCTGGGGACTCTGGGGACTCTGCCCCAGGCTGTGCGAGAGACTCTGGGGACTCTGCCCCAGGCTGTGCGAGAGACTCTGGCTGTGCGGGGGACTCTGCCCCAGGCTGTGCGAGAGACTCTGGCTGTGCGGGAGACTCTGGCTGTGCGGGGGACTCTGCCCCAGGCTGTGCGGGAGACTCTGGCTATGGGGGGGACTCTGCCCCAGGCTGTGCGGGAGTCCTGTGCCGTGCATGGGCGATGGAGATCTGTCGCTAACGATGCGCGGCAGACTGTGAGGCGATAGACTCCTCTCGCGTCAAACACTCTGTCGCACATCTGGGAACGATGTCGCATAGTGCTTCTGTCGCCAATCTGCCACGTGGCCTGTTCTTGGATCGACACGTGGCAGGTGGATAGTTGCACACGTGGATCTGGTGACACGACCACATCAATTGCTCCCCACTCTTTGGCGGGAATTTTTCCCGCCAAAGAGGATCTGGGTCCGGTGTTTCGCGGGCCGGGTCGGACCTCCGCGTGTGTGTGTACCCAGGCGATCCTCTATAAATACTGGGCCCCTGACGTCCTTGTCGCCACTGAATTCTCTCGCAAGGACACTCTGTCGCGACTCTCAGGCACTCTGTCGCAAGTCCTTCGCCATACTGTCGCAACTCTGCCGCGAGACTGCTCACTGTGTCGCTAGTCTGCCGCGGATTTTCACACTCTGCCGCGAGTTCTGTTTCCATTACCTTAGGTAATTTTTCGTAGCCCGTAATCCCACTTCTTTGATCTACGAGCTTCTAAGTTGACTGGACATGGCATAGGAAAGCAAATCGATCTAGGTGTTAAGTCGACTTTAAGGGAAGCCGACGTTCAAGACCTAGAATCTCGATTTCCTTTGTCCGAGGGATACACTTATAGACTCCCAACCCCTCAGGAGAGCGACATACGTCGTGTGTCTGACGGGGTTATCGTTTTTAGGGCAGCTTTGGAGTTAGGACTCCGCTTCCCGTTGTCCGACTTTGGGGCTTCCTTCCTCAGGACGCACAGGGTATCCCCGGGGCAACTGCATCCTCATGCATGGATGCAATTGGTAGCATTCACTGTGCACTGCCATTTAAGGGGCGTCCCTCCGTCTCTTCCTCTTTTTGAAGTATTCTTTAGGCTTCGAGGGAGTCCCGGCTTAGTGCCTTACTCGCTTCAGCGGGTGTACCAGCCTGGTTTTGAGAACCGATTATTTGAGAAACCTGCTAACAAGCTTCATGGTTTCGAGACAGAATGGCTGGTTGTGGAAGTGCCCGAGGGCCTGGATATCCCTACTCGTTGGGAGAATAGGCACGAAATCCCCAAGGGTCCCCGGGTTGCCACACTTAGGGAGCAGTTGTCTTCTGACATCGACAAATTGCTGGTCCCTCATCCCCTTAGCCTGGACACCCTTGTATCAAATGAAAATTTGATATTAGCAGGCTGGGGTGTGGGTCTGGTCCCTGTTGCCGGACCCTCTGTTCCGTCGTCAAATCCTCTGCCTTCGGCTTCTCCCGAGTTAAATCCTGAAGCTCCTAGGCCACAAGAGGATGTAGGGGGCACCAATCTGGAATCCAGCTCTGGTAGCGAACCCTTAGCCGATCTCACTGGTTGGGAAGGGTTCGGCACCACTTTCATGGTGCTTCCAGACAACGAGGGGATAAATATCGAGTCCCTTCAGGAGCACTTAGACTCTCCTGACGGTAACTTTTATTTTTTCCCTCTACTTATTATTTTTGATCAATTTATTGACCATTGATCTTCTTTTTCTTTTTTGCAGACATGAGTCATTTCCGGCAATCATTAGGTCGTCAGGTTTTTGAGGCTGGTCCTTCCAGCGCTCCTGTCAGGAAGAGGCATCGTTTGGCTGACGATGTCCCGAGTGAGGCACCAGTCCCCTCTCATCCATCTCGCGCTCGGACCCCTCCAGTTTCTAGGCAAACGATGCCTCCCCCTCCTTCAGAGCAGAGAGATTTATCTCGGGATAGGGGGAGAGTTGCCTCGTCTTCACGGGGGGATTCCGGGTCATCCGGGCGATCACGCCCTGAGGAGCGCGCGGAATGCAATATCGTTCCATCTCAGCGGAAGAATAGAAAGCGCCTGTATATCGAGAGTTCGATGAGAAGCAGGCCGATATTGCCGAGGATAGGTCCTACCGACGAGAGGCCCTATTCCGTAGATGGGGGGAATATTATGAGGGGCCACGAATTCTGAGTCTACCCCGGGGTTCGTGATAATGATGTTCTGGACACTCCCGGGGTGGCCTCTCGGTTGAGCTGGTCCACTATCCTTCCTCGAGATGAGGCAAGGATATTCAGAAACTACCCCGAGGGGGAAGACTTAGCCGACATCGAGGCGTTGAGGGTAAGTTTCTGATTTCTTCTCTTTTTGATTGCTTTTTGCAGCATGCTTTGAGTCTAACATTTTTGCATTTTTGCGCAGCTGGCTCAACGAACCGCGGCAAATAATGCCCAACATCGGGCTTACCGGGAGCGAGCCGACAGAGAGATCCGGGAGTTGAGGGACAAAGTTATGGAGCTACAGAACACGGTCAACAACTTGTCCCCTCTTTCGGATTTAGTTCGAAGCCTGGAGGAGCAGCTTGCTAAGGCTCATCAAGACCTTGGTCTTGCCAAGGGGGATCTCACAGTGGAGACGGCTCGGTCTAGTAAACTCCAAGAGGACCTGCAGGAGGCTCATTCTGAGTTAGACCGTATGCAATCCAACTATATGTCTACGCTCACTCGGAATCAAGAGCTCGAGCAGCGTGTTAGTGAGTTGGAAGGCCAAACTGCTCCTGTACTATCCCAGGCCGAAATTGACAGCATACGGGCCGAGGCCGTAAAGGAGTATCGTCTCTCCAAAGACTGCTTGAGGCGGAAGGAAGACTTCTCCAACCCTTATGTCAAGTACGGGTTCTACCTGGCCCGATCTTGGCTAGAAGCACATAGGGAGGGAGAGGAATTTCCTGAGCTCCAATATACCCCTGATGCGATGCTCTTTGAGGCCCCTGATTGGACCAAGTACGAGCCCGAGGCTGAGCCTGCGGACGAGCTGTTCAAGAGGACTGCTCAGGACGATCTCGTCAACCTTGCTGGTCCTTGGGAGCCCGC
This sequence comes from Firmiana major, assembly GCA_033439115.1. NCBI lineage: Eukaryota > Viridiplantae > Streptophyta > Magnoliopsida > Malvales > Malvaceae > Firmiana > Firmiana major. Next base: position 39,177,348 of record CM065895.1, read on the forward strand.
GGATCTGGACGGTGCTCCTGAGCCTATAGAAGCCCTCTTTGATTTAGACGGCGAGGAGGGCGAGCAGTCCCTTGGAAGTGAAGGTTTTGCAGCTGATCCCCAGCTTCCTCCCGGAGAGTAGATAGGGATTTTTGCTTTTTTATTTTTTGTATTTCATTTCAAGTACTTTGTTTTTTGTTTTAACTTTGTACTTTTGTCGAAATACAATTGTAAAGATCTGTTAAAGATCTGTTTGTACCGACACTTGAATGAAATGAAATTGAGATTTTTGTTCATGCTTTGTCTTGCACTACTTCTCTAATTGTCATTTATCATTCTTTGTCTGATTGTTTCTGTTGCTTTGCTTGTATATACCTTGCTTGTATATAGCTTTGTATTGATATTCGTGTATGCTCCCCAATTCTTGATAGAAAGGTATACTTTCAGGAAGAATTTTTTGTGCAAACGCGGAGTTGTTTAAGGCTTGAGTACTATGACGTGAAGGCGTCTTTAGTTTTTATAGCCTTAGTATTTTGATTACCTGACCATGGTGACGCGTAGCGTCTTAGGCCTTTATGGTTAATTGAATGCTTTATGCCTGGCCTTAGTGACGCATTGCGTCTCAGGCTCTTACGGCTCTTTTGAGTATATGCCTGGCCAAAGTGACGCAAAGCGTCTCAGGCTTTTACGGCTTTAGTGCTAGCCCGTTGGTAGCCTGCGTTCGCAGGGCCCGAACCAACTATGCCCGGCCATAGTGACGCAAAGTGTCTCAGGCTTTGACGGATTTGGTGCTAGCCCGTTGGTAGCCTGCGTTCGCAGGGCCCGAACCAACTATGCCCGGCCACAGTGACGCAAAGCGTCTCAGGCTCTTACGGCTTTAGGCTTAGCCTGTTGGTAGCCTGCGTTCGCAGGGCCCGAACCAACTACGCCTGGCCATAGTGACACAAAGCATCCTAGGCCTTTAAGGCTTTGGGTCTAGCCCGTTGGTAGCCTGCGTTCGCAGGGCCCGAACCAAGGGTGGTGTCCTTTGTGAGTCTGACCCGTTGGTAGCCTGCGTTCGCAGGGCCCGAACCAAGGGTAGCCCTCATGTGTTTTATTAATATATGCCTGGCCCCAGTGACGGATAGCGTCTCAGGCTCTTACGGCTGGGGTGAATGCATACCTGGCCACAGTGACGCATAGCGTCTCAGGCTCTTACGGTTGGGGTGAATGCATACCTGGCCACAGTGACACATAGCGTCTCAGGCTCTTACGGTTTCAGAATCCTGTCACGAGATTTTGTCTTACAACAAAGAGTGACATCTGGTGACAGTGTAAGTAAGACAATAGTGTTTGGGAAGGAAGATGTAGTGGTTATCTCAAATACAACTTCAAGTGATTTGAGTTCCACGTTTTCCCTATCTTCTTCCCTTGTAGAGTTTCCAGAGCGCAGGTGTTAGGTCCGATCTTGCGTCTGATTCTGTAGGGACCTTCCCAGTTGGCTCTGAACTTCCCGTCCTCCTTTAGGGCATTCGTGATCTGCGACTTTCTGAGCACTAGATCTCCCTCAGACATTGGCCTATCTCTTACCCGGCTATTGTAGTAGTTGGCTACCCTCTGTTGATAGGATGCCAATCGAATAGCCGCGGTTTCTCTGTGTTCATCGATTAGGTCCAAGTCTTCCCTTAGAGCTTGAGAGTTTTCTTCCTCTACCAAGGGTACCACCCTTGGTGATATTGCTCCAAGTTCCACAGGGATCAGTGCTTCTGCGCCGTATACAAGACTGAACGGCGTTTCATTAGTCGACACACGGCTGGTGGTACGATATGCCCATAAGACACTAGGCAATTCGTCCACCCAGGCTCCTTTTGCTTTGTCTAGCCTGGTCTTCAGCCCATGGAGGATAATCTGATTACTGACCTCGGCTTGTCCATTAGCTTGAGGATATGACACTGAAGAGATCCTTAGCTGAATGTTGAGGTCTTTACAGAATTCACGGAAGGCGTTGCAATCGAATTGCTTCCCGTGGTCGGCATTTAAGATGCGGGGAATTCCGAATCGACAGATAATGTCCTTCCACACCATTGCCTCCACTTTCTTTTCCGTGATTGTGGCTAAAGGCTGTGCTTCAATCCACTTGGTGAAGTAATCGGTGGCCACTAACAAGAACTTTCTTTGTCCCGTGGCTAAGGGGAAGGGTCCAAGAATATCCAATCCCCATTGTGCAAAAGGAATTGGCTGTACTGCGCCTTGAGAGGGAGTTACTGGGGCTGTTGTGATAGGCGCAAACCTCTGGCATTTATCGCATCTGCGGGTTTGGTCCATTGCATCTTTTTTCAGCGTTGGCCAGTAGAATCCCGATCGCAGTACTTTGGCGGCAAGAGCTCTTGCTCCTAAGTGTTCGTCGCAGATTCCTTCATGCACTTCCGCTAGGGCATATCTAGCTTGTTCCGGTCCCAGACATTTTAGCAGTGGCGATGAGTATCCCCTTTTGTACAGTTCTCCATTGATGAGTGTGAACTTCGCCCCTTGTATTTTCAAGTGACGAGCCTCGTCTTTATTTTGGGGGAATGTACCCTCAGTGAGATACTGTTTAAATGGGGATCTCCAATCGTCTCCAACTGCAATGTCACACACTTCGACCTCTTCAATACTTGGTCGTTCGAGCCTCTCCACCTTTACAGTCCTTCCTTGTGTTTCTGTGGAGGAGGCTAGCTTAGACAGTGAATCAGCATGTGTGTTTTCGGACCGGTTAATTTGCATCAGCTGAAAGCTTTTGAAAGTCTTGGCCAAGAGTTGGACTTTCATTAAGTAAGGAACCAGTATCGGTTCTCGTACCTCATACTTTTCGCTGAATTGGTTCACTACCAGTTGGGAATCACTGTGTGCTACCAAGTGGTGAACCTGTAGTTTCTCCGCTAGTGCCATCCCTGCTATCAAAGCTTCATACTCCGCTATGTTGTTCGAACTAGGGAATCCGAATCGTAGGGAGTATTCCAGGGATTTTCCTTCTGGTGACACCAGGACTATACCCGCTCCACTTCCGTTGGCACTTGATGACCCATCGACATGCAGTAACCATGGGTGAGCCTCCCCTTCACTGCTGTCGTTCGGGATAGTGCATTCCACGATGAAGTCAGCCAGAGCTTGACCTTTGATAGCCTGTCTCGCTTGGAAGGTGATGTCGTATCCCCCAAGCTCCACCGCCCATTTCACTAACCTCCCTGAATGTTCAAGTTTCTGGAGGATCTGTCTTAATGGTTGGTCTGTTAAGACAGTAATGGGATGTGCTTGGAAATACGGACGCAGCTTTCGCGAGGCCATCAAGAGGGCTAATGCTAGCTTTTCGGCCAGTGGATAGCGGGTCTCTGGATCTAATAACACTTTGCTCACATAGTAGATGGGGCAGTGTACCATTTCGTCTTTCTTTAGTAGCACCGCGCTAACGGCGAAATCGCCGACTCCCAAATACATATAGAGCTGTTCTGCTTCCAGGGGCCTTGTTAATAGAGGCAACCGCTTCAAGTATTCCTTGAGATCTTCAAAGGCTTTTTGACAATCTTCCGTCCATTCGAAGTTCTTCCCCCCCCCCCCCGTAGAGTTTTGAAGAAAGGCAAGCTCTTTTCGGCTGATTTCGACAAGAAGCGATTCAGAGCCGCTATTCTGCCTGTCAATCTTTGGACCTCTCTTACGGTGGTTGGGGGTTTCATGTCAATGACAGCCTGTATCTTTTCAGGATTTGCCTCGATACCCCTGTTAGTGATCATGAAGCCTAGGAATTTTCCTGACCTTACCCCGAAAGAGCACTTTTCGGGGTTTAGCTTCATGTTAAATTTCCTCAATACTTCAAATACCCTGGACATTTGATCAGCATGAGATTCTCCTACGCGGCTCTTGACTATCATGTCGTCCACGTAGGCTTCCATGGTATTTCCCAGAAGATCTTTGAACACTTTGCTCACCATTCGTTGGTAGGTGGCACCCGCGTTCTTTAAACCGAACGGCATTACCCGATAGCAATAGGTTCCGTCATCGGTTATAAAAGAAGTCTTTTCTTCGTCTTCTGGGTGAAGCATGATTTGGTGATACCCGGAGAATGCATCTAAGAAACTGAGGAGTTCGTAGCCGGATGTATCATCTACGAGTCTGTCTATCCGAGGTAGGGGGTATGAATCTTTGGGGCAGGCTTTGTTCAGGTCTGTGAAATCAACACACATTCGCCATTTCCCGCTAGATTTCTTTACCATCACTACATTGGCTAACCACTCAGGGTAATAGACTTCTCGGATGAATCCGGCGCCTAGGAGTTTAGTCACTTCTTCAGTGATTGCTTTTTGTCGCTCCGGGGCGAAACTCCTCTTCTTCTGTTTGACGGGTCTATGTCCGGGTATGATGTTAAGTTCATGGCATATGACTTCGGGACTGATCCCGGGCATGTCGGCTGGGCTCCAGGCGAAGATATCCGAGTTTCTTCTCAGACACTCGACTATCTCCTTTTTCTGTTGCTCGCCCAACTGAGTCCCGATGAATGCCCTTTTTCCGCTATCCCCTTCAGTTAGCGCAATGGCTTCTGTTTCCTCTACAGGTTGGGGCTTAGGCGGATCGTCAATGCATAAGGTTTCTTTCCTCTGTGCTACCTTGTTGGCAGTGGAAGCGAGATAACAAGTACGGGCGCTCTTTTGGTTTCCTCGTACTTGCCCGACTCCATTGGGAGTGGGAAATTTCATCAACAGATAGCAAGAGGATATTATCGCCCTCATGTCGTTCAGCACCGGCCTGCCCAAGATCATGTTGTAGGCGGCGGAGGTGGATCTGACCACCATGAACAACACTTGTCGGGTCACATCTTTCGGGTGCTCACCGAGGGTCACTGGCAACTCTATGGATCCAGCGACCTTCACTCGCTCACCCGTGAATCCGTACAGCGGTGTCATAACGGGTTTCAACCTATCTTCGGAAATGCTCATTTTCTCAAAGCAATTCCAATAGATCAGGTTCACTGAGCTCCCGTTATCAACCAGGACTCTACTTACCGGGTGTTTGGCCACGACAGTGGATATCACCATAGGGTCATCATGGGGCATGGCGATATCTCCTTTGTCAGCCGGAGTGAACATGATGGGCTCTTCGTCCGCCTGTTCTTCCATAACAACGTTCACCTGATGCGCCTGCCTGGCGTAGCTCTTGCGGGATGAAGAAGAGCTTCCCGCGCTTGATTCCCCACCTGCGATGACATTAATCGCGGGGGCTGTAGGCTCGTTGTTTGGCGGATTGGCATGGGGAATTGCAGGCCTGACCGCTTCGTTTCTTGGTCTATCCCGTCTATTGTTGTTATTTGCCCCGGTCCGCGGACGGTCATTTCTTTGGTCACGCGGAGGATAACGAGGTCTCTTGCTTCTCCAGAAGAAGCGGTTAATCTTGCCCTCTGTGGCCAGTCTTTCTAACTGGTCCATCAAGTCTTTACACCTCTCTGTCGGGTGTCCGTGAGCACAATGGAATTCACAGTAGGCTTCAAAATTTTGGCCTACATCTCCCATCTTCCTCTTGGGGAATTCTAGTAGTCCCACCCCCTCAATTGCTGCCAGTATTGCAGTACGAGGCTTGCTCAGTCGGGTGTAGCCTTCGTACCTGAGCTTGGGGGTTTTGTCTACTCTCACGGGTCTTTGGGAGCTTCTCTCGGGCGTATCTCTCTCTCTCTTCTTTCCCTCTTTAGCCTCCCTGGGCTGTATCATTTTCATGACTTCTTCTTGAGCCACGTATTTATTAGCCCTGGCAAAGAGATCGGAGATCATTATAGGTTGATCGAGAGAGAGAGATTCTTGCAGCCTCTCCGAGCTTGTCCCTTGCAGCATCGCAGCCAAGGCTACCCCCACTGGTAGATCTTCCACCTCCAAGGTCGCATCTCGGAAGCGATCTACATAACTCTTCAAGGATTCTCGATTTCCTTGTTTAAGCGTGAGTAGGTAGGTAGCGTCTTTCTTCCTTTGGCTATGGATCATGAACACTTTGAGGAACTCATTTCTCAACTCGTCAAAAGAGGAGATTGAAGCTTCACTCAACCCGTTGAACCATTTCAGAGCGTGCCCGGACAATGTGAGAGAAAAGGCTCTGCACATGATTTCGTCCTCCCATCCATGAAGCAGCATGAGGGATTCATAACTCTGAATATGGTCGTAGGGATCCGCTTTGCCGATGTAAGTAGCCATAGAAGGCATTTTGAACTTTTTCGGCAAGGGTTTGTTCATGATCTCCGGACTGAATGGGATCCTCCTCCTTTGTCCATCATCCGGAGACACTAGCTTTTTCTTCTCGAGGATCCTTTGGATGACCTTTTCTACGTCCTCCGACCCTCGAGCTGAGTAAGGTCCTGTCCCATCCGGTCTAGAAGAGTCCGATTGGTAAATACCTCTTCCAGTACCTCTGACTACGGGACTTGATATCTCGGGACCTTCTTGCGGGTAAAAATCTCCTTGTCTCCTTCGCTCCCCAGCTCCACACGCCCTCACGTCATGTTCCAACACAGGGGATGAGCTGCGACAGGTATGGAAACTCTGTCGCCTATGGGCTGCGAGTGAGCTCTGTCGCCTGGCAGCCAGAGGGGAAGTCTGCCGCACATTGGGCAGAGGTGAGCTCTGCCGCCTACGGGGCGCGGGAGAACTATGTCGCCTGGCGGCCAGAGGGGAAATCTGCCCCACATTGGGCAGAGGTGAACTCTGCCGCCTATAAGCGGTAGGAGTGCACCGTCTCGTATGCGATGCAGGATACCTCTGCCGCACGTTGTCCGCGGGAGAGTTCTGTCGACGTTGAGCTACGGGGGAACTCTGCCGCAGAATCGACGAACTCTGTCGATCATAGGACAGAGGAGATGTCTGATGCATGGGAGATGCGGTTGAGCTGTGCCGCCTTTGAGCTCCAGGCGAACTCTGTCGCCGAGGTGCGCCAGGTGGACTCTGTCTCGCTGGATCGACAGTGGCGTTGTATGGCGTTCCTGCCTCTTGTCCAGCGTTTACCAGGCTGGAGGGCTGACCTCTCTCGTAGGTCTGTCTAGGGGTGCATTCCCCCACTAACTGCTGTACTTCTTGGGGTAAGCTGAACTGGGGGAGAGCCTCTCTGAAGAAGCTCACCATGGCTCTCAGGGCTGTCGTAGCCTCTTCATTTTTGCGCTTCAGAGCGTCGAATTCTTCCAGGGAGACTAAGGGTTCTGCTTGAGCCCTTTCACTTTGTCTCTTCCTTCGTTCCGATCTGGCAGGGGGACTTACAGAATTCCGCCCTCCTGTCAACTCTGCTGCGGAACGCGTCCTCACCATTTCAATAGAGAACCTGACTTTTTGTCAAGTTTCCCACAGACGGCGCCAATTGATGTTGCCTAGTTGACAGCAACAGTGCTTTACCTTCCACGTGGTCTAATTACGCCTTTCGCGTAGTCTAATTACACTAACGACGAAAGGGTGACGTCGATGCAGTTTGCTCCACGTATTCTTCGTATATCCTGCAAAAACAACAGGAATCAGAGGGGGCAGGGATTATTCCCTGCACGCGCACTCCGACGATCAAGTCAGTGATCGGGAGTTGGTGTATGTAAGAAAAGGAGAAAGTATTGCTTAAATCAAAGGGTTTAAGTGCTTCTCCCTGTTTTTCTCTTTTTTGGATCGGATCCCCTCCCTCCAGAGGGCTCACCTCATATTTATAGGCTTCTGAGTCGGTTCGGGCTGAGGCCCAGGCGCGTGTCTGGGCCGCGACAGAGTGGTAGAGTACTCTATCGCGCTTCTGTGCGAGAGACTCTGGGGACTCTGGGGACTCTGCCCCAGGTCGTGCGGGAGACTCTGGCTGTGCGGAAGACTCTGCCCCAGGCCGTGCGAGAGACTCTGGGGACTCTGGGGACTCTGCCCCAGGCTGTGCGAGAGACTCTGGGGACTCTGCCCCAGGCTGTGCGGGAGACTCTGGCTGTGCGGGGGACTCTGCCCCAGGCTGTGCGAGAGACTCTGGCTGTGCGGGAGACTCTGGCTGTGTGGGGGACTCTGCCCCAGGCTGTGCGGGGGACTCTGCCCCAGGCTGTGCGGGAGTCCTGTGCCGTGCATGGGCGATGGAGATCTGTCGCTAACGATGCGAGGCAGACTGTGAGGCGATAGACTCCTCTCGCGTCAAACACTCTGTCGCACATCTGGGAACGGTGTCGCATAGTGCTTCTGTCGCCAATCTGCCACGTGGCCTGTTCTTGGATCGACACGTGGCAGGCGGATAGTTGCACACGTGGATCTGGTGACACGACCACATCAGTACTGTAAAGTGGCTTTGACATTTTCACACACATACGAGGAGTCTAATTTGGGCTAAGACTTATGATTGAATGATTTTGAATGTTGGACTTATAATTGTGAATATTTGATTTCAGAGTTGGTACTTTTTCTTTGAGGATAATATTGGGGAAATTATTATGTTGGGTACTTGTCATTCTTACATTTGTTTTGTTTTGCTTGAGGACAAGCAAAAACTCAAGTTTGGGGGTGTGATAATTCTATTTTAATAGAATTATTTGTGCTTAATTTCGTAATTAATTATTTTAATCCCGATATTATTTTATTAATTATCCCCTCAATTTAATTAAAATTCTCTTGTGTGCAGGTAAATTAAATCTGGATGAATTTCAATCGAAAATGGGCTGAAAATGGGGTAAAAGGAGACTGGACCACTCCCAATTTGCAGTCTGAGTCACCATTCGTCTGGACACGTGTGATGCCAGGTGTTCGTATTTTATTCGGCTCGAAAAGATAAGATCGATGGATACCGTGCCCACCTTTTGGAAGACACACGCTGGGCCACATCGCATATCCAAGTGGACTAGAAGATGAATGACGTGGAAATATCTTCTCTACAGCAAATGGAATAAAGAAAAGTAGCCAAGCAATGCCAACTTATCTAGGATTAGAAAATACCATTGTACCCCCAAATTTGTGTATAAATAGAACATGATAAGTGTCATGACCTCGATTCGTGACTTACCAAAAACCACTACAAATTTTTCACTTTTTACTTTATTTACCTTTCCCTCCACGACAGTTGGGTTGTAATTCGATATTAGTCACTCACTCACATTTATTCACAATATACATTGTATTGAGTATTCTTTCGATAACATAAACTTTTATATAGTATTTGTACATATACATCCCGACCGTACAATAGTTTACGTAACTGTGCTTATACATTGTTTAATACAAAATGTTCGAGTGTGTATACCTCTCGTAAGATGGATAGGCAGTAGATACAATGAATGCTATACCGCAGCCGGACTCAATCTACTGCGGATGATATATAGAGAGTGGAAAATAAAGGGGGATGAGCAAACAACGCGATCAATAAGGAAATCAGGCAAGCAAGTAGAAAACCGCACCATCAACTGAAAATAAGGCGTTGCCTTTCCTTCTCTCATCTCAAAGCATGTATCAAAATAATATAATAATAGTACAAAATAAATTCCATGTACTTAAATCATGCTGAGTTATCAAATATATGCATTCATGCAAAACAATGCATATTTATAATTTCGGAATGCCTTTATAGAAATCATTGCCATTTACACATAAATCACAGTAAATATTGCAGTTCACAACATAACACAAACTGGTTTCTGACCTATCTCTCTCAGGTCTAACTGTATCATGAAAACAGTGATATATCATGCGAGACTCAGTGGCTAATGCAATACTCTCCTGAACTATGGCCATATCTTATAATGGTGAAATCCCAAGTAATACAGATCTCGGTGTGCGGGTTATCACTGCTGCAACGGGATGGGGGTCAGTCCATCACAACCGCCAGCTATAAACTCCTCAACTCCACAACTCCACACAATACACGGTACAGTGTACTCCATGCCATTCGCACAGTACAACGTACACCGGTGGACCCTCTTCTCATGGTCGGGGTGCCTGCCATAGGTCTTAGCCCTTACACCATGAAAATATATCATAGTCGGGGTGCTTGCCATAAGTCTTAGCCCTCACACTATGGCATAAATGCCACATCTCTAAATCCACGTATTAACATCTCAACAGTGTGACACTCAGTCTATACGGAGGAAATCGTCACGATTTTGCTAACATGTCTTATATATCACGTAAAACTACATTGCGCATCTTGAGTGTGACTCACAATCAACACTCTGCCTCTTAAACACTGTGTATGCATCTCAAAATATGCAACACTAGTGCGAGTAACCTCTAGCACTAGGTTATGCATAATTCTCATTTCAAATCAAGTACGAGTTATCACTTAAGTACTATGTCATGTATAAATCATGAAAGCTGAGTACAAGCAACGCTCCCGGTACTCTATCATGTAAAACTGAGTATGAGTAAAGCTCCCAATACTCTATATGCATCAATCACAAACTGAGTACGAGCAATGCTCCCAGTACTCTAACATGCATAAAATCACATTAAAATGTAGTACAAGTATATCCTTCAGTACTATGTGATGCATATCTCAAAATATAGTTCGAGTAATTTCTAGCACTTAAGGTTTTCACACAAAACCATATAGATGGCTTATTCAAATCACAACTCTCTCTTAATTCAAATTAAATTAGCACTTAAATGTGTTTTTTTTTTTTTTTTTTGCATATTCATGAAAACATTAGCTATTCTATCATGCAACTCATGAATTAAAGGTCACAACATGCTTCTCAGGCTTTTTATCCTATTTTTGGATAAAACAAACTTTATCTCATTAATCCCTAGCACAACAACATGTCTATTTCAGAGAATTCATATAGAGTATAATATCGAAACTCTATTTAAAATACGTGTAGCCATCTCTAGCTACCCACGAAATTCCCTTACCTTGGATCACGTCAAGTGACCTCTCTTCCTCGATTTTTTTGCTCATTATTGCAGTCCGATCAGCTTCCAATGTGTTTTTCCAAAGCTGTTATAATTATTGGCGTTAGTATATCACTATATACTCATTGCATTTGCCAAATCTCAATTTAACACATAAATCTCACTATTTTCTCCCAATATGGTATTATACCACATTTTCATATGGCTATATTCATTTCTCCTCGTTTCCAATTTATGCATTTCATAAGATTACTTTATAATCTTCCCTACATGCATATTCTATCATTAAATCAATGTTCACACCATTTCTTCATCATGTTCTCATTTTCATGCCAAAACTGGGTCATGTACATTTCTCATGATCCTTTCATTTCCAACAAGTCATACATATACCATTTAACTCATCAATACACCTAGTTTAACATATATAAACTTGGTGCATTAAATCTGACCTAGCTGAGATTTCCTTCCTTTGTCACTAAATTGGTAAAATCCACCTTGCTCTTGAAACCTTTTATCTCATTCTCTTGTTTCCAAGTATGTTGTTCTCCTATTTGTTAAGAACAACTTTACCCACTTATATCTCACTCAAAACTGATCACAAACTGAAGTTTTCTGGTGTTTCTTAGCTAGGTTACACTTTTGCTCTTGAATGGAATAGTTTCTCTCATGAAAACTGAAGTACAGAAGTTTAGTATTCATAGAATTGTCTCTATGAGATCGATCTGCTCTTCGATGAGATCAATCTGCCTTACATTTTTTCCTCTCAAAATCGACTTTCCAAACTTAATGAGATCGATCTGTTCCGAAGCATGAGATCGATCTGAACAACACAGAACCTTAAGGAGATCGATTTGCTCTCTAAATGAGATCGATCTTCTTTAAGTCAGTAGCTTAAGGAAATCGATTTGGCCCTCTAGGGATTGATTCCTTCTTCACAGAATGCTTAGCAGATCGATCTAGTTTCCTTGGAGATCGATCTGTCCCTATTCCATTGTTCGAACAAGAGTATTTTTGGTTCTTCCAGATCGATCTCTCATACCATGAGATCGATCTCTCATTCATATTTTCTAGATTTTACTATTATTTTCTGCAGTAAATTACACCAAACTTCATATATTTTGTTGTCATAGTCATTTTCTCATCCAATCACCTTTAAGGCTTGAAAATGACATCCATTCATATTTTATGCACATTAAAACTTGTGTACATTCATTGTATAACCAAAGGTATACAATTTACAACCAAATGGAGTATAACCATTTATGCAACTTATGCATACTTCATTCCATTTTACCACACCAGTCATTTTTCATTCCACTTACATTCATCATCTACAAAAGTCCATTTCTTATTATTCATAGATAACGAAACTTGTACGTGCATCTCAAACTCATATTACAAGTGTGTACATTGCACTTATGGATTTTACATCACTTATACTTAACATAGCATGTACATGTATGTACTTATGAATTTGAGGGTCTTACAATGAGCAATTGAAAAACCAAGTAATTTTAGGGTAAGTAGTTTAGGGTAGATGTAATTTTTAGGGTAGAGTAGGAGCAAAGGTAGTTTTTAGAATAGTTTAAGTTTTATTTTAAAAAAAGTTTTATCGTTAGGTTTTATTTTTTCTAGTTTTCATTTTCAAGCTTTTCATTTACGGGTAGTCACCATTCTTCTTGTGTTAATTAGCTACTGTTCATGGTCTCTTGAAAATTTATTCAATGAAAAAGAAAGTTTCAGGCTAGCGTTTCTTTAATCTGGTTTTTTTTTTTTTTTTTTTGCAATAGCAGATTACTTTTTAAGTTTTTTTCATGCTTTTCTTTTATTTTTTCTTTGGTTTTTAGTTTACTTCCTATTTTTAAACTTTCACATATTCAGATTTCATGATTCCCATTTTTCTGATGCTATTTTCATTATGCTCTTTTTATTGCTCATCCGTTTATAGCTTCGATCACTCTGCTAGCGTCTTGTTCAGGTGCTTTGATGTGAATTTGATGCTGGGCATTGTCCCCACAATGCTGGCATAATGGAACGTCAATGGTGGATCAGAAGAAGAAACTTTACATAGCCATGAGAATTTTTTGTTTTTCTGTATTAAAGCTTTCTCGAGCATTGGTTTAGTTTTCAGCCACTACTTTTCATCATTTCTCTTTCGCTAGTGTTAGTTCTCAGCCTGTTTTATTTTTTTCCTTGGTTCTGACTTAGTTTGCTGGTATTGCTGGGTGGATCCGAGGGCGTGAGAAGCTAGCTATAGCTGGTGACAGCGGTGGGGTGCTGCAGCAGGAAGTAGTCACTGGCTGACCAAAAATGGCTACAATAGGTGTAGTTCAGCAGTGCACGGGATGCTGTCAATGACTTGAAATGGTTGGCTGTTTGATGCTGCTGGAGATACGATCAGTAATGGAAGTGCGGCATTGTACAGAGCAGTAAGTTGCTACAGCAACTGATAACACTGAGTGTCTGTCCTGAAGTAACCGCGGTAGTACAGTACAGAGGACAATTTCAACAGTGCAATTTCAGTGCACCGGCGGTTGGTATTATGCTGAGTTCTCGGAGAAGACAGGAAAGATAACAGCATCCTCTGTTCAGTCCTGTTTTGTTCACCTTTCACTGTTTTAAATAATATTTATTATTTATTGATTTGGTTTGCTGCCTGTGACTCTATTTTTATCTTTTTGATTCTGCATAGATTATCGTACTCCTATTTGTCCACGTGATCATCATTTGGACTAAAGAGCTTTTTTTTTATGTTATGCTATTCCTGTGTTCAACCTATCTATCTGGGGCTGAAATTTGGAGTGATCGAGTGTTTGCTTCTTACGGCTGTTAAGGCATCAACACTGTTGTGTAGCACAAGCAAAGCCGAGGCATTGATCACCGGTGCTGAAGCATAAAGGAAGATGGAAGTGTCTGCTCTTGCTCGGTTCTGTTTCTAGCTATTTGGATGAGGTGTGCTGTAAGCTGCTGTGTGTCTTAACTGACCTGTGTTGCTGCTATTCCTGGTGGCAGACGCAAAGCAGAATGGTGGCAAGGCCAAATAGTACAAGACGATAGTACTATGCAGGTGGTACCGAGCAGAGGACTAATGCTGAAGGCTGCTGAAAATTGAAGGAGTGCTGGCGATAACAGTCCAGAATTTGTACAAGGTAAAGGAGGGTTGCAGAGCAGCGAGCAGTGCACATGGTCAGGCAGATGGCGAAATAGAGATTTGAGCTAGGCCATGTTTGGCAAATTTGAAATTGTCACAAATCCATTTTTCATGCATGTCTATTATTTTATTTTATTGTTATTATTCCTTATATAGTTTGTTAGCTTAGGTAGAGTTAGAGTTTTGAATTAATTTGCATGTTAGTTATATTTTCTTTATTTGTTAGTTTAAAACTTAGCTTTAATTATGTTAATAGTTAATTTTATGCAATAGGATTTAAGATTTAATGTTTAGGTAGTGCATTTAGAATTAAATTAGGGGTAGAATTATTTTATTCAATTTTAAGTTAGTTTTTATTTTAAATTTAAAAATCCAAAAATATTTTATGCATTATTTAGAGTAGATTTTAATCAGGCATGTTATTAATTTAGTAATCATATAAAGTTAGATTTAATTATAGTTATATTTAGAAATTTTATTAAATTTTTTTTTTTAATTTTATTTCATTAGATTTTATGCTGTTTTAATTTACATTTTTATTTTTGATAATTAGATTAATTGCATTCACATTTTATTTTTATTGTCTAGTTTTATTCGAGTTAATTTTATTTCTTTATTTTCTTATTTGTTTGCATTCTAGTTTATTTGCACTAATTAAGGCTTTGTTATTTATCTTTTATAGGTTATCGCTTTAAGTTGTTTGGAGCTCTGTAAGTAATTTTAGCTATGTTTTATTTATTGTTTTCCAGTAATTTTAATTTTGAAACTTAGTAGATCACCCACTAAATTCTCATAATTTGCTAAGATATACTTAGGGTAAAATTAACCAGTACTATTAGGCTAATTAGATTCTCTGTGGGATAAAGGCTAATTAGATTCTTTGTGGGATGATAATCTGGGACTCAAATCCCATTATTACTTGTACGACCCGTGCACTTGCAGTTAACACATCTGGATAATTTAGAGTGGGCGTAGTTCGTATCAAGATGGCATCATATGAGGCATTATATGGTGAAGGTGTCGTTCCCCTATTGGTTGAGAAGAAGTGGGTGAAAGGAAAACTTTTGCTTCTAATTTGGTACAACAAGCCTCTGACGTTGTTCAGTTAATATGTGAAAGATTGAGAACAGCTCAGAGCAGGCAGAAAAGCTATGTTGACATAAGACGGAGACCACTAGAGTTCACTGTGGGTGACTTGGCAGTTTTGAAATTCTCTCCTTCGAAAGGGATTATGAGGTTTGGTAAGAAGGGTAAGTTGAGCCCTCGGTATATCGGACCATTTGAGATATTAGACTGTGTGGGAGATAAGGCCTACAGGTTAGCATTGCCACCAGCGCTAGCAACCATACATAATGTCTTCCATGTATCGATGCTTCGGAAGTACCATCCAGATCCAACTCACGTGATTCGGTATGAGCCATTAGAGCTCAAGAATTATTTGTCATATGTAGAGAAACCAATCCGGATACTGGATAGGAAGGAAACGATGCTAAGGAACAAAACGATTCCGCTTGTTAAGGTTCTTTGGCAGCACCACAATTCAGAAGAAGCTACTTAGGAGTTGGAGAACTCTATACGGGAAAGGTACCCCCGACTTTTTGAAGAGTAACTTGGTTCTAATTTGGAGGACCAAATTTCTTAAAGGGAGGAATGTAGGACTCGTATTTTCACATGTAGTCCTTATAAATTCCTAAGTATGCATTCGTTTGTGTAATATGAATCATAAGTGTTGTAAGGTCTATAAATCCGATGTACACACTTGTAATATGGATTCGTGATGTACACGCAAGTTTCGTTATGTATGAATAATAAGAAATGGACCTTGGTAAGTGAAAAATGTGTATTGAATGCAAAATGAGTAGTGTCGTAAATGGAAATGAAGTTAGCTTTGAGATCGATCTCTAATGCAAGGGAGATCGATCTTAGAGGCATTTTGAAGAAGGTAATCAATCCTCAGTCCAAGCAGATCGATCCCCTTAAGCCTTAGCCTGAAGTAGAGCGCTCTCATTACCCTGCTAGATCGATCTATGAATGTGAGATCTGAGAATTTCAGACATATTTTAATGATGTAATAAGAATTTGAAGTGTAACTTATTGAGCTAAGTGAATTGTGGGAATTATAATTGGAGATTTATATGTTAAGTGTGTAAAATGAGCATGAAGTATGAGGACAGATCGATCTGGGAGAAGGAGAGATCGATCTGGTGAGTTAAAAATGGCGAGGAAGGGGGAATTTGAGGAGCAGATCGATCTCCAATGGAAGAGGATCGATCTCCTTATGAATCTGTTTGAGAGAAGATCGATCTCATGAGGAAGAGATCGATCTCCAAATGATTCTGTTTGGGGAGAAGATCGATCTCCTCAGGAGCAGATCGATCTCATAAAGCCATAAAGAGATCGATCTCACCCCTCGACAGATCGATCTCCTAGGCATAAAATTGCCCAGATCGTCCCCAAAATTCAAACACAGATCGATCTCATCAAGAGGCAGATCGATCTCCTACCTCCAGCCTATATAAGGAACCCGTGTTTTCTCCTGAAATTTCACTTTCTCTCTCTTCCAACCCCCATTTTTTCGAAAACCTAGCTTTCTCACTCATCCAAATCACCCATTTTCGGCCGAATCAGCTGTTGTGGTGAGAAGGAAAGTTGTTCCTCATCAAATGGAGAACAACATACTTGAAAATCGAAGGACGAATCGGATCGAGGCGTGAGTTGTGCGTCTCACAAGCTTTGGGTAATTTCTAAACCTCGATCTTGATATTTGAGCTGATTTTGATGTTATTAGTGGTTGTAATTGTGTTGAAATAGTTGAGAAATGATTAGGGATTGATGAATTGCAATGTAGTTGGAGTAATGTAGATATTTGGTAATTTTGAGAATTTGAGCTATAAATGGAAATATAGACAATGTGGAGAATTAGCCTAGATAATTGGCATGAGGAATGTAGGACATTGAGATATTGAGAATGAGGTTGTAGTTTAGGGTTGAGTTACGAGAATCGAGAGATTTGAGGAGTTATGAGCAATTATGCTCGATTTTGAGAATTGAGGTTTATGTGATGTTGAGTATTGATGTTTTAACATCGTTTGGACAGCTCGGGAGTTCCAGAGTGGAATGCGAGGCTAGTCCGTGATACGGGGGAACGATTGCACTATACGAGGTGCAAAGAGGTAAGGGAAATCTAAACCATTTGTGTATGTGATTTGTAAACTATTTTAGCATGAATTGTGGTTTATTAAACAAGCATGTTGAGTGTTTTGTGTTGAGATTTAATTGCACACGATTTTTATAGCCGGTTGGAACCCAATGTTTTTATGAGTTTATAACTGGGTTCTACGTTAAGGCAATATTGAGATTTGAGAAATGTGTGCCTGTGCTTTGCCGGTTGGAACTCGGTTTTATTACGTTTTGTGTTGAGTACAAAACGATTTCAAAAGGGGTTTTATGAGAGAAAAACCATCAAGAGTTCTACGTGAAGGCAAACCTGTCTTATGTGATAAGACTTAGGTGTGTAGTTGTGAGTACACACCGGGCATTGCTCTGGTAGCATGTAAGCCCGATTTCTTCTCCGTTCTGGTAACGTGAGAATAACCTATTCTGTGGCTATGCCACGTATACTTGGTGGCTGTGCCACGTTGAGAAACCCCATTGGTGGCTGTGCCACGTTGAGAAACCCCATTGGTGGCTGTGCCACGTTATACCCCATTGGTGGCTGTGCCACGTTGAGAAACCCCATTGGTGGCTGTGCCACGTTATACCCCATTGGTGGCTGTGCCACGTTATACCCCATTGGTGGCAGTGCCACGTTGAGAAACCCTATTCTGTGGCTATGCCACGCGAGAAATTAAATCAGTGGCTTTGCCACGTGTGTTTTGTGGCTATGCCACGTGAGAATTTAAATCAGTGGCTTTGCCACGTGTGTTTAGTGGCTGTGCCACGTGCATTATTTTTACTGTGATTTTATCACGTATTTTGAGAAAGCGTTTATCGCGTTGTTTTCACATGCTTTGTTAATGCTCTAGAGTGAGCCTTTTACTTCATGTTTTCACATGGCTTGACACATCAGAGTGTCATTTTGAGTATTTTCATGCTATGGTTTTCAAATGAGTTTCACATACAAATAAACCTTTTGTGATGTGCATTTTGGTTTATGAAATGAGTTTCTTACCCCCTTTACTGAGCGATTTAGAAGCTCACCCTGTTTTTCTTTCCCCCCAGAGTTCTTCAAGTGAATAAGGACTTCCCTGCGACGTACGGAGTAGTGGCTAGTGGAGGATTCGAGCTCCAGGCCATATATATTGTATCTTGAGGTATATTTTATCTTTTCATATACCCAGACTATTATTGTAATTACAGACACTTTATGTATGACATTATATGGGATGTATTAGGATTAATTAACTTGGAATTGAGTATTTGTATACGGTACAATATACGTTATATTATGTTCAGATCCTGAGGCATGATAATTATGATGATGTATGACACTGCACAGGAATGCACTCTTAATTGTGAATTAATGAGTAAAAAGTTTTAAATTTGCCCTATTTTTTGCATTTTCGGGGCGTGACAGAGTTTTCTTGGTATCAGAGCTTAGGGTGTCTAGTACTGTCAGTGTCGGTTAAGTGAAATAGAATACATCCCAAGTGTCTGTAATAGTCTGGTCATGAACTGAAATTGAGGATTGAGATTTCAATCAATTTTGATATGTACGCACAGGAGACGAGTCGAGATAGAAAATGAGTAAACGACGAGGTCGTTCGAGGAGGCAGGCAGAGTCCCCTCCGCCACCTGTCCCACAACCAGAGAGTCCTAACTCTCGATTTAATCAGATTGAGACCGATGTGAGGCAAGGTTTTGAGCAGATGGCAGCGTTATTCGCGCAACACTTTGGAGTTAATGCCTCGGATACTACCCCTACACCATCACAAGGACCTCCCATGCCCCCAGTGCCTCCCGTCACCCAGCCTGCGGATAGAAGTATGGTCCGACTAAGGGATTTTCTGAAGATGAATCCACCCGCATTTAAGGGAAAGAAGGATCCTACGGAGGCTGAGGAGTGGTTGACGGAATTGAGAATTATATTTGATATCCTGGGGTGCACCGATGCTGAGAGGGTCAGTATGAGTGCCTATATGCTGAAGGGGAGAGCTCGAGATTGGTGGGGTACTACCCAGGGTATTTTGATGTCCCACCATGGTGTGATTGGTTGGGAGGAGTTTCAGACAGCCTTTAGGACCCAATATGTACCGCGAGCCGCCCAGAGAAAGAAACAGGCCGAGTTTTTGAGTTTGGTACAGGGTGACATGTCTGTGGATGACTATGAGAGCCAATTCACAGCACTATTGAGATATGACCCAGAGACCTTCAAGAGTGAAGAGCTTCGCACAGAGAAGTTTGTGTATGGGTTGAAGCCCATCATCAGAGATAGATTGATAGGGCTATGTATTACTGAGTTTGGAGATGCTCTGAGACGAGCACAAGAGATTGAAAGGGGGATTGAGATGGTACAATCCCAGAATGAGCTCAGAGCGGTGAATAGAGATAAGGGCAAGAGGCCAGCACTTTTCCAAACAGAGGCTCGGAGAGGTTCCTTCAAAAGAGGAAGGATTGAGGTACAGAAGGACAGATTGGAGAGACCCAGAGCCTATCCTATTATCAAGGAGACCCCTCGTTATGTCAGGCCGGAGATAAGGGTTTGTAGAGACTGTGGCCGATCGCATGAGGGAAGTTGTACTGGGTCAATCCATGGATGTTTTAGATGTGGTGACATGGGTCACAGAGTGAAGGACTGTCCCCAACCTCAGATACCACATGCTCCGGAGCCCCCTAGACAACAGCCTCAGAGAGCGGATCCCCGGAGACGGGCCACTGATGCAGAGAAAGGGAAGAAACCTGTGGCACAGGGACGTGTGTTTGCCCCGGATAAGGAGACTGCAGACACTTCGACAGAAACTATAAGAGGTACACTCTCTGTCTATAATCATAAGGCTCATGTGTTGATTGATTCAGGATCCACGCATTCCTTTATTTCTGAGCATTTTGCATGTAGATTAAACTTGAAGTTTGAACCTCTAGAATACATACTACATGTAAATACCCCTATGCGTGAATCTCAGAGAACTGAGTTAATCTGTAGAGGATGTAGATAAGGGTGGGAGATAGAGTGATGTTAGCAGATCTAATCATGTTGAATATACATGGGTTTGATGTAATTCTGGGAATGGATTGGTTGGCGACCAATCGAGTGAGTTTAGACTGCTACACTAAGATTGTAACTTTCTCCCTACCTGAACCTTATAGTGTACGGTTGAGATGTTGAGGAAATGAATATGTGAAATTCTAGAAGTAATTTGAGAATTTTAATATTATTTTGGAGAATATTAAATATGATTGTTCATGTAAAGGTTATGAGACACTCATCTCAGACGATGAGCGGGAACATCCGAGGATTGAGGATATACCTGTGGTTTGCGAATTTCTGGATGTTTTCCCAGATGAATTGCCAGGTTTACCACCAGAGAGAGAGCTGGAGTTTACCATTGATTTGGTACCAGATACTCAGCCGATCTCTAAACCTCCTTACAGATGGCATTAGTGGAACTCGAGGAATTGAAGAGACAATTACAGGAGTTATTGGATCAAGGGTTCATTAGGCCCAGTGTTTCACCGTGGGGAGCGCCAGTACTATTTGTTAAGAAGAAGGATGGTAGTCTCAGATTATGTGTAGACTACCGGTTGTTGAATAAAGCCACGGTGAAGAACAAATACCCACTACCCAGGATTGATGATCTACTTGATCAGCTGAGAGGGGCGTCAGTCTTTTCTAAGATTGATTTGAGATCGGGCTATCACCAATTGAGGATCAAGGAAGAAGATATTCCAAAGACGGCCTTCAGGACAAGGTATGGCCATTACGAATTTCTGGTGATGTCCTTTGGATTGATGAACGCCCCTGCAGCATTTATGCGACTGATGAACGAGGTGTTCAGAGACTATCTGGATAAGTTTGTGATAGTCTTTATTGATGATATCCTGGTGTACTCTCGGTCGTATGAGGAGCATGCACAACATTTGTGGTTAGTACTTCAGATACTCCGAGATAAGCAATTGTACGGAAAGCTGAGTAAGTGTGAGTTTTGGCTGAACCGGATAGCTTTCCTTGGTCATGTAGTCTCAGAGGAAGGAGTATCAGTGGACTCGAGCAAGGTGGAGGCTGTGCTTAATTGGGAGAGACCGAGGACAGTTACTGAGGTACGAAGCTTCCTTGGTTTGGCAGGGTATTACAGAAGATTTGTGGAAGGATTTTCAAGGATTGCCGCTCCTTTGACTAAGCTCACGCGCAAAGAGACTCCATTTATATGGACTGACCAATGTGAGCTCAGTTTTCAGGAATTAAAGAGGAGATTAACAGCGGCACCTGTGTTAACTATTCCTGAGGGATCAGGAGGATTCTCGGTGTATAGTGATGCGTCTCATCAAGGATTGGGGTGTGTGCTTATGCAGCACGGAAGAGTGGTCGCATATGGATCGCGACAGCTGAAGGACCATGAGCGGAATTACCCCACGCATGATTTGGAGTTAGCCGCTGTGGTATTTGCTTTGAAGATCTGGCGACACTACTTGTATGGGGAAAGATTCCAGATCTTCACTGATCACAAGAGTTTGAGGTATCTCTTTGATCAGAAAGAGTTAAACATGAGACAAAGGAGATGGATGGAACTCTTTAAGGATTATGACTGCGAGATTCTATATCATCCGGGTAAGGCGAATGTGGTTGCTGATGCCCTGAGCAGGAAGAGTATGATATCTGCTATGATGATCAGGGAATGGGATTTGTTAGAGCAGGTCGCCGAACTTCGGATTAGAGTTAAAGAGGTAGAGACTGGATTTTTGGCTAGCCTGCGGATAGAGCCCAGGATCATGGATCAGATTAGAACTGGGCAGCGCAGTGATCAGGGATTGATAGATATGGTTAGCCAAGCTGAGCAGAGTTCGCAGTCGGATCTCACCATCAGTGAGGATGGATTATTGAGGTTCAGAGGACGAATTTGTGTACCAGACGATGATAACCTAAAGAGACAGATACTGAGAGAATCCCACTGCTCGCGATACACCATGCACCCAGGGAGTACTAAGATGTACCGAGACTTGAGAAAGGTGTATTGGTGGAGTGGTATGAAGCGAGATGTGACAGAGTATGTGGCCAGGTGTTTAGTATGCCAGCAAGTGAAAGTTGAGCATCGGAAGCCCGGAGGACTACTACAGCCCTTACCTGTACCTACATGGAAATGAGAGCATGTCACTATGGACTTTATTATGGGTTTACCGAGGACCCGAAGAGGTCATGACGTGATATGGGTCATTGTGGATAGATTGACCAAGAGTGCCCACTTCCTTGCCATCAAGAGCACAGATACTGTGGATGCCTTAGCTGAACTGTATGTCAGCGAGATAGCTAGATTACATGGGGCTCCAGTGAGTATTACTTCTGATAGAGATTCCCGATTTACTTCCAGATTCTGGACCCAGTTTCAGGAGTCCATGGGATCTCGATTGAGTTTCAGTACTGCCTATCATCCTCAGACAGATGGTCAGTCAGAGAGGACTATTCAGACCCTGGAGGATATGTTGAGGGCGTGTACGATGGATTTTAAGGGATCATGGGATGATCACCTGCCCCTAGCAGAGTTTACATACAATAACAGCTATCATGGCACCCTTTGAGGCTCTATATGGTAGGCGGTGTAGATCCCCTGTAGCTTGGGAAGAAGTCGGTGACAGAAAGATAAATGCCCCCGAGCTTGTTGAGCAAGCCGTACAGAGTGTGAAACTCATATGTGAGAGGTTACGGGCTGCACAGAGTAGACAGAAAAGCTACGCGGATGTCCGTAGACGGCCACTTGAATTTGAGGTTGGTGATGCAGTATTTCTGAGAGTATCACCGAGCAAGGGTATCATGCGATTTGGGAAGAAAGGGAAATTGAGTCCTCGATACGTAGGACCATTCGAGATTCTTGAGAGAGTGGGAGAGGTAGCTTACAGATTAGCATTACCCCCACAGATGTCCGGAATACACAACGTTTTTCATGTGTCTATGTTGAGGAAGTACCACCCGGACCCTTCTCATGTCATAGAGTATGATGAGATGGACATACAGGAGGACATGAGCTACACTGAGGAACCCGTCCGGATTCTCGATAGAAAGGAGAAGGTACTGAGGACCAAGAGCATCCCATTAGTGAAAGTTTTGTGGAAACATCACTCAAGGGAAGAGGCAACCTGGGAACTAGAGAGTCTCATGAAGGAGAAATACCCCCATCTCTTTGGCTAGTTGAGTTGAATTTGGAGGACCAAATTCTTTTTAAGGTGGGGAGGATGTGAGATCTGAGAATTTCAGACATATTTTAATGATGTAATAAGAATTTGAAGTGTAATTTATTGAGCTAAGTGAATTGTGGGAATTATAATTGGAGATTTATATGTTAAGTGTGTAAAATGAGCATGAAGTATGAGGACAGATCGATCTAGGAGAAGGAGAGATCGATCTGGTGAGTTAAAAATGGCGAGGAATGGGGAATTGGAGGAGCAGATCGATCTCCAATGGAAGAGGATCGATCTCCTTATGAATCTGTTTGAGAGAAGATCGATCTCATGAGGAAGAGATCGATCTCCAAATGATTCTGTTTGGGGAGAAGATCGATCTCCTCAGGAGCAGATCGATCTCATAAAGCCATAAAGAGATCGATCTCACCCCTCGACAGATCGATCTTCTAGGCATAAAATTGCCCAGATCGTCCCCAAAATTCAAACACAATTCGATCTCATCAAGAGGCAGATCGATCTCCTACCTCCAGCCTATATAAGGAACCCGTGTTTTCTCCTGAAATTTCACTTTCTCTCTCTTCCAACCCCCATTTTTTCTGAAAACCTAGCTTTCTCACTCATCCAAATCACCCATTTCCGGCCGAATCAGCTGTTGTGGTGAGAAGGAAAGTTGTTCCTCATCAAAAGGAGAACAACATACTTGAAAATCGAAGGACGAATCGGATCGAGGCGTGAGTTGTGCGTCTCACAAGCTTTGGGTAATTTCTAAACCTCGATCTTGATATTTGAGCTGATTTTGATGTTATTGGTGGTTGTAATTGTGTTGAAATAGTTGAGAAATGATTAGGGATTGATGAATTACAATGTGGTTGGAGTAATGTAGATATTTGGTAATTTTGAGAATTTGAGCTATAAATGGAAATATAGACAATGTGGAGAATTAGCCTAGATAATTGGCATGAGGAATGTAGGACATTGAGATATTGAGAATGAGGTTGTAGTTTAGGGTTGAGTTACGAGAATCGAGAGATTTGAGGAGTTATGAGCAATTATGCTCGATTTTGAGAATTGAGGTTTATGTGATGTTGAGTATTGATGTTTTAACATCGTTTGGACAGCTCGGGAGTTCCAGAGTGGAATGCGAGGCTAGTCCGTGATACGGGGGAACGATTGCACTATACGAGGTGCAAAGAGGTAAGGGAAATCTAAACCATTTGTGTATGTGATTTGTAAACTATTTTAGCATGAATTGTGGTTTATTAAACAAGCATGTTGAGTGTTTTGTGTTGAGATTTAATTGCACACGATTTTTATAGCCGGTTGGAACCCAATGTTTTTATGAGTTTATAACTGGGTTCTACGTTAAGGCAATATTGAGATTTGAGAAATGTGTGCCTGTGCTTTGCCGGTTGGAACTCGGTTTTATTACGTTTTGTGTTGAGTATAAAACGATTTCAAAAGGGGTTTTATGAGAGAAAAACCATCAAGAGTTCTACGTGAAGGCAAACCTGTCTTATGTGATAAGACTTAGGTGTGTAGTTGTGAGTACACACCGGGCATTGCTCTGGTAGCATGTAAGCCCGATTTCTTCTCCGTTCTGGTAACGTGAGAATAACCTATTCTGTGGCTATGCCACGTATACTTGGTGGCTGTGCCACGTTGAGAAAACCCATTGGTGGCTGTGCCACGTTGAGAAACCCCATTGGTGGCTGTGCCACGTTATACCCCATTGGTGGCTGTGCCACATTGAGAAACCCCATTGGTGGCTGTGCCACGTTATACCCCATTGGTGGCTGTGCCACGTTATACCCCATTGGTGGCAGTGCCACGTTGAGAAACCCTATTCTGTGGCTATGCCACGCGAGAAATTAAATCAGTGGCTTTGCCACGTGTGTTTTGTGGCTATGCCACGTGAGAATTTAAATCAGTGGCTTTGCCACGTGTGTTTAGTGGTTGTGCCACGTGCATTATTTTTACTGTGATTTTATCACGTATTTTGAGAAAGCGTTTATCGCGTTGTTTTCACATGCTTTGTTAATGCTCTAGAGTGAGCCTTTTACTTCATGTTTTCACATGGCTTGACACATCAGAGTGTCGTTTTGAGTATTTTCATGCTATGGTTTTCAAATGAGTTTCACATACAAATAAACCTTTTGTGATGTGCATTTTGGTTTATGAAATGAGTTCCTTACCCCCTTTACTGAGCGAATTAGAAGCTCACCCTGTTTTTCTTTCCCCCCAGAGTTCTTCAAGTGAATAAGGACTTCCCTGCGACGTACGGATTAGTGGCTAGTGGAGGATTCGAGCTCCAGGCCATATATATTGTATCTTGAGGTATATTTTATCTTTTCATGTACCCAGACTATTATTGTAATTACAGACACTTGATGTATGACATTATATGGGATGTATTAGGATTAATTAACTTGGAATTGAGTATTTGTATACGGTACAATATACGTTATATTATGTTGAGATCCTGAGGCATGATAATTATGATGATGTATGACACTGCACAGGAATGCACTCTTAATTGTGAATTAATGAGTAAAAAGTTTTAAATTTGCCCTATTTTTCGCATTTTCGGGGCGTGACAATGAAGCATTCTGCTCAGGAGAGATCAATCTCATCTTCTTCTACAGATCGATATCCTAAACTTGAAAATTGAATTCTGGAAGGCTAAAAGCAGCAGCAGATCGATCCCTCATTAATGGAGATCGATCTAATCAATGAAATTTCTATAAAATAGGGCCTGCTGAACTACAATTCACGGGAGAACATTAAACCTTTCATTCTAAGCAAAGAAACCTAGCTTTTCACCATAGGAAACCATCACTTTTCATAGAAAATTGAGAGGAGTTGGTTTAGCAAAAGTATTCATAGTAAAAATGAGAATAACTTAGTCCAAAAACAAGTGGTGAAACTATTTGATTGAAGGAAACAAGGTGATTTCTCCAAATTTAGCCAAAGGGAGGAAGGCCAAGCTATGTGAGATTTTAATGCACCGATCTCATGTATGTTGAGCTATATAATTTTATGAGTTGATTGGTGTATATATTGTTGATTTAAACATCCTAGAACATGTTTAATCTCCATGACCTATATATGGTGAAATGTGAGAAAAGATGAGATAGTTGAGTAGGCATGGATTTAATGATGATTTAAGCATGAATAGATGTTATTGAACATATATACATGATTGTTTAATAATTTAGTAAAGTTCATGTACTAGAAACAAAAATGGCTGAAAGTGAGTATATGTGGTGTTCGATGAAATGCCACAATGAAATGAAAATCATGAACTTGAGGTATTATAATCTTAATACTGGTTTAATACGAATCGATAGACTCGAGGAGTCTAAAAGATTCTCAAAAACGAGTTAAATACTCGAAATGGACTTGTGAAAAGAGTAAAGTCTGATAATTGTATAACAAGGCAAAATGAGATGTAAATGGCGAAATGGATTGATTTGAAAATCATACAAGTGAAATGAAGTATATGATTATATACTGATGCGTGTGATACACAATTTCAGCTCCGAAAGATATCGTTAGAATTGATAAGACGGATCACGAGAGTGAAAATCAAAGGAAAGAGATTTAAGCATGATTCAAGGTAAGGGACTTATGCGAGTTATAGAGATAGCTATACATATGTTTTCTTACCTGCTGTGTGTGAATGTATGCGATAATATGCATAGATATTGATATATCTAGGTGAAAACTATGCATGAGAATAAGTCTATAAGTATGAGTTACTTTACTTCTATGAGTGTTATGAAAAGAGGTTTTGCAACTGTTTTGAGAAAGAATGATAATAGACGGGCTTCCGGTTTAACCATTTGCATGAAATGTTTCTATTGAGTGATTGAGGGGAGAATTACCCTTTCATTCATGACTATACATGGAGTCCTTTCTATTTCTTTTCTGTGTGAAATCGTGCTAGAGACTGAGGGGTAATAGTAGATTGACCAGCCCTACTAGCACGTTGTTTTAAAAGGATTTTTGAGAAAACAAAAGAGTGCTTGATGCCTCGAGTGATGTTGTGTGTTACACTCGAGCTTCTCATATTAGATTTTAGGAATCGTGCTAGAGCCTTCAAGTATTGTTGTGTGTCTTGCTCTAACTATGCTCGCATGTAATTTTCTAGTAATACTGTGCTTGATGCCTCAAGTATGCTGTGTGTCTTACGCTGAGTTGCTCGCATGAAGTTTTTATGATTATGTTGTGTTAAGTAAAACCGTGTTAGAGCCGTCATGTATTGTTGTGTGTCTTGCATTGACCTGCTTACACGTGGTTTATGAATTTGATGTGATGTGATGCGTACAAAACCGTGCTTAAGCCATCGTGTACTGAGATGCGTCTTGCACTGACATGCTCGTACCAGATTTTGAGACAACGAAAATGGGTAATAAGGATCCACCGGAGCATGATGTACCTTGAGCGTTAGCCATTGGGTACGATGTGCCATGATTTGAGTATGAGCTGAAGGGATGGTTGATCTGCCTCCCCGAGCGTAGGGTTCTCGCACACCTGATCAGTGTAGCCTGGAATCCAACTATGGCCATAAGTCTTTTATGTATCTGAGTGATACGACATTGTCACTACTGTGTGAGGTGACATTTGTTTCCCTTGCTGTGTGTCTGGGGATATGATAACCCATGATTTATGTCTCAATATATATCAATTTACTAAATGTAAAGCATTTTCTATGTATGAACTGTGTGAATAGATTATGTTGTGCGAAGCTGTGTGGTTCTGTGTGAATATACATATACCCATATAGCGAATTAATGGTTTCGCATTGATGGAAGCTGTTTTAAAAAGAATGCATACGTTTTATAAGGAAAATAAATATATATGTATTTTAGCATGTAGATAGTGTAGTTATCTACCTGCTTTCATATTTTCTTACTGAGCGTGTTAGCTCACCCCCTTATTTCTCCTCTACAGATTCTACTCAGTAGTGAGTATACTGTAGTCATCCCTGTTATTGTGTTGCATCCAGTTATCTAGCAGTATAGAGAGGTATACACTTGAGATGAGAAAAATTTTGTATCCTGTAAATTAATGCACAGTACAGTTTGTATTTTGTATTTTGGGGGATGTATATAATAGAAACTGATGTAAACGCTTTCGTACTTCTATATAAAAGTCCAGTTTCTATTCCAATCAATTTAAATAACTGTAATTAACTATAATGGATGAGATATGTATTGGATGTTCACTCACAACCCAACTGTAAAGGGTAAGGTAAAGGTCACAGATTGGTATAGAGGGTCATGACAATTTGCTTCTGGTTAGAGCAGATCGATCTCTCCCTATGAGCATATCGATCTCCTCAAGCTTCTGCCAAGAAAGGATCGATCTCTACCCCTAAAGAGCAGATCGATCCCACCTTTCATGCTTGAACATCTTGGTAGTTCAAAAACCAAAGGAAGATCGATCTTCACCCTACTAGATAGATCTCCTCACTCTTATCCTATAAAAACCCGACAGTCAAACCTCATTCTTCAGCAAATCAACCATCCCCCTCTATTTTTACCCAAAATACGAAGCTTTTTCTCTCTAGAATACCATACCCTTCCAAAAAAGATTTGGGAAAAAGCTATTAGAGCAAAGTTATTCATTGTGAAAAGGAGAACAACATAACGTGAAATCAGTATTTGGTTTGTTGTATTGAAGGAGCAAAAGGATCTTCCAATTTCAGACAAGAGAAAAGTCAAGCTAGGTGAGTTTTTGTTACACCAACTCTAAGTATATATATTAAGATATTGTTAGGAGTAGTTTGGTGTATGTATCATTGATTGAAAATACCTAGAAAGTCATGAATCAACAATGACCTAAAAAATAGGTTAGTGTTAGAAAATGGGATATGGTGGAATTCTATGATGAATAGGTTATATCAAGGTGTTAGAAATGTATATGCATGATTTTGAGATTGTGTTCTAAAAGCAAATTGTGGGATTGGACAAAGTGATGAAATGTGCATATATGGTAATTGTGAAATGCATGAATAAATGGAGGAACTAAGCTTAGAGTATGCAAATCAAGTGCTTGATTAGATAATGAAGTGAGTTACTAGCCAAATTGATTAGGAATGACACAATGATGGCCAAATGTGAAAATGGGCCAAGCTTAATACTATAAGGTCCGATAAGATATATCGACTGTGATGACATGATTGATGAATGTTTGCAGCTTCGGAGACCGGATTAGGAGCAAATTGGATTGGACGAGCTTCCAGTGGTGGAACTGTACTACGCTCAACGTGATTTGAGGTTAAGGGGTTTTGTAAGTGCTTAGAGGTAGCTATGCGTATTTTGAGGGGAATTATAGGGCGCGAATTTCTCTAGCTATCTAATAATGCATTAAGAATTGTTGAGAAAGGTTCCAAAAATAATGAAAGAAAAGATGAGTTTACCTTGGTAGGAATTTTATGAAAAGGGTAGTAAGGGTCCTAAAATGCATGGATTTTTATGACTTTGATGTTTTCATGATGAAATGCTTTGATATGAATGAAATGAGGATAGGTTGGCTATTGCTTTGCGTGTTTACATGAAAGAGCACGGATTGTGTGCTAAGTTGTATCTTTGAAAATACGTGATTTTTTAAACTCGAGCCACCTATCATATTTATGTGAGTACAAACAATGCTAGAGCTTAGCTCGCACTAGATTTCAATGTTTTGATTCATGCTGATAGTGCTGGTGTAATGCCCGTAATTTCACTCGTATTGTTGAAGATATGATGTATATGTACGTCGTTACAAAAATAGCTTGAGAAGCTATGATGTATGTATATGTATTGCACATGAGTATAAATGATATGAGGATGTAAGGATTTTCAAAATTTAATGAAACATCCATCATTTCAAGTAGTGTGCACAAGTTTTATTAGCTATGAACTATATGGAATGGATGTCATTGTATGTTAATTGTGCATAGATTGTAAATTGAGGTATGAAGTAAATAAGGATGAATGTACATTGAAAAATCTGTAGAAAATGAGGGTGCAGGGAATGAGAGATTGATCTCATATGAAGGAGAGATCGATCTCCCCTCATGAAATGCCCAGAATTTGTCAATTGGAAGTGGGCAGATCGATCTCATAGGAATGCAGATCGATCTCCTTAAGTCTCTGCCAGGAAGGAATCAATCTCTCGAAAGGTACAGATCGATCTCCATAAGCCTCGACCAAGAAGAGATTGATCTCTCTTAAGCGACAGATCGATCTCATTACGGTTCTGTAAAGAGCAGATCGATCTCCTACAAGAGGCAGATCGATCTCTAAGAAGAAATTTGCTTGCAAACAGATCGATCTCATCATGGAAGAACATCAATTTGGTAGTAGTTGCGTTTGGTAAAAAACACTACCAGACCATGCAGAGATCGATCTCCACAAGGACCAGATCGATATCATGTCTCTACATCTATAAAAAGGGCACGAGATTTGGACTGAAAATCAAATTTCCCTCCCACCAAACTGCACCTGCCATTTTCTCTCAAAGAACTAAGCTTTCTCACTCTAAAAAATCACTACATTCCAGCTAGAATATGAAGAGGCTCAAGAAAGGAAAGTTGTTCCTTGAAGTAAGGAGAACACCATACCCATAAATCACACATTGGTGTGACCAAGAGAATGAGTTTTGGCTACAACAAGTTTGGGCTAAGGAAAAAGACTAAGCTAGGTAAGCTCTTCAACCTTCAAGATTTTAATATGGATTTCTAGACATTTTGTGGGTTGAATGGTATGTGAAATATTGTTAGAAATGATGAGTGAGTGATATTAAGAGGGATTTATGAAGAGGGAATCCATGGAAAAGTGATGGAAAGCTTAAGAGAAGATAAAATGATATTAGTGGTAGGGTGAAATGTGATTTAAAGGTTTGAAGAGAATTAAGAGATAAGTAAGTGGCAATGTGTATGTTTAGAAGAAGGAAAAGAAAATAACTTAACGATTTATACGTGTAGATTGAAATACGTGGAACACGATTAACCCAGATCGTGAACGGAGCAAACGAGACGAAGGAAATACGAGCTCGATTCGAGGTAAGGGACTGTATGTTAGCGATAGAGGTATTTGTACGTATTTTACAGCAATTTTAGTACATATCATGCTAGTAATAGTATGTTTAGCTATTGAGCTAAGAGATGATATGCGATCTTGAAATGTATTATGGGATATATATTGTGAAAATGGGATGTGGGAAGGAAAACAACCTGACATGCATGTTTTTAATGCTTTTACATCTATACGATGTTTTTTTATGTTTTCTCAACCATGTATTGATTTTGAGATTAAGAAATGATGATGGATAGGTTGGCTAGTTTTACATGTTTAGCATGGGACGACAAGCTACGTAAATAAACATGTTTTGAGTTTTTAAAAGGGAAAATATCCACCTATCGGATTTGAGATGTGAATCGAGGTTGGAGCTCTAACGCACACCCGTTTTAATAATTGTGACTATGCTGGAGTTTCACTCGCATACGTCTACATGTTTTGATAAACCGTGCTGGAGCGTGACTCGCATGCGGTTTCATAATGATAATGTGCTGGAGTTTTAGCTCGCACATGTTTCTACATTTTAATGTGTCGTGCTGGAGTTTAACTCGCACGATGATTTTTGAGAGAAGTGCTGGAGTATTGCTCGTACTAGTTTTTACTGAGTTGAGATGATATAGTGCTAGAAGCTGTTGGTCACACTGAGAGATACCGCGTTGGAGCCTTGCGATGATTGTGTGTCATGCTGATTTGCTCGCCTGGTATATGAGACATGGTTCAGGATGATGAGTCCATCGGAGTATGGTGGATGGACCTGGTCTATGGTCATACGTTGAACTGTGTAGTTCTCCGTTGGTATACTGTGTACCTTGCTGGGTGCACGTGAGTACGAGTATTGCATAGATGACACATGGCATACCTTATACCGTGACTTAATGAGGAAGATGATGATGATTGACATGGGCCGGAGGATAGTACTGACCCATCCCCCCTTTAGGCAAGTGATGCCCTATGCATACCTGATCAGTAAGGCTTGGGATCACTGACTATGACCATATGTCATTGATATTAGATTGTCGACAATTCCATGCCTGTCTCACAAATAAGAGAAATTGAGAAACTTAGAAAAGATGAAGATTTGATGAAAATAAATGATTTGAGAAAAGCGAAGAGATATTGTGATTTGATAAATCTCTTGATTTGAATACTCATGCTATGATGGCATCGTTTTATGACATGCTTTAATTGGAAGTATTACATATGGTTTTACATGAAAATGCCTACGAGAAATAAATGTATAAATGCATTTTCTAGTAATATTTCCTTTTATATTAAAAAATGGTTTGTTTATGCATGCATGAGCTATGTAGATAGTACAGTATCGACCTGTTAGCATCCTTTTCCTTACTGAGCTGTGGTTTGCTCATCCCACTATTTTTCCCCTCTAGGTACTGAGAAGTAGGACAATACGGTGGTCTCCAGATCTTTTTTTGTATTGGACAGGTCCCACCAGTTGCAAAGGTATAAGAATTGTATACACAAAAGCATTTTATATCTATTGTAATGTATCGTACAGTCATGAATCGAAAATGTAAACAGTTGTATGGAGATGTTATGTAAAGATAATACATTATACAATTGATTTTATATATTTACACATGCCTGGGAGTGTGTGAATTAAAGATTTAAATTTTTCGCTATAAGTGTATGGAATTTACTAATTACATTGACTTACAGCCCAACCGTAGTAGTGTATGTATGGATAAAAGGCACCCAGAGTCGGGGTGTGACTGATTTGGTATCATAGCCAGGTTGGTTTGATGTGAGTCGATACTTAGTACTAAGAAAACATACATCCCCAAGTTACTGTGCGATATTTAGATACAAATGTGTATACGGAGCTGGTAGTGATCTAAGAGTTTTTTATAAATGCATAAAGTTATCTGGTTTGTGAGTTATGCCTGAGAGACACCGCAAGAGGGGAGAGAGCTCGAGAGCTCAAGGGTGGAATGATAGGATGGAGAGGCACTGTAGATCATCCTCTAGTCATGAGCCCTAGGAACAAATAAAGGCTTCTAATCCTCGGGTAGCCCGATTAGAGGAAGATATACGTACGGTGATGACCATGATGTGTCAGATTATGGCTAGGTTTGAGGGTATACCTAGTACAACGGGACAGGCTGTACCGAATCTTCCAGCAGCTGCACCTGAACCAAAGGATGTTGTACTTGCACGACCTGAACCAGTTAGGCCATAAGATCCCCATATTTGACCAGTACCTCCTCCAGTAGCCCCACAACAGCATGATGATGAAGATTTGGGGTATGGATATGATTGTGATATGGAGAGGTTAAGGTATTTTATGGATTTTAAGCCTTCTTGTGAGATATGAGAATTTCAGACATATTTTAATTATGTGATAAGAATTTGAAGTGTAATTTATTGAGCTAAGTGAATTGGGGAATGATAATTGGAGATTTATATGTTAAGTGTTTAAATAAGTGTGAAGTTATGAGGACAGATCGATCTGGGAGAAGGAGAGATGGATCTGGTGAGTTAAAAATGATAAGGAAGGAGGAACTTGAGGAGCAGATCGATCTCCAATGGAAGAGGATCGATCTCCTTATGATTCTGTTTGAGAGAAGATCGATCTCATGAGGAAGAGATCTATCTCCAAATGATTCTGTTTGGGAGAAGATCGATCTCCTCAAGGAGCAGATTGATCTCATAAAGCCATAAAGAGATCGATCTCACCCCTCGACAGATCGATCTCCTAGGCATAAATTGCCCCAAATCGTCCCAAAAATTCAAATGCAGATTGATCTCATCAAGAGCCAGATCGATCTCCTACCTTCAGCCTATTTGGTGGCCGTTGCCACGTGAGAAACCCTATTTGGTGGCCGTTGCCACGTGAGAACCCTAATTGGTGGCTGTTGCCACGTGAAACCCTATCCTGTGGCTGTGCCACGTGTAAATTTAACTCAGTGGCTATGCCACGTGTGCTACGTGGCTGTGCCACGTGTGAATTTAAATCAGTGGCTATGCCACGTGTGTTTAGTGGCTGCGCCACGTGCATTACTATTTCAGTGATTTTATCACGTTCATTGAGAAAGCGTTTATCGCATTATTTTCACATGCTTTGTTATTGCTCTAGACTGAGCCTTTTTACTTCATGTTTTCACATGATTTGAGACATGAGAATGTCGTTTTGAGTACTTTCATGCTATGGTTTTCAAATGAGATTAATAAGTGTTTAAATAAGTGTGAAGTTATGAGGGCAGATCGATCTGGGAGAAGGAGAGATCGATCTGGTGAGTTAAAATGACAAGGAAGGAGGAACTTGAGGAGCAGATCGATCTCCTTATGATTCTGTTTGAGAGAAGATCGATCTCATGAGGAAGAGATCGATCTCCAAATGATTCTGTTTGGGAGAAGATCGATCTCCTCAAGGAGCAGATCGATCTCATAAAGCCATAAAGAGATCGATCTCACCCCTCGACAGATCGATCTCCTAGGCATAAATTGCCCCAAATCGTCCCAAAAATTCAAATGCAGATCGATCTCATCAAGAGCCAGATCGATCTCCTACCCTCAGCCTATATAAGGAACCCCTATTTTTCTCCTGCAATCTCACTTTCTCTCTCTTCCAACCCCCATTTTTACCGAAACCTAGCTTTCTCACTCATCGAAAGCACCCATTTTCGGCCAAATCAGAAGTTGTGGCAAGAAGGAAAGTTATTCCTCATCAAAGGGAGAACAACATACTTGGAAATCGAAAGACGGATCGAATCGAGGCAAGAGATAAGCTCTCCACAAGTTTTGGGTAATTTCTAAACCCCGATCTTGATATTTGAGATGATTTTGATGATAATGGTTGTTGGCATTGTGTTGAAATAGCTGAAAAAATGATTAGGGATTGATGAAATTGCAATGTGGTTGGAGTGATAATGATATTTAGCAATTTTGGAAATTTTAGCTATAAATAGAAATTTAGACAATGTGGTGAATTAGCATAGATAATTGGCATGAGAAATGTAGAACGTTGAGATGTTGTGAATGAGAGTGTAGTTTGGAGTAGAGTTACGAGAATCAAGAGATTTGAGGTGTTATGAGCAATTATGCTCGATTTTGAGAATTGAGGTTGATGAGATAATTGAGTATTGATGTTTTAACATCGTTTGGACAGCTCGGGAGTTCCAAAGTGGAATACGAGGCTAGTCCGTGATACGGGGGAAACGATTGCACTATACGAGGTGCAAAGAGGTAAGGGAAACTAAACCATTAGTGTATGTGATTTGCGAACTATTATAGCATGAATTGTGATTTATAAAACAAGCATGTTGAGTGTTGTGTTGTGATACAATTGCACACAATTTTTATAGCCGATTAGAGCCCAATGTTTTTATGAGTTTATAACTGGGCTCTACGTTAAGGCAATATCGAGATTTGAGAAATGTGTGTGTGTTTTGCCGGTTGGGACTCGGTTTCAATATGTTTTGTGTTGAGTACAAAACGGTTTTCAAATGAGTTTTATGAGAGAAAAACCACTATGAGTTCTACGTGAAGGCGAACTAGAATTATGTGATTAAGACTTAGGTGTGTAATTCTGAGTACACGCCGGGCATTGCTCTGGTAGCATGTAAGCCCGATTCTTCTCCGTTCTGGTAACGTGAGAATAACCCATTCTGTGGCTATGCCACGTATACTTGGTGGCCGTTGCCATGTGAGAACCCCATTTGGTGGCCGTTGCCACGTGAGAAACCCCATTTGGTGGCCGTTGCCACGTGAGAAACCCTATTTGGTGGCCGTTGCCGCGTGAGAACCCCATTTGGTGGCCGTTGCCAAGTGAGAAACCCTATTTGGTGGCCGTTGCCACGTGAGAACCCTAATTGGTGGCCGTTGCCATGTGAAACCCTATCCTGTGGCTGTGCCACGTTTAAATTTAACTCAGTGGCTATGCCACGTGTGCTTTGTGGCTGTGCCACGTGTGAATTTAAATCAGTGGCTATGCCACGTGTGTTTAGTGGCTGCGCCACGTGCATTACTATTTCAATGATTTTATCACGTTCATTGAGAAAGCGTTTATCGCATTATTTTCACATGCTTTGTTATTACTCTAGACTGAGCCTTTTTACTTCATGTTTTCACATGATTTGAGACATGAGAATGTCGTTTTGAGTACTTTCATGCTATGGTTTTCAAATGAGATTAATGAGTTTCACATACAAATAAATATTTTGTGATGTGCATTTTGGTTTATGAAATGAGTCCCTTACCCCCTTTCCTGAGCGATTTAGAAGCTCACCCTGTTTTCTTTCCCCCCAGATTTCTTCAAGTGAAAAGGGTTTTCCTGTGACGTACGGAGTAGTGGCTAGTGGAGGACTTGAGCTCCAGGCCATATATTGTATTTTGAGGTATCTTTTATCTTTTCATGTACCCAGACAATTACTGTAATTGCAGACACTTGATGTACAACATTGTATGGGATGTATTAGGATTAATTAACTTGGAATTGAGTAATGTATATGATACTATATTATGATGAGATCCTGAGGCATGATAATTATGATGATGTATAACACTGCACAGGAATGCACCCTTAATTGTGAATTAATGAGTAAAAAGTTTTAAATTAGCCCTATTTTCCGCACTTTCGGGGCGTGACAAAGTTTTCTTGGTATCAGAGCTTAGGGTGTCTAGTACTGTCAGTGTCGATTAAGTGAAATAGAATACATCCCAAGTGTCTGTAATAGTCTGGTCATGAACTGAAAATGAGGATTGAGATTTCAATCGATTTTGATATGTACGCGCAGGAGACGAGTTAAGATAGAGAATTAATGGACGACGAGGTCGTTCGAGGAGGTAGGCAGAGTCCCCTCCGCCACCTGTCCCACAACCAGAGAGTCCTAACTCTCGATTTAATCGGATTGAGACCGATGTGAGGTAAGGTTTTGAGCAGATGGCAGCGTTATTCGCGCAACACTTTAGAGTTAATGCCTCGGGTACTACTCCTACACCACCACAAGGACCTCCCATACCCCCAGTACAGATGGACCCAAAACCTCCCGTCACTCAGCTTGATGATAGAAGTATGGTCCGACTGAAGGATTTTCTGAAGATGCATCCACCCATGTTTAGGGGAAAGAAGATCCTACAGAGGCTGAGGAGTGGCTGACGGAGTTGAGAATTATATTTGATTATCTGGGGTGCACCGATGCTGAAAGGGTCAGTATGAGTATCTATATGTTGAAAGGAGAGCTCGAGATTAGTGGGGTACTACCCAGGGTATTCTAATGTCCTGCCAGGATGTGATCGGTTGGGAAGAGTTTCAGATAGCATTTAGGACCCAATATGTACCACGAGCCGCCCAGAGAAAGAAACAGGCCGAGTTTTTGAGTTTGGTACAGGGTGACATGTCTGTGGATGACTATGAGAGCCAATTCACCGCGCTATTGAGATATGACCCAGAGACCTTTAAGAATGAAGAGCTCCGCACAGAGAAATTTATGTATGGATTGAAGCCCATCATCAGAGATAGATTGATAGGGCTATGTATTACTGAGTTTGGAGATGCTCTGAGACGAGCACAAGAGATTGAAAGAGGAATTGAAATGGTACAATCCCAGAATGAGCTCAGAGCTGTGAATAGAGATAAGGGCAAGAGGCCAGCGATTTTCCAAATAGAGGCTCGGAGAGGTTCCTTCAGAAGAGGAAGGATTGAGGTACAGAAGGGCAGATTAGAGAGACCCAGAGGTTACCCTAACATTAGAGAGACCCCTCGAGATGTCAAGCCTGAGACAAGGTTTTGCAGAAATTGTGGCCGAATGCATGAGGGAAGTTGTACTGGGTCAATCCATGGATGTTTTAGATGTGAAGACATGGGTCACATGGTGAAGGCTTGCTCTCAACCTCAAAAACCACATGTCTTGGAGCCCACTAGAAAACAGCCTCGGAGAGTGAATCCCCCGAGACGGGCCACTGCTGCAGAGAAAGGAAAGAGACCTGTTACCCAGGGACGTGTGTTTGCCCTAGATAAGGAGACCGCTGACACTTCTGCAGAAACTATAAGAGGTACACTCTCTGTCTGTAGTCATAAGGCTCATGTGTTTACTGATTCAAGATCCATGCATTTGTTTATTTCTGAGCATTTTGCACGTAGATTAAACTTGAAGTTTGAACCTCTAGAATATATACTACATGTAAATACCCCTATGCGTGAATCCCAGAGAACTGAGTTAATCTGTAGAGGATGTGAGATAAAGGTGGGAGATAGAGGGATGTTAGCAGATCTAATCATGTTGAATATACATGGATTTGATGTAATTTTGGGAATGGATTGGTTGGCAGCCAATCGAGTGAGCTTAGATTGCTACACTAAGGTTGTAACTTTCTCCCTACCTGAACCTTACAGTGTACGATTGAGATATTGAGGAAATGAATATGTGGAATTCTAGTAAGTAATTTGAGAATTTTGATATTATTTTGGAGAATATTAAATATGATTGTTCATGTGAAGGTTATGAGACACTCATCTCAGACGGTGAGCGGGAACATCTGAGGATTGAGGATATACCTGTGGTTTACGAATTTTTGGATGTTTTCCCAGATGAATTGCCAGGTTTACCACCAGAGAGAGAGCTGGAGTTTAACATTGATTTGGTACCAGATACTCAGCCGATCTCTAAACCTCCCTACAGGATGGCATTAGTGGAACTTGAGGAATTGAAGAAACAACTACAAGAGTTATTGGATCAAGGGTTCATTAGGCCCAGTGTTTCACCGTGGGGAGCACCGATTTTATTTGTTAAGAAGAAGGATGGTAGTCTCAGATTATGCGTAGACTATCGGTTGTTGAATAAAGCCACGGTGAAGAATAAATACCCATTGCCCAGGATTGATGATCTACTTGGTCAGCTGAGAGGGGCATCAGTCTTTTCTAAGATTGATTTGAGATCGGGCTATCACCAATTAAGGATCAAGGAAGAGAACTACAGCTGAAGAAAAAAGGGAAGCAAGTTGTGGGTCAAGGCAGGGTGTATGCGATAGACCAGGCATCAGCGGATACCTCTTCTGAGGTGATAAAAGGTATAATCTTGATTTTTAACTTAGAAACTATAACTTTGTTTGATTCTGGTGCTACACATTCTTTCATATCACCTGCATGTGCATCAAGGTTAACTGATTTTGTAGAACCCACATACTTAAATGGGACTTTATTAATAAGTACTCCAATGAGAGTTAGTCAATTAGCTGAACAAGTGTATAAGGATTGTAAGGTGAGGGTAGGAGATAAGTGTATGACAACCAATCTGATTTTATTGAATATGTATGACATTGATGTAATCTTGAGAATGGATTGGTTAGTTACAAATTATGCTGTCTTAGACTGTCATTCTAAGTCCATTACATTTTCTCTACCCGAAGAATGTGTTGTAAGATTTTAAGAGAAGTAATGACATCTTTAATTTTGTGACAAATAAAGTGCCTTGGTATATACATAAGATAAATGTTGTTTTGAAGGTTTTATTGCTTATGTGGTGGATTTAAACAAAACACATCCGGATATGGATGACATTCTAGTGGTTATAGAATTTCCTGATGTCTTTTCAGATGACCTATCAGGATTGCCACTGGATAGAGAAATGGAATTTGGCATAGACTTAACACTTGGAATAGAGCCAATATCCAAACCACCATATAGGATAACTCCAATTCAGCTAGAAGAATTAAGGAAGCAGTTTCAAGATATGCTAGATAAGGGGTTTATAAGACCGTGGGTCTCACCATGGGGAGCTCCGGTATTGTTTGTGAAGAAGAGAGATGGGAGCCTCAAGTTGTGTATTGATTATCAGATGTTGAACAAGGCTACCATCAAGAATAAGTACCCATTGCCGTGTATCGATAATCTATTGGATTAGCTTCGAGGAGCATAAATCTTTTCCAAGATAGATCTGAGGCCTGGGTACCATCAACTGAAGATTCGAAAGGAGGATGTGCCCAAGATAGCTTTCCGCACCCGCTATGGTCATTACAAATTCCTGGTAATGCCTTTCGGGTTGATGAATGCGCCAACAGTTTTTATGGCTCTAATGAATGAGGTATTCAAGCCATACCTAGACCAGTTCATGATCATTTTCATTGATGATATATTGGTGTATTCAAGGTCCAAGGAAGATCATGAGCAGCACTTAAGGATTGTACTGCAAACCCTCCGAGAGAGAAAGTTGTATGCCAAACTTGGTAAATGTGACTTTTGGCTAGAGCATATTTCTTTTTTGGGCCATATTATATCGAAGGATGGGGTGCCAGTGAATCTATCCAAGATTGAGGCTATTGTTCAGTGGGAACAGCCCAGGACAGTCATTGAGATCAAAAGTTTTCTGAATTTGGCAGGTTGCTACAGGAGATTTATAGAGGGTTTCTCTAGATTGGCTGCTCTGTTAACACGTCTTACGAGGAAGAATGTGGAGTTTATGTGGGATGAAGCATGTGAGATGAGTTTTCAGGAACTTAAGAGTAGATTGACCACCGCACTAGTTCTCATCATCCCTAATAGCTCAGGAAACTATTTTGTTTATACAGATGCTTCACACCAAGGGCTGGGCTGTGTTTTGATGCAGAATGGAAGGGTAGTTGCTTATACGTCCAGACAGTTGAAAGATCATGAGAAGAACTATCCCACTCATGATTTAGAGTTGGCGGCTATAGTATTTGCATTGAAGATATGGCGCCACTACTTGTATGGTGAGAGATTTCATATCTTTATGGATCACAAGAGTCTTAAGTATCTGTTCTCACAAACGGAGTTAAATATGAGACAGGGACAGTGGTTAGAACTCCTCAAAGACTATGATTGCGAGATTTTGTACCACCCGGGGAAGGCAAATGTGGTTGCAGATGCATTGAGCAGAAAAAGTCTCGGCTTGGTATCATATATGATGATTAGGGAGCACGAGTTGTTGGAAAAATTCACGAACCTTAGTTTGGATATGACCCTACCTAAGATTAGCAGTCATGGGATTATTACTAGCTTGAGATTAGAATCGGAGTTGATTGAGAGAATCCGGCAAGCTCAGCAAATTGATCAATGGTGTATTGATGTGATTAACCAAATCTAAAAGGGTAAGGGTACATAATTTGTATTGAGTTCAGATGGAATAATAAGGTTCGAGAATAGAATATGTGTTCCTAAGGATTCAGAGTTAAGAAGTTGATCTTAATAGAGGCTTACTCATTGAGATATATAGTACACCGGGGAGTAGTAAAATGTATCAAAATCTCCGAAAAGTAAACTGGTGGTTTGGGATTAAAAGAGACATAGTTGAGTACGTTGCTAGATGTCTCATCTGTTAGCAGGTTAAGGTAGAGCATAAAAAACCTAGAGGATTATTGCAACCTCTACCGATACCAACATGGAAGTGGGAGCAC
This sequence comes from Firmiana major, assembly GCA_033439115.1. NCBI lineage: Eukaryota > Viridiplantae > Streptophyta > Magnoliopsida > Malvales > Malvaceae > Firmiana > Firmiana major. The sequence continues at coordinate 39,219,065 of CM065895.1, forward strand.
GTCACCATGGATTTTGTGATGAGGTTACCAAGAACCCATAGAACCATGATGGTATATGGGTTATAGTAGATCGGTTAACGAAATCGACCGACTTTTTAGCCATGAGATCTATAGATACTTTGAGTGCACTGGCGAACCTATATGTACGGGAAAAAATGAGATTGCATGGAGTCCTAGTGAGTGTTGTTTCTGATAGGGATGCCCGCTTCACTTTCCACTTTTAGAGACATTTTCAGGAAGCGATGGGGACCCAATTGAGCTTTAGCACCGTTTTTCATCCTCAGATAGATGGTCAGTCAGAGAGGACTATACAGACCCTGGAGGATATTTTGAGAGCGTGTGTGCTGGATTTTAGAGGCTTTTGGGATGATCACTTGCCATTGATTGAGTTCGACTATAATAATAGTTATCACTCAAGTATTGGTATGGCCCCTTATGAGGCACTATATGGTCGTAGATGCCAATAACCTATTGGTTGGGAAGAAGTTGGTGACAGACAGTTGCTTATTCCCGATTTGGTTAGACAAGCCTCCGAGGATGCTCAGATAATATGTGTGAGGCTGCAAACAGCTCAAAGTCGACAAAAGAGCTATTCTGACAGGAGACGGAGACCACTTGAGTTTGATGTGGGTGAGTCCGTATTTTTTAGAGTGTCTCCTTCTAAGGGAATAACGAGGTTCGGGAAGAAAGGAAAACTAAGTCCTCGTTACATTGGTCCCTTTGAGATTTTGGATAGAGTGGGAGATAAAGCATATAGGCTAGCCTTACCACCTGAGCTAGCAAAAGTTCACGATGTCTTCCATGTTTCTATGCTTCAGAAGTACTACCCAAATCCAACACATGTAATTAGCTACGAGCCATTAGAGGTCAAGGAGGATATGTCGTATGTGGAGAAACCGATCCAAATATTGGATAGAAAAGAGAAGGTGGTGTGGAACAAAATGATTTCATTGGTTAAGGTCCTGTGGCAACATCATACATCGGAGGAAGCACTTAGGAGTTAGAAGACCTGATGAAGGAGAAATATCCCCAACCTTTTGAGGAATAGACTTGGTTCAATTTGGACGACCAAATTTTCTAAGGAGGGGAGAAATGTAATGCCCGTTATTTCACCCGTATTGATGAAGATATGATGTATATATACGTCGTTACAAAATAGCTTGAGAAGCTATGATGTATGTATATGTATTGTACATGAGTATAAATGATAGAAGGATGTAAGGATTTTGGAAATTTAATGAAACATCCATCATTTCAAGTAGTGTGCACAAGTTTTATTAGTTATGAACTGTATGGAATGGATGCCATTGTATGTTAATTGTGCAAAAATTGTAAATTGAGGTATGAAGCAAATAAGGATGAATGTACATTGAAAAATTTACAAAAAAAATTATAGAAAATGAGGGTGCAGGGGATGAGAGATCGATCTCATATGAAGGAGAGATCGATCTCCCCTCATGAAATGCCCAGAATTTGTCGAATGGAACTGGGCAGATTGATCTCATAGGAAGGCAGATCGATCTCCTTAAGTCTCTGCCTAGAAGGAATCGATCATTCGCAAGGCACAGATCGATGTGCTTAAGCCTCGGGCAAAAAGAGATCGATCTCCTTTAAGCGACAAATCGATCTTATTAAGTTTCTATAAGAAGCAGATCGATCTCCTACAAGAGGCAGATCGATCTCCAAGAAGAAATTTACTTGCAAACAGATCGATCTCATCATGGAAGAAGATCGATCTGGTTGTAGTTGCATTTGGTAAAAAGAACTACCAAAACATACAGAGATCGATCTCCATAAGGAACAGATCGATCTCTTGTCTTTGCATCTATAAAAAGGCACGAAATTTGGACTGAAAATCAGATTTCCCTCCTACCAAACCGCACATGGCATTTTCTCTCAAAGAACCAAGCTTTCTCAATCTAAAAAATCACTACATTCCAGCTAGAATCTAAATCAAGAAGGGAAAGTTGCTCCTTGAAGCAAGGAGAATAACATACCCATAAATCACACATTGGTGTAACCAAGAGAAGGAGTTTTGGTACCACAAGTTTGGGCTAAGGAAAAAGACTAAGCTAGGTAAGCTCTTCAACCTTCAAGCTTTTAATATAGATTTCTAGACATTTTGTAGGTTGAATGGTATGTGAAATATTGTTAGAAATGATGAGTGTAGTGATGAGTGAGTGATATTAAGAGGGATTTATGAAGAGGGAATCCATGGAAAAGTGATGAAAAGCTTAAGAGAAGATAAAATGATATTAGTGGTAGGGTGAAATGTGATTTAAAGGTTTGAGGAGTATGAAGAGATAAGTAAATGAAAATGTATGTTTAGAAGAAGGAAAAGAAAATAAATTAACGATTTATATGTATAGATTGAAATACATGGAACAAGATTAACCAGGATCGCGAACAGAGCAAACGAGACGAAGGAAATACGAGCGCGATTCGAGGTAAGGGACTGTATGTTAGTGATAGAGGTATTTGTACGTATTTTACAGCAATTTTAGCACATATCACGCTAGTAATAGTACGTTTAGCTATTGAGCTAAGAGATGATATGCAATCTTGAAATGTATTATGATATATATATTGTGAACATGGGATATGGGAAGGAAAACAGACTAACATGCATGTTTTTAATGCTTTTACATCTATACGATGTTTTTTATGTTTGCTCACATAACTGAGCCTTATGTACAGCCTCCTCATAAGTCAAAATGTCAAAGGGAGCTAGCTTAGTCACGATGGCTAATCTTAGTCCATCCATGAACTTTTAAATCTTTCGGGTCTCACTACCCATAGTGTCCAGGTCATATCTCCCCAAGGACATAAAGTTAGACTCATACTCGTCCATAGTATGGTTCCCTTGAACCAGATTCATGAATTCCATCTTCAGTTTCCTCTGTGCGGTAGCTGGAATGTATTGTCTCTTGAAGGCCTCTAGAAATGTCTCCCATGAGATCTCAGAGTGTCTGGCCCCCAAAATAGCCTCGGTGGACCTCCACCAATGCTCGGCCTCACCTTTCAACATAAACACGGCAAAGACTACCTTCTCAGCTAAAGTGCATCGGAAAAACCTATACAGTTTCTCCATCTCATACACCCAGTCCTCCATGACAACTGGGTCCTTCACCCCTCTGAACACTGGGGGTTTCAATGCTTGGAACTCTCGCAACCTGCTCAAGTCGTAGTCATAACCCAAATCACTACCGCTATGCTGTGGAGCGATAGGAGAATCTGTATCTTGTACTGGAGGTGGTGTAGCAGTAGTAGTCTCTGCAGTATAAGGTCTCTCCGCCTCTACAGCTGCCTTTTCAGTAGTAGGTTGTGCCATGGGACCTCGTCTATCGTTGACACCCAATGCTTGCGTGACTATCTCCACTAAATTCTCAATACTCCGCTCTATCCTAGCGAAGCGTGCCTTTGTATCTTCTGCTCTCTCAGCAGGGTTCTATGGAGCCTGCTCAATCTGTGGCTCCGCACCGCTCTCAGGCCTACCTAGGGATGTAAACGGGTAAGGGTTAATCGGGTACCCAATACTATCCGTCCCATTTAAGTCGGGTTCGAGTACCCAATAAACGAGTTTTAATCGGTTTAGGATAGCAATTTTATTACCCGTGACGGGTTCAGGTAGGATTCGGGTAGTAACCTGCGGGTACCCTAAACTCGAACCCAGTTAACTTTCACTTTATTTTGTTTTCCCCTTACTTGTTATGCTTTTATGATTTGTTTATTTGCTATGGTTTGAAGTGGTTTGTTAAATTCTTAAAATTTGTTTAATTATGATATAATATGTATGTTGTTTAATTTTTATTTTTGATTTATACAAAATTAGATGATTTTTTTCCAAAAGTTCGGGTTCGGGTTAATAAACGGGTTGTCAAATTATGGGTTGAATAATCGGGTAATTAAACAGGTTCGGGTAATTAACGGGTAGTATAAAATTTATTCGGGTAGGGTTCGGGTAGTATCTTGAAAAAATAATCGGGTTTTAATAAGGTTCGGGTTTTATGATTATTAATCGGGTTCGGGTACCTCAAATTTAGTAGGTACCCGCCTCGTTGACATTCCTAGGCCTACCTCTACGGCCTCTAGCACGTGCTCTCGCCCCTCTACCTTTGCGTGTAACTGGCATAATGCCTAACTTCCTGTATTATAGTAATTTATTAAGCTCAATCCATCACGGTATACACAATTATATCTAAACAAAAGCACAGTAATATGGGGATGTATATTCCTACGTTTTATTACTGACTCACATCAGACCAACTCAGCTTTGATACCAATCTCTGTCACTACCTTTTTTCATTCCCTTTAACCGAAAATCTCAATAAATTGTTTGGATTTTACTGTTTCCTTTCCCGTTCGTGAACAAACTCACCACACACAGTTGTGCTGTGAGTCAATAATAATCATCACTTACCATTCATTCACAATTTAATGAAATGATGTCATACATTCGCAGTTAATCATGTACTTATACAAAAAGAATCCTGTGTATATACCTTTCGAAAATGCAAGCAGTGGATGTCCAAAACGCAATGCCTCAGTCCTCACTGGGCTACTATGAACACTCTATAGGAGGGGGAAAATAGAGAGGGATGAGCCACCACACGCTAAGTAAGGCAATAATCCACGCATGGTAGATAACTACTCTATCTATATGTTGATAATGTTATGCATAAATCATTTATAATAGGAGCATGAGGAATAAAACGATGCCATATGAGTATACATATATATCATGTATCTAAAATCATGAAAATTGGCATATAAAACATGGAATATCAACATGTGAAAACACCTCATGCTCATTCTCATTAAACTCATAAAAAAAGGGCAATTCATTAAGAAACCTCCTTTTTAAATCACATTTGCAACCTCTTTTCTCCAGTATCAAAATCCCATTGAATTCAATTTCCAATCACGAACATCATCATCAATTCGCAAATAAAGTCCTCAAGGCTCGACCCCTCCCTTGGGTCTACCCCGGGACAGTCACAATCACACTTATAGATTAAAAACCATGTGGTAGTAGGTAAATAAAGCAACGAGACAAGTTAATATAACTCATACTCATAGACTATGTTGGCCAACTACGTCACATGTCATCCCAGACCACACGGATTCCAGTGTGCGGGGTATCATGCTGGAACAAAGGTGGGTTAGTTCTCCGCCAGACTTTCTCAAAACAAGTAACCACCACGCAGTACATCATACTCCATGTGATATACACGGAACATCGTACTCCGTGGACCCATAACAAGGTTGGGGGTGCCTGCCGTATGTCTTATCTACCCCATACCAAGTGTAACCTCTAGTCTTAAGTGCGCGTGGGAGTACTCTTAATACCAGGTCCTAGCCCCTCCTGGCCTTGGTCGCCCCTGTTGGGTTCCTTGATTCAGGTCTTAGCCCCTCACCCTCACCCGACTCAAGAGGTCTGTTAGGCCTATTGGGTTTCCTGAATGGATTATGTCAGGTCCTAGCCCCTCACCCCCACCCAACTCAAGAGGTCTGTTAGGCCTGTTGGGTTCCCTGAACACAAATCCGTATCACTCTCACCACCGCCTCATACATACCACAGTGTGAAAACCAGCGCGACCTACGCTCTAGCGCAAATTCATGCATCATAATAAATCACCTCATACGAGCAACGCTCTAGTACGACATTTATGCATAAAAATATGAAGAAACCATGTATGAGTATCGCTCCAGTATGGTTATATGCATATGAAAACCACTCAAAATCCACGTACGAGCGAAAGCTCCAATACGGTTTATAAAGCATCGTCATAGTTTCAAACCAAAGTGCGAGCTAAGCTCCAGCACGTTTCACACAATTGAAAATATCGAAATCCAGTGCGAGCGAGGCTCTGGTGCGATTTATGTCATACAAATATGATAGGTGGCTCATACACAATCAAACAATCTCAGCAACCGGGTTTAGCACTTCACAAATGCTTTTTCTACAACATTAATAAAACACTAGCCAGCCCATCTACAAGCTTGCTTAAAGCGAAGCAATTACGTTTTGTAAGACATCAAAACATTAGATTTATGCAATTATTAGCCTTATTATCCCATTTCATAGAATCCACTTCAAAACCAAAATCACACATATACTTATCATCATTCATGAATACTATCAATCATTTACTTAAGCAACCATGCATTTCATAAACACCCAATATTCACCCACAAGTTCAAAGTACGAACAGCTATCTCTATATACTCACAAAATTTCGTTACCTAGAATCACGATGCGTGATTCCACTTCCTTAAAGCTACTTACTCATACAGCTCAATTCGTTTCCAACGGACTCTTCAGGACTACATATAAATGAAATTTTGAATCATTTTAGCCCACTATAATCTAACTTTTCGGGTTTACTATAGTCGATTTGACCTATAGTCTCTATTAATGCTTGTGAGGCCTCGCTTTATTATTCTACTCATAACTTGAGTAGATGGATTCTCTTAGGCCTCTTAACTTATTATAAATCGCTATTAAATTGATATTAGGCTCATGGTTCACAAATTTCCCCAGTATGGCCTTTCATCAAACCTTACTTATACTCATCCTCATAAATTCACTAAACTCACTTTATAGCTTCATTTACCCATTTCATATCCGCTACATCACTCCAATAGCTACGTTAGCATACCCATAATTCATCAACTAATTTGACTTTCACTTTCTCACACTAGGTTCAATCCATTTTGTAGGTTACATTAGTTTCTAACACACCCTAGGTGTTTCCAACCATTCGTACTCATGCCAAACAACTCCAAAATCAATTAAATAGACAATGTACCAGACTTGGAGTGTTAGAATCTTACCAAATCCAATTTGTTTTCTTGCTCCAAATGTCAATGCCCTTTGCTTCTTCAATACCCTAATGTGGTTTTTGATTCCCAACTATGTTGTTCTCTTCCTTAAGATGAACAACTTTGCTTCTAATGGTCTCTCTTCAAATCTTACTAGAATGGGTGGATTTTAGAGAGAGAAAGTTAGGTTTTTGGGTTGAAAATGGAAGGGTGATGTTTTTCTCAAAATTTTCAAATTTTCAACACCCCTTTTATAGAAATAGCTTGAGGAGATCGATCTGTACTAAGAGAAGATCGATCTGGTCCCCTTAAATTCCTCTTTTTCATGGCATTTTAAGCATGAGATCAATCTGTCGAAGCTTGAGATCGATCTGCTCCCAAACAGAGAGCTAAGGAGATCGATCTATATACTTGAGGATCGATCTTTTCATTACAGAATGGTTAGAAGATCAATCTGGCCCCATTGGAGATCGATCTGCTCATTCCATTGCCCAAATAAGAGCATTCTGGCTCTTCCAGATCAATCTCTTATCCTATGAGATCGATCTGGCCTTCATATTTTCTAGATTTTCTACAGTTTTCCTACTGCAACTCACACCAAAACATCCTTAATCTACTGCCATGGCCATTTTCTCATCCATCCATCTTTATGACTTGAAAATGGCATCCATTCATACCTTATTCACATTGACACTTGTGTGCATTCCTTGTATATCCAAAGGTATACTATATAAAACCAAATGGAAGCATTTATATTCATGCAACTTCCTTCCATTTACCACACTACTCATTTTGAGTTCCAATCACATTTATCACTTATAAGAACTCATTTCTTCATATTCATACACAATGAAACTTGTATGTACATTACAAATCATATTACACATATGTACATTGAATCAATGGACTTACATCAATTACACTTTACATTACAAGTCTATTAGCATTCATTGATCCAATTACTCACGTTACAACTATACATGTACGGGGTCTCACACCGGCCACTTTTCGACCAGTTTAGGCTTACCCCTGCCAAACCTACACGTGTCGTAGCCGTGCGAAGTTGTTGAAAATGGAAGCCGACGAAGAACCAATTGGCAAAGCCTCTGAACCGGTTCAGCCAAGAAAATGGAGAAAATTCGATGATGCCTCGGGTTAAGGATAAATCGGTAAGCAATTGGGTTTGACCGTTTTAATTTTTAAAAACTTGTTTAAATTTATATTTGATCGAATTTGACCTAGTTTAAATATATAAATGTGTAGCACGACAATAGGAGACGAACGAGAGTTTTATTCAACCTCAATTTGTATATCAGCACGGAATCTCAGGTAAGTGAACCTTACTTGCTATGATTTATATAATTATTCGCGTTAAAATTTAATCGCATAAGTTACGAATTTATCGGGTATAAATTGCCTTTTATTTTGAAATTGAAAATCAAATGTCGTAACGAATTATGTGAATGATCTAAAGATGTATGCGGACCTTAGAGTCAATTTAAAATAGGGAAAAATCATGAATCAACTGGATTGAGAATATACTTGCTCTCTGCTTTGCAGACTGGGTAATAAACAATTATTACCCGGTCTTATCATAAAATTTGGTAAATCATCAGTATCCCAAATTAGGACCTCTGGACTATTGAAAATAAGATTTTAAGTCATTTTGACATGTTTTTGAAACTCACGATGATGTTGGAACAATAAAATCATTACCTGGCATTTCGTGAAAAATTTGGAAGCTTATACAGACTTTATCTGTATAATCTTATTTAAATTGAGCTTTGAACTAATCGAGCTATAGCTTATTTAGCTTTTACTTAGTGTTCTCGGACTTAAGCATAAATTGCCTTCTGTTTTAGTTGTGAGATGATTTCAGGAAACATGTTTTTTTTGAACATATTTCGTTTACGGATGATTTAGATATGTTATTTTCGATAGAGTATATAGAGACTTTCAGATCTATAACCAATGGTAACACCCTACTCTCCGGGGTAATTTTAGCCCACATATAACTATAATGAGAAAGTCTTTATCGAAATATAATTATGGGTGAGGCTTATATTCGCATGATCTGTCACGACCCTCAACTTACCAAAAATCGTCACAAATTTTTTGCTTTTCATACATTATTTATTTTTCATCCTTACCTTACCTCGATCGTGATCAGCTACAATCTAAACAGTTGGGCTGTGTGTCAATGACTACCTCATCCAACCATAACAATTTAATTTGCATTATAATTTATAAGTAAACACTTGTATAAATAAATCAGAGCTGTTGTTTACATGTGTTTACATTACTTTACATCCCCAATGGTTACATTCAAAATGCTACTGTGCTATGGTAAGTTTAGATACAAAATCTTACAAGTGTGTATACCTTTCGTGATGGGATGCAGTGTTATAAAAGAAACCTCGAGTCGCCCTCAGTCTATACTTAATGCTCTGTAGAGAGGGGAAAATAAGGGGGTGAGCAAACAACACACTCAGTAAGGCAATCATGCGAACAAGTAGATACTGCACTATCTACGTGATCATGATGCCATGCTCAAAACCATACAATTTCTCATTCACAACTCAAAAGGATTAAATCATGCTTGTGTTAATGGCATGTAAAGCAAGTCATGCTATTTAAACTCAATACACAAATCAAGTTCAAAGCATGGAAAACCATAATGCATCAGTGCACTTTAAAGCCATTATCACGCTTTCTCATCTCAATAAAATCAACACTTGTCAGGACTCAGCCCTTCCCTCGGACTGTCTTGACTCACAAAACATTTCAAAACATGGATTCATTCATAAATAAGAGACATGTGAGATAGCCAATATAACAGGAAAATATCCTCTAGCACTATGGCCATATCCTCTGTGATCCCAGGCTACACTGATCAGGTGTGCGGGGTATCACCTCTATCTGCTTCTGCACGAGAGGTGGGTCACGTCCAACCCATTGGTCCATAGTAGAATTAAATATCGTCTGAAGACGGCATATCATAATCTCAACATGGTACAACATACTCCATGCTACTTGCACGGTACAGCGTACTCTGTGGACCCATATCATCACATCATATCACACCACATCTCAATATGCACATGCAAGCCTATTTAATCGGTGTGACACCCAGTCTACCAGAAGCACCTAGTACGACTATCAATCATGTCATAAAACCAAGTGCGAGTAATCTCAAGCATGACAACAAGTATGTCGACATCTAATGTGAGCTATGCTCTAGCACCATGTCAAAACCAGTGTAAAAACTATGCGAGCTAAGCTCCAGCACAACATCATAGAAATCTATGTGAAAAACTAGTGCAAGCTAAGCTCTAGCACTCATACGTATAAAACACATCAAATCCCGTGCGAGTCCTGCTCTAGCACGCTTTTATTCTCATAAAATCCATATAGGTGGCCTAATTCTTTGCAAAGCATGGTTTTTAAACCAAATCAAATAATTTCTTATGCGAAGCATTTCAAATGTAAGCCAACCTACAAAACACTTGTTAAAAAGCAATAAATCAGGATTTTCAAAGCATCATGCTTTTGTTTTCATGAACATTTCATCAAAACCCAACTTTTTCCCTTTAAACACCCATTTCATTTCCTATTACCACAAGCATTCTAGAAAACATATTGGGCCCAAAATGCGCACAAATATCTCTAAGAGTCCACACAATTCCCTTACCTCGATTTACTCGGGGTGCGACTCTCTTCCTCTTAGCTTTTCGCGCTTTGGCTCAACTTGCTCCGGGTGTATCCTCAGGAGCTACAAATCATCCACCAATCACTTGAGTTAATGTTGCTAACTCACATTTTGATTTCAACTAGTCAATATATTTCATTGAGCCTATTTCGTTAAGTTTGGCCCATTTTTGCATTTGGCCATCATCAAACCATTTCCAACCAATTTATCTAGTAACTTACTTAGTTACTTATTTAGGACTTGATGTAAAATACTCTACCTTTACTCTCTCATTCATTTATGCATTTTACCCAATGCCTTAAATACACATTTTATGCTTTTTGGGTAAGTCTCACAATTCATTCCATAACATCTTCTTAACATCATACCCACAACACCATTATCACCTTAAGATATCCCATTCATCATTAATTCCAACACATTTCACTTTCTCACACTAACACATTTATAGGTTATAATTGTTCCATTGCATTCTAAATAGTTTCTACCATTAATATGCACACCAATCAACTCCAAAATCAATAACTAAACAAATAAACTTAGATTAGTGCATCAGAAACTCACCTAGATTGATTTCCTCCTTGCTCCAAATGGAAATGCTCCTTGTTCCTTAAATCCAACAAATGGGGAAATGACTGCAAGCTATGTTGTTCTTCTCTTTGATGTGAATAACTTTGCATCTAATAGCCTTCCCTCAAATCTTTATGAAAATGGGCGGATTTAGGAGTGAAAAGCTAGGTTTTTGGATTGAAAAAGTAAAAGAAATGGTTGTTCTCATGAAATGCAGATTTTAACTACTCCTATTTATAGAATTTCTTGATGAGATTGATCTGCATTAGGATAGATCGATCTTCCTTGCTTAAATTTCTCATTTTCACGACATTTGAAGGTAGGAGATCAATCTGTCAAGTGATTAAGATCGATCTGTCTCAGGCAGAGAGTTAAGGAGATCGATCTGGCTAGGGAGGAGATCGATCTGCTCCAACTCGAGAGCTAAGGAAATCGATCTACTTGCATTTAAAATAGATCTTCTCATTAGAGAATGTTTAGCAGATTGATCTAGCCCTATTGGAGATCGATCTGCCCTGTTTTATTGCTCGAATAAGAGCATTTTTAGCTCTTCTAGATCGATCTCCCATCGTATGAGATGATATGGCATTCGTATTTTCCAGATTTTGCTGCAGGTTTCTGCAGTAACTCACATAAAATAATCCTTAATTTGCTGCCATAGTCATTTTCTCATCCAACCTCCTCTAAGACTTGAAAATGACATTCATTCATACTTTATACACATAATGAAACTTGTACGTACATCACAAACTCTTATTACAAGTGTGTACATTGACTTTATTACATCACTTATGCTTCACATTACAAGTACATCACCATACCTATGAATTCATAATTACTTGGTCCAAAATCATCCATATTATAATTCCATTTACATATATACAAGGTTAAACATTATGGGGTCTCACATGATCTAACTATCTAACCCTGTGAATAAGATATCGAGTTAGTAGTTCCCTTTTAGGATGCCAGGAAGCATCATACAAGATAATTCTAAAACTAGAAAATTCTAAGTTAAATCCATAGCTGCAAGGCAGCATTCTATGAAGTAAATTTGAGTTCTTGAATAGAAATTAGATAATGGTTAAGAATTATAAGTGTGAAAGAATACATGATTGGAATATTGATAAGAATATAAAATCAATCAGTGTTCATTTAGGTGCGAAGTAGCACCATGAAGTACAAACTAACTCCGTAGATGCATGATAGCATCATATGGAATGAAATAAATCCTAAAACATAAATTGAAGAATGTTTCAAGGATTAGGTGTAATTGGTATGAGTGATGGATAAATGATCTTTGCGATACAAAGTAGGATCTTAAGGTACAAATTCATTTTCGTTGATGCGAGGAAGTGTCGTACAGGTTATCGGGTCCTAGAGTAAGAACTGAATGATGTTCAAGGATCCTAAATCATGTGTCAGGTAGTTCCTTTCATGATCTTTCAACTGTCTAGATCCATAGGTAACTACCTTCACATCCTGCAAAGTACACAGCCCAATCCCTGGTGTGATGCATCTGTATACACCGAGAATCCTCCTAAGCTGGTAGGAATGGTGAGAACTGGAGTAGTGGTCAATCAACGCTTAAGCTCCTCAAAACTCCTCTCACATGCCTCATTCCAACAAACTTAACATCCTTACGCATGAGGCGTGTCAATGGAGCAGCCAATCTGGAGAAATCCTCTACAAATCTCTGATAATATCCTGCCAATCCCAGAAAACTTCTGATCTCAATAACTGTCTTGGGTTGTTCCCACTGTACAACTACCTTTATCTTGGATGGATCCACGATACCCATCCTTCGACACAACATGCCCCAGAAATGAGATTTGTTCTAACCAAAATTACACTTGCTGAGTTTGGCATACAAGTCTTTCTCTCGGAGGGTCTGCAAAACTACTCTCAAGTGCTCCTCTTGCTCTACCCTGGACATGGAATAAACCAAAATATCATCTATAAATACAATCACAAAATTGTCCAGGTATGGCTTAAACACTTCATTCATCAATGCCACAAATGTTGTAGAAGCATTCGTCAATCCGAAAGGCATCACCAAAAACTTGTAGTGGCCATACCGAGTACAAAATTCTGTCTTGGGTACATCTCCACTCCTGATCCTCAACTGATGATACCCTGACAGTAGATCTATCTTAGAAAATACTTAGGCTCTCTGGAGCTGATCTAGCAAATCATCTATGCGTGGAAGGGGGTATTTGTTCTTAATGGTGGCCTTATTCAACAACCGATAATCTATAAACAGTTAGAGGCTCCCATCCTTCTTCTTTACAAACAATAACGGTGCTCCCCAAAGTGAGACACTCAGTCTTATAAACCCTTTCTCCAGCAACTCTTACAACTATTTCTTCAACTCTTCTAACTCAATTAGTGCCATTCTATATGGTGGTTTCGATATCGACTTGGCACCAGGCACTAACTCTATGCAAAATTTCATTTCCCTTTCAATTGGTAGTCCTGGTAATCCATCCGAAAAGACATTAGAATAATCTGCAATCATGGGGATATCCCTCAATTCTGGGTGTGCCTCATCTATATCAATCACGTAGGCAATGAACCCTTCACATCGTTCTTTCTACCGTTAGTATCGCAAGTTATTACATCAACATTCAACATAAACAAAGGAATTCATCTCTCAAATATCATATATTAGGGTTATACTGTTTCATTTAAAACAAACATACTATTTTCATATCATTTCTTTTCATCAAAGTTCACAATAAGATTGTCTAATCTTGAAAACATCAATATCTTAGCATGGCAATCCATAACAACATGATTGGTAGCCAACCAATCCACTCCCAATATTACATCAAAATCATTCATGTTCAATAAAATCAAATTGGCTATCATTTTTTTCCCTCTATCTTTAACTTACAATCTCTACATACATGCTCAGTCAATTGACTATCATTCATGGGTGTGGAAATCATCAACATTTTATCTAACAATATTGGTTTCACATGCTTCAATAATTTATGTGCAAAGGAAGGTGATATGAAGGAATGTGTTGCACCGGGATCAAATAATACCAATGCTTCTAAATCAAATATTAGGATGGTACCTTTAATCACATCCGTCGAAGCATACTCAGTGTCCTAATCCAATGCATGTACTCTTCCTCTGCTCATACCCACTGTCTGCTTCCCTTTCTCCTCAGCTGTGGCCTTCCTCCTCGGGGCAGTTGTCTCAACTGGAGATCTCTCTAGCTTCCTGCCCTTCTGCGGGGCAGCCTCAATTACCTCGGTACAGTACCTCGAAATATGTCTGGGCCTCCCGCACCTAAAACATGATACAGGGGATATCTGACATGGTCTAGTCCCATGGTATCTCCCACATCTCTACACTGATCGATAGTAGGTCGTGGTCCTCCAATAACCATACCCCTCGGTGCAGTTAAGGCCAGGTACATGGGAAGTCTAGCAACTCTCCCTTGTACCTCCTCGATCTTAGGTCTCTTCTCGAAAAACCTCTGGCCTTCCCTCTTGGTCTTTCTATCTATCCCGAATCTCTTTCGGTCTCTGTCTCTTCTGACACTAATCTTCCTAAGCTCAGAGGCATTCCACTCAAAATCTTGCTCGGATAACTGAGCCTTATGTACAGCCTCCTCATAGGTCAAAATGTCGAAGGGAGTTAGCTTAGTCTGGATGGCCAATCTCAATCCATCCATGAACTTTTGTATCTTTCGGGTCACACTACCCATCGTGTCCGGGTCATATGTATCCGAGGACATAAACTTGGACTCATACTCATCCACAGTTTGGTTCCCCTGAACCAGATTCATGAATTCCATCCGTAGTTTCCTCTGTGTGGTAGCTGGAATGTACTATCTCCTGAAGGCCTCCATATATATCTCCCATGAGATCTCAAAGTGTTTGGCCCTCAAAATAACCTCGGTGGACCTCTACCAATGTTCGGCCTCACGGTAAATGCTACCTTCTCAGCTGAAGTGCATCAAAAAAACCTATACAGTTTCTTCATCTCATACACCTAGTCCTCTGTAATAACCGGGTCCTTCACCCCTCTGAACACTAGGGGTTTTAATGCTTGGAACTCTCACAGTCTGCTCAAGTCACAGTCATAACCTAAATCACTATCGCTCTGCTGTGGAGCAATAGGAGAATCTGTATCCTGTACTGGAGGTGTCATTGTCTTAGTAGCCTGAGGTCTCTCAGCCTCTATAGCTGCCCGTCCAGTCATAGGCTGTGCTA
The DNA here is from genome assembly GCA_033439115.1 of Firmiana major. Classification (NCBI taxonomy): domain Eukaryota; kingdom Viridiplantae; phylum Streptophyta; class Magnoliopsida; order Malvales; family Malvaceae; genus Firmiana; species Firmiana major. The sequence continues at coordinate 39,234,398 of CM065895.1, forward strand.
CGAGACCTTGTCTATCGTCGGTACCCAATGCTTGCATGACTATCTCCACCAAATTCTCAATACTCCACTCTATCCTAGCGAAGCGTGTCTCTGTATCTACTCTCTCAGCAGGGTTATGTGGAGCCTGATCAGTCTGTGGCTCCGTACGGCTCTCAGGCCTACCTTTATGGCCTCTAGCACGTGCCCTCACCCCTCCACCTTGGTGTGTAATAGGCATAGTGCCTAACTTCCTACACGAAGATCATTTATTAAGCTCAGTCCATCACAGTATACACAGTTATATCTAAACAAAAGCATAGTAATATGGGGATGTACTATTCCTACATTTTATTACTGACTCACATCAGGCCAACTCAGCTCTGATACCAATCTCTGTCACGACCCATTTTCATTCCCTTTAACCGAAAATCACTATAATTTTTTTACGATCTACTGTTACTTTACCGGTCGTGAACAAACTCACCACATATAGTTGGGCTGTGAGTCAATAATAATCACCACTTATCATTTATCCATAATTAATAAAAACGATGTCATGTATTTAAAATTAAATCATTCACTTATACAGAACATGTTTACTGACATCTACATCCCCCATAATTACAACTCAATCATTACTATGCCATTACATTGTTTAGATACAAAAAGAATCTTGTGTATATACCTTTCGACGATGGAAGCAGCGGATGTCCAAAAACACAATGCCTCATGTGAGACCCTGTATATGTATAATTGTATATATGTACATAGAAATGTAAATGGAGTTATACTATGAATTCATAAGTTAAGTATATTTGATGTAAATGCATAAGTTAATGTACGCACTTGTAATAAGAGTTGTGATTGTACGTACAAGTTACATTATGAATGAGTATAAAGAAATGGACTTAAACATGTGGAGAATGTAGGTAAAATAGAATATGAGTAGTGTGGTAAAATGGAAGGAAGATTTACATAAGTTGTGCACTTTCATTTAGTTTATATCATGGACCATTGGCTATACAAAGATTCTACACAAGTTTTAATGTGTATGAAGTATTAGTGGATGTCATTTTCAAGTCTCAAAGATGATTGGATGAGAAAATGATTATGACACCAAATTAAGGATGTTTTGGTATAAGTTTACTACAAAAAAATTGTAGAAATTTTAGGAAATATGAAGTGCAGATCGATCTCATTAGATGAGAGATCGATTTGGAAGAGCCAGAAAGCTCTTATTTGAGCAAAGGAATAGGGCAGATCGATCTCCAATGGGGCCAGATCGATCTCCTAAACATTCTGTAATGAAACGATCGATCCTCAAGCCTACAGATCGATCTTTTTAACTCTCTGTTTAGGAACAGATCGATCTCAAGCTTCGACAGATCGATCTCATGCTTAAAATGCTGTGAAAAAGAGGGATTTAAGGGGACCATATCGATCTCCTCCTAGTGCAGATTGATCTCCTCAAGCTATTTCTATAAAAGAAGTGTTGAAATCTGAAAATTTCAAAAAACACATCACACTTCCATTTTCAACCCAAAAACCTAACTTTGTCTCTCTAAAATTAGCCATTTCCAATAAGATTTGAAGAGAGACCATTAGAAGCAAAGTTGTTCATCTTGAGGAAGAGAACATCATAGTTTGGAGGCATTTACCTATTTGTTGAATTGAAGGAGCAATGGGCATTTCTAATTGGAGCAAAGAGGAAATCCAAAGAGATAAGTTTCTAGTGCACAAATCCCAGTACATTTGTCTAGTTGATGATTATGAAGTTGATTTGGGTGTGCACATTGTGGGTAGAAACTATCTAAAATGCATGGGAATGATCATGACCTAGAAATGGTCTAGTGTGAGAAAGTGTAATGTATGGAGATTAATAATGAATGAGATATGTAGAAGTTAATAATAGTGTTGTGGTATGATTTTAAGATGTTGTTAATGGATAAATTGTGAGATTTACATAAAAGGGGTAAAATATGGATTAAGGCATTGGTAAATGCTAAGATGCGTTATATTGACTAATGAGGTCAAATGTGAGTTAACAACTTTAACTAAGTGGTTTGGATGATTGAATTGCAACTTTCGAGGCTACGTCGGAACGAGTTGAGCCAAGAGCGTGAGAAGCTAAGAGGAAAAGAGCCACACCAAGTAAATCGAGGTAAGGGAATTATGTGGACTCTTAGAGGTATCTGTGCGTAATTTGGGCACTTAAATGATTTGCTAGAATGCATGAGATATTAGGAAATGAAATTAGGTGATTGATGGGCAAAAGTTAGGTGTTTAAGAAATGTGCATGTAAACAAAATCATATTGCTTTGAAAGTCATGTTTTATTGCTTTTTAGCAAATGATTGGTAGGTTGGCTAACATTTGAAATGATTTACAAAAGAAATGAGTTGTTTTGGTTTGTTAACCATGCTTTGCAAATATTTGAGCCACCTATATGATTTTCGTGAGAATGAAAGCGTGTTAGAGTGTTACTCACATGAGATTTGACATGTTTTATACACATGAGTGTTGGAGCTTAGCTTGCACTAGTTTTCACATGGATTTCATACTAGTTTTGGCATGGTGCTTGGAGCTTATCTCGCACTAGATGCCCACCTTGCTTGTTGTCGTGCTTGGAAATTTGGATAGACTGGGTGTCACTTCGATTAAATAGGCTCGCATGTGCATTGTTTTTACATGATTGATTAGCCGTGTTAGGAACTTCGAGTAGACAAGAGGTCGTACCGATTAAATAGGCTCACATGTGCGATTTGAGATGTGGCTTGATATGATGTGTTAATTGGGTCCACGTAGTACGTTGTACCGTGCATGTAGCATGGAGTACATTGTACCATGTTGAGATTGTGATGTGTCATCTTCGAACGAGATCTGCTATGGATGGACGGGCAGGATTTGACCTACCTCCCGTGTGGAAGCAGATAGTGGTGATATCCCGTACAGCTGATCTATGTAGCCGGTATCACAGGTTATGGCCATAGACCTTGAGGTTATTACCTATTATTGACTTGCCTGTCTCATATGTCTAATGTTTTGTGAATAAATCCATGTTTGAAATGATTTGTGGGTCAGGACGGTCCGAGGGAGGGACTGAGACCTGACAAGTGTGGACTTGTTTCGAGATATCGATGTTAATGGTTTTTAAAGTGCACAAATGCGTGATGTTTAATGCCATGCTTTATTGTGAAAAATGCATGATGGTTAATGCCATGCTTATTTGAGAAAACGCATGATTGGTAATGCCATACATTATTGTGAATTATGCATGATGATTTATACCATGCCTTGAAATGAAGTATGCACTTGATTTTAATAGCATGAATGCTTTACATACCATTAACACAATCATACACTCATGTTTTGAGTTTAAATGATGAACAAAATGCTTTTGAGTATGGCATCACGATCACGTAGATTGTGCAGTGTCTACCTGTTCACATGATTGCCTTATTGAGCGTGTGGTTTGCTCACCCCCTTATTTTCCCCCTCTCTACAGAGATTTGAGTATAGAGTTAGCGTGACTGGAGGCGTTCCCTTTTGGTAATCCACTGCATCTCATCATGTAAGGTATACACACTATTGTAATTTTATATCTAAACTTACGATAGCACAATAGTATTTTGCATGTAACTATTGGGGATGTAAAACAATGTAAACACATGTAACAACTCTGATATATATATATATATTTATACAAGTGTTTACTCATAAATAATATACAAATTGAATTGGTATGGTGGAGTGAGTTAGACGTCGACACACAGCCCAACTATTGAGGATAATTACTGTTCACGACTAAGGGAAGGATGAATAATAAATTATGCTTGAAAATGCAAAAAATTTGTACGTATTTTGGTAAGTTGAGGGTCGTGACAGAAGTTGGTATTAGAGCTTCAGTTGGTCTGACATGTGTCGTGTCTAAAATACTTAATAAGTTGGAAAATTACATCTGCATGTTACTATGTTTCTTTAGATACAAATTGTGTGTGTGTCGATGGGTTGACTAAGTAATTGGTTGTGAATGTAGGGAATTGAGTAATTATGCCTAATACCAGTCGCGACAGAGGGATGAGAGCACAGGCTCGAGGCCGTAGAGGTAGGCCTGGGGGTAATGTTGAGCCAAAAACACACGAGGTTCAGGATGATATTGAAGTGGAGGCTGAGGTTGAGCACGCTCCATAGGGTACAGAGGAGAGGCCCGAGAGTACTGAGGCTTCCTTCGCGAGGATTGAGTAGAGCATTGAGATGATATTGGAGTCGGTCACCCAATCCTTACCTGGAGTTGGCGGTAGATGGAGTCTCGCTACACAGGGTGATGCCGAGCAGGCGACAGCTCCTGAGACATGGGCAAGGGAAGCCCAGAGACCTCAGACGACAGATACCCCACCTGCACAGGATATGCCTACTCCTGTTGCTACGTCAGGCATTAGAGGTTGGTGATACGGTTGTGATTTGGATAGACTGCAACAGTTCCAAAAGTTTGGACTGTCGTCTTTTAGTGAAATTAAGGACCCAGTGGTAGTTGAGGAATGGATTAGTGAAATCGAGAAGTTGTATGGGTTCGTCGAGTGCACTACAGTGTTTACCACTTTTATACTGAAGGGATCAGCAGAACATTGGTGAAAATCCACCAAGCCTATTTTGAGAGCCTAGCATACTGAGATCAGCTGGGATATATTTTTGGAGGCCTTCCGGAGACAGTACATTTTGGATATCGCACAACGGAAGATGAGAATGTCATTTTTAGGACTGACCCAAGGGAGCAGAACTGTGGATGAGTATGAGACGACCTTTATATCCCTGGGAAGGTATGATCCCAACGCTATGAGTAATGAGGTCGAGAAGATCCAGAAGTTTGTAGATGGATTGAGACTGACCATTAGGTCTAGACTGGTTCTTCTGGATATATCGACCTATGAGGAGGCAGTGTGCAGGGTGCAATTATGTGAACAAGATGTTGATAGAATTGCTCACAGTTTGAAAAGGTTGGTAAGATGATGGACAGTGATAAGAAAGGATTAGTGATGGATAGAGGCTTCAGTTATAAGGGAAGCAAGAGGTTTGCTGGAAAAATGCCAAGGATCGAGGAGATTCGGGAGAGGACAGTTAATACTCTTATGTATCTGGCCATTGCTCCAGCTAAGGGAATTGTGATTGGAGGGCCATGACCTACGATAGAACACTGTGGCAAGTGTGGTAGGTACCATGGTACTCGACCATGCTATGAACCTCAAGTAGTATGCTATAGATGTGGGAAGTCAGGGCACATAATCAGAGATTGCCCAGAGATGACAGAGAGAGCCCCACAGAGGGGTAAGGAGCTAGAGAGAGCTCCAGTCGAGATAGCTACACCGAGAAGGAGGGCTACAGCTGAGGAAAAGGGGAAGCAAGCAGTGGGTGTAAGTAGAAGGTGAGTGCACGCGCTGGACCAAGACACTGCGAATCAGTCATCGGATATGGTAAAAGGTACCATCCAAATCTTTGATTAAAAAACTCATGTACTGTTTGATCTTGGTGCCACACATTCCTTTATATCGCTATCGTTTGCATGCAAATTGTTGAAGCATGTAAAACCCACATTGCTTGATAAGATGTTGTTGATATCTACCCCTATAAATGATAGTCAATTGACTGAGCATGTATATAGAGATTGTAAGATGAGGATAGGAGGTAAAGAAATGGCAGCCGATTTAATTTTACTAAATATGGGTGATTTTGATGTAATCCTATGGATGGATTGGCTGGCTGCAAATTATGTTGTTATGGATTGTCATGCAAAAACTTTGATGTTTCCAAAGATAGACAACCTTATAGTAAATTTTGTGAAATGAAGTTAAAGAACATGATTATTGTAAGTATGATGAGAACAATCTTGATACATGATGTATGAAAGATAAATCTGTTTATCAATCTTATGAGTGAATCTGATGATTTATGATTACTAATGGTGGAAAGAATAATGTGAAGGGTTCCTCGCTTATGTGATTGAGAGAGATTAGGCACGTCCGGAATTGGGAGACATTCCAGTGGTTAAGGAATTTCCAGATGTCTTTTCAGATGAATTACCAGGGTTACCTCCAGATAGGGAGATGGAGTTTGGTATAGATTTGGCACCTGGTACAGAGCCAATATCCAAGCCATCGTACATAATGGCTCAAGTTGAGTTGGACGAGTTAAGGAAATAATTACAGGAGTTACTAGAGAAAGGGTTCATCAGTGTCATGCCCTGCTTTCGGGAACCCTTCTATCCATACATTCTCTACTACGGTTGGGCTGTGAGAAGATGCAATTACTAAAAATTTATTCATTTACAGCGGAATATTTAAAACTTTAATTCACACTCCCAGGTGTGTGTGTAAATACACAAAATTAATTGTATAAATACCATGTGCTTACATATCATCCCCATAATACTGTTTACAATTCCAAGATGTAACTGTGCGATACAATATATTAGATACAAAATACTTGTGTATACAAATCTTATACCTTTGTGGATTGTGGGAGCTGTTTAACACAAAAGATCTAGAGATCACCGCTCTCTTACTTCTCAGTACCTGGAGGGGAAAAATAGTGGGATGAGCAAACCATGGCTCAGTAAGGAAATGTATGCTAGCAGGTAGATATCGTACTACCCACATAGCCCATCCATGCATAAACCAAAACCATGTTTTCGTTATAAATGGAAATATCATACGAACAATGCATTTAAACACATATTACTCAATAGCATTTTCGTGTAAATCAAATGTCAAACTTCCATTTAAAACATGCTCATAAATAGTGCCCTCATGGCACGAATGTGAAATCAGAGATTTATTAAAACACAAAATCTCTTTCACTATTTAAAATCATTCTTTCTCGCAAATCTCTTTCTTTTCTGAGATTGTCTCTGTTTCTCAAATCTCTGAGACAGGCATGGAATTTTCGGCAATCAAATATCCACGACATATGGCCACAGTCAGTGATCCCAGGCCTCACTGATCGGGTGTGCACAGGGTATCACTTCGCCTGAAGGGGGATGGGTCAGTCCTACCCTCCGGCTCATCTTAATCCACCTCATCTCCTCATATACTCACGGTGAAGATACGTCGTGTGTCATCTACGCGATACTCGTACTCACGTGCACCCAGCACAGTACATAGTATACCAACGGGTGACTACACTATTCTACGTACGACCGTGGACCCAAGTCCATACTCCAACTCCGATGGACTTTTTATCCTTAAACCATGTCTCATATACCAGGCGAGCAAGCAGCGTGACACACAGTCAACGCAAAGCTCCAGCGCGGTATGATCTATCGTTAAGGCCCAGCCCGTTCAATTGGCCGTCGGTTGGTATCCCCTTAGGTCCCAGACCCCCAGGTTTACCTTAACTCAACAAAACAGGTGCGAGCAAAGTTCTCGCACTTTCTCAAAACCCTCGTGCGAGTTAAAACTCCCGCACGGTACATCAAGGCATTAAAACGGGTGTGAGCTAGCGCTTCAACACCAAATCTCATCTCAAAACTGATAGATGGCTATTTTCTCTTTTAAAACTCAAAACACGTTTATTCATACAGCATGCCTCTTCATGCTAAAACATGTAAAATTAGCCAACCTATCATCAACATTTCTCAATCATCAATAACAATGTAAAATCGAGAACATCATTGAAAACATGCATATCATGCTATTTCCTTACCCTATCCCATTTCTCAATACATATATACATCATAGTACTTTTCATACTTCTACATCATCTCATAGGATTATAATATCGTACTAGTCCTAGTAATATATCTACGAAATTGCTGTAATTACGTACGAACATCTCTATAGCTAACACACAGTCCCTTACCTCGTTTTACTTGTGTGCAACTATCCGCCTTTATGCTTCTTGCGTTCTCATCTCGACTTGTTCCGGCGTATCATCTGAAACTGAAATTCATCCATCAACATTTGAGTTAATGTTTCTAACTCTTATTCAACTAAGCATTTATCCAATGCCCTAATTACACATTTTTACCCTTTATGGTAAATCTCCCAATTTATCCTAATATCGACATGTCCAAATCATTCTCACAACATGTCCATCCACTCAAGATATCTCATTCATCATAAACACTCCCACACTCCACTTTCTTACACTTGACTATTTCTAAGTTATATTCATTTCATACCATCCTAGGTAGTTCTATCCACAATATGCACACCCAAATATCTTTATAAGCATTAACTAAACCAATGTACTTGGATTTGTGCATTAGAACTTACCTCATTGGATTTCCTCTTGCTCCAATTAGGATTGCCCTCTATTTCTTCAATCCATCAAATGGGGAAATGCCTCTAGACTATGTTGTTCTTCTTTTTGTTGTGAACAACTTTGTCTCTAATAGCCTCTCCTTAAATCTCACTGAAAATGGCTGGATTTAGGAGTGAGAAACTAGATTTCTTGGAGTTGAAGTGAAAAGGAAGTGTTTGTCCCGAAATTCTGATGATCCAACTGCTCCCATTTATAGTTTTGACTTGATGAGATCGATCTTCCTTGGGTGGAGATCGATCTGTTCCTCTAAAATCCCTCTTTTCTAAGACGTTTTAAAGGCAGGAGATCGATCTGTCGAGACTGGAGATTGATCTGCTTTCAAACAGAAGCTTAAGGAGATCGATCTGGTCTTAGGGGAGATCGATCTGCTTCCAACCCGAGAGCTAAAGAGATCGATCTGCTTCCTTTGGAGATTGATCTGCTCCCTCCCATTACTCACATAAGAGCATTCTGGCTCTCCCAGATCGATCTCTCATCCTATGAGATCGATCTGGCTTTCACAAATTCCAGATTTCCTGCAGTTTTTCTGCAATAACCCTTACCAAACACCCTTAATTTGCTACCATGATCATTTCCTCATTCATTCATCTTTGAGACTTGAAAATGGGATCCATCCTCACTACATACACATTAAAACTTGTGTAAAATCTTTGTATGACCAAATATATACGATATTACTCGAATGGAAATATACACTTATGTAAATCTTTCCTTCCATTTTACTATACTACTCATATTCCATTTCGATCACATTCTTCTCGTTTTAAGTTCATTTCTTCCTACTCATTCATAATGTAACTTGTACGTATAATCACAATTCTTACTACAAGTGCGTACATAATCTTATAAACTTACATTGCATATACTTCATATTACAATACATCTTCTTACTTATGATTTCATCTACATTCCCATGTTCCTATATACAGCTATACATGTACGGGGTCTCACAATCAGGCCGAGCGTCTCACCTTGGGGAGCACCGGTTCTATTTGTAAGGAAGAATGATGGAAGCCTCCAACTATGTATAGATTACCGGTTGTTGAATAAGGACACCATCAAGAATAAGTATCCTTTTCCATGCATCGATGATTTATTGGATCAGCTTAAGGGAGCGTAGGTCTTTTCCAAGATAGATCTGAGATTAGGATACCATCAGTTAAAGATAAGAGGTGGAGATGTACCCAAGACAGCTTTTTGCACCCGGTATGGACATTATGAGTTTATAATAATGCCATTCGGGTTGACGAATGCTCCCGCAGCTTTTATGTTGTTGATGAATGAGATATTCCACCAGTATTTGGATCGATTTGTAATTGTGTTTATTGATGATATAGTAGTGTACTCAAGATCTAGAGAGGAGCATGAGAGGCATCTAAGGATAGTGCTACAGACCTTTCGAGAGAAGAAGTTGTACGCAAAACTCAGTAAGTACAACTTTTGGTTAGAACAGATCTCTTTTATGGGTCACATAGTATCGAATGATGGAGTATCAATGGATCCATCTAAGATTGAGGCCGTAGTTCAGTGGCAGAGACCCTAGACAGTGACAGAGATCAGAAGTTTTCTAGGTTTAGCTGGGTATTATCAAAGGTTTGTAGAGGGATTTTTGAGGTTAGCTGCTCCTTTGACACGTCTCACAAGTAAAAATGTAGAGTTTATATGGGATGATAAGTGTGAGGAAAGCTTTAAGGAGTTGAAGAGGAGGTTAACTACAGCTCCGATACTCACCATTCCTATCAGCTCAGGAGGTTTCTCGATGTATGCAGATGCTTCACACCTAGGACTGGGCTGTGTATTGATGCAGGATGCGAAGGTAGTAGCTTATGGATCAAGACAGTTAAAGGATTATGAGAGGAACTACCTGACCCATGATTTGGAGTTGGCAGCGGTGGTGTTTGAACTAAATATGGCGCCACTATCTCTATGGTGAGAGATTTCAGATCTACACAGATTATAAGAGCCTTAAGTACCAATTCTCGTAGAAAGAGTTGAACATGAGACAGAGGAGATGGCTCGAGCTGTTAAAGGATTATGATTGTGAAATCCTATACCACTCGGGCAAACCAAATGTGGTTGCTGATGCATTGAGTAGGAAGCATCTCGGGATGGTATCATTTATAATGATTAGGGAACACGAACTGTTGGAATAGTTCACAAACCCCAGTTTGGATGTGACCCCACCCAGTGCTGATAGTGGATTTATGATAGCTAGCCTACAATTAGAACTGGATCTGGTAGATCGAATCTGATAGGCTCAGCGAGTTGATCAGTAGTGCAGTGGTATTGTCAGGCTGATATAGAGGGGTACAGACACAAACGTTGGGTTGAGTTCGGATGGATTGTTGAGGTTCGAGGTAGGATATATGTCCCTGATGATGCAAAGATCAGAAGATTGATCTTGATAGAGGCTCACTCATCGAAGTATATGATACATCCAGGGAGTACCAAGATGTATCAAAACCTTCGAAAGGTTTATTGGTGGTCTGGGATGAAAAAGCACATTATTGAATATGTTGCTAAGTGTCTCATTTGTCAGCAGGTGAAGGTAGAGAATCAGAAGCCTGCAAGGTTATTGTAGCCTCTACCAATATCGACATGGAAGTGCGAGCATGTCACCATAGATTTTGTGATGGGATTGCGGAGGACCCGGAGAGGTCATAATGCCATATGAGTGATTGTGGATCGGATCGGTTGACGAAATCAGCATATTTTCTAGCTATGAGAGCTACCGATACTCTGAGCCAGTTAGCAAACCAATATGTGCGTAAGATAATGAGGCTACATGGAATTCCAGTGAGCATTATTTCTGATAGGGATGCCCGTTTCACTTCCTATTTCTAGGAACGTTTTTAGGAAGCGATGGGGACCCAGTTGAGTTTTAGCACCGCGTTTCATCCTCAGACAGATGGTCAGTCAGAGAGGACTATACAGACCCTGGAGGATATGTTGAGAGCGTGTGCATTGGATTTTGGAGGCTCTTAGGATGACCATTTGCCACTTGCAGAGTTCGCCTATAATAACAGTTTTCATACGAGTATCGGGATGGCACCATATGAGGCATTGTATGGGCGTAGATGTCGTTCCCCTATTGGATGGGAAGAGGTTGGTGACAGACAAATTTTTGCTCCCGACTTGGTTAGACAAGCCTCTGAGGATGTCCAATTGATATGTGAGAGGTTACGGACAGCTCAGAGCAAGCAAAAGAGTTATGCTGACAAGAGACGGAGACCACTAGAGTTTGATGTGGGTGAGTCAGTGTTCTTGAAAGTTTCTCCTTCGAAGGGAATTATGAGATTCGGGAAGAAGGGAAAGTTGAGCCCTCAATATATAGGGCCATTTGAGATGCTTGATAGAGTGGAGATAAGGCGTATAGATTGGCATTGCCACCAGAGTTGGCAAGTGTGCATAACGTCTTCCACGTATCCATGTTGAGGAAGTATCACCCGGACCCGACACATGTAATAAGGTATGAGCTTTTGGAGCTCAATGAAGGTATGACGTATGTTGAGAAGCCGGTTCAGATATTAGACAGGAAAGATAAAGTGTTAAGGACAAAAACAAATCCCTTGGTGAAAGTCCTTTGGCAACATCACACTGTGGAAGAAGCCACATGGGAATTGGAGAGTTTGATGCTGGAGAAGTATCCCGAGTTATTCACGGATTAAATTGGTTCTAATTTGGAGGACCAAATTTTCTAAGTGGGGGAGAATGTGAGACCTTGTATATGTATAATTGTATATATGTACATAGAAATGTAAATGGAGTTATACTATGGATTCATAAGTGACGTATATGTGATGTAAGTCCATAAGTTAATGTACACACTTGTAATAAGAGTTGTGATTGTATGTATAAGTTACATTATGAATGACTATGAAGAAATGGACTTAAACATGTGGAGAATGTGGGTAAAATAGAATATGAGTAGTGTGGTAAAATGGAAGGAAGATTTGCATAAGTTGTGCCCTTCCATTTGGTTTATATCATGGACCATTAGCTATACAAAGATTCTACATAAGTTTTAATGTGTATGAAGTATTAATGGATGTCATTTTCAAGTCTCGAAGATGATTGGATGAGAAAATGACTATGGCACCAAATTAAGGATGTTTTGGTATAAGTTTACTGCAGAAAAACTGTAGAAAATCTGGGAAATATGAAGGGCAGATCGATCTCATAGGATGAGAGATCGATTTCGAAGAGCCAGAAAGCTCTTATTTGAGCAAATGATAGGGCAAATCGATCTCTAATGGGGCCAGATCGATCTCCTAAACATTCTATAATGAAAAGATCGATCCTCAAGCCTATAGATCGATCTCCTTAGCTCTCTGTTTGGGAACAGATTGATCTCATGCTTAAAATGTCGTGAAAAAGAGGGATTTAAGGGGACTAGATTGATCTCCTCCTAGTGCAGATCGATCTCCTCCAGCTATTTCTATAAAATGAGTGTTAAAAATATGAAAATTTCAGAAAAAACATCACCCTTCCATTTTCAACCCAAAAACCTAACTTTCTCTCTCTAAAATCAACCATTTCCAGTAAGATTTGAAGGACCATTAGAAGCAAATTTGTTCATCTTGAGAAAGAGAACAACATAGTTTGGAGGCATTTACCCATTTGTTTGATTGAAGGAACAAGGGGCATTTCTAATTGGGGCAAAGAGGAAATCCAAAGAGGTATCTTTCTAGTACACAAATCCAAGTACATTTGTCTAGTTGATGATTATGAAGTTGATTTGGGTGTGCACATTGTGGGTAGAAACTATCTAAAATGCATGGGAATAATTATGACCTAGAAATGGTCTAGTGTGAGAAAGTGGAATGTATAGAGATTAATGATGAATGAGATATGTAGAAGTTAATAATAGTGTTGTGGTATGATTTTAAGATGTTGTTAGTGGATAAATTGTGAGATTTACTAAAAGGGGTAAAATGTGGATTAAGGCATTGGTAAATGCAAAGATGAGTTATATTGACTAATGAGGTCAAATGTGAGTTAACAACTTTAACTCAAGAGCACAGTGTCTTCAGTGTGCAGATAATATAAGAATTTAACCTCGAGAACAGAGTACTCCCCTTTCTGATGATGATGAACAACTGAAGCTTGATTGAAAGCATAATACTAGAAAAGAAACCTGCAACACAAACAAAGGAAGAAACAACAGAAAAGAAAAAGAAAAAGAACTATATACAAAGTGAAAAGAAAAACACAACCACTTCAAATGCAGCTGAAGAAGACAACACTTAGCAGCAGGGCGAAGAGTAAGAGGATTAGTCAGAATGGTGATAGAATGTTAACAGTTAAATCCTCTTGAGCTCTATCTACTTCCCTCATTCTTTCAGATTTTATATGGTCAAGCCTTATGTCCTCCTCAATCTCCATCTTAAAACATTCTTGAGAGTCATCAGGGAGCTTCAAAGGTTTGAAAACATTAAACTTCACTTCCTGATCTAGGACTCTCATAGTTAACTCCTCCTTTTGTACATCAATTAAGGTTCTACCAGTAGCTAGGAAAGGTCTGCCTAGTATAATGAGGACTTCCCTGTCTTCCTCCATGTCCAACACGATAAAATCCGTAGGGAAAATAACTTGTCCACCTTTACTAAGACATCCTCAATGACCCCCTTTGGATATTTAATTGATCGATAAGCCAACTGGAGGGTCACTGTGATGGGCTTGGCATCCCTTATCCCTAACTTATGATAGATAGACAATGGCATTAAATTTATACTAGCTCCTAAATTGTACAGGGCTCTACCAAAGAATAAATTTGCAATAGTGCATCGTATGGTAAAACTTCCGGGATCCTTGAGCTTGGGGGTAATTTCCTCTGGATAATGGCACTACATTCCTCAGTTAAGGCCACCGTCTCATAGTATTCCAATATCCTTTTCCTAGAGAGGATATCCTTCAAAAACTTCACATAACTTGGCATTTGCTCTAAAGCATCTGCCAAAGGAATGTTGATGTGAAGTTTCTTAAAAACCTTAAGAAATTTAGCAAATTGTTGTTCAAGCTTTTGGTTTTGAAACCTCTAAGGAAAAGGTACTGGTGGTCTAACCGGATGGGATGTAGTGGAAACTTGTGTAGCATCAGAGGGCGAGGAAGGCTGTGAAGTAGAAGAAGGTATAGATGAAGAAGCACCTAGCTTTGATTATTTTGCAGCTTGATCCTGATGTTCTTGTTCTTTCAGAGCTGCTTCATTAGAACTTAAGAATTCTTCAACTATGTACTGTTCAGGTTGGGACTTAACTTGTGGATCATCATCTAGCTCTCTGTCGCTCCTAAGCGTAATGGCTTGCACATGTTCCTTACCCTCCTTTTGCCTAATAGGATTGGCTTCGGTGTTACTAGGAAGGGTCCCTTGAGGACGCTGACTAAGAGCATTCGCTATTTGTCTTACCTGAACCTCTAAGTTCTTAATTGAAGCTGCTTGATTTTACAAGATTGTTGTAAGCATTTCCTCAAGCGAGGGCTTCTTTTCAGCTGTTGGTAAGTGCTGAGGTTGTGGTGGTGGTAGTGGTTGATGGTATTGAGGTGGATGATGCTGAAAATGAGGTGGGGATGGTTGATGGTATGGAAATGGATATTGCGCCTGTGGTGGTACATGAACCGGTGGAGCTTGAAAACTAGGGGGTCCTACAAGTCTAGAGCTGGAAGTTTGCCCTTGGTTTTGGCTCTAGGAGAAGTTAGGATGGTTCCTCCACCCTGGGTTTTAGGTGTTTGACAAGGGGTTGTTCTGTTGCTTCTGAAGTGGAGCAACATACTGAACCAATTCTATGTTAAGTGGACACCTATCTACAGAGTGGGTACCACTACACAGATCGCATGAAAGGAAAGGACTTTGGACAGAATAAATCGAATTAGGACTGGTAGAAGGATTATGCTAGGTACTGAGCGACTCTACCTTCTTCGTAAGATTAGCAATTTGAGAGGTCAAGGTAGACAGTGTGTCGAGCTCATAAATACCCACTGACTTCTTTGGCAATTGCCTCTCCGAGGACCATAGATAGTTGTTAGCTGCCATCTTGTCCAAGAGCCGGTAAGCTTCCTCCTTTGTTTTACACATTAGCGCTCCACCTGGAGCAGTGTCAACAATGGTCCTATTTTGGCTTGTAAGTCCGTTGTAGAAGGTCTGGACTTGCAACCATAATGGTAGGCCATGGTGAGGGCACTTCCTAAGAAGCTCCTTATATCTTTCCCATGCTTCGTAAAGAGATTCAGAGTCATACTGGGCAAAGGAAGATATATTACTACGGAGTTGGGCCATTTTAGAGGAAGGGAAAAACTTAGATAGAAATTGATGGGCTAACTCGTCCCATGTAGAAATGGATCCTGGAGGCAGGGAGGTTAACTAGTGTCTCGCCCTATCCCTGAGTGAGAAGGGGAATAATCTAAGCCTAAGTGCATCATTAGATAATCCACTATGTTTGAACGTGTTGCACAAGTCCAGGAATTGCCTAAGGTAAGCATGTGGGTCACCGTGCGAAAGCCCACTGAACTGCAATGAAGTCTGGATCATCTGGAGGATGGAAGGCTTAATTTCAAAATTGTTTGCATGGACAGCTGGTGGCCTAATGCCGGTATAATAACCTCCAATAGTCGGCATTGCATAATCTCCAACGGTCTTAATTTCCTTATTTTTTGTCATGATGCTTTGCAGCAGAGCTATAACTTTCCCAGAATCCTTTCGAATTTTTTAAGAGTACGTTCGATTTTAGGATCTAAAGGAAAGCAATCAAAACTTTTGGCTCTATGCATGCAATCATCGAAAAGTTCTTGGAAATTTTTTTTAAGTTTTTCAATTTTTCAAATTTTTTTTTAATTTTTCAATTAACTAATCTAGATTAAATATTTACAACCTAAATATTTACAAGCTAGAATTACACCTAAGCATAATTTCACCGATATTAATTAACGACTTATTAAGACTTCCCCGACAACGGCGCCAAAAACTTGACATGCCCTAAAGGTAATGTCCGCAAGTGCATGGGTCGTACAAGTAATAATGGGATTTGAGTCCCGAGTTATCGTCCCACGGAGAAGTTAACTAGCCTAATTAACTACCGATTAATCTTACCCTAAGTATATTCTGGCAAATTATAAAATTAAGGTGGGTGATCTACATAGCTAGAATTAAAAATAATAAAAGCAATAAAATAATAAAAGCTATAATATAAAGAAATTAAAACTGAGCAAAATTACTTACAGTGTTCCTCACAATTAAAATCAAAAACCTACAAAAGAAATTAAAACAGTTAAAACTAATTAACGCAATTAAAATCAAATGCAATTATGAAAATAAAGCAATAAAATTAAACTACAATTAAACTAACCTAAAATGCAATTTTAAACTACTTAATCAAAATGCAATTTAAACTAAACTAAAACTTAATGAAAATAAAGACTAAATTAAAAATCCATGAAACACATTTAATCTAAATTAACTCTAAATGCATCTAAACTAAAATAAAATCCTAAAACATTTAATATAAAATTAACTACTAACTAAAAATTAACACTACAAATTAACATGCAAAAATAATAAAACAAACCTACCATTATAATTGAGTAAACTAACTAATTAACAACTAACAAATGCATGAAAATGGATTAATTGCTACAATGCACTAGCCAAACAAGCCTTAACCAATTTAAATCAACAAAGAAATCCCTCCATTCACTGTTTACGACTTTCACATTTTCATTTTCAGGTGATGGTCTCGGGTTGGTAGCTTAGGCGTGTCCAGCTGCTGTCCATGCCTCTCGGCCTGACTCTCACCAACCCTGCCTTGGTTTCGTGCACTTCTTCATTTCCTGCACTCAACACATCACACCAAGTTTCCAACCACTTCAGCTACTATTTCTAACCAGACCAGCATGCCTTCTGCTTCAACATTGTTCGGCTCATGATTCTGTCCAACTGCCACTGCTCATGCTCACTGGACAGACAACCCAGCTGTGCCCACGGTACCAGCTTGCTCTCAGTTTTTTGCTTCACTTCAAGTACTGTCCTCGGTATGCCCACCTCCGGCACGTACTCCTCGCTGCTCTAGGTGATGTCCCTGCCTTCCTTAGTTTGACAGCAGCCCGCACACATCCTGCTCCTGGTCTGTCCATTTCTGGTGCTGTCTTACACCCTGCTTTGCTTCAGGACAATGCACGATTTTGCTCTTCATTCTCAGCTCTTGTAAACTGTTAGGTGTTCAGCTGCAGATCATCACGCCAGCTGAGAAATAAAAATATGAGGAAGATGAACAGTAGAAGGCTCCTAAAACAGGGGAGAACAGAGAGTGATTGTGGCTCTCGAGTGCCTGCTTTCGGGTTGCTGCTATAGCCACCATTCACACTGGGTTCATCACTAGCACTGAGGCCTGTTATCCTCTTGCACTGCCACACTATAAGCAAACCTGACAGCTATAAAACAAAGGATAAAAATTCTTCAAATAAACACACAAGCAGTAATTTATGGAAACCGAGATCTCATTAGGAGAAATGGCTATGTAAAATAAAACTTGAAAAAACAAGGAGTTGATTTAACAAATCTGAGAAGCTAGGAATGATAAATTGATTGACATGAAAATGAATTATCCAAGACTAGAAAAATCAAGAACATAAAAATGAAATGAACATTAAAAGTAAATTGCAGCTAACGGAAAACTAAACTAAAAGAAACAAGAAAAAATAAATCCTAAGATTAATTCTAACACTATACTACTCCTAACTTACCTTACATTATACTACTCCTACTCCTAAAATTACATTTACTTCTACTCCTAAAATTAGCTTCTCTTTCAATTGTCATCCTTTCCTATTTATAAACACATTAGGGGTAAAATTGTAATTTCGACATCCTTGATGAGTTGAAAGTTTTTTGGCCACTTGTCTTCACACCGTTGGCTCCTTGCAAAGATATTTCCATGTCATCGATCTTCTTGTCCAATTGGATGTGCTAGGTGGCATGACTCGTGTTGTCCGCGAGGCTCAATCTCGATTTTAACCCAATTTCAGTCCATTTTCTACCGAAATATTCAAAATACATCTGGATTTAATTTATTTGCAAACTTGAGAATTTTAATTAAATAAAGGGGATAATTAACAAAATAAATTGGGGATTTAAATAATTAATTAAGAAATTAAGTACAAATAATTCTAAAAATATAGAATTATCACATAGCTCGCACTAGATACCCACCTTGCTTGTCGTCGTGCTTGGAGCTTCGGGTAGACTGGGTGTCACTTTGATTAAATAGGCTCGCACGTGCATTGTTTTGACATGATTGATTAGCCATGTTAGGAACTTCGGGTAGACAAGAGGTCGTACCGATTAAATAGGCTCACACGCGCGTTTTGAGATGTGGCTTGATATGATGTGTTAATTGGGTCCATGGAGTATGTTGTGCCATGCATGTAGCATGGAGTACGTTGTACTGTGTTAAGATTGTGATGTGCTGTCTTCAGACGAGATCTGCTATGGACCGACGGGCAGGATTTGACCCACCTCCCGTGTGGAAGCAGATAGTGGTGATATCCCGCACACCTGATCCGTGTAGTCGGTATCATAGGTTATGGCCATAGACCTTGAGGTTATTACCTATTATTAAATTGCCTATCTCACATGTCTAATGTTTTGTGAATAAATCCATGTTTGAAATGACTTGTGGGTCAGGACAGTCCGAGGGAGGGACTGAGACCTGACAAGTGTGGACTTGTTTTGAGATATCGATGTTAATGGTTTTTAAAGTGCACGAATGCATGATGTTTATGCCATGCTTTATTGTGAAAAATGCATGATGGTTAATGCCATGCTTATTTGGGAAAACGCATGATAGTTAATGCCATGCTTATTTGAGAAAACGCATGATGGGTAATGCCATGCTTTATTGTGAATTATGCATGATTGTTTATACCATGCTTTGAAATGAATTGTGCACTGGATTTTAATAGCATGACTGCTTTACATACCATTAACACAATCATACACTCATGTTTTGAGTTTAAATGATGAACTAAATGCTTTTGAGCGTGGCATCACGATCCCGTAGATAGTGCAATGTCTACCTGTTCGCATGATTGCCTTACTGAGTGTGTGGTTTGCTCACCCCCTTTAGTTCCCACTCTCTACAGAGATTTGAGTATAGAGTGAGCGTGACTGGAGGTATTCCCTTTTGGTAATCCGCTGCATCCCAACGTGTAAGGTATACACACTGTTGTAATTTTGTATCTAAACTTACGATAGCACAGTAGCATTTTGTATGTAACTATTGGGGATGTAAAACAATGTAAACACATGTAACAACTCTGATATATATATTTATACAAGTGTTTACTCATAAATAATATACAAATTGAATTGGTATGGTGGAGTGAGTTAGATATCGACACACAACCCAACTATTGAGGAGAATTACTGTTCACGATTAAGGCAAGGACAAATAATAAATTATGCATTAAAATGCAAAATATTTATACGTATTTTGGTAAGTTAAGGGTCGTGACACCTCAGTCCTCACTGGGCTACTATGCACATTTTGTAGGAGGGGGAAAATAGAGAGGGATGAGCAACCACATGCTCAGTAAGGCAATAATGCAAGCATGGTAGATAACTACTCTATCTACATGTTGATAGTGTATGCATAAATCATTTATAGTTTGGAGCATGAGGTAAACAAAACTATGCCATATGTGTATACATATATCATGTATTAAAATCATGTAAATTGGCATAATAAAACATGGTAAATCATCATGTACAAGCCATCTCATGCTCAATTGTCAAATCACATAATAAAAAGGAAATTCACTTAAAACATCCTTTTAAAATCACATCATAAAGCTCTTTCTCAAACACATACAATCCCATCACAAACCATTTTCTCAATCACAAACATCATCATCGTTTCATAAATCAAGTCCACAAGGCTCGACCCCTCCCTCGAGTCTACCTTGGACAGTCACAATCACACTTATAGATTAAAATCATGTGGTAGTAAGTAAATCAAGCAAGGAGACAGGTCACTATATCTCAACTGACTATGTTGGCCAACTATGTCACATATCATCCCAGACAACATGGATCCCAGTGTGTGGGGTATCATGCTGGTACGAAGGTGGGTTAGTTCTCCGCTAGACTTTCTCAAATCAAGTAACCACCACGTGGTATATCATACTCCATGTGATATACACGGTACATTGTACTCCGCGGACCCATAACATGGTTGGGGGTGCCTGCATTAGGTCTTATCTACCCTATACCGAGTGAAACCTCTAGTCTCAAGTGCACGTGGGAGTACTCTTAATACTAGGTTCTAGCCCCTCATGGCCTTGCTCACCCCTGTTGGGTTCCCTGATTCAGGTCCTAGCCCCTCACCCTCACCCCACTCAAGAGGTCTATTGGGCATGTTGGGTTTCCTGAATGGATTATGTCGGTCCTAGCCCCTCACCCTCACCCCACTCAAGAGGTTTGTTAGGCCTGTTGGGTTCCCTGAAAACCAATCCGTATCACTCTCACCACGACCTCAAACATACCACAGTGTGAAAACCAACGCGAGCTTTGCTCTAGTGCGAATTCATGCATCAAAATAAATCACCTCGTACGAGCAACACTCTAGTACGGCATTTATGCATAAAAATATGAAGAAACCACGTACGAGCATCGCTCCAGTACGGTTATATGCATATGGAAACCACTCAAAATCCATGTACGAGCAAAAGCTCCATTACAATTTATAAAGCATCATCATAGTTTCAAACTAAAGTGCGAGCTAAGCTCCAACACATTCCAACATATAAAAACATCAATACCCGGTGCGAGCTAGGTTCTAGCACAGTTTAATTCACATAAACATGATAGGTGGCTCATGAACATTTAAAACCAATCTCAAAACACATTTAGCACTTCACATGTGCTATCACACAACATCAAACAACAATAGCCAGCCTATTCAACCATTTGCTTGAAACAAAGCATTGGGTTTTGTGAAAACATTCAAACAAGTGATTTATGCAATTATTAGCCTTACTATCCCTTTTTTAAGAATCATTTCGGAAACCAAATCGTATACGTACTCATAATTATTCACATACATCATCAACCACTTTTCCAAACCATCATGCAAATTTACAACACCCTATATACCCACAAAATATGAGCAGCTACCTCTACAAACTTACATAATTCCCTTACCTGGAATCGCGACGCGTGATTCCACTTCCTTAGAGCTGCTTACTCGTATGGTTGGATTCGTCTCCAACAAAATCTCCGAAACTGCACATAAACGTATTCCACAACGTTTTAGCGCATTATAATCCAAATCTCGTGTTTACTATAGTCAATTCGGTCTATAGTCTCTATTAACGCTTATGAGCCTTGTTTTATTACTCTACCCATAACTCGAGTCTATGGATTTCTTTAGGCTTATTTATTCATTCCAAATCGATATTAAATCGATGTTAAGCTCAAAATTTTCATTTTTCATAAATTTCCTTCACTATGGCATTCATCAAACACTATATGTGCTGATTTTCATAATTTCACTTAAACCCACAATGTAATTCCATTTAACCATCTAAAATCATACACATTACCTCAATAACAACTTTAGCATGCCCATAAATCATAAATTCATTCAACCCATATCTTCTCACATTATACCCATTCTAGGTTTTCTAGGTCACACCAATTCCACCACATTGCTAGATAATTTATCCATCGATACACATCCAACTCAACTCCAAAATCAACAATTAGACAAATGTATTTGGGCTGAAGTGTTAGAAATTTACCAAATTTAGTTTCTCTCCATGCCCAAGTGGGAAATGTTCCTTGCTCCTTCAATACCAACAATGAGGTTTTGGGTTTCAACTATGTTGTTCTCTTCCTCAAGATGAACAACTTTGTATCTAATAGCCTCCCCTCAATTCTTACTGAAAATGGCTAATTTTAGAGAGATAAACTTAGGTTTTGGGTGAAAAATGGAAGGGTGATGTTGTTTTCCTGAAATTTTTAGATTTCCAGTGCCCTTTTTATAAAAATCACTTGAGGAGATCGATCTACACTAGGAGGAGATTGATCTGGTCCCTTTAAATTCCATTTTTTCACGGCATTTTAATCATGAGATCGATCTGTCGAAGCTTGAGATCGATTTGCTCCAAACAGAGAGCTAAGGAGATTGATCTGTATGCTTAAGGATCGATCTTTTCATTACAAAATGGTTAGGAGATCGATCTGGCCCCATTGGAGATCGATCTGCTCTATTCCATTGCCCAAATAAGAGTATTCTGGCTCTTTCAGATCGATCTCTCATCCTATGAGATCGATCTGGCCTTCATATTTTCTAGATTTTCTACAGTTTTCCTACTGCAACTTACACCAAAACATCATTAATCTACTGCCATAGTCATTTTCTCATCCATCCACCTTTATGACTTGAAAATGGAATCCATTCATACCTTATACACATTGAAACTTGTGTGCATTCCTTGTATATCCAAAGGTATACTATATAAAACCAAATGGAAGCATTTATATTCATGCAACTTCCTTCCATTCACCACACTACTCATTTTGAGTTCCATTCACATTCATCACTTATAAGAACTCATTCCTTCATATTCATACACAATGAAACTTGTATGTACATTACAAATCATATTACACATATGTACATTGAATCCATGGACTTACATCAATTATAATTCACATTACAAGTCCATTATCATTCATTGATCCAATTACACACATTACAACCATACATATACGGGGTCTCACAGGAGATTAGAGAAGATTTGAATTATAAGGTAAGATCAATTTAAATTTCGGATAGAAAGGATAGGATTTTGATATTGAAGACCATCCCTCTCGTCAAAGTTCTTTGGCAACACTACTCTACCGAGGAAGCGATGTGGGAGCTAGAGAGCTCGATGCGAGAGATATACCTACACCTATTTTGATGATGACTTGAGAATTTGGAGGATCGAATTCTATAAGGTGGAAAGGATGTGAGAATCGCTAATTCCTATATACAACTTTTTAGCTAGTTATTTTTCCTAAGACTGCTAATGTGTATAATTTTTCAATTTAGGGGCGCGAGGAGTTACAAATGTACAAGTCGCACAAGATTTCACCTTTCAAGATAGAGTTCAGAATTGGATTTTGATATTTATAGGGTAAAAATGTTAACTCGAAAATAACGACATTCTCTAAAATAATAATCGGATATTAAGCTTTAATTTAATACTGGTCCATTTAATTAAGTGAGCATAGTTAAATAGTCCAATAAATATGTTAGAGAATTAAAATGGATAAAAATTAATATGTAAGTATTAGGTATAATTAACCTAATATAATGTCACACCCCGTGACCTAACCTCAACCTAGTCGCACAATGTTAAACGGAATCGTATTTTAATATGACATAAATGTTTCCACGCGGATCATTTTACTTGTTATTTGTGTCCGATGTAGGCACCATTCTACTCTTTATTATATGTGTTTTTATGCGTGATAGTTTCTAATCACAATTTATATTATCAATGAATCCGATTTATTTTTCTATTTGAGCAGCATGCCTACAATTTATAATTTAGTCCTTTCTACTCGATTACGGCATTATAATCACAAGTTCTCAACATCAGATAAATTAAATCTGGGTTATCCATCATACATCACATAATCCTCAAACCCGACATCAATGTCATTACCATCAATCATGCCATTCATCCATTTTATACCAAAAAGAAGAAACCTAAGGTAAATCATGTAACCAAATCTACCATATCAACACATACCATGATCATAGTCAC
This sequence comes from Firmiana major, assembly GCA_033439115.1. Lineage (NCBI taxonomy): Eukaryota > Viridiplantae > Streptophyta > Magnoliopsida > Malvales > Malvaceae > Firmiana > Firmiana major. Next base: position 39,258,499 of record CM065895.1, read on the forward strand.
TCGGTTTAACATCTTACAGCATATTACCAATTCTATATCCTTAAACCGAAAAGAAGAAACCTAAGTATGATATTTAGAAATCATGCTTATACATCATCCAACTAATACATCTCACAAACACAATCGTGTGTGCATATATGAAATTTTAAATGCATATATATACCGTCCATCGTATAATACCTCGATTACTCAAAAAGCAACAGCTAAATGTCTGAAAGAGTCATCCAAGCGTGGAGCTCTTCCTGGAATACTAATATGAAAAAAATGTTAGAAAGAGAGGGGTGAGCAACCACACGCTCAGTAAGAAGTCTACATAATCGAAGCTAGCAAAACTCCATGCAACACACCATGCAATGGTAAACCAAGATAATCACGTAAAACATCATGCATAATTCAATAAACAAATGTTGTACATGCTTCGGTTTAGACAGGTTTGCATAATTAAAAATCATGGTATCGTTAATCAGAATCAAATTTCTAAAGAATATTTATAAGTCCATAAAACCAAAATCATTGCCAAGAGCAATTCATTCAAATACATGCATGGGTATAATTTAATCATTTGATACAACAACGAGAATGTGACAATTATCCAAACCAGTCATGGATCCAATATTCAGATAACCTCACCAATATCAATGCAAAATCAATACACTTATGGCCATAGTGACTACCGCCCTATCCTAAATGAGCAGGTTTCAGACTAGGATATTATAGACGAGCTCAGGTTCTCACAGTATTAGGTAGCAATAACAAACTCGATGCCATGAAGGCATCCCCGTGAAGTACTTGGCACCATAGGGAAATCATATAGAACCTCATACCGAGTACTAGAGATGGCTCTCACGGGACATGAATGCCACACATGCATAAACCAGGTTGCCAACAAACTCAAAAATCCCTCGATGGGTTCACAATAAAATCCAACACTTCATCCCAAATCAGAATTTAAAAAATTGGGGAAAAACCACCCATCGATAATAATTCATAAATCAAATGTACAAAATCAGCATGTACATAAATCATGCAACTTCATGCTATTTCAAAAATACCGTTAAAAATGCCCACACAACAGCTTCAAAAACCAACAATCTCAATGGATTACGAAAATAGTGTAATGCTCACATTCACATGCTACTATCATGTAAAAATCATAGCTTATAAATGGTAACTCCAAATTGTGACAGAATTTCAAATCAGGGTAATTTATAAAAATGATCGGTAAGGGAATTTTAACGTAGGCTACCCTAGTAAATTGGCTAACCTATAATCCTACTTAAAAAATATGAAATCTAGCCTATCCTAAGTATTTTACTAACGACAGCTATATAAAACCCCTTACCACACAAGCTACGCATTCGATTTACCCTTTTTTGACCTATCGCCTTAGACGGGCATATATACGTCTAAGCTTCCTTGGCGCCTTCTGACGTGTTTGCTGCGAAATATCATTAAGGTATACATTATTTACCATTCGTACATTAATGAATTAAATTTCAGTACACGTACACTCACAAAAACAATTCGGGACTAACTACCCTTAACGCAGTTTATCGGTTTTAAGCCTTACGCTTATTCATTTCCAATCATGCTCTCATAGCCATAATTTCTACAATTCCACTTGTTAATTATTTTCGATCTTAATCTGTGAGGCCCTATATATGTATAACCTTGAATATATGTAAATGGAATTATAATATGGATGATTTTGGATCAAGTAAATGTGAATGAAATTCAAATGAGAATGAATGAGTATCGTGGATGCATGTGAAAGTTAAATAAGGGCTGAAGTAGCCACAAACTAAGTAAATGAAAACCTCAAGCATTCGAAATGAGTATAAGGATGCAAAAAGTATAAATGAGTATACTCCGAAGAATTATACGAACCCTCTTGATTTTCGAGTGATATGCACAAGTTTCATAATATGGAAGTCATAGGAAATGAGTCTTACCATGCCCCAAGTATGAATAGATTTCAAAATGACTAGTCAAGCAATCAAAGGCATGTTAACCTTGGAAAATTTTGGGAAAAACTACAGTGGAAATGCAGAAAATGAAGGCCAGATCTATCTCCCATTTAAGGCAGATCGATCTCTTGTGCAAAACATGGCAATATAGAATGAAACAACAAAGGCAGATGGATCCTCCTTTAAGTGCAGATCGATCTCCTTAGTATTCTATAAGAATCAGATCGATCTCCTTCATAACCATATCGATCACCTTAAGCCTCTGCCAAAGAGAGATCGATCTCCCTTACTTGACCAGATCGATCTCACCCCCACAATGCTGAACATTTCGAGAGCAAAAGCCAAGAGCAGATCGATCCTTACTTAATCAGATCGATCTCCTTACCCTTTTACTATATAAACCCGACAGAAATAAGCTTCAATCTTCAGGAAACTCAATCTCACTCCATTGTTTTACCCAAACACCAAGCTTTCTCTTTCTAGAATACCCACCATTTCCATAAGGATTTGAGAAAAAGGCATTTGAGGAAAGTTGTTCATCTTGGAGAGGAGAACAATATATCTTGAAGTCAACATCCAACTCATTGGATTGAAGGATCTAAGGAGTCTTCCAAACTTGGAAGAAGAGGAAGTCAAGCTAGGTAAGTTTTCAATGCACCAACTCTAAATGTGTTTGTCTAAATGTTATTATGGGTAGATTAGTGTACCTTTCAATGGTTGAAACTACCTAGAAATAATGAATCTCTAATGACCTAGAAATAGGTTAGTGTGAGAAAGTGAAATGTATTGGAATTAATGATGAATGTGATATCTTAAGGTGATAATGGTGTCATGAGTATGATTTTAATATGGTGGTATGGAATGAATTGTGAGATTTACCAAAAATGGTAAAATGTGTATTTAAGACATTCGTAGAAATGCATAAATGAATGGGAGAGTAAGGGTAGAGCATTTCACATCAAGTCCCAAACAAGTAACTAAGTGAGTTACTAGATAAGTTTGGTTAGAAAGGCTTGATGATGGCCAAAAGCAAAAATGGGCCAAACATTAATGAAATATATTAGCTAGTTGAAGTCAAAATATGAGTTAGCGACATTAACTCAATTGACTTGTGAATGAATTATAGCTCTCGAGGATACACCCGGAGCAAGTTGAGCTAAAAGTGCGAGAAGCGTAAAGAAAGAGAGTCGTTCCCAAGTAAATCAAGGTAAGGGAATTGTGTGGACTCTTAGAGATATCTGTGCACATTTTTGGCACATTATGTTTTCTAGAATGCATGTGGTAATAGGAAATGAAATGGGTGATTGAAGGGCAAAGAGTTGGGCTTTGAGAAATGTGCATGAAAACAAAAGCATGATGCTTTGAAAATCATGTTTTATTGCTTTTTAGCAAGTGATTGGTAGGCTGGCTAACATTTTAAAATAATTTGCATAAAAAATTACTTGATTTGGTTTATAACCATGCTTTGCAAAGAATTGAGCCACCTACATGGATTTCGTGAGAATGAAAGCGTGCTGAGTATAACTCGCACGAGATTTGATGTGTTTTTATACACATAAGTGCTGGAGCTTAGCTCGCACTAGTTTTCACATGGATTTATGTGATGTTGTGCTAGAGTTTAGATCGCACAGATTTTATACTGGTTTTGACATGGTGCTGGAGCATAGCTCGCATTAGATGTCCACCATACTTGTTACCGTGCTTGAGATTACTTGTACGTGGTTTTATGACATGTTGATAGATGTGCTAGGAGCTTCGGGTACACTGGGTGTCGCACCAATTAAATAGGCTCGCACGTGCATATTGAGATGTGGCATGATATGATGTGATGATATGGGTCCACGGAGTACATTGTACCGTGCATGTAGCATGGAGTACGTTGTACCGTTTTGAGATTGTGATATGCCGTCTTCGAACGATCTTTAGATCTGCTATGGACTGGGGGGTTAGAGGTCACCCACCTCCCGTGCAGAAGCGGATAGAGGTGATACCCCGCACACCTGATCAATATAACCTGGGATCACAGAGGATATGGTCATAGTCCTAGAGGAGATTTCCCTATTATATTTCCTATCTCACATGTCTCTTGCTTTATGAATGAATCCATGCTTTGAAATATTTTTATGGGTCAGGAAAGTCTGAGGGAGGGGTTCAATCCTGACAAGTGTTGATTTTATTGAGATGAGAAAGTATGATAATGCTTTAAAGTGCACGTATGCATGATGATTTTCCATGCCTTTTTTGTGAAATATGCAAGATGGTTATTCCATGCTTTGAATTTGATTTGTGCACTGAACTAAATAACATGATTTGCTTTACATGTCATCAACACAAGCATGAATTATTGATTTGTGGTGTGACGATGAAATGTGTGGTTTTGAGCATGGCATCACGATCATGTAGATAGTGTAGTATCTACCAGTTCGCATGATTGCCTTACTGAGTGTGTTGTTTGCTCACCCCCTTATTTTCCCCCTCTTTACAAAGTATTAAGTATAGACTGAGGGCGACTGGAGGATTTCGTTTTGGTACCCGCCGCATCCCTTCACGTAAGGTATACACACTTGGAAAATTTTGTATCTAAACTTTCTATAGCACAATAGTATTTTGGATGTAAAGCAATGTAAACACACGTAAATAGTAATTTTGATTTATTTATACAAGTGTTTACTTCTAAATTTTAATGCAAATCAAATTATTATGGTTGGATGAGATAGACATCGACACACAGCCCAACTGTTGAGAGTGCAGTTGATCATGATCGAGATAAGGTAAGAACGAATAATAAATAAGGTATAAAAAGCAAAAAATTTGTGACGTTTTTTGGTAAGTTGAGGGTCGTGACATAATCAAAGTGACCCAATACCTTGAGCATGTCTTAATTTCATACTACGTTCACGCAATACATATTTTTATAAAACATTCTTTACCTATATTTTATTTAATTTCTGCAATTTCAATCATCAAATTTACCAACATTTTATTAAACGAAACTCTCATAATTATCATTATCCATTGCCTAAATTCTGATTTTATCATTATGAGACTATATTGCTTCAACACTAAATTGATTATTTTCGTTCCTAATTTCCAGCCAACATTTTTGTTCCTAAAGTCCTCATTTGGCCGAACCTAAGCTTTTATACTCATCCAATTATTTCAATATTTGTTTGTCGTTATTTTTATTATCCAACAATTCCTTATAAATTTCAGCCAAAGAATTAAATTTCTGCATTTCTATTCATTTCCATCCATGCATCAAATGTGTATTTATTTTTATACTAAACATGTAATTTAGCCCCCTTAACCGAATGTATGTATGAATCCCCTTAGTTTTCCACCTAAACCGAGCACTTCATCATCATTCTTTCCTTAAAATTTTCCAGCAATTTACTTAGTTACACAATTGAGTTATTGCATTATTTTTCTAAGCTTTTAAATCTACCAATTCATTCAATATTTTCAGCTATCAAATTCATATTTTATTCTACTTGAATTGCATGAATTAGAGCTATCCTTCATCAATTTTCTGCATTCAATTAATCATGGCATTATGAAATTCCTAGATTTAGCTTACTCCTAATTTACATGCATTGTACAAATTCTGGTTTTGTTCCTCTATTGTAACCGAGCCTATCCCTATCCAATTCAAAATTTTCTTAACAAATTTTTAATCATAAACATCGTCAAATGTATTTCAATTATTTTTCCAGATTAATCACTCTAGTTAAATCCTTCACATGCAGAATTTCTCCTACATTTCTCCTATAGCCGAATGCATTGTTCTAACCTTCCAATTTTCCTATTGGATGTTTAATTATAGAAATTTACATTTGTATAACACATTTCAGATTACATGATTTAAATTTCACATTGACAATTCAACGATTTCCCTATGTTCCTCTATGTAGCCGAATCACAACTCAGCATATCTACTTATATAGTTAAATTTTCAATCATGCAACCTTCGAACAACTTATTCATATTATAATTTACTGCATTAATCTTAAATTTCCAGCAATTTCAATATTCTTAATCTTACTACATGTGACCGTATACTCCCTGTGCCCCTGCTGAATTTTTTCCTTCTTCCATTGTTACAATTCATACTTGCTGCAGTAAATTTGTACATGCAGTATATTTTTCTTCAACTTATCATACTAATTTATAAACTTAAAATTTTCAGAATTTAGAAATTTCAATTAGTCAACACTAAATTCTCATGCATGTATCATTTTTCTGGAATTAAATCTAAATCAATTACACATATACATTAACATAACAACAAACACATTAGATTTCCAGAAATTAACAACATCCTTACCCCAAATTGCACTAGCCGAACCTCCTAGCTAATTTTACCCAAAGTGCTCAAATAAATTTTTGGAATTCTTGATGGTTGTCTACTGTCCTACACGTTTGGAGCTTAATTGAAGGTGTTCTTCACCTAACCAAGGCACCTAGGCACTTCCCTCACCCATTAAGTTCTCGGTTCCAGCTGCAGTGCAAGTTTTTCATGACTGTTTGGAAGTTTTCAGGTAAATGGGAGGTGCAAAATGTGTTGGTGGGTTTAAATGGTAAGTAATCTAAGTCTAAATTGGTTTCTAAACAATTTACACTAACATGCAACTGCGATGCTTAGACTTTTGTTGGCTATTTGCCGAAAAATCTGGAAATGGGATTGTTTATGCGTGGATGACAATGGAGGTGTGAATGGTTGTTGCATGCAAGCCTAGGAGGCTGATTTGAGATGACTGGTGGCATGGCCGGTGGCTGGATTTTCCAGCTGGTGAGGTGGTGGTGGCATGAAGGAGAGGGGAAGAAGAAAGAACACTTTTCTGGTTTTGTTTTCCCTCGGCTGAAAACGTGAAAGGGGGAATAGGGAACCAGAAATTGTTAAATTTCTGTTTATATATTTTCTGCATAATTTATGTTTTAGTTAGTTTAATTATTTGTTAATTTAGTTTTCAGAAGTTGCAAATTTAATTATACATGCATATAGTTCAGCTTTTATTATGGTTTTAGAAATTGAATACTAAGTGCAGATTTTGCAAATTTTCATCTACTTAAATTCTGTTTTTTTTTTTCATACCTCTAATGTGTATATATATATATATATATATATATATCAACCTTCTATATGGATTAACATAATAAAATTAAATTGCAGATTTAATAGTTAGTCTACATATATTCAAGTCTTATATTTCTAATGTATATGTAACTACATTTTTCAGATTTAATATTCATACAATTTTATGGAATTCTAACTTGTATCTATCCTAAATATAATAACATGTTCCAAATAAAATTTTACACAAGGATTTTATATCTTTATATATATATATATATATATATATATATATATATATTTTCAGATTTTGTAATTTATACATAAGTGTATTTTTCAGATTTTGTTACATTACTATATAAATAAATTTGCTTCCTAATTAACTAAGTTAACTTACTTAAATTTAATAATTTCACTACTTAATTTCATGAATTTTCCATTTAACCAAATTTATCATGGTTCCATATCAATTTCGGTCACACATTGATTCACTTACATGAATCAAACTTATTTCTACATTCATGAATATTTAGCCTAATGTCAAATGGTAAATTATCTTAGTCTATCCCAATTTAATCACATGAATATATTTCAACTACATAAATTATGTTCTTGACATAATCCTAAACATACATTATACATTATGCATTAAATTTATATTCACCGTATATAATTTATCTTGTTGTATTTTATTTATATTAAACTCAAATTTTCATTTTCAATACTATGCTTACCTAATTTCATTAATTCTTACCAATTCTTACATTGCTTAAACTAAAATTACACCAAAATTATTATTTCTAAGTGATGTAAACCGAAATAATCCTATTCTAATTCTATTTATCATATCTCTTAGTCAAATTATATCCTCCTATCCATAAACTAATCCCGACTTATCATATAAATAATGACACATTGGTATAGGAAATTTTGCGGTCTTACATTTCTCCCCTCCTTAAAGAATTCGGTCCTCCGAATTTTGAACAAGGTCAAACAGGTACGGGTATCTTTCCTGCATCAAGCTCTCTGATTCCCACGTCGCTTCCTCAACAGAATGGTGTTGCCATAGAACTTTGACGAGAGAAATGACTTTAGATCTCAGAACTTTATCCTTCCTGTCAAGAATTTGAATCGGTTTCTCTTCGTAACTCAAGTCCTTTCGTAACTCCTACGGCTCATAAGCTAGAATGTGAGATGGACTGGGCTGATATTTGTGAAGCATAGACACATGAAACACGTTGTGTACCTCAGCTAGCTGGGGAGGTAAAGCTAGTCAGTACGCTACTTCACCAACATGTTCCAATATCTCGAATGGTCCTATGTATGTAAGACTCAATTTGCCCCTTTTTCCAAGCCTCATCACATTTTTCGTCAGAGAAACCTTCAAGAATACATGGTTTCCCACTGCAAACTCCAAATCTCTTCTTCGATGGTCTGCATAACTTTTCTGTCTGTCCTGGGCTATTTGGAGCCTTTTACAAATCATGCGGACCTTCTCTGAAGCTTGTTCAACCAAATCCGAAGCATAGATCATCCTGTAACCAACCTTTTCCCAACCGATTGGTGATATGCATCTTCATCCATAGAGAGCTTCGTACGGAGCCATTCCTATACTGGCATGGTAACTATTGTTGAAAGCAAATTCCGCCAACGACAAATGCTTGTCCCATAAACCTCTGAAATCAATAACACAAGCACGCAACATGTACTCCAATGTTTGTATTATCCGTTCTGACTTTCCATCAATCTGTGGATGATTTGTTGTGCTAAACTATACCCGAGAACCCAAAGACTCTTGAATCTGCTTCCAAAACTGAGATGTAAACCTAGAGTCCCTATCCGAAGTGATACTTACGAGGGTTCCATGGAGTCTCGCTATCTCTTTAGCAAACAATTCTGCCAATTCGTTCAAAGGAGTAGTCGAGCTAATGGCTAAGAAATGTATTGACTTTGTGAGTCTATCCACAATTACCCAAATTGTGCCATGCTTCCTCCGAGTTCTAGGTAGACCCGTAACATGGTCCATAGTTACATGTTCCCACTTCCAAATTGGTATGGGTAAGGGTTGGAGTAAACCTACCGATTTTTTGTGTTCCACCTTCACTTGCTGACACCGAACATCTCGCTACAAATTTGGCAACATCACGTTTCATTCTAGACCACCAATACATCTTGCGTACGTTATGGTATATTTTGGTGCTCCCGGGATGTAGAGTATATCTACTAGAGTGAGCTTCGACCAAAATCAATTTCTTAAGGTCCTCATCCCTCGGTACACATATCCGGCCTCTGAATCTAAGTAATACATCTAAACCAATCTCAAACTCAGAATCTCTACTCTCCTAAATCTGGCCGGACACCTCAAGCAACTTTTGATCTAGCTTCTGTGCCTGCCTAATCTGTTCAATCAATGTCGACTCAATCTTGAGACTAGTAACTAAATGACTCTGATCCGATGGTGCTACATTAATAGATAAGCTTAAAACTGTCCCTACAATTCCCACTCCTTCACTATCATACCGGACACCATACTCATGTTCTTCCTACTCAATGCATCCGCTACCACATTTGCTTTCCCCGGGTGAAATAAAATTTCATAACCGTAATCTTTCAACAATTCCATCCATCCTCGTTGCCTCATGTTTAGCTCTTTTTGAGAGAATATGTATTTGAGGCTCTTGTGATCGATATAGATTTAAAACTTTTCTCCGTAAAGGTAATGCCCCTATATTTTCAAAGCAAAGACTCTTGCTGCAAGTTCGAGATCATGCGTGGGGCATTTCCTTTTGTGCTCCTTCAGTTGACGAGATCCATATGCTACCACTTTACCGTTCTGTATAAGCACACACCCCAATCCATTCAATGAAGCATCACTATACACTGTGAATCCTTCGGGTCCATCTTGTATGGTGAGGATCGGTGTAGAAGTTAACTGATGCTTGAGCTCTAAAAAGCTGTGCTCACAAGCATCACTCCACTAAAACTTGACATCCTTATGGGTGAGTCGAGTTAGAGGAGCTGCAATTTTTGAGAATCCCTCTATGAACCTTTTATAGTACCTGACTAATCTAAGAAAGCTTCGCATCTCCGTCACTGTCTTTGGCCTCTCCCAGTTCACTATAGCTTCCACTTTGGACGGGTCAATAGACACTTCATCCACGTTTGCTACATGGCCCAGAAAACTAATTTGCTACATCCAGAACCCACATTTGTCCAACTTAGCATACAATCTCCTTTCTCTAAGTGTCTGAAGGACTATGTACAGGTGTTGTTCATGTTCTTCCGGGGAATGGGAATATACCAAGATGTCGTCTATAAAAACAGTCACGAACTTATCCAGATACTCCATGAAAACTTTGCTCATCAAGTTCATGAGTGCAGCAGGGGCATTCGTCAAGTCAAATGGCATGACCAAGAATTCGTAATGCCCATAGCGAGTTCAGAAGGTTGTCTTGGGAATATCCTCACCTCTAACTTTTAGCTGGTAATATCCCGACCTTAGGTCTATCTTCGAGAACACTTTGGTACCCTTTAACTGATCAAACAAGTCATCGATCCTCGCTAGCGGGTATCGATTCTTAACAGTAGCCTTATTGAGCATTCGATAATCAATGCACAGCCTCAAGCTACCATCCTTCTTCTTCACAAAGAGCACGGGTGCGCTCCAAGGTGACACACTCGGGCGTATGAATCCCTTATCGAGTAGCTCTTGGAGTTGTTTCTTCAACTCTTCCAACTCAATAGGTGCCAACCTATACGGGGGTTTAGACAAAGGTTCAGTTCCAGGCACCAAGTCAATGACAAACTCCAACTCTCTATCGGGAGGTAATCCTGGCAACTCTTCGGGAAATACATCTGGGAATTCCTTTACTACCGGGATATCTTGATGACTGGGCTTCGACTTCTCATTACATTCCACGAAAGCTATAAAACCTTCACCATTGAAATCAACTATCAAGACCACATTTAATCAAACAAAAGTTTACTTATTATTCATTTATCTCCAAAAGTTACTACAAACTTTTCGGGTAAGTATAAGGTCATAACCTTCCTAAAACAGTCCAAATTAACTTTATGGATCGCTAACCAATCCATTCATAGTATCACATCAAAGTCTGACATATCTAGCAAGATTAAGTTAGCTGGAATACCTTGTCACCCATTCTTACCTCACAATTCCTATACACTACCTCAGTCATTTGCGATTCTTTCATGGGTGTTTTTACACGAAGTAAATAATCAAAAGGCTCAGGCTCTAATGGTAACTTCCTAGCAAAAGTGGGTGATACAAAAGAATGTGTTGATCCTGAATCTATTAACACAAAATCTTTAACGTTTGAGATAAGAAGATTACCCTTCACCACTGATGTTGAGGTATCCACAACTTCCTTATCCAATATGAACACTCATCCCTGACCGATCACTTTCTTGCCCTTATCCACTGGAGCTGTTGGTGGTGGAGGAATCACTCTTACTAGTTGAGCTGGTGGAGTCCTCAGATTAGGATAATTTCTCTTCGAATGCCCCACTTCTCCGCACTAAAAGCAAGTGCCATAGATCTGATGGCAGGGTTGGTTTGCAAGATATCTCTTCCTACATCGGTTACACATGGGAATCTAATAAGGTACCGGGGGGTTCTATACAGGATAAGGCTTAGGCCTAGTCACCATGGCCTGAGAAGCTCTGACCCTCTGCTTCTTGTTTTGCCAGCTATTCTGGATAGGTCTCTGATCATCAATCCTCTTACCATGACTCCTTAATCGCGACTAAAAATCAGACTAAGATAGGTTCATATCATGCTTGACAAACTGTGCCATCTGGATAGCCTTAGCATATGTCCTTATGTCACAACCCTACTTATCCAATTCATTTAATAATCACTGCAAATTTTTCGTGTTTTCCATTTCCATTAGCCGGTCGTGAACAACTTCACCACTACATTGTTGGGCTGTGAGTCAATAATAATCACCACTCATCGTTCATTCTCAATTAATAAAAAAAAAGGATGTTATACAATTGAAAGTTAAATCATTCACTTATGTAAGATATACTTACTGACCTCTACATCCCTCATAATTACAACTCAAAATGACTACTGTGCTTTTACAATTGTTTAGATACAAAAAGAATCTTCTTGTGTATACCTCTTAGCGATGGATGGCAGCGGTTGTCCAAAATACAACGCCTCAGTCCTCACTGGGCTGCTATGCTCTGTTGAGGGGGAAAGTAGAGAGGGATGAGCAACTACACGCTCAGTAAGACAATAATGCAAGTATGGCAGATAACTACTCTATCTATATGCGGATAATGTTATGCGTAAATCATTTATAATGAGGGCATGATGAATTAAGACTATGCTATATGAGTATACATATATCATGTATTTAAATCATGGAAATTGGCATACAAAACATGGTAAAATCATCATGTACAAATCATTTCATGCTCATCAATCGTCAAATCCCATAGAAAAGGGCAATTCATTTAAGAAACATTCATTTGAAATCACATCTCTTTCTAAATACATACAATCCCATCACAAATATCATTACCATTTCACAAATCAAATCCCACAAGGCTCAACCCCTCCCTCGGGTCTACCCTAAACAGTCAAAATCACACTCAAGTATAAAAACCATGTGGTATTATGTAATAAGTAACGAGACAGGTCACCATATCTCAATGGACTATGTTGGCCGATTACATCATAAATCATCCCAGACCACACGCATCCAGGTGTGCGAGGCATCATGCTGGCACGAAGGTGGGTTAGTTCTCCGCCAGACTTTCTCATCAGCATCTCAACCACGCGTACAACATATTTCATGTGATATACACCGTACAATGTACTCTGAGGACCCATATCATGGTTGAGGGTGCCTACTGTAGGTCTTATCTACCTCATACCGAGTGTAACCTCTATAGTCTCAAGTGCATGTGAGAGTACTCTTTATACCTATTCCTAGCCCCTTATAGCCTTGCTCGCCCCTTTTGGGTTCCCTGATTTAGGTCCTAGCCCCTCACCCTCACCCCACTCAAGAGGTGTGAGACCCCGTATATGTATAGTTGTAATATGTGTAATTGGATCAAATAAATGTGAATTGACTTGTAATGTAAAGTATGATTGATGTAAGTTCATGGATTCGATGTACATACATGTAATATGATTTGTAATGTACATATAGGTTTCATTGTGTATGAGTATGAAGAAATGAGTTCTTATAGGTGATGACTGTGATTGGAACTCAAAATGAGTAGTGTGGTAAATGGAAGGAAGTTGCATGAATATAAATGCTTCCATTTAGTTTTGTATAGTATACCTTTGGATATACAAAGAATGCACACAAGTTTTAATATGTATAAGGTATGAACGGATGCCATTTTCAAGTCATAAAGGTGGATGGATGAGAAAATGACTATGGCAACAGATTAAGGATGTTTTGGTGTAAGTTGCAGCAGGAAAACTGTAGAAAATCTAGAAAATATGAATGCCAGATCGATCTCATAGGATGAGAGATCGATCTAGAAGAGCTAGAATGGTCTTATTTGAGCAAATGGAATAGAGCAGATCGATCTCTAATGGGGCCAGATTGATCTCCTAACCATTCTGTAATGAAAAGATCGATCCTTAAGCATACAGATCAATCTCCTTAGCTCTCTGTTTGGGAGCAGATCGATCTCAAGCTTCGACAGATCAATTTTATGCTAAAAATATCGTGAAAAAGATGGATTTAAGGGGACCAGATCGATCTCCTCTTAGTGCAGATCGATCTCCTCAAGCTATTTCTATAAAAGGAGCGCTGAAATCTAAAAATTTCGAGAAAACAACATCATCCTACCATTTTTCACCTAAAACCTAAATTTTTCTCTCTAAAATCCACTCATTCCAGTAAGAATTGAGGGGAGGCTATTAGACATTAAGTTATTTATCTTGAGGAAGAGAACAACATAGTTGAAACCCAAAACCTTATTATTGGTATTAAAGGAGCAAGGAACATTTTCCTTTGGAGCAAGAAGAGAAACCAGATTTGGTAAGTTTCTAAGACTCCAATCCAAGTACATTGTCTATTTTATTGATTTTGGAGTTGATTGACATGTATATGGATGATTGAAATCACCTAGGAAGTAATGAAACAAATATAACCTAGAAAATGGATATAGTCTAGTGCGAGAAAGTGTGAATTGGGTATGTTGATGACTTATGGATTATGATAAGTTGTTGTTGAAGTAGTATGAATGATTTGTGATGGTTAAATAAAACCACATTGTGAGTTTGGAGGAATTGTGAAAATGAGTATGTAAATGCTTGATAAATGCCATAGTGATGAAATTCATGAAATATGAACACTATGAGCTTAATGTCGATTTAATATCGATTTGGAATGAGTTAATAGGCCTAAGAAGATCCATAGACTCGGGCTATGAGTAGAGTAATGAAACAAGGCCTCATGAGCGTTAATAGAGACTATAGGTCGAATCGACTATAGTAAACGCAAGAATTGGATTATAATGGACTAAAATGTTGTGAAATACGTTTATGTACAGTACCGAAGAGTTCGTAGGAGACGAATTGAACCACATGAGTAAGCAGCTTTAAGGAAGTGGAATCACGCGTCGCGATTCCAGGTAAGGGAATTCTGTAAGTATATAAAGGTAGCTGCCCATATTTTGTGGGAATATAGGGTGTTTATGAAAGGCATGAATGTTTGAGAAATTGGTTGTTTGGTATGCGGAAATAGTTACGAATGTTGTATGATTTGGTTTTATATGGATGTATAAAAAGGGATATTAAGGCTAATAATTGCATAAATCACGTGTTTTGAATATTTTTCACAAAACACAATGCTTTGATTTGAGCAAATAAAAGGATAGGCTGGCTAGTGTTTTATTGATGTCATTGAATAGCACATGTGAGGTGCTAAACATGTTTGTGATGTGTTTTGAATGTATATGAGCCGCCTATTGAGCTATGTGAATTAAATCGTGCTAGAGACTCGCTCGCGCTGGATTTTGATGTTTTTATTTGTATGTAATGTGCTGGAGCTTAGCTCACACCTTGATTTGGAAACTATGATGATGTTTATAAACCGTGCTAGAGCTTCTGCTCGTACGTGGATTTCGATTTGGTTTCTTATGCATATAATCATACTGGAGCTGTGCTCGTACGTAGTTTCTCCATGATTTGATGCATAAATGTCGTATTAGAGCGTTGTTCGTACGTGGTTTCTTTATGGTAGGTTGCATGAGTCATGTTAGAGCTTTATTCGCACAAGTTTACACATTGTGATACGTATGAGGTCGTGAAAGTTAGTAAGATCCTCAAGCCCTACATCCTTAATCTAACATCCTTAAGCCTGAGGAGGCGGGGAGGCTCTGTTCAGTGGGGAAACTCTCTTATGGAAGGATCCTTAAGACAACATCCTTAAGCCCTGGAGGGACGGGGAGGCTCTGTTTGGCAGGGAGGCTCTCCTACATGGGTACAAAAGGATCCTTAAGCCAACATCCTTAAGCCCTGGTGGGGCGGGGAGGCTCTGTTCGGTAGGGAGGCTCTCCTACATGGATATGGAAAATTCTTGGTATGGGGTAGGTAAGACCAAGGAATGGCACCCCCAATCAGATATGAGTCTGTGAAGTACGTTGTACCGTGTATATCACACAGTCTATGATGTACCGCGTGATGGTTATGTGATGAGAAAGTCTGGTGAGGGATAATCCACCTTCGTGCCAGCACGATACCCTGCACACCTGGATAAGTGTGGCCTGGGATGATTTCTGTTGTAGTTGGTCCGCATAGGCACTTTTGATATAGTGACCTGGTTTTTATTACATATGTGTGATTGCGATTGTCTAAGGTAGACCCGAGGGAGGGGTCGAGCCTTGTGGGATTTGATTTGTGAAATGGTAATGATGTTTGTGATTTAGAAAATGGTTTGTGATGGGATTGTATGTGTTTGAGAAAGAGCTTTATGATGTGATTTAAAAAGGATGTTTCAAGTGAATTTCCCTTTTTATTATGCGATTTGACAATTGAGCATGAGATGGCTTGTACATGATGATTTACCATGTTTTATTATGCCGATTTACATGATTTAAATATTTGATATATGTATACGCATATGGCATAGTTTTCTTTTCCTCATGCTCTGAACTATAAACGATTTATGCATTCACTATCAGCATGTAGATAGAGTAGTTATCTACCATGCTTGCATTATTACCTTACTGAGCGTGTGGTTGCTCATCCCTCTCTATTTTTCCCCTCCTACAGAGCGTGCGTAGTAGCCCAGTGAGGACTGAGACATTGTGTTTTCAGACATCTGCTGCTTCCATCGTCGAAAGGTATATACACATGATTCTTTTTGTATCTAAACAATGTAATGGCACAATAATGATTGAGTTGTAATTATGGGGGATGTAGATGTCAATAATCATATTTTGTATAAGTAAATGATTAACTTCGAATGTATGACATCATTTCACTAAATTGTGAATGAATGATAAGTGGTGGTTATTATTGACTCACAGCCCAACTGTATGTGGTGAGTTGTTCACGATTGGGTAAGGTAACAGTAAAACACGAAAAGTTATTGAGATTTTCGGTAAAAGGGAATGAAAAAGGGTCGTGACAGAGATTGGTATCAGAGCTGAGTTGGCTTAATGTGAGTCAGTAATAAAACGTAGGAAAAGTACATCCCCATGTTATTGTACTTTTTTTAGATATAATTGTGTGTACCGTGATGGATTGAGCTTGATAAATGATTTAAAATATAGGAAGATAGGCATTATGCCAATTATGTGCCAAGGTAGAAGGGCGGAAGCACGTGCTAGTGGCCATAGAGGTAGGCCTGAGAGTCGTGCGAAGCCACAGATTGATCCTGCTCCACAGAACCCTACTGGGAGAGCAGGAGATACAGAGGCACATTTCACTAGGATAAAACAGAGTATTGAGAACCTAGTGGAGATAGTCACACAGGTATTGGGTGCTGGTGATAGACAAGGTCTCGTAGCACATCCTACGACTAGACAGGCAACTGCAGAAGCGGAGAGACCTCAAACTGCAGAGACTGCTACTATTACAGCACTTCCAGTCTAGGATACAACTTCTCCTATCACTTCACAGCAGAGCGGTAGTGATTTGGGTTATGAGTGCGAATTAAGCAGATTGTGAGAGTTTCAGGGGTTGAAACCCCCAGTGTTCAGAGGGGTGAGGGACCCAGTGGTTACAGAAGATTGGGTGTACGAGATGGAGAAAGTGTATAGGTTCTTCAGATGCACTTCAGCTGAGAAGGTAGCCTTTGCCATGTTTATACTGAAAGGCGAGGTAGAGCACTGGTGGAGATCCACCGAAGCTATATTGAAGGCCCGACACTCTGAAATCACATGAGAGATATTTTTAGAGGCCTTCAGGAGACAGTACATCCCAACCACCATATAGAGGAAATTACGGGATGAAATTCATGAATCTGGTTCAGGGGAGCCAAACTGTGGATGAGTATGAGTCTAAGTTTATGTCATTAGGGAGATATGATTCGGACACTATGGGTAGTGAGACCGAAAAGATTGAAAAGTTCGTCGATGGATTGAGATTGGCCATCCGAACTAAGCTAGCCCCATTTGACCTTCAGGTATATGAGGAGGCGGTACACAAGGCTCAGTTATGCGAGCAAGACATTGAGTGAAATGCCTCTGAGCTTGGGAGGATTAGTGTCAAGAAGGACAGAGATCGAAAGAGATCCGAGTTTGATAGAGTGGCCAAGAGAAGAGGCCAAAGATATTTTGAGAAGAAGCCTAAGATTGAGGAGGTGGAGGAGAGAGCTGCTAAACCTACCGTGTACCCTGCTTTGAATGCACCGAGAGATATGGTTATTGGAGGACCACGACCTACTACTGAGAGGTGCAAGAGATGTGATAGATTTCATGGGACTAGGCCCTGTTCGATGACCCTTATGGTGTGTTTCAGATGCGAGAGACCAGGACATATAGCTAACTATTGTCCCGAGAAGATGGAGCTAGAGAGAGCTCCAGTTGAGACGGCTGCCCCGAGGATGAGGGCCACAGCTGAAGAGAAGGGGAAACAGGCAGTGGGTGTGAGCAGGGGAAGAGTGCACGCGTTGGACCAGGACACTGCGGATGCATCGACGGATGTGATTAACGGTACTATCTGAATCTTTGATTTGAAAGCATTGGTATTATTTGATCTTGGTGCCACGCATTCTTTGATATCACCTTCCTTTGCACATAAATTGTTAAAGGATGTGGAACCTACATTGATGGATAAAATGTTGATGATTTCCACACTCATGAATGATATTCCATTGACTGAGCATGTATGTAGAGATTGTAAGTTAAAGATAGAGGGAAAAGAAATGACAACCAAATTAATTTTATTGAATATGAATGATTTTGATGTAATATTAGGAATGGATTGGTTGGCTACCAATCGTGTTGTTATGGATTACCATGCTAAGACATTGATGTTTTCAGGATTAGACAATCTTATTGTAAATTTTGATGAAAAGAAATGAAAGCACATGATTGATATGAACGAAAAGACTATAATTTTACTTAATCTATTTGAGAGATGAATCCCTATGCTTATGTTGAACATTGTAGTAATGATTCGTGAAACTAATGGTAGAAAGGATGATGTGAAGGGTTCATTGCCTACGTGGTCGATATAGATAGGCACACCCAAAATTGAGGGATATACCCATAATTGCGGATTACCTTGATGTCTTTTCGGATGAAGTAGCAGGACTACCACCTGAAAGGAAAATATAATTTTGCATAGAGTTAGTGCCTGGTACAGAGTCGATATCGAAACCACCATATAGAATGGCACCGATTGAGTTTGAAGAGTTGTAGAAACAGCTGCAAGAGTTGTTGGAGAAGGGGTTCATTAGACCGCCTTGGGGAGCACCGATTCTATTTGTAAGAAAGAAGGATGGAAGCCTCTAACTGTGTATAGACTACCGGTTATTGAATAAGGCCACAATTAAGAACAAGTACCCCCTTCCACGTATAGATGATTTTCTGGATCAGCTCCAAGGAGCCCAAGTATTTTCTAAGATAGATTTGCGATATGGGTACCATCAGTTGAGGATCAGGAGTGTAGATATACCCAGGACAGCATTTTGTACCCGTTATGGCCACTACGAGTTTATGGTGATGCCATTTGGATTGACGAATTCCCCCGCAACATTTATGGCACTGATGAATGATATATTCAAGCCATACCTAGACAAGTTTGTGATTGTGTTCATTGATGACATATTGGTGTATTCCAAGTCCATGGAAGATCATGCGGAGCAGTTAAGGATAGTTCTGCAGACCCTCCGAGAGGAAGAGTTATATGCCAAACTCAGCAAGTGTAACTTTTAGTTAGAGCATATCACATTTCTGGGCCATGTTGTGTCGAAGGATGGGGTATCGGTGGATCCATCCAAGATAGAGGCAGTTGTACAGTGGGAACAGCCCAAGATAGTTACTAAGATCAGAAGTTTTTTGGGATTAGCAGGATATTATCGGAGATTTGTAGAGGGTTTCTCCAGACTAGCTACTTCATTGACATGCTTCATGCGTAAGGATGTTAAGTTTGTATGGGATGAGGCATGTGAGAGGAGTTTTGAGGAGCTTAAGCGTCGATTGATCACTGTCCGGTTCTCACCATTCCCACCAGCTCAGGAGGATTTTTGGTGAATACGGATGCATCACACCAGGGACTGGGCTGTGTACTTATGCAAGATGGGAAGGTAGTTGCCTATGGATCTAGACAGTCGAAAGATCACGAGAGGAACTACCCGACAAATTATTTGGAGTTGGCAGTAGTGGTGTTTACTTTAAAAATATGGCGCCACTATCTCTATGGTGAGAAATTTTAAGTGTTCACATATCATAAGAGCCTTAAGTACCTTTCTCGCAGAAAGAACTGAAAATGAGACAGAGGAGATGGCTCAAACTTTTAAAGGACTATGATTTTGAAATCATTTACCACCCCGGTAAGGCAAATGTAGTTGCCGATGCTTTGAGCAGGAAGAACCTTAGGTTGGTGTCTTATATGATGTATGGGAACAAGAATTGTTGGAACAATTTGCGGACCTCAATTTGGATGTAACCCCACCTGGATCTGAGAGACTTGAGATCATGGCTAGTTTGAGACTGGAGCCAAAATTGATTGGGCGTATTCAGTAAGCCCAGCAGAGTGATCGATGGTGCATCGATTGGCTGAGACAGATGCAGACAGGTGTAGGTACTAATATTGAGCTAAGTGTTGATGGGACATTGAGGTTTTGAGACACAATATGTGTTCCCGAGGATCCTGAGGTTAGGAGGTTAAGTTTATCAGAGGCTCACTCATCGAAATATACGATACATCTAAGAAGTACTAAGATGTATCAAAACTTTTGAAAGGTTTATTGGTGGTCTGGAATGAAAAGAGACATTGCTGAATATGTCGCTAAGTGTCTCGTTTCTCAGCAAGTGAAGGTAGAGCATCAGAAGCCTACAGGATTATTGCAGCCTCTACCGATATCGACTTGGAAGTGGGAGCATGTCACCATGGATTTTGTGATGGGGTGTCGAGGACCCATAGAGGTCATGATGCCATATGGGTTATTGTGGACCGATTGACTAAGTTAGCCCATTTCTTAGCTATGAGAGCTACCGATACTCTAAGTCAGTTGGCAAACCTGTATATTCAAGAGATAGTATGTCTACATGGTGTATCAGTGAGCATTGTTTCTGATAGGGATGCTCACTTCACTTCCCATTTCTGGAAACATTTTCAGGAAGCGCTGGGGACCCGACTGAGTTTTAGCATCTCTTTTCATCCTCAGGAAAATGGGCAGTCAGAGAGGATTATACAAACCCTCAAGGATATGTTGAGAGCGTGTGTGTTGGATTTTAGAGGCTCTTGGGATGACCACCTGCAATTAGCCGAGTTCGCCTATAATAATAGCTATCATGCGAGTATCGAGATGGCACCCTATGAGGCACTGTATGGACGTAGATGTCGATCCCCCACTGGATGGGAAGGGGTTGGTGACAGACAGATTTTTACTCCAAACTTAGTACAACAGGCATCTAAGGACGTCCAGTTGATATGTGAGAGATTACGGTCAGCTCAGAGCCGACAAAAGAGTTATGCTAACAAGAGACAGAGACCACTAGAGTTTGATGTGGGTGAGTCGGTATTTCTGAGAGTTTCACCATCAAAGGGTATTATGAGATTTGATAAGAAGGGCAAGCTGAGCCCTAGATATATTGGACCCTTCAAGACTTTGGAGAGAGTAGGAGATAAGGCGTATAGGTTGGCATTGCCACCGAACTTGGTAAATGTCCACAATGTCTTCCACGTCTCTATGCTTCGAAAGTATCACCCGGACCCAGCACACGTGATAAGATATGAGCTGTTGGAGCTCAATGAATGTATGACATATGTTGAGAAGTTGGTTTAGATATTAGACAGAAAAGAGAAGGTGCTACGGAATAAGACAATTCCCCTGGTGAAAGTTCTTTAGCAATATCACATGGCGGAAGAGGCCACATGGGAATTGGAGAACTTGATACGGGAAAAGTACCCCCAACTTTTTGAGGAGTGACTTGGTTCTAATTTGGAGCACCAAATTCCTTGAAGGAGGGGAGAATGTGAGACCCCGTATATGTATAGTTGTAATGTGTGCAATTGGATCAAATAAATGTGAATGGAATTGTAATGTAAAGTATGATTGATGTCAGTTCATGGATTCGATGTACATACATGTAATATGATTTGTAATGTACATACAAGTTTCATTGTGTATGAATATGAAGAAATGAGTTCTTACAGGTGATAAATGTGATTGGAACTCAAAATGAGTAGTATGCTAAATGGAAGGAAGTTGCATGAATATAAATGCTTCCATTTAGTTTTGTATAGTATACCTTTGGATATACAAGGAATGCACACAAGTTTCAATGTGTATAAGGTATGAATGGATACCATTTTGAAGTCATAAAGGTGGATGGATGAGAAAATGACTATGGCAGTAGATTAAGGATGTTTTGGTGTAAGTTGCAGCAGGAAAACTGTAGAAAATCTGGAAAATATGAAGGCCAGATCGATCTCATAGGATGAGAGATCGATCTGGAAGAGCTAGAATGCGCTTATTTGAGTAATGGAATAGAGCAAATCGATCTCCAATAGGGCCAAATCGATCTCCAATGGGGCCAGATCGATCTCCTAACCATTCTGTAAAGAAAAGATCGATCCTTAAGCATACAGATCGATCTCCTTAGCTCTCTATTTGGGAGCATATCGATCTCAAGCTTTGACAGATCGATCTTATACTTAAAATGCTGTGAGAAAGAGGGATTTAAGGGGACCAGATCGATCTCCTCCTAGTGCAGATCGATCTCCTCAAGCTATTTCTATAAAAGGAGCGCTGAAAGCTGAAAATTTTGAGAAAACAACATCACCATTCCATTTTTCACCCAAAACCTAGATTTTTCTCTCTAAAATCCACCCATTCCAGTAATAATTGAGGGGAGGCTATTAGACATTAAGTTGTTCATCTTGAGGAAGAGAATAACATAGTTGAAACCTAAAACCTCATTATTGGTATGGAAGGAGCAAGGAACATTTTCCTTTAGAGCAAGAAGAGAAACCAGATTTGGTAAGTTTCTAAGACTCCAATCCAAGTACATTATCTATTTTATTGATTTTGGAGTTGATTGGCATGTATATGGATGTTTGAAATCACCTAAGAAGTAATGAATCACATATAACCTAGAAAATAGATATAGTCTAGTGCGAGAAAGTGTGAATTGGGTATGTTGATGACTTATGGGTTATGATAAGTTGTTGTTGAAGTAGTATAAATGATTTTTGATGGTTAAATGAAACCACATTGTGAGTTTGGAGGAATTGTGAAAATCAGTATGTAAATGCTTGATAAATGCCATAGTGAGGGAATTCATGAAATATGAACACTATAAGCTTAATGTCGATTTAATATCGATTCGGAATGAGTTAATAGGCCTAAGAAGATCCATAGACTTGAGTTATGAGTAGAGTAATGAAACGAGGCCTCATGAGCGTTAATAGAGACTATAAGTCGAATCGACAATAGTAAACGCAAGAATTGGATTATAATGGACTAAAATGTTGTGAAATATGTTTATGTGCAGTACTGAAGAGTTCGTAGGAGACGAATTGAACTGCGTAAGTAGCTTTAAGGAAGTGGAATCATGCATCGCGATTCCAGGTAAGGAAATTCTGTAAGTATATAGAGGTAGCTGCTCGTATTTTGTGGGAATATAGGGTGTTTATGAAATGCATGAATGTTTGAGAAATTGGTTGTTTGGTATGTAGAAATAGTTATGAATGTTGTATGATTTGGTTTTATATGGATGTATAAAAAGGGATATTAAGGCTAATAATTGCATAAATCACGTGTTTTGAATGTTTTTCACAAAACACAATGCTTTAATTTTTGCAAATAAAAGGATAGGCTGGCTAGTGTTTTATTGATGTCATTGAATAGCACATGTGAGGTGCTAAACATGTTTGTGATGTGTTTTGAATGCATATGAGCCACCTATCGAGCTATGTGAATTAAATCACGCTAGAGCCTCGCTCGCGCTGGATTTCGATGTTTTTATTTGTATGAAATGTGCTGGAGCTTAGCTCGCACCTTGATTTGGAAACTATGATGATGTTTATAAACCGTACTGGAGCTTTTGCTCGTACGTGGATTTCAATTTGGTTTCTTATGCATATAATCGTACTGGAGCTGTGCTCGTACCTAGTTTCTCCATGACTTGATGCATAAATATCGTATTAGAGCGTTGCTCGTACGTGGTTTCTTTATGGTAGGATGCATGAGTTGTGCTAGTACTTTGCTCACACAAGTTTGCACATTGTGATACGTATGAGGTCATGAAAGTTGGTAAAATCCTCAAGCCCTACATCCTTAAGCCAACATCCTTAAGCCCAAGGAGGCGGGGAGGCTCTGTTAGGTGGAGAGGTTCTGTTCGGTAGGGAGGCTCTCTTACGGTAAGATCCTTAAGCCCTACATCCTTAAGCTAACATCCTTAAGCCCGAGGAGGCGGGGAGGCTGTGTTAGGCAGGGAGGCTCTGTTCGGTAGGGAGGCTCTCTTACGGTAAGATCCTGAAGCCCTACATCCTTAAGCTAACATCATTAAGCCTGAGGAGGCAGGGAGGCTTTGTTAGGCAGGGAGGCTCTATTCGGTGGGAAGGCTCTCTTACGGAAGGATCCTTAAGCCAACATCCTTAAGCTCTGGAGGGGTAGGGAGGCTCTGTTTAGCAGGGAGGCTCTCCTTCATGGGTACAGAAGGATCCTTAAGCCAACATCCTTAAGCCCTAGAGGGACGGGGAGGCTCTGTTCAGCAGGGAGGCTCTCCTACATATGGAAAATTCTTGGTATGGGTTAGGTAAGACCTAGGAATGGCACCCATAATCACGATATGTGTCCACGGAGTATGTTGTACCGTGTATATCACATGGAGTACGATGTATCGCGCGATGGTTATGTTATGAGAAAGTCTGGTGAGGGATAATCCACTTTCGTCCCAGCACGATGCCCCGCACACCTGGATACGTGTGGTCTAGGATGATTTATGATGTAGTTGGTCCACATAGGCACTTTTGATATAGTGATCTAGTTTTTATTACATATGTGTGATTGTGATTGTTCAAGGTAGACCCGAGGGAGGGATCTAGCCTTGTAGGATTTGATTTGTGAAATGGTAATGATGTTTGTGATTGAGAAAATTGTTTGTGATGGGATTGTATGTGTTTGAGAAAGAGCTTTATGATGTGATTTAAAAAGGATGTTTCAAGTGAATTTCCCTTTTTATTATGTGATTTGACAATTTAGCATGAGATGGCTTGTACATGATGATTTACCATGTTTTATTATGCCAATTTACATGATTTAAATACATGATATATGTATACGCATATGGCATATTTTTGTTTTCCTCATGCTCCGAACTATAAACGATTTATGCATTCACTATCAGCATGTAGATAGAGTAGTTATCTATCATGCTTGCATTATTGCGTGATTGAGCGTGTGGTTGCTCATCCCTCTCTATTTTCCCCCTCCTACAGAGCGTGCGTAGTAGCCCAGTGAGGACTGAAGCATTGTGTTTTGGACATCCGCTGCTTCCATTGCCAAAAGGTATATACATAGGATTCTTTTTGTATCTAAACAATGTAATGGCACAGTAATGATTGAGTTGTAATTATGGGGGATGTAGATATCAATAATCATATTTTGTATAAGTAAACGATTAATTTCGAATGTATGACATCGTATCATTAAATTGTGAATGAATGATAAGTGGTGGTTATTATTGACTCACAGCCCAACTGTATGTGGTGACTTGTTCATGATCGGGTAAGGTAACATTAAAAAGCAAAACATTTATTGAGATTTTCGATAAAAGGGAATGAAAAAGGGTAGTGACAAGAGGTCTGCTAGGCCTGTTGGTTTCCCTGAACGGATTAGTGTCAGGTCCTAGCCCCTCACCCTCACCTCGCTCAAGAGGTCTGTTAGGCCTGTTGGGTTCCCTGAATACCAATCCGTATTACCCGCACCACGACATCATACATACCACAGTGTGATAACCTACGCGAGCTACGCTCTAGCACGAATTCATGCATCATCATCAAATCACCTCGTACGGGCAACGCTCTAGTACGACATTGATGCATAAAACAAGAAGGAAATCATGTACGAGCATAGCTCTAGTATAGTTATATGCAAAAGAAATCCACTCAAAATCTACGTATGAGCAAAAGCTCCAGTACGGTTTATAAAACATCACCACAATTCAAATCAAAGTGCGAGCTAAGCTCCAGCACATTCCAAACATGTGAAAATTTCAATATCCAGTGCGAGCTAGGCTCCAGCATGGTTTAATTCACATAAACATGGTAGGCGGCTCATAAACAACCAAAACAATCACAACCCATGCTTAGCACCTCACATGTGTTATTTCACAAAACGTTCAAACAATTGCCAGCCTATTAGTCAATTTGTTTAAAACAGAGCAAGGTGTTTTGTGAATACATTCAAAACACATTATTTATGAAATTATTAGCCTTACTATACCATTTCTTTACAATACTATTTCAAACAACCAAATCTCATACGAATACTCGAAACAATTTCCATACATTGTCAAACATATTTCTATAAACTCATGCACATTTCCAAAGCCCTATATACCCACGAGTTCAAAATACGAGCAACTTCCTCTATATACTCACAAAATTCCCTTATTTGGAATCGCGATGCGTGATTCCACTTCCTTAAAGCTACTTACTCGTGCGATTCGATTCGTCTCCAACGAGCTCCTTAAAACTGCACATAAACGTATTTCACAACATTTTAGCCTATTATAATCTAACTCTTATGTTTACTATAGTCGATTCGACCTATAGTCTCTATTAACGCTTATGAGGTCTCGTTTCATTACTCTACCCATAACTCGAGTCTATGGATCCTTTTAGTACTATTAACTCATTCTGAATTGATATTAGATCGATACTAAGCTCATAGTGTTCATATTTCTTTGATTTCTTCACTATGGCATTTATCAAGCATTTGCAAACTCATTTCCATAATTTCCTCCCAAACTCACAATGCAACTCCATTTAACTAACTCAATTCATCCACATTACTCCAATAACAACTTAACATAATCCATAAATCATCAACATACCCAAATTACACTTTCTCACACTAGACTCATTCCATTTTCTAGGTAGCATTAGCTCCATTTCATCCTAGGTAGTTTCAACCATCAATATACATACCAATCAACTCCAAAATCAATAAATAGAGAAATGTACTTGGGCTGGAGTATTAGAAACTTACCAATCTAGTTTCTCTTCTTACTCTAAAGGGGAAATGTTCCTTGCTCCTTCAATACCAAACAATGAGGTTTTGATTCCCAACTATGTTGTTCTCTTCTTTAAGATGAACAACTTTGTATCTAATAGCTCCCCTTCAATTCTTACTGGAAATGGCTGATTTTAGAGAGATAAAATCTAGGTTTTGGGTGGAAAATGGAAAGGAAAGGTTCTATCTCAGAAAAATGCAGATTTCACTGGTCCTTTTATGGAAATCACTTGATGAGATCGATCTGTCGAAGCATGAGATCGATCCGGTCCTTTTAAATCCTTCATTTTCACGCCAATTTGAATGCATGAGATCGATCTATCGAAAGCTTGAGATTGATCTGTCCTAGGCAGTTGCTTAAGGAGATCGATTTGCATCTAGGGGATATCGATCTGCTCCAACCCGAGAGCTAAGGAAATTGATCTGTTTGCCTTAAGAATCGATCCTCATTTTACAAAATGTTTAGCATATTGATCTGTCTCCATTGGAGATCGATCTGTCTTGTTCCATAGCTCAAATAAGAGCAACCTCTAGCACTAGGTCATGCATAGTTAATGTTTCAAATCAAGTACGAGCAATCGCTCCAGTACCATGTTATGCATAAAACTCATCAAATCAAGTACGAGCAATGGCTCAAGTACTATGTCATGTATAAATAATGAAGAATCGAGTACGAGCAATAACTCTAGCACTCTGTCATGCATCTCATGTAAAATTCAAGTACGAGTAGTAACTCCAGTACTCTATCATGCATGTCATGGAAATCTAGTGCGAATCATACTTCAACACTAATATATGTGGAAAATATATGAAATCAAGTGTGAGTTGTGCTCTAACACGATTTAGTCTCACATAATTCGATAGATGGCTTTTTAAAAATGGATGATTCTCAAAACATCAAAATCAGCACTATAAATTGTACTAGTTTTCATCAACCAAGAAAATATTAGCCCATCTACTTACTCTTCTCCTAAACAGCAGTAAAAACACTCAAAATAGTGGTTTCCATGCTTTTTACAACTTTTCCCAATAGTTAACCTTTTTCCTAACTATGGGCAAAATCGTAATTTACCATTATCGGGTCACAATAATTATTATTCACTTTCTCTGACCCTCAGAGTTTTTAAGTGAATGTAAAAGCAGACAAAAATATGTGCATATATCTCTAACCACTCACAAAAGTCCCCTACCTGTAATCACTCGAGAAATTTTACTTTCTCAACGCTGCTCGATCAGCAGTCTGATTCGCTCCTCCACTAATCTTTGAAGCTGCATATAACCATTTATCAAGTTAATTATATTTTTCCTAGTGTATTTCACATTAAATACAGTCTATTTCACTTAATAGGCTTTAAGAAACCTTAATCAGCCTAACTTTGCCTTAAGCCCATTTCCATTTTACTATTCATTTTCGTTGGGCCTATTGGGCTTGTGGGGCCCACCAACTCTTATTGGGCTTATCAGAGACCCATTACATCACATTGGGTCGAAAGCAATTGGGCTTGGCCCATTAAACCTCTCCGCCACATGCTATGACCGAGACCACGCATGCCTAGCCACGCCGAGCACCATGCCACCATCGGCCATTTGCTAGCCAATTCACTTACGCATTTTCACAAACACTTGGTTGGCAATGTTCTTCAGCATCATTTAGTTCATTTAGGCATTTTATCATAAACCTTGATTGCCAACTTAATCCAACCACTAATTAATCAAATTGATTAATTCTAACTATATCATAATCATAAACACATGTATATTAACTCATTCATGCCTTAAAATTATATAGGCATTCATCAATTTATCACTACTCACTCTCAGCCAATCCATGTTCATAGTGATTCCATGTGTTTCAATGCTTAAAACATATACCAATCTACTTAAAATCATTCATACATTAACATATATGAATTTAAAAGCTTGAAATTATACCTAGTATATGCGTTCACACTTGGCCAAATCTTTGAAGCCTCTCGGTTTGCACACTATGGCTCCTTGATAGCCAATTCCAACATATGTTAGTCCTCTCTCAATTTGGAACAACTTTCATGAAGGACTAGAGGTAGGGCTCGAGGCCGTAGTGGTGGGCCTAAGAGCCGGGATGCTATTAAGTCACTACTTACCTATGAGACTCTAGAATTACTGAGGTACCAAAGAGTACAGGGGTACACTTCACGAGGTTAGAGCATAGCTTAGAGACGATAGTGGAGATGTTGGCGCAGATGATGCTAGGTAGACAGAACAGGATGCAGGGACTACGACTGGATAGGCAGCTGCACCTGACACATCTGTACAGCCTACACATGTTCCATAGCCTACGAATACTTCTACACCCCCACCAGTTCAGGATACGCCTTCTCCTGTTGCTCCACGACAATGTAGTAGTGTTTTGGGGTACGGATGTGAGCTGGATCGGTTGCGACTATTTCAGAAGTTTAGACCTCCATCTTTTAGTGGGCTCAAGGACCCAGTTGCTGCTGAGGAGTAGATTGGAGAGATGAAGAAGCTATATGGATTCTTCAACTATACGTCATCGGAGATGGTCACATTTGTTGCGTTCATATTGAAGGGATTTGCAGATCATTGGTGGAAGTCCACCAGACCCATATTGAGAGCTCGACATACAGATATTAGTTGGGAGATATTTCTTGATGCCTTTAGGAGGCAGTTTGTTTTAGATACGGTACAGAGGAAATTATAGGCTGAGTTTTTGGGACTGAACTAGGGGAGTTTGTCAGTGGATGAGTATGAGACTAGATTCTTATCCCTAGGAAGGTACGACCCCGATACCATGTATAGTGAGACCAGAAAGGTCCACAAATTTATTGATGGACTAAGACTGGCTCTCTAGTCCAGGTTGGTCCCATTGGATATAGCTACCTATAAGGAGGTAGTGCGTAGGGCACAACTATGCGATCAAGACTATGAGAGGTATGCTTCTGAGTTTAAGAAGTTTTGTCTGAGCCAAGATAGAAAATGGAAGAGGCAGGATGGCTAAAGATAGAGGCTTCAGTTATTGAGGTTGGAGGAGACCTTCGGTAAGAGACCACCGAATTGAGGAGGCATGAGATAGAGCTGCTAGCCTTTTACTTTTCCGGTAATAGCTCCAGCGAAGGGTATTGTCATTGGAGGACAGAGGCCTATTACTGAGCAGTGCAGTAAATGCGGTAGACATCATGGAGGAAGACCTTGTCTGATGACTCCTATAGTGTGTTTTCGATGTAGGAAACCAGGGCATATTACTAGAGCTTGCTCGAAGATGGTTGAGACTGCTCCACTGAAGGGCATGGAGCTAGAGAGAGCTTCAGTTGATACTTCTGTTTCGAGGAGAGCGATAACAGAAAAGAAGGGGAAGCAAGTGATTGGTCGAGGGCGAGTACATGCTTTGGACCAGGGCACAACTGATACTTCATTGGATGTGATTCGAGGTAACATCCTGATTTATGATATTGAAGCATATGTTTTAATTGATCCTGGTACCACGCATTCATTTGTATCGCCTTCATTTTCATGTAAGTTAGCTAAACAAGTTGAGCGTACATCATTATGTATGATGATGTTAATTAGTACACCTCTAAAAAACAGTCAGCTTGTAGAGTATGTATTTAAAAATTGCAAGTTGAGAGTAGGGGGAAAAGATATGACAACCAATCTAATATTGTTAAGTATGAGCGATTTTGATGTAATTTTAGGAATGGATCGGTTGTCTACAAACCATGCTGTGTTAGATTGCTCTGCTAAGACAGTTATGTTTCCTAACCCTGAAACATATGTTGTAAAGTTTGCAGAAAAGAAATGAAAATAGTAGTTACTATTAAAAATAAACAATATGATATGCTGACTTAGAAAAATTGATATATTAAAGGTTCTTATTGCATACGTGGTTGATACGGATAAGGCACATCTGGAGTTGTAGATATTCATGTGGTTAGTGAGTACCTGGATGTCTTTTCGGATGAACTGCCAGGGTTGCAACCAGACAGAGAGATGGAGTTCTGTATAGATTTGGTTCCTGGTACTGAGCCTATATTGAAACCACCATGCCGCATGGCTTTAGTTGAGTTGGAAGAGCTCAAGAGACTGTTGCAAGAGCTGTTGGATAAGGGGTTCATCAGACCGAGTGTTTCACCTTGGGGAGCACCAGTTTTGTTTGTAAAGAAGAAGGGTGGAATCCTCTGATTGTGTATTAACTACAGATTGTTGAATAAGGCTAACATCAAGAATAGGTATCCCCTTCCACGCATTGACGACTTGTTAGATCAGCTTCGAGGAGCACAGGTCTTTTTCAAGACTGATCTGAGGTCTAGGTATCATCAGTTGAGAGTTCAAAGTGGAGATGTACCTAAGACAGCATTTCGTACCCGATATGGCTACTATGAGTTATTGGTTATGCCATTCGAATTGACTAATGCTCCTGTGGCTTTTATGGCTTTGATGAACGATCTGTTCAAGCCATACTTGGATTAGTTTGTTATCATCTTTATCAATGACATTTTACTGTATTCGAAGTCTTAGGAGGAGCATGAGCAGCACCTGAGGATCGTATTACAGACTCTTCAAGAGAAGGAGTTATACGCTAAACTCAGTAAGTGTGACTTCTGGTTGGCAGAGATCTCATTTTTTAGACACGTTGTATCGACGGATGGTGTATCGGTAGATCCATCCAAGATAGAGGCTGTAGTTCAGTGGGAACGGTCGAGGACAGTCACTGAGATCAGAAGTTTTTTGAGGTTAGTAGGATATTATCGGAGATTCATTGAGGGATTTTCAATGTTGGCTGCTCTGTTGACATGTCTCACTCGAAAGAGTGTACCATTCGTGTGGAACGAGGATTATGAGAAGAGTTTTAAGGAGCTGAATCGTCGATTGACCACCACTCCGATTCTCACTATCCCTACCAACTCAGGAGGATTTACAGTGTATACCGATGCTTCGCATCAGAGACTGAGTTGTGTATTGATGCAGGAAACGAGGGTAGTTGCTTATGGATCCAGACAGCTGAAAGACGATGAGAAGAACTATCTGACCCATGATTTGGAGTTAGTGGTAGTAGTGTTTGCGTTGAAGGTATGACGCCACTACGTGTATAGTGAAAAGTTCCAGATCTTTATCGACCACAAGAGCCTCAAGTATCTGTTCTCACAGAAAGAGCTGAATATGAGACAGAGAAGATGGCTAGAGCTTCTGAAGGACTGCGATTGTGAGATACTTTATCATCCGGGTAAGGCTAATGTTATAGCTGATGCTTTAAGTAGGAAAAGTGGTATCGTATACGATGGTCAGGGAACACGAGTTGTTGGAATAGTTTGCTAGTCTCAGTTTGGGTATTGTGCTTTCTAACATGGTTACATGCTATATGATGGCTAGTCTACGCTTAGAGCCGGATTTGTTGGATAGGATCAGATAGGCTCAGTAGATTGATCCATATTGTGTTGAGATGACTAATCAGATACAAAAGGGCATGGTGATTGGTTTTGAGTTGAGATCTGATGGATTGCTAAGGTTTAGAAGTAGATTGTGCATTCCCGATGACCTAGGGGTAGAAGGTTGATATTGGTGAAAGCTCATTTGTCGAGGTACACATTACATTCGGGGAGTAACAAGATGTATTAGAACCTTTGAAAGGTGTACTGGTGGTCAGGTCTGATGAAAGACGTGGCAGAGCTTATGGCGAGATGTCTCTTATGTCAGCAGGTGAAGGTAGAGCATCAGAAACCTGCAGGGTTATTGCAGCCACTACCTATACCGACATGGAAATGGGAGCATATCACCATGGAGTTTATGATGGGTTTACCGAGGACCCGCAAGAATCACAATGCTATATGGGTGATCGTTGACAGATTGATGAAGTTAGCCCACTTCCTAGCTATGAGAGCTACCGATACTCTGAGTTCATTGGCACAGCTTTCCATCCTCAGACAGATGGTCAGTCAAAGAGGACTATACAGACTCTGAAGGATATGTTGAGAGTGTGTGTGCTAGATTTTAGAGGCTCCTGGGATGATCACTTGCCACTAGCCGAGTTCGCCTACAACAACAGTTATCATTCTAGTATCGGGATGTCACCATATGAGGCTTTATATGGTCGTAGATGTCATTCCCCTATTGGATGGGAAGAAGTGGGTAACCGTAAGATTTTTGCTCTTGACTTGGTTACACAAGCCTCTGAGGATATCCGTTTGATTGTAGAGAGACTGAGGACAGCTTAGAGTAGATAGGAGAGTTACGCTGATAGCAGATGAAGGCCACTAGAGTTTGTAGTTGGTGAATCAATGATTTTGAAAGTTTCTCCTTCCAAGGGTATGGGGAGATTTGGAAAGAGATGAAAGCTGAGTTCTCGCTACAATGGACCCTTTGAGATTCTTGATCGAGTGGGAGATAAGGCCTATAGGTTGGCATTGCCACAAGACTTATCAGGTGTCCATAACGTCTTCCACATTTCGATGCTTCAGAAGTATCACCCGGATACGACACATGTGATTAGTTATGAGCTGTCAGACCCAGATTTTTGTAGCTTGTACCTTATGATTCCTATGTGTATGAACACTATGTAATTATAGTTGAATCATAAAAAGAGTATTTACTAGACTTAAAGTGTTATTGAAATGATTTAACACGCAAAAGCTACATAAAATGCCTAATGTGAGTGATGGGTATCACAGGCTAAACCAAGTTATTCTAAATCATTCTGACTGAAAATAAGAACTTAAAATAAGAGAGCGTAGAGAACTCATGAAGGAAAGTCAGCTTGATTTAGTCCCGAACATATAAAACGAGAGTAAAAGCTAAAAAAGGGTAAAATGGACCTTTTTGGCGAGAAAAGGAGTTTCGGGTGAAATTATCCACCGAGAGCGGTTGGGATATAAAGACGAGAGTGTAAGACATAAGAAATGACACTTTCAAAATGTTAAGAAAAAGTCAACATGGTCAATGGTTAAGGAAAAAGTCAACTATAGTTAAGAAAGTGGACTTTTACCATAGTTAACTAATCATGGTTAAAAATTAACCTAAGTGTGGAGGAAAATTTGGGAAAAAATATTCTTGGCCAGAATACAAGATAATCATCCCCGGAAGTAAGGAAAATTTATTCGGAAGGATTTCAGAATAAATTTAATGGTTAAAAACGTGATGGGCCTAAGGTAAAAATTTTAAAGCCCATTAAGGTATACTAAACGTATGTCGAAATTTCTAGGTCCTTTAGACCGAATTGTTGGACCAATTGATCAGCCAAATTTTGAGACAATAAAAGGCCCGAGGTATAGTAAAAATTTCAGCCCGAAAGCCCATTAGGAAAGCCCAAACCGAGAAGCCCAATTGGAAAAGCCCATGAGATAAATATCTAACCATAGTTAAAGTTAACTATGACTCATAAGGTGACTCATAAGGTGACTCATGGCTAAGGTTTGAAAAGTCAAGCATAATGGCTGAAAAGTAAAGCTTAATGGCTAAGTATATGGCTTATAAATCCAGCCACACCATTGTCATCTTCATCACACCAAATCCGGTTGAAACATATTTCCCAAGCTTTCTCTCACTAGAAATCACTAGGAATTAGGCATATTTGGAACTTGCATTCTTCATGGAAGTTGTTCCAAATTGAAAGGAGATTGACATATGTTGGAATTGGCTATCAAGGAGCCGTAGAGAGCAAACCGAGAGCCTCCAAAGTTTCGGCCAAAGGGTGAACACAACAATTGGTATATTTTCTAATTTCCAATTTCATATATGTTAATGTATGAATGATTTCAAGTATGTTGATATATGTTTTAAGCATTGAAACATATTAAATCACCATGAAATGGGTTAGGCGGAGAGTGATTAATGGGATATTGAATTATGTCAATATGATTTTAAGACATAAATGGATTAGTATACATGTATTAATGTTAATGGTGTAATTAGACTTAATCAATTTGATTAATTAATACATGTAAGTTGTTTGCAATCAAGGTGTTTGATAAAATGCCTAAATGAACTATGTGATGATTGGTAATGTTGCCTACCAAGCGTATGTGAAAATGCCTAAGTGAAAATGGCTAAATAATAGGCATGGATGGCATGCCATGGTGAAACCGAGGCATGAGTAGCTCTCGGCCATGGCATGTGGCCGAGAGGCCCAATGGGCCAAGCCCAATTATTTTAGGCCCAATAAGGTGTAATGGGCCTAGGACAAGCCCAATAAGAGTTGGTGGGCCCCACAAGCCCAATAGGCCCAACGAAAGTGAATAGTAAAATGAAAATGGACTTAAGGCCTAGTTAGGCCCATTAAGGATTTTTAAGGCCCATTAAGGGATAATAGACTGTATTAATGTGTAATACAGTAGGAAAAGTATAATTAACCTAAGGAATGGTTATTTACAGCTTCGGAGTTTACATTGAGAGCTGATCGGACTGCGGGATTTAGCAGCACCGAGGAAGTGAGGTCACGTGACGTGATCCGAGGTAAGGGAGTTTTGCGAGAAGTTAGAGATACCTGCACGTATTTTCATCTTCTTTTACATTCACTTAAAAACTCTGAGGGTTAGAGAAAGTGAATAATAATTATTGCGACCCGATAGTGGCAATTTATGATTTTGCCCCTAGTTAGTCAAAAAGTCAACTTTTGTGAAAAGTTACGAAAAGCATGGAAACTATTATTGTGAGTGTTTAATTGCTGTTTAGCATGAAAATAAATAGATGGGCTAAAGATTTTAAGGTTGATGTGACTTAAGCACACTTTATAGTGCTGATTTTAATGTTTTGTAAACAATCCCTTTTTAAAGAGCCATTTATCATATTATGTGAGAATGAATCATGCTAGAGCACAGCTCGCACTGGATTTCATATGTTTTCCACATACATTAGTGCTGGATTTTGATACGCACTAGATTTTCATGACATGCATGATAGAGTACTGGAGTTTTACTCGTACTCAGTTTTATATGAAATATGCATGACAGAGTGCTGGAGTGATTAGCTCGTACTCGAGTTTTACATGAGAGTACTGGAGCGTTGCTCGTACTCGATTCTTCATGGTTTATACATGACATAGTACTGGAGCTATTGCTCGTACTTGATTTGATATTGTGCATAGCATAGTACTGGAGCTATTGCTCTTACTTGATTTAATACATGAACTATGCATTGACCTAGTTGCTGGAGGTTACTCACACTAGAGTTGAGTTTGTGATGTGAAACAGTGTTCGAGCGCAGTGTCGACTGTGTGTCGCACTCGAGGGCGCACACTGTATGTGATATTATATACATGGTACCTATTCATGCCGCATTCTTGTGTGACTGAGTGTCACATTTTGAGAGGATGGCCAGCATGAGGGTATTTGTGAATGTGGTATGATATTTCCACAGGCGCGAGGGCTAAGACCTATAGTAGGCACCCTGACTGTGAAGTTGATATTCCACGGGTGCGAGAGCTAAGACCTATGGTAGGCACTCTGACCTATGGTAGGTCTATTATGCATTGACCTAGGACAAGCCCAATAAGAGTTCGTGGGCCCCACAAGCCCAATAGGCCCAACGAAAGTGAATAGTAAAATAAAAATGGACTTAAGGCCTAGTTAGGCCCATTAAGGATTTTTAAGTCCCATTAAGGGATAATAGACTGCATTAATGTGTAATACAGTAGGAAAAGAATAATTAACCTAAGGAATGGTTATTTACAGCTCTGGAGTTTACATTGAGAGCTGATCGGACTGCGGGATTTAGCAGCACCGAGGAAGTGAGGTCACGTGACGTGATCCGAGGTAAGGGAGTTTTGCGAGAAGTTAGAGATACCTGCACGTATTTTCATCTTCTTTTACATTAACTTAAAAACTCTGAGGGTTAGAGAAAGTGAATAATAATTATTGCGACCCGATAGTGGCAATTTACGATTTTGCCCCTAGTTAGTCAAAAAGTCAACTTTTGTGAAAAGTTGCGAAAAGCACGAAAACTATTATTGTGAGTGTTTAATTGCTGTTTAGCATGAAAATAAATAGATGGGCTAAAGATTTTAAGGTTGATGTGACTTAAGCACACTTTGTAGTGCTGATTTTAATGTTTTGTAAACAATCCCTTTTTAAAGAGCCATCTATCATATTATGTGAGAATGAATCGTGCTAGAGCACAGCTCGCACTGGATTTCATATGTTTTTCACATACATTAGTGCTGGATTTTGATACGCATTAGATTTTCATGACATGCATGATAGAGTACTGGAGTTTTACTCGTACTCAGTTTTATATGAAATATGCATGACAGAGTGCTGGAGCGATTAGCTCGTACTCGAGTTTTACATGAGAGTACTGGGGCGTTGCTCGTACTCGATTCTTCATGGTTTATACATGACATAGTACTGGAGCTATTGCTCGTACTTGATTTGATATTATGCATAGCATAGTACTGGAGCTATTGCTCATACTTGATTTAATACATGAACTATGCATTGACCTAGTTGCTGGAGGTTGCTCACACTAGAGCTGAGTTTGTGATGTGAAACAGTGTTCGAGCGCAGTGTCGACTGTGTGTCGCACTCGAGGGCGCACACTGTATGTGATATTATATACATGGTACCTATTCATGCCGCATTCTTGTGTGACTGAGTGTCACATTTTGAGAGGATGGCCAGCATGAGGGTATTTGTGAATGTGGTATGATATTTCCACAGGCGCGAGGGCTAAGACCTATAGTAGGCACCCTGACTGTGAAGTTGATATTCCACAGGTGCGAGAGCTAAGACCTATGGTAGGCACTCTGACCGTGAGGACGGGTCCACGGGTGTACTTTGTACCGCGTCTGAGTGGCGCAAGGTGTACGCTGTACCGTGTGTTGTTGTTGAGTTGAGGAGGATATAGTTGACGGTTGTGATGGACTGACCCCCCTCCCGTTGCAGCAGTGATGCCCCGCACATCGAGTACTGTGTTGCTTGGGATCACATTTCAGATATGATCATAGTCCAGGATACTATTTGCACTTAACCACAGAGTCTTACATAATATATCACATTGATTGAATGATTTAAACTGCGGACAGACCTAAGGGATGGGTCGGACTCCGATTTTGTGTTGTGAATCATTTGATGCCATATTTATTGTGATTTAAATATACAAGGCATGATTTACATAAAGGCATGATTTATATACGATGCATTGTTTTACACTACATGCCTACATTTGAGAAAGAAAGCATGATTTTCTGTATATGGGATTTATTCTGTACAAGTATATATATTATATTTCAAGACATGCTTTTTAAAGCGAGTAAAGGAAATAATGTTTTCAAGGCATAGCATTATGTTGAGTAGATAGTGTTGATATCTACTTGCTTGCCTGATTTCCTTACTGAGCGCGTTGTATGCTCATCCCCCTTTCTTTACATCTCTCTACAGAGCGTCAGTAGAGCGAGAGCTATCGAGGGATAGTATCCCAGAGTCCACTACTAGTTCCTATCGATCGCCAGGTATACCTTTATGTACAGTTGTGTATCTAAACATAGAAACAGCACAGTGATGTATACGATATATATTATGGGGAATGTATTTGTATTAGATTTTATATAATCTTACATGTATAATAAAAGCAGTTACAGTCAGTAATAATATATTGACATGTATGTATGAAATGGATAATGTGGTAAGTGAGGACTCTGACATCGAATCACAGCCCAACCATTGAAGAGCGGAAAGGTAAGTTAAGAATGCGAAAAATTTATAGTGATTTTTGGATAAAGTCATGGATTGAGAACGGGTCCTGACAGAATGGTATCAGAGCAGAGGTTGGTCTGATGTGAGTCGGTGTTAGAAAATAAGAAAGTGTACATCCTCATAAAACTGTGCTATGTTTAGATATAATTATGTATACCAGATAGGAAATGGACAAATTCATTATTATGAATACAGCAACTTTGCCTAAGTGGCAAATACGCGTAGTGGTAGAGTTATGAGAGGTAGGGCTCGAGGCCGGGGAGATAGACCCGAGGGACGAGCTGCTGCCGGACCATTACCTACGCATGAGACTCCAGGTACTATTGAGGCACCTGAGTGTGCAAAGATGCGCTTCACGAGATTAGAGCGTGGTCTCGAGACTATTATCGAGATATTGGCACACACGATGCCAGGTAGGCAGGGACAGGAGGCAGGAGCTGCGATAGGAGAGGCAGTTGCCCCTGATACACCTACGCAAACAGCTGATGCACAGAGGACTGTAGATACTCCTACACCCCCACCGGTTTTGGGTGGTAGTGGATTAGGATTGGATGTGATCTGCATCGGTTGCGAGAAATCCAGAAGTTTAGACCTCCATCCTTTAGCGGGGTCAAGGACCCAGTGGCTGTTGAGGAGTGGTTAGCAGAGCTGGAGAAGCTTTATGGATTCTTCGAGCGTACGACCTCGGAGATGGTCGCGTTTGCTGCGTTCCTACTAAACGGAGCTACAGAGCATTGGTGGAAGTCCACCCGACCTATATTGAGATCCCGACACACAGATATCAGTTGGGATATATTTCGGGAGGCCTTCGGAGGCAGTTTGTTCCCGACACCGCACAGCGGAAACTACAGGCATAGTTTTTAGGACTACACCAGGGGAGTTTATCTGTGGACGAGTATGAGACTCAATTCCTATCCCTAGGAAGATATGACCCGGATACCATGTATAGTGAGACCAGGAAGGTCCACAAGTTTATCGACGGGTTGAGACCGGTTTTACGGTCCAAGTTGGTCCCATTAGACATAGTGACCTATGAGGAAGCAGTGCGTATGGCGCAATTATGTGAGCAGGATTACGAGAGGAATGCTTCCGAGTTTGGAAAGTTTAGCCGTAGCTGAGATATATAGAAGAAGAGGCCGACTAGAGATTTCAGTTATCGAGGAGGGAAGAGACTCTTCGGTAAGAGATCACGGGTGGAGGAGGCACGAGAGAGATATGCTAGACCTCCTGCTTATCTGACTGTAGCCCCTGCAAAGGGCATTGTCATGGGAGGACAGAGACCTGCTGTAGATCAGTGCAGAAGATGCGGTAGATCACATGGAGATAGACCGTGTTCACAGGGTGCTATGGTATGTTTCCGATGTGGGAAATAGGGGCACATGGCTAGAGAGTGCCCAGTGCCATTTGTGACTGTACCACAGGGGGGCAGGGAGTTTGATAGAACCCCAGCTGGTAGTCTGCTCAGAGAGGTAGAGCGACGGCAGAGGAGAAGGGGAAACAAGTGATGGGTCAAGGGCGAGTACATGCTTTGGACCAGGGAACAGCTGATGCTTCATCGGATGTGATTCGAGGTAACATCCTGATTTATGATATTGAAGCATATGTTTTAATTGATCCTGGTGCCACGCATTCTTTTGTATCGCCTTCATTTACATGTAAATTAGCAAGACATGTAGAGCGTACACATTTATGTATGATGATGTTGATTAGTACGCCTATAAATAGTAGTCAAGTGGTAGAATATGTATTTAATGACTGCAAGTTGAGAGTAGGGGATAAGGAGATGACATCCAATCTAATATTGATAAGTATGAGTGACTTTGATATAATATTAGGAATGGATTGGCTATCTGCAAACCATGTTGTTTTAGATTGTTATGCTAAGACAGTTATGTTTCCTCACCCTACTAGATATGTTGTAAAGTTTAATAAGAATAAATGAAAGGAGTAGTTATGATTATTACATGGTTACTAATTTAGAAAACCTTTAACATATCAAGGTTTCATTGCGTACGTGGTAGATATGGATAAGGCACATCCGGAGTTGTCAGATATTACTGTGGTCAGTGAGTACCCAGATGTTTTCCCGAATGAATTGCCAGGGTTACCACCAGACAGAGAGATGGAGTTCTGCATAGATCTGGTACTTGGTATGGAGCCTATTTCTAGACCACCATATCGCATGGCCTTAGTTGAGCTAGAGGAGCTCAAGAGACAGTTACAAGAGCTGTTGGATAGGGGTTTTGTTCGACCGAGTGTTTCACCTTGGGGAGCACCGGTTCTGTTTGTGAGGAAGAAGGATGGGAGCCTCCGATTGTGTATAGACTACTGATTGTTGAATAAGGCCACCATCAAGAATAGATACCCCCTTCCACGCATTGACGATTTGTTAGATCAGCTTCAAGGAGCACAGGTCTTTTCTAAGATTGACCTGAGGTCTAGGTATCATCAGCTGAAGGTTCGGGGTGGAGATGTACCCAAGACAGCATTTCGTACACGATATGGCCACTATGAGTTCTTGGTCATGCCATTCGGATTGATGAATGCTCCAGCTGCTTTCATGGCTTTGATGAACAATGTGTTCAAGCTATATTTGGACCAGTTTGTTATCATCTTCATCGATGACATATTGGTGTATTCGAGATCCAAGGAGGAACATGAGGAGCACCTCAGGATCGTGTTGCAGATGCTACGGGAGCATGAGTTCTATACTAAGCTCAGTAAGTGTGACTTTTGGTTGTCACAGATCTCATTTTTGGGACATGTTGTATCGAGAGATGGTGTATCAGTTGATCCATCTAAGGTAGAGGCTGTGGTTTAGAGGGAACAGCCAATGACAGTCACCGAGATCATGAGTTTTTTGGATTTAGCTGGATACTATCGGAGATTCGTTGAGGGATTTTTGAAGTTGGCTGCTCCGTTGACACGTCTTACTCGAAAGAGTGCACCATTCATATGGAACGAGGATTGTGAGAAGAGTTTTGAGGAGTTGAATCGTCGATTGACCACTGCTCCGATTCTCACTATCCCTACCAGCTCAAGAGGATTTGCAGTGTATACCGATGCTTCACATCAGGGACTGGGCTGCGTATTGATGCAGGATGGGAGGGTAGTTGCTTATGGATCCAGACAGTTGAAGGATCATGAGAAGAACTATCCGGCCCATGATTTGGAGCTAACTGCGGTAGTGTTTGCGTTGAAGGTATGGCGCCACTACTTATATGGTGAGAAGTTCCAGATATTTACCGACCACAAGAGCCTCAAGTACCTGTTCTCACAGAAGGAGCTGAACATGAGACAGAGAAGATGGATAGAGCTTTTGAAGGACTACGATTGTGAGATACTTTATCATCCGGGTAAGGCTAACGTTGTAGCCGATGCCTTGAGCAGGAAGAGCCTGGGGATGGTATCGTACATGATGGTTAGGGAACATGATTTGCTAGAGCAGTTTGCTAGCCTCAGTTTGGGAGTCGTGCCTTCTGACATGGATACAGGCTATGTGATAGCTAGTCTACGCTTGGAGCCGAATCTGTTGGACAGGATCAGAGTAGCTCAGCAGACTGATCCATTTTGTATGGATGTGAGTAGTAAGATGAAGAAGGGCACCGTGACTGATTTTGAGTTGAGTTCTGATGGACTACTGAGGTTCAGAGGCAGATTGTGTGTTCCTGAGGATCTAGGACTCAAGAGATTGATATTGGCGGAAGCTCATTAGTCGTGGTATATGTTACATTCGGGGAGTAACAAGATGTATCAGAACCTCCGGAAGGTATACTGGTGGTCGGGTATGAAGAGAGATGTAGCAAACTTCGTGGCAAAGTGTCTCATATGTCAG
Source organism: Firmiana major (assembly GCA_033439115.1). Taxonomy (NCBI): domain Eukaryota; kingdom Viridiplantae; phylum Streptophyta; class Magnoliopsida; order Malvales; family Malvaceae; genus Firmiana; species Firmiana major. The sequence continues at coordinate 39,300,963 of CM065895.1, forward strand.
CAGGTGAAGGTAGAGCATCAGAAACCTGCAGGATTGTTGCAGCCTCTACCTATACCGACATGGAAATGGGAGCATATCACCATGGATTTTGTGATAGGTTTACCGAGAACCCGCAGGAATCACGATGCTATATGGGTGATCGTCGACAGACTGACGAAGTCAGCCCACTTCCTAGCTATGAGAGCGACCGATACTCTGAGTTCATTAGCGGAACTGTATGTACGCTAGGTAGTGAAGTTACACGGTGTACCAGTGAGCATAGTCTCTGATAGGGATTCCCGCTTCACCTCCCACTTTTGGGGACATTTTCAGGAAGCCATGGGAACCTAGTTGAGTTTGAGCACCGCTTTCCATCCTCAGATAGATGGTCAGTCAGAGAGGACCATACAGACTCTGGAGGACATGTTGAGAGCATGTGTGCTAGATTATCGAGGCTCCTGGGATGACCACCTGCCACTAGCCGAGTTTACCTACAACAACAGTTATCATTCAAGTATCGGGATGGCACCGTATGAGGCTTTGTATGGCCGTAGATGTCGTTCCCCTATTGGATGGGAAGAAGTGGGTGACCATAAGATTTTTGCTCCTGACATGGTTACGCAAGCATCTAAGGACTTCCGCTTGATTGTAGAGAGACTGAGGACAGCTCGTAGCAGACAGAAGAGTTACGCTGACAGGAGACATAGGCCACTAGAGTTTGCAGTTGGTGAATTCGTGTTTTTGAGAGTTTCTCCTTCTAAGGGCATAGGGAGATTTGGGAAGAGAGGGAAACTAAATCCTCTCTATATTGGATGCTTTGAGATACTTGATCGAGTGGGAGATAAGGCGTATAGGCTGGCATTGCCACCAGACTTATCAGGTGTCCATGACGTCTTCCACATATCGATGCTTCAGAAGTATCACCCGGATCCGACACATGTGATTAGTTACGAGCCTTTGGAGCTCCGAGAGAACATGTCATATGTTGAGAGACCGATTCGGATATTGGATAGGAAGGAGAAGGTATTGGGATTGAAGACCATCGGGTTAGTGAAGATTCTCTGGCAGCATCATACTTCAGAGGAAGCTACTTGGGAGCTAGAGAGTCTGATGCGAGAGAAGTACCCTCACCTATTTGAGGACTGACTTGGTTCTAATTTGGAGGACCAAATTTTCTGAGTGGGGGAGGATTGTCAGACCCAGATTTTTGTAGCTTGTACCTTATGATTCCTATGTGTATGAACACTATGTAATTATAGTTGAATCATAAGAAGAGTATTTACTAGACTTAAAGTGTTATTGAAATGATTTAACACACAAAAGCTACATAAATTGCCTAATGTGAGCGATGGGTATCACAGGCTAAACCGAGTTATTCTAAATCATTCTGACTGAAAATAAGAACTTAAAATAAGAGAGCGTAGAGAACTCATGAAGGAAAGTCAGCTTGATTTAGTCTCGAACATATAAAACGAGAGTAAAAGCTAAAAAAGGGTAAAATGGACCTTTTTGGTAAGAAAAGGAGTTTCGGGTGAAATTATCCACTGGGAGCGGTTGGGATATAAAGACGAGAGTGTAAGACATAAGAAATAACACTTTTGAAATTTTAAGAAAAAGTCAACATGGTCAATGGTTAAGGAAAAAGTCAACTATAGTTAAGAAAGTGGACTTTTACCATAGTTGACTAATCATGGTTAAAAATTAACCCAAGTGTGGAGGAAAATTTGGGGAAAAATATTCTTGGCCAGAATACAAGATAATCATCCCCGGAAGTAAGGAAAATTTATTCGAAAGGATTCCGGAATGAATTTAATGGTTAAAAACGTGATGGGCCTAAGGTAAAAATTTTAAAGCCCATTAAGGTATACTAAACGTATGTCGAAATTTCTAGGTCCTTTAGACCGAATTGTTGGACCAATTGATCGGCCAAATTTTGAGACAATAAAAGGCCCGAGGTATAGTAAAAATTTCAGCCCGAAAGCCTATTAGGAAAGCCCAAACCGAGAAGCCCAATTGGAAAAGCCCATGAGATAAATATCTAACCATAGTTAAAGTTAACTATGACTCATAAGGTGACTCATAAGGTGACTCATGGCTAAGGTTTGGAAAGTCAAGCATAATGGCTGAAAAGTAAAGCTTAATGGCTAAGTATATGGCTTATAAATCCAGCCACACCATTGTCATCTTCATCACACCAAATCCGGCTAGAAGAAGAAACCATTGAAACATATTTTCCAAGCTTTCTCTCACTAGAAATCACTAGGAATTAGGCATATTTGGAACTTGCATTCTTCATGGAAGTTGTTCCAAATTGAAAGGAGATTGACATATGTTGGAATTGGCTATCAAGGAGCCGTAGAGAGCAAACCGAGAGCCTCCAAAGTTTCGGCCAAAGGGTGAACACAACAATTGGTATATTTTCTAATTTCCAATTTCATATATGTTAATGTATGAATGATTTCAAGTATGTTGATATATGTTTTAAGCATTGAAACATATTAAATCACCATGAAATGGGTTAGGCCGAGAGTGATTAATGGGATATTGAATTATGTCAATATGATTTTAAGACATAAATGGATTAGTATACATGTATTAATGTTAATGGTGTAATTAGAATTAATCAATTTGATTAATTAATACATGTAAGTTGTTGGCAATCAAGGTGTTTGATAAAATGCCTAAATGAACTATGTGATGATTGGTAATGTTGCCTACGAAGTGTATGTGAAAATGCCTAAGTGAAAATGGCTAAATAATAGGCATGGATGGCATACCATGGTGAAACCGAGGCATGAGTAGCTCTCGGCCATGGCATGTGGCCGAGAGGCCCAATGGGCCAAGCCCAATTATTTTAGGCCCAATAAGGTGTAATGGGCCTAGGACAAGCCCAATAAGAGTTGGTGGGCCCCACAAGCCCAATAGGCCCAACGAAAGTGAATAGTAAAATGAAAAAGGACTTAAGGCCTAGTTAGGCCCATTAAGGATTTTTTAAGGCCCATTAAGGGATAATAGACTGTATTAAAGTGTAATACAGTAGGAAAAGTATAATTAACCTGAGGAATGATTATTTACAGCTCCGGAGTTTACATTGAGAGCTGATCGGACTGCGGGATTTAGCAGCACTAGGAAGTGAGGCCACGTGACGTGATCCGAGGTAAGGGAGTTTTACGAGAAGTTAGAGATACCTGCACGTATTTTCGTCTTCTTTTACATTCACTTAAAAACTCTGAGGGTTAGAGAAAGTGAATAATAATTATTGCGACCCGATAGTGGCAATTTACGATTTTGCCCCTAGTTAGTCAAAAAGTCAACTTTTGTGAAAAGTTGCGAAAAGCATGGAAACTATTATTGTGAGTGTTTAATTGCTGTTTAGCATGAAAATAAATAGATGGGATAAAGAGTTTAAGGTTGATGTGACTTAAGCACACTTTATAGTGCTGATTTTAATGTTTTGTAAACAATCCCTTTTTAAAGAGCCATCTATCATATTATGTGAGAATGAATCGTGCTAGAGCGCAGCTCGCACTGGATTTCATATGTTTTCCACATACATTAGTGCTGGATTTTGATACGCACTAGATTTTCATGACATGCATGATAGAGTACTGGAGTTTTACTCGTACTCAGTTTTATAAGAAATATGCATGACAGAGTGCTGGAGCAACTAGCTCGTACTCGAGTTTTACATGAGATACATGATAGAGTACTGGAGCATTGCTCGTACTCAATTCTTCATGGTTTATACATGACATAGTACTGGAGCTATTGCTCGTACTTGATTTGATATTGTGCATAGCATAGTACTGGAACTATTGTTCGTACTTGATTTAATACATGAACTATGCATTGACCTAGTTGCTGGAGGTTGCTCGCACTAGAGTTGAGTTTGTGATGTGAAACAGTGTTCGAGCGCAGTGTCGACTGTGTGTCGCACTCGAGGGCGCACACTGTATGTGATATTATATACATGGTACCTATTCATGCCGCATTCTTGTGTGACTGAGTGTCACATTTTGAGAGGATGGCCAGCATGAGGGTATTTGTGAATGTGGTATGATATTTCCACAGGCGCGAGGGCTAAGACCTATAGTAGGCACCCTGACTGTGATATTGATATTCCACGGGTGCGAGAGCTAAGACCTATGGTAGGCACTCTGGCCGTGAGGATGGGTCCACGGGTGTACTTTGTACCGTGTCTGAGTGGCGCGAGGTGTACGCTGTACCGTGTGTTGTTGTGGAGTTGAGGAGGATATAGCTGACGGTTATGATGGGCTGACCCCCCTCCCGTTGCAGCAGTGATGCCCCGCACACCGAGTACTGTGTTGCTTGGGATCACATTTCGGATATGATCATTGTCCAGGATACTATTTACACTTAACCACAGAGTCTTACATGATATATCACATTCATTGAATGATTTAAACTGCGGACAGACCTGAGGGATGGGTCGGACTCCGATTTTGTGTTATGAATCATTTGATGCCATATTTATTGTGATTTAAATATACATGGCATGATTTACATAAAGGCATGATTTATATACGATGCATTGTTTTACACTACATGCCTACATTTGAGAAAGAAAGCATGATTTTTTGTACATGGGATTTATTATGTACAAGTATATATATTATATTTCAAGACATGCTTTTTAAAGCGAGTAAAGGAAATAATGTTTTCAAGGCATAGCATTATTTTGAGTAGATAGTGTTGATATCTACTTGCTTGCCTGATTTCCTTACTAAGCGCGTTGTATGCTCATCCCCCTTTCTTTACATCTCTCTATAGAGCGTCAGTAGAGCGAGAGCTATCAAGGGATAGTATCTCAGAGTCCACTACTAGTTCCTATCAATCGCCAGGTATACCTTTATGTACAGTTGTGTATCTAAACATAGAAACAGCAGAGTGATGTATACGATTATATTATGGGGAATGTATTTGTATTAGATTTTATATAATCTTACATGTATAATAAAAGTAGTTACAGTCAGTAATAATATATTGACATGTATGTATGAAATGGATAATGTGGTAAGTGAGGACTCTGACATCGAATCACAGCCCAACCATTGAAGAGCTGAAAGGTAAGTTAAGAATGCGAAAAATTTATAGTGATTTTTGGATAAAGTCATGGATTGAGAACGGGTCCTGACATGAGCCGTTGGAGCTCAGAGAGGATATGCCATATGTTGAGAGATCAATTTGGATATTCGATAGGAAGGAAAAGGTCTTGAGATCAAAGACTATCAGATTAGTGAAGGTTCTCACACTTCCGAGGAGGCTACTTTGGAGTTAGAAAGTATGATGAGAGAGAAGCACCCTCATCTGTTTGATAATTAACTTCGTTCTAATTTGGAGGACCAAAATTTTTTAGTTGGGGAAGATTGTAAGACCCGTATTTTTATGTAGCTTGGTCCTTATGATTTATATATGTGCAGACATTGTATTAAGTAAATTAAATCATAAGAAGAGTATTTACTTGATTTAAGTGTTGGTAAAATGCTTTAACACTTAAAAGCTACAAAAAAGTCGAAAAAGCGCTATAAGAGCCACATGGATAAATCGAGAGGATCTGAATCATTCTGACTGAAAAGAACTTAAAATGAGAAAATATAGAGAGCTCATGAAGGAAAGTCAGTTTGATTTAGTCCCGAACACAGAGAACAAGAGTAAAAGCTAAAAAGGGGTAAAATAGACCTTTTTAGCGGTTTAAGGTATTTAAGGTATATTTACCTATCAGAAACAGCCAAAACGTAAAGATGAGAGTGTAAACCATAAGATATGACACTTTCAGATTTTTGAAAAAAAATCAACATGGTCAATGATTAAGGAAAAAGTCTACTGTAGTTAAGAAAAGTGGACTTTTACCATAGTTGACTAACCCTGGTTAAAAATTAACCTAAGTTTGTAGAAAAATTTGGGAAAAATTTAACGGGTAAAAACGTAATGTGCCAAAGTGAAGATTTTAAAGCCCATTAAGGTATAATAAGTGTAGGTCGAATTTCTTAGGTCACTTAGACCGAATGGTTGGACCGATTCATAGGTCAAATATTTAGACACTTGAAGGCTCGATGTATAGTAAAAATTTCAGCCCGAAAGCCCATTAGTAATGCCTAAACCGAGAAGCCTAAATGGATTAAAATCAAGCCCATTAGTAAAGGTAACCATAGCCAAATTGGTAACCATTACCTAAATCAATTCAATTCAAAATTTTTGGCTGAAAAGTAAGGCTTACTGACTAAGTAATTGGCTTATAAAATCAGCCACCACATGGTGTTCTTCCCCCATCATTCTCGGCTACACAAAGAAACCATTAAAACACACATATTCAAGCTTTCTCTCACTAGATATCACTAGGAAAAAGACATATTTGGAACTTGCATTCTTCATGAAAGTTGTTCCAAATTGAGAGAGGATTAACATATGTTGGAATTGGGGATCAAGGAGCCATACTGTACAAACCGAGAGGCTTCAAAGATTCGACTAAGTGTGAACGTATATACTAGGTATAATTTAAAGCTTTTAAATTCGTATATGTTAATGTATGAATGATTTTAAGTAGATTGGTATATGTTTTAAGCATTGAAACATATGGAATCACTATGAACATGGATTGGCAGAGAGTGAGTAGTGATAAATTGATGAATGCCTATATAATTTTAAGGCATGAATGAGTTAATATACATGTGTTCATGATTATGGTATAGTTAGAATTCATCAATTTGATCAATTGGTGGATGAATTAAGTTGGCAATCAAGGTGTTTGATAAAATACCTAAATGAACCAAGTGAAGCTTAAGAACATTGCCAACCAAGTGTTTGTGAAAATGCCTAAGTGAATTGGCTAGCGAATGGCCGATGGTGGCGTGGTGCTCGGCATGGTTAGGCATGTGTGGTCTCGGCCATGGCATGTGGCTGAGGCTCGAATGGGCGAAGCCCAATTGGTTTCGACCTAATGTGATGTAATGGGTCTCCAATAAGCCCAATAAGAGTTGGTGGACCCCACAAGCCCAATAGGCCTAACGAAAATGAATAGTAAAATAGAAATGGGCTTAAGGCAGAGTTAGGCCTATTAAGATTTCTTAAAGCCCATTAAGTGAAATAGACTGTATTTAATATAAAATATAGTAGGAAAAATATAATCAACTTGATAAATCGTTATATGCAGCTGCAAAGATTAGTGGAGGAGCGAATCGAACTGCTCGATCGAGCAGCGTTGAGAAAGTAAAACTTCTCGAGTGATTACAAGTAAGGGACTTTTGTGAGTAGTTAGAGATACTTGCATGTATTTTCATCTGCTTTTACATTCACTTAAAAACTCTGATGGTTTTAGAAAGTGAATAATAATTATTGCGACCCGATAGTGGCAAATTATGATTTTGCCCTTAGTTAGGAAAAATGTTAACCTTTAGGAAAAGTTGTAAAAAGCATGGAAACCACTATTTTGAGTGTTTTTACTGCTGTTTAGTAGAAGAGTATGAAGATGGGTAATGTTTTCTTGGCTGATGAAAACCAGCATAATTGATAGTGCTGATTTTGATGTTTTGAGAATAATCTCTTTTTAAAGAGCCATCTATCGAATTATGTGAGAATAAATCGTGCTAGAGCATAACTCGCACTTGATTTCCTATATTTCCCACATATATTAGTGCTGAAGTGTGATTCGCAGAAGAGTTCCATGACATGCATGATAGAGTACTGGAGTTACTACTCGTACTCGAATTTTACATGAGATGCATGACAGAGTGCTAGAGTTATTGCTCGTACTCGATTCTTCATGATTTATACGTGACATAGTACTTGAGCTATTGCTTGTACTTGATTTGATGAGTTTTATGCATAGCATGGTACTGGAGCGATTGCTCGTACTTGATTTGAAACGTGAACTATACATGACCTAGTGTTAGAGGTTTACTCGCATTAGAGTTTGAGTTTGTGATGTGAAACAGTGTTTGAACAGAGTGTCGACTGTGAGTCGCACTCAAAGGCGCGCACTTCATTTTATATGATATATAAGACATGTTGAAAAACCATGTTGATTTCCTCGTGTAGACTGAGTGTCACACTATGAGATGTTCGGATGTGGATTTAAAGATGTGGTATTGATTATCCATTGAGATAGGGTCCACGGGTGTACATTTTACCATGTGTTGTTGTGTTGTTGTGTTGTTGTGGAGTTGCAGAGTTTATAGTTGGTGGTTTTTATGGACTGACCCCCCTCCCGTTGCAGCTGTGATGCCCCGCTCACCGAGATCTGTGTAGGCTGGGATCACTATTATAGGTGATGGTGGTCGTGTCACCAGATCCACGTGTGCAACTATCCGCCTGCCACGTGTCGAACCAAGAACAGGCCACGTGGCAGATTGGCGACAGAACCGCTATGCGACACCGTTCCTAGATGTGCGACAGAGTGTCTGATGCGAGAAGAGTCAGCCGCCTCACAGTCTACCGCGCATCGTGAGCGGCAGACCTCCATCGCCCATGCACATCACAGGACTCAGCAGTGTCCCCGACAGAGGTCTCCCGCACTGTATGCGGCATAGTCTCCCGCACAGACCGCGGTAGAAGTCTCCCGCACAGTATGCGGCATAGTCTCCCGCACAGACTGCGGTAGAGGTCCCCGACAGAGGTCTCCCGCACTGTATGCAGCATAGTCTCCCGCACAGACCGCGGTAGAGGTCCCCGACAGAGGTCTCCCGCACCGAATGCGGCATAGTCTCCCGCACAGACTGCGGTGGAAGTCTCCCACATAGCATGCGGCATAGTCTCCCGCACGAACCGCGGTAGAGGTCCCCGACAGAGGTCTCCCACACCGAATGCGGCATAGTCTCCCGCACAGACCGCGGTGGAAGTCTCCCGCATAGCATGCGGCATAGTCTCCCGCACAGACCGCGGTAGAGATCCCCGACAGAGGTCTCCCGCACCGAATGCGGCATAGTCTCCCGCACAGACCGCGGTGGAAGTCTCTCGCATAGCATGCGGCATAGTCTCCCGCAAGGACCGCGGTAGAGGTCCCCGACAGAGGTCTCCCACACCGAATGCGGCATAGTCTCCCGCACAGAGCGCGGTGGAAGTCTCTCGCATAGCATGCGGCATAGTCTCCCGCACGGACTGCGGTAGAGGTCCCCGATAGAGGTCTCCCGCACTGCATGCGGCAGAGTCTCCCGCACAGAAGCGAGACAGAGTGCTCTACCACTCTGTCGGGCCCAGACACGCGCCTGGGCCTCAGCCCGAACCGACTCAGAAGCCTATAAATATAAGGTGAGCCCTCTGAGGTCCGGGAGGAATCCAAAATTCAAGAAAAACAGGGAGAATACTTAAACACTCTGATTTAAGCCATAAACTCTCCTTTTCTTACATACACTAATTCCCGATCGCTGACTTGATCATCGGAGTGCGCGTGCAGGGATAAATCCCTGCCCCCTCTGATTCCTGTTGTTTTTTCAGGATCTACGAAGAACACGTGAAGCAAACTGTGACGATTGACTTAACCGTCAACAGTACAATCCGATCACGTGGAAGGTAAAGCACTGTTGCTGTCAGGTAGGCAACATCAATTGGCGCCGTCTGTGGGAAATCTGACAAAAAGCCAGATTCTCTATCGAAATGGTGAGAACATGCTCTACGGTGGAGGTGACAGGAGGGCGGAATTCTGTAAGTCCCCCTGCTAGATCGGAACGAAGGAAAAGACACAGTGAAAGGGCTCAAGCAGAACCCTTAGTCTCCCTGGAAGAATTCGACACCCTGAAGCGCAAAAGTGAAGAGGCTACGACAGCCCTGAGAGCCATGGTGAGTTTCTTCAGAGAGGCTCTCCCCCAATTCAGCTTACCCCATGAAGTACAGCAATTAGTGGGGGAAAGCACACTGAGGCAGACCTACGAGAGAGGTCAGCCCTCCACTTTGGCGAGTGCTGGACAAGGTGCAGGAACGCAAGATAATGCTACTGCCTACCCAGCAAGACAGAACTCACCCGCAGCTCAACCACGACAAAGGTCGCCTCTGGTCCCGAGGTGGCAGAACTCACCCGCAGCTCAACCACGACAAAGGTCGCCTCTGGTCCCGAGGCGGCAGAGCTCACTCGCATCCCCGCGACAGAGATCACCCGCGGCCCAACTGCGGCGTAGCTCACCTCTGCCCGATAGGCGGTGGAGTTCGCCGAATGGGCGGCAGAGCTCTCCCCCGGCTCAAAGGAGACAGAGCTCCCCCATCGACCACATGCGGCAGAGATATCCCAGGTCAGATGGGCGACAGCACTCTCCCGCCGTCGCCAGGAGGCAGAGTTCACCTTTGCCCGATACGCGGCAGACTTCACCCCTGTCGGCTAGGCGACAGAGTTCCCCTGCAGCCCCTGTGCGGCAGACTTTCTCTACACTCCACAGCTCTTCTCCTTTGGAATTTGTACAGGAGGTAGGAGAATATAGGACTGGGGAGCAGCGAAGACAAAGGGGCTCTGACCCACAAGCAGGCCTCGAATTGTCAAGTCCCGGAATGGGAGGTGCTGGAAGGGGAGTCTATCGATCGGACTCTTCTAGACCCGAAGGGACGAGGCCATGCTCAACTCGAGGATCGGAGGACGTGGAAAAGGTCGTCCAAAAGATCCTCGAGAAGAGAAAACTGGTGTCTCCGGATGATGGTCAAAGGAGGCGGATCCTATTTAGTCCGAAAATCATGAACAAACCTTTGCCGAAGAAGTTCAAAATGCCTTCTATGGCTACTTACACCGGTAAAGCGGACCCCTACGATCATATACAGAGTTATGAATCCCTCATGTTGTTGCATGGATGGGAGGACGAAATTATGTGTAGAGCTTTCTCTCTCACATTGTCCGGACATGCTCTGAAGTGGTTTAATGGGCTGAGCGAAGGTTCAATCTCCTCTTTCGACGAGTTGAGAAATGAGTTCCTCAAAGTGTTCATGATCCACAGCCAGAGGAAGAAAGACGCTACTTACCTACTCACGCTTAAACAAGGAAATAAAGAATCCTTGAAGAGCTATGTGGATCGCTTCCGAGATGCAACCTTGGAGGTAGAAGATCTACCAGTAGGGGTAGCCTTGGCTGCGATACTGCAAGGGACAAGCTCAGAGAAGCTACAAGAATCCCTCTCCCTTGATCAACCTCTGATGATCTCCGATCTTTTTGCTAGGGCTAATAAATACGTGGCCCAAGGAGAGGTCATGAGAATGATACAGCCCAGGGAGGCTAAAGAAGGAAAGAAGAGAGAGAGGGACGCACCTGAGAGAAGCTCCCAAAGACCCGTGAGAGCAGACAAAGCCCCCAGGCTCAGGTATGAAGGCTATACCAGACTGAACGAGCCTCATACTGCGGTACTGGCAGCAATTGAGGGGGCGAGACTACTGGAATTCCCCAAGAAGAAAATTGGAGACGTAGGCCGAAACACTGAAGCCTACTGTGAATTCCATTGTTCTCACGGACACCCAACAGAGAGGTGTAGAGACTTAATGGACCAGTTAGAAAGACTGGCCAGAGAGGGGAAGATTAACCGCTTCCTGTGGCGAAGCGAGAGGCCCCGATATCCTCCGCGTAATCAAAGGAATAATCGTCCCCAAACGAGGGCAAATAATGATGTCAGAAGGGATAGGCCTGGAAACGAAGTAGTCAGGCCAATCCCCCGTGCTAATCCGCCAAACAATGAACCTACAGCCCCCGCGATAAATGTCATCGCTGGCGGGGACTCAAGTGCAGAAAGCTTCTCTACTTCCCGCAAGAGTTACGCTAGACAAGCGTATCAGGTTAATGTGGTGATGGAGGAGCAGGCGGATGAAGAGCCCATCATGTTCACTCCGGCTGACAAAGGTGATATTGTCATGCCCCATGACGACCCCATGGTGATATCTACGGTAGTGGCCAAACACCCGGTGAGCAGGGTCTTGGTCGATAACGGGAGCTTAGTGAACCTGATCTATTGGAACTGCTTCGAAAAAATGAGCATATCCGAAGATAGGTTAAAGCCCGTTATGGCACCACTATATGGATTCACGGGGGAGCGAGTGAAAGTTGCCGGGTCCATAGAGTTGCCTGTGACTCTCGGAGAGCACCCAAAGAATGTGACCCGACAAGTATTGTTCATGGTGGTCAGGTCAACCTCTGCTGCCTACAATATGATTTTGGGCAGACCTGTGCTGAATGACATGAGGGCGGTAATATCCTCTTGCTATCTGTTGATGAAGTTTCCCACTCCCAACGGAGTCGGGCAAGTACGCGGAAACTAAAGGAGTGCCCGTACTTGTTATCTCGCTTCTACTGCCAACAAGGTAGTACAGAGGAAAGAAACCTTATGCATTGACGATCCGCCTAAGCCCCAACCTGTAGAGGAAACAGAAGCCATTGAGCTAACTGAAGGGGATAGCGGAAAAAGGGCATTCATCGGGACTCAGTTGGGCGAGCAGCAGAAAAAGGAGATAGTCGAGTGTCTGAGGAGAAACTCGGATATCTTCGCCTGGAGCCTGGCGGACATGCCCGGGATCAGTCCCGAAGTCATATGCCATGAACTTAATATCATACCCGGACACAGACCGGTCAAACAGAAGAAGAGGAGTTTCACCCCGGAACGACAGAAAGCAATCACTGAAGAAGTGAGTAAGCTCCTGGGCGCCGGATTCATTCGAGAGGTCTATTATCCTGAGTGGTTAGCCAATGTAGTGATGGTAAAGAAATCTAGCGGGAAGTGGCGAATGTGTGTTGATTTCACCGATCTGAACAAAGCCTGCCCCAAAGATTCATACCCCCTACCACGGATAGACCGACTAGTAGACGAAACATCCGGTTACGAATTCCTCAGTTTCTTGGATGCATTCTCCGGGTATCATCAAATCATGCTTCACCCAGAAGACGAGGAAAAGACTTCCTTCATAACCGATGATGGAACCTATTGTTATCGAGTAATGCCGTTCGGTTTAAAGAACGCGGGTGTCACCTACCAACGAATGGTGAGCAAAGTGTTCAAGGATCTTCTGGGAAATACCATGGAAGCCTACGTGGATGACATGATAGTCAAGAGCCGCGTAGGAGAATCTCATGCTGATCAAATGTCAAGGGTATTTGAAGTATTGAGGAGATTCAACATGAAGCTAAACCCCGAAAAGTGCTCTTTCGGGGTAAGATCAGGAAAATTCCTAGGCTTCATGATCACTAACAGGGGTATCGAGGCAAATCTTGAGAAGATACAGGCTGTCATTGACATGAAACCCCCAACCACCGTAAGAGAGGTCCAAAGATTGACAGGCAGAATAGCGGCTCTGAATCGCTTCTTGTCGAAATCAGCCGAAAAAAGCTTGCCTTTCTTCAAAACTCTACCGGGGGGGGGGGGAAGAACTTCGAGTGGACGGAAGATTGTCAAAAAGCCTTTGAAGACCTCAAGGAATACTTGAAGCGATTGCCTCTATTAACAAGGCCCCTGGAAGCAGAACAGCTCTATATGTATTTGGGAGTCGGTGATTTCGCCGTCAGCGCGGTGCTACTGAAGAAAGACGAAATGGTACACCGTCCCATCTACTATGTGAGCAAAGTGTTATTAGATCCAGAGACCCGCTATCCACTGGCCGAAAAGCTAGCATTAGCCCTCTTGATGGCCTCACGAAAGCTAGTCCGTATTTCCAAGCGCATCCCATCACTGTCTTAACAGACCAACCATTAAGACAGATCCTCCAGAAACCTGAACATTCAGGGAGGTTAGTGAAATGGGCGGTGGAGCTCGGGGGATACGACATCACATTCCAAGCGAGACAGGCTATCAAAGGTCAAGCTCTGGCTGACTTCATTGTATAATGCACTATCCCGAACGACAGCAGTGAAGGGGAGGCTCACCCATGGTTGCTGCATGTCTATGGGTCATCAAGTGCCAACGAAAGTGGAGCGGGTATAGTCCTGGTGTCGCCAGAAGGAAAATCCCTGGAATACTCCCTACGATTCGGATTCCCTAGTTCGAACAACATAGCAGAGTATGAAGCTTTGATAGCAGGGATGGCACTAGCGGAAAGATTGCAGGTTCACCACTTGGTAGCACACAGTGATTCTCAATTGGTGGTGAACCAATTCAGCGGAAAGTACGAGGTATGAGAACCGATGCTGGTTCCTTACTTAAAGAAAGTCCAACTCTTGGCCAAGACTTTCAAAAGCTTTCAGCTGATGCAAATCAACCGGTCCGAAAACACACATGCTGATTCACTGTCTAAGCTAGCCTCCTCCACCGAAACACAAGGAAGGACAGTAAAGGTGGAGAGGCTCGAACGACAAAGTATTGAAGAGGTCGAAGTGTGTGACGTTGAAGTTGGAGACGATTGGAGATCCCCATTTAAACAGTATCTTACTGAGGGTACACTCCCCCAAGATAAAGACGAGGCTCATCGCTTGAAAATACAAGGGGCGAAGTTCACACTCATCAATGGAGAACTGTACAAAAGGGGATACTCATCGCCACTGCTAAAATGTCTGGGACCGGAACAAGCTAGATATGCCCTAGCGGAGGTGCATGAAGGAATCTGCGGTGAACACTTAGGAGCAAGAGCCCTCGCTGCTAAAGTACTGCGATCGGGATTCTACTGGCCAACGCTGACAAAGGATGCAATGGACCAAACCCGCAGGTGTGACAAATGCCAGAGGTTTGCGCCTATCACCATAGCCCCAGTAACTCCCTCTCAAGGCACAGTACAACCAATTCCTTTTGCACAATGGGGGTTGGACATCCTTGGACCTTTCCCATTAGCCACGGGTCAAAGAAAATTCTTGTTAGTGGCTACCGATTACTTTACAAAGTGGATTGAAGCAGAGCCTTTAGCCACAATCACGGAGAAGAAAGTGGAGGCAATTGTGTGGAAAGACATTATATGTCGATTTGGAATTCCCCGTATCTTGAATGCCGACCATGGAAAGCAATTTGATTGCAACGCCTTCCGTGACTTTTGCAAGGACCTCAACATTCAGCTACGGATCTCTTCAGTGTCATATCCTCAAGCTAATGGACAAGCCGAGGTCAGTAATCGGACCATCCTCCATGGGCTGAAGACTAGGCTAGACAAAGCAAAAGGGGCCTGGGTGGACGAATTGCCTAGTGTTTTATGGGCATATCGTACCACCAGTCGTGTGTCGACTAAAGAAACACCGTTCAGCCTTGTATAAGGCGCAGAAGCATTGATCCCCGTGGAACTTGGAGCATTATCGCCAAGAGTGATACCCTTAATGGAGGAAGAAAACTCACAAGCTCTAAGGGAAGGCTTGGACCTACTCGATGAACATAGAGAAACCGCGGCTATTCGATTGGCATCCTATCATCAGAGGGTGGCCAATTACTATAATAGCCGGGTAAGAGATAGGCCAATGTCTGAGGGAGATCTAGTGCTCAGAAAGTCACAGATCACAAATGCCCTGAAGGAGGATGGGAAGTTCAGAGCCAACTGGGAAGGTCCCTACAGAATCAGATGCAAGATCAGACCCAACACTTGCGCTCTGGAAACTCTACAAGGGAAGAAGATAGGGAAAACGTGGAATTCAAATCACTTAAAGCTATATTTGAATTAACCACTACATCTTTCTTCCCAAGCATTATTGTTTTACTAACACTGTCACCAGATGTCATTACCTAACCGATATATGCATTATCTTTTTGTTGTAAGTCAATCTCGTGACAGGATTCAATACCGTGAGGGTTGCCCTTGGTTCGGGCCCTGCGAACGCAGGCTACCAACGGGCCAAACCCAAAGCGGACAATATGGGTTGAGTGGGCCAGACCCAAAGTAGACCATTCAACCGAGCCGTAAGAGCCTGAGGCGCTATGCGTCACTGTGGCCAGGCGTAGTTCCACCGAGCCGTAAGAGCCTGAGGCGCTATGCGTCACTGTGGCCAGGCGTAGTTCCACCGAGCCGTAAGAGCCTGAGGCACTATGCGTCACTGTGGCCAGGCGTAGTTCAACCGAGCCGTAAGAGCCTGAGGCGCTATGCGTCACTGTGGCCAGGCGTAGTTCCACCGAGCCGTAAGAGCCTGAGGCGCTATGCGTCACTGTGGCCAGGCGTAGTTCCACCGAGCCGTAAGAGCCTGAGGCGCTATGCGTCACTGTGGCCAGGCATAGTTCCACTGAGCCGTAAGAGCCTGAGGCACTATGCATCACTGTGGCCAGGCGTAGTTTCACCGAGCCGTAAGAGCCTGAGGCGCTATGCGTCACTGTGGCCAGGCATAGTTCCACCGAGCCGTAAGAGCCTGAGGCGCTATGCGTCACTGTGGCCAGGCGTAGTTCCACCGAGCCGTAAGAGCCTGAGACGCTATACGTCACTGTGGCCAGGCGTAGTTCCACCGAGCCGTAAGAGCCTGAGGCGCTATGCGTCACTGTGGCCAGGCGTAGTTCAGACGAGCCGTAAGAGCCTGAGGCGCTTTGCGTCACTGCGGCCCGGCATATACGTATTACCGTAAAACAGGTATATATACATCCACAAAAAAGCCGTAAGAGCCTGAGACGCAACGCGTCACTGTGGCCAGGCGTATACTCAAAAAAGCCGTGAGAGCCTGAGACGCAATGCGTCACTAAGGCCAGGCATAAAACATTCAATTAATTATAAAGGCCTGAGACGCTACGCATCACTGTGGCCAAGTAATTAAAATACTAAGGCTATAAAAGCTAATG
The DNA here is from genome assembly GCA_033439115.1 of Firmiana major. Classification (NCBI taxonomy): domain Eukaryota; kingdom Viridiplantae; phylum Streptophyta; class Magnoliopsida; order Malvales; family Malvaceae; genus Firmiana; species Firmiana major. The sequence goes on from CM065895.1 coordinate 39,317,576, forward strand.
ACGCCTTCACGTCACAGTACTCAAGCCTTAAACAACTGCGCGTTTGCATAAAAAATTCTTCCTGAAAGTATACCTTTCTATCAAGAATTGGGGAGCATACACGAATATAAATACAAAGCTATATACAAGCAAGGTATATACAAGCAAAGCAACAAAAACAATCAGACAAAGAATGATAAATGACAATTAGAGAAGTAGTGCAAGACAAAGCATGAACAAAAATCTCAATTTCATTTCATTCAAGTGTCGGTACAAACAGATCTTTATCAGATCTTTACAATTGCATTTCGACAAAAGTACAAAGTTAAAACAAAAAACAAAGTACTTGAAATGAAATACAAAAAACAAAAAAGCAAAAATCCCTATCTACTCTCCGGGAGGAAGCTGGGATCAGCTGCAAAACCTTCACTTCCAAGGGACTGCTCGCCCTCCTCGCCGTCTAAATCGATGAGGGCTTCTATAGGTTCAGGAGCACCGTCCAGATCCGCGGGCTCCCAAGGACCAGCAAGGTTGACGAGATCGTCCTGAGCAGTCCTCTTGAACAGCTAGTCCGCAGGCTCAGCCTCGGGCTCGTACTTGGTCCAATCAGGGGCCTCAAAGAGCATCGCATCATGGGTATATTGGAGCTCAGGAAATTCCTCTCCCTCCCTGTGTGCTTCTAGCCAAGATCGGGCCAGGTAGAACCCGTACTTAACATAAGGGTTGGAGAAGTCTTCTTTCCGCCTCAAGCAGTCTTTGGAGAGACGATACTCCTTTACGACCTCGGCCCGTATGCTATCAATCTCGGCCTGGGATAATACAGGAGCAGTTTGGCCTTCCAACTCACCAACATGCTGCTCGAGCTCTTGATTCCGAGTGAGCATAGACATGTAGTTGGATTGCATATGGTCTAACTCAGAATGAGCCTCCTGCAGGTCCTCTTGGAGTTTACAAGACCGGGCCGTCTCCACTGTGAGATCCCCCTTTGCAAGACCAAGGTCTTGATGAGCCTTAGCAAGCTGCTCCTCCAGGCTTCGAACTAAATCCGGAAGAGGGGACAAGTTGTTGACCGTGTTCTGTAGCTCCATGACTTTGTCCCTCAACTCCCGAATCTCTCTGTCGGCTCGCTCCCGGTAAGCCCGATGTTGGGCATTATTTGCCGCGGTTCGTTGAGCCAGCTGCGAAAAAATGTAAAAATGTTAGACTCAAAGCATGCTGCAAAAAGCAATCAAAAAGAAAAGAAATCAGAAACTTACCCTCAACGCCTCGATATCGGCTAAGTCTTCCCCCTCAGGGTAGTTTCTGAATATCCTTGCCTCATCTCGAGGAAGGATAGTGGACCAGCTCAACCGAGAGGCCACCCCGGGAGTGTCCAGAACATTATTATCACGAACCCCAGGGTAGACTCGGAATTCGTGGCCTCTCATAATATTCCCCCCATCCACGGAATAGGGCCTCTCGTCGGCAGGACCTATCCTCGGTAATATCGGCCTGCTTCTCATCGAACCCTCGATGTATAGGCGCTTTCTGTTCTTCCGCTGAGACGGAATGATATTACATTCCGCGCGCTCCTCAGAGCGTGATCGCCCGGATGACCCGGAAGCCCCCCGTGAAGAAGAGGCAACTCTACCCCTATCCCGAGAGAAATCTCTCTGCTCTGAAGGAGGGGGAGGCATCGCCTGCCTAGAAACAGGAGGGGTCCGAGCACGAGATGGATGAGAGGGGACCGGTGCCTCACTTGGGACATCGTCAGCCAAACGATGCCTCTTCCTGGCAGGAGCGCTGGAAGGACCAGCCTCAGAAACCTGGCGACCTAATGATTGCCGAAAATGACTCATGTCTGTAAAAAAGAAAAAGAAGGCATCAATGGTCAAAAACTGATCAAAAATAACAAGCCGTAAAGAGAATTAAAAGTTACCGTCAGGAGAATCGAGGTGCTCCTGAAGGGACTCTATAGAGCACCATGAAAGTGGAACCGAACCCTTCCCAACCAGTGAGATCGGCTAAGGGTTCGCTACCAGAGCTGGATTCCAGATTGGTGCCCCCTACATCCTCTTGTGGCCTAGGAGCTTCAGGATTTAATTCGGGAGAAGCCGAAGGCAGAGGATCTGATGACGGAATAGAGGGTCCGGCAACAGGGACCGAACCCACACCCCAGCCTGCTAATATCAAATTTTCATTTGATACAAGGGTGTCGAGACTAAGGGGATGAGGGACTAGCAGTTTGTCGATGTCAGAAGACAACTGCTCCCTAAGTGTGGCGACCCGGGGACCCTTGGGGATTTCGTACCTATTCTCCCAACGAGTAGGGATATCCAGGCCCTCGGGCACTTCCACAACCAGCCATTCTGTCTCGAAACCGTGAAGTTTGTTAGCAGGTTTCTCGAATAATCGATTCTTAAAACCAGGCTGGTACACCCGCTGAAGCGAGTAAGGCACTAAGCCGGGACTCCCTCGAAGCCTAAAGAATACTTCTAAAAGAGGAAGAGACGGAGGGACGCCCCTTAAATGGCAGTGCACAGTGAATGCTACCAATTGCATCCATGCATGAGGATGCAGTTGCCCCGGGGATACCCTGTGCGTCCTGAGGAAGGAAGCCCCAAAGTCGGACAATGGGAAGCGGAGTCCTAACTCCAAAGCTGCCCTAAAAATGACAACCCCATCAGACACACGACGTATGTCGCTCTCCTGAGGGGTTGGGAGTCTATAAGTGTATCCCTCGGATAAGGGAAATCGGGATTCTAGGTCTTGGACGTCGGCTCCCTTTAAAGTCGACTTAACACCTAGATCGATTTGCTTTCCTATGCCATGCCCAGCCATGTTAGAAGTTCGTAGATCAAAGAAGTGGGACTACGAGCTACGAAAAATTACCTAAGATAATAGAAACAGAACTCGCGGCAGAGTGTGGAAATCTGCGGCAGACTTGCGACACAGTGGGATGTATGCGACACAGTTGCGGTAGAATGGCGACAGAGTGTCCTGAGATTCGCGACAGAGTGTCCTTGCGAGAGAATTCAGTAGCGACAAGGACGTCAGGGACCCAGTATTTATAGCGGCTCGCCTGGGTACACACACACACGTGGAGGTCCGACCCGGCCCACGAAACACCGGACCCAGATCCTCTTTCGCGGGAAAAATTCTCGCCAAAGAGTGGGTAGCAATTGATGGTGGTCGTGTCACCAGATCCACGTGTGCAACTATCCGCTTGCCACGTGTCGAACCAAGAACAGGCCACGTGGCAGATTGGCGACAGAACCGCTATGCGACACCGTTCCTAGATGTGCGACAGAGTGTCTGATGCGAGAAGAGTCAGCCGCCTCACAGTCTACCGCGCATCATGAGCGGCAGACCTCCATCGCCCATGCACATCACAGGACTCAGCAGTGTCCCCGACAGAGGTCTCCCGCACTGTATGCGGCATAGTCTCCGGCACAGACCGCGGTAGAAGTCTCCCGCACAGTATGCGGCGTAGTCTCCCGCACAGACCGCGGTAGAAGTCTCCCGCACAGTATGCGGCATAGTCTCCCGCACAGACTGCGGTAGAGGTCCCCGACAGAGGTCTCCCGCACTGTATGCAGCATAGTCTCCCACACAGACCGCGGTAGAGGTCCCCGACAGAGGTCTCCCGCACCGAATGCGGCATAGTCTCCCGCACAGACCGCGGTGGAAGTCTCCCGTATAGAATGCGGCATAGTCTCCCGCATGGACCGCGGTAGAGGTCCCCGACAGAGGTCTCCCGCACCGAATGTGGCATAGTCTCCCGCACAGACCGCGGTGGAAGTCTCCCGCATAGCATGCGGCATAGTCTCCCGCACGGACTGCGGTAGAGGTCCCCGACAGAGGTCTCCCGCACTGCATGCGGCAGAGTGTCCCACACAGAAGCGCGACAGAGTGCTCTACCACTCTGTCGCAGCCCAGACACGCGCCTGGGCCGCAGCCCGAACCGACTCAGAAGCCTATAAATATAAGGTGAGCCCTCTGAGGTCCGGGAGGAATCCAAAATTCAAGAAAAATAGGGAGAATACTTAAACACTCTGATTTAAGCCATAAACTCTCCTTTTCTTACATACACTAATTCCCGATCGCTGACTTGATCGTCGGAGTGCGCGTGCAGGGACAAATCCCTGCCCCCTCTGATTCCTGTTGTTTTTTCAGGATCTACGAAGAACACGTGAAGCAAACTGTGACGATTGACTTAACCGTCAACAGTACAATCCGATCACGTTGAAGGTAAAGCACTGTTGCTGTCAGGTAGGCAACATCAATAGGATATGGCCATAGTCCAGGATATTATTGCATTTAACCACAGAGTCTCACATGATATATCACTTGATTGATTTGATACAGATAGACCTAAGGGATGGGTCAAAATCTGATTTGTTTTGTTGAGAATGATTTAAATGCCATATTTACTGTGATTTGAATATAAATGACATGATTTATCTAAAGGAATTGAGAAATTTTACAGATGCATTGTTTTGCACGAAATGCTTGCATTTGAGAACTAAGCATTATTTCTGTACATGAGATTTAAACGGTACAAGTATATATATATATAAATACATGTTTTTAAAGTGAGTTAAGGAAACAATATTTTTGAGGCGTAGAATTATTTTAAATAGATAGTGTAGATGTCTACTTGTTTGCCTGATTTCCTTACTGAGCTGTGTGCTCACCCCTTTTTTTACACCTCTCTACAGCATATCCAAAGTAGAGCAATTTCGAGAGAGGGATAGTGTTCCTATTGTCCGCTGTCATTTCCTATCGATCGACAGGTATACATATTTTGTACGGTTCTGTATCTAAACATATAAACAACGCAGTGATGTAAATGATGTTAATTATGAGGAATCTATTTGTATTAGAATTTATACGAGCTCACTTATATTATAAAAGAAATTACAGTCAGTAAATAGTATATTGATATGTATGTATGATAATGAATGGTATGGTAAGAGTGGATGCTAACATCGAATCATAGCCTAACTGTTGAGAAAAAGAAAGGTAAGTAAAAAGTGAAAAAATTATAGTGGTTTTGGTTAAGTCACGGAGGGTCATGACAGTGAAAGCTAGCCTGTGAGTGGATCCAAATTTGATTGACCAGATACGCCAGGCTCAACGTGTCGATCTACTATGTGAGGATCATGCGAGATAGATTCAGAGGGGTGTTGTGGTCGATTTCTTAGCGAGTGATGACGACCTACTGAGATTTAGAGGCAGGATTTGCGTTCCCAATGACCAAGAGTTAAAGAGATTGATTTTGACAAAAGCTAATTCATCGAGATACACATTACATCCGGGGAGTAAAAAAATGTACCAAAACCTCCAGAAAGTGTATTGGTGGTCAGGGATGAAAAGAGATATCTCTGAGTTTATGGCAAGATGTCTGATATGTCAGTAAGTGAAGGTAGAGCATCAAAAGCTTGCAGGGTTATTGCAGCCTCTACCAATACCAATTTGGAAATGGGAGCATGTCAGCATGGATTTCATCATGGGATTGTTGAGGACTAAGAGGAACCATGATGCTATCTCGGTAGTGGTTGACCGATTGATGAAATCTGCCCACTTTCTCGCTATGAAATCGACAGATACCTTGAGTAATTTGGCAGAGTTGTATGTACAGGAGATAGTGAGGCTACATGGTGTTCCAGTGAGCATCGTATCAGATAGAGATTCCCACTTCACTTTGCGCTTTTGGGAACAATTTTAGGAAGCTATGGGAACCCGATTGAGTTTCAATACTACTTTCCATCCTCAGACCGATGGTCAATCAAAGAGAACCATCTAAATGCTACATGACATGTTAAGAGCAAGTGTCATGGATTTTAAAGGCTCCTAGATGATCACCTGTCGTTAGCTGAATTCGCGTACAACAATAGTTACCACTCGAGTATCGGGATGGCACCATATGAAGCCTTATATGGAAGAAGTGGGTGAAAGGAAAATTTTTGCTCCTGACTTGGTGCAGCAAGCTTCTGAGGATGTTCAGCTCATATGTGAGAGATTGAGAACAACTCAGAGCAGGCAGAAAAGTTACACTGACATGAGACGGAGGCCACTAGAGTTCACCGTGGGTGACTCAACATTTTTCAAAGTCTCTCCTTCGAAAGGGATTATAAGGTTCGGTAAGAAGGGTAAGTTGAGCCCTTGTTATATCAGACCGTTTGAGATACTGGAGCGTGTGGGAGATAAGGCCTACAGGCTAGCATTACCACCAGAGCTAACAGGCATACATAATGTCTTCCACGTATCGATGGTTAGGAAGTACCATCCAGATCCAACCCATGTGATTTGGTATGAGCCCTTGGAGCTCAAGAATGATTTGTCATACATATAGAAACTGATCCGAATACTAGATAGAAAAGAAAAGGTGCTACGGAACAAGACAATTCCGCTTATAAAGGTTCTCTGGCAGCACCATACTCAGAGGAAGCTACTTGGGAGTTGGAGAACTCTATACGGGAAAAGTACCCCCGACTTTTTGAGGAATAACTTGGTTCTAATTTGGAGGACCAAATTTGTTAAGGGATGGGAGGAATGTAAGACCCGTATTTTCATATGTAACCCTTATGATTCCCTAAGTATACATTCGTTTATGTAATATGAATTATAAGTGATATAAGGTCTGTAAATTCGATATACAAACTCGTTATGTGGATTCGTGGTGTACACACAAGTTTCATTAGGTATGAATAATAAGAAACGAACCTCTTTAAGTGAAAAATGTGGATTAAATGCAAAAAGAGTACTGAGGTAAATTGAAATGAAGTAACATGGGAAATTTGAGTGAAATTTGGCTAAGTATGGTTGCAGAGCAAGGGGAGATCGATCTTGAAAGTAAGCAGATCGATCTCATTGTACCCAAAAATACCTAACCAGAGCCTTCTGTAAAGAGGAGATCGATCCTCAGTCCAAGCCAGATCGATCCCCTATGAAGAATAGATCGATTCAGCCTCAAGCAGACCGATCTCCTTAAGCCTCGGCCTGAAGCCTATCGATCTCATTTCCCTACTAGATCGATTTGTGAAGCATTCTGCCTAGGTGAGATCGATCTCATGCTCTTCGAAAGATCGATTTCCTAAGCTTGAAAACTGAATGGAGGAAGGAAAAAAGCAGCAGTAGATCAATCCCTCACTTATGGACATCAATCTCATCAAGCAATTTCTATAAAACAGGGCTACTGAACTGCAATTCACAGGAGAAACATTAAAACCTTTCCATTTTTAAAGCAAAGTGACCTAACTTTCCTCTCTAGACTATCAACAGTTTTCATTGAGATTGGAGAAAAGTTTACTTCATCAAATTTATTCATAGAGTGGAGAAGAACAACATAGTTGGAAACGAAAGGTAGAATTGTTCAAGCAAATGAGAAAGTGTGTTTTCCTCCAAGTTGTGAAAGAAGGAGAAAAGCTGAGATTGGTAAGATTTCAATGCATCAATCTCATATATGTTAATCTATACACTTGTATGAGTTGATTGGTATGTATATTTATAGTTGGAACATCCTAGTTCATGCCTAGCCTTTCAAGGCCTATAAATGGTTTAATGTGTCAAAATGAGTAAACAGATCACTAGGCATGGATTAAATGATGAACTAAGTATGTATTGATGTTATTGAGCATGTATGTATGCTTGTATAATAGTTTGGTGAGATCCATGTTCTAGAAACAAAAATGGATGAAAGTAAGTATATGAGGTATTCGATGAAATGCCACAATGAAATGAAATCATGAACTTGAGGTATTGTAAGCTTAATACTGGTTGAATATGAATCAATAGACTCAAGGAGTCTGAGATATTCTAAAAAATGACTTATATACTCGAAATGGACCTATGAAAGGATAAAGTTTGATAATAGTGTAACGAGGCCAAATAAGATATAAACGGCCCAAATACATTGATTTTAAAATCATGCAAGTTAAATAAAGTATATGACAAAATACTGATATGCGTAATATACAATTTCAGTTCCAGAGGATATAATTGGGCTCGATAGGATTAATCACGGAAAGTGAAAATCGAAGGAAAATGATTCAAGCGTGATTCTAGGTAAGGGTCATATGCGAGCTATTAGAGATAGCTATGCATATGCTTTCTTACCTACTGTGTGTGAATATATTCGATAAGTATGTAGATATTGATATATCTAGGTGAAAACTACATATAAGAATAAGTTTATAAGTATGAGTTGCATGACTTCTATGATTGATGTGAAAAGAGGTTTTTACAAATGTTTTGAGAAAGAATAATGATAGACGTGCTTCCGGTTTAACCATTTGCATGAAATGCTTCTAACGAGTGATTGAAGGGAGATTTGTCCTCTCACTCATAACTATACATAGAGCCTCTTCTATTTCTTTTCTGTGTGAAATCATGCTAGAGCCTAGTCGCAACATTAGATTGACCAACCCTGCTCGCACGTTATTTTAAAAGATTTTTTTAGAAAACAAAATAGTGTTAGATGCCTCAGGTGATGCTGTGTGTTCCACTCGAGATTCTCGCACTAGATTTTGGGAATCATACTGGAGCCTTCGAGTATTGCTGTGTGTCTTGCTCTGACTATGCTCGGATGTAATTTCCTAGTAATACAGTGCTCAATGCCTCAGGTATGATGTGTGTCTTATGCTGAGTTGCTCGCACGAGGTTTTTATAATTATACTGTCTGTTGAGCAAAACCATGTTAGAGTCATCATGTATTTTTATGTGTCTTGCATTGACCTGCTCAGACGTGGTTTATGAATATGATGTAATGAGTACAAAATCGTGCTGGACCCATCGTGTACTACTGTGTGTCTTATACTGATCTGCTCGCACTCGATTTTAAGACAATTGAAATGGGTGATAAGGATCCTCAGGAGCACGATGTACCGTGAGCATTAGCCATGGGTTACAATGTGCCGTGATTTGAGTATGAGCTGAAGGGATGGTTGATCTGCCTCCCCAAGCATAAGGTTCCCGCACACCTGATCAGTGTTGATTGGAATCCGACTATGGCCATAAGTCTTGTATTTATCTGTGTTATATGTTTCTCTTACTGTGTCTCTGGGGATATGATAACCCATGATTACGTCTCATGTATATTAAATCGCGGTATGCAAAGTGATTTCTAAAAGTGTACTCAATGTCTTTAAAGATGAGCTGTGTGATTTGAAATCTGTTGTGTGAAGCTATGTGATTCTGTGTGAATATGCATATACCCATCCAATGAATTAATGGTTTCGCATTGATGGAAGATGTTTTGAAAAGATTGCATATGTTTTATAAGGAAAATGAATATATACGTATTTTAAGCGTGTAAATAGTATAGTTATCTACCTGCTTTCATATTTTCCTCATTGAGCGTATTAGCTCACCCCCTTATTTCCTCCTCCACAGATTCTACGTAGTTGTGAATACACTGCAGTCGTCCTTGCGATCGTGTTTCTTCTGTCATCCAGCAATATAGAGAGGTATACACTTGAGATGAGAAAAATTTTGTATCATGTAAATTAATGCACAATACAGTTTGCATTTTGTATTTTAGGGGATGTATATAATAGAAACTGATGTAAACGCTTCCGCACTTATATATAAAAGTCCAGCTTCTACTCTACTTAATCTAAATGAATTTATTTAACTACAATGGATGAGATATGAATTGGATGTTGACTCACAGCCCAATTGTAAGTGGTAAGGTAAAGGTCACAGTCAAAGAGAGTGAGGGTCGTGACACTTCCGGAGGCATTATGTTCCGAACACTGCTCAAATAAAGTTGCAGATGGAGTTTATTGGGTTGACTCAGGGGAACAGATCTGTAAACGAGTATGAGACGAGGTTTATATCCCTTAGAAGGTACGACCTAAATACGATGTGTAGTGGGACGAGGAAGGTGAGGAAATTCATTGAGGGATTGAGGCCAGTTATCAGATCCAGATTAGTCTCATTCGATATCTCGACATATGAGAAGGCTGTGCACAGGATACAATTATGTGAGCAAGACATCGAGCGAAATGTCTCTGAGTTTGGAAAGATTAGTAGAGGTAATGATAGGGACCGAAAGAGATCCAAAATTGATAGACTGATCATGATAGGAGGTCAGAGACTAACTGATAAGAGACCTCAGATTGAGGAGGTACAGGAGAGGACGGTAAAACCTCTGGTATATCCAGCTTTAGGACCACCACCGAGAGGTGTAGTTATTGGAGGGACACGGCCGACTACCAAGTAGTGTAGGAGATGTGGCAGATATCATGGTAACAGGCCCTGTCCAATGTCTTCGGTAGTGTGCTATCTTTGTGGGAAGCCAAGGCATATTGTACAAGATTTCCTCGAGATGATAGAGACTACCACACAGAAGGGCAATGAGTCAGAGAGAGCTCCTACTTAGAGTTCAAATCTGAAAAGGAAAGCCATAGCCGCAGAGAAGGGGAAGCAAGTTATCTGCAGAGGGCGAGTGCATGTACTAGATCAAGACACAACATATGCATCAACAGATGTGATTAAAGGTACTATCCTAATTTTTAACTTAGAAGCATTTGTGTTATTTGATCCCGGTGCCACGCATTCTTTCATATCGCCCTCATTCGCATGTAAGTTGTCAAAATATGTTAAGCCTACATCATTAGATAGAATGTTATTGATCTTTATACCCATGAATGATAGTCAGTTGACTGAGTATGTGTATAGGGATTGTAGGCTGAAGATAGGGGGAAAGAGATGGCAGCCAATCTTATTCTATTGAATATGAATGATTTTGATGTAATTTTATGAATGGATTGGTTGGCTGCAAATCGGGTTGTTTTAGATTGTTTTGTAAGATGGTAACGTTTTCAGGGATAGGTAGTGTTACCGTAAGCTGCCCGAAAAATGTATTGTAAAATTTCCTTGAAAGTAATGGAATTAGTATTTATTATAAGCAAAATGGATAAATCTCTACATTGGAATTGATGAGTCTAATTATATGAAAGCATTATGTTACTAATGGTGGAAATAATAATGTGAAAGGTTCATTGCATACGTGGTTGATATAGATAAAGTCCGTCCGAAATTAAGAGACATTCCAGTGGTTCTAGTGTTTCCTGATGTCTTTCTGGATGATCTACCAAGACTACCACCGGATCGTGAAATGGAGATTGTTATAGAGTTGTACCTGGTACTGAGTCGATATCTTGACCACCGTATAGGATGGCTCTGATTAAGTTGGAGGAGCTGAAGAACCAGTTGCAGGAATTGCTAGAGAAAGGGTTTATTAGACCTAGCGTCTCATCCTAGGGAGCTTCAATTTTGTTTGTGAAGAAGAATGATGGAAGCCTCTGACTGTGTATAGACTATCGGTTGTTGAATAAGGCTACCATTAAGAACAAGTATACCCTTCCACTCATTAATGATCTGTTGGATTAGCTCCAGGGAGCCCAAGTCTTTTCTAAGTAGATCTACGGTCTGGGTAACATCAATTAAGGATACGGAGTAGAGATGTACCCAAGACAGCATTTCGTACCCGTTATAGCTACTACGAGTTCTTGGTTATGCCATTCGGATTGACAAATGCCCCCGAACATTTATGGCATTGATGAATGATGTATTTAAGCCATACCTGGACCAATTTGTGATTGTGTTTATCAATGATATTTTGGTTTATTCCAAGTCCAAGGAAGATCATGAGCAGCATTTGAGGATAGTTTTACAGACCCTCTGAAAGAAGGAGTTTTATGCCAAATTTAGTAAGTGTAACTTTTGGTTGGAACGAATCTCATTTCTGGGCCATGTCGTATCGAAGAATGGGGTGTCAGTAGATCCATCTAAGATTAAAGTGGTTGTACAGTGGGAACAGCCCATGACAATTAATGATATCAGAAGTTTTCTTGGATTGACGGGTTATTATCGGAGATTCGTAGAGGGTTTCTCTAGAGTAGCTGCTCCTTTGACGCGTCTCCCGCGGAAGGATGATGAGTTTGTGTGGGTTGAGGCATGTGAGGAGTTTTCAGGAGCTTAAGCGCCGATTGGCCACAACTTCGATTCTCACCATTCCTACCAGTTTAGGAGGTTTCTCTGTATATACGGATGCATCACACCAAGGGCTAGGCTATGTACTGATGCAAGATGGGAAGGTAGTATCCTATAGATCTAGATAGTTAAAGGATCATAAGAGGAACTACCCAACCCACGATTTGGAGTTGGCAGCCATGGTGTTCGCTTTGAAAATATGGCGTAACTATCTCTATGGTGAGAAATTTCAGATATTTACGGACCACAAGAGCCTTAAGTATTTGTTTTTGCAGAAGAATATGAATATAAGGTAGAGAAGATGGCTCGAGCTTCTATAGGATTACGATTGTGAAATCATGTACCACCTAGGTAAGATGAATGGAGTTTCCGATGCGTTAAGCAGGAAAAACCTCAGGTTGGTGTCATATATGATGATCAGGGAGCACGAGCTGTTGAAACAGTTTACGAGCCTCAGTTTGGATGTAACCCTGCCTGATGCTGATAGTGGTTGTATGGTAGCTAGCCTGCAGTTGGAACCAGATCTGGTGGATCGTATCCGATAGGCACAATAGATTGATCAATAATGCAGTAACATTATCAGGCAGATGTAGAGGGGTACACAGACTGATTTTGAGCTAAGTTCAGGTGGTTTACCGAGGTTCAGGGGCAGGATATGTGTTCCCAGTAATCCAGAGATTAAGAGGTTAATTTTTACAAAGGTTCATTCGACGAAGTATACACTGCATCTGGGAAGTAACAAGATGTATCAGAATCTCCGAAGAGTGTATTGGTTGTCAGGGATGAAGAGAGAGGTGGCTGAATATGTGGTAAAGTGTTTCGTCTGTCAGCAGGTGAAGGTAAAGTATTAGAAGCCTATAGGGCTATTGCAACCTCTACCTATACCGATTTGGAAATGGAAGCATGTCACTATGGACTTCATGATGGGTTTACATAAGACCCACGGGAAATATGATGCGATTTGGGTGATAGTGGACAGATTAAAGAAGTTGGCACACTTCCTAGCTTTGAGAGCCACTGATACTCTAAGTACACTGGTAGAACTATATATGCGCGAGATAGTGAGGTTACGTTCCAGTGAACGTTATTTATGATCGAGATGCCTGCTTCACTCCCCACTTTTGGGAACAGTTTTAGGAAGCGATGGGGACCCAACTGAGTTTTAGCACAGCCTTCCATCCTCAGACAGATGCTCAGTCAGAGAGGACGATACAGACCTTGGAGGATGTGTTGAGGGCATGTGTATTGGATTTTGGAGGCTCCTGGGATGACCATTTACCACTCGTAAAGTTTGCCTATAATAATAGCTATCATTCAAGTATCAGGATGGCACCGTAGGAAGCCTTGTATGGCCGTAGATGTTGTTCCCCTATTGGATGGGAAGAGGTTGGTGACCGACTGATATTTGCTCCTGATTTAGCTAGACAAGCCTCGGAGGACGTCAAATTGATTTGTAAAAGGTTATAGACAGCTCAGAGTAGATAAAAGAGTTACACTAACAAGAGATGGAGACTATTGGAATTCACAGTGGGTGAATTGGTGTTTTTGTGATTTTCTCTTTCCTAAGGTATAACGAGGTTCGGAAAGAAAGGAAAGTTAAGTCCTCGTTACATTGGACCCTTCGAGATACTTGATTGAGTGGGAGATAAGGCTTATAAGCTAGCGTTGCCACCTGAGCTATCGGGTGTTCACAACATCTTCCACATCTCTATGTTAAGGAACTACCACCCAAACCCGACACATGTAATTAGATATGAGCCGCTGGAGCTTAACGAGAACATGTCGTATGTTGAGAAGCCAGTTTGGATATTGGATAGGAAGGAGAAAGTACTAAGATTGAAGACGATTCCCTTAGTGAAAGTTCTTTGGTAGCACCACATTGCAGAAAAAGCCACATGGGAGTTAGAGAATCTAATGAGGGAAAAGTATCCCGAGTTATTCACGAACTGATATTGGTTCCAATTTAGAGGAACAATTTTTTTATGTGGGGGAGATTGTGAGACCCCATGTATGTGTGACATTATTATATGTTAATGGAATTATAAGATAGATGACTTTAGATCATGCAAATGTGAATGAATTACAAATGGGATGAATGAGTGCTAAGATACAAATAAAGGTTAAATAAGGGATGAAGTGACAACAAACTAAACGAATAGAACTTAAAGCATTTGGATTGAAGATAAGGAATGAAAACAAAAAAAATAATAATACATGGACTATGAATTCTCAGTATTCTTTATGAATTCAAGTAATGCACACAATTCATGTTTTATGTGAATCATAGGAAATGAGTCCTTCCATTCTTTAAGTGGGACTAAAATGAAAAATGAGTATTGGAGTAATGAAATAGGAATTTACCCTTGAAAAATCTAGAAAAATGCAGCAAAAGGGATGCAGAGGAAGGCCAAATCGATCTCCTATTCAAGACAGATCGATCCCTTATTCAAGCAGAACAATTTTCAAGGGAATCTGCCAAGGTCAGATGGATCTCCCAATTGAACAGATCGATCTCCCCAATGAGCAGATAGATCTGCATTTGCCTCTACCTAATAGAGATCAATCCCCTATTAAGTGTAGATCGATCTTCATTTGATTCTGGAAAGAGCAAATTGATCTCTCCCCATTAGCAGATCAATCTCCTTAAGCTTCTGCCAAGCCAAGATCAATCTCTCCCTAATGAGCAGATCGATCTCCCTCTTCTAAAACCTAGGAATTCAATGGCTAAAACCAAGGAAAGATCGATCTCCTACCCTAGATCGATCTCATCACTCTCAATCTATAAAAACCATCTAATCTCGTAATTGCTAAAACTTTAATCAGCTACTGTCCAATCATTCAAGATTGCATTAGAGACTAGAAGACAAGACAACACTAGTTGAATAATAACTCGTGAGGGTAAGATTACTTTGAGCAGACAACTCGGTTGAAATGCTTGTTTTATTATTCGTTGAGTGCAGATAGAGGAAGGGGTGGTGATCCTTCTGTTAACCTATTCATTAACTCGGCACGGTATACTCGACCGACGCTGGCTCCATACTCCGAATAAGGTATGGATGTTAGGATTAACTGCAAGAAAGTTTTTTTCCCAGTGTCCATACTATATGGAAGAGGTGAACCAGAGAGAGAAGAAGCCCTCGTTCCTTGAACGAGTGTTCCGGGAGTGGGAGATAATAAAGATAGTAAGATTGTAGTCTGTATATAGTCTCCCACTCCCTTAAAGCTATAGTAGCTATAAGACAAATACAAAAGCTTAACTCCCTATCGATACTTTAAGCTTTGTATTTGTTTATTTGCTAAAGTGACGTTACCCCCTAACCCCCTCGAGGGAGACTGTCCTCACCTAAAGGTTCAGAGAGAACAAGTTCTTCTAAAGGTAAGGTTAACCCCTATTTCATTCCTTTTCGAGGAATGGGGGCTGTACAGAAACAACAAAGAGAGTAGATGAGGAATCCTTCTCTTTGTAGTTTCTTATCATAAACTTCCATTACTACTTATGAAAGAGTGAAACTAGGATACATCGATAAAAGAACTTAAACGATGTTCCGATATCAAAAGTTAGTGTATCGTGCATTCCAGGGTTCCCCCATACCCCACATTTAACTCTAAAACAACAATTAGTCCACCGTGAGGTAGAGGGATCTAAAGTAACCCTCTTCCTCACTGCTTCCCTTTATCGGTCAGGTGCTCTATGAATAGAGCCCCCTCCTTCCCTTCAACCATGAATCTAACTTGTTTTCTGGTTCTAGTAATATCATAAATAACTAGTGAACCTTCTAAGCTTGTAGTTGCTAAAACTTTAATCAGCTCCTGTCTGATCATTCAAGACAGCATTAGAGACTAGAAGACAAGACGACACTAGTTGAACAATAACTTGTGAGGGTAAGATTACTTGGAGCAGACACCTCAGTTGAAACTGCTTGTTTTATTGTTCATTGAGTGCGGATAGAGGAAAGGAAAAAGCTATTAGAGCCAAAGTTATTCATTTTGAAGAGGAGAACAACATAGCTTGGAGCCAACATTCAACTCATTGGATTGAAGGATCTAAGGAGTCTTCCAAATTTGGAAAAGAAGAAAGTCAAGCTAGGTGAGTTTCCAATACACCAGCTCTAAGTATAATTATCCAGTTGTTGATGTGAATGGATTGGTGTATGTATTGATGATTAAAACTACCTAGAATGTAATGCATCAAGCATAACCTAGAATGGGTTTAGTGTGAGAAGGTATATTATGGTTGAGTTGATGATAAATAGGTTATACCAAATTGTTAATAATCTTGTATACATGACATTGAGATGGTTATGTGGAATCAAATTTATGGGATTGGACAAAGTAATGAAATGTGCATGAATGGTAATTGTTAAATGCATGAATGAATGGAGGAACTAAGGTTTAAGCATGCAAATCAAGTGTTTGATTTGACAACTAGGTGAGTTACTAGCCAAATTTATTAGGAACGGCACAATGTTAGCCGAATGTGAAAATGGACCAAGCTTAATACTATAAGGTCCGATAAGATGTATCAATTATGACGAAGTGATTGATGAATGTTTGTAGCTCCAAAGACCGGATTAGGAGCAAATTGGATTGAACGAGCTTCTAGCGGTGGAACTTGTACAACGCTCAACGTGATTCGAGGTAAGGAGGTTTTGTAATTGCCTAGAGGTAGCTATATATATTTTGAGGGAACTATAGGGCACAAATTTCTCTAGCTATCTAATAATGCATAAAGAAATTTTGAGAAAGGTTCCAAAAATAAGGAAAGGAAATATAAGTTTAACTTGGTAGGAATTTTATGAAAGTGGTAGTAAGGATCCAAAAATGCATGGATTTTCATGAATTTAATGTTTTTACCAAAATGAAATGCTTTGATATGAATGAAATGAGGATAGGTTGGTTATTGCTTTGTGTGGTTGCATGAAAAGCACAGATCATGTGCTGAGTTTTATCCTTGAAAATGTTTAATATATTAACTGGAGCCACCAATCATATTTGTGTAAGTGTAAATAGCGTTGGAGCTTAGCTCGTACTGGATTTAATGCCTTGATTTATACTGATAGTTCTGAAGCCCTGCTCGCACTAGGTTTTATTGATTTACTGTGCATGAAAGTCGTACTGGAGCTTTGTTCGTACGAAGATTTGACATGTTTTATAGAAAATTGTGATGTAGCCTCCTGTAGACTGTGTTATAGTGAGATGATGTATCGCACGCATGTCTTGAGACATGAAATGGTTACCTGGATGGTATAGGGCAGCTAAAACCTATGGCAGGCACCCCCGAACCATGATGGGGCTAAGTCCTATGGTAGGCACCCCAGATAAACAGTCATGTGGGCTAAGACCTATGGCAGACACCCCTGACAATGATGTGGGCTAAGACCTATGGTAGGCACCCTCAGACCGTGTGGGTCCACAGAGTACGTTGTACCGTGTATGTCACATGGAGTACATTGTACCGTGTAGTCTTGATGACTAGTTGGTTGAGTTATTGCACGAGTAGGGTTTACCTCACCTCTCGTTGCAGTTATGATGCCCCGCACACCGGGATCCGCATAGCCTGTGTTCACATGGATTTATTTATATGGCCATTATTTCCAATTTATTTCCAAAATGTGACCTACATGCCTAACTTGATATGATGTTTTATTGATGGAATTGGGTAGACCCGAAGGAGGGGTGACACCTGTGATTTGGTTTTAAAAGGAAATGAGATTTTATGCACATGTTATTCCCGAAGGGCGGGATTAGATTTGATTTAAATAAATTGTAATGTGTTTTGTTATGACAAACATGAGATGTTTTATATGTTGAGTTTCCATTTGATATCATGCCTTATTTTATGAATGTTTCATATACTATATACATATTCATGTGGCATGGTTTTGATCTACCTCATGCTCAATATGTAAATGATTTTGATATCATGTCATTATAAGCACATAGATAGTGTAGTTGTCTACCTGCTTACATTATTTTCTTACTGAGCGTGTGGTTGCTCACCCTTTCACTTTCCATCCCTACAGAGCATCCATAGTGGTCGAGAGCGAGCAAAAACTTGCACTCCCAGTGTCCATTGCTGCCCATCGTTGAGAGGTATACACATTAGTATCGTTTTGTATCTAGACAAGTACAACACAACAACACTTTTGGAAATGTAAATTCGGCAGATGTAAACATTTGTATACATGTATTAATTAATGAAGTTAATGTAAGCAATTTAAGTGTCTACAGATATAATTTATAAATGTTAAGTGATATTGTGTATGGTAAGAGGTAACTAGCTCCGAATCATAGCTCAACTGTCTGGTGTGGGAAAACTATTCATGACAGGGTGAGTTAATGAAAAAGGCGAAATATTTATAGTGATTTTATATGAAAGAGGGTCGTGACATCGGGAGGCTCAAAATCCACAAGTCTACTCAAGTACTCCGCATATAACTAAGTAGTTGCACTGCAGGTAATCTGAAATGAAGATACTGGGAATGAGCTTCTGAAAAAGCTCAGAAAGGAAGACATTTAAAATAGTCCTGATAACCCAACAATAAAACATGGAGACTAGACTAAATCCATATAGTTATCATGCAAATAGAAATATCATCCTCTGTATAGGGAATAAAATACCGAAGGGCATTGTAGGGGTTGTAGACTAGATCAGGATCGTACAACAAAACAAGCATATTATCTAAATAACTAGCACACAGCTAGAGCACGAGCACTAGTGGCACTCGTCATGTGGGCACAAGATACTATGAAACAGGCACCACGTGTAGTGAGAACAAGCACCGTAAAGGCAAAAAATGAGCACTACACGGGCGAAACGATACAAGCACTACGAGTGGCGGAGTCAGGTACCATATGTAGCGAGCATGGCATGCATATGACATATAACATACATTATCGGGGTAAACTCCTGTCTCATAAAAGCTTACTTTCTTACTTGTTAT
Source organism: Firmiana major (assembly GCA_033439115.1). Taxonomy (NCBI): domain Eukaryota; kingdom Viridiplantae; phylum Streptophyta; class Magnoliopsida; order Malvales; family Malvaceae; genus Firmiana; species Firmiana major. Next base: position 39,336,481 of record CM065895.1, read on the forward strand.
CATACTTACTTCAAAATCATATAATTTCCATTATAAAATACTAATGAATCAAAGACTTATATATCATATGTAAAAATGTTTGGCTTCAGGATTAAACTGGGCGTTATTCTTTTCGAAAATTTCTATTGAAAGGTTTTGGATTTTCCATGTAAATTTTTTAGGCTAACATTAAATAATTTAAGATATATAAATAGGCAAGGAAGTCATTACTACTTTAAATTTGCATCCCTTACCTAAACGGGGCTAGGACAGAACTAAATTGTCAGGTCTTGGGTTTACCTCATAAACAACCCAATTAGTATCCAAATCATCTTTATTTTATGTTCACATACATTTATAGCTTAAACGTTCTAATTGAACCATTTTTCGCCGTCTTTTCTTAATTTCTCGATTTTACCGATAAAAGTGTCGATTTAAGCTATTTTTGATAATTTCTTTTCTCCTAACTTCAAACTTGTAAACTTAATTACCTAAACAGTTATTCATGTCTCTAGTTATCATATGACAACTTATCAAATTTGCCAATTCTCACACTTTTCAAATTTCCACTAAATCGAGCTGCAAACCAGACTTTTTGGCATTAATTTAACATTCTACAACATTCAATTCAACCAAATTTCATCTCTACCATGTCAAACAAGGGCTGGTCGAAACTACACATGCCTTTGGAAATTTTTCTTCAATTTCTACTTAAGCAAAAATCATTTAAATTTATCAAAGAACAACATATCTAACTATCATCATCTTCCATCAATTTCTCACCTACTTTGACCAACTTTAACCATTCCTTCTTGCTCCAACAAAGATTCTCAGTTGTAGATAAACATGTATACAACTTAGAATCATCAAAAACAAGCTTAAAAATCAGCCAAGAACTCATAAATTTAAGTTTTCTTTTACCCTAGAATTAGGAAAAATTATGCCCCTGTTCTTCTCTCTAGCTTTTTACCTAGCAAATGAGCATATTTAAGGCTAGATGTTTTAGATGTTGTAGAGGACTTAGGACGAAAGATTTTTTTCTTTTGACCAGACTCTAAAAGTGGCCGAAAGGTGGCATGAAAAATTACACAATGAACCCTTAGGAAAAACGTCTGCGACAAAAAAAAAAGGAAGAGAACTTTTTGGTTCCAGCTTGTTTTGGGAGGACCTTTGGGAAAAAATTAGGCTTGAAGGCCTTCTAGAAGTTTTCAAATATGGCATTGTTGTTAGGCCAGTAGATGTTTGGGCCAGGGCAGCCTGCAACCATGTTTTCACAAATTCCAAAAAAAAACTTTTTAGCTCAATTTCTTCCAAATTTCCACTTCTCATGTGTTATAGTAAGTCCCTAGTATGTACCATAAAACTTTTGGGCCCACTTGTTTAAGAAAGGTTTCCCGTTTGAGGCCATTTTGTCCAATTCAACCTTACCGATTGAAATTTCATAAGGTTTTTGATTTACTTTAAAATCTAATTCGACTACCAAGATCTCAATATTTCCACTAAATTTTCATTCTCTAAGTTAATTATGCCTTATACTAACTTTCTATGGCCTCGGAATAATTTTTTTGAATTTATGAAATTTATTCCAAATTTATTTCACTTAATAGGCCAAATTTCTCGGTTTATTGTTAACTCGAGTTTTTATTAACTTTTTTGCTTCCAATACCTTAGTTTCATGCTCAACCACTAAACTATACTTGTACATGCAATCTTTAATAAATACTTAAATTTAAAATCTTACCTCAATTTTTCGAGTATCAAGCTTCGTGCCACTAACCCAAGTGCTTCAGTTATTTCAAGTCTGCATAATATTATTTCAAGTATCTTAATTGCTTTCTAGTTTCGAAATAAATAATAAAATAAAATTTTGGGTTTCACACGAAATAACTCTATTTTCATATAGTTATCATTGGTATCAGAATTTGGCCTCTTTAGTTGAAAAGGAGTAAACCCTAAGGGTATAAGGATCCTAATGGCTCAAAATAACGTAGCTATAAATCTAGTATGAGAGGGACACTCAACTGTTAGGCCTCCATTTTTCAATGGGAAGAATTATGCCTTTTAAAAGACTAGGATGATGTTATTCATCCAAGCTAATGATTATGAAGTATGGTGAATCATTGTCAAGGAATCATTAATCTCAATTAAAAAAGTTGATGGTATAGATGTCCCCACGGAAGAAAATGAATTAGACAATAATGATTTTAGGATGGCTCAATTGAATGCCAAGGCCATGCGCACTCTACTTTATGCATTAGGGCCAAATGCGTATAATAGGGTGTCTACTTTCTTCTTTGCATGGTAGGCTTACTTTGGTGACAAAGTAAGAATTAAGTGTGGGGGAGAAGTGATTATTTTTGTTTAAGAAGAGTATATAGCAGTGTCTGTGCTAAGTACTTAAATTAATATATTCATATTGTCAATAAAATTTTCTTAGCTTTATTTTATGTTTAAGACACTGATATGTAAGGTTTTTTTTTATGTTATAGGTAACTAAAATAAGGTATTAGGAGAAAATGAACCTAAAAAGACACTTTTGTACTTTTTGAAAAATTTGACAGTAGGGGTATTTTGGTAATTATTTATATTCGAATTTTAGGGAACAAGTGACCTTCTTCAAAGTTTAGAGAACTTTTCAAGGTTTTCAGAATATCTAAGCTAATCCAAATAAGAGTTTGTTTGACAGGTCAAAAGTCCTTGCAAAGTCAGCATTAAAAATCAGGAAAGTCAAACTCCTAGTCAAAGTGGGATTGCTACAGGGATAATCAACAAAAATAATTAAAGCCTTTTTGGAAGATAATTACAAGAAGAGACACACTCTTAAAGAGTTAACAATCAAGTTAACCATTTCAAGATAAATTGAAGAGTTATTATTAGATAATTATTTGTAATTGTAAGTGGTGTTTAATTATAATTAGAATTTGTATTATTCCCTCACTATGTAAATGGACCCTAGGGGGCTTATTAACATATAAAATTGTCATGACCCTCAACTTACCAAAATACGTACAAATTTTTTGCATTTTCGTGCATCATTTATCATTCGTCCTTACCTCAATCGTGAACAGTAACTCTCCTCAATAGTCAGGTTGTGTGTCGACGTCTAACTCACTCCACCATACCAATTTAATTTGCATATTATTCATAAGTAAACACTTGTATAAATGTATATATATATCAGAGTTGTTACATGTGTTTACATTGTTTTACATCCTCAATAGTTACATAAAAAATGCTACTGTGCTATGTCTAGTTCAGATACAAAATAATCCAAGTGTGTATACCTTTAGCGATGGGATGCAGCAGATTACCAAAAGGGAACGCCTCCAGTCACGCTCAATCTATACTCAACACTCTATAGAGAGGAGAAAATAAAGGGGTGAGCAAACCACACGCTGAGTAAGGCAATCATGCGAACAGGTAAATACTGCACTATCTATGTGATCGTGATGCCATGCTCAAAAGCATTTAGTTCATCATTTATCTCAAAACATGAGTGTATGATTATGTTAATGGTATGTAAAGCATTCATGCTATTAAAATCTAGTGCACATTTCAACTCAAAGCATGGTATAAATCATCATGCATAATTCATAATAAAGCATGGCATTAACCATCATGCGTTTTCTCAAATAAGCATGGCATTAACCATCATGTTCTCAAATAAGCATGGCATTAAATATTATGCATTTTCTCAAACAAGCATGGCATTGAACATCATGCATCCGTGCACTTTAAAAACCATTAACAATCAATATCTCAAAACAATTCAACACTTGTCAGGTCCCAGCCCATCCCTCGGACTGTCCTGACCCACAAATCATATTAAACATGGATTTATTCTCAAAACAATAAACATGTCAGATAGGCAATTCTATAATAGGTTATAGCCTCAAGGTCTATGTACATAACCTGTGATACCGACTACACGGATCAGGTGTACGGGATATCACCACTATCTGCTTCCACACGGGAGGTGGGTCAAATCCTACCAGTCGGTCTATAGCAGATCTCGTCTGAAGACGGCACATCACATCTCAACACAGTACAACGTACTCTATTCTACATGTACGGTACAACGTACTCCGTGGACCCAATCAACACATCATATCAAGCCACATCTCAAAATGCACATGTGAGCCTATTTAATCGGTACGACCTCTTGTCTACCAGAAGATCCTAACACGGCTAATTAATCATGTCAAAACAATGCACGTGCGAGCCTATTTAATCGATGTGACACCCAATCTACTTGAAGCTCCAAGCACGGCAATAAGCAAGGTGGGCATCTAGTGCGAGACAAACTCCAAGCACAATGCCAAAACCAATATGAAATCCATGTGAAAACTAGTGTCTCTAACACTCATGTGTATAAAACACGTCAAATCTCGTGCGAGTCGTACTCTAGCACGCTTTCATTCTCACGAAAACAATGTAGGTGGCTCATTTCTTTGCAAAGTGTGATTAACAAACCAAAACAATTCAGCTCTTTTGCAAATCATATCAAATATTAGCCAACCTACCAAATCATTTGCTAAAAAGCAATAAAACATGATTTTCAAAGCAATATGCTTTTATTTTCATGCACATTTCTCAAACACCCAACTTTTGCCCTTCAATCACCTAACATCATTTCCTATATCACATGCATTCTAGCAAAGCATTTAATGCACCCAAATCGTGCACAGATATCTCTAAGAGTCCACACAATTCCCTTACCTTGATTTACTTTGCGTGACTCCTCTCCTCTTGGCTCAACTCGCTCCGGTGTATCTTCGAAAGCTGCAATTCAATCATCCAAACCACTTTGAGTTAAAGTTATTAACTCACATTTGACCTTATTAGTCAATATAGCTCATCTTTCCATTTATTATGCCTTAATCCACATTTTACCCCTTTTAGGTAAATCTCACAATTTATCCACTAACAACATCTTAAAATCATACCCATAACACTATTGTCACCTCTAGACATCCCATTTCTCATTAATCTCCATACATTCCACTTTCTCACACTAGACCATTTCTAGGTCATAATCATTCCAATGCATTTTAGATAGTTTCTAACCATCCATACTCATGCCAAACAACTCTAAAATCACTTAAATAGACAATGTACCATAGTTGGAGTGTTAGAATCTTACCAAACCTGATTTCTCTTCTTGCTCCAAATGTAATGCCCTTAGCTCCTTCAATATCAATAATGGGATTTTGGGTTCCAACTATGTTGTTCTCTTCCTCAAGATGAACAACTTAGTGTCTAATGGCCTCCTCTCAAATCTTTCTGGAAATGGCTAATTTTAGAGAGAGAAAGTTAGGTTTTTGTGTTGAAAATGGAAGGAAATGGTTTTTTCATGAAATTTTTAGATTTTCAACAATCCTTTTATAGAAATAGGTTGAAGAGATCGATCTGCACCAAGAGGAGATCGATCTGGTCCCCTTAAATCCCTCTTTTTCACGACATTTTAAGCATGAGATCGATCTATCGAAGCTTGAGACCGATCTCCCCCAAACAGAGAGCTAAGGAGATCGATCTAGGTGCTTGAGGATTGATCTTTTCATTACAGAATGCTTAGGAGATCGATCTGGTCCCATTGGAGATCGATCTGCCATATTCCTTTGCTCAAAGACAAGCATTTTGGCTCATCCAGATCGATCTCTCATCCTATGAGATCAATCTGCCCTTCATAATTTCTAGATTTTTTGTAGTTCTTCTATAGCAACTTATACCAAAACATCCTTAATTTGCTGCCATAGTCATTTTCTCATCCATTCATCTTTGAGGCTTGACAATGACATCCATACATACCTTATACCTATTGAAACTTTTGTGGAATCCTTGTATAACCAAAAGTATACGATATAAACCAAATGGAAGTGCACAACTGTCACGCCCCGAAAGTTTGCGAAAAATAGGGCAAATTTAAAACTTTTTACTCGTTAATTCGCAATTAAAGGTGCATTCCTGTGCAGTGTCATACATCATCATAATTATCATGCCTCAGGATCTCATCACAACCTAGTGTATATTGAATCATATACATTACTCAATTCCAAGTTAATTAATCCTAATACATCCCATATAATGATATACATCAAGTGTCTGTAATCACATTAATAGTCTGCGTACATGAAAAGATAAAATATACCTCAAATACAATATATAGGGCCTGGAGCTCAAGTCCTCCACTAGCCACTACTCCGTACGCCGCAGGGAGATCCTTTTTCACTTGAAGAACTCTGGGGGGGAAAGGAAAACAGGGTGAGCTTCTAAATCGCTCGGTAAGGGGGTAAAGGGACTCAGTTATATAAACCATTTCACACATCACAAATATGTATTTGTTTATAAAGCTCATTTGAAATCGTAGCATGAAAGTTCTCAAAACATCATCTCATAACTCGTTAAATCATGTGAAAACATGAAGATAAAAGGCTCAACATCGAGCACTCACAAGCATGTGTAAAGATTTGCAATAATGGCTATTCTCCAAATACGTGATAAAAATCACCTCAGTAAATCACACGTGACAAGGTCACAAAACACAACTCATGTGTAAAACGAGACTAGGCAATAAAACTCAATTAAAACTCGTCATGGCACATCAAATATATATAAGCTCCTCTGGGTGCGCATCCCAGGCATCCTCGTATAGAGGGAACGTCGACAATATGGTCGTATGCAAAGTATATTGGACTTATATGTTACCAGAACAAGGCCCGGCCTTACTTGCTACCAGAGCAATGCCTCGCCTAATGCACACTGACACGTGGTCCCTGGGTCGGTTCCCAGGCGGCCCACTCTCTCGGTCTTACATGCTACTAGAGCAATGACTCCCAACGCTACCAGAGCGGAGGAATAATCGGACTTATATGTTACCAGAACAAGGCCTGTGGTCCCTGGGTCGGTTCCTAGGCGTCCCACTATATCGGTCTTATATGCTACCAGAGCAAGGCCCGTGGTCCCTGGGTCCGTTCCCAGGCGTCCCACTATATCGGTCTTATATGCTACCAGAGCAAGGCCCGATGTGTATTCAACATGACACGCCTAAGTCTCAATCATTAGCCATTATCTTATAAAACGTTATGCCTTCACGTAGAACTCATAATGGTTTTCTCTTAAAAACTCATTTAAAACATTTGTGTACTCAACACAAAACATATTAAAACCGAGTTCCAACCGGCAAAACACGCACACATTTTCTCAAATCTCAATATCGCCTTAACGTAGAGCCCAATTTACTTTTCACGCAACTCAAAGGTTTATAAAGCAATTTCACACTTAGCTTATAAACTCATAAAATAATGGGCTCCAACCGGCTATAAAAATCGTGTGCAATTATATCACTACACAACACCAACATGCTTGTATTCTCAAATCATGGTTCATGCTAACAATTCATCAAAATACATACACAAAATGGTTTAGTTTCCCTTACCTCTTTGCACCTCGTATAGTGCAATCGTTTCCCCCATATCACGGACTAGTCTCGCATTCCACTCTGGAACTCCCGAGCTGTCCAAACGATGTTAAAACATCAATACTCAACATCACATAACCTAAATTCTCAAAATTGAGCATAATTGCTCATAACTCCTCAGTTCTCTCGATTCTCGTAACTCAACCCTAAACTACAACCTCATTCTCAATATCTCAACGTTCGATATCTCTAATACCAATTATCTACGCTAATTCACCACATTGTCTATATTTCCGTTTATAGCACAATTCTCAAAATTGCCACAATTTCCAAATATCAACATTAATCCAACTACATTACAATCTCATCAATCCCTAATCATTCCTCAACTATTTCAACACAATTACCACCACCAATAACATCAAAATCAGCTCAAATATCAAGATCGAGGTTTAGAAATTACCCAAAGCTTGTGAGACGCACAACTCACGCCTCGATCCGATTCGTCCTTCGATTTCCAAGTATGTTGTTCTCCCTTTGATGAGGAACAACTTTCCTTCTTACCACAATAGCTGATTCGGTCGGAAATGGGGGATTTGGAGGAGTGAGAAACTAGGTTTTCAAAAAAATGGAGGTTTTGGAGGAGAGAGAAAGTGAAATTGCAGAGAAAACACGGGTTCCTTATATAGACTGGAGGTAGGAGATCGATCTGCCTCTTGATGAGATCGATCTGTGTTTGAAATTTGGGGACGATCTGGGCAATTTTATGCATAGGAGATCGATCTGTCGAGGGGTGAGATCGATCTCTTTATGGCTTTATGAGATCGATCTGCTCCTGAGGAGATCGACCTTCTCCCCAAACAGAAGCATTTGGAGATCGATCTCTTCCTCATGAGATCGATCCCTTCTCAAACAGATTCATAAGGAGATCGATCTCTTCCATTGGAGATCGATCTGCTCCTCAAATTCCTTCTTCCTCGTCATTTTTAGCTCACCAGATCGATCTCTCCTTCTCCCAGATCGATCTGCTCCTTAAATTTCTCCTTCTTTGTCATTTATGACTCACCAGATCGATCTCTCATTCTCCCAGATCGATCTGTCTTCATAGTTCATGCTTATTTTATACACTTAACATATAAATCTCTAATTATAATTCCCACAATTCACTTAGTTCAATGAATTACACTTCAAATTCTTATTCATCATTAAATATGTCTGAAATTCTCAGATCTCACATTCTCCCCACCTTAAAAAGAATTTGGTCCTCCAAATTCAACTCAACTAGTCAAAATAGATGGGGGTATTTCTCCTTCATGAGACTCTCTAGTCCCACGTTGCCTCTTCCCTTGAGTGATGCTTCCACAAAACTTTCACTAATGGGATGCTCTTGGTTCTCAGTACCTTCTCCTTTCTATCGAGAATCCGGACGGGTTCCTCAGTGTAGCTCATGTCCTCTTGTATGTCCATCTCATCATACTCTATAACATGAGAAGGGTCCGGGTGGTACTTCCTCAACATAGACACATGAAAAACATTGTGTATTCCAGACATCTGTGGGGGTAATGCTAATCTGTAAGCTACCTCTCCCACTCTCTCAAGAATCTCGAATGGTCCTATGTATCGAGGACTCAATTTTCCTTTCTTCCCAAATCGCATGATACCCTTGCTCGGTGATACTCTCAGAAATACTGCATCACCAACATCAAACTCGAGTGGCCATCTACGTACATCCGCGTAGCTTTTCTGTCTACTCTGTGCAGCCCGTAACCTCTCACATATGAGTTTCACACTCTGTACGGCTTGCTCAACAAGCTCGGGAGCATTTATCTTTCTGTCACCGACTTTTTCCCAAGCTACAGGGGATCTACACCTCCTACCATATAGAGCCTCAAAAGGTGCCATTCCAATACTCGCATGATAGCTATTATTGTATGCAAACTCTGCTAGGGGCAGGTGATCATCCCATGATCCCTTAAAATCCATTGTACACGCTCTCAACATATCCTCCAGGGTCTGAATAGTCCTCTCTGACTGACCATCTGTCTGAGGATGATAGGCGGTACTAAAACTCAATCGAGATCCCATGGACTCCTGAAACTGGGTCCAGAATCTGGAAGTAAATCGGGAATCTCTATCAGAAGTAATACTCACTGGAGCCCCATGTAATCTAGCTATCTTACTGACATATAGCTCAGCTAAGGTATCCACAGTATCTGTGCTCTTGATGGCAAGGAAGTGGGCACTCTTGGTCAATCTATCCACAATGACCCATATCGCGTCATGACCTCTTCGGGTCCTCGGTAAACCCATAATAAAGTCCATAGTGACATGCTCCCATTTCCATGTAGGTACAGGTAAGGGCTGTAGTAGTCCTCCGGGTTTCCGATGCTCAGCTTTCACTTGCTGGCATACTAAACACCTGGCCACATACTCTGCCACGTCTCGCTTCATACCACTCCACCAATACACCTTTCTCAAGTCTCGGTACATCTTAGTACTCCCTGGGTGCATGGTGTATCGCGAGCAGTGGGATTCTCTCAATATCTGTCTCTTCAGGGTATCATCGTTCGGTACACAAATCCGTCATCTGAATCTCAACATTCCATCCTCACTGATGGTGAGATCCGACTGCGAACTCTGCTCAGCTTGGCTAACCATATCTATCAAACTCTGATCACTGCGCTGCCCAGTTCTAATCTGATCCATGATCCTGGGCTCTATCCGCAGGCTAGCCAAAAATCCAGTCTCTACCTCTTTAACTCTGATCCGAAGTTCGGCGAACTGCTCTAACAAATCCCATTCCCTGATCATCATAGCAGATATCATACTTTTCCTGCTCAGGACATCAGCAACCACATTCGCCTTACCCGGATGATAAAGAATCTCGCAGTCATAATCCTTAAGGAGTTCCATCCATCTCCTTTGTCTCATGTTTAACTCTTTCTGATCAAAGAGATATCTCAAACTCTAGTGATCAGTGAAGATCTGGAATCTTTCCACATATAAGTAATGTCGCCAGATCTTCAAAGCAAATACCACAGCGGCTAACTCCAAATCATGCGTGGGGTAATTCCGCTCATGGTCTTTCAGCTGTCGCGATCCATATGCGACCACTCTCCCGTGCTGCATAAGCACACACCCCAATCCTTGATGAGATGCATCACTATACACCGAGAATCCTCCTGATCCCTTAGGGATAGTTAACACAGGTGCCGTTGTCAATCTCCTCTTTAACTCTTGAAAACTGAGCTCACATTGATCAGTCCATATGAACGGAGTCTCCTTATGCGTGGGCTTAGTCAAAGGAGCGGCAATCCTCAAAAATCCTTCCACAAATCTCCTGTAATACCCTGCCAAACCAAGGAAGCTTCGTATCTCAGTCACTGTCCTCGGTCTCTCCCAATTAAGCACAGCTGCTATTTTACTCGGATCCACTGATACTCCTTCCTCTGAGACTACATGACCAAGGAAAGCTATCCGGTTCAGCCAAAACTCACACTTACTAAGCTTTCCGTACAATTGCTTATCTCAGAGTATTTGAAGTACTAACCACAAATGCTGTGCATGCTCCTCATACGATCGAGAGTACACCAGGATATCATCGATAAAGACTATCACAAACTTATCCAGATAGTCTCTGAACACCTCGTTCATCAATCTCATAAACGCTGCAGGGGCGTTCGTCAATCCAAAGGACATCACCAGAAATTTGTAATGGCCATACCTTGTCCTGAAGGCCGTCTTTGGAATATCTTCTTCCTTAATCCTCAATTGGTGATAGCCCGATCTCAAATCAATCTTAGAAAAGACTGATGCCCCTCTTAGCTGATCAAGTAGATCATCAATCCTGGGTAGTGGGTATTTATTCTTCACCGTGGCTTTATTCAATAGCCGGTAGTCCAGACATAATCTGAGACTACCATCCTTCTTCTTAACAAACAGTACTGGCGCTCCCCACGGCGAAACACTGGGTCTAATAAACCCTTGATCCAATAACTCCTGTAGTTGTTTCTTCAATTCCTCAAGTTCCACTAATACCATCCTGTAGGGAGGTTTAGAGATCGGCTGAGTATCTGGTACCAAATCAATGGTAAACTCCAGCTCTCTCTCTGGTGGTAAACCTGGCAATTCATCTGGGAAAACATCCAGAAATTCGCAAACCACAGGTATATCCTCAATCCTCGATGTTCCCGCTCATCGTCTGAGATGAGTGTCTCATAACCTTCACATGAATAATCACATTTAATATTCTCCAAAATAATGTTAAGATTCTCAAATTACTCACTAGAAATCCACATAATCATTTCCTCAATATCTCAACCGTACACTGTAAGGTTCAGGTAGGGAGAAAGTTACAATCTTAGTGTAGCAGTCTAAACTCACTCGATTGGTCGCCAACCAATCCATTCCCAGAATTACATCAAACCCATGTATACTCAACATGATTAGATCTGCTAACATCACTCTATCTCCCACCTTAATTTCACATCCTCTATAGATTAACTCAGTTCTCTGGGAGTCACGCATAGGGGTATTTACATGTAGTATATATTCTAGAGGTTCAAACTTCAAGTTTAATCTACATGCAAAATGCTCAGAAATAAACGAATGCGTGGATCCTGAATCAATCAACACATGAGCCTCATAATTACAGACAGAGAGTGTACCTCTTATGGTTTCTGCCGAAGCGTCTGCGGTCTCCTTATCCAGGGCAAACACACGTCCCTGTGCCACAGGTTTCTTCCCTTTCTCTGCCGCAATGGCCCGTCTCTTGGGATCCACTCTCTGAGGCTGTTGTCTAATGGGCTCCGGCGCATGTGGTATCTGGGGTTCGGGACAGTCTTTCACTCTGTGACCCATGTCACCACATCTAAAACATCCATGGATCGACCCAGTACAACTTCCCTCATGCGATCGGCCACAGTCTCTACAAAACCTTGTCTCAGGCCTGACATATCGAGGGGTCTCCTTGATAATAGGATAGGCTCTGGGTCTCTCCAATCTGTCCTTTTGTACCTCAATCCTTCCTCTCATGAAGGAACCTCTCCGAGCCTCTGTTTGGAAAATCGTTGGCATCTTGCCCTTATCTTTATGCACTGCTCTGAGCTCATGCTGGGATTGTACCATTTCGATTCCTCTTTCAACCTCTTGTGCTCGTCTCAGAGCATCTCCAAACTCAGTAATACATAGCCCCATCAATCTATCTCTAATGATGGGCTTCAACCCATACACAAACTTCTCTGTGCGGAGCTCTTCACTCTTGAAGGTCTCTGGGTCATATCTCAGTAGTGCGGTGAACTGGCTCTCATAGTCATCCACGGACATGTCACCCTGTACCAAACTCAAAAACTCGGCCTGTTTCCTTCTCTGGGTGGCTCGTGGTACATATTGGGTTCTAAAAGCTGTCTGGAACTCTTCCCAACCAATCACATCCTGGCGGGACATCAAGATACCCTGGGTAGTACCCCACCAATCTCGAGCTCTCCCTTTCAGCATATAGGCACTCATACTGACTCTCTCAGCATCAGTGCACCCCAGTAAATCAAATATAACTCTCAACTCCGTCAACCACTCCTCAGCCTCTGTAGGATCCTTCTTTCCCCTAAATGCGGGTGGATTCATCTTCAGAAATTCCTTTAGTCGGACCTTACTTCTGTCCTCAGGCTGAATGACGGGAGGCACTGGGGGTATGGGAGGTCCTGGTGGTGGTGTAGGGGTAGTATCCGAGGCATTAACTCCAAAGTGTTGCGCGAATAGCGCTGCCATCTGCTCAAAACCTTGCCTCACATCGGTCTCAATCCGATTAAATCGAGAGTTAGGACTCTCTGGTTGTGGGACAGGTGGTGGAGGGGACTCTGCCTGCCTCCTCGAATGACCTCGTCGTTTACTCATTCTCAATCTCAACTCGTCTCCTGCGCGTACATACCACAATCGATTGAAATCTCAATCCTCAATTTCAGTTCATGACCAGACTATTACAGACACTTGGGATGTATTCTATTTCACTTAACCGACACTGACAGTACTAGACACCCTAAGCTCTGATACCAAGAAAACTCTGTCACGCCCCGAAAGTTTGCGGAAAATAGGGCAAATTTAAAACTTTTTACTCGTTAATTCGTAATTAAAGGTGCATTCCTGTGCAGTGTCATACATCATCATAATTATCATGCCTCAGGATCTCATCACAACCTAGTGTATATTGAATCATATACATTACTCAATTCCAAGTTAATTAATCCTAATACATCCCATATAATGATATACATCAAGTGTCTGTAATCACATTAATAGTCTGGGTACATGAAAAGATAAAATGTACCTCAAATACAATATATAGGGCCTGGAGCTCAAGTCCTCCACTAGCCACTACTCCGTACGCCGCAGGGAGATCCTTTTTCACTTGAAGAACTCTGGGGGGGAAAGGAAAACAGGGTGAGCTTCTAAATCGCTCGGTAAGGGGGTAAAGGGACTCAGTTATATAAACCATTTCACACATCACAAATATGTATTTGTTTATAAAGCTCATTTGAAATCGTAGCATGAAAGTTCTCAAAACATCATCTCATAACTCGTTAAATCATGTGAAAACATGAAGATAAAAGGCTCAACATCGAGCACTCACAAGCATGTGTAAAGATTTGCAATAATGGCTATTCTCCAAATACGTGATAAAAATCACCTCAGTAAATCACACGTGACAAGGTCACAAAACACAACTCATGTGTAAAACAAGACTAGGCAATAAAACTCAATTAAAACTCGTCATGGCACATCAAATATATATAAGCTCCTCTGGGTGCGCATCCCAGGCATCCTCGTATAGAGGGAACGTCGACAATATGGTCGTATGCAAAGTATATTGGACTTATATGTTACCAGAACAAGGCCCGGCCTTACTTGCTACCAGAGCAATGCCTCGCCTAATGCACACTGACACGTGGTCCCTGGGTCGGTTCCCAGGCGGCCCACTCTCTCGGTCTTACATGCTACCAGAGCAATGCCTCCCAACGCTACCAGAGCGGAGGAATAATCGGACTTATATGTTACCAGAACAAGGCCTGTGGTCCCTGGGTCGGTTCCCAGGCGTCCCACTATATCGGTCTTATATGCTACCAGAGCAAGGCCCGTGGTCCCTGGGTCGGTTCCCAGGCGTCCCACTATATCGGTCTTATATGCTACCAGAGCAAGGCCCGATGTGTATTCAACATGACACGCCTAAGTCTCAATCATTAGCCATTATCTTATAAAACGTTATGCCTTCACGTAGAACTCATAATGGTTTTCTCTTAAAAACTCATTTAAAACATTTGTGTACTCAACACAAAACATATTAAAACCGAGTTCCAACCGGCAAAACACGCACACATTTTCTCAAATCTCAATATCGCCTTAACGTAGAGCCCAATTTACTTTTCACGCAACTCAAAGGTTTATAAAGCAATTTCACACTTAGCTTATAAACTCATAAAATAATGGGCTCCAACCGGCTATAAAAACCGTGTGCAATTATATCACTACACAACACCAACATGCTTGTATTCTCAAATCATGGTTCATGCTAACAATTCATCAAAATACATACACAAAATGGTTTAGTTTCCCTTACCTCTTTGCACCTCGTATAGTGCAATCGTTTCCCCCGTATCACGGACTAGTCTCGCATTCCACTCTGGAACTCCCGAGCTGTCCAAACGATGTTAAAACATCAATACTCAACATCACATAACCTAAATTCTCAAAATTGAGCATAATTGCTCATAACTCCTCAATTCTCTCGATTCTCGTAACTCAACCCTAAACTACAACCTCATTCTCAATATCTCAACGTTCGATATCTCTAATACCAATTATCTACGCTAATTCACCACATTGTCTATATTTCCGTTTATAGCACAATTCTCAAAATTGCCACAATTTCCAAATATCAACATTAATCCAACTACATTACAATCTCATCAATCCCTAATCATTCCTCAACTATTTCAACACAATTACCACCACCAATAACATCAAAATCAGCTCAAATATCAAGATCGAGGTTTAGAAATTACCCAAAGCTTGTGAGACGCACAACTCACGCCTCGATCCGATTCGTCCTTCGATTTCCAAGTATGTTGTTCTCCCTTTGATGAGGAACAACTTTCCTTCTTACCACAATAGCTGATTCGGCCGAAAATGGGGGATTTGGAGGAGTGAGAAACTAGGTTTTCGAAAAAATGGAGGTTTTAGAGGAGAGAGAAAGTGAAATTGCAGAGAAAACACGGGTTCCTTATATAGACTGGAGGTAGGAGATCGATCTGCCTCTTGATGAGATCGATCTGTGTTTGAAATTTGGGGACGATCTGGGCAATTTTATGCATAGGAGATCGATCTGTCGAGGGGTGAGATCGATCTCTTTATGGCTTTATGAGATCGATCTGCTCCTGAGGAGATCGATCTTCTCCCCAAACAGAAGCATTTGGAGATCGATCTCTTCCTCATGAGATCGATCCCTTCTCAAACAGATTCATAAGGAGATCGATCTCTTCCATTGGAGATCGATCTGCTCCTCAAATTCCTTCTTCCTCGTCATTTTTAGCTCACCAGATCGATCTCTCCTTCTCCCAGATCGATCTGCTCCTTAAATTTCTCCTTCTTTGTCGTTTATGACTCACCAGATCGATCTCTCATTCTCCCAGATCGATCTGTCTTCATAGTTCATGCTTATTTTATACACTTAACATATAAATCTCCAATTATAATTCCCACAATTCACTTAGTTCAATGAATTACACTTCAAATTCTTATTACATCATTAAATATGTCTGAAATTCTCAGATCTCACAACAACTTATGCAATTTTACTTCCATTTTACTACACTGCTCATATTCCATTTTACTCACATTCTCCACATGTTTAAGTCCATTTCTTCACATTTATACGTAATGTAACTTGTATGTATAATCACAACTCTTATTGCAAGTGTGTACATAAACTTATGGACTTACATTTCATATACTTCACTTATGAATCCATAGTATAACTCCATTTACATTTCTATGTACATATTACAATTATACATATACGGGGTCTCACATTCTCCCCCACTTAAAAAATTTGGTCCTCCAAATTAGAACCAATTCAATCCGTGAATAACTCGGGATACTTCTCCCGCATCAAACTTTCCAATTCCCATGTGGCCTCTTCCACAGTGTGATGTTGCCAAAGTACTTTCACCAAAGGAATTATCTTTGTCCTCAACACTTTATCTTTCCTGTCCAATATCCGAACCGGCTTCTCAACATATGTCATACCCTTATTGAGCTCCAATGGCTCATATCTTATTACATGTGTTGGGTCCGGGTGATACTTCCTCAACATGGATACGTGGAAGACGTTATGCACACTTACCAACTCAGGTGGCAATGCCAATCTATAAGCCTTGTCTCCCACTCTCTCTAAAATCTCGAAGGGTCCGATGTATCTAGGGCTCAACTTGCCCTTCTTAGCAAATCTCATAATTCCCTTTGAAGGAGAAACTTTTAAGAACACCGACCCACCCACATCAAACTCTAGTGGTCTCCGTCTCTTGTCAGCATAACTCTTTTTCCTGCTCTGAGCTATCCGTAACCTCTCATATATGAATTGGACATCCCTAGAGGCTTCTCTAACCAAGTCAGGAGCAAAGATCTATCTGTCACTAACCTCTTCACATCCAATAGGGGAACGACATGTACGCCCATACAATGCCTCTACGGTGCCATCCCGATACTCACATGAAAACTGTTATTATAAGTGAACTCTGCGAGTGGTAAATGGTTATCCCAAGAGCCTCCAAAATCCAATGCACACGCTCTCAACATATCCTCCAGGGTCTGTATGGTCCTCTCTGACTGACCATCTATCTGAGGATAAAATGTAGTGGTAAAACTCAACTGGGTCCCCATCGCTTCCTGAAAACGTTCCCATAAGTGGGAAGTGAAGCGGGCATCCCTATCAGAAACAACGCTCATTGGAATTCCATGTAGCCTCACTATCTCGCACATATATAGGTTTGCTAACTGGCTCAGAGTATCGATAGCTCTCACAGCTAGAAAATTGGCTGATTTCATCAACTGATCCATAATCACCCATATGGCATCATGACCTCTCCGGGTCCTCGGCAATCCCATCAAAAATCCATGGTGACGTGCTCCCACTTCCAAGATGGTATCCATAAAGGCTGCAATAACCATGCAGGCTTCTGATGCTCTACCTTCACCTGCTGACAAATGAGACACTTAGCAACATATTCAGCAATGTGCCTTTTCATCCCAAACCACCAATAAACTTTTCGAAGGTTTTGATACATCTTAGTACTCCCTGGATGTATCGTATACTTCGATGAGTGAGCCTTTGTCAAGATCAACCTTCTGATATCTGCATCATCAGGAACACATATCCTACATCTGAACCTCAACAATCCATCTGAACTCAACCCAAAGTCCGTCTTTGTACCCCTCTGTATTTGCTCGATAATATCACTACACTGCTGATCAATTTGCTGAGCCTGTCGAATTCGATCTACCAGATCCGGTTCCAACTGCAGGCTAGCTATCATAAATCCACTATCAGCGTCGGACGGGGTCATATCCAAACTGAGGTTCGTGAACTGTTCCAATAGCTCGTGTTCCCTGACCATCATGAATGACACTATCCCGAGATACTTCCTACTCAATGCATCAGCAACCATATTTGCTTTACCCGGGTGGTACAAGATCTCACAATCATAATCCTTTAACAGCTCGAGCCATCTCCTCTGTCTCATGTTCAACTCTTTCTGTGAGAATAGGTACTTAAGGCTCTTATGATTTGTATAAATCTGAAATATCTCACCATAGGGTAGTGGCGCCATATCTTCAACGCAAACACCACCGCTGCCAACTCCAGGTCATGGGTCGGGTAGTTCCTCTCATGATCCTTCAACTGTCTTGATCCATATGCAACTACCTTCCTATCCTACATCAATACATAGCCCAGTCCTAGGTGTGAAGAATCTGCATACACCGAGAAACCTATTGAGCTAGTAGGAATGGTGAGGATTGGAGTTGTGGTTAATCTCTTTTTCAACTCCTCAAAGCTTTCCTCACACTTATCGTCCCACACAAACTCCACATTCTTTCTTGTGAGACGTGTCAAAGGAGCAGCTAATCTCGAGAATCCCTTTACAAATCGTCGATAATACCCAGCTAAACCCAGGAAACTTCTGGTCTCTGTCATTGTTTGGGGTCTCTGCCACTAAACTACGGCCTCAATCTTAGATGGATCCACTGACACTCCATCTATGTGACCCAGAAAAGAGATTTGTTCCAACCAAAAGTCACACTTGCTGAGTTTAGCATACAACTTCTTCTCTCGAAGGGTCTGTAGCACTATCCTTAGATGCCTCTCATGCTCCTCTCTAGATCTTGAGTTCACCAGTATGTCATCAATAAACACAATAACAAACTGATCCAAATACTGGTGAAATACCTCATTCATCAACGACATAAAAGCTGCGGGAGCATTCGTCAACCCGAATGGCATAACCATGAACTCATAATGTCCATACCGGGTGTGAAAAGCTGTCTTGGGTACATCTCCACCTTGTATCTTCAACTGATTGTACCCTGATCTCAAATCTATCTTAGAAAAGACCTGCGCTCCCTTAAGCTGATCTAATAAGTCATCGGTACGTGGAAGGGGATACTTATTCTTGATGGTGGCCTTATTCAACAACCGGTAATCTATACACAGTCAGAGGCTTTCATCCTTCTTCCTTACAAACAAAACTAGTGCTCCTCAAGGTGAGATGCTCGGTTTGATGAACCCCTTCTCTAGTAACTCTTGTAACTATTTCCTTAATTCTTCCAACTCAACTTGAGCTGTTTTGTACGGTGGCTTGGATATTGGCTCTGTACTCGGTGCCAAGTCTATACCAAACTCCATCTCCCTATCTGGAGGTAACCCTAGTAACTCATCCGAAAAGACATTTGGAAACTCCTTAACCACTGGTATGTCTCCCAATTTTGGACGTGCCTTATCCGTCTCAATCACATAAGCGATGAACCCTTCACATTATTCTTTCCACCATTAGTAATCATAAATCATCATATTCACACACAAGATTGATAAACAAATTTATCTTTCATACATCATGTATCAAGATTGTATTCATCACACTTATAATAATCATGTTCTTTAATTTCACTTCACAAAATTTGCTACAAGGTTATCTATCTTTGGAAACATCAAAGTTTTTGCATGACAATCCATAACAACATGATTTGCAACCAGCCAATCCATCCCTAGGATTACATCAAAATCACTCATATTTAATGAAATTAAATCGGCTGCCATCTCTTTACCTCATATCCTCATCTTACAATCCCTATATACACTCTTAGTCAACTGACTATCATTCATAGGGGTAGATATCAATAACATCTTATCAAGCAGTGTGGGTTTTACATGCTTCAACAATTTACATGCAAAGGATGGCGAAATAAAGGAATGCGTGGCACCAGGATCAAATAGTACATAAGCTTCTAAATCAAAGATTTGGATAGTACCTTTTACCACATCCGGTGACTGAGCTGCAGTGTCCTGGTCCAGTGCGTGCACTCGTCCTCTGCTTACACCCACTGCTTGCTTCCCCTTTTTCTCAGTTGTAGCCCTTCTTCTCGGAGCAGCTGTCCCAACTGGAGGTCTCTCTAGCTCTTTGCCTTCCTGTAGGGCTCTCTCTGTCATCTCTGGGCAATCTCTGATTATGTGCCCTGGCTTCCCACATCTGAAGCATACTACCTGAGGTCCATAACATGGTCGAGTACCATGGTACCTGCCACACTTGCCACACTATTCTGTCGTAGGCCGTGGCCCTCCAATCATAGTTCCCTTAGCTGGAGCAATGGCAAGATACATGGGAGTACTAGTTGTCCTCTCCCAAATCTCCTCGATCCTCGGCCTCTTTCCAGAGAATCTCTTGCTTCCCTTATAGCTGAAGCCTTTATCCATCACTGGTCTTTTCTTATCTCTATCCCTCATTTTACCGACTTTCCAAAACTCTAAGACGATTCTATCAACATCTTGTTCACACAATTGTGCCCTGCGCACTGCCTCCTCATAGGTCGGTATATCCAGAGGAACCAATTTGGACCTGAAGGTCGGTCTCAATCCAACCATGAATTTTTAGATCTTCTCGACCTCATTACTCATCGTGTTGGGATCATATCTGCCCAGGGAGATAAAAGCAGCCTCATACTCATCCATAGTCCTACTCCCTTGGGTCAGTCACAAAAATGCCATTTTCATCTTCCTTTGTGCGGTATTCGAAACGTACTGTCTCCGGAAGGCCTCCAAAAATATATCCCAGCTGATCTCAGTATGCCAGGCTCTAAAAATAGGCTGGGTGCATTTCCACCAATATTCTGCTGATCCCTTCAGCATAAAAGGGGCAAATGCTACCATCTCGGTAGTAGTGCACTCAAAGAACCCATAACATTTCTCGATCTCATTGATCCAATCCTCAGCCGCTACTGGGTCCTTTACTCCACTAAAAGACGGTAGTCCAAACTTCTAGAATTGCCACAGTCTATCCAAATCACATCCATATCCCCAACCTCTACTGCCTAGTGTAGCAACTGGTGTAGGTACATCCTGTGTGGGTGGGGTATCTGTAGTCTGTGGCCTCTGGGCTTCCCTTGCCAGTGCCTCAGGAGCTGCTGCCTACTCGGCATCACCTGTAGCGGGACTCTGTCTACCGCCAACTCTAGATAAAGATTGGGTGACCAACTCCACAATCATCTCAATGCTCCGCTCAATCCTCGCGAAGCGAGCCTCAGTACTCTCGGGTCTCTCCTTTGGACCCTGTGGAGCGTGCTCAACATCAGCCTCCACCTCAACATCATCCTGAGCCTCGTGTGTTTTCGGCTCAACATAACCCCTAGGCCTACCTCTACGGCCTCGAGCATGCGCTCTCATCCCTCTACAGCGATTGGTATTAGGCATATTTACTCAATTCCCTACTTTCACAACCAATTACTTAGTCAACCTATCGACACACACACAATTGTATCTAAACAAGCACAGTAACTTGGGGATGTAATTTTCCAACTTATTAAGTATTTTAGACACGACAGACGTCATACCAACTCAAGCTTTGATACCAACTTCTGTCACGACCCTCAACTTACCAAAATACGTATAAATTTTTCACATTTTCGAGCATCGTTTATCATTCGTGCTTACCTCAATCATGAATAGCAACTCTCCTCAATAGTTGGGTTGTGTGTTGACGTCTAACTCACTCCACCATACTAATTTAATTTGCATATTATTCATAAGTAAACACTTGTATAAATGTATATATATTAGAGTTGTTACATTTGTTTACATTGTTTTACATTGTTTTACATCCCCAATAGTTACATACAAAATGCGACTGTGCTATGTCTAGTTTACATACAAAATAATCCAAGTGTGTATAACTTTAGCGATGGGATGCAGCGGATTACCAAAAGGGAATGCCTCCAGTCATGCTCAATCTATACTCAACACTCTCTAGAGAGGGGAAAATAAGGGGGGTGAGCAAACCACACGCTCAGTAAGGCAATCATGTGAACAGGTAGATACTGCACTATCTTTGATCGTGATGCCATGCTCAAAAGCATTTAGTTCATCATTTATATCAAAACATGACTGTATCATTGTGTTAATGGTATGTAAAGCATTCATACTATTAAAATCCAGTGCAAATTTCAACTCAAAGCATGGTATAAATCATCATGCATAATTCATATAAAGCATGACATTAACCATCATGCATTTTCTCAAATAAGCATGGCATTAACCATCATGCATTTTCTCAAAAAAGCATGGCATTAAACATCATGCATTTTCTCAAATAAGCATGGCATTAAACATCATGCATCTGTGCACTTTAAAAACCATTAACAATCAATATCTCAAAACAATTCAACACTTGTCAGGTCCCAGCCCATCCCTCGGACTGTCTTGACCCACAAATCATATTAAACATGGATTTATTCTCAAAACAATAGACATGTGAGATAAGCAATTCAATAATAGGTAATAACCTCAAGGTCTATGTACATAACCTGTGATATCGGCTACACGGATCAGGTGTACGGGATATCACCACTATTTGCTTCCACACGAAAGGTGGGTCAAATCCTACCCGCCGGTCCATAGCAGATCTCGTCCGAAGTTGGCACATCACATCTTAACACGGTACAATGTACTCTATGCTACATGCACTATGCAGCATACTCCGTGGATCCAATCAACACATCATATCAAGCTACATCTCAAAACGCACATGTGAGCCTATTTAATCGGCACGACCTCTTGTCTACCCGAAGCTCCTAACATGGCTAATTAATCATGTCAAAACAATGCACTTGCGAGCCTATTTAATCGATGTGACACCCAATCTACTCGAATCACTAAGCACGGCAACAAGTAAGGTGTGCATCTAGTGCGAGACAAACTCCAAGCGCAATGCCAAAACCAATATGAAATCCATGTGAAAACTAGTGCCTCTAGCACTCATATGTATAAAACACGTCAAATCTTGTGCGAGTCGTACTCTAGCACGCTTTCATTCTCACGAAAATAATGTAGGTGGCTCATTTCTTTGCAAAGTGTGGTTAACAAACCAAAACAATTCAACTCTTTTGCAAATCATTTCAAATATTAGCCAACCTACCAAATCATTTTCTAAAAAGCAATAAAACATGATTTTCAAAGCAATATGCTTTTATTTTCATGCACATTTCTCAAACACCCAACTTTTGCCCTTCTATCACCCAACATCATTTCCTATATCACATGCATTCTAGCAAAGCATTTAATGCGCCCAAATCGTGCACAGATATCTCTAAGAGTCCACACAATTCCCTTACCTCGATTTACTTGGTGTGACTCTTCTCCTCTTGGCTTCTCACACTATTGGCTCAACTCGCTCCGGCATATCCTCGGAAGCTGCAATTTAATCATCCAAACCACTTTGAGTTAAAGTTGTTAACTCACATTTGACCTCATTAGTCAATATAGCTCATCTTTGCATTTACCAATGCTTAATCCACGTTTTACCCCTTTTAGGTAAATTTCACAATTTATCCACTAACAACATCTTAAAATCATGCCCATAACACTATTGTCACCTCTAGACATCCCATTTCTCATTAATCTTCATACATTCCACTTTCTCACACTAGACCATTTCTGGGTCATAATCATTCCAATGCATTTTAGATAGTTTCTAACCATCCATACTCATGCCATATAACTCCCAAATCACTTAAATAGACAATGTACCATAGTTGGAGTGTTAGAATCTTACGAAACCTAATTTCTCTTCTTACTCCAAATGACAATGCCCTTAGCTCCTTCAATACCAACAATGGGATTTTGGGTTCGAACTATGTTGTTATCTTCCTCAAGATGAACAACTTAGTGTCTAATGGCCTCCCCTCAAATCTTACTGGAAATGGCTGATTTTAGAGAGAGAAAGTTAGGTTTTTGGGTTGAAAATGGAAGGAAATGTTTTTTCCCAAAATTTTTAGATTTTCAACACTCCTTTTATAGAAATACCTTGAGCATGAGATCGATCTGTCGAAGCATGAGATCGATCTGTCGAAGCTTGAGATCGATCTGCCCCCAAACAAAGAGCTAAGGTGATCGATCTGGGTGCTTGAAGATCGATCTTTTCATTACAGAATGCTTAGGAGATCGATCTGGCCACATTGGAGATCGATCTTCCCTATTCCTTTGCTCAAATACAAGTATTTTGGCTCATCCAGATCGATATCTCATCTTATAGGATCGATCTGCCCTTCATAGTTTCCAGATTTTCTGTAGTTCTTCTGTAGCAACTTATACCAAAACATCCTTAATTTGCTACCATAGTCATTTTCTCATCCATTCATCTTTGACGCTTCACAATGACATCCATACATACCTTATACCTATTGATACTTGTGTGAAATCCTTGTATAACCAAAAGTATACGATATAAACTAAATGGAAGTGCACAACTTATGCAATTCTACTTCCATTTTGCCACACTACTCATATTCCATTTTACTCACATTCTTCACATGTTTAAGTCCATTTCTTCACATTTATACATAATGTAACTTGTATGTATAATCACAACTCTTATTACAAGTGTGTACATAAACTTATGGACTTACATTTCATATACTTCACTTATGAATCCATAGTATAACTCCATTTACAATTATATGTACATATTACAATTATACATATACGCGGTCTCACACAAATAGCCTTACTTTAGCTTTATAAAATTATTGAAATCTTGTTTTATTTTATAAAAGCTTCTTTTATATAAAATCTCTCTTTGGCCGTTTACTTGTTTGTCTTTATATTTCAATTGATTTCTTGCTTCTTGCTTTTCAATTCATTTTCTTCTTTGATTGCCGATTGTTCTAGCTTACTTTATATCTCATAATGCATGATTTTCTTCTCTGTTTCCATGTTGTCGAATTGGTTTCACATAATATAAAGTTCTTGTTGATTGTATTAATCATAATATTAAGAATTTTATTTTATTGGATCTTGCTTAGTTTAATAAGTCAATTTTCTTTGTTTTTACAATTGTGCTTTTTTTTTTGTCAACATTCATAGCGTAATATATAGCCATATCTAGGTGTGCATGTTCTCTAAGCTTGTGTTATCTTTATAAAGTGTGTTCTTTTTTCTTTTTCATTCCTTGCATGATATTTATGTTCGTTTTAAACATTATGAGTAGTGAATAATTGTCTTATTCAAATGACATGTAGCTTTAGTTAATCTTGGTTGAAATATGTTATGAGAAAGTATGAAATTATTAATATATCATTGATTAAGTATCCAGTATTCTTCGAGAATATTACCATGATTGTTAGCTTGATTATATAGGTTGCAAACTATTTAGTTAACTCTAATAATGTATTGCTTGATTAAAGACTTAAGGTTGCAATTACTTAATGTTTGAAATCACTAGAGATCTAGGAGAATTAAGGTTTTAGTAGATTAATCGAGCTTGTGTGTTAGTCACTTAATTCAACTCATATCTTCCATAGATGTTAAGGCTGCCGCTTGAATATTGATAACTCTATAAAAATAAAGTTTTGTTATGCTTAATTTCTTAATTAATTAATTAAATCCCCTTATTATTTTATTAATTATACCCTCATTTTAATTAACTTCGTCATGTTTTGAATATAAATAAAATGCAAATGATTTTCAACTATTTCGGTAGAAAATGGACTAAAAATGGGCTTAAAAAGAAACTGGGCCACTTTACTTTTGTCTTGCAACATGAGTCACCAATGTTCTCTCTCCTTGACACCTAAGATGCCAAATGTCCATATCTTATTCATCCTTGATGAATAATGTCACGACCCAATAATTACCAAAATTCAGTGTAAATTTTTTGCATTTGAAAAATCTTTCTTACCTCCTTGTGACAGGTCTCTCTGACCAGGTCGGGCTGTGAATCAATATCGATATACCATTCTAACCATTAAGAAATATCACACGTAAACATACATACTGATATCATTTATCATATCATAGAGTGGTCGGTATGTTTTCTACATCACATGATTTTATATTTACATCGCCAAATATTCCTTCATATACAATAATGTGTTGTAAGCATACTAATAAAAAATTCTATACGTGGTGTATACCTGACAGTCGATGGGAATCACAGATAATCAGCTATACCGTCTACTCTCTACACCCGCTATCTCTGTGGTGGAAACTCTGAAAGTGGGTGGAAAATGAAAAGGTGAGCTTCAGATGCTTAGTAAGGCAAGAATACAAACGGGTAGATAGCTATACTATCTACATGCTGATAGGAAATCAGGATATATGTGAGCATGAGGTAAAACCAATGATACGCCATATATGAAGTATCCTCTGTTCTAAAACAGGAATCAACATATTAAAACGTGGAATAATTCTCATGTGAAAACATCTCATGCTCAAATGAATCAATACGTTTTAAAACACCCCATCTGGGTTAAAATGTGATACACTCAAAGAATAAAATCTATTTCAACAAAATAATTTATTTTTAAATTTCTATTACAAAATTCAGCCTTCTCATATGGTTACAAGTCATGAAAGTTTCATCCAATTCCTCTGTGGGAAAATAAAGTCTAAATCGAATTCATAAAAAGATCGAGGCCTGACCCCTCCCTCGGGTCTACCTTTGTGAGACCCCGTATATGTATGGTTGTAACGTGTGTAATTGGATCAATGAATGCTAATGGACTTGTAATGTAAAGTATAATTGATGTAAGTCCATGAATTCAATGTACACATGTGTAATATGAATTGTAATGTACATACAAGTTTCATTATGTATGAATATGAAGAAATGAGTTCTTATAAGTGATGAATTTGATTGGAACTCAAAATGAGTAGTGTGGTAAATGGAAGGAAGTTGCATGACTATAAATGCTTTCATTTGGTTTTATATAGCATACCTTTGGATATACAAGGAATGCACACAAGTTTAAATGTGAATAAGGTATGAATGGATGTCATTTTCAAGTCATAAAGGTGGATGGATGAGAAAATGACCATGACAGCAGATTAAGCATGTTTTGGTGTTAGTTGCAGCAAGAAAACGGTAGAAAATCTAGAAAATATGAAGGTCAGATCGATCTCATAGGATGAGAGATCGATCTAGATGAGCCAGAATGCTCTTATTTGAGTAATGGAATAGAGCAGATCGATCACCAATGGGGCCATATCGATCTCCTAACCATTCTGTAATGAAAAGATCAATCCTCAAGCATACAGATCGATCTCCTTAGCTCTCTGTTTAGGAGCAGATCAATCTCAAGCTTCGACAGATCGATCTCATGCTTAAAATGCCATGAAAAAGAGGGATTTAAGGGGACCAGATCAATCTCCTCAAGCTATTTCTATAAAAGGAGTGTTGAAAATCTAAAAATTTCAGGAAAAACATCACCCTTTCCATTTCCAACCCAAAACCTAGATTTTTCTCTCTAAAATCAGCCATTTCTAGTAAGAATTAAGGGGAGGCCATTAGACACTAAGTTGTTCATCTTAAGAAAGAGAACAACATAGTTGGAACCCAAAATCCCATTGTTGGTATTGAAGGAGCTAATGGCATTGTCATTTGGAGCAAGAAGAGGAATCAGATTTGGTAAGCTTCTAATACTCCAGCCCAAGTACGATTGTCTAATTGTTGATTTTGGAGTTGAGTTGGATGTGTATTGATGGATAAATTATCTAGGAATGTGGTGGAATTGGGGTGACCTAGAAAACCTAGAGTGGGTATAATGTAAGAAGATATGGGTTGAATGAGTTTATGATTTATGGGCATGCTAAAGTTGTTATTGAGGTAATATGTATGATTTTAGATGGTTAAATGGAATTACATTGTGGGTTTAAGTGAAATTGTGAAAATCAGCACATATAGTGTTTGATGAATGCCATAGCGAAGGAATGATGAAATATGAATGTTATGAGCTTAATATCGATTTAATATCGATTTAGTAAGAATCAATAGATTCGAGTTATGGGTAGAGTAATGAAACAAGGCCTCATAAGCGTGAATAAAGGCTACAGATTGAATTGACTATAGAAAGCACAAGGGTTGAATTATAATAGAATAAAATGATGTGAAATATGATTATGCGCAGTTTCGAAGAGTCCGATAGAGACGAATCAAACTGCACAAGTAAGCAGCTCTAAGGAAGTGGAATCAAGCGTTGCGATTCCAGGTAAGGGAATTTTATAAGTATATAGAGGTAGCTGTTCGTATTTTGAACTCGTGGGTATATAGAGCTTTGGAAATGTGCATGGATTTATAGAAATGTATTTTGACGATGTGTGGATGTGACTATGAATAATTGTATGAGATTTGATGGTTGAAATGGTATTGTAAAGAAATGGGATAGTAAGGCTAATAATTGCATAAATCCAATATTTGAATGCTTTCACAAAACATGTGTTTTGTTTTGAGCGAGTTGATAGATATGCTGGCTATTATTGTTTGATGTTGTGTGATAGCACATGTGAAGTTCTGAAAATATTTTGAGATTGGTTTTGAAAGCTTATGAGCCGTCTATCATGTTAATGTGAATTAAACCGTGCTGGAGCCTAGCTCGCACTGGGTATTGATGTTTTCATAGGTTTGAAACGTGCTGGAACTTAGCTCGCACTTTGGTTTAAAACTATGAGATGCTTTATAAACTGTACTGGAGCTTTTGCTCGTACGTAGATTTTGAGTGGTTTTCTTATGCATATAACCGTACTAGAGCGATGCTCGTACATGGTTTCTTCATATTTTTATGCATAAATGTCGTACTAGAGCGTTGTACGTACGAGGTGATTTATTATGATGCATAAATTTGCACTAGAGCGTAACTCGCATTGGTTTTCACATTATGGTATGTATGAGGCCGTTGTGAGGATAATACAGATTGGTGTTCTGAGAACCCAACAAGCCTAACAGACCTCTTGAGTGGGGTGAGGGTGAGGGGCTAGGACCTGACATAATCCATTCAGGGAACCCAACAAGCCTAATAGACCTCTTGCGTGGGGTGTGGGTGAGGGGTTATGACCTGAATCAGGGAACCCAACAGGGGCGAGCAAGGCCATAAGGAGCTAGGACCTAGTATTAAGAGTACTCCCACGTGCAATTGAGACTAGAGGTTTCACTCGGTATGGGGTAGATAAGACCTACTGCAGGCACCCCCAACCATGTTATGGGTCTGCGGAGTACGATGTACCGTGTATATCACATGAAGTATGATGTACCGCATGGTGGTTACTTGATTTGAGAAAGTCTGACGAAGAACTAACCCACCTTCGTACCAGTATGATACCCCACACACTGGGATCCGTGTGGTCTGGGATGATATGTGACATAGTTGGCCAACATAGTCAGTTGAGATATAGTAACCTGTCTCCTTGCTTGATTTATATAATACCACATGGTTTTGAATACTTGAGTGTGATTTTGACTGTCCAGGGTATACCCGAGGGAGGGGTCGATCCTTGTGGGATTTGATTTGTGAAATGATTATGATGTTGTGATTCTGAAATGATTTGATGAGATTTTGTTATATTGAGAACGAGATAGTTAAAAAAGATGTTTCTTAAACGAATTGCCCTTTTTATGAGACTTGATAATTGATGAGCATGAGACAATTTTTACATGTTGATGTTACCATGTTTTATATGCCAATTTCCATGATTTTAAATACATGATATATGTATACTCATATGGCATAGTTTTAATTCCTCATGCTCCTATTATAAAAGATTTAAGCATAACATTACCAGCATGTAGATAGAATAGTTATCTACCATGCTTGCATTATTGCCTTACTGAGCATGTGGTTGCTCATCCCTCTCTATTTTCCCCCTCTTATAGAGCGTGCATAGTAGCCCAGTGAGGACTAAGGCGTGGTATTTTTGACATCCGCTGCATCTCCATCACACAGAGATATATACGCAGTGATTCCTTTTTGTATCTAAACAATGTAAAAGCACAGTAGTCATTTGAAATGTAATTATGGGGGATGTAGATGTCAGTAAACATGTTTTGTATGAGTAAATGATTTAATTTTGAATATATGACATCGTTTTTATTAATTGTGGATGAATGGTAAGTGGTGATTATTATTAACTCACTGCCCAACTGTATGTGGTGAGTTTGTTCACGACCGGGTAAGGTAACAGTAAAATGAGAAAAATTTTTAGTGATTTTTGGTTAAAAGGAATGAAAATGGGTCGTGCCAACCCTAATCTATCAAAACCAAAGGATTTATCATGCGACTTTATCATGCGAGACATGTAGATGACTATATCGGTAACATTTAGGACTATAGCCATAAGCTCGTAATCCCTGGCTACACGAATCCTAGTGTGCAGGGTATCACACCTGAAATGGGAGGTGGGTCGGTCCTACCTGCCAGAACAATATAACATCAGGATTGTGAGGGCAAGACTTGCTATCTCATGGCTAATGCCACTCCACTCCAACAATTCCCACGGTATAGCGTACTCCATGTGATATACATCGTACAACGTACTCCATGAACCCAAGCTCAGTCAGGGGTGACTACAATAGGTCTTATCCACCCATGCCAATTATGTCTCAGTATGCACGTGTGAGCATATCATCTCACTATGACACATAGTCTACATGAGAAAACTCCAACACGGCTCCATACATATTCATGATATCAAAAACTTCGTGCGAGAGAAGCTCCAGCACGGTTTCATATAAATCATTGAAATCTGCGTACGAGCAACGCTCCAGTACGACTTAAATTAATTATAAATTCAATCATAATCCTCGTACAAGCAATACTCTAGTACGGGTCTGTATAAAACTCAGTGAAAAACCTCGTACGAGAAAAACTCCAGTATGGTAGTCATGTGAAATAAGTCTGTAAAATAGTGCGAGCAAGGCTCCAGCACTTTGTGTATGAGCTAAAATATAAAATTCAGTGCGAGCAGTGCTCCAACATAATTAAAACTCATATAATACTGATAGGTGGCTCAATTTTATCAAAACATGTTAAATAAATATCAATTGGCACCTAACCTGTGCCTTTTAACTTAAAACATGAATATAATAGCCAGCTTATCTATAAATTGGTTAAATTAAAGCAATATCATCATAGAAATATTAAAATCATGAATTTCATGTAATTTCATAGCCTTACTACCCTTTTTGAAATTTTTCTAACTGGGGGTAAAATTGTAATTTATCACTATTTCCATATTTTTTCGTAAAAATTATTATTTTGTTTTCGGGTAGCTTAATGAATTTAACGTAATGTAAATCCCCTCGAAACTATGTATAGCTACCTCTAAGTGCTCATAAAATTCACTACCTGGAATCACGCATTAGCTTATCCCGTCTTGACCGTATAAGGTCTCTCAGTCTAATTCGCTCATCTATGGAGCTGCATATAACCACATATTGGTTCAGTTCAAATATACTCATCAGTATTTTAGTCTTACTGATCAAATCTAAAACACCAGGCCCAATTGCACCTTAATGGGCCTCGACCCCTTTTTCAGCCCATTTTCAGCCCATTTTCACTTTTTAAATCCCTTCTTCGGGTTTACTGGGCTCATTTGGCTTATCAATAATTATCGGGCTTCGTTCCAAACTCATTGGATAGCCCGTATACGATTTACAATAATTACTTTGAAATTTCGAATAAAACTCCTTTTATGCAAAATTAATCAGTAAAATCCGTAAAATTATCTTAACTCTGCTTTTAAGGACTCAAATTGTCGTAATTAAAATGTACTTACCCAATGCTATGCGGGGTACAAAAATTGGAGCTCAATCGGCTCTCATTCGGGCTCTGTCGTAAAACTGCACAATTATATAAATTCGGGTTATTTTCCATTAATATAATATTAAATAAAATTTTTGAGATTTATCTGCAGGTCAATCTGGACCTTCAGTCACTTACCCGAATCTCGAGTCATCCCCGGGTAATTTTCTTTCCTTTTTCCCTGTTCTTTCTTTTTCTTTTTCTTTTCTTTTTCTTTTTCTTTTTCCTTTTCTTTTTTTTTCTTTTTCTCCCTTTCCTGGCTACGGTGACGTTTGGGCCCTTTTACCGTCGCCGGCGTTCCCGACCGTTTCGTCGGCCGCCACTGGTCTCAAAAGAACTGCCTCGGCCAGGGGATCTCTCGATTGGGTCGAATTGAAGCTGGGACGTCGTGGGTCGTCGGAACTGATGTGATTTCTTCCTCGACTTTTCGTCCGTCGATTCGCTGAAAATAGGTGTCGTTGGCATGCGTTACCGGCACCTTGGGTTCGTCGAACAGTCCTCTATCTTCTCCGACCGTCGTCTGGGTTCTTCGGCCTCTGGTGGCTCATCGGGGGTCCTCGGGTTGCCTCAAGTTTTCGCGGGTTGGCTATTGGTTTTCTTTCTGCGTTTTCTCTCTCTTCGATTTTTCAGATTTCCATTTTCTTTTTTTATTTATTAATTTATTTTATTATATTTTAATCATTAAAACCCATTAAAATAATCAAAATATCTCCAAAAATTATTATTTAATTCATTTAATCTATAAATGACTTTATCGGTCCATTTTCGTCTTTTCGATATATTTTTGAATTAAAAATTTCGATTAATTTCAATAAATTCATATCTAGATCAATTGGACTCGAAATTAACTATTTTCCTCATTATTGATCCAAATTTTGCAAATTCCATATTTTTAATGAAAATTACTTATCGAATTTATATCGAATTTTGGTCTTTTGACCGTTTTACCCTTGCACGTGTTCGGGGCCAAATTGAACCGACTTTCCTTCAAAAACCCACAAGCTTTTTCCTATTTTAAATTCCTTCTTTTCAGTCAACTCGATTTAATTCCTTTAAACTAAATATTTGGGTCCCTACTTTTCCGATTTATCCTTATGTGATTTTACGTACGTTATTTCATTTCATTCATATTTATCAGATCTGAATCAACCATCTTATGAATCCATTAACATATAATAATGTCATATAATATGGAAATCATAAGGAATGTCATACAAAGATGCGGATCTCACAGATAAGAACAAAGGACACCTTCGCCAACACATGGAAGGCACAAGCCCTTGCCACCTTGCATGCTTAAGTGGATAAGAAGACAAACAATGGTCCTAGAAGAGGTAAAGGTGTCCATGACTGGTGGAAGGCTTGGATGACATGGAAATATCTTCTTTCAGGAGCCAATGATGTGAAGACAAGTTTCCAAGCAATGCCTCCTCATCTAGGAAAGGAATTCTCTTTTGTACCCCTCATTTTAATGAGTATTTGAACAAAAATATGAGAGCATGCAAGGGGTCGGCTGCTCTTGAATTTGTTTATGGTTATTTTGCCTGTATTTCATGTCCTATTAGGTTAGTAGGCTATAACGACCCAAATTTCGTACAATTTGGATGGGCTACAAGTCCATTCTAGGTTGGTATAATAAATTTTTCTTCTTATTTATATGTAAACATACATAAAATTAGCATCCTCGATTAAAATCAAAAAGGCATTTTTCAACTAATCGAAATTATCGTTCAATTATAGTTTTACTAAGTTTACATCCCCAGATTGTCACTACCCTTTTCATCCATTTCGACTAAAAATTACGATAAATTTTTCACTTTATTCGTTAACTAACCCGGTCGTGAACAACCCTTACAAATACAGTTAGGCCATGAGTCAGTATTAATCATCATTCACCATACCTCTTTCAACTAATCAAAAGCAGCATATACATTTGCAAGTTTAAGTCATGTACTTATACATAACATGTTTTCTAACATTAACATCCCCCATATTACAAGTCAAAATGATTAATGTTCTATTAGAAGTTTAGATACAAAAAGAAATCTTGTGTGTATACCTCTTGACGATGGAGAGCAGCGAATATCCAAATACAACGCCTTAGTCCTTCACTAGGCTACTATGCCGCTCTATAGAGGGGGAAAGTGAATGGGATGAGCAACCACACGCTCAGTAAGGCAATAATACAAGCATGATCAATAACTACACTATCTACATGCTCATAGTGTCATGCATAAAATCATTAATATCCAGAGCATGAAGAAATATTAAAACTATGCCACATGTATATACATATATCATGTACTGAGAAAAATGAAAATAGGCATGTAAAAGATGGAAAATCATCATGTAAAACCTCTCATGCTCATCATATCTAGTCATCCAGTAGTACAGAGAGGTATACACTTGAGATGAGAAAAATATTATATCCTATAAATTAATGCACAGTAAAGTTTGAAATTTGTATTTTTGGGGGATGTATATAATAGAAACTGATGTAAACGCTTCTGTACTTATATATAAAAGTCCAATTCCTGTTCTACTATATTTAAATGAATGTATTAAACTAAAATGGATGAGATATGAATTGGATATTGAATCACAACCTAACTGTGAGTGGTAAGGTAAAGGTCACGGACTGGTTGTCACAACCCTCAACTTACCAAAATACATACAAATTTTTCGCATTTTCATGCATCATTTATCATTCGTCCTTACCTCAATCGTGAACAGCAACTCTCCTCAATAGTTGGGCTGTGTGTCGACGTCTAACTCACTCCACCATACCAATTCAATTTGCATATTATTCATAAGTAAACACTTGTATAAATGTATATATATCTGAGTTGTTACATGTGTTTACATTGTTTTACATCCCCAATAGTTACATACAAAATGCTACTGTGCTATCATAAGTTTAGATACAAAATTTCAACAGTGTGTATACCTTTAGCGATGGGATGCAGCGGATTACCAAAAGGGAACGCCTCTAGTCACGCTCAATCTATACTCAACACTCTGTAGAGAGGGAGAAAATAAGGGGGGTGAGCAAACCACACGCTCAGTAAGGCAATCATGCGAACAGGTAGATACTGTACTATCTAAGTGATCGTGATGCCATGCTCAAAAGCATTTAATTCATCATTTATCTCAAAACATGAGTGTATGATTGTGTTAATGGTATGTAAAGCATTCATGCTATTAAAATCCAGTACACATTTCAACTCAAAGCATGGTATAAATCATCATGCATAATTCACAATAAAAGCATGGCATTACCCATCATGCCTTTTCTTAAATAGCATGGCATTAACCATCATGCATTTTCACAATAAAGCATGGCATTAAACATCATGCATTTTCACAATAAAGCATGGCATTAAACATCATGCATCCATGCACTTTAAAAACCATTAACAAATCAATCCAACACTGGTCAGGTCTCAGCGCACCCTCGGACTTTCCTGACCCACAAATCATTTCAAACATGGATTTATTCTCAAAGCAATAGACATGTGAAATAGGCAGTTCAACAACAGGTAATAACCTCAAGGCCTATGTACAAACTTGTGATACCGGCTACACGGATCATGTGTGCGGGATATCACCACTATCTGCTTCCACACGGGAGGTGGGTCAAATCCTACCCGCAGGTCCATAGCAGATCTCGTCCGAAGACGACACATCACAACTCAACACGGTACAACGTACTCCATCCTACATGCACGGTACAACGTACTCCATGGACCCAATCAACACATCATATCACGCCACATCTCAAACGTACGTGTGAGCCTATTTAATCGGTACGACTTCTTGTCTACCCGAAGGTCCTAACACGGCTAATTAATCATGTCAAAACAATGCACGTGTGAGCCTATTTAATCGATGCGACACCCAGTCTACTCGAAGCTCCAAACACGGCAACATGCAAGGTGGGCATCTAGTGCGAGACAAACTCCAAGCACAATGCCAAAAAAAATATGAAATCCATGTGAAAACTAGTGCCTCTAGCACTCATGTGTCTAAAACACGTCAAATCTCGTGCGAGTCATACTCTAGCACGCTTTCATACTCACGAAATCATGTAGGTGGCTCAAAACATTGCAAAGTATGGTTAACAAAACCAAAACACACTTATTTTTTTTGCAAATCATTGCAATGTCAGCCAACCTACCAATCATTTGCTAAAAAGCAATAAAATATGTTTTTCAAAGCAATATGCTTTTGTTTTCATGCACATTTCTCAAACTCCCAACTTTTGCCCTTCAATCACCCAGCATCATTTCCTAATCTTATGCATTCTAGCAAAACATTTAAGCGCCCAAATTGCGCACAGATATCTCTAAGAGTCCACACAATTCCCTTACCTCGATTTACTTGGTGTGACTCTTTTCCTCTTAGCTTCTCATGCTCTTGGCTGAACTCACTCCGACGTATCCTCGAAAGCTGCGATTCATTCATCCAATCAATTAAGTTAATGTTTTTAACCCATAATTTACCTCACTAGTCAATACAATTCATTTATGCATTTTACCAATGCCTTAATCCACATTTTACCTATTTTAGGTAAATCTCACAATTTATCCACTAATAACATCTTAAAATCTTACCACAACACTATTATTAACTTCTATATATCTCATTCATCATTAATCTCTATATATTCCACTTTCTCACACTAGACCATTTCTAGATCATAATCTCTCCAATGCATTTTAGATAGTTTCTAACCATCCATACTCATGCCAAACAACTCCAAAATCAATTAAATAGACAATGTATCATAGTTGGAGTATTAGAATCTTACCAAATCTGATTTGTCTCCTTGCTCCAAATGATAATGCCCTTAACTCCTTCAATACCAACAATGGGAAAATGCCTTCCAACTATGTTGTTCTTCTCTTTGATAGGAACAACTTTGCCTTCAATGGCCTCTCTTCAAATCTTACTGAAAATGGCTGATTTTAGAGAGAGAATTAGGTTTTTGGGTTGAAAATGGAAGAATGGTGTTTTTCTCAAAATTTTCAGATTTTCAGCCCTTTTTTTTAGAAATAGCTTGAGCAGATCGATCTGTACCAAGAAGAGATCGATCTGGTCCCCTTAAATCCCTCATTTTCACAGCATTTTAAGCATGAGATCGATCTGTCGAAGCATGAGATCGATCTGCTCCCAAACAGAGAGCTAAGGAGATCGATCTGGTTGCTTGAGGATCGATCTTTTCATTAAAGAATGCTTAAGAGATTGATGTGGCTCCATTGGAGATCGATCTGCTCTATTCCATTGCCCAAATAAGAGCATTCTGGCTCTTCCAGATCGATCTCTCATCCCATGAGATCGATCTGCCCTTCATAGTTTCCAGATTTTCTGCAGTTCTTTTGCAGCAACTCATACTCAAACATCCTTAATTTGCTACCAGGATAATTTTCTCATTCATTCATCTTTGAGGCTTGGTATATATAGTTATATCCAAACAAAAACACAGTAATATGGGGATGTAATTTTTCTACTTATTAATACCGACTATATCAAGGCAACTCAGCTCTGATACCAATCTCTATCACGACCCTTTTCATCCATTTCGACTAAAAATTACCATAAAATTTTCACATTAGTTGTTAGCTTACCCGGAACAACCCTCACAAACACAGTTAGGCTATGAGTCAGTATTAATCATCATTTACCATACCTCTTTCAATAATCAAAAGCAACACATAC
Organism: Firmiana major; assembly: GCA_033439115.1. Taxonomy (NCBI): domain Eukaryota; kingdom Viridiplantae; phylum Streptophyta; class Magnoliopsida; order Malvales; family Malvaceae; genus Firmiana; species Firmiana major. Next base: position 39,373,976 of record CM065895.1, read on the forward strand.
ATTCGAAAGTTTAGGTCATGTACTTTTACATTACATGTTTGCTAACATTTACATCCCCCATATTACAATTCAAAATGATTAATGTGCTATTACATGTTTAGATACAAAAAGAATTCATGTGTGTATACCTCTTGATGATAGAGAGCAACGGATATCCAAATACAACGCCTCAATCCTTCACTAGGCTACTATGCACGCTCTGTAGAGGGAGAAAGTGAATGGGATGAGCAACCACACGTTCAAAAAGGTAATAATGCAAGCATGGTAGATAGCTACACTATCTACATGCTTATAGTGTCATGCATAAAATCATTAATATCCAGAGCATGAGGAAATATTAAAACTATGCCACATGTATATACATATATTATGTACTGAAAATCATGAAAATAGACATGTAAAACATGGAAAATCATCATGTAAAACCTCTCATGTTCATCATAATAAAACTCATAGTCTATCTCAAATCATAGAGGACATAACGTCCAAACACTTGTAAAATTCATCACAATATCTTAAAGAAACATCCCACAGTATTTAACACTTTCTCAAAACATAGCAAAATTCACCACAAACAGTGATACTATCTCTTTAAACACAATCCCACAAGGCTCGACCCCTCCCTCAGGTCTACCCTGGACAACACAAATCATACTCAGTATCCAAAACCATGTGATATAATGTGAGACAGGTGGTCACTATATACATCGAGGACTATGTTCGCCAACTATGTCATTATCATCTCAGACCACATGGATCCCGTTATGAGGGATATCATGCTAGAATGAAGGTGGGTTAGTCCTACGCCAGTCTTTTAAATCATCATCACAACCACGCGATGCAACGTATTCCATGTGATCTATATGGTACAACGTACTTCGCGGACCCATATCATGGCTGGGGGTGCCTGCCATAGGTCTTATCTACCCCATGCCATGCATAACCTACTTAGTCTCAAGTGCACGTGCGAGCGTCTCATCCGTGCGACTAACATTCCACACGAGGCATCTAGCATAACTCATTACATATAATAGTGTGAAAATCAGTGTGAGCTAAGCTCTATCACGATTCATGCATCATCAATAAATTCTCTCGTACGAGCAACGCTCTAGTACGACTTTTATGCATAATAAATAATGAGGAAATCACGTATGAGCATAGCTCCAGTACGATTATATGCATAAGAAAATCAATGGAAACCACGTACGAGCAATAACTCCAGTACGGCTTGAAAAAATTATCGATTCGAAATATAGTGCGAGCTGGGCTCCAGCATATTTCATACACATTAAAAACATCAAAATCCAGTGCGAGTGGAGTTCCAGCATGATTAAACTCGTACAAATATGATAGGCGGCTCCAGTTCAACAAAACACATTCAAAATCACAATTTTCACCTGACTCGTGCTATTTTGTGAAATTTTGGAAATCAAATAGCCAGCCTATCCGTAAGTTCACTTAAACCAAAGCAATGCATTTCATAAAATGTCAAAACATGATATTTATGCAATTATTAGCCTTACTATCCCTTTTTGTAAGATTCACTTCAAAACCAAATCATACATATTCGTAGTTGTTCACACAAACCATTAATTATTTTCTAGATAACCAAGCATTTGCAAAGCCCTATATACACCCATGAAATACGTGCAACTATCTCAAGTACTTACAAAATTCCCTTTCCTGGAATCGCGTCGAGTGATTCCACTTCCTTAGTGCTGCTCGATTGTGCAGTTCGATTCGCCTCCAACGAAATCTCTGGGACTGTACGAAATTATATATCACATCAATTTAATCCAATGTAATAACATTCTTGCATTAACTATAGTCGATTCGACTTATATTTTTCATTAACACTTATAAGGCCCCGTTTTGATTGCTCTGCTTATTTCTCGAGAGTCTATTGAATCTCTTTAGGCCTATTGATTCACACTAAATCGGTATTAAGCCCATAGTACCTCTAATTCATCATTTACTTCACTATGGCAATTTATCAAACACTTCATATGCTTATTTTCAAGATTTGACTAATCTCATAATGTAGCTTCATTCAATCATCACAAAATCATACACATCACCTCACTAAAACCTTAGTATAAGCCATTTATCATCAACTTAACCATATCACATTTTCTCACACTAACTCATTCTAGGTTATGCTTATTTTATTGCATTATAGGTAGTTTTAATCACCAATACATACACCAGACTACTCACAACAATAAATAGATTGATATATTTTAAGCTGGTGTATTGGAAACTCACCTGTCTTGATTTTCATATTTTCCATGTTTAAAGACTCCTTTGCTCCTTCAATCCAACAAATGAAGTGTTGATTCCAAGCTATGTTATTCTTCTCTTCACAATGAACAATGTTGCTCTAATAGCTTGTTCTCATATCTTTATGGAAGGGGGTGAAATCTAGAGTGAGAAAGCTAGGTTGTTGTTGAAAATGGAAGAAATGAAGTTGTTCCCGTGAAATGCTAATCCAAATGCTCCATTTTTATAGAAAAAGCCTTAGGAGATCGATCTCCATAGGGGGAGATCGATTTGGCCTTCCTTAAATCCTTCAGAATTTTGACATTTTATAGGCAGGGGATCGATCTGTTGAATGCATGAGATCAATCTGCTCAAAGTAATGAGATCAATCTATGTCAGGCAGAAGGCTTTGGAGATCGATCTGGTATTAATAGGAGATCGATCTGGCCTATACAGAGATCAATGGAGATCGATCTGCCTATGGGAGGAGATCGATCTGGTCCTGCCCGAGACTGCATGAGATTGATCTCTCCTTGCATGGGATCGATCTGGCATGCTTCCTACAGAATTCTAGCTGTAATTTTCCCAAATTTTCTAAGTTAAACTTCCATCCAATTGATTCTATACTCATTTTGCTATTTATTCACACTCAGAACTTACAAACATCTATTTCTTGTAATTCATATGTAATGTAACTTGTCCATACATTCAATAATCATAAACATTACATAGAAATTTATGGGTCTTACACAGGTACATTTCATAAACATTACTGTACTTCCACGAAAAAATGGCTGCACAAAGAATCCTACTTACAAAATGTGGTCCTAACTATTGTAGAGACTTTGCGAAGGAAAGTAAAGGGTGAGCTCAACATGCTCAGTAAGAAAAAAAAACGTGGCAGGTAGATAAATACACTAACTATTATGTGTATAAAGGATTATCATGCAGAAAAATAAAAAGCCTTTGGTATGTAATAAAAATCAGACTCGAAAAACCAATAACAATATCAGTCTCAGTAGTGTAAACATTATACTGCGATAAATATAGGTTCAGAAGCTTTATGAAGTAGAATATAAAAATTTTAATGCGATAATACAGTTCAATCAGTCAATTCAGTAAATCAAATAGACGAGACAAGGTAGAACATGCTATAACAATAATCAGTATGATAAATGGCCAATGTCGGTGACTCCGAGCATCACTGATAAGGTGTGCTGGGATGTCAATTGTCGTGGGAGTGGTCAGCTACTAGGTGGCTCACAATACAATATGTCCGAATACATAATGCATCGTACAACATACTCACATGCGTGTTGTCACGCACTCATTTTCGTGACTTACCAAAAACCACAACAAATGTTTTTGCTTTTTACTTACCTTTCTCTTCACCAACAGTTGGGATGTGATTCGGTAGTAGTGTTCTCATTCATACTCATCTTATCACATCATACATACATGTCATTATAAGTATTGACTGTACATACATATTTCTCATAAAACATAATTAATTTTCTTTAACATAATTACATCCCCATTATTACAAATGTGGACATCACTGTGCTGATACATTGTTCAGATACAAATAGTACGCAATGTGTATACCTTTAGTTCTATGAGAAATGGCAGCGGACACAAGGAATGCTATACCTCAATCGGGCTCACTCTACTATGTGTGATATGTAGAGAGGGGAAAATAAAGGGGATGAGCAAACCACGTGCTCAGTAAGGAAATCAGGCAAGCAAGTAGACGTCCACACTATCTACCGAAAATAAAGCTTTGCCTTTCCTTCTCTCATCTCAAAGCATGTATCAAATGATATAATAATAGTACAAAATAAATTCCATGTACTTAAAATCATGTTGATTATCAAATGTAGGCATTCATGCAAAACAATGCATCTTTATAAAATTATCAATTCTGCCATTTACATTTAAATCACAATAAATATGGCTGTTCACAACACAACACAATAACCGGTTTCTGACCTATGTCTCTCAGGTCTAACCGTATCATGAAAATAAGTGATATATCATGCGAGACTCAGTGGCTAAATGCAATACTCTCTTGGACTATGGCCATATCCTATAATGTGAAATCCAATGCAACACAGATCTCGGTGTGCGAGTATCACTGCTGTAACGGGAGGGGGGGTCAGTCCATCACAACCGCCAGCTATATTCTCCTCAACTCCACAACTCCACACAACACGCGGTACAATGTACTCCATGCCACTCGCATGGTACAACGAACACCCGTGGACCCTCTCCTCATGGTCGGGATGCCTGCCATAGGTCTTAGTCCTCACACCATGGAAATACCTTATAGTCGGGGTGCTTGCCATAAGTCTTAGCCCTCATACTATGGAATAAATGCCACGTCTCTAAATCCATGTGCTAACATCTCAACAGTCTGACACTCAGTCTACACAGAGGAAATCATCACGATTTTTTTCTTTAACATGTATTATATATCACATAAAAACTACAGTGTGTGTCTTAAGTGTGACTCTCAATCAACACTCTGCCTCTTAAACACTGTGTATGTTAATAATTCTATTTTTAATTGAATTATTTGTGCTTAATTTTCTAATTAATTATTTAAATCACCATATTATTTTATTAATTATCCCCTCAATTTAATTAAAATTCTCTTGTGTGCAGGAAAAATAAATTCGGATGAAACTCAATCGTTTCAATAAAAAATGGATTGAAAACGGGATAAAGGAGGCTAGACCACTTCTAATTTGCAGATCGAGTCACCAGTCGACTGGACACGTGGGATACCGGGTGTTAGTATTTTATTCACTCCGAAATGATAAGATCGACGGACACCGTGCCAACCTTCTGGAAGACACACATCGAGCCACATCGCACAGCCAAGTGGACAAATAGATAGATGACATGGAAATATCTACTCTGCAGCAAATAAAATGAAGACAAGTGGCCAAACAATGCCAACTCATCTAGGATGGAAAATTACCATTGTACCCCAAGTGTGTGTATAAATAGAACATGATGGCAATTGAAAGAAAAAAAAAGAAAAGTAGTATAGAATTTAGGAGTAGTGTAGTTTAGGGTAAGGTAGTTAGGGTAGAATAGTTTTAGGGTAACTTTAAGATTTATTTTCTTGTTTTTAAGTTTTCCCCGAGTATATTCTTTTAGCCACCATCTTTATTTTACTGTTCATTCCATCTTTATTTTATGAAAAGTATCTTCATTTTCTAGTCTTTGATAATTTCATTTATAGCAATCAATTTCATTTCCTTCTTCTTGATTTTGTTAAAGTTCAACTCCTTCATTTTTTCATTTTAATGTACAGCTTATATTTCCTATAGTTGGTAGCTCTCGGTTTGTTCATTCTTAAGATTCACTATCTTTGTTCTTCATTGCTCATTTGGTTAAATCATTTTCCTTCATCACTGTCCCTTTTGATTCTAGTGCTTTGATGTGGTCTTGATGCCTAGCATTATTTCCATATCAATGGCAATGTGGAATCACGGCAGTAGGAGCAGGAATTGAAGCAACCCGAGGATGCTAGTTATCCATGTTAATGTGCTTACTAGTTTCTCTTGTTTATTTTTCATCTTCATCCTTTAATTCAAGTCATAATTTTTCATAATGTTGCACCTTCATTTATTCTTCATTATAGCTATTTATTTGATGCATGATATTAAATCTTCTCCTTTCAGCATTTAGAGTAGTTGTGAATTTTTACATTTAGCTTCTAATTTGTTTTTTTTTACTTGTTTTGCCATTATTCATATCGTTATTATTAATTGCTCTTGGTTGTTTTCACTTTGCTTGTTGGCTGGTGTGTTAAATGTTGATCGATGCTAAGCTTTAACAGAATCGGGATTGTAACGTGGCTTTGGACAAAGACTAGCTTTGTACCTCTGTTCTGCTTTGTTTTGAATCATTATTACTATTTATTATCATTTTCTGTTTATGTATCTTGAATTCTGCTGGTATGGTTTGCAAGTGTTTCGGGTTGAACGTGTTTTGTTGCAACCACCAGAACCTAGCTGGGCAAAGTCGGCTAGCTGCTGCATGAGCAAATTGTAGTAACAGTCAGGTATATTGCGTGGATGGTTGGAGGAAAACATCACCTGGGCAGGAGTTTAATGGCAGAAACGTACTCTAGTTGGGAAGGTCGAGGTCGTGTGGTGGAACAGGCTGGGAACTGTGTAAGCCGAGACATGAAGCAGACAACATGAATCTGGAAATGAAACCTAGAGACAGCACAATTCACACCTGGAAATGAAGCCTGGTAGAGAAATGTGTACAGTGTACAAGTCGGGACCGCAACAGCCAGTTGAAAATTGTAGTTAAGGCCATGTTTGGCCATAGTGTTTATTATTGCAATTGGTTTAAGCATGTTGGGATTTAATTTTTTTTATGTCATTTACATTTTTTTTGTTAAGTTACGAAAAATATATTTTCATTGTTTGTTAAATTAGTGACTAGTGTTAATTTATTTTTCATGCATTATTTACTTATTTAGACAAGTTAGTAATTAGTTAGAGTTATAATTAATTTAGGGTCATTTTTATAGGTAATTAGTTTCTTAGTTAGATTTAAGAATTTCTTTAGATTAATAAAAGTTTTATTTTATTAGACTTTAGGTTAGCTTAATTTGCAATTTTTTTGTTAAATTAATTAGATTAATTTCATGCATATTTTATTCTAGGATTGTTTTATTTTAGTTTAATTAACTTGTTTATTCATTTTCATATTTGCACTCTAGTTTAATTGCATTAATTAATTTTAACTGTTTCAATTATCATTTGTAGGTTATTGCTTTTAATTGCGTGTATCTCTGTAAGTAATTTTAGCTTTGTTTTATTTTCTTTAGTTTATAATTTTTATTGTTTTCAGCACTTTTTAATTTTCGACTTGTAGATCACCCATTAAAAATTCATAATTTGCTAGGATATACTGTCACGCCCTCCTCCCACACGCGACTTTACCAAAAACCACAATAGATTTTTCACTTTTTACTTACCTTTATCTCCTCAACAGTTGGGCTGTGAATAGGCATTAGTGTCCTCATCCAAACATACCTTACCATTCTTTTTCGTATCATACATACATGACATTTATATCATAAGTAAATTTGTATACTTAAATATAATTACATCATTACATCCCCCATATTAAAACGTGTACATCACTGTGTTTATGCATTGTTCAGATACAAAAGAGTACGCATGTGTATACCTTTCGCTAGATGGGGAGTGGCAGCGGATCAAAGGAATGCAATACCTCAGCCGACTTAATCTACTGACGAGAATCTGTAGAGATGGGGGGAAAATGAATGGGATGAGCTATCAACGCGCTCAGTAAGGAAATCAGGCAAGTAAGTAGACATCCATACTATCTACTGAAAATAGTGCTTTGCCTTTCCTTCTCTCAATTCAAAAGCATGTTTAAAATATATATAATATAGTACATATTTAAAATCTGATGTACTAAACACGTGCTGGTTTATCAATCAGAGGCATTCATGCAAAACAGTGCATATTTAATCATTTAAGAATGCCTTTATATAAAATATGCCATTTACATTTAAAACATAGTAAATATGGCATTTCTCATCACAACACAAATAAACTGGGTTTCGACCCATCCCTCAGGTCTACCTGTACCATAAAACACATGTGATATATCATGCGAGACTCAGTGGCTAAATGCAATCTCTCTAGACTATGTAAGAGAGCCTCCCCGCCCACTCTGGCTTAAGGATGTTGGGCTTAAGGATCTTACCGTAAGAGAGCATCTCCGGACTATGTACATATCCTAACATGTGGTGAAATCCCAGGCAACATAGTACTCGATGTGTGGGTTATCACTGCTATAATGGAAGGGGGTTTCAGTCCATCACAACCGCCAGCTATCAACAACTCTCCTCCACAACTCCACAACACAAAACACGGTACAGTGTACTCTATGCCACATGCACGGTACAACGTACACCCATGGACCCATACATCATGGTCGAGGTGCCTGCCATAGGTCTTAACCACTCATACCATGGAAATACATCATAGTGGGGTGCCTGCCATAGGTCTTAGCCCTCATACTATGGAATAAATGCCAAGTCTTTAAATCCACGTGAGAACATCTCAATAGTGTGACACTCAGCCTACACGGAGGAAATCGTCACGATTTTTCTAACATGTCTATATATCACGTAAAACTACAGTGCGCGTCTTGAGTGTGACCCCACAGTCAACGCTCTACCTCAAAACTGTATATGCATGTCAAAATATCAACACTAGTGCAAGTAAACCTCTTGCACCAGGTCATGCATAGTTCTTACTACAAATCAAGTACGAGCAAATCTCTCAAGTACGATGTCATGTACAAATCATGAAAAATCGAGTGCGAGCAATGCTCCAGCACTCTGTCATGCATCTCATGTAAAACTCGAGTACGACCTAATCGCTCCAGCACTATATCATGCACAAATCACATAAAACTGAGTACAAGCAATGCTCCAGTACTCTATAATGCATGTCAAATAAATGCAGTGCGAGTAAACCTCCAGCACTAAGGTATATGAAAAACATCTGAAATCAAATGCGAGTTGTGCTCTAGCACGATTGTTTCCACATAATTCGGTAGATGGCTCTTTAAAAACAGGGATGTAAAAAAATCACTAAAATCAGCACTATAAAGTGTGCTTAGTTTACATCGACCTCAAAACATTAGCCCATCCACCTACTCTTCTGCTACACAGCAGGAAAAACCACTCAAAACATCATTTCCATGCTTTTTGGAACTTTTTCCCAAATTTCACTTTTGCCTAACTAGGGGTAAAATCGTAATTTACCCATATCGGGTCCCTATAATATTATCGATTTTCTCTGACCCTCAAACAATTTCAGTGAATGTAAAATCCAACGAAAATATGCACAAATATCTCTAGCTACTTGCAAGAGTCCCCTACTTCGGATCACGTAGTGTGACCTCTCTTCCTCTGTGCTGCTCTAATCTGGCAGTCCGGTCAACTTTCAATATGACTCTAGAGCTGCATTTAATCATTCACTGAGTTATTTACACTTTTCCTACTATATTACACATTTAATATAGTTCATTTTATTTAAATGGGCCCGTTTACTCATAATGGGCCTTAAGCACTTTAATTGGGCCTTAATTCGTATTAAGCCGGTTCATCAGGGTCTATCGACTCATTGGGCTTATCAATACCCATTGGGCTTTATTCCAAGCTCTTTGGATAGCCCGTATATCATTTACGACATTTTATTCAATTTTTTTAATATAATTCACTAAATCTGAAATTTAATCCGAAATGTGTAAATTAAATCTTAAATACGCATAAATCACATAATTTGTCGTAAATGAGCTTTACTTACCCGAGATTGTGCGATGGTGCGCGAATCAGAGTTCGATCGGGCTTCCGTTCGGAATTAATCGTCGAACTGCACAATTTCGTATATTTAACTCCGGGTCAATTTTCGATTAAATATAATTTAAATAAATTTATCGAAAATTAAATTGGTCACTTTTGACCTCGTATCGACTTACCCGAAATCCGGTGAAATCTTGAAAATTTTTCTTTTCCTTTTTCTTTCTTTTTCCTCTTTTTCCCCTTTTCTCCTTTGCTGAACCGGTCCGGTCCGATTCAGTTTAGAAGGTTCTGCCCTGAACCGCCGACCGGTTCAGGGGTGATTTAGCCGTGCCGACGTCGTCTGGCCAGTTCTTCGGGAGCTGCTGCAGCTGTTCGGTGCGCCACAGCCTGGGGAACGTTTGGCTGGGCTCGATCGGGGCCTAGCTCCACCGGTGGCCGCCGGATTTCCTTCTCTTCTCTGCGGCCTTCCCCTCTTCGATTCGTCGGCGTCCAGCGTTGGTGGAGGGCGTGACCGGTGGCAGAAGGATCGGGCCGACCTCCTCTCTCTTTTTCGGCAGCTGGCCTGGGCGTGGGGTCGCCGGTGCTCGCTGTCCGATGGTCTTTCTTCCTCCTCGGTCTGCGTCGGTTCCGTTCCTTCTCACTCCCCGCGTTTTCTGATTTCTTTTTTTTTGCTTGTTTTTTTTCTTTATAATATATTTTTAATATTATTTTAATCCTTAAAATAATATTAAAAATCCTAAAATATCCCTAAAATATCTCAAAAATTCCTATTAAATTCATTTAGTCCGTAAATGAATTTATCAGTCCGATTTTACTTTTTCTGTATATTTTTCCACTATTTTCGAGACAAAAATTCTAAAAATATTAATTAAATTCATATCTCGATCAATTGGACTCGAAATTCAATATTTTCCTCATTATTGATCAAGATTTCTCGATTTCATATTTTTAATGAAATTGTCTCATCGTATTTATATCGGATTTCAGTCAATTGACCGTCTTACCCCTGTACTTGCTCAAAATTTAATTTAACCCTCATCTCGCTATTATGTAGCTTACATGTATTTTTAATTCTCAATAAATCGATTGCATGATAGTAAATACTCTTCTTATGATTCAACTATGAAATATAACGTTCGTACACATAGGAATCATAAGGTACAAGCTACATACGTAAATCAAAAACTCGGGTCTGACAATCCTCCCCAACTAAAAGAATTTGGTCCTCCAAATTAGAACCAAATCAATCCTCAAACAACTAGGGGTGCTTCTCTCGCATCAAGCTCTCTAACTCCCAAGTAGCCTCCTCAGAAGTGTGATGCTGCCATAAAACCTTCACTAACCTGATAGTCTTCGACCTCAAAACCTTCTCCTTCCTATCCAGTATTCGAATCGGCCTCTCAACATATGACATGTCCTCACTGAGCTCCAAAGGCTCATAACTAATCACATGTGCCGGATCTGGGTGATACTTCCTAAGCATCGAAATGTGGAAGACGTTGTGCACGACTGACAAATCTGGTGGCAATGCCAACCTATAAGCCTTATCTCCCACTCGATCAAGTATCTCGAAGGGTCCAATGTAGCGAGGATTCAACTTACCTCTCTTCCCAAACCTCGCCATACCCTTGGAAGGAGAAACCTTCAGAAACACGGACTCACCAACTGCCAACTCAAGTGGCCTACGTCTCCTGTCAGCATAACTCTTCTGTCAACTCTGAGCTATCCTCAATTTCTCAAATATCAACCGGACATCCTCAGAAGCCTGTGTAACCATATCAGGAGCAAAAATCTTATGGTCACCCACTTATTTCCACCCAATAGGGGAACGACATCTATGGCCATACAAGGACTCATACGGTGCCATCCCGATACTCGAATGATAACTGTTGTTGTAGGCGAACTCGGCTAATGGCAAATGATCATCCCAGGAGCCTCTAAAATCTAGCACACATGCTCTCAACATATCCTCTAGAGTCTGTATCGTCCTCTCTGACTGATCATCTGTCTGAGGATGGAAAGCTGTGCTCAAACTCAACTAGGTTCCCATAGCTTCCTAAAAATGTTCCTAAAAGTGGGAAGTGAAGCGGGAATCCCTATCCGAGACAATGCTCACTGGAACACCATGCAACCTCACTACCTCGCGTACATTCAACCCTGCCAATGTACTCAAAGTATCGGTAGCTCTCATAGCTATGAAGTGGGCTGACTTCGTCAGTCTATCAACGATCACCCATATAGCATCATGATTCCTCTGAGTCCTCGGTAAACCCATCACGAAATCCATGGTGATATGCTCCAATTTTCATGTCGGTATAGGTAGAGGCTGCAACAATCCTGCCGGTTTCTGATGCTCTACCTTCACCTGCTGACATACGAGACATCTCGCCACAAAATCTGCCACATCTCTCTTTATACCTGACCACCAGTACACCTTTCGGAGGTTCTGATACATCTTGCCACTCCTCGGATGCAACGTGTACCTCGATAAATGAGATTCTAATAATATCAATCTTCGGAGCTCTGGGTCCTCGGGAACACACAATCTACCTCTGTACCTCAGTAGTCCATCAGAACTCAACTCAAAATCCATCACTGTGCCCCTCTACATCTGACTAATCACATCGATGCAATATGGATCAATCTGCTGAGCCTGTCTGATCCTGTCCAACAGATCTGGCTCTAAGCGTAGACTCACAATCATACAATCCGCATCCATGTCCGAAGGCACAACTCCCAAAATGAGGCTAGCAAACTGCTCTAGCAGCTCGTGCTCCCTGACCATCATATACGATACCATCCCAAGGCTCTTCCTACTCAACGCATATGCTACAACATTAGCCTTACCCGGATGATAAAGTATCTCACAATCATAATCCTTCATAAGCTCTAGCCATCTTCTCTATCTCATGTTCAACTCTTTCTGTGAGAATAGGTACTTGAGGCTCTTGTGGTCAGTAAAAATCTGAAACTTCTCACCATACAAGTAGTGGCGTCATACCTTCAATGCAAACACTACTGCTGCTAACTCTAAATCGTGGGTAGGATAGTTCTTCTCATGGTCCTTCAGCTGTCTGGATCCATAAGCAACTACCCTCCCATCCTTCATCAAGACACAGCCCAGTCCCTGATGCGAAGCATCGGTATATACTGAAAATCCTCCTGAGCTGGTAGGAATAGTGAGAATCGGAGCGGTGGTCAATCGACTCTTCAGCTCCTGAAAACTCCTCTCACAATCCTCGTCCCACACGAATGCAACACTCTTCCGAGTGAGACGTGTCAACGGAGCAGCCATCTTCAAAAATCCCTCAACAAATCTTTGATAGTACCCTGCTAAACCCAGAAAACTCCTGATCTCGGTAACTGTCCTCGGCTGTTCCCACTGAACTACAGCCTTAATCTTGGATGGATCTATTGATACACCATCCCTCGACACTACATGTCCCAAAAATAAGATCTTTGTCAACCAAAAATTACACTTGCTGAGTTTAGCATACAACTGTTGCCCTCGTAGAGTCTGCAATACAATCCTAAGGTGCTCCTCATGCTCCTCCTCGGATCTTGAATATACTAATATGTCATCGATGAATACGATAACAAACTGATCCAAATATGGCTTGAACACATTATTCATTAAAGCCATGAAAGCTGACGGAGCATTCGTCAGTCCGAATGGCATAACTAGGAACTCATAATGGCCATATCGAGTCCTAAATGTTGTCTTGGGTACATCTCTACTCTGAACTCTCAACTGATGATACCCAAACCTCAGATCAATCTTAGAAAAGACCTGCGCTCCCTGAAGCTGATCTAGTAAGTCGTCAATGCGTGGAAGGGGATATCTATTCTTGATGGTAGCCTTATTCAACAATCTGTAATCTATACACAATCGGAGGCTTCCATCCTTCTTCCTCACAAATAGAATCGGTGCTCCCCACAGTGAAACACTCGGTCTGATAAAACCCCTATCCAACAGTTCCTGCAATTATCTCTTGAGCTCCTCCAGCTCAACTAAGGCCATGCGATACGGTGGTCTCGAAATAGGCTCAGTACCAGGCACCAAATCTATACAGAACTCCATCTCTCTGTCTAGTGGTAACACTGGCAACTCATCCGGGAAAACATCTGGTACTCACTGACCACAGGAATATCTACCAACTCCAGATGTACCTTATCCATATCCACTACGTACGCAATGAAACCTTCAAGATATTTATCTCTCAGTCAGCAAAATATTTTTATTTATTAACAACATATTTATTTCTTTCATTTCTTCCCATCAAACTTTACAATAACTTTCGTAGGGTTAGGAAACATAACTGTCTTATCATAACAATCTAAAACAGCATGGTTTGCAGATAACCAATCTATACCTAATATTACATCAAAGTCACTCATACTTAGCAATATTAGATTGGCTGTCATATCCTTTTCCCCTACTCTTAACTTACAATCATTATACACATGCTCAACTAGCTGACTGGAATCCATAGGCGTACTAATTAACATCATCATCTTTAAAGGAGTACGCTTTACATGCTTTTCTAACTTACATGCAAATGATGGCGATACAAATGAATGTGTGGCACCAAGATCAATTAAAACATATACTTCTAAATAATAAATCAGGATGTTACCTCGAATCACATCCGCAGAAGCATTAGCTGTATCCTGGTCCAAAGCATGTACTCACCCTCGACCCATCACCTGCTTCCCCTTCTCCTCTGCCATCGCTCTACCTCTCTGAGCAGACGTACCAGCTGAAGCTCTATCATGCTCCCTACCCTTCTGTGGGGCAGTCACATATGTCTCTGGGCACTCTCTAGCAATATGCCCCTGTTTCCCAAATCGAAAACACACAACAGGGCTCAACGGACAAGGTCTACCGCCATGATGTCTACCATATCGGTTACACTGATAAGTAGTAGGCCTCGATCCTCTAATCACAATGCCCTTCACCGGAGCTATGGCCGGGTATGTAGGAGGTCTAACTGGTCGCTCTCGCACCTCCTCTATCCGTGGTCCCTTACCGAAGAGTCTCCTCCCTCCTCGATAACTGAACCCTCTATCTCTAGCCGACCTCTTCCTCTCTCTATCTCGGCTCCAACTGAACTTCCCAAACTCAGAGGCATTTCTCTCGTAATCCTGCTCACAAAGTTACGCCCTGCTCACTGCCTCATCATATGTACCAATGTCCACTGGTACCAATCTAGACCGCAACACCGGTCTCAATCCGTCTACAAACTTGCAGACCTTCTTGGTCTCGCTGTACATGGTATCGGGATCATACCTCCATAGGGCCAAAAATCTAGTCTCGTACTCATCCACTGTGAGACTCCCCTGGCTCAATCCCAAAAACTCAGCCTGCAGTCTATGCTGCGCAGTATCAGGAACAAACTGCCTCCTGAAGGCCTATAGAAACATCTCCCAACTAATCTCAGCATGTCGGGCTCTCAATATCGGCCTGGTGGACTTCCACCAATGCTCTGCCATTCCCTTCAGTAGGAACGCAGCAAATGAGACTCTCTCAGATATTGTACACTCAAAGAAATCGTACAACTTCTCCATCTTGCTAATCCACTCCTCTGCACTAGCTGGGTCCTTGACCCCTCGAAACGATGGAGGTCCAAGCTTCTGGAACTATCGTAATCGATCCAAATCACACCCATATCCTCTACTAACCTGAACTGGTGGGGGTGTAGGAGTATCAGTAGTCTGTGGCCTCCGTATAGGCTGTGCAGGTGTATCAGGTGCAACTGCCTCCCCTATCGCAGTCTCCGTATCCTGCCTCTGTCTACCTGGCAAAGTCTGTGCCAACAACCCTACTATCACCTACAAGCTACGCTCTATCCTCGTGAAACGTGCCTCAGTAGTATCCGTTACCTCAGAAGTATCCGGTATCTCAGTAGTACCTGGGGGTGTATGGGTAGTCGAAGCATCACCCTGGCTAGTTGGCCTACCTCTACAGCCTCTAGCCCTACCTCTCGCCCCTCTACCACAGTGGGTATTAGCCATAATGACTCAATTCCTGCATTCACAAACATTAATTTGTCAACTTCCCATCTTGTATACACAATTGTAACTGAACAAAACACAATGATATGGGGATGTACATTTTCCTAATTACAAATGCCTAGACACATCAGACCAACTACGCTCTGATACCACTCTGTCGGGCCCTCCTCCCACACACGACTTTACCAAAAACCACAATAGATTTTTCACTTTTTACTTACCTTTATCTCCTCAACAGTTGGGCTGTGAATAGGCATTAGTGTCCTCATCCAGACATACCTTACCATTCTTTTTCATATCATACATACATGACATTTATATCATAAGTAAATTCGTATATTTAAATATAATTACGTCATTACATCCCCCATATTAAAACCTGTACATCACTGTGTTTATGCATTGTTCAGATACAAAAGAGTACGCATGTGTATACCTTTCGCTAGATGGGGAGTGGCAGCGGATCAAAGGAATGCAATACCTCAGTCGACTCAATCTACTGATGAGAATCTGTAGAGATGGAGGGAAAATGAATGGGATGAGCTATCAACGCGCTCAGTAAGGAAATCAGGCAAGTAAGTAGACATCCATACTATCTACTGAAAATAGTGCTTTACCTTTCCTTCTCTCAATTCAAAAGCATGTTTAAAATATATATAATATAGTACAGATTTAAAATCTGATGTACTAAACACGTGCTGGTTTATCAATCAGAGGCATTCATGCAAAATAGTGCATATTTAATCATTTAAGAATGCCTTTATATAAAATATGCCATTTACATTCAAAACACAGTAAATATGGCATTTCTCATCACAACACAAATAAACTGGGTTTCCACCCATCCCTCAGGTCTACCCGTATCATAAAACACATGTGATATATCATGTGAGACTCAATGGCTAAATCCAATCTCTCTAGACTATGTAAGAGAGCCTCCCCGCCGAACAGAGCCTCCCCGCCCACTCTGGCTTAAGGATGTTGGGCTTAAGGATCTTACCGTAAGAGAGCATCTCCGGACTATGTACATATCCTAACATGTGGTGAAATCCCAGGCAACATAGTACTCGATGTGTGGGTTATCATTGCTATAACGGGAGGGGGGTCAGTCCATCACAACCGCCAGCTACCAACAACTCTCTTCCATAACGCCACAACACAAAACACGGTACAATGTACTCTATGCCACATGCACGGTACAACGTACACCCGTGGACCCATACATCATGGTCGGGGTGCCTGCCATAGGTCTTAGCCGCTCATACCATGGAAATACATCATAGTGGGGTGCCTGCCATAGGTCTTAGCCCTCATACTATGGAATAAATGCCACGTCTCTAAATCCACGTGAGAACATCTCAACAGTGTGACACTCAGTCTACACGGAGGAAATCGTCACGATTTTTCTAACATGTCTATATATCACGTAAAACTACAATGCGCGTCTTGAGTGTGACACACAGTCAACGCTTCGCCTCAAAACACTATATATGCATGTCAAAATATCAACACTAGTGCGAGTAAACCTCTAGCACCAGGTCATGCATAGTTCTTACTACAAATCAAGTACGAGCAAATCGCTCAAGTACGATATCATGTACAAATCATGAAAAATCGATTGCGAGCAAAGCTCTAGCACTCTGTCATGCATCTCATGTAAAACTCGAATACGAGCTAATCGCTCTAGCACTCTATCATGCACAAATCACATAAAACTGAGTACGAGCAATGCTCTAGTACTCTATATTGCATGTCAAATAAATGCAGTGCGAGTAAACCTCCAGCACTAAGGTATATGAAAACATCTGAAATCAAGTGCGAGTTGTGCTCTAGCACGATTATTTCCACATAATTCGGTAGATGGCTCTTTAAAAATAGGGATGTAAAAAAATCACTAAAATCAGCACTATAAAGTGTGCTTAGTTTACATCGACCTCAAAACATTAGCCCATCCACCTACTCTTCTGCTACACAGCAGGAAAAACCACTCAAAACATCATTTCCATACTTTTTGGAACTTTTTCCTAAATTTCACTTTTTGCCTAACTAGGGGCAAAATCATAATTTACCCATATCGGGTCCCTATAATATTATCGATTTTCTCTTACCCTCAAACAATTTTAGTGAATGTAAAATCCAACGAAAATATGCACAGATATCTCTAGCTACTTGCAAGAGTCCCCTACCTTGGATCACTTAGTGTGACCTCTCTTCCTCTGTGCTGCTCTAATCTGGCAGTCCGGTCAACTTTCAATATGACTCTAGAGCTGCATTTAATCATTCACTGAGTTATTTACACTTTTCCTACTGTATTACACATTTAGTATAGTTCATTTTATTTAAATGGGCCCGTTTACTCTTAATGGGCCTTAAACACTTTAATTGGGCATTAATCCGTATTAAGCCCGTTCATCAGGGTCTATCGACTCATTGGGCTTATCAATACCCATTGGGCTTTATTCCAAGCTCTTTGGATAGCCCGTATATCATTTACGACATTTTATTCAATTTTCTGAATATAATTCACTAAATCTGAAATTTAATCCGAAATGCGTAAATTAAATCTTAAATACGCATAAATCACATAATTTGTCGTAAATGAGCTTTACTTACCCGAGATTGTGTGATGGTGCGTGAATCGGAGTTCGATCGGGCTTCCATTCGGAATTAATCGTCGAACTGCACAATTTCGTATAATTAACTCCGGGTTAATTTTTGATTAAATATAATTTAAATAAATTTATTGGAAATTAAATTGGTCACTTTTGACCTCGTATCGACTTAC
The DNA here is from genome assembly GCA_033439115.1 of Firmiana major. Classification (NCBI taxonomy): domain Eukaryota; kingdom Viridiplantae; phylum Streptophyta; class Magnoliopsida; order Malvales; family Malvaceae; genus Firmiana; species Firmiana major. The sequence continues at coordinate 39,392,410 of CM065895.1, forward strand.
CCGAAGTCTGATGAAATCTCAAAAATTTTTCTTTTCCTTTTTCTTTCTTTTTCCTCTTTTTCCCCAATTTCTCCTTGGCTGAACCGGTCTGGTCCGGTTCAATTTAGAAGGTTTTGCCCTAAATCGCCGACCAGTTCAGGGGTCATTTAGCCGTGCCGACGTTGTCTGGCTGGTTCTTCGGGAGCTGCTGCAACCTTTCGGTGCGCCACAGCCTGGGGAACGTTCGGCTGGGCTCGAGCGGGGCCTAGCACCGCCGGTGGCCGTCGGATTTCCTTCTCTTCTCTGTGGCCTTCCCCTCTTCGATTCACCGACGTCCGGCGTCGGTGGAGGGTGTGACCGGTGGCAGAAGGATCGGGCCGACCTCCTCTCTCTTTTCCAGCCGCTGGCCTGGGAGTGGGGTCGCCGGTGCTCGTTGTCCAATGGTCTTTCTTCCTCCTCGGTATGCGTCAGTTCTGTTCCTTCTCTCTCCCCGCGTTTTTTGATTTCTTTTTTTTTGTTTGTTTTTTTCTTTATAATATATTTTTAATATTTTTTAATCCTTAAAATAATATTAAAAATCCTAAAATATCCCTAAAATGTCCCAAAAATTCCTATTAAATAAATGAATTTATCAGACCGATTTTACTTTTACGATATATTTTTCCACTATTTTTGGGCTCATTTTTCGAGACAAAAATTCTAAAAATATTAATTAAATTCATTTCTCGACCAATTGGACTCGAAATTCAATATTTTCCTCGTTATTGATCAAGATTTCTCGATTTCATATTTTTAATGAAATTGTCTCATCGTATTTATATCGAATTTCGGTCAATTGACCGTCTTACCCCTGTACTTGCTCGAAAATTAATTTAACCCCCATCTCGTAGTTATGTAGCTTACATGCATTTTTAATTCTCAATAAATCAAATGCATGATAGTAAATACTCTTCTTATGATTCAACTATGAAATATAACGTTCGTACACAGAGGAATCATAAGGTACAAGCTACATACGTAAATCAAAAACTCGGGTCTGACATATACTTAGGGTAAGATTAATCGATACTTAATTAGGCAATTCAACTTCTCTGTAGGACGATAATCCGAGACTCAAATCCCATTATTACTTGTACGACCCGTGCACTTACAAATAGAACGTCTAGGTCACTTAGAGTGGGCGCAGTTCGCATTAATTTTTTGGCGCAGTTGCCGGGGAAGTCTTAATTAGCCAGTAATTAATATCGATGAATTATGCTTATGTGTAATTCTAGCTTGTAAATATTTAGGTTGTAAATATTTAGAACTTTAATCTAGATTCGTTAATTTTCTCATTCATAAAAAAAATTAAAAAAATTGAAAAATTAAAAAACGTAAAAAAAACTTTTCTGAGGACTTTGTGTTGTTTACATGTGTAGAGCCAGGAGTTATGATTGCTTTCCTTTAGATCCTAAAATTGAAAGAACCCTTAGAAAAATTTGAAAGGATTCTAGGAAATTAATAGCTCCACTGCAAAACACTATGGCAGAAAATAAAGGAATTAGGACCGTTGGAGATTATACAGTGCGGACGATTGGAGGATATTATACCAGCATTAGGCCACCAGCTGTCCCTGCAAACAACTTCGAAATTAAGCCTTCCATCATCCAAATGATCCAAATGTAAGACCCGATTTTAATTAAAACACGAAATGAAAAATGCAAAAGGATTGAAATGGAATTCTCGAACACGTGCAAGGGTAAAATGGTTAAAAGACCAAAATTCGATATTAATCGGGACAAGAAAATTTAATTAAAAATATGGGATTGAGAAATCTTGATCAATAATGAAGAAATAATTAAATTTCGGGTTAAATTGATCAAGATATGAATTTATTAGAGTTAACCGAAATTTTCACCTTGAAAAATAATCCCGAAAATAATCGAAAATTATACCGAAAATACGAAATAATATCGAGAAGTTCATTTATGGAATAAATGAATAAAATAATAATATTTTTAGATATTTTGGGATTTTAATATTATTTTAATGATTAAAATAATATTAAAAATAAATAATAAATAAATAAATAAGTAAAAAAAAGGGAACTAAATCGTGAAATCGCGAAACAGAAGAAAACAAGCAGAATGCCGATGCCGTTTGCCTCAACGATCAGACCACTGGCGACTGGCCCAGCAAGGTACCGAGGAAGCCAGCCGAGAGGCGGCTACCACCAGCATCAGCGGCCCGAAGGAGGCGGTGATCGATGGCTGAAAGGAAATCGAGAGCAGAACCGAGAGAGGGAGAAAGAAAATTCGGTGGTCGGTGCCGATCAAGGCCTGACCACCGACAGTCGAAGGAAGCCCACGAGAAGATTGGCCGATCAGCAGTTGAATCGACCGATGAGGTGGCGGATAGCATCGAAAATGGTGAGAAAGAGAGAAGTCACCGACGGCGAAAAGGAGAAGGGCCGGACCGGCCACTTTCTTGCGAACTTAGATGCAACTGACCCCAGATCTGAGCTACGGACGACCCTGCAGAGCTGCTGGCGAAGGAAACCGACAGAGAACCAACCGGTGAGGCACCGAACTGGTCGAACCGGACTGAGCCGCTGGACCGAATCGATTTTAACCGGGTTGAACTGGATCGAACGGGTTTAGCCAAAAAGAAAAGAAAAGAAAAAGAAAAAGGGGAAAAAGAAAAGAGAAAAAATTAGGGTAAATTTCAGTGATGCAATCAAGCTACGAGTATGTCGGTAAGCGGTTGAAATTGATCGATTTAAATTTTAAAATAATTAATTTGATAAATAATTGACTGAAAGTTTACCTGAAAAATATTAAATTTTGTAGCTCGACGATTAACGTCAATCGAGAGCTTGAGACAGCCTCGATTTGCGTATTATCATGAAATCTCGAGTAAGTAACCTTTATTTAAGATAATTTTGCATCGTTATGCATGTTAGATAAATTATGAATATAATTTTCACATTAAATGAATTAAATTATGAAAATTTAGATAAATTATCGTAAATAATTCATTGAGATATCCGAGAATTTAGAACGAAAAGTAAGAATTAAATAATAAATGAAAAAGTGAAAAAAAATTACTCTGATTTTTAGGTAATTTAGGTCGTGACAGTTTTAGTATCATAGCTGAGTTGGCCTAATATGAGTCGGTAATAATGGTTAAGGAAGTTTACTTTCCCATGTACTGTGCATTGTTTAGATACAATTGTGTATATCGAGATGGAAGTGCAGCTAAGAATTTGATTTTAAATGCAAGAATAGACTCATTAACTGATAGCCGCTATGATAGAAGGGCGAGTACACGAGCTCGAGGTCATAGAGGTAGGCATGAGAGTCGTACTGAGTAGCCACATGAGACTCAAGATGAGATTGACGTGGAGGCTGGTATTGAGTATGCCCCACAGAGTCCGACAGAGAGATCAGACAGAGTCCGACAGAGAGATCGGACAGTATTGAGACACGCTTCGTGAAGTTAGAGTGAATTGTGGAGAACATTTTGCGAGCTAATAGTTCAGTGTATACATGGTATTTGAGGGCGAGTCAGAGCATTGGTGGATGTCCGCTCGACCCATCTTAAGAGTTAAACATCCATAATGGACATGGAAAATAATAGATGTATTCTGATGACAGAATATCTCGGACATTGTTTAAAGGAAATTACTGATGAAATTCTTTACTCTGACCCAGAGGAACTGGTTAATTAACGAGTATGAATCTCAGTTTATATACTTGGGCAGATATGACTCCGACACCATGAACAGTGAGAGTCAGAATGTCTGAAAGTTTATTGAAAGGCTCAGATTGTCAATTAGAGTCCAATTGGCTGTTACATATCACTACCTATGTCGAGGCAATGCACAGACTATAGTTGTGTGAATAAGATCATGAGTTGCACGCCTCTGAGATTGGGAAAGGTAGTAATAGCTGAAATAGAGATAAAAAGAGAATAGAGAATGATAGAGATGTCAAAACGGGAAAAAGGTAGTTTGGTAAAAGATTAGAGTTGATGACTCACGGGGTAAGCTGATTGGTAAGGCCCTAGTGTATCCAAAATACAACACTTTTGAGTGTATTGTGATTTGAGGACCCCGAGCTGCTCCGTAGTAGTGAGAGCAGTGCAGCAGTGTAAGCAGTGTGAGCAGTGTAGCAGTGTAGAAGTGTGAACAGTGTTGGATGAGGGTGAGAGTATGCCTTGGACCAGGACATTACTGATGTTTCATCGGATGTGGTGGAAGATACCACACTGGTTGTGAATAATGAAGTAATTATTTTAATTGATCTTGGTGCTACACGTTTATTCATACCACCTTCAATTGCTTATAAGCTAGTGAAAGATGTGAAACTTGTACCCTTAAGCAAGATGATGATGGTTAGATGATTATCACTAACTGAATATGGGTATAGGGATTGTAAGTTGAAAATAGGGATGAAAACATCACTAAAAAGCGTATTGTAAGTTTGACAAGTAATGAAAGAGTTTGTTATAAGTGATTTATGAAAGGAGATAAGTTTTGAGATGTGATAGATCCTGAATACGAGATATATTAGAATAAGAGGCATATGCAAGATAAGAATATCTTTGATATGTGAAGTAATTGGGATTAAGCGATATGTAGGGAATATGAATAGCGGCCAACTATAAGGGGTGGATATATCTACACCCAGTCGATGTGGTCAAGTCTAAGGGTTAATAAAGGTATTTCAAAATACCTCCCTGCCTGAAGATTTGTTAGCGTCTAGAAGCGCACACATAACCTATAAAATGAAATCGACAGTTGTAATATATACATTTAAAATTTGGGTACCTTTACTGGTACGATAAAAAATATAGAATTTGATTAATCATGAAGGTTTAAAAAATTAAAATTTTATAAAAGTCGTTAATATAAGAAAAAGGAAATGACGTGGGTTAGTATGTTGAAACGGAAGCGATTTCGAAATGACATTATACGTTTATGCGTACATAGGTCAAGGATATGGGTGATTCAAATATTAAGTGGAACTCAACTACGATGAGGTATTTAAAGCTTACCTGGACCGATTGGTGGTCATCTTTAGCGATGATATTTTGATGTATTTGAAGTCTAGGGAAGAGCATGAGTAGCAACAGGAAACTGTCTTACAGACGAGTTGTTGCAAGTTTCTCGAAATGGGCTGGTTAGTTGACACATATTGTTCAGAAAAGATTATATGCGATTAGGATGATAAGTTTGAAAATGATTTCTGTGAGTTTTGGTATATTTATGGAATAAACTGACCACCGTAATTATTCTCACCATAACCAATATCTCAAGAGGTTTCAGTGTATATGGATACCTAAATAAGGATTGGCCTGTGTACTGATATAAAATGGGAAGATAGTCGTTTATGGATCCAGATAGTTCAAGGACCATAAGAGAAACTATCCGACCCATGATTTAGAGTTGGCAGCCACAACGTTTACACTAAAAGTATGGCGCCACCACTTAAATGGTAAGAAATTTCAGGTATGCACTGATCGTAAAAGCCCCAAGTATCTGTTTTCATAGAAAGAGTAGAATATGAGATAACAAAGAGGGTTAGAGCTTCTAAGGATTATGATTGTGAACATTGTACCACCTAGGAAAGGCTAATGTAATGGCTGATACCTTGAACAGAAAGATCCTCGGGATGGTATCAAATATTATGGTCAGGGAGCGTGAGCTGCTAGAGCAGTTGTGAGCCTCAGTAGTGATGTGATCCCTTTTGATGATGACCGTGATTGTGTGACAGCTAGCCCCTTCTGATGATGACCGTGATTGTGTGACAGCTAGGCTGAGGTTATAACCGGATTTGAGTGACTAAATTTACAAGGCTTAGTGTGATGATCGGCATGGTGTCGATAGTTTAGGTCAGATTCAGATGGGTATAGTAACAGAGTTCACAGTGAGTGATGATGACTTACAGAGGTTCAGAGACAGTATATGTGAGATCTGAGAATTTCAGACATATTTTAATTATGTAATATGAACTTGAAGTATAATTTATTGAGCTAAGTGAATTGGGGAATGATAATTGGAGATTTATATGTTAAGTGTTTAAAATAAGTATGAAGTTGTGAGGACAGATCGATCTGAGAGAAGGAGAGATCGATCTGGTGAGTTACAAATGACAAGGAAGGAGGAGGTCGATCTCCAATGGAAGAGGATCGATCTCCTTATGATTCTGTTTGAGAGAAGATCGATCTCATGAGGAAGAGATCGATCTCCAAATGATTCTGTTTGGGAGAAGATCGATCTCCTCAAGGAGCAGATCGATCTCATAAAGCCATAAAGAGATCGCTCTCATCCCTCGACAGATCGATCTCCTAGGCATAAATTGCCCCAAATCGTCCCAAAATTCAAATGCAGATCGATCTCATCAAGAGCCAGATCGATCTCCTACCCTCAGCCTATATAAGGAACTCCTGTTTTTCTCCTGCAATCTCACTTTCTCTCTCTTCCAACCCCCATTTTCACCGAAACCTAGCTTTCTCACTCATCCAAAGCACCCATTTCCGTCCAAATCAGAAGTTATGGCAAGAAGGAAAGTTGTTCCTCATCAAAGGGAGAACAACATACTTGGAAATCGAAAGACGGATCGAATCGAGGCAAGGGATAAGCTCTCCACAAGTTTTGGGTAATTTCTAAACCTCGATCTTGATATCTGAGATGATTTTGATAATAATGGTTGTTTTCATTGTGTTGAAATAGCTGAAAAATGATTAGGGATTGATGAAATTATAATGTGGTTGGAGTGATAACGATATTTAGCAATTTTGGGAATTTGAGCTATAAATAGAAATTTAGACAATGTGGTGAATTAGCATATATAATTTGCATGAGAAATGTAGAATGTTGAGATGTTGTGAATGAGAGTGTTGTTTGGGGTAGAGTTACGAGAATCAAGAGATTTGAGGTGTTATGAGCAATTATGCTCGATTTTTGAGAATTGAGGTTACTGTGATGATGAATATTGATGTTTTAACATCGTTTGGACAGCTCGGGAGTTCCAGAGTGGAATGCGAGACTAGTCCGTGTCAAGGGGGAAACGATTGCACTATACGAGGTGCAAAGAGGTAAGGGAAATTAAACCAATTGTGTATGTGATTTTGAACTATTATAGCATGATTTGTGATTTATAAAACAAGCATGTTGAGTGTGTGTTGTGATATAATTGCACACGATTTTTATAGCCGGTTGGAGCCCATTATTTTATGAGTTTATAAGTTAAGTGTGAAATTGCTTTATAAACAGTTGAATTTGTGTGAGTAATGAATTGGGCTCTACGTTAAGGCAATATCGAGATTTGAGAAATGTGTGCGTGCTTTGCTGGTTGGAACTCGGTTTTATTATGTTTTGTGTTGAGTACAAAACGGTTTTCAAATGAGTTTTATGAGAGAAAAACCACTATGAGTTCTACGTGAAGGCAAACCAGTCTTATGTGATAAGACTTAGGTATGTAATTTTGAGTACACACTGGGCATTGCTCTGGTAGCATGTAAGCCTGATTCTTCTCCGTTCTGGTAACGTGAAAAAACCTATTTGGTGGCCGTTGCCACGTGAGAACCCTATTTGGTGGCCGTTGCCACGTGAGAACCCTACTTGGTGGTCGTTGCCACGTGAGAAACCCTATTTGGTGGCCGTTGCCACGTGAGAACCCTATTTGGTGGCTGTTGCCACGTGAGAACCCTATTTGGTGGCCGTTGCCACGTGAGAAACCCTAATTGGTGGCCGTTGCCACGCAAGAAACCCTATTCTGTGGATGTGCCACGCGTGAATTTAAATCAGTGGCTATGCCACGTGTGCTTAGTGGCTGTGCCACGTGTGAATTTAAATCAGTGGCTATGCCACGTGTGTTTAGTGGCTGTGCCACGTGCATTATTATTACTGTGATTTTATCACGTTAATTGAGAAAGCGTTTATCGCATTATTTTCACATGCTTTGTTATTGCTGTAGACTGAGCCTTTTTACTTCATGTTTTCACATGATTTGAGATATGAGAATGTCGTTTTGAGTACTTTCATGCTATGGTTTTCAAATGAGATTAATGAGTTTCACATACAAATAAATATTTTGTGATGTGCATTTTGGTTTATGAAATGAGTCCCTTACCCCCTTTACTGAGCGATTTAGATGCTCACCCTGTTTTCTTTCCCCCCAGATCTCTTCAAGTGAAAATGGTTTTCCTACGACGTACGGAGTAGTGGCTAGTGGAGGACTTGAGCTCCAGGCCATATATTGTATTTTGAGGTATCTTTTATCTTTTCATGTACCCAGACAATTATCATAATTGCAGACACTTGATGTATAACATTGTGTAGGATGTATTAGGATTAATTAACTTGAGATTGATTAATGTATTTGATATGATATATAATTTCTAGCGATGAGATCCTGAGGTACGATAAATATGATAATGTATGACACTGCACAGGAATGCACTCTTAATTGAGAATTGATGAGTAAAAAGTTTTAAAATTGTCCTATTTTTCGCGTTTCCGGGGCGTGACAGTAGAAGTGCTCCCTAGAACCACAGTTGATTAGATAGTGTTATTGTTAGAAGCTCACTCTTCGGGATATACAGTGCATCCGAGAAGTAATAAATATATTGGGATCTCTGAAAAGGGTATTGGTGGTCAGATATGAAAAGAGATATTGTAGAGTTGTAGCAAAGTGTCTTGTATGTCAGCAGATTAAGGTAGAGTACTAGAAGTTGCAGGATTATTGCAGCCTTTACCTATATTAACACGGAAATGGGAACAAGTTACCATGAATTTCGTGATAGCTTACAGAGGACCCGAATAAATCACAAGGCTATTTGGGTGATAGTCAATAGATTGATTAAGTTTACCCACTTTCTGGTTATGAAATCCCCAGATACTCTGAGTGTGTGGGCGAATTTATGTGTACAAAAAATTGTGGAACATTATGTAGCATTCCAGTGAGCATAGTACCAGATAGGGATTCCCGCTTCACTTCCCACTTCTAGGAAATTTTTTTTAAAAGTTATGGGAACCCAATTGAGTGTTAGCACAGCTTCCGTCCTCAAATAGATGGTCAGTCAGAGAGGACTGTACAGGTTTTTGGAGGATGTGATGTGAGCGTGTGCCATTCATTTGATAAGCTACTGGGATGATCAGTTGTTACTAATCGAATTTGTCAATAATGACAGTTGTCACTTGAGTATCAGGATAACATTTTATATGAGGCATTGTATGGTCATAGGGGTTATTCCCTGATTTGGATAAGAAGAAGTGGGTGACATATATAGAATTTTTCCTAAATTGGTAAAATAAACCTCTGAGCATGTTCAGTTGATTTATGAGAGATTAAGAACACCTCAGAGCAGACAGAAAGACTTTGTTGACAAAAGACAGAAAACCATTGGAATTCACCGAGGGTGAATCAGTATTGAGTTCGTTAGATTGAATCTTTTGAGAGATTGGACAAAGTGGAAGATATGACCTATAGGTTGTCGTTACCACCTGAATTAGTAGACATCCACAATGTGTCCCATCTTTTGATGCTTCGAAAATACTATACGGACCCAGCATATGTGATCGGATATGAGCTCCAACAGCTTAGCTCAATGAAAGTGTAACGTATGTTGAAAACAAATTGATTCTGGTTTTAGACGGAAAGAGAAAGTGTTGAGGTTTAAGATGATCTCCCCAGTTAAGTATGTTGGTAGTATTACACTCCGGAAAAAGTCACATGTGAATTAAAGAGTATGATGCGATAGAGGTACCCGGAGTTGTTTATGGACCCATTTGACTTGGTTCTAATTTGGAGGACCAAATTTTTTAAGTGAGGGAGATTGTAAGACTCTATTTTAATTAAAGCACGAAATGAAAAATGCAAAAGGATTGAAATGGAATTCTCGAACATGTGCAAGGGTAAAATGGTCAAAAGACCAAAATTCGGTATTAATCGTGATAAGAAAATTTAATTAAAAATATGGGATTGAGAAATCTTGATCAATAACGAAGAAATAATTAAATTTCGGGTTAAATTGATCAAGATATGAATTTATTGGAGTTAACCAAAATTTTCACCTCGGGAAATAATCCCGAAAATAATCGAAAATTATACCAAAAATATGAAATAATATCGAGAAATTCATTTACGAAATAAATGAGTAAAATAATATTTTTTTAGATATTTTGGGATTTTAATAGTATTTTAATGATTAAAATAATATTAAACATAAATAATAAATAAATAAATAAGTAAAAAAAAAGGGAACTGAATCGCGAAATCGCGAAACAGAATAAAACAAGCAAAATGCCGATGTCGTCTGCCTCAATGATCGGACCACCGACAACCGGCCCAGGCAAGGTACCGAGGAAGCGAGCCGAGAGGTGGCTACCACCGGCACCAGCGGCCTGAAGGAGGCGGTGATCGGCGGTCGAAAGGAAACCGAGAGCAAAACTGAGAGAGGGAGAAAGAAAATCCGGTGGCCGACGCTGATCTAGGCCCGACCACTGACATTCGAAGGAAGCCCATGAGAATACCGACCGATCAACGGCTGAATCAGCCGGTGAGGCGATGGCTAGCACCGGAAACGGTGAGAAAGAGAGAAGTCACCGACAGTGGAAAGGAGAATGGCTGGACCGACCACTTTTCAGTGACCTTAGATGCAACCGACCCCAGATCCGAGCTGTGGACGACCCCGCAGAGCTTCTAGTGGCGAAAACCAACCTAGAATCGACCGGCAAGGCACCGAACCGGTCGAACTGGACTGAACCGTTGGATCGAACAAGTCTAAACCGGATTGAACCGGATCGAACCGATTCATCCAAAAAGAAAAGAAAAGAAAAAGAAAAAGGGGAAAAACAAAAAGAGAAAAAACTTGGAGAAAATTTCAGTGATGTAATCGAGCTACGGGTAAGTCGGTAAGCTGTTAAAATTGACCGATTTAAATTTTGGAATATTGGATTTGATAAAAAATCGACTGAAAGTTTACCCGAAAAAAATATTAAATTTTGTAGCTCGAGATAACCTCGATTTGCGTATTATCATGGAATCTTGAGTAAGTAACCCTTATTTACGACAATTTTGCATTGTTATACTTGTTAAATATATTACGGATTTAATTTTCGAATTAAATGAATTAAATTCTAAAAATTTAGATAAATTGTCGTACATAATTCATTGAGATATCTGAGAATTTAGAACGAGGTCCAATATATATTGGTGGGCCCAATGAGCCCAATAGGCCTCGGTAATGTGAATAGTAAGTGGAAAACGAGCTAAAGACCGATTAAGGCCCATTAAGGTATAATTAGGCCTAATATGGGTAAATGGGCCTAATGATTTAAATTAAGCCCAGAAAATATGTAATACAATTGATTTTATTGTATTTGACCTGATGTATATTATCCGCAGTTCCAGAGATTGGATTCGGAGCAAATCGAACTCCGTGACGAGACATCAGTTGAAAGGTCAGACTGTACAAAAAAATGAGGTAAGGGAATTGTGTGAGTAGCTAGAGGTAGCTACGCGTACTTTAAATAGCTTTTGTATACATTGAATATGTATGTATATATTTATATTGTACAAGGTCCTAAAAATGGTTTAAAGATTTTAAGGACTCGAAATAGGTAAAGACTATTTTACCCTTATTGAGGGAAGTTCACCTAAGGATGGTGAAAGCATGACATGCATGAAATGCATGATTTAAAGAATTTTTCGAATTAAGGAATTTTATTGGTTTTAATCAAAGCAAATCGATAGATTGGCCAGTAATTGCTTAAATTTCACAAGATAACACTACGTAGGTGTTACTTTTATTTAAATGAAATTTCTTTGGAAAAATGACCAACTATCAAGTTTAAATGGAAACATATAGTGCTGGTGCATAGCTCGCACAATATCTGAATTTGTGAGTGTGCATGAAATGTGCTAGAGCGGTTGCTCGCACTAATTTTTATTATTGTGAAATGCTTGAGAGGTGCTAGAGCCTAGCTCGCACCCTGTTTTGACTGTTTTGTCGGTTTTGACTGTTTTGACTGAATATGCATAAAAAGGTGCTGGAGCGATTACTCGCACTAGTTTTAATGATGATGGCTCTACCAAGAGGGGGGGTGAATCGGTTTTCTAACGTTAATAGCAAATTTTAATTTAATCCTATTTTAATTTGCAAATGAAAGTAAGCAATATAACAAAATTAAACAATTTAATGCAAGATAGGGAAGAGAGAAACAAACACAATCGTTTATAGAGGTTCAGCCAAACTCTTGCCTACGTCCTCTCTCCTTGACCTTCTTGTCAAGTGCTTTCTTACTCTCCTTCAACAGAAGTTTACAATGTTCCTTTTACAGGTTAAGGAATAACCTCTCTACCCTTTGTAATATGAAAATGTATTCACCCTCTTACAATTTATCTCACAGAGGAACAATCCTCTTCTCTCTCAAGATAAGGATGAATACAAAAATGAAGCTTTAATGTAGGTAGGACAAATACAGCTTTTGCACTTAAGCTTATACAATAAATCTCAATAAATGAGGAATGAAGACACAAGGAATGAAAGTGTTGAAAGCTTGAGAATGTAGAAAATATGCAGCAATAATGTCTCTGTTCTCTTTGTCTTCAATGCTTGGTTAAATACTGAAGGATTGGTAGTTGGAGCATTAAATACTGTTTTTCCCATTGAGATTTTGCAGAAACTAGCCGTTGGGTACCTCCAGTAGTGTGCCAGATCGATCTGCCTTTTTGGCCAGATCGATCTCTTAGTTATAAATCCTGCAAGATCAAAGCACAAAAACACAAGGAGATCGATCTCATAGGTTAGCAGATCGATCTGTTAATTTAAAAATGATAGGGGAGATCGATCTGTCGAATAGGCAGATCGATCTCATGATCTCTCTGTTTAAGGCAAGATCGATCTACAGATCGATCTGCCATGCAGTTTCGTAGTGGGGAGATCGATCTATCAATACCTCAGATCGATCTCCTTAGCTCTCTGACTTTGACGAGATCGATCTCTTCCTTACCAGATCGATCTCATAAGTTCTCTGTTTGAATGTGGATCGATCTTTCAGATCGATCTACAGTCTTATGCTTTTAAAGGAGATCGATCTCTTGCTAGACCAGATCGATCTCTCAACTCTAGCTTTAGCCAGATCGATCTCTTAACCCTTGCAGATCGATCTCACTCTTCCTTAATACCTTTGTAAAGGTTTAAGGCTTGGCAGATCGATCTCATTTCTTCATGAGATCGATCTCTCATCAAGTAAAAACCCAGGAGATCGATCTCTCATAAGCCAGATCGATCTCTCATCAACAGAACTCTAAGTTTTGGTACTTATAACCTCTAAACATGTCTTTATATCATTTTTATATTATTGAATTTACTTGTTTTGTCATTTCAAAATATATTAACTCAACAATCTCCCCCTTTTTGATATAACAAAACTTATTCAATCAACATGTTTAGTTATTTTGCAAAAGCTCCCCCTTTTTGTGAGCTCCCCCTTTCTTTTAGCTTTTAACTTTGTTACTATTTTAACTCCCCCTCATTTTAACCATTCTTTTAGAGATGTTTCTTAAAAACCTTCTTAAAACGTTTTATGCCTCTTGACCACAATCACATGTTTTCTTTTCTTCTCCCCCTTTTTGTCATATCAATAGCAAGAAAGAAAATTCATGTCATTTCAAAATGAACATTTTCATTGAAACTTAGTCAACAGACAAATGGCAGTTCATTTCAAGCAAATGCATATCAAAATAGCAACAAGTAGCAAAAAACAAAACATATAACTAAACTAAATCGAGCAACTAGATCCTAAGATGGAGGAGGAACGCGATCCATGAGATCCTCAACATGAGTGCGAGTGACTTGAAGCTCATCAAACATCGCCTCTTGAGCCTCATGAACCTCATCCACTCTTCGGTTCAAAGATGCAAAGCCTTCATCAATTTTTCTGTTGAGTTCACTTATCATCTTCATAAGGATCTCCATGTCAGCAGGTGAGGATGCAGGTGCAGTGGTCTGAGGAGTCGAGGATGATGGTCCCGTAGCCGGTGCAACAGGTGGGTCTATAGGCTCAGCGGAGGGGTCTTCCTCCATAGCTTCAGCAGGCTGCTATTCCCTCTTCTTCTTCCAGTCGCCCCGAAAATCTTTGTAGTATCCCATGTGATGAAGGGTCCCGATGTTGAGGACGCTCTTGGGAGAGGGCAGTTCACCTGTTTCGCAGCTGCTATCTATCTTGAGCCGTTGAAGAAAGTACTCCACTGGTTGAAGAAACACGATCGTTGTGGCTTGGCCTCGTACAATCTTTAACCAGTCTTGAAAGATAAAATGGACGAGGTTGAGTTTTTGACTGGTGGAATGAATATGGTGAATCCAAAACCTATCTAACCTCCCAACAGTCAAATGTCGGGTACCAAATGGACGAAGGTTCCACGAGATGATGAGGTGAAGTAGCCGGGGATGCATTGGGAGTTCACTTGCCTTATCCCCGGGAATGTCAAACTCCAAAGGAACTTCCTCATCTTCGTTCGTCAAACCTTCATCGCGTATGTCAAAGGCTTGGGCTAAAATTTCAGTGGTTACGACAATGGACCTTCCCATGACATACGTTGTGAAACCAAGAATTTGACAAGAGTCGATAGGATCATAATTGAGTTCGGCATTGGAAAAGAATGCACGAATGATATTTGGAGGGACGGGAGTATTTATTTTCAGAAAGGGCATCCAACCAAACTCCTCAAATTTAGACAAATATGGAAAATCAATTCGGTTGAGGAAAGAGAAATCGATTGTACGCCAATGTTTAATTGGCATGGTTGAAAAGTATTCTTCGTATCGCTTTCTCTTCGCAGGTGTTTTAAAACACCGGTTGAAGGTAGTGATGGAAGCGGAAGGAATGGGTTGGGAAGATGACCCGGTTGCTACATTGGTTCGGGGAGGTTTTTGTCCTATTGTCTTAAGCCTAGGCATGGTTCTAGACACGAGAATTATGCTAATACAGATTCACAAGCAAAAAAATCAATATAACAGTAACTAGATTTGCCCTAGAATGAAATTGAACACAAATCGTAGGAAATTTTTGAGAAAACAATGAGGAATGTTGGTTACTATACCAGGAAATGACACGGAGATGCAATGAAGGCCGTACCGAGCTCGATCTGAGGAGGAATCGAGAGAGGTGGTGCGAGGGAAGTTAGGGATTTTGAAGTTTAAGATTTTGAAATTTGGGGATTTCTGGCCAGTTTTTATAGTCCAGGGCACCGGAGATCGATCTGTCGAGACGACAGATCGATCTGTCATTTCCAGAAGCCAAGAGAGATCGATCTGTCGCATGAACAGATCGATCTGTTAGCAAACAGAGGCTTAAGGAGATCGATCTGTCACATGCACAGATCGATCTGCAGTTTAACAGAGGCTTAGAGAGATCGATTTGCCAAATGCATAGATCGATCTTCAAAATACAGAAGCTTGAAGAGATCGATCTGTCGTATGGACAGATCGATCTGCTCTTTAACAGAGACGTAAGAAGATCGATCTTATGGTTAGAAGATCGATCTTCTTAGCTTAACCTTAATGATTTAGGCTTGTTGTAAGTATGGAGATCGATCTATATTACAAGGAGATCGATCTCTCATCCTCGTTGCCAGAAAATCTTTGCAAAAACTCTTTTAAAATCAACTTGAAACCAAGATTTTTTGAAACATAAAGTCTTAAGGGATATTCATGAGTCCTAATTCACCTCTAATGATACAAAACCTATCTCTATCAAGAGGTTTGGTGAATATATCAGCTATTTGGTGTAAAGTGTCAATGTACTCTAAAATTATATCCCCTTTTTGTACATGGTCTCTAAGGAAATGATGTCTAATCTCTATGTGCTTGGTTCTAAAGTGTTGGATAGGATTTTTAGACAGATTAATGGCACTGGTATTATCACATTTAATAGATACTTGCTTCATGTCAATACCATAATCTTTCATTTGTTGTTTAATCCACAACACTTGAGCACTACAACTACCAGCTGCTATATATTCAGCTTCAGTTGTGGACTGAGCCACACTATTTTGTTTCTTAGAGAACCAAGAAATTAACCTATTTCCTAAGAATTGACAGGTACCTGAAGTACTTTTCCTATCTATTTTGCATCCTCCAAAATCAGCATCTGAAAATGCATGAAGGGCAAAGGTGGAGTCCTTGGGATACCAAAGTCCTAGTGAGGGAGTGTCTTTGAGGTATCTAAAGATCCTCTTAGTTGCTAATAGATGTGATTCCCTAGGAGAGGATTGAAATCTAGCACAAAGGCATACACTAAATAAAATATCTGGTCTACTTGCAGTTAAATAAAGCAATGAGCCAATCATCGACCTATAGAGTTTAGTGTCTACACACTTACCACTATCATCTTTATCAAGCTTGATGTTGGTGCCCATTGGAGTTGCTTGAGGTTTGCAATTGTCCGTTCCAAATCGCTTGAGCAATTCCTTAGTATACTTTGCTTGATTGATGAAGGTTCCATCTTTTGTTTGGTTCACTTGAAGTCCCAAGAAGAATGTGAGTTCTCCCATCATGCTCATCTCAAATTCTCCTTGCATGATCTTAGCAAACTCTTTGCATAAAGACTCATTAGTTGAACCAAAAATAATATCATCTACATAGACTTGTACAACTAGTAAATCCTTATTTTTATTTTTGATGAATAAGGTGGTATCCACTTTTCCTCTAGAAAATCCTTTTTCTATTAAAAATTTTGACAACCTTTCATACCAAGCTCTAGGAGCTTGTTTCAAGCCATAGAGTGCCTTAGATAATTTGAAAACATGTTCAGGAAATTCATGATTTTCAAATCCAGGAGGTTGCTCAACATAGACTTCTTCATTAATGAAACCATTTAGGAATGCACTCTTCACATCCATTTGATACAACTTGAAGTTTTTATAACATGCAAAGGCAAGTAACATTCTTATTGCCTCTAATCTAGCTACCGGTGCATATGTTTCATCATAGTCTATGCCTTCCTCTTGTCTATATCCTTGTGCAACTAGCCTAGCCTTATTCCTTATGATCACACTATTTTCATCCATCTTGTTCTTGAATATCCATTTAGTTCCAATTATAGAGTGATCACTAGGCCTAGGAACTAGTTTCCATACTTTGCTTCTCTCAAATTGATTTAATTCTTCTTGCATTGCTAGAAACCAATTATTGTCATCTAAGGCTTCATTGACATTCCTAGGCTCTATTTGAGATACAAAGGCTATATATTGGCACATATTCCTTAGAGATGATCTAGTTCTAACTCCAAGAGTTGGATCTCCTACTATTTCACAATCCTTTACATATCCTAACTCTCTTGGTGCTCTAGATTCTCTCTCTATTATCTCTATCTCATCTTCATCTTCTTTATTCAAGTCAAGTTTTTCTAATAAGTCATCTTCTAGGTTTGGGATATCCTCCAAGTTTTCGTCAAATATTCCAACATTCTCATCATTGGTTGAATCTTTAGATACATTATTTGATTCATCAAATATAACATGAATAGATTCTTCAACCATTAATGTTCTTTTGTTATAAATTCTATAAGCCTTTGAATTCAATGAGTATCCTAGGAATATTCCCTCATCACTCTTGGCATTAAATTTTCCTAAATTATCTTTCCCATTATTTAGAACAAAACATTTGCAGCCAAAAGGATGGAAGTAACTAATGTTAGGCTTTTTACCTTTGTAGAGCTCATAAGGAGTTTTCTTTAGCATGGGTCTAATCATAGCTCTATTAATTATATAACATGATGTGTTTATAGCTTCAGCCCAAAAATACTTTGGCAAGTTATTCTCACATAACATGGTTCTAGCCATTTCTTCCAATGTTCTATTTCTTCTCTCAACTACACCATTTTGTTGTGGTGTCCTAGGGGCTGAAAATTATGGCTAATTCCTTGATCATTGCAATACTCATCAAATCCTATATTTTCAAATTCTTTGCCATGATCACTTCTAATACTAGTTATTGTATATCCTTTCTCATTTTGAGTAATTTTTGTATAGGCTATGAATTTTTCTAAGGCTTCATTTTTTACTCTTAAGAAGAACACCCATGTGTACCTAGTGTAATCATCAACTATTACAAATCCATAGTGTTTCCCACCTAGGCTAGTTGTTCTAGTTGGTCCAAATAAATCTAAGTGAAGTAATTGGAGAGGCCTAGTGGTGGATACAATATTCTTAGGCTTAAATGTTGTCCTTTTATGTTTTCCTTTAACACAAGCTTCACATACTTCTTCATGATCAAAGGATATCTTGGGTAAACCTATAACTAGATCCTTTCTAGCTAACTTAGATAGCACACTCATGCTAGCATGACCTAGTCTTCTATGCCATAACCAAGATTCCTTTTTATTGTCTACCATTAAGCATATATTTTCATTTTTAAGTTCATTAAGATAGATAATATATATATTTCCTTGTCTATGACCTAGAAAAAGAACTTTGTTAGACTTAGGATCTACCACATTACATTTCATGCAATCAAAAATTACTTTGTAACCTTTGTCACAAAGTTGACTTATGCTTAGTAAGTTATGCTTTAGACCCCTAACAAGCAATACTTTTTCTAAAGAGAAGTAATCATTACCTATTGAGCTACTTCCTTCTACTCGGGTTGTCCCCAAAAGTGACCTCTCCACCAACCTTTGATTTAAAAGAGTTGAAGTGGCTTCTATCTCCCGTCATGTGCCTTGAGCATCCACTATCCAAGTACAATGCTTCCTTTGTTTTAGATGTGTGGCCATGCTCAATCACCTACAAGAAGATTTAAACTCAAGTCTTAGGTACCCAAATTTTCTTGGGTCCTTTGAGGTTAGTGAATGCAATTCTTGATCCCTTTGGGATCTATTTTGCTAATGCATTACAGTCCTTGGAGTGAATTACTTCTTTTGGAATCCATATCCTTTTTACTATTTTTTCTTTTAGAGTTCTCATTTTTATATTACAATTATGTGATGCATGTCCCTTTCTATTGCAATATGAACAAGTAATTGCAAGTTCATTCATGCTCTTCCTAGCAATAAAACTTTTAAGATGGGTCTCCCTACTCTTTGCATTATATCCTAAGCCATTTTTGTCAAAGAATGCCCTTTGGGTCTCTAGCATGCTATCTAACTTTTGTTGACCCATGTGGAACCTATTAAATGAATTATGTAGATTGCTATTTTTCTCTTTAAGGTCACAAATTTCTAGATTTGAAATCTCTAGTTTCTTTTCACATTCTAATATATCCAATTGCATTATCTCATTTTCTTTTCTCAATTTGGATATTATCTTTTTATATTTCATACTCATAGATTCATACTCTAATGCAAGATCATCAAATGCATCTTGCAATTCATCAAAAGAATATTCATTGAGGCTTGAAGTTACCTTTTCATCCTCAATAGCCATGAAGCACAAGTTGGCAATGTCCTCATTTGATTCATCATCGGAGCAGTCACTGTCACTCCATGTTGCCACCATTGCCTTCTTTTTATGGAACCTATCATTGGACCTTTTAAGAAGAGGGCAGTTAAATTTTATGTGTCCTGGTTTTTTACATTCATAACATACAATTGAGTCTTTTCTTCCTAGTTCTTCTTGATTTCTCTTATTGTTTCTCCTATTACTACCACTAGCTCTCATCCTCATGAACTTGTTAAATCTTTTGGCAAACATTGCCATCTCAAGGTCCTCTTCACTACCACTCTCATTTTTAATCTCCTATTGAGCAGTGGATTTTAGAGCGACTCCCACTTTTTGGGGTGGCTCTTCATTTCTTTTTAATTTCATCTCATAAGTGAGTAGAGACCCTATTAATTCATCTAAAGACAATGTGTGAGGATCCTTAGATTCCTCAATTGCAGTCACTTTAGCTTCCCATGATTTAGGTAAGCTATTTAAAATTTTCTTTACCATTTCAATATTAGAATATATTTTTCCTAAAGACTTTAATCCATTAATTACATCTGTGAATCTAGTGAACATATCACTAATTGATTCTTCTTCCTTCATCCTAAAAAGCTCATAGTCATGTGTGTGCATACCTACCTTTGTCTCATTCACTTGGGTTGTACCCTCATGAGTTATTGCCAATTTGTCCCATATTTGTTTGGCATTATCACACCCGGAGACTCTATTATATTCATTAGGACCTAAGGCACAAAATAATGTGTGCATAGCTTTAGCATTTAGTTGAGCACATTTAATATCATTTGAATCCCATTCATCTTCTTCCTTAGGAATATCTCTTCCCTCTATTCTCTTTGTAGGGATTTGAGGTCCTTTAATTATAATTCTCCATACTTCATAATCATTTGCTTGAATGAATAACATCATCCTAGTCTTCCAATATGCATAATGCTCTCCATTAAACATTGGAGGTCTAACCGTAGAGTGCCCCTCTCCTACCAAACTAGTAGCTACACTGTTATGAGCCATTTGATCGTTTCTAACTCTTAGGAAGTTGTTCCTATGTGATTAAAGAGTCCTACCTCTGATACCAATTGATGGCTCTACCGAGAGGGGGGGTGAATCGGTTTTCTAACGTTAATAGCAAATTTTAATTTAATCCTATTTTAATTTGCAAATGAAAGTAAGCAATATAACAAAATTAAACAATTTAATGCAAGATAGGGAAGAGAGAAACAAACAAAATCGTTTATAGAGGTTCGGCCACACTCTTGCCTACGTCTCCTTGACCTTTTTGTCAAGTGCTTTATTACTCTCCTTCAACAGAAGTTTACAATGTTCCTTTTACAGGTTAAGGAATAACCTCTCTACCCTTTGTAATATGAAAATGTATTCACCCTCTTACAATTTATCTCACAGAGGAACAATCCTCTTCTCTCTCAAGATAAGGATGAATACAAAAATGAAGCTTTAATGTAGGTAGGACAAATACAGCTTTTGCACTTAAGCTTATACAATAAATCTCAATAAATGAGGAATGAAGACACAAGGAATGAAAGTGTTGAAAGCTTGAGAATGTAGAAAATATGCAGCAATAATGTCTCTGTTCTCTTTGTCTTCAATGCTTAGTTAAATACTGAAGGATTGGTAGTTGGAGCATTAAATGTTATTTTTCCCGTTGAGATTTTGGAGAAACTAGCCGTTGGGTACCTCCAGTAGTGTGCCAGATCGATCTGCCTTCTTGGCCAGATCGATCTCTTAGTTATAAATCTTGCAAGATCAAAGCACAAAAACACAAGGAGATCGATCTCATAGGTTAGCAGATCGATCTGTTAATTTGAAAATGATAGCGGAGATCGATATGTCGAATAGGCAGATCGATCTCATGATCACTCTGTTTAAGGCAAGATCGATCTACAAATCGATCTGCCATGCAGTTTTGTAGTGGGGAGATCGATCTCTCAATACCTCAGATCGATCTCCTTAGCTCTCTAACTTTGACGAGATTGATCTCTTCCTTACCAGATCGATCTCATAAGTTCTCTGTTTGAGTGTGGATCGATCTTTCAGATCGATCTACAGTCTTATGCTTTTAAAGGAGATCGATCTCTTCCTAGACCAGATCGATCTCTCAACTCTAGCTTTAGCCAGATCGATCTCTTAACCCTTACAGATCGATCTCACTCTTCCTTAATACCTTTGTAAAGGTTCAAGGCTTGGCAGATCGATCTCATTTCTTCATGAGATCGATCTCTCATCAAGTAAAAACCCAGGAGATCGATCTCTCATAAGCCAGATCGATCTCTCATCAACAGAACTCTAAGTTCTGGTACTTATAACCTCTAAACATGTCTTTATATCATTTTTATATTATTGAATTTACTTGTTTTGTCATTTCAAAATATATTAACTCAACAAATGATTTGACATGCATGAGAGGTGCTGGAGCCTAGCTCGCATCCTATTTTGATATGAAATTGCATAAAATCGAGCTAGAGCTTCGCTCGCACGAGATTTAATGAATTTATGCATAAAGCCGTACTGGAGCGTTGCTCGTACGAAGTTTTAATTTACTTGAGCATTCATTCGTGCTGGAGCATTCCTCGCACATGATTTTATATGGATTTATAACTCATTTTAAAGTCGTACTGGAGTTTTTCTTGTATGAGCTTTTCACTGAGTTTTTATACATATCTGTACTAGAGCATTGCTCGTACGTGAATTTTACTTGAAATTATAATTATTTTAAGTTGTATTGGAGTGCTACTCGTACGTAGATTTTATTGATTTTTATGACACCGTGCTAGAGCTTTGCTCACAGGAGGTTTTCAGATATCATGAATATGCATGGAGCCGAGCTAGAGCTTCGCTTGCACAGGGATTTATATGACATGCATATAACCGTGTCGGAGCTTCTTGTAGACTGTGTGTCACAGTGAGATGATAGGCTCACACGTGTATATTGAGACAGAGATGATATGGGTGGATAAGACCTATTGCAGGCACCCCTGACTAAGCTTGGGTTCACGGAGTACGTTGTACCGTGTATGTCACGCGGAGTACGCTGTACCGTGGGGATTGTTGGAGTGGAGTGGCATTAGCCACAAGACAGCAAACCTTGCCCTCGCAATCCTGGAGTTATGCTATTCTGGCTGGTAGGACAAGCCACCTCCTGTTTCAGGTGTGATACCCTGCACACTAGGTACTGTGTTGCCAAGGATCACAAGGTTACGGCCATAGTCCTATGTTGTTACTAATAGTCACCTACTTGTCTCACATGATATAACTATTGGTCGATAGACCAAGGTAGACCCGAGGGAGGGGTTAGGCCCCCGATTTTATGATTTTTATGATATGTGACCCTGACAGAAAGGTGGTTTTATAACTGAAATTTTATAATGAATTTTAATGAATTGTTTTATGAGATGATTGACCCGAAGGGTTAGTTTATACAACAATTTTAATGAACTGATTTGAATGCAGTAGCATGATGAGTTTTCCATGCTTCAATGATAAATTCATGAAAGGATTTGTCTCTCATGATTTGATTTACATGGCATGAACTAATTTATGATCCTGATTTAATTCATGCTAAGTATGATTTAATGATGTCAGATAGAATGCCTTTGATGCATGAATTATATGATTTATATATGAATGAAAAGTTTTATAAACTAAGTCATGATGAAATACATGATTTTGTGCTTAAGATTTTAAATGAAAAGAAATGGATTTTAAGGGTATGACATTATGAGCATGTAGATAGTGGAGCTATCTACTTACTTGCATAATTGCCTTACTGAACGTGTGGTTTGCTCACCCCCTTATTTTCCCATCTTTTCAGAGCACTTGCAATAGTTATTGAGCTGCTGAGGACTTGCATTCTTGGTATCCGCTGCTTCCCATCGAGAGACAGGTATACACTTGTATGGTTTTGTATCTAACTATGTAATGCACGGTACTGTAAATGGATATGATGTCGGGGATGTAAGGTTATGTAAATATCATTGTGTATGTATTTAGTTAAAGTCAAAAGATAGTAAACTCTGATATGTGAATGTGATTATGGAAATGGAATGGCAAATAGGTGAGAGGTGACTAACACCGAATCATAGCCCAACTGTTTTATAGGATGGTCACGATGAGAGAAAGGTAAGAATTAAATAATAAATGAAAAAGTGAAAAAAATTTACTCTGATTTTTAGGTAATTTGGGTTGTGACACCAGACTTCACTTCAGTTCAGTAGGCTCCCTCATGACGACCCACATGCTCACCTCGGGCAATTTTTGGACCTGTGCAACACCTTCAAGCACAATGAATTATCTGATGATGCACTTAAGCTTAGATTATTCCCCTTCTCGCTTAGGGATAGGGTGCGACACTGGTTAACCTCCTTGCCTCCAGGATCCATTTCTACATAGGACGAGTTAGCCCATCAATTTTTGGCTAAGTTTTTCCCTCCCTCTAAAATGGCCAGACTCCGTAGTGACATATCTTCCTTTACCCAATTTGATTCGAAAACTCTTTACAAATCATGGGAACGATATAAGGAGCTTCTTAGGAAATGCCCTCATCATGACCTACCTTTATGGCTTCAAGTCCAGACCTTCTACAATGGACTTACAAGCTAAAATAGGACCATCATTGACGCTGCTGCGGTGGAGCTCTAATGTGCAAAATAGAGGAGGAAGCTTACGAGTTGTTAGACAAGATGGCTGCTAACAACTATCTATTGTCCTCGAAGAGGCAATTGCCTAAGAAGTCGACGGGTATCTATGAGCTCGACACGCTGTCTACCTTGACCTCTCAAATCACTAACCTTACGAAGAAGGTAGAGTCGCTCAATACCCAGCATAATCCTTCCACCAGTCTTAACCTTGTTTATTCTGTACAAAGTCCTTTTCTTTCTTGAATCTGTGTGGTGGTACACACTTTGTAGATAGGTGTCCACTTAACTTAGAATCGGTTTAGTACGTTGCCCCCTCTCAGAAGCAACAGAACAACCCCTTTTCAAACACCTACAATCCAGGGTGGAGGAACCATCCTAACTTTTCCTGGAGCCAAAATCAAGGGCAATCTTCTAACTCCATATCTGTAGGACCCCTTGGTTTTCAACCTCCATCGGTTCATGTACCATCACATCAGCAATTTTCACACCATCCACCATATCATCCATATCCACACCATCCACCTAATCATCCCTATCCATCTCAGTTTCATCCACCACTACCACCACAACCTATGCAGCCACAACATTTACATGCACCAGCAACTGAGAAGAAGCCTACACTAGAGGAGATGTTCTCAACGATCCGGTAAAATCAAGCTAACCCAATCAAGAATTTAGAAGTTCAGGTTGGACAAATAGCCAATGCTCTTAGCTAATGTCCATAAGGGACCCTTCCTAGTAATACTGAAGCTAATCCTGTTAGGCAAAGGGAGGGTAAGGAACATGTGAAAGCCATCACCCTTAGGAGTGGCAGAGAGCTAGTCGATCCACCAGTTAAGTCCAGACCTGACAAGCCCATAGTTGAAAAACCTATAGGTTCTAATGAAGCAGCTCAGAAAGAGCAGGAACATCAAGATCGGGCAGCAAAGGAAACAAACCTAGCACTTCTTCATCTGAACCTTCTTCTACTTCACAACCTTCATCATCCTCTAATGCTACACATGTTACCACTATATCCCTTCAAGTTAGACCACCAGTGCCTTTTCCTCAAAGGTTTCAAAACCAAAAGCTTGACCAACAATTTGCCAAATTTCTTGAGATTTTTAAGAAACTTCACATCAACATTCCTTTCGCAAATGCTTTAGAGAAAATGCCAAGTTATGTGAAGTTCGTGAATGATATCCTCTCTAGGAAAAGAAGATTGGAAGATTATGAGACGGTGGCCTTAACTGAGGAATGTAGTGCAATTATTCAAAGTAAATTACCCCTTAAGCTCAAAGATCCCGGGAGTTTTACCATACCATACCATGCACAATTGGAAATCTATTCTTTGGTAGAGCACTGTGTGATTTAGAAGCTAGTATAAATTTGATGCTTTTGTTGATTTATCAGAAGCTAGGAGTAAGGGATACCAAGCCCACCACAGTGACCCTTCAGCTAGCTGATCTATCCATTAAATATCCAAAGGGGGTCATTGAAGATGTTTTAGTAAAGGTGGATAAATTTATTTTCCTTGCGAATTTTATCGTGTTGGACATGGAGGAAGACAGGGAAGTCCCCATTATACTAGGCAGACCTTTCCTAGCGACTGGTAGAACTTTAATTGATGTACAAAAGGGGGAGTTAACAATGAGAGTTTGGGATCAGGAAGTGAAGTTTAATGTTTTCAAACCATTGAAGCTCCCTAATGATTCTCAAGAGTGTTTTAAGATGGAGATTAAGGAGGATATAAGGCTTGAGCATAGGAAATATGAAAAAATGAGGGAAGTAGATAGAGCTCAGGAGGATTTGACTGTCAACATTCTGCCACCACTTTGGCTGACCTTCCTACTCTTCGCCCTGCTACTGAGTGTTGTTTTCTTTAGCTGCATTTGAAGTGGCTGTATTTTTCTTTTCACTTTGTATATAGTTTTTTTTTCTTTTTTGTTGTTTCTTTCTTTGTTTATTTTACAGATTTCTTTTCTAGTAGTATGTTTTCAATCAAGCTTCAGTTGTTCGTCATCATCATCAGAAAGGGGAGTACTATGTTATTGAGCTTAAATGTTTATATTATCTTCACATTGAGGACATTGTGCACTTTAAGTTTGGGGGTGGGGATATCGCTTGAGCATTTTTAAGAATTTGGGCAAAATTGAAAAATAATTTCAAAAATCTAATATTACACTATTGATTTTAGGATGATTTAGTACCTAGCATGTAGTTTTTCCGTATTCCTATGACATGACCCCATGATTTAGTCTGACTTTGATTGACAAGCATGATTATAGGAAAGGCATGAAGTTGAGTTCTTGAATTTATCTTAATTCTGATTGTGATATCCTCATTTTATGCACATGTCATGTCATGAATCTGTATATTTATATAGAGAAAGCTTATGTGGACATAAGATTGCATTTGTTCAATTGATTTTGTGCATCATATTCTAGAATTTGTTTGATCTTGTCTCGAGGCGAAATATTAGATCACACCTAATTAGGGAGATGATTTAGGCCATATTTGGATCGTTTGAGCCTTTCAAGCCATCCTTGTACATATTTTACCCCTAGTCACCCATCTGAGCCAAATAAGCTTTTCTCTGTAAATACACTTGCAAAAATTTTCCTTAGCTTAAACACTCTTTTCCTATCCCTTACCCTAAAAGCATGAAAAGTCATCGGGATATATTGTGAGCTATGTACATATGGGTATTAGGAGATAGTGAAAGTTTGAAAAAAAAAAAGAAGAAAGAAGAAAAATACAAAAAAATAGAATAAAATGTAAAGTGAAATAAATAAGTTTGGAGAAAAATAATTTGAGCTCTTACATTAAAGATCCAAGAAGCATTGTGTAAAACCCGATTTTTTCGTAAGAGCAAAAGGAATGAATAGAAATTTACTAGTGCATTTAAAAATGCAAAAGGATTGAAATGACATTCCCGAACACGTGCAAGGGCAAAACGGTCAAAAGATCGAAAGCCGGTATAAATTCGAGAAGAAAATTTAATTAAAAATAGGGATTTGAGAAATCTTGATCAATAACGAAGAAATAATTAAATTTCGGATTAAATTGATCAAGATATGAAATTATTGGAATAAACAGAATTTTCGTATCGAAAAATAATCGAAAATTATACCGAAAAGACGAAATAATACTGATAAATTCATTTAGTGATTAAATGAATAAAATATAAATTTTTTTAGACATTTTGAGATTTTAATATTATTGTAATGATTAAAATAATATTAAAAATAAAATAAATAAATAAAAATAAAATAAAATTGAAAAAAAAAAACACAGAAAATCATGAAACGCGATTTTTTGAAGGGGAAGAAACGAAGGCAAATCGAGGAGCCCTTTCCCCCTCACCGAACGGAGCAGCCGACAGCGGACACACCAGGCAAGGGAGGAGAGGCGACCGAACCAACAGCGACCCGAAGGAGCCAACGAACGGCGGCAAACGACAGCGAAATGGTGGAAAGAGAAGCCGAGAGGGAGGAAGGAGTTTCCCGGTGACCGGTGCCGATTCGGGCCCGGCCACCACCAACCGAAGATAACCTACACCAATGCCGGCTGATAAGCGGCTGAATCAGCCAGTGGGGCGGCAGCTAACGCCTGAAAACAGCAAGAAACAGAAATGGGTACCGACGCCGAGGGAGAAAGGCCGAATTGGCCACTTTTCGACGACCTTGGGCTAAACCAACCCCAGATCCGAGATGCGGACAACCCAACGGAGTCACTGGCGGTGGAAACCGGTGGAGAACCGACCGGCAAGCCATTGAACCGGCCGAACCAGAGTGAACCGACGGTCTAAACCGGGTTGAACCGAATCGGACCGAACCGATTCAGCGAAAAAGAAAAAGAGGAAAAATTGGGAAAAATTCCAGCGATGCAATCGAGTTTCGGATAAGTCGGTAAGCAATCGAATTGACTGATTTAATTTTTGAAATATTTAATTTGATAAATAATCGACTGAAAGTTTACTCGAAAATATATTTAATTATGTAACTCGACAATTGGCATCAACCGAGAGCTTGAGATAGCCTCGATTTGTGTACGATCATGGAATAACGGGTAAGTAACCCTTATTTACGACAATTTTAAATCGTTATGCGTGATTGATATTTAACGCATAAATGAATTAAATTCTGGAAAATTTGATAAATTGTCATAAATACTAAATTGAGATATCCGAGAATTTAGAACGAGGCTAAATAAATACTAATGGACCCAATGAGCCCAATAGGCCTCGATAAAGTGTGGTAAACGGGCTTAAGGCCGATTAAGGCCCATTAAGGTGCAATTGGGCCCAATATGGGTAAACGAGCCCAATGATTTAAATTAAGCCCAGAAAATATGAAATACAATTAAATTGTATTGTATTTGACCTGATGAATGTGTGTCCGCAGTTCCGAAGATTTGATTTGGATTTGGAGCAAATCGGACTGCATGACGAGTCATCAGAGGAAAGGTCAAGCTGTACAGAAAATAAGGTAAGGGAATTATGTGAGTAGCTAGAGATAGCTACGCGTATTTTAATAGCTTTTCTGTACACTGAATATGTATGTATACCCTGATTATGTATAATGATCCTAAAAGTGGTTTAAATGATTTTAAGGATCGAAATAGGTGAAAAGACTATTTTACCCCTATTGAGGGAAGTTCACCTAAGGATGGTGAAAGCATGACATGCATGAAATGCATGATTTATGAATTTTCTGATTTAAAGGATTTTCGTGGTTTTAAGCAAAGCAAAACGGTAGTTTGGCCAATAATTGCATAAGTTTCCCAAAATAACACTACGTAAGTGTTATTGGTATTTCAATGAAATTTCCTTGGAAAATAGGCCAACTATCAAGTTTATATAGAAACAGATAGTGTCGACATGTAGTTCGCACTATATCTGCGTTTGTAATTGTGTATAAATGTGCTTGAGCGGTTGCTCACACCGATTTGTGTGACATCATATGCATAAAATGTGCTAGAGCGATTGCTCGCACTGATTTTATGATTTGATATGTATGAGAGCTGCTGGAGCCTAGCTCGCACTCTGTTTTGACATGTTTTGACTTGTTTTGACGTGGTATGCATGAAATGGTGCTGGAGCGATTGCTCACACTAGTTCTTATAATTGACGTGCATGAGAGGTGCTTGAGCCTAGCTCGCATCCATTTTTGATATAATAATTGCATAAAAGCCGTGCTGGAGTGTAACTCGCACGAGATTTGATTTAATTATGCATAAAGCCGTGCTGGAGTGTAACTCGCATGAGATTTGATTTACTTGAGCATTTATGTGTGCTGAAGCATTGCTTGCACAAAGTTTTATATGGTTTTATAATTCATTTGAATGTTGTACTGTAGTTTTTCTCGTACAAGGTTTTCACTGAGTTTTTTTTATACATATCCATACTAGAGCATTGCTCGTACGTGGATTTTACTTAAAATTATAATCAGTTTAAGTCGTACTGGAGCGCTACTTGTACGCAGATTTTACTGATTTTTATGAAATCGTGATAGAGCTTCGCTCGCACGAGGTTTTCTGATATCATGAATATGCATGGAGCCGTGCTAGAGCTTTGCTCGCACAGGGATTTATATTACATGCATATAGCTGTGTTGGAGCCTCCTGTAGACTGTGTGTCATAGTGAGATGATATGCTCACACGTGCATTCTGAGACAGAGATGATATGGGTGGATAAGACCTATTGCAGGCACCCCTGATTGAGCTTAGGTTCACGGAGTACGTTGTACCGTGTATGTCACGCAGAGTACGCTGTACCGTGGGGATTGTTGGAGTGGAGTGGCATTAGCCACGAGGCAGCGAGCCTTGCCCTCGCAATCATGGTGTTATGCTATTCTGGTGGGTAGGATTACCCACCTCCCATTTCAGGTGTGATACCCCGTACACTAGGTACCGTGTTGCCAGGGATCACTAGGATATGGCCATAGTCCTCGATGTTACTGATATATTCAGCTGATTGCCACACATGATATAACTATTGGTCGATAGACCAGGGTAGACCCGAGGGAGGGGTCAGGCCCCCGATTTTATGATTTTATGATATGTGACCCTGAAAGAAGGGTGGTTTTATAGCTGAGTTATATAACGAATTTTAATGAATTGATTTAAATGCAGTAGCATGATGATGTTTTCCATGCTTTTATTCAAATTCATGATTTGTCTTACATGACATGAAAGAATGCATGATCTTGTTTTAATTCATGCTAAGTATGATTTAATGATGTCACATAAAATGCTATGAATGCATGAATTACATGATTTATATATGCACAAATAGTTTTGGATAAACTATGGCATTGAATATGCATGACTTTGTGAGTGAAATTTTAAATGAAAAGAAATGGATTTAAGGGCATGGCATTATGAGCATGTAGATAGTTGAGCTATCTACTTACTTGCATAATTGCCTACTGAGCGTGTGGTTTGCTCACCCCCCTTATTTTCCCATCTTTTCAGAGCACTCGAAATAGTCATTGAGCAGCTGAGGACTTGTATGCTTGGTATCCGCTGCTTCCCATCGAGAGACAGGTATACACATTTGTATGGATTTGTATGTAAATATGTAATGCACAGTACTGTAAACGGACATTGATGTCGGGGATGTAGAGTTATAAATACCATTGAGTATGTATTTATTTAAAGTCAAAAGGATAGTAAACTCTGATATATGATTATGAAAATGGAATGGTAAATAGTGTGAGGTGACTAACACCGAATCATAGCCCAACTGTTTTTAGGATGGTCACGACGAGAAAAATATAAGAATTAAATAATAAATGAAAAAGCGAAAAATTTACTCTAATTTTAGGTAATTTGGGTCGTGATATGTTTAATGGTATCAGAGCTTGGTTGGCCTGATATGAGTCGGTGTTAGTGGTTAAGAAAGTTTACATCCCCATGTACTGTGCATTGTTTTGATACAATTGTGTATATCGAGATGAAAGTGCAGCTAAGAATTTGGTTTTGAATGCAAGAATATACTTATTAACTGATAGCCGCTATGGTTGAGAGGCGAGTACACAAGCTCAAGGCCGTTGAGGTAGGCCCGAGAGTTGTACTGAGTCACCATATGAGACTCGAGATGAGATTGACGTGGAGGCAGATGTTGAGCATGCCCCACAGAGTTCGACAGAGAGATCGGACAGAGTTCGACAAAGAGATCGGACAGTATTGAGACACACTCGCGAGGTTGGAGCGGAGTATGGAGAATATTTTACAAACTAATTACTCAGAGTATGCATGGTTTTTGAGGGCGAGTTGGAGCATTAATTGAAGTCCGCTCGACCCATCTTAAGAGTTAGACATCCAGATTGGATATGAGAACATAATTCTAGATGTATTCCAGTGACAGAATATCTCGGACACTACTTAAAGGAAATTATAGATAATATTCTTTACTCTAGCCCAGAGGAACATGTTGATTAACGAGTATGAAACTCAGTTTATATTCCTGGGCAGATATGACTCGGACACGATGAACAGTGAGAGTTGAGATGTTTAAAAATTCATGGAAGGGCTCAGATTGTCAATTAGAGTCCAATTAGCCCGTTAGATATCACTACCTATGCTGAGGTAGTGCGCAGACCACAGTTGTGTGAATAAGATCATGAGTTGCACGCCTTTGAGATTGAGAAAGGTAGTGAGGGCCGAAATAGCGACAAAAGAGAATAGAGAATGACAAAGATGTCCATACGGGAAAAAGGTAGTTTGGTAAGAGATTAGAGTTGATGAGTCATAGGGTAAGTTGATTGATAAACCCCAATGTATCTAACTGCATCACTTATGAGGGGTATTGTGATTTGAGGACCCCGACCTACTATGAAGCAGTGTAACAGTGTGAACAGTGTAAGATATGTGGTAGTTACCACGAAAATAAAATGTTGGACGAGGGCGAGTATCTGCCTTGGACCAGGACACTACTGATGTTTCATTTGATGTGGTGGAAGATACCACACTGGTTGTGAATAATGAAGTAATTATTTTAATTTATCCTGGTGCCACGCATTTATTCATATCGCCTTCAGTTGCATATAAGCTAGGGAAAGATGTGATGCCTATACCCATAGACAAGAGGATGATAGTTAGCTGATTTTCACTAACTGAATATGGGTATAGGGATTGTAAGTTGAAAATAAGGGTGAAAATATTACTGAAAAGTGTATTGTAAGTTTGACAAGTAAGGAAAGAGTTTGTCATAAGTGATATATGAAAGGAGATAAGCTTCGAGATATGATAGATCCTGCATACGAGATATAATTGAATAAGAGGTGTATGCAAGGTAAGAATATCTTGACATGTAAAGTAATTGTGGTCAAGTTTGAGGGTTAATAAAGGTATTTCAAAATATTTCCCCGCCTGAAGATTTGACAGCGTCTAGAAGCGCGCACATAACCTATAAATTGAAATCGACAGTCGTAATATATATACATTTAAAATTTGGGTGCCTTTACTGATACGATAAAGAAATATAGAATTCGATTAATCATGAATGTATAAAAATTAAAATTTTATAAAAGCCGTTAATATAAGAAAAAATGAAATAACGTGGGTTAGTATCTTGAACGGAAGAGATTTCAAAAAGACGTTATACGTTTATGCGTACATAGGTCAAGGATATGGGAAATTGAAATATTTAGTGGAACTCAACTACAATGAGGTATTTAAACCTTACCTGGACCGATTGGTTGTCATCTTTAGCGATGACATTTTGATGTATTCGAAGTCCAGGTAAGAGCATGAGTAGCAACAGGAAATTATCTTACAGACAAGTGTTGAAAGTTTCTGGAAATTGGCTACTCAGTTGACATTTATCGTTCGGAAAAAGATTGCATGCCAGTGGGATGATAAGTATGAAAATGGCTTCAGTGAGTTTTGGTATATTGAAGTAATGAACTGACCACCGTAATTATTCTCACCATGACTAACAGCTCAAGAGGTATCAGTGTATATGGATACCTCAAAATAATGATTGGGCTGTGTATTGATGTACAATGGGAAGATAGTCGTTTATGGATCCAGATATTTCAAGGACCATCAGAGAAACTATCCGACCCATGATTTAGAGTTGGAAGCTGTAGCATTTACATTGAAAGTATGGCTCCGCCACTTAAATGGTAAGAAATTTTGGATATGCACTGATCGTAAAAGCCCTGAGTATCTGTTTTTACAGAAAGAGTAGAATATGAGATAACCAAGAGGGTTAGAGCTTCTAAGGATTTTGATTGTGAACATTTTACCACCCAGGAAAGGCTAATGTAATGGCTGATGCCTTGAACAGAAAGAGTCTTAGGATGTATCACATATGATGGTCAAGGAGCGTGAGTTGCTAGAGCAATGTGAAACTCAGTAGTGATGTGATCCCTTCTGATGATGACGGTGATTTTGTGACAGCTAGCCTGAGGTTAGAACCGGATTTGTTTGACCGAATTTACCAGGCTTAGCATGATTATCTGCATGGTGTCGATAGTGTGGGTCAGATTCAAAAGGGTATAGTGACAGAGTTCACAGTGAGTGATGATGACTTACAGAGGTTCAGAGACAGTATAAGTGCTCCCCAATATCACAATTGATGAGATAGTGTTATTGTCAGAAGCTCACTCTTCGGGATATACAGTGCATCCAAGAAATAATAAATATATCGGAATCCTTGAAAAGGGTATTGGTGGTCAGATATGAAAAGAGACATTGTAGAGTTGTAGCAAAGTGTCTTGTATGTCAGTAGAATAAGGTAGAGTTCTAGAAGTCTGCAGGATTTTTGCAGTCTCTACCTATAGTGACACGAAAATGGGAACAAGTTACCATGAATATTGTGATGGGTTATAGAGGACCCGAATAAATCACGAGTCTATCTGGGTGATAGTCGATAGATTGATTTAGTTACCCACCTTCTGGTTATGAAAATCCCCAGATACTCTGAGTGTGTAGGCGAATTTTTATGTATGGAAAATTGTGGAATAATATGTAGCATTCCAAGGAGCATGATATCAGGTAGGGATTCCCGTTCACTTCCCACTTCTGGGAATGTTTTTCAGGAAGCTATGGGAACCCGATTGTGTGTTAGCACAGCTTCCATCCTCAGACAGATGGTCAGTCAGAGAGGACTGTACAGGTTCTGGTGGATGTGATGAGAGCGTGTGCCATTGATTTTATAAGCTCCTGGGATGATCATTTATTACTAATCAAATTCGCCAATAATGACAGTTGTCACTCGAGTATCAGGATGAGATTTTATGAGGCATAGTATGGCCGTAGGGATTGCTCCCGACTTGGATAAAAAGTGGGTGACAGATAGAGAGTTGTTCCTAAAATTGTAAGACAAACCTCTGAGGATGTTCAGTTGATTTGTGAGACATTAAGAACACCTCAGAGTAGACAGAAAAGCTATGCTGACAAGAGACAGAAACCATTGGAATTCACCGAGGGTGAATCAGTATTGTTGATAGTTACTTGTCCTAAGAGCATAAGGACGTAACGAGATTCATATATAGATAGTGGACAAGTGGGAGATAAGACCTGTAGGTTAGCGTTACCACTTAAATAAACAGGCATCCACAATGTGTCCTATCTTATGATGCTTCGAAAATATTATCCGGACCCGATATATGTGATTGGATATGAGCTCCAATAGTTTAGCTCAATGAAAGTGTAATGTATGTTGGAAAAATTGATTCGAATATTAGATGAAAGGAGAAAGTGTTGAGGTTTAAGATGATCTCCCTAGTTAAGTATGATGGTAGTATTACACTCCGGAGAAAGTCACTTGAGGATGACATTATATGATATGATAAATGTACCCAGAGTAGTTTATGGACCCATTTGACTTGGTTCTAATTTGGAGGACCAAATTTCTTAAGTGGGGGAGATTGTTGTAAGACCCCGTATATGTATAATTGGATCAAATAATATAAATGGACTTGTAATGTAAAGTATGATTGATGTAAGTCCATGGATTCAATGTATGTATGTGTAATATGAATTGTAACGTACATACAAGTTTCATTGAGTATGAATATGAAGAAATGAGTTCTGGCAAGTGATGGATGTGATTGAAACTCAAAATGAGTAGTGTGGTAAAATGGAATGGAGTTAAGCTTCCATTCGGTTCTATGTAGCATACCTTGGGACATACAATGAATGCACACAAGTTTCAATGTGCATAAGGTATGAATGGATGCCATTTTCAAGTTATAAAGGTGGATGGATGAGAAAATGGCCATGGCAATAGATTAAGGATGTGTTGGTATGAGTTGCAGCAAAGAAACTGCAGGAAATCTGGAAAACATGAGGCCCAGATCGATCTCATAGGATGAGAGATCGATCTGGAAGAGCCAGAATGCTCTTACTTGGGCGAAAGAATAGAGCAGATCGATCTCCAATGGAGCCAGATCGATCTCCCAAGCATTCTGTAGTGAAAAGATCGATCCCCAAGCACCAGATCGATCTCCTTAGCTCTCTGTTTGGGAGCAGATCGATCTCATGCTTCGACAGATCGATCTCATGCCTAGATAGATCGATCTCATGCTTCGACAGATCGATCTCAGGCTTAAAAATGCCATGAAAAAGAGGGATTTTAAGGGACCAGATCGATCTCTTCTTGGACCAGATCGATCTCCTCAAGCTAATTCTATATAAGGAGGGCTGAAAATCAAGAAAATCTCGGGAAAAACACTTATCTTCCAATTCTAACCCAAAAACCTAACTTTTCCTCTCTAAAATCAGCCATTTCCAGCAAGAATTGAAGAGAGACCATTAGAGGCAAAGTTGTTCCTATCAAAGAGAAGAACAACATAGTGTGAAGGCAATTGCCCATTGGTGATATTGAAGGGGTTAAGGGTATTTCCATTTGGAGCAAGAAGAAAAATCATATTTGGTAAGATTCTAACACTCCAATCCAAATACATTGTCTATTTAATCGATTTTGGAGTTGTTTGGCATGACTATTGATGGATAAATTATCTAGGGATGTGGTGGAATTGGTATAACCTAGAATGGGTATGATGTGAAAATTTATGGGTTGAATGAGTTTATGATTTATGGGCATGCTAAAGTTGTTAGTGAGATGATGCTTATGATTTTAGATGGTTAAATGAGATTACATTGTGAGTTTGGAGGAATTGTGAAAATGGGTATGTATATGCTTGATAAATGCCATAGTGAGGGAATTCATGGAATATGAACACTATGAGCTTAATATCGATTTAATATCGATTTTGAATAAGTTAATAGGCCTAAGAAGATCCATAGACTCGAGTTATGGATAAAGTAATGAAACGAGGCCTCACAAGCATTAATAGAAAACTATAGGTCGAATTGACTATAGTGAGCGCACGATGTCATATTATATGGATCGAATATAATGCGGGATACGATTTTGTGCAGTCCCGAAGAGTTCGTTGAAGACGAATCGAACAGTACGAGTAAGCAGCTTAAGGAAGTGGAATCACGCATCGCGATTCCAGGTAAGGGAATTTTGTGAGTATATAGAGGTAGCTGCTCGTACTTTGAACTTGTGGGTGAATATTGGGTGTTGTATGAAATGCATGGTTGCTTAAATAAATGATTGATGGTATTCGTGAATGATGATGAGTATATGCGTGGTTTTGGATTTGAAGTGGATTTTATGAAATGGGATAGTAAGGCTAATAATTGCATAAATCTAATGTTTTGATGTTTTTTCAAAACGAATTACTTGGTTTTAAGCAAGCTTGTAGATGGGTCGGCTAGTATTGTATTGTT
Organism: Firmiana major; assembly: GCA_033439115.1. Lineage (NCBI taxonomy): Eukaryota > Viridiplantae > Streptophyta > Magnoliopsida > Malvales > Malvaceae > Firmiana > Firmiana major. Next base: position 39,429,210 of record CM065895.1, read on the forward strand.
GTTGTGGAAAAGCAATTGTGAGTGCTAAAACCCGATCGCCGGGATTGTTTAATTGTATACGAGCCGCCTATCATATTTGTATGACATAAATCGCGCTAGAGCTTCGCTCGCGCTGGATTTCTATGTTTTCATTTGTATGAAACGTGCTGGAGCCTAGCTCGCACCTTGATTTGGAAACTATGATGATGTTTATAAACCGTACTGGAGCTTCTGCTCGTACGTGGATTTTGAGTGGTTGTCTTTTGAGTATAACCGTACTAGAGCTATGCTCATACGCGTCTCTTTATGAGAAGATGCATGAGTCGTGCTAGAGCTTTGCTCGCATAAGTTTGCACATTGGGATATGTATAAGGTTGTGAAAGTTAGCAAGATCCTTAAGCCTTACATCCTTAAGTCGACATCCTTAAGCCCAAAGAGGCGGGGAGGCTCTGTTAGGAGGGAGGTTCTGTTCGGTGGGGAGGCTCTCTTACGGTGGGATCCTTAAGCCAACATCCTTAAGCCCAAAGAGGCGGGGAGGCTCTGTTAGGCGGGGAGGCTCTCCTACATGGTTATAGTAAGATCCTTAAGCCTTACATCCTTAAGCCTAAAGAGGCGGGAGGCTCTGTTAGGCGGGGAGGCTCTGTTCGGTGGGGAGGCCCTCTTACGGAAGGATCCTTAAGCCCTACATCCTTAAGCTAACATCCTTAAGCCAGAGGAGGCAGGGAGGCTCTGTTAAGCGGGGAGACTCTATTCGGCAGGGAGGCTCTCCTTCACGGATATGGAAAACTCTTGGTATGGGGTAGGTAAGACCTAGGAATGGCACCCCCAATCCCGATATGAGTCTGCGGAGTACGCTGTACCGTGTATATCACATGGAGTACGATGTACCGCATGATGGTTATGTGGTGAGAAAGTCTGGCGAGGGATAATACATCTTCGTGCCAGCGTGATACCCCGCACACCTGGATGCGTGTGGTCTGGGATGATTTATGGTGTAGTTGGTCCACATAGTCACTTTTGATATAGTGACCTAGTTTTTATACATATGTGTGGATTGTGAATTGATTTGGTGGTATTTATGTGTTGAGAAAGAGGTTTATGATGTTGGTTTAAAAAGGAGGCTTCTTAATGAATTGCCCTTTTTATGAATTTAAATGAGATTGAGCATGAGATGATTTATACATGATGTTTCTACCATGTTTTATATGCCAATGCACATGATTTTGATACATGATATATATGTATATTCACATGGCATAGTTTTATTCCTCATGCTCCTACTATAAATTATTTATGCATAACACTATCAGCATGTAGATAGAGTAGTTATCTACCATGCTTGCATTATTGCCTTACTGAGCGTGTGGTTGCTCATCCCACTCTATTTTCCCCCCTACAGAGCGTGCATAGTAGCCCAGTAAGGACTGAGGCGTGGTATTTTGGACTCCGCTGCATCTCCATTGCTAAGAGGTATATACACAGTGATTCTTTTTGTATCTAAACAATGTAAAAGCACAATATTCGTTGAATTGTAATTACGGGGGATGTAGATGTCAGTAAAACATGTATTCGTATAACTACACGATTAAATGCAAATGTATGACATCGTTTTAATTAATTGAGAATGAATGAGAGGTGGTGTTTATTATTGACTCACAGCCCAACAGTGTGTGGTGGGTTTAGTTCACGACCGGGTAAGGTCACAGTAAAACGCGAAAAATTTTCAGTGATTTTTGGTTAAAGAGAATGGAATTGGGTCGTGACAATTGTAAGACTCGATTTTTTCGTAAGGGCAAAAGGAATGAATAGAAATTTACTAGTGCATTTAAAAATGAAAAAGGATTGAAATGACATTCCCGAACACGTGTAAGGAAAAAACGATCAAAAGATCGAAAACCGGTATAAATTCGAGAAGAAAATTTAATTAAAAATAGGGATTTGAGAAATCTTGATCAATAACGAAGAAATAATTAAATTTTGGATTAAATTGATCAATATATGAAATTATTGAAATAAACCGAAATTTTCGTATCGAAAAATAATCCCGAAATAATCGAAAATTATACCGAAAAGACGAAATAATACCGATAAATTCATTTAGTGATTAAATGAATAAAAAATAAATTTTTTTAGATATTTTGAGATTTTAATATTATTTTAATGATTAAAATAATATTAAAAATAAATAAATAAATCAATAAAATAAAATAAAATTGAAAAAAAAACACAGAAAATCGCGAAAGGCGATTTTCTGAAGGGGGAGAAACGAAGGCAAACCGAGGAGCCCTTTCCCCCTCACCGGATGAAGCAGCTGGCAGCGGACGCACCAGGCGAGGGAGGAGAGGCGGCCGAACCACCAGCGACCCGAAGGAGCCGACGAACGGCGGTGAAATGGAAGAAAGAGAAGCCAAGAGGGAGGAAGGAGTTTCCAGGTGACCGGTGCCAATTTGGGCCTGGCCACCACCAACCGAAGATAGCGCACGCCAAGGCCGGCCGATAAGCGGTTGAATCGACCGGTGGGGTGGCGGCTAATGACAAAAAACGGCAAGAAACAGAAATGGGTACCGACACCGAGGGAGAAGGGCCGGACCGGCCAATTTCCGGCGACCTTGGGCGAAACCAACCCCAGATCCGAGATGCGGACGACCCAGCAGACTCACTAGCGGCAAAAACCGGTGGAGAACCGACCGGCAAGCCAGTAAATCGGTCGAACCGGAGTGAACCGATGGTCTGAACCGGGTTGAACTGAATCGGACCGAACCGGTTCAGCCAAAAAGAAAAGGAAAAAAGGAAGAAAAAGGGAAAAAAAAAGAGAAAAAATTGGGAAAAATTCTAGTGGAGCAATCGAGCTTCGGGTAAGTCGGTAAGCAGTCGAATTGACCGATTTAATTTTTAAAATAGTTAATGTGATAAATAATCGACTGAAAGTTTACTCGAAAATATATTTAATTGTGTAACTCGACAATTGGCATTAACCGAGAGCTCGAGACAGCCTCGATTTGTGTACGATCATGGAATAACAGGTAAGTAACCCTTATTTACGACAATTTTGCATCGTTATGCATGATTGATATTTAACGCATAAATTACGGATTTAATTTCCGCATAAATGAATTAAATTCTAGAAAATTTGATAAATTGTCGTAAATACTAAATTGAGATATCCGAGAATTTAGAACGAGGCTAAATAAATACTGATGAACCCAATGAGCCCAATAGACCTCGATAAAGTGTGGTAAACGGGCTTAAGGCCGATTAAGGCCCATTAAGGTGCAATTGGGCCCAATATGGGTAAACCGGGCCCAATGATTTAAATTAAGCCCAGAAAATATGAAATACAATTAAATTGTATTGTATTTAACCTGATGAATGTGTATCCGTAGTTCTGGAGATTTGATTTGGATTTGGAGCAAATCGGACTGTCTGACGAGTCATCAGAGGAAAGGTCAGGCTGTACAAAAAATAAGGTAAGGGAATTATGTGAGTAGCTAGAGATAGCTATGAGTATTTTAATAGCTTTTCTGTACACTGAATATGTATGTATACCCTGATTATGTATAATGATCCTAAAAGTGGTTTAAATGATTTTAAGGATCAAAATAGGTGAAAAGACTATTTTACCCCTATTGAGGGAAGTTCACCTAAGGATAGTGAAAGCATGACATGCATGAAATGCATGATTTATGAATTTTCTGATTTAAGGGATTTTCGTGGTTTTAAGCAAAGCAAAACGGTAGTTTGGCCAATAATTGCATAGGTTTCCCAAAATAACACTACGTAAGTGTTATTGGTATTTAAATGAAATTTCCTTGGAAAATAGGCTAACTATCAAGTTTATATGGAAACAGATAGTGCCGACATGTAGTTCGCACTATATCTGCGTTTGTGATTGTGCATAAATGTGCTTGAGCGATTGCTCGCACCGATTTGTGTGACATCATATGCATAAAATGTACTAGAGCGATTGCTCGTACTGATTTTATGATTTGATATGCATGAGAGCTGCTGGAGCCTAGCTCGCACTCTGTTTTGACATGTTTTGACTTATTTTGACGTGGTATGCATGAAATGGTGCTGGAGCGATTGCTCACACAAGTTTTTATGATTGACATGCATGAGAGGTGCTGGAGCCTAGCTCGCATCCATTTTTGATATAATAATTGCATAAAAGCCGTGCTGGAGTGCAACTCGCACGAGATTTGATTTAATTATGCATAAAGCCGTGCTGGAGTGTAACTCGCACGAGATTTGATTTACTTGAGCATTTATGTGTGCTGGAGCATTGCTTTGCACAAAGTTTTATATGGTCTTATAATTCATTTGAATGTCGTGATGGAGTTTTTCTCGTACGATGTTTTCACTGAGTTTTATTATACAATCCGTACTAGAGCATTGCTCATACATGGATTTTACTTGAAATTATAACTAGTTTAAGTCGTACTGGAGCGCTACTCGTACGCAGGTTTTATTGATTTTTATGAAACCGTGATAGAGCTTCGCTCGCACGAGGTTTTCTGATATCATGAATATGCATGGAGCCGTGCTAGAGCTTCGCTCACACAGGAATTTATATTACATGCATATAGCCATGTTGGAGCCTTCTGTAGACTGTGTGTCACAGTGAGATGATATGCTCACACGTGCATTCTGAGACAGAGATGATATGGGTGGATAAGACCTATTACAGGCACCCCTGATTGAGCTTGGGTTCACGAAGTACGTTGTACCGTGTACGTCACGTGGAGTATGTTGTACCTTGGGGATTGTTGGAGTGGAGTGGCATTAGCCACGAGGCAGCAAGCCTTGCCCTCGCAATCCTAGTGTTATGCTGTTCTGGCGGGTAGGATGACCCACCTCCCGTTTCAGGTGTGATACCCCGCACACTAGGTACCATGTTGCCAGGGATCACTAGGATATGGCCATAGTCCTCGATGTTTCTGATATAATCAGCTGATTATCTCACATGATATAACTATTGGTCGATAGACCAGGGTAGACCCGAGGGAGGGGTCAGGCCCCCGATTTTATAATTTTATGATATGTGACCCTGAAAGAAGGGTGGTTTTATAACCGAGTTTTATAATGAATTTTAATGAATTGATTTAAATGCAGTAACATGATGATGTTTTCCATGCTTTTATTCAAATTCATGATTTGTCTTACATGACATGAAAGAATGCATGATCTTGTTTTAATTCATGCTAAGTATGATTTAATGATGTCACATAAAATGCTATGAATGCATGAATTACATGATTTATATATGCACAAATAGTTTTGGATAAACTATGGCATTGAATATGCATGACTTTGTGAGTGAAATTTTAAATGAAAAGAAATGGATTTAAGGGCATGGCATTATGAGCATGTAGATAGTGGAGCTATCTACTTACTTGCATAGTTGCCTTACTGAGCGTGTGGTTTGCTCACCCCCCTCATTTTCCCATCTTTTCAGAGCACTCGAAATAGTCATTGAGATGCTGAGGACTTGCATTCTTGGTATCCGCTGCTTCCCATCGAGAGACAGGTATACACATTTGTATGGATTTGTATCTAAATATGTAATGCACAGTACTGTAAACGGACATTGATCTCGGGGATGTAGAGTTATAAATACCATTGAGTATGTATTTATTTAAAGTCAAAAGGATAGTAAACTCTGATAAATGATTATGAAAATAGAATGGTAAATAGTGTGAGGTGACTAACATCGAATCATAGCCCAACTGTTTGTAGGATGGTCACGACGAGAAAAATATAAGAATTAAATAATAAATGAAAAAGCAAAAAATTTACTCTGATTTTAGGTAATTTGGGTCGTGACATAATGCATGTGAAGGGGTAATTAAACCTAAATCGACTTTATCATACCTTAACCCCAGCCTTACATTACAAGCTTAATGAAGTCCTATTGATCTTTGATTAAGTGTGACTACATTAGTGGAGAGAGAAGTGAAAAGGAAACTTATGTGAATGATCACATGTCATTAACTTTGCATTCACTATGTTTGCATAATTTGATCAGGGTAATGTACTGTGAAATGGCTTTGACATTTTCACACACACACAAGGAGTCCAATTTGGGTTAAGACTTATGATTGGATGATTCTGAATGTTGGACTTGTAATTGTGAGTCTTTGAGATCATAGTTGGTAGTTTATCTTTGAGGATGATATTGGGGAAATTATTATGTTGGGTACTTGTCAATCCTACATTTGTTTTATTTTACTTGAGGACAAGCAAAAACTCAAGTTTGAGGGTGTGATAATTCTATATTTAATAGAATTATTTGTGTTTAATTTCTTAATTAATTATTTAAATCTCCATATTTTTTTATTAATTATCCTCTCAATTTAATTAAAATTCTCTTGTGTGTAGGTAAAATAAATTCGGAAGAAACTCAGTCGTTTCAGTCAAAAAATGGGCTGAAAATGGGCTAAAGGAGACTGGACCACTTCCAATTTGCAGACTGAGTCACTAGTCAACTGGACAAGTGGGATGCCGGGTGTTAGTATTTTATTCTCTCCAAAACGATAAGATTGACGGACACCATGCCAACCTTATGAAAGACACACGTCGTGCCACATCGCACAACCAAGTGGACAAACAGACGGATGATGTGAAAATATCTACTCTGCAGCAAATAAAATAAAGACAAGTGGCCAAACAATGCCAACTCATCTAGGATGGAAAATTACCATTGTACCCCTAAGTGTATATAAATAGAACATTATGGCAATTGAAAAAAAAAAGAAAAGAAAAGTAGTGTAGAATTTAGGAGTAGTGTAGTTTACGGTAAGGTAGTTAGGGTAGAATAGTTTTAGGGTAACTTTAAGATCTATTTCCTTGTTTTTAAGTTTTCCCCGAGTATTTTTTTTAGCCACCATCTTTATTTTACTATTCATTCCATCTTTATTTTATGAAAAGTCTCTTCATTTTCTACTCTTTGATAATTTCATTTATGGCAATCAATTTCATTTCCTTCTTCTCGATTTTGTTAAAGTTCATCTACTTTATTTTTTAGCTTTAATGTACAGCTTATATTTCCTATAGTTGCTAGCTCTCGGTTTGTTCATTCTTAAGATTCACTGTCTTTGTTCTTCATTGCTCATTTGGTTAAATCATTTTCCTTCATCATTGTCCCTCTTGATTCTGGTGCTTTGATGTGGTCTTGATGCCTAGCATTATTTCCACATCAACGGCAATGTGGAATCACGGCAGTAGGAGCAAGAATTGAAGCAACACGAGGATGCTACTTATCCATGTTAAAGTGCTTATGGGTTTCTCTTGTTTATTTTTCATCTTCATCCTTTAATTCAAATCATACTTTTTCATAATGTTGCATCGTCATTTATTCTGCATTATAGTTGTTTATTTCATGCATGATATTAAATCATCTCCTTTCGGCATTTAGAGTAGTTGTGAATTTTCGCATTTAGCTTCTAATTTTTTTTTTTACTTGTTTTTCCATTATTTAGATCGTTATTATTAATTGCTCTTGGTTGTTTTCACTTTGCTTCTTGGCTGGTGTGCTAAATGTTGATCGGTGTTAAGCTTTAACATAATTGGGATTGTAACGTGGCTTTGGACAAAGACTAGCTTTGCACCTCTGTTCTGCTCTGTTTTGAACCATTATTACTGTTTATTATCATCTTCTGTTTATGTATCTTGAATTCTGCTGGTATGGTTTGCAAGAGTTTCAGGTTGAACATGTTTTGTTGCAACCACCAGAACCTAGCTGGGCAGAGTCGGCCAGCTGCTGCATGAGCAAATTGTAGTAGCAGTCGGGTAAATTGAGTGGATAATTAGAGGAAAACAACACCTGGGCAGGAGTTTGATGGCAGTCTACGTTAGAAGTTTTATTTTTTTGCTCTGTATAAACGTACTCTAGCTGGGTAGGCCGAGGTCGTGTGGTGGTACAGGCTGGGAGTTGTGTAAGCCGAGACATGAAGCAGACAACATGAATCTGGAAATGAAACCTGGAGACAGCACAATTCACACCTGGAAATGAAGCCTGGAAGATAAATGTGTACAGTGCACAAGTCGGGACCGCAACAGCCAGCTAGAAATTGTAGTTAAGGCCATGTATGGCCATAATGTTTATTATTGCAATTGGTTTAAGCATGTTGGGATTTAATTTTTTTTTTTCATTTACATTTTTTTGTTAAGTTAGGTGACACGCCCTAAGGGTATTATCGCAAGTGCACGGGCCGTACAAGTAATAATGGGATTTGAGTCCCAAAATTATCGTCCCACAGAGAAGTTGACTAGCCTAATTAAGTACCGGTTAATCTTACCCTAAGTATATTCTAGCAAATTATGAGATTAAGGTGGGTGATCTACTAATCTAGAATTGAAAATACCGAAAGCAATAAAATAATAAAACTATAAAATAAAGAAAATCAAACCAAGCAAAATTACTTACAGTGCTCAACGCAAATAAAATAAAAAACCAACAAAAGAAATTAAAACAGTTAAAACTAATTAACGCAATTAAAATAAAATGCAATTATGAAAATAACAAGATAAGATAAATTAAACTAATTTAACAAACCTAAAATGCAATTAAACTGCTTAATCAAAATGCAATTTAAACTAACCTAAGATTTAATGAAATAAATTTACCCTTAATCTAATTCTAAATGAACACTTAATTAACTATCATCCTAATTAAAACTAAGTTTTATACTACCATGCAAGAATACTAAAATGCAATTTAATTAAAGACTCTAAACTAAGCTTAACAAATTAAATTGAAATTAAACTAAACTAACAATGCATGAAAATGAATTAATTGCTAGAGTTGAATGCCAAACAAGGCCTTAAACAATTTAAATCAACAAAGAACTCCCTCTATTCACTATTCACGTGTCATTTTTCTTTTCCATTCCAGGTGTTTGGTTCGGTTTGTCTTCTAGTCCAGGCGTGCTGCTGTTTGTCCTTTGGTTCGCTGCACTCTGCTTGTTCTTGGGTCTGCTATGTCCTGCAGAGTGGTTCTACTTCTGTTGTTTCAGCCTACTGCTGCCCTGGTGTATCTCAGTTCCAGATGCTCACGGGTTGCCCTCGGTTTTGCTTTGTCCTGGACTCTGCAGCTGTTCTGTGCTACTGCTTAAGCCTGCTCAGCTCTACTCTACACATCCTCAGTCTCTGCCCAGCTACTGCGTATAGGTTGCACGTCTCTACTTGCTTTTGCTGCCCAGACGTGTCTAGCTTCCATTCTCGGCTCTGTATTACCACACCTTCATGCCAGCTCCTGCTTTAAGCTGAAACCTGCTGTGTCCATCAACTTCTTGCAGTCGAGAGTAATCGAGAGCATGAAAGCACCGAGTTCTTGCTATCAGCTTCTTCAATCACCGAGAGAAGCTCTTAAAACAGAGTAGAACAGAGGCAAAAATTGCTCCCTGTCCACTGCTGCATCATGCCGGATTTGCTCAGTCCAATCTTACACATCCTCGGCTCTATTCCATGCACCTATTTGCTGGTTCAAGTTTGCATTACGGTTCTGTGCCAACTCACACATCCGATCATCCCAGTAGCATGAACAAGGAAAATAGAAAGGAGAAAGATGCCAACCCGAGACTAACAACTAGGAAATAAAGCTATGTAAAAAAATTAAAACTTGAGGAATAAAAGAGCTTGAAATACACCATACCGAGAAGAGCAAATGAAAATGATGCATTGTTTGCTATCAATAGAAAATATCCAAGTAGATGAAGAGCATAAACATAGAATGAAATGTAAGCTAATGGAAAACAGGAAAATAAATCTTCAAAATGTAATCTAAAAACTAAACTTCTCTAAACTACATTAGATTATACTACTCCTACTCCTAAAACTAAATTACATCTACTTCTACTCCTAAAAAATTACATGCTCTTTCAATTGTCATCCTTTCCTATTTATAAACACACTAGGGGTAAAATGGTAATTTCCACATCCTTGATGAGTTGGCATTTTTTTGGCTACTTGTCTTCACACCATTAGCTCCTTGAAAAGATATTTTCATATCATCGGTCTTCTTGTCCAATTGGATGTGCTAGGTGGCATGACTCGTGTTGTCTGTGTGGCTCAATCTCGATTTTAGCCCAATTCCGATCCATTTTCTACTGAAATATTCAAAATTCATCCGGATTTAATTTATCTGTAAACATGAGAATTTTAATTAAATAAAAGGGATAATTAACAAAATAAATTGGAGATTTAAATAATTAATTAGGAAATTAAGCACAAATAATTCTAAAAATATAGAATTATCACACCCCCAAACTTGAGCTTTTGCTTGTCCTCAAGCAAAACAAAATAATTGTAGAAATGACATGTACAAAACACAATAATTTCCCTAATATCAACCTCAAAGAAAAAATACAGACTATGAAATCAAAGACTCACAATTACAAGTCGAGCACTTAGAATTATTCAATCATAAGTCTTAACCTAAATTGGACTCATCGTGAGTGTGTGAAAAATGTCTAAGTCACTTCAGAGTACATTATCCAGATCAGATTATGCAACACAGTGAATGCAAAGTCAATGACATGTGATCATTCCCATAAGTTTGCTTTTCACTTCTCTCTCCACTAATGTAGTCACACTTAAATAAAGATCATTAGGACTTCATTAGGCTTGTAATGTAAGGTTGGGGCTAAGGTATGATAAAGTCAATTTAGGTTTAATTACCCCTTAACATGCATTACTTCTAGGATCTATAATATAAGAGCTCTATCATTTCCCGCAAACTTATTTCTTTTGCAAAACTTTTTTTTTTTGAATTTTTTTTCTTTCTTCTTTTCTTTTTCTTTTTCTTTCTTTTTCATCATTTTTTTTATACATACTCTTTCACTATCACTTAATACCCATATAGCTCACAATATATCCCAATAACTTTTCATGCTTTTGGGGTAAGGGATAGGAACAAAGTATTTAAGCTAAGGAAAATAACACAGTTATATTTACAGAGAAAAGCTTATTTGGCCCAGATGGATGACTAGGGGTAGAATATGTACAAGGAAGGCTCGAAAGGCTCAAACGATCCAAAGATGGCCTAAATCATCTCCCTAATCAAGTGTGATCTAATATTTCACCTCAAGATTAGATCAAAAAATTCTAGAATATGATGTACAAAATCAACTGAACAAATGCAATCCTATGTACACATAAGCTTTCTCTAAATAAATATACTGATTCATGACATGACATGTGCATAAGATGAGGCAATCGCAATCAGAATCAAGACAAATTCAAGAACTCAACTTCATGCTTTTCCTATAATCATGCTTCTCATTCAATCAAAGTCAGACTAAATCATGGGGTCATATCATCGGAATATGGGAAAACTACATGCTAAGCACTCAATCATCCCAAAATCAAGTAATTTAAGCTCATGTTATCGAAAAAATTTTGAAAATTCTTTCTCAGATTTTCGAAAAAATTTTGAAAATTTTTCCAATTTTTCACAAAATAGCTCAAGTGATATCCCCTCCCCCAAACTTAAAGTGCACAGTGTCCTTAGTGTGCAGATAATATAAGAATTTAAGCTCGAGAATAGAGTACTCCCCTTTCTGATGATGATGAATAACTGAAGCTTTGATTGAAAGGGTAAAACTAGAAAAGAAACCTGCAACAAAAACAAAGAAAGACACAACAGAAAAGAAAAGGAAAAACAAACTATATACAAAGTGAAAATAAAAACACAGCCACTTCAAATGCAGGTGAAGAAAATAACACGGGTCGTACAAGTAATAATGAGATTTGAGTCTCGAAATTATCGTCCCACAGAGAAGTTGACTAGCCTAATTAAGTACCAGTTAATCTTACCCTAAGTATATTCTAGCAAATTATGAGATTAAGGTGGGTGATCTACTAATCTAGAATTGAAAATACCGAAAGCAATAAAATAATAAAATTATAAAATAAAGAAAATAAAACTGAGCAAAATTACTTACAGTGCTCAACGCAATTAAAATCAAAAACCTACAAAAGAAATTAAAACAGTTAAAACTAATTAAGGCAATTAAAATAAAATGTAATTATGAAAATAACAAAGCAAGATAAATTAAACTAAATTTAACAAACCTAAAATGCAATTAAACTACTTAATCAAAATGCAATTTAAACTAACCTAAGATTTAATGAAATATATTTACCCCTAATCTAATTCTAAATGAACACTTAATTAACTACCATCCTAATTAAAACTAAGTTTTATACTACTATGCAAGAATACTAACATGCAATTTAATTAAAGACTCTAAACTAAGCTTAACAAATTAAATTGAAATTAAAATAAAATTAAACTAAACTAACAATGCGTGAAAATGAATTAATTGCTAGAGTTGAATGCCAAACAAGGCCTTAAACAATTTAAATCAACAAAGAACTCCCTCCATTCACTGTTCACGTGTCATTTTTCTTTTTCATTCCAGGTGTTTGGTTTGGTTTATCCTCTGGTCCAGGCGTGCTGCTGTTTGTCCTCTGGTCCGCTGCACTCTGCTTGCTCTCGGGTCTGCTGTGTCCTGCTGAGTGGTTCTACTTCTGCTATTTCAGCCTGCTGCTGCCCTGGTGTATCTCGATTCCAGATGGTCATGGGTTGCCCTCGGTTTTGATTTGTCCTGGACTCTGCAGCTGTTCTGTGCTACTGCTTAAGCCTGCTTAGCTCTACTCTACACATCCTCGGTCTCTGCCCTGCTACTGCGTATAGGTTGCACGTCTCTACCTGCTTTTGCTGCCCAGACGTGTCTAGCTTCCATTCTCGGCTCTGTATTACCACACCTTCACGCCAGCTCCTGCTTTAAGCTGAAACCTTCCGTGTCCATCAACTTCTTGCAGTCGAGAGTAACCGAGAGCATGAAAGCACCGAGTTCTTACTATCAGCTTCTTCAATCACCGAGAGAAGCTCTTAAAACAGAGCAGAACAAAGGCAAAAATTGCTCCCTGTCCACTGCTGCATCATGTCGAATTTACTCAGTCTAAGCTTACACATCCTCGGCTCCATTCCCTGCACCCATCTGCTGGTTCAAGTTTGCATTATGGTTCTGTGCCAGCTCACACATCTGATCATCCCAGTAGCATGAACAAGGAAAATAGAAAGGAGAAAGATGCCAACTCGAGACTAACAACTAGGAAATAAAGCTATGTAAAAAAATTAAAACTTGAAGAATAAAAGAGCTTGAAATACACCAAACCGAGAAGAACAAATGAAAATGATGCATTGTTTGCTATCAATAGAAAATATCCAAGTAGATGAAGAGCATAAACATAGAATGAAATGGAAGCTAACAGAAAACAGGAAAATAAATCTTCAAAATGTAATCTAAAAACTAAACTACTCTAAACTACATTAGATTATACTAGTCCTACTCCTAAAACTAAATTACATCTACTTTTACTCCTAAAAAATTACATGCTCTTTCAATATTCATCCTTTCCTATTTATAAACACACTAGGGGTAAAATGGTAATTTCCACATCCTTGTTGAGTTGGCATTTTTTTGGCCACTTGTCTTCACACCATTGGCTCTTTGAAAAGATATTTCCATGTCATCGGTCTTCTTGTCTAATTGGATGTGCTAGGTGGCATGACTCGTGTCGACCGCGTGGCTCAATCTCGATTTTAGCCCAATTTCGGTCCATTTTCTATCGAAATATTCAAAATTCATCCGAATTTAATTTATCTGCAAACATGAGAATTTTAATTAAATAAAGGGGATAATTAACAATAAATTGGGGATTTAAATAATTAATTAGGAAACTAAGCACAAATAATTCTAAAAATATAGAATTATCATTAGGAAAAATATATTTTCATTGTTTGTTAAATTAGTGACTAGTGTTAATTTATTTTTCATGTATTATTTACTTATTTAGACAAGTTAGTAATTAGTTAGAGTTATAATTAATTTAGGGTCATTTTTATAGGTAATTTGTTTCTTATTTAGATTTAAGAATTTCTTTAGATTAATAAGAGTTTTATTTTATTAGACTTTATCTTAGCTTAATTTGTACTTTTTTTGTTAAATTAATTAGATTAATTTCGTGCATATTTTATTCTAGGATTGTTTTATTTTAGTTTAATTAACTTGTTTCTTTATTTTCATATTTGCACTCTAGTTTAATTGCATTAATTAATTTTAACTGTTTCAATTATCTTTTGTAGGTTATTTCTTTTAACTGCGTGGATCTCTGTAAGTAATTTTAACTTTGTTTTATTTTCTTTAGTTTATAGTTTTTATTATTTTCAGTACTTTTTAATTTTCGACTTGTAGATCACCCATTAAAAATTCTTAATTTACTAGGATATACCTAAGATTAACCGGTACTTAATTAGGCAATTCAACTTCTCTGTGGGACGATAATCTGAGACTCAAATCCCATTATTACTTGTACGACTCATGCACTTGCGGATAAAACATCTAGGTCACTTAGAGTGGGTGTAGTTTATATTAAGTTTTTGGCGCCGTTGCCGGGGAAGTCTTTGATAATTTCATTTATGGCAATCAATTTCATTTCCTTCTTCTCGGTTTTGTTAAATTCATCTCCTTTATTTTTCAATTTTAATGTACAGCTCATATTTTCGATAGTTGGTAGCTCTCGGTTTGTTCATTCTTAAGATTCACTATCTTTGTTCTTCATTGCTCATTTGGTTAAATCATTTTCCTTCATCACTGTCCCTTTTGATTCTAGTGCTTTGATGTGGTCTTGATGCCTAGCATTATTTCCACATCAATGGCAATGTGGAATCACGACAGTAGGAGCAGGAATTGAAGCAACCCGAGGATGCTAGTTATCCATGTTAATGTGCTTATGAGTTTCTCTTGTTTATTTTTCATCTTCATCCTTTAATTCAAATCATACTTTTTCGTAATGTTGCACTGTCATTTATTCTGCATTATAGCTGTTTATTTGATGCATGATATTAAATCTTCTCCTTTCGGCATTTAGAGTAGTTCTGAATTTTTGCATTCAGATTCTAATTTTTTTTTACTTGTTTTGCCATTATTCAGATCGTTTTTGGCTGTTTCCACTTTGCTTGTTGGCTGGTGTGCTAAATGTTGATCGGTACTAAGCTTTAACAGAATCGAGATTGTAATGTGGCTTTGGACAAAGACTAGCTTTGCACCTCTGTTTTACTCTGTTTTGAACCATTATTACTGTTTATTATCATTTTCTATTTATGTATCTTGAATTTTGCTGGTATGGTTTGCAAGAGTTTCGGGTTGAATGTGCTTTGTTCTAACCACCAGAACCTAGTTGGGCAAAGTCGGCCAGTTGCTGCATGAGCAAATTGTAGTAGCGGTCGGGTAAATTGAGTGGATAGTTGGAGGAAAACAACACCTAGGCAGGAGTTTGATGGCAGTCTACGTTAGAAGTTTTATTTTGTTACTGTGCAGAAACATACTCTAGCTGGGCAGACCGAGGTCGTGTGGTGGTACAGGCTGGGAGCTATGTAAGCCGAGACATGAAGCAGACAGCATGAATCTGGAAATGAAACCTGGAGACATCACAATTCACACATGGAAATGAAGCCTGGAAAAGAAACGTGTACAGTGCACAAGTCGGGACCGCAGCAGCAAGCTGGAAATTGTAGTTAAGGCCATGTTTGGCCATAGTGTTTATTATTGCAATTGGTTTAAGCATGTTGGGATTTAATTTCTTTTATGTCATTTACATTTTTTTTTTTTTTTAAGTTATGAAAAATAGATTTTCATTGGTTGCTAAATTAGTGACTAGTTTTAATTTATTTTTCATGCATTATTCACTTATTTAGACAAGTTAGTAATTAGTTAGAGTTATAATTAATTTAGGGTCATTTTTATAGGTAATTAGTTTCTTAGTTAGATTTAAGAATTAATTTAGATTAATAGAAGTTTTATTTTATTAGACGTTAGGTTAGCTTAATTTGCAATTTTTTTTGGTTAAATTAATTAGATTAATTTCATGCATCTTTTATTCTAGTATTGTTTTATTTTAGTTTAATTAATCTGTTTCTTTATTTTCATATTTGCACTCTAGTTTAATTGCATTAATTAATTTTTATTGTTTCAATTATCTTTGTAGGTTATTGCTTTTAATTGTATGGATCTCTGTAAGTAATTTTAACTTTGTTTTATTTTCTTTAGTTTATAATTTTTATTGTTTTCAGTACTTTTTAATTTTCGACTTGTAGATCACCCATTAAAAATTCATAATTTGCTAGGATATACTTAGGGTAAGATTAACCGATACTTAATTAGGCAATTCAACTTCTATGTGGGACGATAATCTGGGACTCAAATCCCATTATTACTTGTACGACCCGTGCACTTGCAGATAGAATGTCTAGGTCACTTAGAGTGGGCGTAGTTCGTATTAAGTTTTTGGCGCCGTTGCTGGGGAAGTCTTTGATATTTTCATTTATGGCAATCAACTTCATTTCCTTCTTCTCGGATTTGTTAAAGTTCATCTCCTTTATTTTTCAATTTTAATGTACAGCTTATATTTCCTATAGTTGGTAGCTCTCGGTTTGTTCATTCTTAAGATTCACTATCTTTGTGCTTCATTGCTCATTTGGTTAAATCATTTTCCTTCATCACTGTCCCTCTTGATTTTGGTGTTTTGATGTGGTCTTGATGCCTATAATTATTTCCACATCAATGGCAATGTGGAATCACGGCAGTAGGAGTAGGAATTGAAGCAACCCGATGATGCTAGTTATCCATGTTAATGTGCGAGTGACCTCTAGCACTAGTTCAATGCATAATTCTCAAATCAAGTACGAGTTCTTACTTAAGTACTATATCATGTATAAGTCATGAAAACTGAGTATGAGCCACGCTCCAGTACTCCATCATGTAAAACTGAGTATGAGCAAAGCTCTCAATACTCTATATGCATCAATCACAAACTGAGTATGAGCAATGCTCCGAGTACTCTAATATGCATAAAATAGCATTAAAATGTAGTACGAGTATATCCTCCAGTACTATGTGATGCATATCTCAAAATATAGTGCGAGTATTCTCTAGCACTTATGGTTTTCACACAAAACCAGATAGATGGCTATTCAAATCACAATTCACTCATTTCAAATCAAATTAGCACTTAAATATTCTGTTTTCGCATATACATGAAAACATTAGCCATTCTATCATGCAACTCATGCATTTTGGGTGACAACATGCTTTTCTAGCTTTTTATCCTTTTTTTGGGATAAAACACACTTTGTCTCATTAATCCTTAGCACAACAACATGTCTATTTCAGGTAATTCATATAGAGTATAATCGAAACTCTATTTAAAATACATGTAGCCATCTCTAGCTACTCACAAAATTCCCTTACCTCGGATCACGTCAAGTGACCTCTCTTCCTCGATGCAACTCACTTTTGCAGTCCGATCAGCTTCTAATGTGATTTTGTGAAGCTGTTATAAATATTGGCATTAGTATATCACTCTATACTCATTTCATTTGCCAAATCTCAATTTAATACTTAGTATTTCTCACTTTCTCCAAATTATGGTATAAAACCACATTTTCACATAACTATCTTTATTTCTCCTTATTTCTAATTTATGCATTTCATAAGATTACCTCATAATCT
Organism: Firmiana major; assembly: GCA_033439115.1. NCBI lineage: Eukaryota > Viridiplantae > Streptophyta > Magnoliopsida > Malvales > Malvaceae > Firmiana > Firmiana major. The sequence continues at coordinate 39,446,765 of CM065895.1, forward strand.
TCCATACATGCATATTTCATCATTAAATCAATGTTAATACCATTTCCTCATCACTTTCTCATTTTCTCACCAATATCTAGGTCATGGTGATTTTTCATTCTCCTTTCATTTCCAACAAATCATATATATACAAATTAACTCATCAATACATCTAGTTTAACATATATCAACTTGGTGTATTGAATCTCACCTAGTTGAGATTTCTTTCCTTTTTCACCAAAATGGTAAAATCCTCCTTGCTCCTTCAACTCTTGATTTCAATCCATTGTTTTCAAGTATGTTGTTCTCCTCTTTGCTAAGAACAACTTTGCTCACTTATCTCTCACTCAAAACTGATCACAAACTGAAGTTTTCTAGTGTTTCTTGGCTAGGTTTAGGTTTATTTCTTAAATGGAATAGTAAGTCTTGGGAAATGAAGTGCAGAAGTCCAGTATTTATAGAGCTGTCTTGATGAGATCGATCTACTACCCTAGGAAATTGATTTGCTCTGTATTTTTCCTCTTGGAATTGACCTTCCAGACCACATGAGATTAATCTTCTCTTAGCATGAGATCGATTTGTTGCAACTCAAAACCTTAAGAAGATCGATATGCTCTTACATGAGATCGATCTGTTTCAAGTCAGTATCTTAAGAAAATCGATCTGACCCTTCAAAGATCAATTGCTTCAACACAAAATGTTTAGCAGATCGATCTGTCCCTTTTTGAGATCGATCTGACCTGTTCCATCTATCAAATAAGGGCATTTTTTGCTCTTCCAGATCGATCTCTCATCCCATGAGATCGATCTCTCATTCATATTTTCCAAATTTCACTGCAGTTTTCTGCAGTAAACACACACCAAACTTTACTTATTTTGTTGCCATAATCATTTTCTCATCCATCCATCTTTAAGGCTTAAAAATGACTTCCATTCATACCTTATACACATTACAAGTCATAAGGTTACATACACAAAATTGTGGATCTTACAATCCTCCCCTCCTTAAAAGAATTTGGTCCTCCAAATTATAAACAAGTTACTCTCTAAACAATTGGGGATATCTCTCTCTCATTAGACTCTCTAGCTCCCATGTAGCTTCCTCTGAAGTATGGTGTTGCCAGAGAATATTTACTAACCCGATAGTCTTATTCCTTAAGACTTTCTCCTTTCTATCCAGTATCTGGATCAGTTTCTCTACATAAGTCATATTATCCTTGAGCTCCAATGGCTCATACCGAAACACATGACTTGGATCTGGATGATACTTCCTCAACATCGAAATGTGGAAGACATTATACACTCCCGATAAATCAGGTGGCAAAGCTAATCTCTATGCCTTATCTCCCACTCTGTCCATGATCTCAAACGGTCCAATGTAGCGAGGACTTAGCTTACCTCTCTTCCCAAATCTCACTATACCCTTCGAAGGAGAAACCTTAAGAAATACGGACTCACCAACTGCAAACTCAAGTGGCCTCCATCTCTTGTCAACATAGCTTTTCTGTCTACTCTGAGCTATCCTCAATCTCTTAGCAATTAACCGAATATCCTCAGAGGCTTGTGTAACCAAATCAGTAGCAAAAATCTTTTTGTCACCTATTTCTTCCCATCCGATTGGGGAACGACATCTACGGCCATACAAAGCCTCATACGGTGCCATCCTGATACTCGCATGATAACTAGAATACCATGTAACCTCACTACCTCGCGTACATACAGTTCTGCCAATGCGCTCAGAGTATCGGTAGCTCTCATAGCTAGAAAGTGGGCTAACTTCGTCAATCTATCAACTATCACCCATATAGAATCGTAATTTCTCTGGGTCCTTGGTAAACCCATCACAAAATCCATGGTGATATGCTAACATTTCCATGTTGGTATAGGTAGAGGCTGTAATAACCCTGTAGGTTTCTGATGCTCTACCTTCACTTGTTGACATACAAGACATTTTACCACAAAATCCGTAACATCCTTCTTCAGACCTGACCTCCAATACACCTTCTGAAGATTTTTGTACATCTTGTTACTCCCCGGATGTAGCGTGTACCTCAATGAATGAGCTTCCATTAATATCAATCTCCTGAGCTCTGGGTCCTCGGGAACACATAATCTGCCTCTAAACCTAAGGAGTCCATCTGAACTTATCTCAAAGTTAGTCATTGTGCCCTTCTATATCTAACCTCTCATGTCAATGCAATATGGATCAGTCTGCTGAGCCACTCTAATCCTCTCTAACAGATTCGACTCCAAGCGTAGACTAGTAATCACATAGTCCGTATCCATGTCAGAAAGCACAACTCCCAAACTGAGGCTAGCAAACAGCTCTAGCAACTCATGTTCCCTGACCATCATATACGATACCATCCCAAGGCTCTTCCTGCTCAATGCATCAACTACAACATTAACCTTACCGGGATGATAAAGTATCTCACAATCGTAGTCCTTCAGAAGCTGTAGCCATCTTCTCTGTCTCGTGTTCAGTTCCTTCTGTGAGAACAAATACTTAAGGCTCTTGTGGTCGGTAAATATCTGGAATTTCTCTCTATACAAGTAGTGGCGCCATACCTTCAACGCAAACACTACTGCTGCTAACTCTAAATTATAGGTCAGATAGTTCTTCTCATGATCCTTTAACTGTCTGGATCCATAAGCAACTACCCTCCCATCCTGCATCAATACACAACCCAGTCTCCGATGCGATGTGTCACGCCCCGAAAGTGCAGAAAATAGGGCTAATTTAAAACTTTTTACTCATTAATTCTCAATTAAGAGTGCATTCCTGTGCAGTGTCATACATTATCGTATTTATCGTACCTCAGGATCTCATCACTAGAAATTATATAACATATCAAATACATTAATCCATCTCAAATTAATCCTAATACATCCCATATAATGATATACATCAAGTGTCTGCAATTACAGTAATTGTCTGGATACATGAAAAGATAAAAGATACCTCAAAATACAATATATAGCCTGGAGCTCAAGTCCTCCACTAGCCACTACTCCGTACGTCGCAGGAAAACCCTTTTCACTTGAAGAAATATGGGAGGAAAGAAAACAGGGTGAGCTTCTAAATCGCTCAGTAAAGTGGGTAAGGGACTCATTTCATAAACCAAAATGCACATCACAAAATGTTTATTTGTATGTGAAACTCATTAATCTCATTTGAAAACCATAGCATAAAAGTACTCAAAACGACATTCTCATTTATCAAATCATGTGAAAACATGAAGTAAAAAGGCTCAGTTGTGAGATCTGAGAATTTCAGACATATTTTATTGATGTAATAAGAATTTGAAATGTAATTTATTGAGCTAAGTAAATTGTGGGAATTATAATTGGAGATTTATATGTTAAGTGTGTAAAATGAGCATGAAGTATGAGGACAGATAGATCTGGGAGAAGGAGAGATCGATCTGGTGAGTTAAAAATGACGAGGAAGGAGGAATTTGAGGAGCAGATCGATCTCCAATGGAAGATATCGATCTCCAAATGATTCTGTTTGAGAAAGGATCGATCTCATGAGGAAGAGATCGATCTCCAAATGATTCTGTTTGGGAGAAGATCGATCTCCTTAGGAGCAGATCGATCTCATAAAGCCATAAAGAGATCGATCTTACCCCTCGACAGATCGATCTCCTAGGCATAAAATTGCCCAGATCATCCCCAAATTTCAAACGCAGATCGATCTCATCAAGAGGCAGATCGATCTCCTACCTCCAGTCTATATAAGGAACCCGTGTTTTTCTCCTGCAATTTCACTTTCTCTCTCTTCCAAACCCATTTCCACCGAAAACCTAACTTTCTCACTCATCCAAATCACCCATTTTCGGCCGAATCAGGTGTTGTGGTAAGAAGGAAAGTTGTTCCTCATCAAAGGGAGAACAACATACTTGGAAATCGAAGGACGAATCGGATCGAGGCGTGGGTTGTGCGTCTCACAAGCTTTGGGTAATTTCTAAACCTCGATCTTGATATTTGAGCTGATTTTTATGATATTGGTGGTTGTCATTGTGTTGAAATAGTTGAGAAATGATTAGGGATTGATGAAATTGTAATGTGGTTGGAGTAATGTAGATATTTGGTAATTTTGAGAATTTGTGCTATAAATGGAAATATAGACAATGTGATGAATTAGCATAGATAATTGGTATTAGAGATGTAGAACGTCAAGATGTTGTGAATGAGGTTGTAGTTTAGGGTAGAGTTACGAGAATTAAGAGATTTGAGGAGTTATGAGCAATTATGCTCGATTTTGAGAATTGAGGGTTATGAGATAATTGAGTATTGATGTTTTAACATCGTTTGGACAGCTCGGGAGTTCCAGAGTGGAATGCGAGGCTAGTCCCTGATACGGGGGAAACGATTGCACTATACGAGGTGCAAAGAGGTAAGGGAAATCTAAGCCATTTGTGTATGTGAATTGTAAACTATTTTAGCATGAATTGTGGTTTATAAAACAAGCATGTTGGGTTTTGTGTTGAGATTTAATTACACACGATTTTTATAGGCGGTTGGAGCCCAATGTTTTTATGAGTTTATAACTGGGTTCTACGTTAAGGCAATATTGAGATTTGAGAAATGTGTGCGTGTGCTTTGCCGGTTGGAACTCGGTTTTATTACGTTTTGTGTTGAGTACAAAACGATTTCAAAAGAGTTTTATGAGAAAAAAACCATCATGAGTTCTACGTGAAGGCAAACCAGTCTTATGTGATAAGACTTAGGTGTGCAGTTGTGAGTACACACAGGGCATTGCTCTGGTAGCATGTAAGCCGGATTTCTTCTCCGTTCTGGTAACGTGAGAACAACCCATTCAGTTGTTGTGCCACGTTGAGAAACCCCATTGGTGGCTGTGCCACGTTGAGAAACCCCATTGGTGGCTGTGCCATGTTGAGAAACCCCATTGGTGGCTGTGCCACGTTATACCCCATTGGTCGCTGTGCCACGTTGAGAAACCCTATTCTGTGGCTATGCCACGCGAGAAATTAAATCAGTGGCTGTGCCACGTGTGTTTTGTGGCTATGCCACGAGTGATTTCAAATCAGTGGCTATGCCACGTGTGTTTTGTGGCTATGCCACGTGATAATTTAAATCAGTGGCTATGCCACGTGTGTTTAGTGGCTGTGCCACGTGCATTACTATTTCGGTGATTTTATCCCGTAATTGAGAAAGCGTTTATCGCATTGTTTTCACATGCTTTGTTATTGCTCTAGAGTGAGCCTTTTTACTTCATGTTTTCACATGACTTGAGACATGAGAATGTCGTTTTGAGTACTTTCATGCTATGGTTTTCAAATGAGTTTCACATACAAATAAACCTTTTGTGATGTGCATTTTGGTTTATGAAATGAGTTCCTTACCCCCCTTACTGAGCGATTTAGAAGCTCACCCTATTTTCTTTTCCCCCCAGAGTTCTTCAAGTGAAAAAGGATTTCTCTGCGATGTACGGAGTAGTGGCTAGTGGAGGATTCGAGCTCCAGGCCATATATATTGTATCTTGAGGTATATTTTATCTTTTCATGTACCCAGACTATTATTGTAATTGCAGAAACTTGATGTATAACATTATATGGGATGTATTAGGATTAATTAACTTGAGATGGATTAATGTATTTGATATGATATATAAATTCTAGTGATGAGATCCTGAGGAATGATAATTATGATGATGTATGACACTGCACAGGAATGCACCTTTAATTGCGAATTAATGAGTAAAAAGTTTTAAATTAGCCCTATTTTCCGCACTTTCGGGGCGTGACAGAGTTTTCTTGGTATCAGAGCTTAGGGTGTCTAGTACTGTCAGTGTCGGTTAAGTGAAATAGAATACATCCCAAGTGTCTGTAATAGTCTGGTCATGAACTGAAATTGAGGATTGAGATTTCAATCGATTGTGATATGTACGTGCAGGAGACGAGTTGAGATAGAGAATGAGTAAACGACGAGGTCGTTCGAGGAGGCAGGCAGAGTCCCCTCCGCCACCTGTCCCACAACCAGATAGTCCTAACTCTCGATTTAATCGGATTGAGACCGATGTGAGGTAAGGTTTTGAGCAGATGGCAGCATTATTCGCGCAACACTTTGGAGTTAATGCCTCAGATACTACCCCTACACCACCACAAGGACCTCCCATACCCCCAGTGCCTCCCGTCACTCAGCCTGAGGATAGAAGTATGGTCCGACTAAGGGATTTTCTGAAGATGAATCCACCCGCATTTAAAGGAAAGAGGGATCCTACAGAGGCTGAGGAATGGTTGACGGAATTGAGAATTATATTTGATTTTCTGGGGTGCACCGATGCTGAGAGGGTCAGTATGAGTGCCCATATGCTGAAGGGGAGAGCTCGAGATTGGTAGGGTACTACCCAGGGTATTCTGATGTCCCACCATGATGTGATTGGTTGGGAAGAGTTCCAGACAGCCTTTAGGACCCAATATGTACCACGAGCCTCCCAGAGAAAGAAACAGGCCGAGTTTTTGAGTTTGGTACAGGGTGACATGTCTGTGGATGACTATGAGAGCCAATTCACAGCGCTATTGAGATATGACCCAGAGACCTTCAAGAGTGAAGAGCTCCGCACAGAGAAGTTTGTGTATGGGTTGAAGCCCGTCATCAGAGATAGATTGATAGGGCTATGTATTACTGAGTTTGGAGATGCTCTGAGACGAGCACAAGAGATTGAAAGAGGAATTGAGATGGTACAATCCCAGAATGAGCTCCAAGCGGTGAATAGAGATAAGGGCAAGAGGCCAGCGATTTTTCAAACAGAGTCTCAGAGAGGTTCCTTCAGAAGAGGAAGGATTGAGGTACAGAAGGGCAGATTAGAGAGACCCAGAGGTTACCATAATATTAGAGAGACCCCTCGAGATGTCAGGCCTGAGACAAGGTTTTGCAGAGATTGTGGCCGAATGCATGAGGGAAGTTGTACTGGGTCGATCCATGGATGTTTTAGATGTGGAGACATGGGTCACAGAGTGAAGGACTGTCCCCAACCTCAGATACCACATGCTCCGGAGCCCACTAGACAACAGCCTCAGAGAGTGGATCCCCGGAGACGGGCCACTGCGGCAGAGAAAGGGAAGAAACCTGTGGCACAGGGACGTGTGTTCGCCCTGGATAAGGAGACCGCAGACACTTCGATAGAAACTATAAGAGGTACACTCTCTGTCTGTAATCATGAGGCTCCTGTGTTGATTGATTCAGGATCCACGCATTCGTTTATTTATGAGCATTTTGCATGTAGATTAAACTTGAAGTTTGAACCTCTAGAATACATACTACATGTAAATACCCCTATGCGTGAATCCCAGAGAACTGAGTTAATCTGTAAAGGATGTGAAATAAAGGTGGGAGATAGAGTGATGTTAGCAGATCTAATCCTGTTGAATATACATGGGTTTGATGTAATTTTAGGGATGGATTGGTTGGCAACCAATCGAGTGAGTTTAGACTGCTACACTAAGATTGTAACTTTCTCCCTACCTGAACCTTACAGTGTACGATTGAGATATTGAGGGAATGATTATGTGGATTTCTAGTAAGTAATTTGAGAATTTTAATATTATTTTGGAGAATATTAAATATGATTGTTCATGAGAAGGTTATGAGACACTCATCTCAGATGATGAGCGGGAACATCCGAGGATTGAGGATATACCTGTGGTTTGCAAATTTCTGGATGTTTTCCCAGATGAATTGCCAGGTTTACCACCAGAGAGAGAGCTGGAGTTTACCATTGATTTGGTACCAGATACTCAGCCAATCTCTAAACCTCCTTACAGGATGGCATTAGTGGAACTTGAGGAATTGAAGAGACAACTACAGGAGTTATTGGATCAAGGGTTCATTAGACCCAGTGTTTCGCCGTAGGGAGCACCAGTACTATTTGTTAAAAAGAAGGATGGTAGTCTCAGATTGTGTGTAGACTACCGGTTGTTGAATAAAGCCACGGTGAAGAACAAATACCCACTGCCCAGGATTGATGATCTACTCGATCAGCTAAGAGGGGCCTCAGTCTTTTCTAAGATTGATTTGAGATCGGGCTATCACCAATTGAGGATCAAGGAAGAAGATATTCCAAAGACGGCCTTCAGGACAAGGTATGGCCATTACGAATTTCTGGTGATGTCCTTTGGATTGACGAACGCCCTGCAGCATTTATGAGATTGATGAACGAGGTGTTTAGAGACTATCTAGATAAATTTGTGATAGTCTTTATTGATGATATCCTGGTGTACTCTCGGTCGTATGAGGAGCATGCACAGCATTTGTGGTTAGTACTTCAGATACTCCGAGATAAGCCATTATACGGAAAGCTTAGTAAGTGTGAGTTTTGGCTGAACCGGATAGCTTTCCATGGTCATATAGTCTCAGAGGAAGGAGTATCAGTGGACCCAAGTAAGGTAGCAGCTGTGCTTAATTGGGAGAGACCGAGGACAGTTACTGAGGTTCGAAGCTTCCTTGGTTTGGCAGGGTATTACAGAAGATTTGTGGAAGGATTTTCCAGGATTGCCGCCCCTTTGACTAAGCTCACGCGCAAAGAGACTCCATTTATATGGACTGATCGATGTGAGCTCAGTTTTCAGGAATTAAAGAGGAGGTTGACAGCGGCACCTGTGTTAACTATTCCTGAGGGATCAGGAGGATTCTCGGTGTATAGTGATGCATCTCACCAAGGATTGGGGTGTGTGCTTATGCAGCACGGAAGAGTGGTCGCATATGGATCGCGACAGCTAAAAGACCATGAGCGGAATTACCCCACGCATGATTTGGAGTTAGCCGCTGTGGTATTTGCTTTGAAGATCTAGCGACACTACTTATATGGGGAAAGATTCCAGATCTTCACTGATCACAAGAGTTTGAGATATCTCTTTAATCAGAAAGAGTTAAACATGAGACAAAGGAGATGGATAGAACTCCTTAAGCATTATTACTGTGAGATTCTTTATCATCCGGGTAAGGCGAATGTAGTTGCTGATGCCCTGAGCAGGAAGAGTATGATATCTGCTATGATGATCAGGGAATGGGAATTGTTAGAGCAGTTCGCCGAACTTCGGATCAGAGTTAAAGAGGTAGAGACTGGATTTTTGGCTAGCCTGCGGATAGAGTCCAGGATCATGGATCAGATTAGAACTGGGCAGCGCAGTGATCAGAGATTGATAGATATGGTTAGCCAAGCTGAGCAGAGTTCGCAGTCGGATCTCACCATCAGTGAGGATGGATTGTTGAGATTCAGAGGACGGATTTGTGTACCGAACGATGATACCCTGAAGAGACAGATACTGAGAGAATCTCACTGCTCGCGATACACCATGCACCCAGGGAGTACTAAGATGTACCGAGACTTGAGAAAGGTGTATTGGTGGAGTGGTATGAAGCGAGATGTGGCAGAGTATGTGGCCAGGTGTTTAGTATGCCAACAAGTGAAAGCTGAGCATCGAAAGCCCGGAGGACTACTACAGCCCTTACCTGTACCTACATGGAAATGGGAGCATGTCACTATGGACTTTATTATGGGTTTACCGAGGACCCGGAGAGGTCGTGACACGATATGGCTCATTGTGGATAGATTGACCAAGAGTGCCCACTTCCTTGCCATCAAGAGCACAGATACTGTGGATGCCTTAGCTGAGCTGTATGTCAGCGAGATAGCTAGATTACATGGGGCTCCAGTGAGTATTACTTCTGATCGAGATTCCCGGTTTACTTCCAGATTTTGGACCCAGTTTCAGGAGTCCATGTGATCTCGATTGAGTTTTAGTACCGCCTATCATCCTCAGACAGATGGTCAGTCAGAGAGGACTATTCAGACCCTGGAGGATATGTTGAGGGCGTGTACGATGGATTTTAAGGGATCATGGGATGATCACCTGCCCCTAGCAGAGTTTGCATACAATAACAGCTGTCATGCGAGTATTGGAATGACACCTTTTGAGGCTCTATATGGTAGGAGGTGCAGATCCCCTGTAGCTTGGGAAGAAGTCGGTGACAGAAAGATAAATGCTCCTGAGCTTGTTGAGCAAGCCGTACAGAGTGTGAAACTCATATGTGAGAGGTTACGGGCTACACAAAGTAGATAGAAAAGCTACGCGGATGTGCGTAGATGGCCACTCGAGTTTGAGGTTGGTGATGCAGTATTTCTGAGAGTATCACCGAGTAAGGGTATCATGCGATTTGGGAAGAAAGGAAAATTGAGTCCTCGATATGTGGGACCATTCGAGATTCTTGAGAGAGTGGGAGAGGTAGCTTACAGATTAGCATTACCCCCACAGATGTCTGGAATACAAAACGTTTTTCATGTGCTATGTTGAGGAAGTACCACCCGGACCCTTCTCATGTCATAGAGTATAACGAGATGGACATACAGGAGGACATGAGCTACACTAAGGAACCCGTCCGGATTCTCGACAGAAAGGAGAAGGTACTGAGAACCAAGAGCATCCCATTAGTGAAAGTTTTGTGGAAACATCACTCAAGGGAAGAGGCAACGTGGAAACTAGAGAGCCTCATGAAGGAGAAATATCCCCATCTATTTTGACTAGTTGAGTTGAATTTGGAGGACCAAATTCTTTTTAAGGTGGGGAGGATGTGAGATTTGAGAATTTCAGACATATTTTATTGATGTAATAAGAATTTGAAATGTAATTTATTGAGCTAAGTAAATTGTGGGAATTATAATTGGAGATTTATATGTTAAGTGTGTAAAATGAGCATGAGGTATGAGGACAGATCGATCTGGGAGAAGGAGAGATCGATCTGGTGAGTTAAAAATGACGAGGAAGGAGGAATTTGAGGAGCAGATCGATCTCCAATGGAAGAGATCGATCTCCAAATGATTCTGTTTGAGAAAGGATCGATCTCATGAGGAAGAGATCGATCTCCAAATGATTCTGTTTGGGAGAAGATCGATCTCCTTAGGAGCAGATCGATCTCATAAAGCCATAAAGAGATCGATCTTACCCCTCGACAGATCGATCTCCTAGGCATAAAATTGCCCAGATCGTCCCCAAATTTCAAACGCAGATCGATCTCATCAAGAGGCAGATCGATCTCCTACCTCCAGTCTATATAAGGAACCCGTGTTTTTCTCCTGCAATTTCACTTTCTCTCTCTTCCAAACCCATTTCCACCGAAAACCTAACTTTCTCACTCATCCAAATCACCCATTTCCGGCCGAATCAGCTGTTGTGGTAAGAAGGAAAGTTGTTCCACATCAAAGGGAGAACAACATACTTGGAAATCGAAGGACGAATCGGATCGAGGCATGGGTTATGCGTCTCACAAGCTTTGGGTAATTTCTAAACCTCGATCTTGATATTTGAGCTGATTTTTATGATATTTGTGGTTGTCATTGTGTTGAAATGTTGAGAAATGATTAGGGATTGATGAAATTGCAATGTGGTTGGAGTAATGTAGATATTTGGTAATTTTGAGAATTTGTACTATAAATGGAAATATAGACAATGTGATGAATTAGCATAGATAATTGGTATTAGAGATGTAGAACGTCAAGATGTTGTGAATGAGGTTATAGTTTAGGGTAGAGTTACGAGAATCAAGAGATTTGAGGAGTTATGAGCAATTATGCTCGATTTTGAGAATTGAGGGTTATGAGATAATTGAGTATTGATGTTTTAACATCGTTTGGATAGCTCGGGAGTTCCAGAGTGGAATGCGAGGCTAGTCCATGATACGGGGGAAATGATTGCACTATACGAGGTGCAAAGAGGTAAGGGAAATCTAAGCCATTTGTGTATGTGAATTGTAAACTATTTTAGCATGAATTGTGGTTTATAAAACAAGCATGTTGGGTTTTGTGTTGAGATTTAATTGCACACGATTTTTATAGCCGGTTGGAGCCCAATGTTTTTATGAGTTTATAACTGGGTTCTACGTTAAGGCAATATTGAGATTTGAGAAATGTGTGCGTGTGCTTTGCCGGTTGGAACTCGGTTTTATTACGTTTTGTGTTGAATACAAAATGATTTCAAAAGAGTTTTATGAGAGAAAAACCATCATGAGTTCTACCTGAAGGCAAACCAGTCTTATGTGATAAGACTTAGGTGTGTAGTTGTGAGTACACACTGGGCATTGCTTTGGTAGCATGTAAGCCCGATTTCTTCTCCATTCTGGTAACGTGAGAACAACCCATTCAATGGCTGTGCCACGTTGAGAAACCCCATTGGTGGCTGTGCCACGTTGAGAAACCCCATTGGTGGCTATGCCACGTTATACCCCATTGGTGGCTGTGCCACGTTGAGAAACCCCATTGGTGGCTGTGCCACGTTATACCCCATTGGTGGCTGTGCCACGTTATACCCCATTGGTCGCTGTGCCACGTTGAGAAACCCTATTCTGTGGCTATGCCACGCGAGAAATTAAATCAGTGGCTGTGCCACGTGTGTTTTGTGGCTATGCCACGAGTGATTTTAAATCAGTGGCTATACCACGTGTGTTTTGTGGCTATGCCACGTGATAATTTAAATCAGTGGCTATGCCACGTGTGTTTAGTGGCTGTGCCACGTGCATTACTATTTCGGTGATTTTATCCCGTAATTGAGAAAGCGTTTATCGCATTGCTTTAACATGCTTTGTTATTGCTCTAGAGTGAGCCTTTTTACTTCATGTTTTCACATGACTTGAGACATGAGAATGTCGTTTTGAGTACTTTCATGCTATGGTTTTCAAATGAGTTTCACATACAAATAAACCTTTTGTGATGTGCATTTTGGTTTATGAAATGAGTTCCTTACCCCCCTTACTGAGCGATTTAGAAGCTCACCCTATTTTCTTTTCCCCCCAGAGTTCTTCAAGTGAAAAAGGATTTCTCTGCGACGTACGGAGTAGTGGCTAGTGGAGGATTCGAGCTCCAGGCCATATATATTGTATCTTGAGGTATATTTTATCTTTTCATGTACCCAGACTATTATTGTAATTGCAGACACTTGATGTATAACATTATATGGGATGTATTAGGATTAATTAACTTGAGATGGATTAATGTATTTGATATGATATATAAATTCTAGTGATGAGATCCTGAGGAATGATAATTATGATGATGTATGACACTGCACAGGAATGCACCTTTAATTGCGAATTAATGAGTAAAAAGTTTTAAATTAGCCCTATTTTCCGCACTTTCGGGGCGTGACATCAGTCCAGAGCAATAACAAAGCATGTGAAAATAATGCGATAAACGCTTTCTCAATGAACGTGATAAAATCACTGAAATAGTAATGCACGTGGCGCAGCCACTAAACACACGTGTCATAGCCACTGATTTAAATTCACACGTGGCATAGCCACTAAACACACATGGCATAGCCACTGATTTAAATTCACACGTGGCATAGCCACTAAACACACATGGCATAGCCTGATTTAAATTTACACGTGGCACAGCCACAGGATAGGGTTTCACGCGGCAACGGCCACTAATTAGGGGTTCTCACGTGGCAACTGCCACCAATAGGGTTTCTCACGTGGCAACGGCCACTAAATGGGGTATCACGTGGCAACGGCCACCAAATGGGGTATCACATGGCAACGGCCACCAATAGGGTTTCTCATGTGGCAATGGCCACCAAATAGGGTTTCTCACGTGGCAACGGCCACCAATAGGGTTTCTCACATGGCAACGGCCACCAATAGGGTTTCTCACGTGGCAACGGCCACCAAATATACGTGGCATAGCCACAGAATGAGTTATTCTCACGTTACCAGAATGGAGAAGAAATCGGGCTTACATGCTACCAGAGCAATGCCCGGTGTGTACTCAAAATTACATACCTAAGTCTTATCACACAAGACTGGTTTGCCTTCACGTAGAACTCATAATGGTTTTTCTCTCATAAAACTCATTTGAAAACCATTTTGTACTCAACACAAAACATATTGAAACCGAGTCCCAACCGGCAAAACACGCACACATTTCTCAAATCTCAATATTGCCTTAACGTAGAGCCCAATTCATTACTTACACAAATTCGACGGTTTATAAAGCAATTTCACACTCAGCTTATAAACGCATAAAACAATGGGCTCCAACCGGCTATAAAAACCATGTGCAATTATAACTCAACACAACACTCAACATGCTTGTTTTATAAACCACAAATCATGCTATAACAGTTTACAAATCACATACACAAATGGTTTAGATTTCCCTTACCTCTTTGCACCTCGTATAGTGCAATCGTTTCCCCCGTATCACGGACTAGCCTCGCATTCCACTCTGGAACTCCCGAGCTGTCCAAACGATGTTAAAACATCAATACTCAATTAACTCATAAACCCCAATTCTCAAAATCGAGCATAATTGCTCATAACACCTCAAATCTCTTGATTCTCGTAACTCTACCCTAAACTACACTATCATTCACAACATCTCAACGTTCTACATTTCTCATGCCAATTATCTATGCTAATTCACCACATTGTCTAAATTTCTATTTTATAGCTCAAATTCCCAAAATTGCTAAATATCATTATCACTCCAACCACATTGTAATTTCATCAATCCCTAATCATTTTTCAGCTATTTCAACACAATGACAACAACCATTATCATCAAAATCATCTCAAATATCAAGATCGAGGTTTAGAAATTACCCAAAGCTTGTGAGACGCACAACCCACGCCTCGATTCGATTCGTCCTTCGATTTCCAAGTATGTTGTTCTCCCTTTGATGAGGAACAACTTTCCTTCTTGCCACAACTTCTGATTTGGCCGGAAATGGGTGCTTTGGATGAGTGAGAAAGCTAGGTTTCAGTAAAAATGGGGGTTGGAAGAGAGAGAAAGTGAGATTGCAGGAGAAAAACAGGGGTTCCTTATATAGGATGAGGGTAGGAGATCGATCTGCCTCTTGATGAGATCGATCTGCATTTGAATTTTGGGGACGATTTGGGCAATTTTATGCCTAGGAGATCGATCTATCGAGGGGTGAGATCGATCTCTTTATGGCTTTATGAGATCGATCTACTCCTTGAGGAGATCGATCTTCTCCCAAACAGAATCATTTGGAGATCGATCTCTTCCTCATGAGATCGATCTGCTCCTTAAATTCCTCCTTCCTTGTCATTTTTAACTCGCCAGATCGATCTCTCCTTCTCCCAGATCGATCTGCTCCTTAAATTCCTCCTTCCTTGTCATTTATAACTCACCAGATCGATCTCTCCTTCTCTCAGATCGATCTGTCCTCATAGTTACACACTTATTTTAAACACTTAACATATAAATCTCCAATTATCATTCCCCAATTCACTTAACTCAATAAATTACACTTCAAGTTCATATTACATAATTAAAATATGTCTGAAATTCTCAGATCTCACACGATGCATCGGTATACACTAAAAATCCTCCTAAGCTGGTAGGGATAGTGAGAATTGGAGCAGTAGTCAATCGACTCTTCAACTCCTGAAAACTCTTCTCACAATCCTCGTTCCACATAAATGGTACGCCCTTCCTAGTGAGATGTGTCAACAGAGCAGCTAATTTTAAAAATCCTTCTACGAATCTCTGATAATATCTTGCTAAACCCAAGAAACTCCTAATCTCGGTAACTATCCTTGGTTGTTCCCACTAAACTACAACTTTAATCTTGGATGGATCCACTGATACACCATCCTTCGGCACAACATGTCCTAAAAATGAGATCTATGACAACAAAAAATCACACATATTGAGTTTAGCATATAGCTTTTGCTCTCGTAACGTCTGCAATACAATCCTGTGGTGTTCCTCATGCTCTTCCTCAAATTTAGAATCTACTAAAATGTCATCGATGAAGACGATAACAAACTGATCCAAATATGGCTTGAATGCATCGTTCATCAAAGCCATGAAAGCTACGGGAGCATTTGTTAATCTGAATGGCATAACCAAGAACTCATAGTAAGCCATATCAGGTCCTAAATGTTGTCTTGGGCACATCTCTACTCCTTACTCTCAACTGATGATATCTAGACCTCAAATCAATCTTAGAAAAGACCTGTGCTCCCCGGAGCTGATCTAACAAATCATCAATACGTGGAAGAGGATATCTATTCTTAATGGTTGCCTTATTCAACAACCGGTAATCTATACACAATCGGAGGATTCCATCCTTCTTCCTTACAAAGAAAATCGATATTCCCCAAGGTGAAACACCCGGTCTAATGAAACCCCTGTCCAATAGCTCTTGTAACTATCTCTTGAGCTCCTCTAGCTCAACTAAGGTCATGCGATACGGTGGTCTCAAAATAGGCTCAGTACCAGGCACAAAGTCTATATACAGAATTCCATCTCTCTGTCTGGTGGCAACCCTGACAATTTATCTGGAAAGACATTTGGGAACTCACTAACCACAAGAATGTCTACCAACTCCGAATGTACCTTATCCGTATCAACCACGTATGCAATGAAACCTTCAACATATATATCTCTCAGTCAGCATAGTACATTTTGAAGTATAGCTAAAATTGCTACTTTTATTACTTTTGATCAAACTTTACAACATATTTCGTAGGGTTAGGAAACATAACTGTCTTAGCATAACAATCTAAAACAGCATGGTTTGCAGATAACCAATCCATACCTAGTATTACATCAAAGTCATTCATACTTAACAATATCAGATTGGTTGTCATGTCCTTTTCCCCTACTTTCAACTTACAATCATTTAACACATACTCCACTAGCTGACTATTTTCCATAGGCGTACTAATTAACATCATCCTACTTAAAGGAGTACGCTCTACATGCTTTGCTAACTTACATGCAAATGAAGGGGATACAAATGAATGCATGGCACCGGATCAATCAAAACATGTGCTTCTAAATCATAAATCAGGATGTTACATCTAATCACATCCGATGAAGCATTAGTTATCCCCTGGTCCAAGGCATGCACTCGCCCTCTTTCCATAACTTGTTTTCCCTTCTCTTCTATCGTCGCTCTCCTCCTCGGAGCAGACGTATCAGCTGGAGCTCTCTCTAGTTCCTTGCCCTTCTGTGTGGTAGTCTCAACTATCTTTGGGTAAACTCTAGCAATATGCCCTGGTTTCCCACATCAAAAACACATAATAAGACACTTTGGACAAGCTCTACCACCATGGTATCTACCACATCTACTGCATTGATCAGTAGTAGGCCTCAGTCCTCTAATCATAATGCCCTTTTTCGGAGCTATAATCGGGTATGTAAGAAATCTTACAATCTTTTCCTGTACTTCCTCGATCTTTGGTTTCTTACCAAAGAGTCTCCTCCCACCTCGATAATTGAAATCTCGAGCACTGTCACTCACTGGCCTCTTTCTATCTTTATCTCTACCTTTTTCGACTGATCTAAACTCTGAGACATTCCTCTCATAATCTTGTTCATAGAGTTGCACCCTGTGCATAGCCTTATCATAGGTAGAAATGTCGAATGGAACTAGTTTAGATCGCAATACTGGTCTCAGTCCATCGATAAATCTGCAGACCTTCCTAGTTTTGCTGTATATGGTATCGGGGTCATACCTTCCCAGGGCTAAAAATCTCGTCTCGTATTCATCCACTGAAAGACTCCCTTAGCTCAACCCCAAGAATTTGACCTATAGCCTCCGCTGTGCTGTATCTGGAACAAACTGCCTCTTGAAGGCATCCAAAAATAGCTCCCAACTAATCTCAGCATGTAGGGCTCTCAATATGGGCCTAGTGGATTTCCACCAATGCTCTGTCTTTCCTTTTAATAAGAACACAACAAATGCGACCCTCTCTGAAGTTGTACACTCAAAAAATCTGTACAACTTCTCAATCTCTCCAATCCACTCCTCAGCAACCACTAGGTCCTTGACCCCTCGAAAAGATGGTGGTCCAAGTCTTTGAAATTGTCGCAATCTATCCAAATCGCACTCGTATCCCAATCCACTACTATCCTAAACTGGTGGGAGTGTAGGAGTATCTGTAGCCTATGGCATCTCAGGTGCAGGCTGTACAGGTGTGTCAAGTGCAACTGCCTCTCCTGTCGCAGTCTCTGCATCCTGTCCCTGTCTATCTAGCCTAGTCTATTCCAATATCTCTACTATCATCTCTAGGCTACACTCAATCCATGTGAAGCGTGCCTCTACAGTCTCTGGTACCTCATTAGTACCCACATTCTCATCTCGGGTCTCGGGCCTACCTCTACGACCTCGAGCCCTACCTCTCACCCCTCTACCTTGGCTGGTATTAGCAATATATACTAAATTTCTGCATTCACAACCGTAAATTAGTCCTATTCCCATCTTGTAAACACAATTGTAATTGAACAAAGCACAGTAATATGGGGATGTACACTTTCTTAAACTAATACCGACTTACATCAGACCAACTATACTCTGATGCTATTCTGTCACGCACTCATTTCCGTGACTTACCAAAAACCACTACAAATTTTTTCGCTTTTTACTTACCTTTCTCTTCACCAACAGTTGGGCTGTGATTCAGTACTAGTCTTCTCATTCATACTCACCTTATCACATCATACATATATGTCATTATAAGTATTGACTGTACATACATATTTCTCATAAACATAATTAATTTACTTTAACATAATTACATCCCCATTATTACAAATGTGTACATCACTGTGCTGATACATTGTTCAGATACAAAATAGTGTACGATGTGTATACCTTTAGTTCCATGGGAAATGGCAGCGGACACAAGGAATGCTATACCTCAGCCGGGCTTACTCTACTGTGTATGATCTGTAAAGAGGGGGAAATAAAGGGGATGCGCAAACAACGTGCTCAGTAAGAAAATCAGGTAAGCAACTAGACGTCCACTCTATCTACTGAAAATAAAGCTTTGCCTTTACTTCTCTCATCTCAAAGCATGTATCAAATGATATAATAATAGCATAGAATAAATTTCATGTACTTAAAATCATGCTAAGTATCAAATGTAGGCATTCATGCAAAACAGTTCTTCTTTATAAAATTAGGAATGCTTGTATATCAATTCTACCATTTACATTTAAATCACAGTAAATATGGTAGTTCACAACACAACACAATAACCAGTTTTCGACCTATGTCTCTCAAGTCTAACTGTATCATGAAAATAAGTGATATATCATGCGAGACTCAGTGGCTAAATGCAATACTCTCCTGGACTATGGCCATGTCCTATAATATGAAATCTCAGGCAACACAAATCTCGGTGTGCGGGTATCACTTCTGTAACTGGAGGGGGGTCAGTCCATCAAAATCGTCAGCTATATTCTCCTCAACTCCATAACTCCATACAACACACGGTACAATGTACTCTATGCCACTCGCACTATATAACGTATACTCGTGGACCCTTTCTTCATGGTCGAGATGCCTGCCAAAGGTCTCAGTCCTCACATCATGGAAATACATCATAGTCAGGGTGCTTGCCATAAGTCTTAGCCCTCATACTATGGAATAAATGCCACGTCTCTAAATTCACGTGCGAACATCTCAACAATGTGACACTCAGTCTACACGGAGGAAATCGTCACGGTTTTTCTCATTAACACGTATTATTTATCACATAAAAACTACAATGCGCGTCTTGAGTGTGACTACACTCTGCCTCTTAAACACTGTGTATGCATCTCAAAATATTTAACACTAGTGCGAGTAACCTCTAGTACTAGGTCAATGCATAATTCTCAAATCAAGTACGAGTTATTACTCAAGTACTATATCATGTATAAATCATGAAAACTGAGTACGAGACACGATCCAGTACTTCATCATGTAAAACTGAGTATGAGCAAAGTTTCCAATACTCTATATGCGTCAATCACAAAGTGATGACGAGCAATGCTCCCAGTACTCTAATATGCATAAAATGGCATTAAAATGTAGTACGAGTATATCCTCCAGTACTACGTGATGCATATCTCAAAATATAGTGCGAGTATTCTCTAGCACTTATGGTTTTCACACAAAACCAGATAGATGGCTATTCAAATCACAATTCACTCATTTCAAATCAAATTAGCACTCAAATGTGCAATTTTCGCATATGCATGAAAACATTAGCCATTCTATTATGCAACTCATGCAATTTGGGTCACAACATGCTTTTCAAGCTTTTTATCCTTTTTTTTGGATAAAACACACTTTATCTCATTAATCCTTAGCACAACAACATGTCTATTTCAGGGAATTCATATAGAGTATAATATCGAAACTCTATTTAAAATACGTGTAGCCATCTCTAGCTACTTACGAAATTTTCTTACCTTGGATCACGTCAAGTGACCTCTCTTCCTCGATGCAACTCACTCTTGCAGTCCGATTAGCTTCTAATGTGATTTTGTAAAGCTGTTATAAATATTGGCATTAGTATATCACTCTATACTCATTTCATTTGCCAAATCTCAATTTAATACTTAGTATTTCTCACTTTCTCCAAATTATGGTATAAAACCACATTTTCACATAACTATCTTTATTTCTCCTTATTTCAAATTTATGCATTTCATAAGATTACCTCATAATCTTCCATGCATGCATATTTCATCATT
This sequence comes from Firmiana major, assembly GCA_033439115.1. NCBI lineage: Eukaryota > Viridiplantae > Streptophyta > Magnoliopsida > Malvales > Malvaceae > Firmiana > Firmiana major. Next base: position 39,467,265 of record CM065895.1, read on the forward strand.
AAATGAATGTTAATACCATTTCCTCATCACCTTCTCATTTTCTCACCAATATATAGGTCATGGTGATTTTTCATTCTCCTTTCATTTCAAACAAATCATAGATATACAAATCAACTCATCAATACATCTGGTTTAACATATATCAACTTGGTGTATTGAATCTTACCTAGTTGAGATTTCCTTCCTTTTTCACCAAAATGGTAAAATCCTCCTTGCTCCTTCAACTCTAGATTTCAATCTTTGTTTTCAAGTATGTTGTTCTCCTCTTTGCTAAGAACAACTTTGCTCACTTATCTCTCACTCAAAATTGATCACAAACTAAAGTTTTCTAGCGTTTATTGGCTAGGTTTAGGTTTATTTCTTAAATGGAATAGTAACTCTCGGGAAATGAAGTGCAGTACCAGTATTTATAGAACTGTCTTGATGAGATTGATTTGCTACCCTAGGAGATCAATCTGCTCTGTATTTTTCCTCTTGAAACTGACCTTCCAGACCACATGAGATCGATCTGCTCCTAGCATGAGATCGATCTGTTGTAACTCAGAACCTTAAGGAGATTAATCTGCTCTTACATGAGATCGATCTATTGCAAGTCAATAGCTTAAGAAAATCGATCTGACCCTTCAAAGATTGATTCCTTCAACACAAAATGTTTAGCAGATCGATCTGCCCCTTTGGAGATTGATTTGACCTGTTTCATCGCTCAAATAAGGGCATTTTTTGCTCTTCCAGTCGATCTCACATCCCATGAGATCGATCTCTCATTCATATTTTTCAGATTTCACTGCAATTTTCTGCAGTAAACACACACCAAACTTTAATTATTTTGCTGCCAAAATCATTTTCTCATCCATCCATCTTAAGGCTTGAACATGACTTCCATTCATACCTTATACACATTACAAGTCATATGGTTACATACACAAAATTGTGGATCTTACACGTGTTGTACGGTACATCGTACTCTGTGGACCACAATAACAATAGCAATTTAGCCGACAGTATCAATAACAATGTTTCATGATTAATTGCTACCTTTGCCTCAATAGCCAATGCGAGTCAGGCCGTGCGACGCACTGCCTGCACCCGGCTCAAGCACATTTTATTCACTACCGATTTATAAGCAGCTCACTTTCTTTTAAAACAGTTCTAAACTTGGTTCAGTAAATAAAACAATTTAAAAAGGAATCACTCATCCTTTTTCGGTTAAAAATCCTGGTATGCAGTTTAGGGTAATTAAAATTAGGGATTTTTTATTTAAAACAATTATTTAAGTTGTAACAGTATTTATGTAACTAAATTAAATTTATAACGGTAAAGTTAGGCTGTTTAACTACAGCTGAAAATCTATAATTTTCATAGCTATATAATCAGCCTAGTATTTTTATCTTCAATTCAATAGTAATAAAATACGTGTAATTATCTCTAATAGCTCACAAATTTTTTCGTACTCGATGACAGACAATAGCCCCTCAATCCCTCAGCATGTGAGTCAAACGGTCCATTCCTGTGAATTCGTTTTCTCCCAAGCTACAAAAATTATCAATCACTTTTAATCATTTATGTTACAATGAAACAAGCTAGATATCACTTTAAATTCATCATCGTGTAATTCCTATATTTTCTATAAATTAGTTTTCACCTCTTTGGAGCTTTACTTAAACTATACTATAGGTTTCAAATTTTTCTTCTTCTTCCTTATTCTCTTTATTGCTTGATCGAACTAATAACAGTGGTAGTGACGATGTACAGGGTTTTTAAGCGGAATATGCTAGACTATCTGGAAGAAGCTCCATTTGTTTCCTTTATTAACAAAACCATGCGCCATTGCTTTAACACTCAATTGTTTTCCCTATCAGCCATCCTTCCACACTTCATTGCTCTCTTCTCTTTCCTTCGTTCCATTCCTACCTCACAATAGGACCACGCATACATTCATCCTTCTTCTTCTCCCGAATGTCATGATAGGGAGAAAATTTATTTGGCATGAAACATTTCGGTTTTGGGCTCTCTTCTCTTCACTCTCTTACTACTGAATCGAAACAACCTATAGTTGAATGGTGTAAACAGCAGCAATAATATGGTAAAGTGAAGATGGCTGGCAGTTAACAGTGGCTGGTAATAGTGAAATCAAGTTGATAAAATGGTGAGGTTGTGTCGAGCGAGAATACAAAGGTGAACTGCTGTGTTGGCTTATTGCTCTTGTAAGTTCCATTTTGTCACCCTTGTTTCCTGTCATCTGTACTGTCGCAGCTCTACATCCCTTGCCTTCAGCACCAAGGAAAATAAATGGAAGCGGCTCCTTTTCATACGCCGTTTAGCGTCTCTCGACTTTTCTCTCAATCACCCATTTCTCTTCTACGTCAAAGGGACTCCAAGGCCAATAAGTCTTCTGTTTCTTTTCTCGCTTTAAACTTTCCTTCTAGCTTTGATATATTTCTCTCTCAATGTCACGACCCAAATTACCAAAAATCAGAGTAAACTTTTCGCTTTTTCATTTATGATTTAATTCTTACCTTTCTCTCATCGTGACCATCCTACAACACAGTTGGGCTATGATTCGGTGTTAGTCACCTCTCACCTATTTACCATTTCATTTTCATAATCACATTCACATATCAGAGTTAACTATTCTTCGACTTTAAATAAATACATACTCATTGGTATTCATAACTCTACATCCCCGACATCATGTCCATTTACAGTACTGTGCCTTACATATTTAGATACAAAACCTTACAAATGTGTATACCTATCTCTCGATGGGAAGCAACAATTACCCAGAATACAAGTCCTCAGTTGCTCAATAACCTTTGCAAGTGCTCTGAAAAGATGGGAAAATAAAGGGGTGAGCAAACCACACGCTCAGTAAGGCAATTATGCAAGTAAGTAGATAGCTCCACTATCTACATGATCATAATGCCATGCCCTTAAAATCCATTTCTTTTCATTAAAATCATCAAACACAAAGTCATTAAAACACCAATGACTTAGTTTATAAAACTACTCGTGCATATATAAATCATACTACTTATGCATCATAGCATTTCATGTGACATCATTAAATCATAATAAGCATGAATTAAATCAAGATCATGCAGTCTTTCATGTCATGTAAGACAAATTATGGATTTCAAATGAAAGCATGGAAAACATCATCATGCTACTGCATTTAAATCAATTCATTAAAACTACAGTAAAAACTAACATTTCTGGGTCCATCTCATAAAACAATTCAATAAAATTCATTATAAAACTCAGGTTATAAAACCACCCTTCTTTCAGGGTCACATATCATAAAATCATCTGAAATCTCATATCACAGTATAAAATAAAAAAATCGGGGGCCTAACCCCTCCCTCGGGTCTACCCTGGTCTATCGACCAATAGTTATATCATGTGAGACAAGTATGTGATTATATCAGTAACATCGAGGACTATGGCCATATCCTACTGATCCCTAGCAACACGGTACCTAGTGTGCGGGGTATCACACCTGAAACGGGAGGTGGGTCGTCCTACCCGCCAGAACAGCATAACACCAAGATTGCGAGAGCAAGGCTTGCTGCCTCGTGGCTAATGCCACTACACTCCAACAATCCCCACGGTACAGTGTACTCTGCGTGACATACACAGTACAACGTACTCCGTGAACCCAAGCTCAATCAGGGGTGCCTGTGATAGGTCTTATCCACCCATATCATCTCTGTCTCAGTATGCACGTGTGAGCATATCATCTCACTGTGACACACAGTCTACAGGAGGCTCCAACACGGCTATATGCATGTAATATAAATCCCTGTGCGAGCGAAGCTCTGGCACGGCTCCATGCATATTCATGATATCAGAAAATCTCGTGTGAACGAAGCTCTAGCACGGTATCATAAAATCAGTAAAATCTGCGTACGAGCAACGTTTCAGTACGACTTAAACTGATTATAAATCCAAGAAAAATCCACGTATGATAATGCTCAAGTACGGATATGTATAAAAACTCAGTGAAAACCTTGTACGAGAAAAACTCCAGTACGACATTCATATGAGTTATGAAAACCATATAAAACTTTGTGCGAGCAACGCTCCAGCACAAATGAATGCTCAAGTAAATTAGATCTCGTGCGAGTTACACTCTAGCACGACTTTATGCATAATTAAATCAAATCTCGTGCGAGTTACTCTCCAACACAGCTTTATGCAATATCAAATCAAAACAGGATGCGGGCTAAGCTCCAGCATCTCTCATGCATGTCAAATCATTAAAAGTAGTGCGAGCAATCGCTCCAGCACTATTTTATGCGTACCACGTCAAAACATGTCAAAACAGAGTGCGAGCTAGGCTCGAGCAGCTCTCATTTCACAATAATAAAAATCAGTGCGAGCACCATGCTCTAGCACATTTCATGCATATGATGTCACACAAGTCGGTGTGAGCAACCGCTCAAGCACATTTATGCATATTCACAAACGTAGATATAGTGCGAACTATGTGTCAGCACTATCTGTTTCCATATAAACTTGATAGTTGGCCTATTTTCCAAAGAAATTCCATTTAAAAATGAATAACACCTACGTAGTGTTATCTTGTGAAATTTATGCAGTTTCTGGCCAATCTATCGATTTGCTTTGATTACAATCAATAAAATTCTTTAACTCGAAAAATTCTTTAAATCATGCATTTCATGCATGTCATGCTTTCACCATCTTTAGGTGAACTTCCCTCAATAGGGGTAAAATAGTCATTTCACCTATTTCGATCCTTAAAATCATTTAAACCACTTTTAGGATCATTATACATAATCAAGGTATACATACATATTCAGTGTACAGAAAAACTATTAAAATACGCATAGCTACCTCTAGCTATTCACACAATTCCCTTATTTCATTTTTCTGTACAGTCTGACCTTTTAACCGATGTCTCGTCACGCAGTCTGATTTGCTCTCAATCCAATCTCTGAAACTGCGGATACACATTCATCAGGTCAATTACAATACAATTTAATTGTATTTCATACTTTCTGGGCTTAATTTAAATCATTGGGCCCATTTACCCATATTGGGCCCGATTGCACCATAATGGACCTTAATCAGCCTTAAGCCCATTTACCACACTTTATCGAGACCTATTGGGCTCATTGGGCCCATCAGTAATTTATTTAGCCTCGTTCTAAATTCTCAGATATCTCAATTTAGTATTTACGACAATTTATCCAATTTTCCAGAATTTAATTCATTTATGCGGAAATTAAATCTGAAATTCATCAACACGCATAACGATGTAAATTGTCGTAAATAAGGGTTACTTACCCGTGATTCCATTATAGTACTCAAATTGAGGCTGTCTCGAGCTCTCAGTTGATGCCAATTGTCGAGCTACACAATTAAATATATATCCGGGTAAACTTTCAGTCGATTATTTATCAAATTAAATATTTCAAAAATTAAATTGATCAATTCGACCACTTACCGACTTACCCGAAGCTCGATTGCATCACTGGAATTTTTCCCAATTTTCCTCTTTTTCTTTTTCCCTTTTTCTTCCTTTTTTCCTTTTCTTTTTTTGGCTGAACCGGTTCGGTCCGGTTCGGTTCAACCCGGTTCAGACCACCAGTTCACTTTGGTTCGGACGGTTCAGTGCCTTGCCGGCCGGTTCTCCGCCGGTTTCCACCGCCAGTGGCTCTGTTGGGTCGTCCGCATCTCTGATCTGCCCTCGATTTCGCTCAATGTCACCAGAAAGTGGCCTGTCCGCTCTTCTCTCCTCCGCCGGAGGTACCGTTTCTTTCCTCGTCGTTTTTCGGCGCTAGCCGTCGCCCCACAGACTAAGGCTGCCACCAATCGATCGGTCTTAGCATGGTGCTCCCTCCACTGGCGGTGGTCAGCCTCGAATCGGTGCCGATTGTCGGGAATCCCTTTTTTATTCTCTCAGTTCTCTCTCTTCCGTTTTCTCTCGCCGATCCTCTCTCTTCACCGCCGATCACAGCCTAGGTCGGCATCGGCTGGGCTTCCTTCGCCTAGGCTGCCGCCGACCGCCTCCATCCGATGAAGGTAAGGGCTCCGCTTCGTCGAGCTTCCCAGAAATCGCAAAACGCGATTTCTGCGTTTCTCTTTTTTTTTTTTTACTTATTTATTTATTTATTATTATTTTATTTTTCATAATATTTTAATCAATTAAAATATTATTAAAATCCAAAAATATCTAAGAAAATTTATTATTTTATTCATTTAATCCGTAAATGAATTTCTCAGTCCGATTTTACCTTTTCGGTATATTTTTCGATTATTTTCGGGATTATTTTCTGATACGAAAATTTCGGTTTATTCCAATAATTTCATATCTTGATCAATTTAACCCGAAATTTAATTATTTCTTCGTTATTGATCAAGATTTCTCAAACCATTATTTTTAATTAAATTTTCTTGTCCCGATTAATACTGAATTTTGGTCTTTTGACCGTTTTACCCTTACACATGTTCGAGAATACCGTTTAAGTATTTTTGCATTTTTAAATGCACTCAAAAATTTCTATTTATTACCTTTTGCTCTTACGTTAAAAATATTGGGTCTTACAATCTCCCCCACTTAAGAAATTTGGTCCTCCAAATTAGAACCAAGTCATATAAGTCCATAACAATTCCGGGTACATCTATCATATCATATACTGTCATCCTCAAGTGACTTTCTCCGGAGTGTAATACTACCATCATACTTAACTAGGGAGATCATCTTAACCTTCAACACTTTCTCTTTCATGTTTAATACCTGAATCGATTCTACAATCATACGTTATACTTTCATTGAGCTAAACTGTTGGAGCTCATAGCGGATCACATATGCTAGGTCCGGATAGTACTTCTGAAGCATCAAAAGATAGGACACATAGTGGATGTCTGCTAATTCAAGTGGTAATGTCAACCTATAGGTCTTATCTCCCACTTGTCCAATATCTCTATCCGAATCTTGTTACGTCCTTAAGACATGTAACTGCCACAATACTGATTCACCCTTGGTGAATTCCAATGGTTTTTGTCTCTAGTCAGCATAGTCTTTTCTATATGCTCTGAGGTGTTCTTAATCTTTCATAAATCAACTAAACATCCTCAGAGATTTGTCTTTCCAATTCGAGAACAATTTTCTATCTGTCACCCACTTCTTCTTATCCAAGTCAAGGAACAACTCCCTACGGCCATACAATGCCTCATAAAATGTTATCCCGATACTCAAGTGACAACTATCATTATTGGCAAATTTGATTAGTAACAACTGATCATCCCAAGAGCTTATAAAATCAATGGCACACGCTCTCATCACATCCTCCAGAACCTGTACAGTCTTCTCTGACTGACTATCTGTCTGAGGGTGGAAGCTGTGCTAACACATAATCGGGTTCCCATAGCTTCCTGAAAAATATTCCCAGAAGTGGGAAGTGAAGCGGGAATCCCTATCTGATATCATGCTCCCTGGAACGCTACATAATGTTTCACAAATTTTTTTTATACACATAAATTTGCCTACGCACTCAAAGTATCTGGGGATTTTCATAGCGAGAAGGTAAGTAAACTTAATCAATCCATCGACTATCACCAGATAGCCTCGTGATTCATTCGGGTCCTCTATAACCCATCATAAAATTTATGATAACTTGTTCCCATTTTCGTGTCAATATAAGTAGAGACTGCAATAATCCTGCAGACTTCTAGTACTCTACCTTACTCTGCTGACATACGAGACACTTTGCTACAACTCTACAATGTCTTTTCATATCTGACCACTAATACTTTTTTCAGAGATTTCAATATATTTATTATTTCTCGGATGCACTGTATATCCCGAAGAATGAGCTTCTGATAATAATATTATCTCATCACTGTGGTCCTGGGGAGCACTTATACTGTGTCTGAACCTCTGTGAATCATCATCACTCACTGTGAACTCTGTCACTATACCCTTCTGAATCTGACCCACACTATCGACACTATGCCGATCATCACCCTAAGCCTGGCAAATCCGGTCACTCAAATCCGGTTCTAACCTCAGGCTAGCTGTCACACAATCACCGTCATCATCAGAAGGGATCACATCACTACTGAGGCTCACAATTGCTCTAGCAGCTCACGCTCCCTGACCATCATATGTGATACCGTCCCGAGGCTCTTTCTGTTCAAGGCATCAGTCATTACATTAGCCTTTCCTGGGTGGTACAATGTTCACAATCATAATCCCTCAAAAGCTCTAACCCTCATGGTTATCTCATAGTCTACTCTTTCTGTGAAAACAAATACTCGGGGCTTTTATGATGAGTGCATACCTGAAATGTCTCACCGTATAAGTGGTGGCACCATACTTTTCAGTGTAAACGCTACGACTGCCAACACTAAATCATGGGTCGGATAGTTTCTCTCATGGTCCTTGAATTATTTGGATCCATAAACGACTATCTTCCCATTTTACATCAATGCATAGCCCAATCCTTATTTCGAGGTATCCAGACTTACTGAAACCTCTTGAGCTGTTGGTTATGGTGAGAATACTTACGATGGTTAGTTCATTACTTCAATATACTAAAACTCACCGAAGCCATTTACATACTTATCATCCCACTCGTATGAAATCTTTTTCCGGATGAGATGCGCCAACTGAGCAGCTCATTGCAGGAAACTCTTAACAGCTCGTCTCATAGATAGTTTCCTGTTGCTACTCATGCTCTTCCTTGGAATTCAAATACATTAAAATATCATCGCTCAAGATGACAACCACTCGATCCAGGTAAGGTTTAAATACCTTTTCGTAGTTGAGTTCCACTGAATATTTCATTCACTCATATCCTTGACCTTTATACGCATAAACGTATAGTGTCATTTCGTAATCATTTTTGGTCAAGTTACTAACCCACGTCGTTTCCTTTTTCTTATATTAACGGCTTTTATAAAATTTTAATTTTTTTTTAAACCTTCATGATTACTCGAATTCTATATATCTTTATCGTACCAATAAAGGTACCCAATTTTTAAATGTATATATATTACGACTGTCGATTTCAGTTTATAGGTTATGTGTGCGCTTATCGACGCTGTCAAATCTTCAGGCGGTGAAGTATTTTGAAATACCTTTATTAACCCTCAGACTTGACCACATACTGGGTGTAAATATATCCACCCCTTATCCTTGGTCGCAATTCATATTCACTACTTATCGCTTAATCCAATTTATCTCGTATGCAGGATCTATCACATCTCTAAGCTTATCTTATTTCATATATCACTTATGACAAACTCTTTCATTATTTGTTAAACTTACAATACACTTTTCAGGGATGTTTTCACCCATATTTTCAACTTACAATCTCTATACCCATATTCAGTTAGTGAAAATCAGCTAACTATCATCCTCTTGTCTATGGGTACAGGCTTCATATCTTTCACTAGCTTATAAGCAACTGAAGGCGGTATGAATAAATGCGTGGCACCAGGATCAATTACAATAATTACTTCATTATTCACAACCAGTGTGGTATCTTCCACCACATCCGATGAAACATCAATAGTGTCCTAGTCCAAGGCATACACTCGCCCTCGTCCAACATCTTATTTTCGTGGTATCTACCACACATCTTACATTGTTTACACTTGTTACTCTGCTTACACTGCTACATTGCTCTAACTGTTACATTGTTCCATAGCAGGTCGAGGTCCTTAAATCACAATACCCCTCGTAAGTATTGAAATTAGATATACTGGGGTTTATCAATCAACTTACCCTGTAATTCAACAGCTCTAAGCTTTTACAAAACTACCTTTTTTCCCGTTCTGACATCCTTGTCATTCTCTATTCTCTTTTGTCTCAATTTCGGCCCTTACTACCTTTCCCAATCTCAGAGGCGTGCAACTCATGATCTTATTCACACAACTGTAGTCTGCACACTGCCTCGGTATAGGTAGTGATATCTAACGGGCTAATCGGACTCTAATTGACAATCTGAGTCCTTTCATGAACTTTCAGACATCTCAACTCTCACTGTTCATCGTGTCCGAGTCACATCTGCCCAGGAATATAAACTGAGTATCATACTCATTAATCAACCATTTCCTCTGGGTTAGAGTAAATAATTTCATCTGTAAATTTTCTTTAAACAATATTCGGGATATTCTGTCACCGAAATACATCTAGAATTACTTTTCATGTCCATTCTGGATATCTAATTCTTCAAATGGGTCGAGCGAACTTCCACCAATGTTTCGACTCGCTCTAATCTCATACATACTCTGAGCAATTAGCTCTATAATATTCTCCACACTCCGATCTAACCTCGCAAAGCATGTCTCAATACTGTCTGATCTCTCTGTCAGACTCTGTCCGATCTCTCTGTCGGACTCTGTGGGGCATGCTCAATACCAGGCTCCACGTCAATCTCATCTCGAGTCTCATGTGGCGACTCAGTACAACTCTCGGGCCTACCTCAAAGGCCTCAAGCTCGTGCACTCGCCTCTCAACCATAGCGGCTAATAGTTCATGAGTCTATACTTGCATTTAAAACAAATTCTTAGCTGTACTTCCATCTCGATATACACAATTGTATCTAAACAATGCATAGTACATTGGGATGTAAACTTCCTTAACCACTAACACTGACTCATATCAGGCCAACTCAAGCTCTGATACAATTAAACTGTCACGACCTAAATTACCTAAAATCAGAGTAAATTTTTCACTTTTTCATTTATTATTTAATTCTTACCTTTCTCTCATCATGACCATCCTACAACACAGTTGGGCTATGATTCGGTGTTAGTCACCTCTCACCTATTTACCATTTCATTTTCATAATCACATTCACATATCAGAGTTTACTATTCTTTGACTTTAAATAAATACATACTCATTGGTATTCATAACTCTACATCCTCGACATCATATCCATTTACAGTACTGTGCCTTACATATTTAGATACAAAACCTTACAAATGTGTATACCTGTCTCTCGATGGGAAGCAGCAATTACCCAGAATGCAAGTCCTCAGCCGCTCAATAACTTTTGCTAGTGCTCTGAAAAGATGGGAAAATAAGGGGATGAGCAAACCACGTGCTCAGTAAGGCAATTATGCAAGTAAGTAGATAGCTCCACTATCTACATGATCATAATGCCATGCGCTTAAAATCCATTTCTTTTCATTAAAATCATCAAACACAAAGTCATACAAACACCAATGACTTAGTTTATAAAACTGCTCGTGCATATATAAATCATACTACATAGCATTTTATGTGACATCATTAAATCATAATAAGCATGAATTAAAGCAAGATCATACAGTCTTTCATGTCATGTAAGACAAATTATAGATTTCAAATGAAAGCATGGAAAACATCATCATGCTTCTGCATTTAAATCAATTCATTAAAATTACAGTAAAAACTAACCCTTCCGGGTCCATCTCATAAAATAATTCAATAAAATTCATTATAAAACTCAGGTTATAAAACCACCCTTCTTTTAGGGTCACATATCATAAAATCATCTGAAATCTCATACCATAGTATAAAATCATAAAATCGGAGGCCTGACCCCTCCCTCGGGTCTACCCTGGTCTATCGACCAATAGTTATATCATGTGAGACAAGTATGTGATTATATCAGTAACATCGAGGACTATTGCCATATCCTAGTGATCCCTGGCAACACGGTACCTAGTGTGCGGGGTATCACACCTGAAACGGGAGGTGGATTGTCCTACCCGCCAGAATAGCATAACACCAAGATTGCGAGGGCAAGGCTTGCTGCCTCGTGGCTAATGCCACTCCACTCCAACAATCCCCACGATACAGCGTACTCCGCGTGACATACGCGGTACAACGTACTCCGTGAACCCAAGCTCAATCAGGGGTGCCTATGATAGGTCTTATCCACCCATATCATCTCTGTCTCAGTATGCACGTGTGAACATATCATCTCACTGTGACGCACAGTCTACAGGAGGCTCCAACACGGCTATATGCATGTAAAATAAATCCCTGTGCGAGCGAAGCTCTAGCACGGCTCCATGCATATTCATGATATCAGAAAATCTCGTGCGAGCGAAGCTCTAGCACGGTATCATAAAATGAGTAAAATCTGCGTACGAGCAGCGCTCCAGTACGACTTAAACTGATTATAAATCCAATAAAAATCCACGTACGAGCAATGGTCAAGTACAGATATGTATAAAAACTCAGTGAAAACCTCGTACGAGAAAAACTCCAGTACGACATTCATATGAATTATGAAAACCATATAAAACTTTGCGCGAGCAACGCTCCAGCACAAATGAATGCTCAAGTAAATCAGATCTAGTGCGAGTTACAGTCTAGCACGGCTTTATGCATAATTAAATCAAAACTCGTGCGAGTTACACTCCAACACGGCTTTACGCAATATCAAATCAAAACAGGATGCGAGCTAAGCTCCAGCATCTCTCATGCATGTCAAAAATTAAACGTAGTGCGAGCAATCGCTCTAGCACTATTTTATGCATACCACGTCAAAACATGTCAAAACAGAGTGCGAGCTAGGCTCTAGCAGCTCTCATTTCACAATAATAAAAATCAGTGCGAGCACCATGCTCTAGCACATTTCATGCATATGATGTCACACAAGTCGGTGCGAGCAACCGCTCAAGCACGTTATGCACATTCACAAACGTAAATATAGTGTGAACTACGTGTCAGCACTATCTGTTTCCATATAAACTTGATAGTTGTCCTATTTTCCAAAGAAATTCCATTTAAAAATGAATAACACCTACGTAGTGTTATCTTGTGAAATTTATGCAATTTCTGGCCAATCTATCGATTTGCTTTGATTACAATCAATAAAATTCTTTAACTCGAAAAATTCCTTAAATCATGCATTTCATGCATGTCATGCTTTCACCATCCTTAGGTGAACTTCCCTCAATAGGGGTAAAATAGTCATTTCAACTATTTCGATCCTTAAAATCATTTAAACCACTTTTAGGATCATTATACATAATCAAGGTATACATACATATTCAGTGTACAGAAAAACTATTAAAATACGCGTAGCTACCTCTAGCTACTCACACAATTCCCTTGCCTCATTTTTCTGTACGATCTGACCTTTACATCGATGTCTCGTCACGCAGTCCGATTTGCTCCCAATCCAATCTCCGAAACTACGAATACACATTCATCAGGTCAATTATAATACAATTTAATTGTATTTCATACTTTCTGGGCTTAATTTAAATCATTGGGCCCGTTTACCCATATTGGGCCTGATTGCACCATAATGGACCTTAATCAGTTTTAAACCCATTTACCACACTTTATCGAGGCCTTTTCGGCTCATTGGGCCCATCAGTAATTTATTTAGCCTCGTTTTAAATTCTCAGATATCTCAATTTAGTATTTACGACAATTTATCTAATTTTCCAGAATTTAATTCATTTAAGCAGAAATTAAATTCGAAATTCATCAACACGCATAACGATGTAAATTGTCTTAAATAAGGGTTACTTACCCGTGATTCCATGATAGTACTCAAATCAAGGCTGTCTCGAACTCTCAGTTGATGCCAATTGTCAAGCTGCACAATTAAATATATTTCCGGGTAAACTTTCAGTCGATTATTTATCAAATTAAATATTCCGAAAATTAAATCGGTCAATTTGACCATTTACCAACTTACCCGAAGCTCGATTGCATCACTGGAATTTTCCCCAATTTTTCATCTTTTTCTTTTTCCCTTTTTCTTCCTTTTTTCCTTTTCTTTTTTTGGCTGAACCGGTTCGGTATGATTCAGTTCAACCCGGTTCAGACCACCGGTTCACTTCGGTTCAGCCGGTTCAGTGGCTTGCCGGCCGATTCTCCGCCAGTTTCCACCACCAGTGGCTCCGCTGGGTTGTCCGCATCTCGGATCTACCCTCGATTTCGTTCAACGTCGCCGGAAAGTGGCCTGTCCAGCTTTTCTCTCCTCTATCGGCGGTACCGTTTCTTTCCTCGTCGTTTTCTGGAGCTAGCCGCCGCCCCACCGGCCAAGGCCGCCACCAATCGATCGGTCTTCGCATGGCGCTCCCTCGGCTGGTGGTGGTCGGCCTCGAATCGGCGCCGATCGTTGGGAATTCTTTTTTTCTTCTTTCGGTTCTCTCTCTTCCATTTTCTCTCGCCGATCCTCTCTCTTCACCGCCGATCACAGCCTGGGTCGGCGTCGGCTGGGCTTCCTTCGCCTGGGCTACCGCCGACCGCCTCCGTCCGGTGAAGGTAAGTGCTCCGCTTCGTCGAGCATCCCAGAAATCGCAAAACGCGATTTCTGCGTTTCTCTTTTTTTTATTTACTTATTTATTTATTTATTTATTTATTATTTTTATTATTATTATTTTATTTTTAATAACATTTTAATCAATTAAAATATTATTAAAATCTAAAAATATCTAAGAAAATTTATTATTTTATTCATTTAATCCGTAAATGAATTTTTCAGTCTGATTTTACCTTTTCGGTGTATTTTTCGATTATTTTCGGGATTATTTTTCGATACGAAAATTTGAGTTTATTCCAATAAATTCATATCTTGATCAATTTAACCCGAAATTTAATTATTTCTTCGTTATTGATCAAGATTTCTCAAACCATTATTTTTAATTAAATTTTCTTGTCCTGATTAATACCGAATTTGGTCTTTTGACCGTTTTACCCTTGCACGTGTTCGAGAATACCATTTAAGTATTTTTGCATTTTTAAATGCACTAAAAAATTTCTATTTATTCCCTTTTGCTCTTACGTTAAAAATATCGGGTCTTACACTCAACAATTAGCTTCTGAATTTTCCTTTTTCAACTGATACATGAAACCGTCTCCATCCATACTCCCACATCACCATTCGTTTCATCATTTTTTATTTGCCCCCCTTCTTTTCACGTTACCAGCCACTTATTAACAGCTCCTATTGTGTATACTCCTCCACTGAACCTCTTTTTATATCTAGCAGGCAACAGACTCAATCCCTCCAACAGAAGTGCACTAACTCCCTATTTAATCTTTTCTCCAGCAGATACTACACTGATTTCCATGTTGGTCTTTATTCCTTTGTTGGAAACCACCCACTCTTTTAGCAAAGCCTACACCTCTCAGTAGCAGCCCTCATCTTCTGATTTCCAATTGAATTTCGTTTAGGTTTTTCCCACTGTCCTAAGCTAATGAGACTTCACTTATACCAATGTTTTAGCATATTAAATTGTTTCCTAGTTGCTATACACTTCAGGACTTCCAAGCTCTTTCACATTCTCAGTTTCTCCTTCACCTGTTTTGCTATACTCCATCATTTCAGTCAACTAGGATTTTCTTGCTACAGGCTCCCCATTTTCTTTCTTCCCATGGTTGGACAACATACCACCCTTCTCTGTATTTGGTCAGATCTCCTACTACAGTTATTGCCTTCCAGCCTATCTCTTCAGTCTTCTACCTAACCGACCATCCTGTTTCACATTCCTGTCTCACATCTCCTGTCTCACGTTTCCTTCTTCCTACTGAACCAGCATCACCGCTTCCATCTGTTTCCTGTTTCCATCGTGCCCCCTTGTTTTAAACTATGGTAGACACGGTTCCTCTCCCATCAGTTTTTCTCCTAGCTCTCTTGTCATGTACCGACTTCAATTTCCTCTTGTCTGTCCGTAGTCCTCGATTGTCTCGATGTAGCGATTCTTCAAGCTCGGCCCTTCCAACTTATTTTCACCAAAATTTTCAAATAAATATTTCTAATCACCTTTCCCTCGGGTTTTCTCGATTTCCTCTATGCCTCTTATTCTATTTTATGATATATATGTATATATATATTTATATATTAATAAATAAATATATATATATTTATATTACTCTTATTCTTTCTCTCTTTTTTTTTTTCAAATATTTATTCCTTTCCCGCCTTTTCTTTTTTTCTTCTTCTTTCTTCTTTGTTTTGGTTTGCACTGTTCATCTCCATTTTAGCCTTCTGCTTCACGCCTCATACTCCCTTCCTTCATCACCAGCTCTCATTTTCACCACCATTATCATCACTCTTCTCTCGGTTCCACCTTCTGCCACTGTTTCCAGCTCATACATTCCAGCCGAGAGTTATCCTTCCTGTCCCCTGTCGCGAGCTTCCATGGTGGCAGCTCTCTTCCTCTCTCGTCCAACACTCCCCTTCCACTTAATCTCCTCTGTCTCGGGACCATTACAAACATCCAACTTATTCTTCAATAAGTATATATATATATGTAAAAATATATATATATATATATATATTTATATATATTTTTGACTGGGTTTCAGTGCCCAGAATCAACCCCCCTGTTCACGTTCGAAAGCAGCCCGATCAGACCCTCCTTCAGTAGCAGCTATGGCTTCAGCCTTTCTTTGCCCTTCCAGCTTGCCTTGGTACCCCATATAATATGTTCATTTCACCGCTTGTTCTCAAACCATTCTTTCCCTTCTCAGTTTGCTCCTGCTTCTACCTTGTCCTCTGTTCTGTTTTCAGGTTTTGTGAACTGTTTTCCTCCCAACCTCCTCTCTATTCCTCTCTTTGGTGTCCTCTTCTCCTCATCATTCTGTTTTTGTTCCCAGGTGCCCTCTATCTCCTGTTCTCCTTTGTTCCCTGCCTGTATCACTACTAGGGTCCTTTCCCGATTGGTAGCAGTCAAGGACTTCAGCTTCTTTGCTCTCTTTTGCCCCTTCACTTTCCTATTTCCAGTCGTGTCTCGGCCACCATCACCATCATCTTTTCAACCTCTGACTCTCCCTACCTTCCTTATGGTTTTCCCTGTTTATCAGTTCTCTCATATTTTTCAGCTTCTTCAATTCCTTGCTCCCTTACTGTCTCTGCCTAGTTGCCTGATACTCCAGTAGCGCCTTCTCTGTCTCGCCGTACCACTCCTGATCCATCCTTAGTTTCTATTTCTCTTAATACTTTGCTCTCAGGTTCACTTCTTACATTTCCATCTCGCTGTTGCAGCCCGAGCCTCTTCCCCTTGTCGTTCATCTTTGCTTCTTATTTCTAGCATGGAAAATCCTCCAGTAAAGCCCTATGCTTCCCATTTTTCTCTTCCTTTAGCCTCTTTAATCTGTCTTATCACCCCGAAATGCCAATTCTCCTCTACCTTCTATTTCCCACGTTTCGACCCTATGTTCGTTGCTGCCTATTCCAGTATCTATCTATATATATATTCATCTTTATATCTCTTTTCTATAGAACCTGAAACTGTAGCTGCCCTCGGTTTCCTATTCCTTATTCAAAATTTTTTTGGACTTAGTTTCTAGTGCAGAGGATGGCGTGAGGGAGTGGATAGAAAATAGGAGTGGTTTAACCACTGTCTCACCTTCTTCGCATTTCAATTCTACTCCACCATGCACATGTCCTGACAATAGGAAAACACTACCATCCCCTTTCACTTCAATTTATTACTTTCATTTCTTTTTTTCTTTTTTTTTTTTACTTCATTGTGTCAGCTTCTTGGCTCTTCCCCATTTCCTTTAACAACCTAGGCATTACGATTATCAGAGTATAGTAGGCCCTCTTCGGGTTTAGGCTCTTCAGTCTTACGCCTTTGCCTCCCGGTCCCAAGGCTTCCACGATTTTTTTTTCTTCTAATTTCCTTTCCTGTTTCGGCTTCATTCCTATCATCTCATTATCCTCATGTGTTTTATTTTGTCTAATGGCTCTCGACCCTGTACATATGTGTGTGTATATTTACTCTTGTTATATATATATACATGTTTACATGTATACATTCATTTCTCTATATATAAACATATATCCGTATATTTGTATATATTAATGTTACGCCCCGAAAGTGCGGAAAATAGGGCTAATTTAAAATTTTTTACTCATCAATTCTCAATTAAGAGTGCATTCCTGTGCAGTGTCATACATTATCATAATTATCATGCCTCAGGATCTCATCATAATATAGTATATATTGTATCATATACATTACTCAATTCCAAGTTAATTAATCCTAATACATCCCACACAATATTTAACATCAAGCGTCTGCAATTACAGTAATTGTTTAGATACATGAAAAGATAAAAGATACCTCAAAATACAATATATGGCCTGGAGCTCAAGTCCTCCACTAGCCACTACTCCGTACGTCGCAGGAAAACCCTTTTCACTTGAAGAAATCTGAAGGGGAAAGAAAACAGGGTGAGCTTCTAAATCGCTCAGTAAAGGGGGTAAGGGACTCATTTCATAAACCAAAATGCACATCACAAAGTATTTATTTGTATGTGAAACTCATTAATCTCATTTGAAAACCATAGCATGAAAGTACTCAAAACGACATTCTCATGTCTCAAATCATGTGAAAACATGAAGTAAAAAGGCTCAGTCTAGAGCAATAACAAAGCATGTGAAAATAATACGATAAACGCTTTCTCAATGAACGTGATAAAATCACTGAAATAGTAATGCACTTGGCACAGCCACTAAACACACGTGGCATAGCCACTGATTTAAATTCACACGTGGCATAGCCACTAAACACACGTGGCATGGCCACTGATTTAAATTCACACGTGGCATAGCCACAGGATAGGGTTTCACGTGGCAACGGCCACCAATTAGGATTCTCACGTGGCAACGGCCACCAAATGGGGTATCACGTGGCAACGGCCACCAATAGGGTTTCTCATGTGGCAACGGCCACCAAATGGGATTTCTCACGTGGCAACGGCCACTAATTAGGGGTTTCTCACGTGGCAACGACCACCAAATATACGTGGCATAGCCACAGAATGGGTTATTCTCACGTTACCAGAACGGAGAAGAAATCGGGCTTACATGCTACCAGAGCAATGCCCGGTGTGTACTCAAAATTACACACCTAAGTCTTATCACACAAGATTGGTTTGCCTTCACGTAGAACTCATAATGGTTTTTCTCTCATAAAACTCATTTGAAAACCGTTTTGTACTCAACACAAAACATATTGAAACCGAGTCCCAACCGGCAAAACACGCACACATTTCTCAAGTCTCAATATTGCCTTAACGTAGAGCCCAATTCATTACTCACACAAATTCGACGGTTTATAAAGCAATTTCACACTCAGCTTATAAACGCATAAAACAATGGGCTCCAACCGGCTATAAAAACCGTGTGCAATTATATCTCAACACAACACTCAACATGCTTGTTTTATAAACCACAAATCATGCTATAACAGTTTACAAATCACATACACAAATGGTTTAGATTTCCCTTACCTCTTTGCACCTCATATAGTGCAATCGTTTCCCCCGTATCACGGACTAGCCTCGCATTCCACTCTGGAACTCCCGAGCTGTCCAAACGATGTTAAAACATCAATACTCGATTATCTCATAAGCCTCAATTCTCAAAAATTGAGCATAATTGCTCATAACACCTCAAATCTCTTGATTCTCGTAACTCTACCCCAAACTACACTCTCATTCACAACATCTCGACATTCTACGTTTCTCATGCCAATCATCTACGCTAACTCACCACATTGTCTAAATTTCTATTTATAGCTCAAATTCCCAAAATTGCTAAATATCATTATCACTCCAACCACATTGCAATTTCATCAATCCCTAATCATTTCTCAGCTATTTCAACACAATGCCAACCACCATTATCATCAAAATCATCTCAAATATCAAGATCGAGGTTTAGAAATTACCCAAAGCTTGTGAGACGCACAACCCACGCCTCGATTCGATTCGTCCTTCGATTTCCAAGTATGTTGTTCTCCCTTTGATGAGGAACAACTTTCCTTCTTGCCGATTTGGCCGAAAATGGGTGCTTTGGATGAGTGAGAAAGCTAGTTTCGGTGAAAATGGGGGTTGGAAGAGAGAGAAAGTGAGATTGCAGGAGAAAAATAGGGGTTCCTTATATAGGCTGAGGGTAGGAGATCGATCTGCCTCTTGATGAGATCGATCTGCATTTGAATTTTTGGGACGATTTGATGCAATTTATGCCTAGGAGATCGATCTGTCGAGGGGTGAGTTCGATCTCTTTATGGCTTTATGAGATCGATCTGCTCCTTGAGGAGATCGATCTTCTCCCAAACAGAATCATTTGGAGATCGATCTATTCCTCATGAGATCGATCTTCTCTCAAGCAGAATCATAAAGAGATCGATCCTCTTCCATTGGAGATCGATCTGATCCTTAAATTCCTCCTTCCTTGTCATTTTTAACTCACCAGATCGATCTCTCCTTCTCCCAGATCGATCTGCTCCTTAAATTCCTCCTTCCTTGTCATTTTTAACCAACCAGATCGATCT
Source organism: Firmiana major (assembly GCA_033439115.1). Classification (NCBI taxonomy): domain Eukaryota; kingdom Viridiplantae; phylum Streptophyta; class Magnoliopsida; order Malvales; family Malvaceae; genus Firmiana; species Firmiana major. Next base: position 39,487,545 of record CM065895.1, read on the forward strand.
CTCCTTCTCCCAGATCGATCTGCTCCTTAAATTCCTCCTTCCTTGTCATTTAGAACTCACCAGATCGATCTCTCCTTCTCCCAGATCGATCTGTCCTCATAGTTTCACACTTATCTTAACATAAAAATCTCCAATTATCATTCCCCAATTCACTTAACTCAATAAATTACACTTCAAGTTCATATTACAAATTAAAATATGTCTGAAATTCTCAGATCTCACATCCTCCCCACCTTAAAAAGAATTTGGTCCTCCAAATTCAACTCAACTAGCTAAATAGATGGGGGTATTTCTCCTTCATGAGATTCTCTAGTTCCCACGTTGCCTCTTCCATTGAGTGATGTTTCCATAAAACTTTCACTAATGGGATGCTCTTAGTTCTCAGTACCTTCTCTCTTCTATCGAGAATCTGGACGGGTTCCTCAATGTAGCTCATATCCTCTTGAATGTCCATCTCGTCATACTCTATGACATGAGAAGGGTCCGGGTGGTACTTCCTCAACATAGACACATGAAAAACATTGTGTATTTCGGACATCTGTGAGGGTAATGCTAATCTGTAAGCTACCTCTCCCACTCTCTCAAGAATCTCGAATGGTCTTACGTATCGAGGACTCAATTTCCCTTTCTTCCCAAATCGCATGATACCCTTACTCGGTGATGTTTTCAGAAATACTGCATCACCAATGTCAAACTAAAGTGGCCATGTACGCACATCCGCGTAGCTTTTCTGTCTACTTTGTGCAGCCCGTAACCTCTCACATATGAGTTTCACACTCTGTACGGCTTGCTCAACAAGCTCGGGAGCATTTATCTTTCTGTCATCGATTTCTTCCCAAGCTACAGGGGATCTACACCTCCTACCATATAGAGCCTCAAAAGGTGCCATTCCAATACTCGCATGATAGCTGTTATTGTATGCAAACTCTGCTAGGGGCAGGTGATCATCCCATGATCCCTTAAAATCCATCGTACACGCCCTCAACATATCCTCCAAGGTCTGAATAGTCCTCTCTGACTGACCATCTGTCTGAGGATGATAGGCGGTACTGAAACTCGATCGAGATCCCATGGACTCCTGAAACTGGGTCCAAAATCTAGAAGTAAATCGGGAATCTCTATCAGAAGTAATACTCACTAGAGCCCCATGTAATCTAGCTATCTCGCTGACATACAGCTCAACCAAGGCATCCATAGTATCTGTGCTCTTGATGGCAAGGAAGTGGGCACTCTTGGTCAATCTATCCACAATGACCCATATCGCGTCATGACCTCTTCGGGTCCTCGGTAAACCCATAATAAAGTCCATAGTGACATGCTCTTATTTCCATGTAGGTACAGGTAAGGGCTGTAGTAGTCCTCCGGGCTTCCGATGCTCAGCTTTCACTTGCTGGCATACTAAACAACTGGCCACATACTCTGCCACGTCTCATTTCATACCACTCCACCAATACACCTTTCTCAAGTCTCGGTACATCTTAGTACTCCCTGGGTGCATGGTGTATCACGAGCAGTGGGATTCTCTCAGTATCTGTCTCTTCAGGGTATCATCGTCCGGTACACAAATCCGTCCTCTGAATCTCAACAATCCATCCTCACTGACTGTGAGATCCGACTACGAACTCTGTTCAGCTTGGCTAACCATATCTATCAATCTCTGATCACTGCACTGCCCAGTTCTAATCTGATCCATGATCCTGGGTTCTATTTGCAAGCTAGCCAAAAATCCAGTCTCTACCTCTTTAACTCTGATCTGAAGTTCGACGAACTGCTCCAGTAATCCCATTCCCTGATCATCATAGCAGATATCATACTCTTCCTGCTCAGGGTATCAGCAACCACATTCGCCTTACCCGGATGATATAGAATCTCGCAGTCATAATCCTTAAGGAGTTCCATCCATCTCCTTTGTCTCATGTTTAACTATTTCTGATCAAAGAGATATCTCAAACTCTTGTGATCAGTGAAGATCTGGAATCTTTCCCCATATAAGTAGTGTCGCCAGATCTTCAAAGCAAATACCACAGCGGCTAACTCCAAATCATGCGTGGGGTAATTCTGCTCATGGTCTTTCAGCTGTCGCGATCCATATGCGACCACTCTTCCGTGCTGCATAAGCACACACCCCAATCCTTGATGAGATGCATCACTATACATTGAAAATCCTCCTGATCCCTCAGGAATAGTTAACACAGGTGCCGCTGTCAACCTCCTCTTTAATTCCTAAAAACTGAGCTCACGTTGATCAGTCCATATGAATGGAGTCTCTTTGCGCGTGAGCTTAGTCAAAGGGGCGGCAATCCGGGAAAATCCTTCCACAAATCTTTTGTAATACCCTGCCAAACCAAGGAAGCTTCGTACCTCAGTAACTGTCCTTGGTCTCTCCCAATTAAGCACAGCCTCCACCTTGCTTGGGTCCACTGATACTCCTTCCTCTGAGACTATATGACCAAGGAAAGCTATCCGATCCAGCCAAAACTCACACTTACTAAGCTTTCCATATAATTGCTTATCTCGGAGTATCTGAAGTACTAACCACAGATGCTGTGCATGCTCTTCATACGACTGAGAGTATACCAGGATATCATCAATAAAGGCTATCACAAATTTATCCAGATAGTCTCTGAACACCTCGTTCATCAATCTCATAAATGCTGCAGGGGCGTTCGTCAATCCAAAGGACATCACCAGAAACTCATAATGGCCATACCTTGTCCTGAAGGCCGTCTTTGGAATATCTTCTTCCTTGATCCTCAATTGGTGATAGCCCGATCTCAAATCAATCTTAGAAAAGACTGATGCCCCTCTTAGCTGATCAAGTAGATCATCAATCCTAGGCAATGGGTATTTATTCTTCACCGTGGCTTTATTCAACAACCGATAGTCTACGCATAATCTGAGACTACCGTCCTTCTTCTTGCCAAATAAAACTGGTGCTCCCCACGGTGAAACACTGGGCCTAATGAGCCCTTGATCCAATAACTCCTGTAGTTGTTTCTTCAATTCCTCAAGTTCCACTAATGCCATCCTGTAGTGAGGTTTAGAGATCGGCTGAGTATCTGGTACCAAATCAATGGTAAACTCCAGGTCTCTCTCTGGTGGTAAACCTGGCAATTCATCTGGGAAAACATCCAAAAATTCACAAACCACAGGTATATCCTCAATCCTCGGATGTTCCCGCTCATCGTCTGAGATGAGTGTCTCATAACCTTCACATGAACAATCATATTTAATATTCTCCAAAATAATATTAAAATTCTCAAATTACTTACTAGAATTCCACATAGTCATTTCCTCAATATCTCAATCGTACACTGTAAGGTTCAGGTAGGGAGAAAGTTACAACCTTAGTGTAGCAATCTAAGCTCACTCGATTGGCTGTCAACCAATCCATTCCCAAAATTACATCAAATCCATGTATATTCAACATGATTAGATCTGCTAACATCCCTCTATCTCCCACCTTTATCTCACATCCTCTACAGATTAACTCAGTTCTCTGGGATTCATGCATAGGGGTATTTACATGTAGTATATATTCTAGAGGTTCAAACTTCAAGTTTAATCTACATGCAAAATGCTCAGAAATAAACGAATGCGTGGATCCTGAATAAATCAACACATGAGCCTTATGATTACAGACAGAGAGTGTACCTCTTATAGTTTCTGTAGAAGTGTCAGCAGTCTCCTTATCTAGGGCAAACACATGTCCCTGGGTAACAGGTTTCTTTCCTTTCTCTGCAGCCTGGCCCATCTCGGGGGATTCACTCTCTGAGGCTGTTGTCTAGTGGGCTCTAATACATGTGGTTTTTGAGGTTGAGGGCAATCCTTCACCATGTGACCCATGTCTCCACATCTAAAACATCCATGGATCGACCCAGTACAATTACCCTCATGCATTCGGCCACAATTTCTGTAAAACCTTATCTCAGGCCTGACATCTCGAGGGGTCTCTCTAATGTTAGGGTACCCTTTGGGTCTCTCTAATATGCCCTTCTGTACCTCAATCCTTCCTCTTCTGAAGGAACCTTTCCGAGCCTCTGTTTGAAAAATCGCTGGCCTCTTGCCCTTATCTCTATTCACCGCTCTGAGCTCATTCTGGGATTTTACCATTTCAATCCCTCTTTCAATCTCTTGTGCTCGTCTCAGAGCATCTCTAAACTTAGTAATACATAGCCCTATCAATCTACTCTGATGACGGGCTTCAACCCATACACAAACTTCTCTGTGTGGAGCTCTTCACTCTTGAAGGTCTCTGGGTCATATCTCAATAGCGCTGTGAATTGGCTCTCATAGTCATCCATAGACATGTCACCCTGTACCAAACTCAAAAACTTGGCCTGTTTCTTTCTCTGGGCGGCTCGTGGTACATATTGGGTCCTAAAGGCTGTCTGAAACTCTTCCCAACCAATCACATCCTGGCGGGACATCAGAATACCCTGGGTAGTACCCCACCAATCTCGAGCTCTCCCTTTCAACATATAGATACTCATACTGACCCTCTCAGCATCGGTGCACCCCAGATAATCAAATATAATTCTCAACTCTGTCAGCCAGTCCTTAGCCTCTGTAGGATCCTTCTTTCCCCTAAACACGGGTGGATTCATCTGCAGAAAATCCTTCAGTTGGACCATACTTCTATCATCAGGCTGAGTGACGGGAGGTATTGGGGGTATGGGAGGTCCTTGTGGTGGTGTAGGAGTAGTACCCGAGGCATTAACTCCAAAGTGTTGCGCGAATAACGTTGCCATCTGCTTGAAACCTTGCCTCACATCGGTCTCAATCCGATTAAATCGAGAGTTAGGACTCTCTGGTTGTGGGACAGGTGGCGGAGGGGACTCTGCCTGCCTCCTCGAACAACCTCGTTGTCCACTTATTCTCTATCTTAACTCGACTCCTGCGCGTACATATCGAAATCGATTGAAATCTCAATCCTCAATTTCAGTTCATGACCAGACTATTACAGACACTTGGGATGTATTCTATTTCACTTAACCGACACTGACAGTACTAGACATCCTAAGCTCTGATACCAAGAAAACTCTGTCACGCCCCGAAAGTGCGAAAAATAGGGTTAATTTAAAACTTTTTACTCATCAATTCTCAATTAAGAGTGCATTCCTGTGCAGTGTCATACATTATCATAATTATCATGCCTCAGGATCTCATCATAATATAGTATATATTGTATCATATACATTACTCAATTCCAAGTTAATTAATCCTAATACATCCCACACAATATTGTACATCAAGTGTCTGCAATTACAGTAATTGTCTGGATACATGAAAAGATAAAAGATATCTCAAAATACAATATATGGCCTGGAGCTCAAGTCCTCCACAAGCCACTACTCCGTACGTCGCAGGAAAACCCTTTTCACTTGAAGAAATCTGGAGGGGAAAGAAAACAGGGTGAGCTTCTAAATCGCTCAGCAAAGGGGGTAAGGGACTCATTTCATAAACCAAAATGCACATCACAAAGTATTTATTTGTATGTGAAACTCATTAATCTCATTTGAAAACCATAGCATGAAAGTACTCAAAACGACATTCTCATGTCTCAAATCATGTGAAAACATGAAGTAAAAAGGCTCAGTCTAGAGTAATAACAAAGCATGTGAAAATAATGCGATAAACGCTTTCTAAATGAACGTGATAAAATCACTGAAATAGTAATGAACGTGGCACAGCCACTAAACACACGTGGCATAGCCACTGATTTAAATTCACACGTGGCATAGCCACTAAACACACGTGGCATGGCCACTGATTTAAATTCACAAGTGGCATAGCCACAGGATAGGGTTTCACGTGGCAACGGCCACCAATTAGGATTCTCACGTGGCAACGGCCACCAAATAGGGTTTCTCACGTGGCAATGGCCACTAAATAGGGTTTCTCATGTGGCAACGGCCACCAAATAGGGTTTCTCACGTGGCAACGGCCACCAAATGGGGTATCACGTGGCAAAGGCCACCAATAGGGTTTCTCACGTGGCAATGGCCACCAAATGGGGTATCACGTGGCAACGGCCACCAATAGGGTTTCTCACGTGGCAACGGCCACCAAATGGGGTTTCTCACGTGGCAATGGCCACTAATTAGGGGTTTCTCACGTGGCAACGGCCACCAAATATACGTGGCATAGCCACAGAATGGGTTATTCTCACGTTACCAGAACGGAGAAGAAATCGGGCTTACATGCTACCAGAGCAATGCCCGGTGTGTACTCAAAATTACACACCTAAGTCTTATCACACAAGACTGGTTTGCCTTCACGTAGAACTCATAATGGTTTTTCTCTTATAAAACTCATTTGAAAATCGTTTTGTACTCAACACAAAACATATTGAAACCGAGTCCCAACCGGTAAAACACGCACACATTTCTCAAGTCTCATTATTGCCTTAACGTAGAGCCCAATTCATTACTCACACAAATTCGACGGTTTATAAAGCAATTTCACACTCAGCTTATAAACGCATAAAACAATGGGCTCCAACCGGCTATAAAAACCGTGTGCAATTATATCTCAACACAACACTCAACATGCTTGTTTTATAAACCACAAATCATGCTATAACAGTTTACAAATCACATACACAAATGGTTTAGATTTCGCTTACCTCTTTGCACCTCGTATAGTGCAATCGTTTCCCCCGTATCACGGACTAGCCTCGCATTCCACTCTGGAACTCCCGAGCTGTCCAAACGATGTTAAAACATCAATACTCAATTATCTCATAAACCTCAATTCTCAAAAATCGAGCATAATTGCTCATAACACCTCAAATCTCTTGATTCTCGTAACTCTACCCCAAACTACACTCTCATTCACAACATCTCAACGTTCTACGTTTCTCATGCCAATCATCTACGCTAACTCACCACATTGTCTAAATTTCTATTTATAGCTCAAATTCCCAAAATTGCTAAATATCATTATCACTCCAACCACATTGCAATTTCATCAATCCCTAATTATTTCTCAGCTATTTCAACACAATGCCAACCACCATTATCATCAAAATCATCTCAAATATCAAGATCGAGGTTTAGAAATTACCCAAAGCTTGTGAGACGCACAACCCATGCCTCGATTCGATTCGTCCTTCGATTTCCAAGTATGTTGTTCTCCCTTTGATGAGGAACAACTTTCCTTCTTGCCACAACTTCTGATTTGGCCGAAAATGGGTGCTTTAGATGAGTGAGAAAGCTAGTTTCGGTGAAAATGGGGGTTGGAAGAGAGAGAAAGTGAGATTGCAGGAGAAAAACAGGGGTTCCTTATATAGGCTGAGGGTAGGAGATCGATTTGCCTCTTGATGAGATCGATCTGCGTTTGAATTTTTGGGACGATTTGGGGCAATTTATGCCTAGGAGATCGATCTGTCGAGGGGTGAGATCGATCTCTTTATGGCTTTATGAGATCGATCTGCTCCTTGAGGAGATCGATCTTTTCCCAAACAGAATCATTTGGAGATCGATCTCTTCCTCATGAGATCGATCTTCTCTCAAACAGAATCATAAGGAGATCGATCCTCTTCCATTGGAGATCGATCTGCTCCTTAAATTACTCCTTCCTTGTCATTTTTAACTCACCAGATCGATCTCTCCTTCTCCCAGATCGATCTGCTCCTTAAATTCCTCCTTCCTTGTCATTTTTAACTCACTAGATCGATCTCTCTTTCTCCCAGATCGATCTATCCTCATAGTTTCACACTTATTTTAAACACTTAACATAAAAATCTCCAATTATCATTCCCCAATTCGCTTAACTCAATAAATTACACTTCAAGTTCATATTACATAATTAAAATATGTCTGAAATTCTAAGATCTCACAATTAATCTTGGGGAATAAATAAATATTGCCTACCTATATATACGTGTATGTCTACGTACTTAATTAAATTCTCCATGTAATATAAACATAAGGTTAGTCAATCATTTATACTTAAATTAATTCACCCATAATCACATATTTAATGGCAATTGTCTAATTTATTATTTATAGACAACACTAAGTATATTGAAAATTTTCGATATTTACATTCTCCCCACCTTGGAAAATTTGGTCCCCAAATTTAAAAGTACATTAGTTCTTGAACAAGTGTGGGTATTTCTCTCGCATTAGACTTTCTAATTCCTACGTGGCCTATTCCGAAGTGTGATACTGCCATAAAACTTTGACCAAATGAATCATCTTAGACCGCAATGCCTATTCTTTCCTATTCTATATCCGAATCGATTTCTCAACATATGTCAAATCCTTTTTCAATTTTAGTGGTTCACTCTTAATTACATGCGTCAGACCTAGGTGATACTTACGTAGTATTGAAACATGGCAGACATTATGAATACTCATTAATTCCGATAGTAACGCCAACCTGTGCGCTTTATCTTCCTCTCGATCTAAGATCTCGATTTTCCCACAACTTAATCGCACTTCTGCCAAAGCTTGCTAAATCAAATCGGGAATGATTATCTTCCCTTTACCCACTTCTTCCATCCAATCAGTGAATGACATTTTGACCATACTACATGCGAACTTTATTAATTTGTAATTGGTCCTTCCAGGAGCCTTTAAAATTCCAGGTACATGCTCTTAATTCCATATTGTCATGGTTGAGGCGGTGGTAACTTCATAGACTTCTGTACTATTCGGATATAGATTATATCTCGATAAATAGGCCTCTAATGAAATCCATTTATTAACTATAGATCATTTGGTACACAATTATGTTTTTAAATCTCAATAAATTATCAATATCAATACTTAAGCTAGTTGCGGTATCCATCTGGGTCTGACCAACCGCATCAATACAGTAATTGTCATTTCGCTGAGCCTGCTCGATTCGATCAATCAAGTCCAGTTTTCCCCTCTTAGGCTCGCTACCACGAAATAAATGTCAGCATCGAAAATGAACCACATCTAGTTGAGGTACACTAAATATTTCAATAACTAATGTCCTTGACCAATATACATAACACCAAACTATAAGCTCATCTCCCACTCGGTTTAAGACCTTGACAGGTCCAATGTATTGGGGACTCAGTTTTCGTTTCTTTCCAAATCTTGTTACACATAATCGGGAGGAGAAACTTCTAGAACATCAATTCTCTTTTTGAAATTTTTAAGGATCTTCGTCTTTGGTCAGCACAACTCTCTTTTGTTTGCTCTGAACTATTCCCAATCTTGCAACAATTAATTAAATATCTTCATCAGCTTGTTTAACCAAGTCAGGAACAACACTCTTCCTTTATTCCAATTAAGTCTTGCATTTGAAACATATAAACAATTTAAAATCCTTCAACTTGATACGTAATTCATATTCCAAAGTCTCCATATATCTCAAACTATGAATCATCTTTAAGAGTTTTGGGTCTTTCCCGCTGATCCATAGTATTTGTTTTGGATGAATCCAATTAACTATCGTTCTTGACATATCGTGACCCAGAAGACTCTGGGTCTCCTTAAAAATTAATGTCAATATACTCCAAAGTGGATCGCTTGTCTAATAATCTCCTTTTCATGCAATCTCTAAAATTATTGTCTTAGTTCCGCTAATTAAATCGAGCCATTCGGTATAGTGGTTGACTATCAGCTCAGTACTAAATACCAGATCACCTCAAAACTCCATCCTTTTATCCAAAGGCAACTCCGATAGATCATCCAAACATGTATCGAAAATCCCTCTACCTACTAGGGTGTCTTTTTTTAATCCGAACACATCCTAACTTTCTCGATCACATAAGTAGTGTGACCTTCACTTATACTTTTAGTTTTTTGATTCATCTTTTCAGTTACAATGACTTTAATCTATCACTCTCACTATTTCCTTAGTACATCACTTTTTTGTCACTCTCTTTACCTTGTCATTTTCTTAGTAACCTCGAGAGTATATATCTCAAATTCTCATAGTTGCGCCTTGCGCATTGCTCCTTCAAAATAACATCTGGTGAAGCTAACTCAACTTAACGGAGGATTAGTACATTCTATGAGTTTCCTAGATTGCCTCCGTTTCACATCCCTACTTATCCGGATTATTCTTCTTCCAAAGCTATAGATTTAATTTCATAATCATCCATAGACTTGTTACTTTATGTTCGATTGCAATCATTTCATCCATAATTGCCACTTTATTTCATCCGGAATATGCTGCTACCTAAGGGCCTTCAGAATATATCCCATGTAATTTTTTGATGTCGGCTCTCGGATTAAATAAGGGAACTTCCCTCCGAGTTTGACTTTCCATTTCGATACTGATGCTACAAAGGCTACTTTGTTTATAGTAGCACACTCTGAAAATATGTGTAGCTTCTCCAATCTTTTAACACAAAAGTTGCAAAAGCAACCTTCTCGGTAGAGTTACTCCTAAAATCATCAAGCTTTTCTATCTCATTCATTCAACACTCTGAATCACTGAGTTCTTAACGTTGATGAAAAATAGAGGCTTAGACTCTTGAAATTGCCCCTAGTCTATTAAACTCACCATCATACTCTAAGAATCCATGCTAGTTTTCCAATTTAATTTTCCAGTTTTCCATTACAATTGGATTCTTAAATCCAGTATGTAATAGCATACTATCCTCCGAACTTAGCTCGGTCTCCATCCATTAGTGGACTTATAGACATTTCTTATCTTCATTGCTCATAACGTTGGGTCATACTTTTCCAGGGATATAAATCATAATTTATACTCATTGACAGATCGATTTCCTTGTGCTAGACCCATAAATTCCATTCGTAGTTTCCTTAATCTCATTCATACAGTTCTCTATAACTACTGGGTCCTTTATCCCATTTAACAGTGGCGGTCTGAACTTTTGAAACTGCCTCATCTCGTGTAGCTCCTACTTCTAACCCAAGTCATCATCATTCTGCTGTGGAGCTACAGGAGCAAGCATATTTGTAGTTCCGAAACATCTCTACAGGCTGTGCGGGCGTATCGGGAGTAATCTGCCTATCTATTCTTTCGTCTACCCTATCACCTAACATAGCCTGCATCCCAATTTTTCCATAGTATGTTCAATACTCAGCTCAATCTTAGCGAAGTGTATCTCAGTACCATCTATCCTTTCTAGAAGACCTGATGGAGTACGCTCAACATCAGTTGCAATCCCAATATCATTTATGAGTCTCATACGATAACTCTACATGATTCTCCAGCCTACCTATGCGACCTCTAGCCCGTGATCTAATTACTCAAGTAAACCAAACATTAAGTCTTAACTTCATTAGATATACTTAGTCTATAACTAGACAAACGCAGACATCCGGGATGTAATCTTATCCTTATTATTGACACTGACAGTACTAGACAACCTTCACTCTCATAGCACCTAAAACTGTAATGACCCGTGTCCTATAAAAATTTAGGAAATATTTTTTTTCAAACTTCGACTTGCAACTTATTCCTTTATTTAGGTAATGGTTACCAATTTGGTTATGGTTACCCTTACTAATGGGCTTGATTTTTACCTATTTGTGCCTAGCTTTTGGGCTTCTCGGTTTAGGCCTTCCTAATGGATCAAGCCTTTAATTGTCTAAATATTTGGCCTACCAATCAATCCAACAATTCGGTCTAATGGACCTAAGAAATTCGATCTACACTTATTATACCTTAATGGGCTTTAAAATCTTCACTTTGGCCCATTATGTTTTTACCCATTAAATTTAATCTGGAATTCATCCAAATAAATTTTCCTTACTTTCAGGGATGATTATCTTGTATTCTGACTAAATGTTTTTCCCCAAAATTTTCTCAATACTTAGGTTAATTTTTTTAACCATGGTTAGTCAACAATGGTAAAAGTCCACTTTTCCTAACTACAGTTGACTTTTTTCCTTCATCATTGACCATGTTGCCTTTTTATAAAACATCCAAAAGTGTCATATTTTATGGTTTACACTCTCGTCTTTATGTTTTAGCCATTTTCGGTAGGTAATTATACCTTAAATACCATAAACCGTTGAAAAGGTTCGTTTTACCCTTTTTGGCTTTTGCTCTTGTTCTCTATATTTGGGACTAAATCAAACTGAGTTTCTTTCATGAGCTCCCTATATTTTCTCTTTTTAAGTTCTTATTTTCAGTCAAAATGATTCAGATCCACTCGGTTTAGTCATGCGGCTATTATAGCCCTTTTTTGACTTTTATGTAGCTTTGAAGTGTTATAGCATTTTACTAACACTTAAATCTAGTAAATATTCTTCTTATGATTTAATTTACTTAATACATCATTTGTACATATATAAATCATAAGGAACAAGCTACGTAAAGACACGGGTCTTACAATCCTCCCCAACTAAGAAAATTTGATCCTCCAAACTAGAACCAAGTCAGTCGTCAAACAGCTGGGTGTGCTTCTCTCACATCAGACTCTCTAGCTCCTAAGTAGCTTCCTCTGAAGTGTGATGTTGCTAAAGAGCCTTCACTAATCTGATAGCCTTTGATCTCAAGACCTTCTCCATCCTATCTAGTATCCAAATTGGTCTCTCAACATATGACATGTCCTCTCTAAGCTCCAACGGCTTATAACTCATCACATGTGTCAGATTCGAGTGATAGTTCTGAAGCATTGAAATATGGAAGACGTTATGGACACCTGATAAGTCTTGTGGCAATGCCAACCTATAGGCCTTATCTCCCACTCGATCAAGCATCTCAAAGGGTCCAATGTAGCAAGGACTCAATTTTCCTCTCTTTCCAAATCTTGCTATACTCTTGGAACGAGAAACTTTCAGAAACATTGATTCACCAACTGCAAACTCTAGTGGCCTTTGTCTCTTGTCAGCGTAGCTCTTCTGTATGCTCTAAGCTATCCTCAGTCTCTCTACAATCAAATAGACATCATGAGAGGCTTGTGTAACCAAATCAAGAGCAAAAATCTTACGGTCACCCACTTCTTCCCATCTGATAGGGGAACAACGTCTATAGCCATATAAAGCCTCATACGGTGCCATCCCGATACTCCAATGATAACTGTTGTTGTAGGCGAACTCGGTTAGTGGCAAGTGATCATCCTAGGAGCCTCTAAAATGTAGCACACATGCTCTCAACATATCTTGTAGAGTCTGTATAGTCCTCTCTGACTGACCATCTGTCTAAGGATGGAAAGCGGTGCTCAAACTCAACTGGGTTCCCATGGCTTTCTAAAAATGTCCCAAAAGTGGGAAGTTAAGCAGGAATCCCTATCAGAGACTATGCTCACTGGTACACCATGTAACCTCACTACCTCGCATACATACAGATCTGCCAATGAACTCGAAGTATCGGTAGCTCTCATAGCTAGGAAGTGGGCTGACATCGTCAATCTGTCAACGATCACCTATATAATGTTGTGATTCCTACGGGTCGTCGGTAAACCCATCATGAAATCCATGGTGATATGCTCACATTTCCATGTCGGTATAGGTAGAGGCTGCAATAACCCTATAGGCTTCTGATGCTCTACCTTCACCTGCTGACATACGAGACAGCTCACCACAAGCTCTGCAACATCTTTCTTCAAACCTGACCACCATTACACCTTCTGAAGGTTCTGATACATCTTGTTACTCCCCAGATGTAACGTGTACCTCAATGAATGAGCTTCCATCAATATTAATCATCTGAGCTCTAGGTCATCGGGAATGCTCAATCTACCCTTGAACCTCAGTAATCCATCAGGACTTAACTCAAATTCAGTCATCGTGCCCTTTTGTATCTAACTAGTCATCTTAACACAATATGGATCAATCGTTGAGCTTGTTTGATCCTGTCCAATAGATTCGGCTCCAAGCATATACTAGCTATCACATAGCCTGTATCCATGTCAGAAGGAATAACACCCAAACTGAGGCCGACAAACTATTCCAACAGCTCGTGTTTCCTAACCATCATATACGATTTATCCCTAGGCTCTTCCTACTTAAAGCGTCAACTACAACATTAGCCTTACCTAGATGATAAAGAATCTCACAATCGTAGTCTTTTAGAAGCTCTAGCCATCTTCTATGTCTCATGTTCAGCTTAACAGATACTTGAGGCTCTTGTGGTCGGTGAATATCTAAAACTTCTCAACATACAAGTAGTGGCGCCATACCTTAAACGCAAACACTACTGCTGCTAACTCCAAATCGTAGGTTGGATAGTTCTTCTCATGATCCTTCAGCTGTTTGGATCCATAAGCAACTACCCTCCCATCTTGAATCAATACACGGCCTAGTCCCTGATGTGAAGCATCGGTATACACTGCAAATCCTCTTGAGCTGGTAGTGATAGTGAGAATCAAAGTGGTGGTCAATCGACTCTTCAGCTCCTGAAAACTCTTCTCACAATCCTCATTCCACACGAATGGTACACTCTTCCAAGTGAGACGTGTCAATGGAGCAGCTAACTTAGAAAATCCCTCAACGAATCTTCGATTATATCCTACTAACCTTAGAAAACTTATGATCTTGGTAACTGTCCTCAGCTTTTCCCACTGAACTACCGCCTCTATCTTGGATGGGTCTACTGATACACCATTCTTTGACACAATGTGTCCCAAAAATGAGATTTCTGCCAACCAGAAGTCACACTTACTGAGTTTAACATACAACTCCTTCTCTCGAAGAGTCTGTAATACAATCCTCAAGTGCTGCTCATGCTCCTCCTGAGACTTTGAACACACTAAAATGTCTTTGATAAAGATGATAACAAACTGATCAAGTATGGCTTGAACACGTCATTCATCAAAGCTATAAAAGTCGTAGGAGCATTCGTTAATCCAAATGGCATAACTAAGAACTCATAATGGCTATATCGGGTCCGAAACGCTGTCTTGGGTACATCTCCACTCCGAATTCTCAGCTGATGATACCCAGGCCTCAAATCAATCTTGGAAAAGACTTGTTCTCCTCAAAGCTGATCCAACAAGTCGTCAATACGTGGAAAGGGATACCTATTCTTGATGGTAGTCTTATTCAACAATCTATAGTCAATACACAATCGGAGGCTTCTATCCTTCTTCTTCACAAACAAAATCGGTGCTCCTTAAGGCGAAACACTCGGTCTAATAAACCCCGTATCCAATAGCTCCTGTAACAGTTTCTTTAGCTTTTCCAGCTCAACTAAAGCCATACAGTACGTGGTTTTGATATAGGCTTAGTACCAGACACCAAATCTATACAGAACTCTATCTCTCTATCTGGTGGTAACCCTGGCAGTTCATTCGGAAAGACATCTGGGAACTCACTAACCACAAGAATATCTGTCAACTTTGGATGTGCCTTATCCGTATCAACCACGTATGCAATAAAACCTTCAACATATCAGTTTCTTAGTCAGCATATCATGTTCTTTATTCTAATAGAAACTATTGTTTTATTTATTTTCAGTAAAATTACAACATATTTTTCAGGGTTAGGAAACATAACTGTCTTAGCATAGCAATCTAACACAGCATGGTTTATAGACAACAAGTCCATTCCTAATATTACATCAAAATCACTCATACATAGCAGTATTAGATTGGCTGTCATATCCTTTTTCCCTACTCTCAACTTGCAATCATTAAATACATACTCTACAAGCTGACTATTATTTATAGGCGTACTAATCAACATCATCATACTTAAAGGTGTACGCTCTACATGTCTTGCTAACTTACATGCAAATGAAGGAGATACAAATGAATGCGCGGCACTAGGATCAAATAAAACATATACTTTGATATCATAAATTAGGATGTTACCTCGAATCACATCCGATGAAACATCAGCTATGCCCTGGTCCAAAGCATGTATGTGCCCTCGACTAATCACTTGCTTCCCCTTATCCTCTGCTATCGCTCTCCTCTTCGGAGTAGACGTATCAACTGGACCTCTCTCTAGCTCTCTGCCCTTCAGTGGAGCCGTCTCAACCATCATTGGGCAAACTCTAGCAATATGCCCTAGTTTCTCACATCGAAAACACACCATAGGAGTCATCGGATAAGGTTTACCTCTATGATGTCTACCGCATCTACTGCACAGCTCAGTAGTAGGCTTCTGTCCTCCAATGACAATACCCTTCACAGGAGCTATGGCCGGATAAGGAGGAGGTCTAGTAGGTCTATCTCGTGCTTCCTTAATCCGTGGTATCTTACCGAAGAGTCTCCTCCCTCATCAATAACTAAAACCTCTATCTCTGGCCGGCCTCTTCCTCTATCTATCATGGCTCCGACTAAACATCCCGAACTCGTAAGCATTCCTCTCATAGTCCTGCTCGCACAGTTACGGCCTGCGTACTGCCTCCTCATATGTGGCTATATCCAATGGGACCGTAGAGCCGGTCTCAGTCCATCAATAAATCTGTGGACCTTCCTGGTCTCACTATCCATGGCGTCGGGGTCATACCTTCCCAGGGATAAGAATCTAGTCTCATACTCATCCACCGATAAACTCCCCTGGTTTAGCCTAAAAAACTTAGCCTGTAGTTTTCGTTGTGCGATATCTAGAACAAACTGCCTCTTAAAGGCATCCAAAAATATCTAACAAATGATATCTGTATGCTAGGCTCTCAAAATGGGTCTGGTGGACTTCCACCAATGCTTTGTCGATCCCTTTAGTAGGAACACAGCAAATGCGACCATCTCCGATGTCGTACACTCGAAGATTCCATCTCTCGAATCCACTCCTCAGTGCCAACTGTGTTCTTGACCCCACTAAGAGATGGAGGTCTAAACTTCTGGAACTGTTGCAACCGATCCAGCTCACATCCATACCCCAAACCACTAATACTGTATCGCGGAGCAACAGGAGAAGGCGTATCCTGAACTAGTGGGGGTGTAGAAGTATCCATAGGCTGTGGAACATTTGTAGCTTATACAAGTGTGTTAGGTGCAGCTGCCTATCCCGTCGCAGTCGCTACATCCTATCCCTATCTACCTGGCATCGTCTGTGCCAACACCTCCACTATCGTCTCTAGGCTGCGCTCTAACTTCGTGAATCGTGCCTTAGCACTCTCTGTTACCTCAGTAGTACCTAGATTCTCATGGGTAGGTACATCTCGGCTCTCAGGCCCTCAACTACGGCCTTGAGCACTACCTCTAATCCTCTACCACTATGAGTATTCGCCATACAGGAATCAAGCCTAAATTCTTGCATTCACAATCATTAATTAGTTTGTTTCCCATCTTGTATACACATTCGTATCCAAAGACAGTGCAGTAATATAGGGATGTACACTTTCCTAGTTACTAACACCAACTCACATCAGACCAACTCTGTTCTAATACCATTCTGTCACAACCCTCCGTGACTCAACCAAAACCACTACAAATATTTTGCTTTTTACTTTTCTTTCTTCTTCTCAATAGTTGAGCTATGATTTGATGTCAGCATCCTCTTTTACCATATCATTCATTATCATACATACAGGTCAATATACTATCTACTAACTGTAATATCTTTTATAACATAAGTGAGCTCATATAAAATCTAATACAAATACATTCCCCATAATTTACATCGTTTACATCACTGTGCTGTTTATATGTTTAGATACAGAACCGTACAAATATGTATACCTATCGATCGATAGGGAAATGGCAGCAGACAACAGGAACACTATCCCTCTCTCGTAATCGCTCTACTACGGATGCTCTATAGAGAGGTGTAAAAAAAGGGGTGAGCTCAGGCTCAGTAAGGAAATCAGGCAAGCAAGTAGACATCTACACTATCTACTCAAAATAATGATATGCCTTGAAAATATTATTTCCTTAACTCACTTTAAAACCATGTCTTTAAATATATATAAATATACTTGTACAAATTAAATCCCATGTACAGAAATCATGCTTAGTTCTCAAATGTAAGCATTTTGTGCAAAACAAATGCATCTGTTAAATTTCACAATGCCTTTAGAGAATTCATGCCATTTATATTCAAATCACAGTAAATATGGCATTTAAATCAGTCACAACACAACAATCAGATTTCAACCCATCCCTCATGTCTAAATGTATAATAAAATAAATTAATCAAGTGATAAATCATATGAGACTCTGGGGTGAAATGCAATAATATCCTGGACTATGGCCATATCCTATAATGGTGACCCTAGGCTACATAGGCCTCGGTGTGCGGGGCATCAAGGTTGCAACGGGAGGGGGGTCAGTCCATCATAACCGTCAGCTATAAACTCCTCAACTCCACAACAACACAAAAACACACGGTACAGTGTACTCCATGACACTCGCACGGTACAACGTACACCCGTGGACCCTATCTCAACGGATAATCAAGATCACATCTCTAAATCCACATGCGAACCTTTCACAGTGTGACACTCAGTCTACACGAGGAAATCAACATGGTTTTCAACATGTCTTATATATCACATCAAACTACAGTGTGTGCCTTTGAGCATGACTCACAGTCGACACTCCGCTCAAAAACTGTTTCACATCACAAACTCAAACTCTAGTGTGAGTAAACCTCCAGCACTAGGTCATGCATAGTTCATGTTTCAAATCAAGTACGAGCAATTGCTCCAGTACCATGCTATGCACAAAACTCATCAAATCAAGTACGAGCAAATCGCTCAAGTACTATGTCATATATAAATCATGCATATCGAGTACGAGCAATGGTCTAGCACTCTGTCGTGCATCTCATGTAAAATTCGGGTATGAGCAATAACTCCAGCACTCTATCATCATGTCATGGAAATATAGTGCGAATCACACATCAACACTAATATATGTGAAAAATATATGAAATCAAGTACGAGCTCTGCTCTAGCATAATTTATTCTCACATAATTAGATAGATGACTCTTTTAGAAAGGGATGATTTTCAAAACATCAAAATCAGCAATATAAATTGTGCTAGTTTTCATCAACCAATAAAACATTAGCCCATCTACCTACTCTTCAGCTAAACAGCAGTAAAAACACTTAAAATAGTGGTTTCTATGCTTTCTATAACTTTTTCCAAAAGTTGACTTTTTTTCTAACTAGGGGTAAAATCATAATTTACCATTATCGGGTTGTTATAATTATTATTCACTTTCTCTGACCTGAATGTACAAGTAGACGAAAATACGTGCAGGTATCTCTAACTACTCACAAAAGTCCCTTACCTATAATCACTCAAGAAATTTTACTTTCTCAACGTTGCTCGATCCAGTAGTCCGATTAGCTCCTTCAACAATCTCTAGAGATGCATATAACCATTCATCAGGGTAATTTTACTTTTCCTACTATATTTCACATTTAAAACAGTCTATTTCACTTAATGGGCTTTAATAAACCTCAATGGGCGTAACTCTGCCTTAAGCCCATTTCTTTTTTACTATTCATTTTCGTTGGGCCTATTGGGCTTGTAGGGCCCACCAACTCTTATTGGGCTTATTCGAGACCCATTACATCAAATTGGGCCAAAACCATTTGGGCTTGGCCCATTGGACCTCTCGGCCACATGCCATGGCCGAGACCACGCATGCCTAGCCATGCTGAACACCACGCCACCATCGACCATTTGCTAGCCAATTCACTTAGGCATTTTCACAAACACTTGGTTGGCAATGTTCCTAAGCTTCACTTAGTTCATTTAGGTCTTTTATCAAACACTTTGATTGCCAACTTATTTCATCCACCAATTCATCAAATTGATTAATTGTAACTATACCATAATCATGAACACATGTATCTTAACTCATTCATGGCTTAAAATCATATGGGCATTCATCAATTTATCATTACTCACTCTCGGCCAATCCATGTAAATAGTGATTCCATTTGTTTCAATGCTTAAAACATATACCAATATACTTAGAATAATTCATACATTAACATATATGAATTTGAAAGCTTAAAATTATACCTAGTATATGCGTTTACACTTGGATGAATCTTTGAAGCCTCTCAGTTTGCACACTATGGCTCCTTGATAGCCAATTCCAACATATGTTAATCCTCTCTCAATTTGGAACAACTCTCATGAAGAATACAAGTTCCAAATATGCCTTTTTCCTAGTGATTTCTAGTGAGAGAAAGCTTGAATATATGTGTTTTAATGGTTTCCTTTTTCTAGCCAAACGCTTAAGGAAGAAGATGTAGTTGTGTTAGCTGATTTATAAGTCCATTACCTAGTCATTAAGCCTTACTTTTCAGCTAACAAAGTTCACTCTGAATTGATTTAGGTAATGGTTACCAACTTGGTTATGGTTACCTTTACTAATGGGCTTGATTTTTACCTATTTGGTCCTAGCTTTTGGGATTCTTGGTTTGGGCCTTCCTAATAGGCTTTTGGGCTGAAATGTTTACTATAAATCGAGCCTTTAATTGTCTAAATATTTGGCCTACCAATCGATCCAACAATTTGATCTAATGGACCTAAGAAATTCGATCTACACTTAATATACCTTAATGGGCTTAAAAATCTTCACATTGGTCCATTACGTTCTTACCCATTAAATTTAATCTGAAATTCATCCAAATAAATTTTTCTTACTCTTGGAGATGATTATCTTATATTCTGACCAAAAATATTTTTCCCCAAAAGTTTTTCCATACTTGGGTTAATTTTTTTAACCATGGTTAGTTAACTATAGTAAAAGTCCATTTTTCCTAACTACAGTTGACTTTTTTCCTTAATCATTGACAACATTGACTATTTCTAAAAAATCTGAAAGTGTCATATCTTATGGTTTACACTCTCGTCTTTACATTTTAGCCGTTTCCTATAGGTAATTATACCTTAAATACCTTAACCATTGAAAAGGTCCATTTTACCCCTTGTTGGCTTTTACTCTTGTTCTCTATGTTCGAGACTAAATCAAACTGAGTTTCCTTCATGAGCTCCTTACATTTTCTCATTTTAAGTTCTTCTTTTCAGTCAGAATGATTCAGATTCACTTGGTTTAGTCATATGGCTATTATAGCCATTTTTCGACTTTTAGGTAGCTTTGAAGTGTTATAGCATTTTACTAACACTTAAATCTAATAAATACCCTTCTTATGATTTAATTTACTTAATACATCATCTGTACAGATATAAATCATAAGAAACAAGCTATATAAAAATACGGGTCTTACAATCTTCCCCAACTAAAAAAATTTGGTCTACTAAATTAGAACCAAGTCAGTCGTCAAACAGCTGGGGGTGCTTCTCTCGCATTAGACTCTCTAACTCCCAAGTAGCTTCCTCTGAAGTGTGATGCTGCCAGAGAGCCTTCACTAATCAGATAGTCTTCAATCTCAAGACCTTCTCCTTCCTATCCAATATCTGAATCGGTCTCTCAACATATGACATGTCCTCTCTGAGTTCCAATGGCTCATAACTAATCACATGTGCCAGATTCGGGTGATAGTTCTGAAGCATCGAAATATGGAAGACATTATGGACACTTGATAAGTCTGGTGGCAATGCCAACCTATAGGAATTATCTCCCACTCGATCAAGCATCTCAAAGGGTCTAATGTAGCGAGAACTCAATTTACCTCTCTTTCCAAATCTTGCTATACCATTGGAATGAGAAACTTTCAGAAACACTGATTCACCAACTGCAAACTCTATTGGCCTTCGTCTCTTGTCAGCGTAGCTCTTTTGTCTGCTCTGAGCTGTCCTCAGTCTCTCTACAATCAAATGAAAATCCTCAGAGGCTTGTGTAACCAAATCAGGAGCGAAAATCTCACGGTCACCCACTTCTTCCCATTCGATAGGGGAACGATATCTACGACCATATAAAGCCTCATTGTTGTAGGCGAACTCGGCTAGTGGTAAGTGATCATCCCAGGAGCCTCTAAAATCTACCACTGTAAGACTTGATTTTTATCGTATTTCCTTATGATTCACACATTGTATGGATATTGTTATATGCTAATGGAATCATAAGACAAATGATTTTGATCATATAAATATAAATGAAGTAGTCGAACATACGTAAAATTTGAAAACGGACAGTTAAGGAATTTCAAATTAAATTTATGAGATTTGAATTGTCTGGATAGATATACGAATTTTAAATGAGAAATTATAATTGATCCAAGAAGGAAAGTCAGTCTAAATTGGTCCCGAACGTGTAAAGGGGTAAAATGATCAAAAGACCAAAATCTGACATAAATTCGATAAACAAATTTCATTAAAATATGGATTTAAGAAATCTTGATCAATAAGAGAAAAATTATTGAATTTCGAGTCGAATTGATCAAGATATGAATTTATTGGAATTAATCAAAATTTTCAAATCAAAAAATTATCCCGAAAATATTGGAAAAATATATCAGAAAGACGAAATAAGAGAGATAAATTCATTTATTGATTAAATGAATTAAATAAGTTTTTTTAAGATATTTTTGCATTTTTTAATGTATTTTAATGATTAAAATAATAATAAAATAAATTATAAATATAATAATAAAATAAAAAAAGAAAGAAAAAACAAAGAAAAAACAAAGAAAAAAAGAGGAAAATCGCAAATTTGGGAACTCTGAAAACGAAACAGAAAAGGAAAGAAGCGAAGACACATGCGACCGAGGAAGACCCATCATTGGCGAGCAACCGGCAACCAAGCAGCCAGGCGAGGGGCATGCGAAGAGAGAGGACGACCGCACGACCCACCAGCAGCGGCGATGCGCTGGTTTGACGCCGGATTCCGACGGATCAAAGAGAGGAAGCCGCGAGGGAGAGAAGAAGGTTACGACGATTCCACCTGCGATTGACCCCAACCAACCCTAAACGAATGTTCCCCTGCTCTAGGTGCACCGATTGGTGCCAAAAATGGCCTGGGAACCGACCGAGAAAAGAGATGAACGGCAACGGGGAAGCCTGAATCGGTATGGACCGGTTCAGTAAGAAGAGTACTGCGCTGAACCGGACAAGACCGGTTCAGCCAAGAAAGAGAGGACAAAGGGAGAAAAAGAAAGAAAAAGAGAAAAAGGAAAAAGGGGAAGATTTTTGGGGATACACCGGACTTCGGGTAAGTCGATAAGAGGTCAAAAGTGACCGATTTAAATTTCAAAAAATTTATTTAAATTATATTTGATCGAAAATTTACCTGAAATTAAATATAAAATTGTGCAATTTGAAGATAAATCGCGTACGTGAGCCCGATCGAACTTCGATTTATGCACCATCACGTAATTTCGGGTAAGTAAAGCTCGTTTACGACAATAGTATGATTATTGCACAATTGGAATTTATTTTACGGATTTCGGATTAATTCCTACATAAAATAAATTATATTCAGAATTTTGAATTAATTGTCGTAAATGATATATGGGCTATCCAATGAGTTTGGAACGAAGCCCGATGAGTATTGGTAAGCTAAATGAGCCCAGTAGACCCGAAGAAGGGATTTAATAAGTGGAAACAGACTAGAAAAGGGGTCGAGGCCCATTAAGGTGTAATAGGGCCCAATAAAGTAAAACAGGCTCAATGCTTTAGATTCGATCAGTAAGAGTGAAATACTGATAAGTATATTAAAATTGACCCAATACGTGGTTATATGCAGCTCCGTAGACTTGGTTTAGAGCGAATTGGACTGAGAGACCTGATACAGTCGAGACAGGATAAGCTCGCGTGTGATTCCAGGTAAGGAGTTTTTTGGGCTGCTAAAGGTGACTTTATGCAATTTCGACATCATTTAAATTCTCTAAAATTGTCTGAAGGGTCTAGACTTAAAATAAAAATTTTGGGTGCCCGGATGGGCAAATGACCAAAATACCCCTATGAAGGGTAAAATTTCAAAAATTAGGAAACGTTGAGAGGAGCTAGAACAAGAGATTCCTGCTTATTTTCGAGGTGCTTTGACTGCATGGGTAGGCTGGCTAACTTTTAAATAAAAATGCACAGCATTGCATATTTTCAACAAAGTGATTTCTTGTGGAAATTGTTTTGAGATAACAGAGCCGCCTACGTGATTTTATGAAAATGTGATGTGCTAGAGCTCAGCTCGCACGAGTTTTGATTTGTGTGATGCATGCATTAGTGCTGGAACAAAGGCTCGCACTAGAGTTTTACATGCATAGGTGCTGGAGTCTAACTCACACCAGATTTTCATATGATTCTCATGACAGGGTGCTGGAGTCTAACTCGTACCAGGTTTTCACTTGTTTTTTTTACACAGTGCTGGAACCTAGCTCGGACTAGTTTTACAAGATTTTGACAGAGTGTTGGAGCTTAGCTCGCATAAGATCTTATGAAATAAGTGCTGGAGCTTTGGTCGCACGAGATTTTCCTTGATTTTATGAGAGTGCGAGAGAATCGCTCGCACTGATTTTATGAGACATGCGATAAGCCGTGCTTGGAGCGTTGGGTAGACTGTGTGTCACATCGATTAATTATGCTCGCACATGCATTTTGAGACAGACACGATTATTGATATGAGATATGGGTCCACGAAGTACGTTGTACTGTGCAAGTAGCATGGAGTACGCTGTACCGTGCTAGTATTGATTATGTGGCATCTTCGTATGCGAGTGGCATCTTCAGATGCGAGTGATCGGGCAAGACCGATGGGATGGACTGACCTACCTCCCAGGGCGGTTCCCGATAGTGGTGAGACCCCGCACACAAGATCCGTGTAGCAGTAGGATCACAAGGATATGGCCATAGTCCTGGTTATTTGCCTGAGAGATATATACATATTACCTAGTCTCACATGTTATAAATTGATGTTTTGAGAATCATGTTTTGTGGACTTTTGTGTGAGTTTGGATCACCCGAGGGAGGGTTGGATCATGACTGAGATGTGATTTTGATGAGAATGAAACTGGAATTTAAATTAAAACTTGCATGACGTTATTTCCAAGCTATTTAAACCATGCGTGAAGTAAATTGGTTTTACATGACATTCATTATATCGCATGTTACTATTGCTTTGAAAACCATTTGATTTCATGGTTTTGTGTGAGTCAGGAACACCCGAGGGAGGGGTTGAGTCCTAGCTGTGTTGTGAAATTTTAACTAGAATGAAATGATTTAAATGGATTTGCATGTTGAGTTTTCCATGCTATTTGAAATCCATATGTGAAGTTGTTTTACATGACATCATGAATTGTAGCATCTGTTTTAAAATTGTGTGGAGAAAGGGTGGTTTATGCATGGCACAACGTTCATGTAGGTCGTATGGTTACCTACTTATTCATAGGATTGCCTTACTGAGCTTGATGTGCTCACCCCTTTCATTTTCTCACATAAATCATTTTCAATAGACTTTGAGGCGACTGAGTACTGCATTCCTGATATCCGCTGCTGCTCATCACTTAAGGTATATACATTTGTACATATTGTATCTAAATAAGAATAGCACAATAACATGTTTGTAAGTAACTTTCGGGGATGTATAGACACTGTAAACACTTGTAAATGAATGGGAAAGAATTAGTGAAAAACTCATGTGTTTACCTTTCCTTTAATAAGGAATTAAGTTATATGGTGAATGAATGGTGGGACTGGCATTGACGCACAACCCAATTGTTAGTAGAGTGTGGTCACGATCAGAGGACAGGTAAGTATGAAAGAAAAACGAAAAATTTATTATAATTTTTGGGTTGTGACAACCACACACGCTTTCAACATGTCCTGCAAAGTCTATATTGTCCTCTCTGACTGACCATCTGTTAGAGGATTGAAAGCAGTGCTTAAACTCAACTGGGTTCCCATGGCTTCCTAAAAATGTTCCCAAAAGTAGGAAGTGAAGCAAGAATCCCTATCAGAGACTATGCTCACTAGTACACCATGTAACCTCACTAGCTCGCGTACATACAGTTCTACCAATGAACTTAGAGTATCGGTAGCTCTCATAGCTAGGAAGTGAGCTGCCTTCGTCTAGGTCCTCGGTAAACCCATCACGAAATCCATGGTGATATGCTATCATTTCCATGTCGGTATGGGTAGAGGCTATAATAACCCTATAGACTTCTGATGCTCTACCTTCACCTGCTGACATACAAGACATCTCGCCACAAGCTCTGCCACATCTTTCTTCAGACCTGACCAACAGTACACCTTCCAAAGGTTCTTATACATCTTGTTACTCCCCAGATGTAATGTGTACCTCGACGAATGAGTTTTCGTCAATATCAATCGTTTGAGCTCTGGGTCATCAGGAACGCACAACCTACCTCTGAACCTCAATAATCCATCAAGACTCAACTCAAATTCAGTCACTGTGCCCTTTTGTATCTGACTAGTCATCTCGACATAATATGGATCAATTTGCTGAGCCTGTTTGATCCTGTCCAACAGATCCAGCTCCAAATGTAGACTAGCTATCACATAGCCTGTATCCATGTCAGAAGCCACAACACCCAAACTAAGGCTGGGAAACTGTTCCAACAGCTCGTGTTTCCTGACCATCATATACAATATCATCCCTAGGCTCTTCCTACTCAAAGCGTCTGCTACAACATTAGCCTTACCCAAATGATAAAGTATCTCACAATCGTAGTCTTTTAGAAGCTCTAGCCATCATCTCTGTCTCATGTTCAGCTTCTTCTATGAGAATAGATACTTGAGGCTTTTGTGGTCGGTGAATATCTGGAACTTCTCACCATACAAGTAGTGGAGCCATACCTTCAACGCAAACACTACTGCTGCTAAATCCAAGTCGTGGGTCAGATAGTTATTCTCATGATCCTTCAGCTGTTTGGATCCATAAGCAGCTACCCTCCCATCTTGCATCAATACACAGCCCAGTCCCTGATGTGAAGTATTGGTATACACTGCTAATCTTCTTGAGTTGGTAGGGATAGTGTGAATCAGAGCGGTGGTCAATTGACGCTTCAGCTCTTGAAAACTCATCTCACAATCCTCATTCCACACGAATGGTACACTCTTCCGAGTGAGACGTGTCAACGAAGCAGCTAACTTCAAAAATCTCTCAACGAATCTCCAATAATATCCTGCTAACCCCAAAAAACTTATGATCTCGGTAACTATCCTCGGCTATTCCAATCGAACTACTGCCTCTATCTTGGATTGATCTACTGATACACCATCCTTCGACACAACGTGTCCCAAAAAAAAGATTTTTGCCAACCAGAAGTCACACTTACTGAGTTTAGCATACAACTCTTTCTCTCGAAGAATTTGTAATATAATCTTCAAGTGCTGCTCATGCTCCTCCTGAGACTTTGACTACACTGAAATGTCATTGATAAAAATGATAACAAACTGATCCAATTATGGCTTGAACACATCGTTCATCAAAGCCATAAAAGCCGCGAGATCGATTGGGCTTCTTGGTTTGGGCCTTCCTAATGTCAAATCTCTCTGAACCAAGTGGGGTTACATCCAAACTGAGGTTTGCAAATTGCTCCAACAACTCGTGTTCTCGTACCATCATAAAAAACACCAACCCGAGGTTCTTCCTGCTCAAAGCATCGGTAACTGCATTCGCCTTACCGAGTGGTACATAAACTCACAATCATAGTCTTTCAGAAGCTCGAGCCACCTCATCTTTCTCATGTTTAACTCCTTCTGGGAGAATAGATACTTAAGGCTCTTATGGTCTGTAAATACTTAGAATTTCTCACCATAAAGATAATGACACCATATTTTGAAAGCAAATACAACGGCCGCCAACTCTAGATCGTGGGTCGGGTAGTTTCTCTCATGATGTGACAACACGAAAGCGTAGAAAATAGGGCAAATTTAAAATTTTTCTTAAAACAAAACTACTAACTCTAGGTGTATTCCAGTCTAGCATCCTTAAATCGCTATTGTTTATACACAAACATTATCCCCAAGATCATATAACTTATACTTAATGAAATCAAATACATAATATCCTAAAAAGAATCAGCCCATAAGCCTCAACTCATTTCTTTCATATCAACCTAATTACATCCCAAAATACTCATCACAAATGTCTGTATTACATTATTGTCTAGATACAAAATGAACTGAATTATACCTTATGCGTGTACAAGCGATAGCCTGGGGAGATCTTGTCCACTAGTGTCATGACCTTCCATGACTTAACCAAAACATCTACGAATTTTTCACATTTTAACTTACCTTTCTCCTTATCAACAGTTGGGCTGTGATTCGATGTCAACATCCTCTCTTACCATATCATCCATTATCATACATACATGTCAATATACTATCACTGATTGTAACTTGTTTTATAATACATGTGAGTTCATATAAAATCTAATACCAATACATTCCCCATGATATATATCTATACATCACTGTGCTGTTTATATGCTTAGATACAAAACCGTACAAAATATGTATACCTGTCGATCGAAAGGAAATAACAGTGGACAACAGGAATACTATCCCTCAAACGTACTCCCTCTACTCCTGATGCTCTGTAGAGAGATGTAAAAAAGAAAGGGGTGAGCTCACAGCTCAGTAAGGAAATCTGGCAAGCAAGTAGACATCTACACTATCTACTCGAAATAATGTTATGCCTCGAAAATATCATTTCCTTAACTCACTTTAAAAGCATGTCTTTAAAATATATACATATACTTGTACAGATTAAATCCCATGTATAAAAATCATGCTTTCGTTCTCAAATGTAGGCATATACGAAAAATAATGTATCTTTATAATATCACGATGCCTTTAGATAAATCATGCCATTTATATTTAAATCACAGTAAATATGGCATTTAATCATTCACAGCACAATAATCGGATTCCAACTCATCCCTCAGGTCTATCCGTATCATAAATAAATCATTCAGGTGATATATCATGTGAGACTCTGTGATTAAATGCAATAATATCTTGGACTATGGCCATATCCTATAATAGTGATC
Source organism: Firmiana major (assembly GCA_033439115.1). Lineage (NCBI taxonomy): Eukaryota > Viridiplantae > Streptophyta > Magnoliopsida > Malvales > Malvaceae > Firmiana > Firmiana major. The sequence goes on from CM065895.1 coordinate 39,516,277, forward strand.
CCAGGCTACATAGTACTCGGTGTGCAGGGTAATCACTGCTGCAATGGGAAGGGGGTCAGTCCATCACAACCGCCAGCTATCAACTCCTCAACTCCACAACACCACACGGTGCAGTCTACCCCATGCCACTCGCATGGTACAACATACTCCATGTACCCTACCTCACAGTCGGGGTGCCTGCCATAGGTCTTAGCCCTCAAACCATGGAATATAAATACCACGTCTCTAAATCCACATGCGAACATCTCTACAGTGCAACACTCAGTCTACACGAGGAAATCAAACATGGTTTTCAACATGTCTTATATATCAAAGTAAAACTACAGTGTGCACCTTTGAGCGTGACTCACAGTCGTCACTCTGCTCAAACACTATTTCACATCACAAACTCAACTCTAGTGCGAGTAAACCTCCAGCAACTAGGTCATGCATAGTTCATGTTTGAAATCAAGTACGAGCAATCACTCCAGTACCATGCTATGCACAAAACTCATCAAATCAAGTACGAGCAATCGCTCAAGTACTATGTCATGTATAAATCATGAAGAATCCAGTATGAGAAACGCTCTAGCACTCTGTCATGCATCTCATGTAAAATTCGAGTACGAGCTAATTGCTCCAACACTCTCTCATGCATAAATCATATAAAATTGAGTACGAGTAATAACTCTAGCACTCTATCATGCATGTCATGGAAATCTAGTACGAATCATACATCAACACTAATACATGTGGAAAATATATGAAATCAAGTGCGAGCTGTGCTCTAGCACGATTTATTCTCACATAATTCGATAGATGGCTCTTTTAAAAGAGATGATTTTCAAAATATCAAAATCATCACTATAAATTGTGCTATTTCTATCAACCAAGAAATCATTAGCCCATCTACCTACTCTTCTGCTAAACAGCAGTAAAAACACTCATAATTGTGGTTTCCATACTTTTTACAACTTTTCCCAAAAGTTAACATTTTTTTCCAAAGAGCAAAATCGTAATTTACCACCATCGGGTCACAATAATTATTATTCACTTTCTCTGACCCTCAGAGTTTTTAAGTGAATGTAAAAGTAGACGAAAATACGTTCATGTATCTCTAACTACTCACAAAAATCCCTTACCTACAATCACTCGAGAAATTTTACTTTCTCAACGCTGCTCGATCCTGCAATCTGATTCGCTCGTCCAATAATCTCTAGATCTGCATATAACCATTTATCAGGTTAATTATATTTTTCCTACTGTATTTTATATTAAATACAGTCTATTTCACTTAATGGGCTTTAATAAACCTTAATGGGCTTAACTATGCCTCAAGCCCATTTTCATTTTACTATTCATTTTTGTTAGGCTTATTGGGCTTATGGGGCCCACCAACTCTTATTGGGCTTATCCAAGACCCATTACATCACATTAGGTTGAAACCAATTGGGCTTGACCCATTGTTTCAATAAACATATACAAATATACTTAAAATCATTCATACATTAACCTATATGAATTTGAAAGCTTGAAATTATACCTAGTATTTGTGTTCACACTTGGCCGAAACTTTGAAGCCTCACGGTTTGTACACTATGGCTCCTTGATAGCCAATTCCAACATATGTCACTCTCCTCTTAATTTGAAACAACTTTCATGAAGAATGCAAGTTCCAAATATGCCTAAATCCAAGTGATTTCTAGTGAGAGAAAGCTTGGATAAATATGTTTTAATGGTTTCTTCTTCTAGACGAGAATGATGTGTTGAAGAAGACCATGTGGTGGCTGATTTTATAAGCCATTTACTTAACCATTAAGCCTTACATTCCAGCCATCTAAATTGACTTCAAAAAGCTTAGCTAATGGTTACCAATTTTGTCATAGTTACCTTTAACTAATGGGCTTAATTTTAATCCATTTGGGCCTTACAATTGGGCCTCTCGGTTTGGGCCTTCCTAATGGGCTTTCGGTCTGAAAGTTTTAATATACATCGGTCATTTAATTGTCTAATTATTTGGCCTATCAATTGGTCTAACAATTCGATCTAAGGGACCTAAGAAATTCGATCTATACCTAGTATACCTTAATGGGCTTTAAAATCTTCACTTTGGCCCATTACGTTTTTACCCATTAAATTTAATCTGGAATCCATCTGAAAAAATTTTCCTTACTTTCGGGGATGATTATCTTGTATTCTGACCAAAAATATTTTTCCCCAAATTCTTCTCCATATTTAGATTAACTTTTAACCATGGTTAGTCAACTATGGTAAAAGTCCACTTTTCTTAACTATAGTTGAATTTTTCCTTATTAAATGACCAAGTTGACTTTTTCTCAATATTTCAAAAGTGTCATATCTTATGTTTTACACTCTCGTCTTTACGTTTTATGAATTTTCGGTAGGTAAATGTGCCTTAAATACATTAAATCGTTAAAAAGGTCTATTTTACCCTTTTTAGCTTTTACTCTTGTTCTCTGTGTTCGAGACTAAATCAAACTGACTTTCCTTCATGAGCTCTCTATATTTTCTCATTTTAAGTTCATTTCTTCAGTTAGAATGATTCAGATCCACTCAGTTTAGCCATGTCACTCTCATAGCCCTTTTTCGGCTTTTATGTAGCTTTTAAGTGTTAAAGCATTTCACTAACACTTAAATCAAGTAAATACTCTTCTCATGATTAATCTATAATAATAAAGTGTTCATACACATAGGAATCATAAGGAACAAGACACATAAAATACAGGTTTGACAACCAGCATATATCACGTACGCGACAAACTCTATCTCGCTTACTTCAAGTAATCTAGAAAGGAGAGAAAAATGGGTGAGCTCTTAAAACGCTCAGTAAGGAGGATAAGGGACGTTATAAAAATCATCATCTCAAACACAATATGATGGAAATATTGAGCATGCAAATCGTTATAGAAATAACTGTGTAAACAACAATGGCATCAGCATACTTCACGTGGTAAAAATCACAAATCACATTACATCAAATCTCAATGCGTGATATAAATCACAATTGTAAAATCACATCATCATCAAAGAAATCGAGACTAGGCATTTACAAAAAATCATATGAAATCAACGTCATAGGCACGTCACATCAATTGAATTCGTCCCCTAGGCGGACATCCTCAAGAGAGGGATTTCGTCGACAATAATACATATGGTTATGATTCGCTGTAAACTTGATCAAAGTCGAACAACCGTTGGTCTTACAAGCTATCAAAGAACAACTCGATCTTACATGCTATCGAAGCACAGCCCGGTCTTACATGCTATCAAAGCAAGGCCACCCATCACTACCGAAGCGAGGTCATCTCACGTTACCAAAACGGAGGCGTCGGTCTTACATGCTACTAGAGCACAGCCCGACCTTACATGCAGCTAGAGCAAAGCTCAATGTGCATCTCATGACAAGCCATTGTCTCAGTAAAAATCGTTTTGCCTTCACGTAGAGCTCTTAGTGGTTATCACAAAACCCATTTCGGTTATAAACCATTATGTTCACATTTACACAAACCTCATCAAAATCGAGCTCAAACCGGTAAAACACTCACATATTCCCATTGTTTTATAAAAATTATTTTGCCTTCACGTAGAGCTCATAGTGGTTATCACAAAACTCATTTCGGTTATAACATATTATATTCATAATCACACAAAACTCATCAAAATCAAGCTCAAACTGGCAAAACACTCACACATTCATCAAAACATCAATTCATCTCATTTCTTATAAACATTCTCATTTTATTAAACTTTTTTCATGCTTGTAAAACGTTTTCATTCATTCGAAAACTCACAAGCACAAATGGTTTATTTCCCTTACCTCTTGCACCTCGAGTGGTACAATATCCTCGGGTTCTTAGACTAGTCTCGTTTTTCGTGTCGAATTCTTGAGCTATCCAGACATATCATTAAGCCATCAATATACATCATTCTCATTTCTCTTTTCTTTCTCTTACTCATTCTAACTCAACATTATCTCAAAACTCTTTCTACATCTTTATCAACACTTTAGTTAACTCATAACCATCACAAGACATCCACATTAAATATCCTAACCAAACATATTTGTTGGTTCCATCATGCCTTAACCATTTAAAACCAAATATTTAAACATATATGTATATTCACCCATATATAAAATGGTAATGCTTAAGAACAAAGGTCTTGTGAGCTTATCTAGCTTGTCTCCTCTCTCGCCCAAGCTTGTAGAATGCTTATCTCCTCCCTTTGTTCAAGCCAACCTTTGATTTTCTAGTATCTTGTTCTCATTGCCAAGAGGAACAACTTTGTCTCTCACCCCTTTGCCTAATTTTGTCTAGAATAAGGTGAATCTTAAAGAGAGAAAACTTGTTTTGGGTGAAAATGGTGAAGGTTTAGGTTTCAGAGAGAGAAAGGCTCGATTTCAGGCGAAAATCCCTTGATCCTTATATAGATAGGGCTTATGAGATCGATTTGGCATTGATGGGGATAGATCTCTGCTTAATTTCAATTGCTCCAACTGCTCCATTAACAACTACCAGATCGATCTGGCCGAGGGTGGCGATCGATCTGCTCTTCATAAAAAGACTAAGTGGAGATCGATCTACTAGAGGGTAGAGATCGATCTCTTCCAGGTCAAGAGTTAAGGAGATCAATTTGCCCTTGTGACAAGATCGATCCTTGCTAGGCAAAGGCATTAGGAGATCGATCTTATTCCTTATGAGATCGATATGCCTGTCTACTTTTGCACGTTTTCTCCATTCTGGAGCTATGGGATCGATCTCTCATCCTTGGAGATCGATCTAGCCTTCACAGATTCTACTGCTACTGCATCAATTGTAGGAAACTCAATGCAAAACTCACCATAATCTACTCCATAGGTCATATTTCAATCCATACACATTTAAGACTTAAAAACTTCATCTCGTTATACTTCATTAAATTTAAAACTTGCGTGTATATCAACATATCATAATTACATTCACCAAATTATAATTCTCACTTAGCAAATCTTATAAAATTTATAGTTCTCACATCCTCCCCACCTTAAGAGAATTTGGTCCTCCAAATTCAACTAAACCCATTAAATAGCTGAGGTACTTCTCTTTCATAAGGCTCTCTAGTTCCCAAGTTACTTCCTCCATTGAGTGGTGTTTCCAGAGAACCTTAACCAATGGAATCCTTTTCGTTCGAAGTACTTTCTCCTTCCTGTCAAGTATTCAGGTGGGTTATTCCACATAACTCATATCCTCCTGAATATCCAATGCCTTATACTCAATAACATGGGAGGGGTCCGGATTGTATTTCCTCAACCTGGAGACATGAAAGACATTATGAATCGTGAAACTGTAGGAGTAGAGTTAACCGATAGGCGACGTCTCCCACTATCTCTAAAATCTCAAATGGTCCTATATATTGAGGACTCAATTTCCTCTTCTTCAAAAAACGCATGATACCCTTACTTGGAGATATCTTAAGGAACACCGAATCTCTAACTTAAAACTCGAGTGGCTGTCTATGCACATTGGTGTAACTTTTCTATCGACTCTAAGCAGCACGTAATCTATCACAAATGATCATCACATTCTGAACTGCCTGCTCAACAAGCTCGAGAGCAATTACTTTCCTGTCGCCCACTTCTTCCCACACTATAGGGGATCTACACCTCCTACCATACAGAGCCTCATAAGGTGTTATACCAATACTCACATGATAGCTATTATTATACGCAAACTCAACAAGGGGCATGTGATTATCCCACGATCCCTTAAAGTCCATCGTACATGCCCTCAACATGTCCTCTAAGGTCTGTATAGTTTGCTCGGACTGGCCATCAGTCTGAGGATGATAGGCGGTACAAAAATTCAATCGAGATCCCATGGCTTCCTAAAAATTAGTCCATAACCTGGAGGTGAATCGGGAATCTCTATCAGAGGTAACACTCACGGGAGCCCTATGTAGTCATGCTATCTCTCTAACATATAGCGCGACTAAAGTACTCAATGTATCTGTTCTCTAAATGGCAAGGAAGTAGGCACTCTTCGTTAATCTATCAACTATCACCCATATTGCATCATGACCTCTTCGGGTCCTCGACAATCCTATGATAAAGTCCATGGTGATATGCTCCCATTTTCATGTAGGCATATGCAAAGGCTTAAGAAATCCTCCGGGCTTCTGGTGCTCAACTTTCACTTGTTGGCAGACCAAACATCTGGCCACATATTCTGCCACGTCTCACTTCATACTACTCCACCAATATACCCTTCTTAAATCTTGGTACATCTAGGTACTTCTCAGGTGCATGGTGTACTGGGAATAGTGAGACTCTCTCAGTATTTGTTGCTTTAGGGTATCATTGTTCGAAATACAAATTTGTCCATTAAACCTCAGTAACCCATCATCATTGACCATAAATCTGACTGCGAGGTCTGTTCAGCTTGGCTAAAAATATCCAATAGCCTCTGATCATTTTGTTGTCGGGTTCTAATCTGATCCATAATATCAGGCTTTATCCGCAGACTAGCCATAAATCCAACTTTCGTTTCCTCAACTCTGATCCTGAGTCTGGTGAACTGTTCTAACAAATCCCATTCTTTAATCATCATAACAGATTTCACACTCTTCCTACTTAAGGCATCAGTTACTACGTTCGCTTTCCCTGAATGATAGAGTATCTCACAATCATAGTCTTTAAGGAGTTTCATCCACCTTCTTTGTCTCATATTTAGCTCCTTTTGGTCGAATATATATTTTAGGCTCTTGTGGTCAGTAAATATTTGGAACCTTTTCGCATATAAGTAATGCCACCAAATCTTTAATGCAAACACTACTGTGGCTAACTCTAAGTCATGTGTAGGGTAGTTCCTCTCATAATCCTTCAGCTGTGGCAAACCATAAGTGATTGCTCTCCCATTTTTCATGAGTACACACCCCAATCCTTGTTGAGAGGCATCATTGTACATTGTAAAGCCTCCGGGTCCATTTGGAATAGTTAACATAGGTGCCGTCGTTAATTTCCTTTTCAATTCTTGAAAACTCTGCTCACATTGCTCAGACCATACAAAAGGAGTCTCCTTACGTGTGAGTTTAGTCAAAGTAGCGACAATCTTGAAAAATCCTTCAACAAACCATCTATAATATCTAGCAAGTCCTAGAAAACTCTGAATCCCTGTAACTATCCTCGGCCTCTCCCAATTAAGTACAACTTCTATCTTAGACGGATCAACTGACACCCCGTCTTTAGATATAATATAACCAAGAAAAGGTATTTGGTCTAGCCAAAACTCACTCTTGCTAATCTTTCCATAAAACTGCTTATCTCTGAGTACTTGCAGCACAGTCCTTAAATGTTATGCATGTTCCTCATGAGACTGAGAATATACAAGGATAACATCAATAAAGACTATCACAAACTGATCTAGATAGTCTCTAAAGACCTCATTCATCAAACTCATAAAAGTAGTAGGGGCATTTGCCAAACTAAAGGGCATCACTAAGAACTCATAGTGGCCATACCTAGTTCTGAAGGCCATTTTCAGAATATACTCTTTCCTGATTCTTAAATGGTAATAGCCCGATCTTAAATTAATCATAGAAAAGATAGAAGCCCCTATCAGCTGGTCAAATAGATCATCTATCCTTGGCACGGGTACTTATTCTTTATTGTAGCCTTGTTTAGCAATCTGTAGTCTATACATAGTCTCAGGCTACCATCCTTCTTCTTTACAAATAACACTGGGGCTCTCTATGGTGAAACACTAGGGTTAACAAAACCTTGGTCAAGTAGTTCTTACAACTATTTCTTTAACTCTTCTAATTTGACCAACGCCATCCTGTAGGGAGGTTTAGAGATTGGCTGGGTATCTGGCACTAAATCGATAATGAACTCCAGCTCTCTCTCAGGTGGTAAGCCAGACAATTCATCTGGGAATACATATGAAAACTCACATACTACCAGTATGTCCTCTATCCTCAGATGTTCTGGACTTATATCAGAGATGAGTGCGACGTAACCTTCACGTCAGTAACTCAATTAGTATTTATAGCGATATAATCATCTCTTAACATTTCATAATAAACTTCACACGTCTTTATTCTTTAATCATTCAAACATACACTAAACCTTTCAGGTAGGGAGAAAGTTATAGTCTTAGTGTAGCAGTCTAAACTCACACGATTGGCCGCTAGCCAATCCATCCCTAAAATCACATCGAAACCACACATGTTTAACATCACTAGATCTGTTAACATCACCTAATCTCCCACCTTGATCTCACAACTCTTGCACACTATATCAGTCCTCTGGGACTCATGCATGGGGGTATTTATATGTAGAATATAATCTAGGGATTCATACTTCAAACTCAATTTACATGCAAATTATACATTAATAAGAGAATGCGTGGATCATGAATCAAATAACACATGAGCCTTATGATTACAGACAAGAAGTGTACCTCGTATGGTCTCAGACGAAGCGTTTGTAGTCTCCTTATCCAAAGTAAACACACGTCCCTCTATGACCAGCTTCTTGCCCTTATCAACAGTTGTAGCCCGTCTCTGGGGAATCGTCCTATGTGGCTGCTATCTATGAGGATCTAGAGAATGTGGCTTTTGTGGTTGCGGGTAATATCTCACTCTGTGACTCGTGTCCCAGCATTTATAGCATCCTTGTACGGTTTTGGGATAGCTTCCCTCATGTGATCTGCCATAATCTCTGCAGAATCTAACCTCTGGTCTGACACCTCAAGGGGTCTCCATAGTGAGGGGAGGAACCCTGGGTCTGTCAACTTTTCCATTCGGTCCCTCAAACTGTCTCTTCTTAAAAGAACTTCTTTGAAAGTCGGTGTGGGAGGTCACAAGCCGCTTACTCTTATCCCTAGTCAAAATTAGAGACTCAGTTTGGGAATGTACTAACTCTAGTCCCCTCTCCACTTCTTGTGCTCATCTCATAGTATCTTTAAACTTAGTGATACAGAGCCCTATCAATTAGTCTCTAATGATGGGTCACAGTCCACACATGAATCGCTCAGTACGGAGCTCTTCATCCTTAAGAGTCTCTGGGTCATACTTCAGTAGGGTGGTGAATCAGCTCTCGTACTCATCAACCATCATATTGCCTTGAACCAAATTTAGGAATTTAGCTTGCTTCCTCCTTTGGGTGGCTCTTAGCACATACTGAGTTCTAAATGCTAATTGAAACATCTCCCAGCTAATGACCTCATGGCTAGTCGCCAATATACTCTGTGTAGTGCTCCACCAATCTTGGGCTTGTCCCTTTAACATATAAGCACCCATAATGACCCTCTCAGCATCGGTGCATCCCAAAAAGTTAAAAATGACTCTCAACTCTGTCAGTCGCTCCTCAGCCTCTGCGGGATCTTTCACCCCTCTAAAAGTCGGTGGGTTCATCTTTAGAAAGTCCCTCAATCGACCCTTATCTTTGTCATTAAGTTGGGTTTGTACCGTAGGCTATGTGGCGGGAGGCATCGGGTTAGTCTGTAATGGGGGTGCGGGTGGTCCCTGTGGTGGTGGAATCGACACAGGTGTAGTACACGAGGCATTAGCCCCAAAGTGCTGCGCAAATAGCGCTATCATTTGCTCGAATCCCTGACGCACATCGTGCTCTAGGCGATTCATTCGAGAGTTAGTATTCTCAGGCTATGGTTTAGGTGGTGGAAGTGGTTGCGCCTGCCTCCCTGAACGTCATCTTCTCCCCTTCATATTTTATCTCTTACGTGCCTACGCGTATTCATTAAACATCGATCATAATTTTACTCGTTAAATTTAATTCATTACCAGACAATACAGACAATCGGGATGTAATCTAATTCCAATTGATCGATACTGACGGTAGTATACACCCTTTGCTCTGATACCAAGAAAATCTGTGACAACTCGGAAGCGCGAAAAATATGGCAAATTTAAAATTTTTCTTAAAACAAAACTACCAACTCTGGGTGTATTCCTGTGCAGCGTCCTTAAATCGCTATTGTTTATACACAAATATTATCCCTAAGATCATACAATTTGCACTTAATGAAATCAAATACATAATATCCCAAAATGAATCATCCCATAAGTCTCAACTCTTTTATTTCATATCAACCTAATTACATCCCAAAATACTCATCACAATTGTTTGTATTACATCATTGTCTGGATATAAAATGAACTAAATTATACCTTATGCATGTACAAGTGATAGTTTGGGGAGATCTTGTCTACAGCCTGTATCACATACGCAGCAGGCTCTATCTCACTTACATCAAGTAATCTGGAGGGGGGAGGAAAAAGGGTGAGCTATCAAAATGCTCAGTAAGGAGGATAAGGGAAGTTATAAAAATCATCATCAGAAACACAACATGATGGAAATATTGAGCATGCAAATCATTATAGAAAAAACTGTGTAAACAACAATGGCATCAGCATACTTCACGTGATAAAAATCACAAATCACATTACTCCAAATCTCAATGCGTGATATAAATCACAGTTGTAAAATCACATCATCATCACAAAAATTGAGACTATGCATTTATAAAAACTCATATGAAATCAATGTCATGGCACATCACATCAATTGAATTCGTCCCCTAGGTGGATATCCCCAAGAGAGGGATTTCGTCGACAATAATACACATGGCCATGATTCGCTGTAGACTCGATCAGAGTCATACAGCCGTCGGTCTTACATGCTAACAAAGCACGGCCCGATCTTATATGCTATCAAAGCAAGGCCACCCATCGCTACTAGAGCGGGGTCATCTCACTTTACCAGAATGGAGGCGTCGATGTTACATGCTATTAAGCATGGTTTGGCCTTACATACTACCAGAGCAAAGCCTGATGTGCATCTTATGACAAGCCATAGTCTGAGTAAAAATCGTTTTACCTTCACATAGAGCTCTTAGTGATTATCACAAAACCGATTTCGATTATAAACCATTGTGTTCATATTTACACAAAACTCATCAAAATCGAGCTCAAACCTGTAAAACACTCATACATTCCCATTGTTGTATAAAAATCAGTTTGTCTTCACGTAGAGCTCATAGTGGTTATCACAAAACTCATTTAGGTTATAACACATTGTATTCACATTCACACAAAACTCATCAAAATCGAGCTCAAACCGGTAAAACACTCACACAATCATTAAAACATCAATTCATCTCATTTCTATAAAACATGCTCATTTCATTAAACCTTTTTCATGCTATTAAAACATTTTCATTCATTTGCAAACTCACAAGCACAAATGGCTTATTTCTCTTACCTCTTGCACCTCGAGTGGTATAATTTCCTCAGGTTCTCAAACTAGTCTCGTTTCTCGTGTCGAATTCTTGAGCTGTCCACACACATCATTAACCTATCAATATACATCATTAGCATTTCTCTTTTCTTTCTCTTACTCATTCTAACTCAACATTATCTCAAAACTCTTTCTACATCTTTATCAACACTTTAGTTAACTCATAACCATCACAAGACATCCACATTAAATCTCCTAACCAAACCTATTTGTTGGTTCCATCATGCCTTAAACATTTCTAACCAAATATTTAAGCATATATGTTTATTCACCCATATATAAAATGGTAATGCTTAAGAACAAAGGTCTTGTGAGCTTACCTAGCTTGTCTTCTGTCTTGCCCAAGCTTGCAGAATGCTTGTCTCTTACCTTTGTTCAAGCCAACTTTTGATATTCTAGTATGTTGTTCTCCTTGCCAAGAGGAACAACTTTATCTCTTGCCCCTTTACCTAATTGTGTCTAGAATAGGGTGAATTTTAGAGAGAGAAAACTTATTTTTGGTGAAAATGGTGAAGTTTTAGGTTTTAGAGAGAGAAAAGCTCGATTTCAGGCGAAAATCCCTTGATCCTTATATAGATAGGGCTTATGAGATCGATCTGGAATTGATAGGGATTGATCTCTGGTTCATTTCAACTGCTCCAACTGCTCCATTAACAACTACCAGATCAATCTGCCCGAGGGTATAGATCGATCTGCTCTTCATAAAATGACTAAGTGGAGATCGATCTGCTAGAGGGTAGAGATCGATCTCTTCCAGGCCAAGAGTTAAGGAGATCGATCTACTCTTATGACCAGATCGATCTTTGCTAGGCAGAGGCATTAGGTGATCGATCTTCTTCCTTATGAGATCGATCTGCATGTCTACTTTTGCACATTTTTTGCATTCTAGAGCTATGGGATCGATCTCTCATCCTTGGAGATCGATCTGGCCTTCACAGATTCTACTGCTGCTGCATTAATTGTAGGAAACTCAATACAAAACTCACCATAATCTACTGCATAGACCATATTTCAATCCATACACATTTAAGCCTTAAAAACTTCACCTCCTTATACTTCATTAAATTTAGAACTTGTGTGTACATCAACATATCATAATTACATTCATCGAATTACAATTCTCACTTAGCAAATCTAGTAAAATTTATAGTTCTCACACATGATCCTTTAACTGTCTCGATCCATAGGCTACTACCTTCCTATCTTGCATTAGTACACAGCCTAGTCCCTTGTATGAAGCATCTGTATATACAAAAAAAAAACCTCCTAACCTGGTAGGAATGGTGAGAATCAGAGCTGTGGTTAATCGGCTCTTCAACTCCTAAAAGCTCTTCTCACATTTATCGTCCCACATAAATTTAACATTCTTTCTCATAAGGAGTATCAATGGAGCAGCTAATCTCGAGAATCCCTCCACAAACTGTCAATAATATCCTGCTAAACCTAAGAAACTTCTGATCCCTTTAACTCTGTGGGGTCTTTTCCACTGAACCTCTGCTTCAATCTTGGATGGGTCCACAGACACACCATCCTTCGAAACAATATGACCCAGAAACGAGATATGCTTTAGCCAAAAATCACACTTACTAAGTTTAGCGTACAACTTCTTCTCTCGAAGGGTTTGTAACACTATCCTTAGGTGCTGCTCATACTCTTCTCTAGACCTCAAATACACCAGAATATCATCGATGAAGATGATAACAAATCTGTCTAGGTATTGGTGAAACACCTCATCATCAGTGACATAAAAGCTGGGGGAGCATTCGTCAACCCGAATGGCATAACCATAAACTCAAAGTGGCCGTACTGGCTGTAAAAAGCTGTCTTGGGTACATCTCCATCCCGAATTCTCAACTGGTGGTACCCAGAGCGCAGATCTATCTTAGAAAAGACCTGCGCTCCCCAAAGCTAATCCAACAAGTCATCGATGCGTGGAAAGGGGTACTTATTCTTAATGGTTACCTTATTCAACAACCTATAGTCAATATACAGTCAGAGGCTTCCATCTTTCTTCTTTATAAACAGAACTGGTGCTCCCCAAGATGATACACTCGGTCTAATAAACCCCTTTTCCAATAACTCCTGTAACTGGTTCTTTAGTTCCTCCAACTCAATCAGAGCCATTCTGTATGGTGGCTTGTATATCGATTCTGTACCAGGTGCCAAATCTATACAAAATTTCATTTCCCTATCCGATGGTAATCCTGGTAAATTATCCAGAAAGACATCGAGAAATTCCTTAACCACTAGGATGTCTCGTAATTATGGGCATGTCTTATCCGACTCAACCACGTACGTAATATAACCTTTCAAAACATTAATCATTAAATCAGTACAAAGATTAATATATTCCACTCACAACCACAACTGCTTTAATTACTTTTCAGTTGTCGCCTTTCGTCTTGGAGTGAGAGTATCAATAAGAGCTCTTTTCGGCTCCTTGCCCTTTTGTGGGGCACCCTCAATCATCTCTAGGCAGTTTTTGATCACTTACACTGGTTTCCCACATCGAAAACATACTGTAGGAGATCCATAACATGGCTGAGTCCTATGGTACCTACCGCACTTATTGCACTGTTCTGTAGTAGGTCGTGGCCCTCCAATCACTATTCCCTTTGCTGAAGCTATGGCCGGATACACAGGAGGCTTAACTGTCCTCTCCCAGATTTCTTCAATCCTCGACCTCTTTCCATAAAATCGCTTGCTTCCCTTATAACTGAAGCTTCTATCCATTGTAGGCCTCTTTTTATCTTTGTCCCTCATTTTACCAACTTTTCCATACTCTAAGGCAACCCGCTCAATATCTTGTTCGCAGAATTGTGCTCTGTGTACTGCCTCCTTGTATGTCGATATGTCAAACGGGACTAATCCATATCTGATGACGGGTCTCAGTCCATCCATAAACTTTTGGACATTTTTGACCTCACTGTCCATTGTATCAGGATCATACCTGCCTAGAGAGATGAATTTGGTCTCATACTCATCCACCGATCTGTTCCCCTAGGTTAAATCTAAAAACTCCATTTGCAGTCTCCTCTACATCGTATCTAGAACATATTACCTTCGGAAGGCTTCCAAAAATACATCCCAGCTAATCTCTGTATGTCGGGCCCTCAAAATGGGTCGGGTGAACTTCCACCAGTGCTCTGATGATCCCTTCAGTATGAATGCGACAAACGCTACCATCTCGGTAGTAGTATACTCAAAGAACCCATATAGTTTTTCAATCTTATTTACCTAGTCCTCTGCAGGTATTGGGTCCTTAACTCCACTGAAGAAAGGTGGGTTACACTTCTGAAACTGTCGTAGTCTATCCAAATCACAACCATAACCCCAATCTCTACTCCTCTGTTGTGGAGCAATGGGAATATATGGAGTCTGAGGTTCTTGGCCTGGCTGTGCAGGCATCTCAGGAGCAACAATCGGTTCATCATCATCACCCTGCGTAGCTTGCTCTTGCCTGCCCCCAGCTCTAGGCAACATCTGGGCAATCAATCCCAATATCATCTCCATGCTCCGCTCAATCCTCGTAAAGTGTGAGACTTGAGAATTCTATACACATCTAATTATGTAATGTGAACATGAATTGTAATTGATTAAGCTAAATGTGATGTACTCATAAACTAAGGTAGTAAGGAATGAAATTTCTAAATGATGAATGAGTATTTAATGAGAAATAATCAATGGAGTAAATTATGGAAATTATATATGGAGATCTTATGCCAAGTGTGCAATCGTAGTGTGAAAACTATGGCCAGATCGATCTTGGAGAAGAGAGGATCGATCTGGTAGGCCATAGTGATAAGGAATGAAAAATTTAAACGAGCAAATCGATCTCCTTGTGATTCTACCTTAAAAGGATCAATCTCCCATAGGAGCAAATCGATCTCCAAATCTTTCTGTAAAATACAGATTGATCTCCTCGCAAAGAGCAGATCGATCTCCTCAAGATTATGAGATCGATCTTGCCCCCACGACAAATCGATCTGGTAGGCATAAAAATCACCTAAAACGTTCACAATTCAAAGGCAGATCGATCTTTACCCAAGAGCAGATCGATCTCCTACCCTCTGCTTATATAAAGACCTCTGTGTTTTTACTGGAATTAATCTTCTCTCTCTAAAAAATTAAAAACCCCCATTTTGGATGAATCCCTAACTTTCTCTCTTCCAAAACGCCCATTTCTGTTCGAATCAGTGGTTGCGGAAAGAGGGAAAGTTATTCCTCATTGTAAGGGGAATAACATACTTGGAAATCAAAGGACGATTTGAGCTAAGGCCTGAATTGAGCACTCCACAAGTTTTGGGTAAATTTCTAAGCTTTAGTCCTTGATTTTGAAACAAATTTCTGCAATTATGGCTATAGATGTTGTGATGAGTTGACTAAAAATGGTTAGGATTGTTAGGACTATTGAGGTATTGAGAAATTATGAGAATGTGAGCAATTATGCTCGAAGTTGAGACTTGAGGCAATGTGATGACGTGTTGATGATGTTTTTACATTGTTAGGATAGCTCGAAAGTTCCCGAGAGGAATACGAGGCTAGTCCTTCGTTCGAGGGGAAACGATTGCACTATACGAGGTGCAACAAGATAAGGGAAAACTTAAACTCAATTGTGTATGTGATTTGTGATGCTATTTGTAACATGAAATGTTTTTGAGAAATAAACATGTCTTTACGAGTTATGATTGATTTATTGCACATAATTTTATAGTCGGTTGGGACCCAATTCTTATAAGTTGTAAACAAAGTGTGGAATTGTTTTACAAACTATTTGAGTTCAAAAGTGAAAAGGGATTTGGGCTCCATGTTAAGGCATACTGAGATTTAAAAAATTGTGTGCGTGGTTTTTCCGGTTTGAGCGCAGTTTTGATATATTTTGTGATGAGTACAAAAAGGTTTTCGGATGGGTTCTGTGAGAGCAAACCATTATGAGCTATACGTGAAGGCAGAACAATTTTATATGATAATGGCTGTTATTGAGACTTAGGGGTGTCATATGATAACACATCGGGCCTTACTTTGGTAGCATGTAAGTCGGGGCCTTACTCTGGTAGCATGTATATGATATTCCTCCACTTTGGTAGGAGAGATGCCTCCGTTCTGGTAACGTGAGATAACCCCCACTCTGGTAGCACTGGGTGGCCTCGCTTTAGTAGCATTTATGTCCGGGCCTTACTTTGGTAGCATGTAAGATCGATAGTGTGCATGAGGAGAGGCCTTGCTCTGGTAGCATGTAAGTCCGAGCCTTGTTATGGTAATATGTAAGACCAATATGCCATGTACACAACCATATTGTCAACGTTCCCTCTTTGAGGATGCCTGGGATGTGCACCTAGAGGAGATTATTTTGATGTTCCATGACGAATATTTTTATCTGAGTTTTTATTTAGCTAGTCTCTATTTTACACATTAGATTGTGTTTCGTGGCTTTGCCACATGCATCATTAATGAGGTGATTTCTATCATGTTTAGAAAAGCCATTATCGCATCCTGATTTTCATATGCTTGTAACTATGATTTTTATATTGAGCCAATTACTCTCATGTTTCGGCATGATCTCAGAGAAATGAGATGATAGTGATGTTTTAATGATTTCATGCTACGTTGTCTATTGAGCTTATTGAGTTTCACCTACAAAACAAAATGATTGTGCTTTGTAATTGATGATTTGTTTAATAAGTCCCTTACCCCCATACTGAGCGATTTAAAAGCTCAACCTATTTTTAATATCCCTTAGATTTCTTCAAGTGAAGAGAGTTTCCTGCGACGTGTGGAGTAGTAGCTAGCGGAAGACTTAAGCTCCAGACCGTACATTGTGTTTTAAGGTATAATTTAACTTTTCATGTACCCAGACTAAAGTTATTTTTACAAAAATTGGATGAACAATGATGTATAGGATGTATTAGGGTTAATTAACTCTGAATTGAGGAATGTATATGGTATGCTATATAAATATTAGATGATGAGATCCTGAGGTGAAAATCTTATAATATATCATGATGCATGACACTGTACAGGAATGCACCTAGAATTATGTATTGATGAAAATAAGTTTTAAATTTGCCCTATTTTTTACGCTTCCGGGGCGTCACAGAGTTTAATTGGTATCAGAGATTAGGCTGTTTAGTACTGCCATTGTCGGTCTATTGAAATAGGATACATCCCAAGTGTTTGTATAAGTCTGGTCATGAATTGAAATTGAGGATTGAGATTTCAATCAAGTTTGATGTGTATGAACACAAACTATTGAGGTTAAAAATGAGTGGACGACGAGGATGTTCGAGGAGGTAGGCAGAGCCACCTCCGCCACCTGCCCCATAATCGGAGAGCCCTAACTCTTGAATTAACTGGATTGAGCAAGATGTGCAACAAGGTTTTGAACAGATGTCAGAGCTATTTGCATAACATTTTGGAGTTAATACCTCGAGTACTACTCCTACACCACCACAAGGACCTTTCGCACCCCCAGTACAGATAAACTCGATGCCTCCCATCATTGAGCCGGATGAAATAAGTATGATGCGACTGAAGGACTTTTTAAAAATGAATCCACCCACATTCAAGGGGAGAAAGGATCCTGTAGAGGCTAAGGAATGACTGACTGAGTTGAGAGTCATATTTGACTATTTGGGATGCACTGATGCTGAGAGGGTCAGTATGGGTGCTTATATGTTGAAAGGGAGATTTAAGATTGGTGGGGTACTACCCAGAGTATTATGATGTCTCGCCAGGATGTGGTTAGCTGGGAAGAGTTTCAGACGGCCTTTAAAGCCCAATATATACCACGAGCTACCTAGAGAAGGATGCAAGCTGAGTTTTCAAGTCTGGTACAGGGCGATATGTCTGTGGATGATTACGAGAGCTAATTTACCACTCTATTGAGATATGATCCAAAGACCTTTAAAGATGAAGAGCTTCACATTAAGAGATTTGTATATGGACTAAAGCCCATCATCAGAGATCGATTGATAGGGCAGTGTATTACTGAGTTTGGAAATGCTCTAAGACGAGCACAAGAGATTGATAGGGGAATCAAAATTGTACAATCCCAGAATGAGTTCAAAGTAGTGACTAGGGATAAGGGTAAAAGGCTAGCGATTTCCCAGACAGATATTCAGAGAGGTTCCTTCAAAAGTGGAAGGATTGAGGTACAGAATGGTAGATTGGAGAAAACCAAAGCTTATCCTATCGTTAGGGAGACTCCTCGAGATGTCAGGCCTGAGATAAGGGTTTGTAGAGACTGTGGCCGACCGCATGAGGGAAGTTGTACTGGGTTGATCCGTGGATGTTTTAGATGTGGAGACATGGGTCACAGAGTAAAAGACTATCTTCAACCTCAGAGACCACATGCTCTGGAGCCTACCAGACAATAGCCTCAGAGACTGAATCCCCCGATACGGGCTACTGTTGCAGAGAAAGGAAAGAAGCCTGTCACAATGGGACGTGTGTTCGCTCTGGATAAGAAACAATAGACACTTCTACAAAAACTATAAGAGGTACACTCCCTATCTGTAATCATAAGGCTCATGTGTTGATTGATCCGGGATCCACGCATTCGTTTATTTCTGAGCATTTTGCATGTAGTTTAAATTTGAAGTTTGAACCTCTAGAGTATATTCTACATGTAAATACCCCTATGCGTGAGTCCTAGAGAACATATATGATATGTTGAGGTTGTGAAATAAAGGTAGGAGATATAGTAATGCTAGCAGATCTAATAATGTTAAATATACATGGGTTTGATATAATTTTAGGAATGGATTGGTTGGCAACCAATCGAGTGAGTTTAGACGGCTACACTAAGATTTTAACTTTCTCCCTACCTGAACCTTACAATGTACGTTTGAAATATTGAAGAAATAAAGGAGTGAAATATTTTTGTAAGTAATTTGAAATTTAAGATGTTACCCTTTTGAGAGTATTAAATTTACTTTTAATGTGAAAGTTATGAAGCGCTCATCTCAGATGATAATTGGGAACATCCAAGGATTGATGATATACCCATGGTGTGTGAATTTTCGGATGTCTTCCCAGATGAGTTGCTCGGTGTATCATTAGAGAGAGCTGGAGTTTACCATTGATTCGATACTAGATACTCAGCTTATCTCTAGACCTCCGTATAGGATGACATTAGTGGAACTAGAGGAATTGAAGAAACAACTATAGAAATTATTGAATCAAGGTTTATTAGACCCAGTGTCTCACCATAGGGAGCACCAGTGTTATTTGTAAGGAAGAAGGATGGTAGTCTCAGATTATGCATAGACTACCGACTATTGCATAAAGCCACGGTGAAGAATAAATACCCATTTCCAAGGATTGACGATTTACTTGATCAACTGAGAGGGGCCTTAGTCTCCTCTAAGATTGATTTAAGATCGGGCTATCACCAATTGAGGATTAAGGAGGAAGATATTCTGAAGACGGCTTTCAAGACAAGGTATGGCCATTACGAATTTCTTGTGATGCCCTTTGGATTGACTATTGCCTCTGCAACCTTTATGAGATTAATGAATGAGGTGTTCAGAGACTATCTAGATAAGTTTGTGATAGTCTTTATTGATGATATCTTGGTGTACTCTCGGTCATATAAGGAGCATGCACAACAATTGTGGTTAGTACTTCAGATACTCCGAGATAAGCAATTTTATGGAAAGCTTAGTAAGTGTGAATTTTGGCTGGATCGGATAGCTTTCCTTGGTCATATAGTTTCAGAGGAAGGAGTATTAGTTGATTAAAATAAAGTTGAGGCTGTACTTAATTGGGAAAGATCGAGGACAGTTACGGAGGTACGAAGTTTCCTTGGTTTGGCAGGGTATTACATAAGATTTGTAGAGGGATTTTCTAGGATCACTGCTCCTATGACCAAGCTCACGCATAAGGAGACTCTGTTCATATGGACTGATCAATGTGAGCTAAATTTTCAAGAATTAAAAAAGAGATTAACATCGACACCTGTGTTGACTATCCCTAAGGGATTAGGAGGATTTTCAGTGTATAGTGATGCTTCCCATCAAGGATTGAGGTGTGTGCTCATGTAGCATGGAAGAGTGGTCGCCTATGGATCGCGATAGTTGAAATATCATGAGCGAAATTACCCCATGCATGATTTAGAGTTAGCTGTTGTGGTATTTGCCTTGAAGATTTGGAAGCACTATTTGTATGGAAAAAGATTCAAGATCTTCACTGACCATAAGAGTTTGAGGTATCTGTTTGATAAGAAAGAGCTAAATATGAGACAAAGGAGATTGATAGAACTCCTTAAGGATTATGACTATGAGATTCTATACCATCCGGGGAAGTCGAACGTAGTTACTGATGCCCTGAGCAAGAAGAGTATGATATCTACTATGATGGTCAGGGAATGGGATTTATTGGAGCAGTTCGTCGAACTTTGGATCAGAGTTAAAGAGGTAGAGACTGGATTTTTGGCTAGCCTATGAATAGAGCCCAGGGTCATGGATCAAATTAGAACTAGACAGGGTAATGATCAGAGGTTGATTGATATGGTTAACCAAGTCGAGCAGACTTCGCAGTCAGATCTCATAGTCAGTGAGGATGGATTGTTGAGATTCAGATGAAGAATTTGTGTACTAGACGATGACACCCTGAAGAAACAGATACTGAGAGAATCCCACTGCTCGCGATACACCATGCACCCAGGGAGTGCTAAGATGTATCGAGATTTGAGAAAGGTGTACTGGTGGAGTGGTATGAAGTGAGACGTGGCAGATTATGTGGCCAGATGTTTAGTCTTCCAGCAAGTGAAACTTGAGCATCATAAGCCCAGAGGATTATTACAGCCTTTACTTGTACTTACATGGAAATACGAGCATGTCACCATAGACGTTATTATCGGTTTATCGAGGACCTGAAGAGGTCGTGATGCTATATGGGTCATAGTGGATAGACTGACAAAAAGTGCCTACTTCCTTGCCATCAAGAGCACATATACTATGGATGCTTTAGAGGAGTTATATGTCAGCGAGATAGCTAGATTACATAGGGCTCCAGTGAGTATTACTTCTGACAAAGATTCTCCATTTACCTCCAGATTTTGGACCCATTTTTAGGAGTCCATGGGATCTCGATTGAGTTTTAGTACCGCCTATCATCCTTAGACATATGGTTAGTCAGAGAGGACTATTCAGACCTTGGAGGATATGTTGAGGGCGTGGACGATGGATTTTAAGGGATCATGGGATGATCACCTGCCCCTAGCAGAGTTTACGTACAATAATAGCTACCATGCGAGTATTGGAATGACACCTTTTGAGGCTCTATATGGTAGGACGTGTAGATCCTCTATAGCTTGGGAAGAAGTCGGTGACAAAAAGATAAATGCTCCCGAACTTGTTGAACAGGCTGTACAAAGTGTGAAACTTATATGTGAGAGATTTTGAGCTGCACATAGTAGACAGAAAAGCTACGCGGATGTGCGTAGACAGCCACTCGAGTTTGATGTTGGTGATGCAGTATTTCTGAAGATATCACCGAGTAAGGGTATCATGAGATTTAGAAAGAAAGGTAAATTGAGTCCTCAATACATTGGACCATTCGAGATTCTTGACAGAGTGGGAGAGGTAGCCTACAGGTTGGCATTGCCCCCACAGATGTCTAGGATACACAACGTCTTCTATGTATCTATGTTGAGGAAGTACCACCCGGACCCTTCTCATGTCATAGATTATGACGAGATGAACATACAAGAGGATATGAGCTACACTGAAGAACCCGTTCGAATCCTTGATAGGAAAGAGAAGGTACTTCGAACTAAGAGCATCCCATTAGTGCAAATTTTATGGAAACATCACTCAATGGAAGAGGCAACTTGGGAGTTGGAAAGCCTCATGAAGGAGAAGTACCCCCATCTGTTTGACGAGTCGAGTTGAATTTGGAGGACCAAATCTTTTAAAGGTGGGGAGGATGTGAGACTTGAGAATTCTATACCCATCTAATTATGTAATGTGAACATGAATTGTAATTGATTAAGCTAAATGTGATGTACTCATAAACTGAGGTGGTAAGGAATGAAATTTCTAAATGATGAATGAGTATTTAATGAGAAATAATCAGTGGAGTAAATTATGGCAATTATATATGGAGATCTTATGCCAAGTATGCAACCGTAGTGTGAAACTATGAGGCCAGATCGATATTAGAGAAGAGAGGATCAATCTGGTAGGCCAAAGTGACAAGCACTAAAAATTTTAAATGAGCAAATCGATCTCCTTGTGATTATGTCTTAAAGGGATTGATCTCCTATAGGAGCAGATCGATCTCCAAATGTTTCTATAAAATGCAGATCGATCTCTTCACAAGGAGCAGATCGATCTCCTCAAGATTATGAGATCGATCTTGCCCCAATGACAGACCGATCTGGTAGGCATAAAAATCACCTAAAACATTCACAATTCAAAGGCAGATCGATCTTTACCCAAGAGCTGATCGATCTCCTGCCCTCTGCTTATATAAGGACCCCTGTATTTTTGTTGGAATTCATCTTCTCTCTCCAAAAAACTGAAAACCCCCATTTTGGTCAAATCCCTAGCTTTCTCTCTCTTTCAAAACCCTTATTTTCGTTCGAATCAGTGGCAGTGACAAGAGGGAAAGTTGTTCCTCATCGTAAAGGGAAGAACATACTTGGAAATCGAAGGATGATTTGTGCTGAGACGTGAATTGAGCACTCTACAAGTTTTGGGTAAATTTTTAAGCTTTAATCCTTGATTTTGAAGTAAATTTCTGCAATTATGGTGGTAGATGTTGTGATGAGTTGACTGAACATGGTTAGGGTTGTTAGGACTATTTAGGTATTGAGAAATTATGAGAATGTGAGCAATTATGCTCGATGTTGAGACTTAAGGCAATGTGATGATGTGTTGATGATTTTTTTACATTGTTAGGACAGCCCGGGAGTTCCCGAGAGGAATGCGAGGCTAGTCCATCGTTCGGGGGGAAACGATTGCACTATACGAGGTGCAATAAGGTAAGGAAAAACTTAAACTCAATTGTGTATGTGATTTGTGATGATATTTGTAGCATGAAATGTTTTTGAGAAATAAAGTTGTCTTTATGAGTTATGGTTGTTTTATTGCACACAATTTTATAGCTGGTTGGGGCCCAATTCTTATAAGTTGTAAACAACGCGTGGAATTGTTGTACAAACTATTTGAGTTTAAAAGTGAAAAGAGATTTGGGCTCCACGTTAAGGCGTGCTGAGATTTGAAAAAATGTGTGCGTGGTTTTGCCGGTTTGAGCTCAGTTTTGACATGTTTAATGATGAGTACAAAAAGGTTTTCAGATGGGTTTTGTGAGAGCAAACCATTATGAGCTCTACGTGAAGGCATAACAGTTTTATATGATAATGGCTGTTATGAGACTTAGGCGTGTCATCTGATAACACATCGGGCCTTAGTTTGGTAGCATGTAAGTTCGGGCCTTGATCTGTAGCATGTAAGTCTGATATTTCTTTGCTTTGGTAGCGAGAGATACCTACGTTCTGGTAACGTGAGATTGCCCCCGCTCTGGTAGCACTGGGTGGCCTTGCTTTGGTAGCATGTAAGTCTGGGCCTTGCTTTGGTAGCATTAAGACCGATAGTGTGCATAAGGAGAGGCCTTGCTCTGGTAGCATGTAAGTCCAAGCCTTGTTCTGGTAACACGTAAGACCAATATACCATATACACGACCATATTGTCGATGTTCCCTCTTTGAGGATGCCTGGGATGCGCACCCAGAGGAGATTACTTTGATGTGCCATGACGAATGTTTTTATCTGAGTTTTTATTTGCTTAGTCTCCATTTTACACATGAGATTGTGTTTCATGGCTTTACCACGTGCATCATTACTGAGGTGATTTCTATCACGTTTTTATGAGAAAAGCCATTATCGCATCTTGATTTTCACATGCTTGTAAATATGGGTTTTATACTGAGCCAATTACTCTCATGTTTCTACATGATCTTAGAGAAATGAGATGATAATGATGTTTTAATGATTTCATACTACGTTTTCTATTGAGGTTATTGAGTTTCACAAACAAAACAAAATGATTGTGTTGTGTAATTGATGATTTGTTTAATGAGTCCCTTACCCCCATACTGAGTGATTTAGAAGCTCACCCTATTTTTAATATTCCCCAAATTTCTTCAATTGAAGAGAGATTATGTAAGACCCACTTTTTATTTACTTGTTGATGCATTTCCTTATGATTCATGTGATGTACAATTCCATATATTAATTGAATCGTAAGAAGAGCTTTGACTGAATTAAATTTGCAAATAGAATAAAACGAAATATTGGTGAATGTATGAAGTAGCCAAATACGGGCCGAGATGGCCATAGGCCAAACAAAAATGGATCGAAATTAAGTTGACGGAAAATAAGAAAAGATAGTGGATGTATGAAGGAAAATCAGGTCAAATTGGTTTCGAAACAAGTGCAGGGGTAAAACGATCAAAAGATTGAAATCAAGTATAAATTCGATAAGAGAATTTTAAGTAAAAATAAGGATTTAGGACATCTTGAACAATAATGAGGAAATTATAAAATTTCGGGTCCAATTGATCAAGATCCGAAATTTTTAGAAATACTGAAAAGTCACTAAGGACAATATCCCGAAAATACGGAGAAATTATATAGTAAAAAGGGTTAAAAATATAATAAATAATATAAATAAAATTAAATTAATTAATTTGGAATAAAATAATACATTAGTTGATATTTTTACAATATTTTAGAATATTTTAATGATTATTATAATAATAAAATAATTTATAAATAATAATAATAATAATAAATAAATAAAGAACTGAAATTGAAAATCGAGAAGAAACCCGAAAACAAAATCAAAAAGCAACCCGTAGAAATTGAGACCACCGAGGAGCCACCAACGATCGACAAGCTTCGATGAAGAGCCGAGAAGGAAGAGGAGAGGCCGGCGAACTTGTTGACACTAGAGACGCGCCGTTTAGAGGCCGGAAACCGACGATCGGAGGAAGAGAAACGGCCTGATTCCCGACGACTCACGGTAGCTGGGCGTGAACGGAGGCCACCGACGTGATCGGGAGGAGGAGACGGTCCTTTTGAGAGCAGTAGCGGTCAGCGAAACCGTCGAAAACGCTGACAACGGCAAAGGGGCAGAAACGGCACCGTTTGGTTGAAAGGAAAAATGAAGGAAAATGAAGGAAAAAGGGAAGGGAAGGAAAAGAAAAGAAAGAAAAAGGGAAAAAGGAAAGAAAAATTATCGGGGGATAACTCGAGATTTGGGTAAGTTGACCGAGGGTCGAGATTGACCTACGGGTAAATTCCAAAAATTTAATTAATATTATATTTAATGGAAAATAACCCAGATTTACCTAATTGTGCAGTTTTACGACAAGCCCGAACGAGAGCTGATTGAGCTCCGATTTTTGTACCCCGCATCATATTGGGTAAGTATATTTTAATTATGATAATATGAGTCCTTTAATACAGAGTTTCGATTATTTTACGAAATTTATGGATTAATTCTGTATAAAAAGGAATATTATTCGAAATTGTAACGTAATTACCGTAAATAGTATACGGGCTATCCAATGAGTTTGGAATGAAGCCCAATGATTATTAGTAAGCTGAATGAGTCCAGTAAACCCAAAGAAGGGATTTTATAAGTAGAAACGGGCTGGAAATGGGTCGAGAGCCATTAAGGTGCAATTGGGTCCAATAAAGTAAAACGGGCCCAATACTTTAGATTGATCAGTAAATGTGACATACTGATAAAGATAAGTGAATTGACCCAAATATGTGGTTATATGCAGTTTCGTAGACTTGGTTGGCACGCATTTGGACTGAGAGATCAGGTATCATCGAGACGGGATAAGTTTACGCGTGATTCCAGGTAAGGGAATTTTGTAGGTGCATAGAGATATCTATACATATTTTTGAGGGGATTTACAGGGCTTAGAATTTCTTAAAGTATCTAGAAACGAAATAATAATTTTTGCGAAAACCGGGGCATGGGTGAATAAAGAAAAAGACGGTATTGCCCCTGGGAGTAAAATTTACAAAAAGTGTAGTAAGGCAAATAAATTGCATGATTATCATGTTTTGATGTTTTATATTAATGTATTGCTTTGATTTAAGTAAATATGCACATAGGTTGGCTATTGATTTCATGAATTATACGAAAGGGTACAGGTTTGTACCGGTTACGATTTCAAAGATGTTTTATCAAGATTGAGCCACCTATCATATTTATACGAGTAAAAAGAGTGCTAGAGACTTACTCACACTAAAGTTTACTGATTTATTATTCATAAAAAGTCGTACTGGAGCGTTGCTCGCATGAGAATTTTAGTGTGTACAAAAATCGTGCTGGAGTTTCGCTCGCACGAGATTTAGATATCATGATATGCATGGCGTCGTGCTAGAGCTTCGCTTGCACTAGACGTGATGTGACATGCATAGAGCCGTGTGAAAGCCTCCTGTAGACTATGCGTCACAGAGAGTTGATATGCTCTCACGTATACTTTAAGACATGGGTTGGTTATCGACATAGTTTGGGGTGGATAAGACCTACGGTAGGCACCCCCAGACTATGATATGGGTCCATGGAGTACGTTGTACCATGTATGTCATACAGAGTACGCTGTACCATGCAGTCATGACGACTCGCTGATGTTACTTGATATTCTGGCGGTAGGATTTGACCCCACCTCCCGTTACAGTTGTGATGCCCCGCACACTGGGATACGTGTAGCCTGGGATCATAGGGACATAATATGGCCATAGTCCTCGATTTTTCATACAGTAACCTACATGCCTCACATGATATCATACAGTTTGAATAGACTAAGGCAGACCCGAATGAGGGGTAATGTCCCGATTTATGTTTTTAATCAGATGAGATTTAATGAATCAAGGTATTCCCGAGGGATGGGTTTAGCCTTGATGTGGTTGTTTTATGATGAAACAAATAAGTTTTAACGTGATGAGCATGAGATGTCATACTTGATGATTTTTCCATGTTTGTTTTATATGTCGATTTCATGATTTCTCTTATATGATATATATACATGTGGCATCGTTTTAGTCTTACCTCATGCTCTAAATGTAAACGATTTTATATCATGACATTATCAGCACGTAGATAGTATAGTTATCTACATGCTTACATTATTGCCTTACTGAGCTAGTTATGCTTACCCTTTCATTTTTCACCCTCCACAGAACATCTACAGTAGTTGAGAGCGGGTAAAGACTGCATTCCTGGTTATCCACTGCTCCCATCACGAATCAGGTATACATATCGTACAGTTTTGTATCTAAACATATAATAGTACAGTTTTGTAACGAATATACTTATGGGGGATGTAAATATATGAAAACATATGTATATACAGTTTTATAATATATGTACTTATTATTACCATGGTAAGAATGATATGGTCAAATGGGATAAGAGTTGGGATTATTACTGACTCTTAGCCCAACTCATTCAAAATGGAATTTGTCACCAGGAGGTGAGAAGTATAGAAAAAGTGAAAAATTTGTAGTGATTTTGATAGAATGGGTCGTGACAAAAAGTGGTATCAGAGCTAGAGTTGGTCGGATATGAGTCAGTAATAATAGTTAAGAAATTACATCCCCATAGTACTGTGCTTTGTTTAGATATAACTGTGTATACCAATATGGGATTAGACTAATAAATGGTCATGGATGTAGGAACTTAGGTATTATGCCTGTCACTCGCCATGGTAGAGGGGTAAGTTCACGTGCTAGAGGCCGTAGAGGTAGGCCCGAGAGCCGTGCAGAGCCACAGACAAGTCAGGTTCCACAGGACCCCATTGAGAGACTAGGGGATATTGAGGCACGCTTCGCTAGGATTGAGCGAAGTATAGAAAGTCTTGTTGAGATAGTTGCACAGACGTTAGGGGCTGGTGATAGACGAGGTCCAGCTGGACAGCCTATTGCTACTGGACAGCCTACTGCTACTGGATAGACTATAGAGACTGTTACACCACCACCAGTTCAGGATATAGCTTCTCCTGTCGCTCCACAATCGAGCAGTAGTGATTTAGGTTATAACTGTAAGCTAGACAGATTACGGTAATTCCAAGAATTTATACCTCCAATTTTTAAAGGGGTGAAGGACCCAGTTATTACAGAGGATTTGATATATGAGATGAAGAAATTTATGGGTTCTTTAGGTGTACATCGACTGAAAGGGTTGCCTTTGCTGTATTTATGCTAAAGGACGAGGCAGAGCATTGGTGGAGGTCCACTGTGTCTATCCTGAGAGCCCGACACCTAGAGATTACTTGGGATATATTTTTGGAGGCTTTTAGAAGGCAGTATATTCCTGCCACTGCACATCGAAGATTACGGATGGAGTTTATGAGTTTGGTTTAGGGGAACCACTCCGTTGATGAGTATGAGTCGAGGTTTATATCCTTGGGGAGGTATGACCCGGATACATTTAGCAGTGAGAGTCGGAAGGTTCAGAAGTTCATAGATGGATTGAGACCAGCCATCAGATATGAATTAGCTCCGTTTGACATCTCTACTTATGAGGAGGCAGTGCACAGGGCTCAATTGTGTGAGCAAGATTTTGAGCAGAGTGTCTCAGAGTTGGGGAAGGTTAGCAGAGATAGAGATAGAGACCGAAAGAGATTCAGAGGGGATAGTGTGATCAGGAGAGGAGGTCAGAGGTTTGCTGATAAGAGACCTTGGGTTGAGGAGGTACATGAGAGGACGGGTAAGCCTCCTTTATATCCGACTTTACCATCATCGAGGGGTATAGTTATTGGAGGGACACGGTCGACTACCGAGCAGTGTAGGAGATGTGATAGATTTCATGGTACCAGGCCTTGTCCGATGACTATAGGAGTATGTTTTCGTTGTGGGAAGTCGGGGCATGTCATAAGAAATTATCCCTAGATGATTGCGACTACCCCACAGAAGGGCAAAGAACCAAAGAGAGCTCCTGTTGAGACTCCTGCTCCTAGGAGAAGAGCCACTGCTGAGGAGAAGGGGAAGCATGTTATAGGGAGAGGGCGAGTGCATGCATTGGACCAGGACACTGTATATGCTTCAGCGGATGTGATTAAAGGTACCATCCTAATTTTTGATTTAGAAGCATTTGTGTTATTTGATTCTGGTGCTACACATTCCTTCATATCGCCTTCATTTGCACATAAGTTGTTGAAGTATGTACAGCCTGCATTGTTAGATAGAATGTTGTTAATTTCTACACCTATGGATGACAGTCAGTTTATTGAGTATGTATATAGAGATTGTAGGCTAAAAATAAGGGGGAAAGGATATGTCAGTCGATCTTGTCTTACTGAATATGAGGGATTTTGATGTAATTTTAGGATTGGATTGGTTGACTGCAAACCATGCTGTTTTAGATTGCTATGCTAAGACTGTAATGTTTTCGGGGATAGATAGCCTTACTGTAAGTTTTGCTGAAAATAAATAAAAGGCATATAATTATTGCATTTGGAAAAGTATAGTTGTAATTCATCATATTTGTGAGATAAATTTATTTATTAATAATGGATACTTATATGATGAATTATGTTACTAATGGTGGAAATGGTATTTTGAAGGGTTCATTGCATATGTGGTTAACATAGATAAGGCACTTCCGAAATTGAGAGACATTTCAGTTGTGACAGAATTTCCATTTGTCTTTTCGGATTAGTTACGAGGGTTACCGCCAGTGCGAGAGATAAAGTTCATTATTGATTTGACACCTGGTACAGAGTTGATATCTAAACCACCGTACAGGATGGCTCCAGTTGAGTTGGAGGAGCTGAGGAAACAGTTACAGGAATTATTAGAGAAGGGGTTCATCAGACCGAGTGTGTCGCCGTGGGGAGCATCGGTTCTGTTTGTGAGGAAAAAGGATGGGAGCCTTTGATTGTGTATCGGTATAGATGGGCTAAGACCAGCCATCAGATCTCGGTTGGCTCCCTTTGATGTTTCGACTTATGAGGAGGCAGTACATAGAGCTCAGCTGTGTGAGTAGGATTATGAGCAAAACATCTCCAAGATAGAAAAGTTTAGTAGGAGTCGAGACAGAGACCGAAAGAGAACCAGGAGAGACAGATTTGTCAGGAGAGGTGTATGGCTCTCTGATAAGAGGCCAAAGATTGAAGAGGTTCAGGAGAGGACAGATAGACCCCCTGTTCATCCGGCTTTACCACCAGCTAGAGGCATTGTCATTGGACGACCACGCCCTACTATTGATCGATGTAAGCGATGTGGCAGATATCATGGTACCAGACCTTGTCCAGTGCCTATAGCTACTATAGTAGTATGTTATCATTGTGGGAGGCCAGGGGATGTGGTGAGAGATTACCCAGAGAGACAGGACACTCCCCCACGAAGGGCAAGGAGCCGGAGAGAGCTCTAGTTCAGGTACCGGCTCAGAGGAGGAGAGCTACTACCGAAGAGAAAGGGAACCAAGTGATGGTACATGGCGAGTTCATGCTTTGGACCAAGATACGGCAAATCAGTCGTCTGATGTGGTGAAAGGTACCATCCTGATCTTTGATTTAGAAGCATATGTTTTGATTGATCTTAGTGTCATGCATTCATTCGTATCACCTTTATTTGCATATAAATTGTCTAAGTATGTAATGCTTACCCCTGTGAGTAGTAAATTGTTAATACTTACCCCCATAAACACTAGTCAGTTAGTAGAGTATGTAGTCAAGGACTGTAAATTGAAAGTCGGGGAAAAAGAAATGTTAGCCGACCTTATTTTGATGTATATGAGAGACTTCGATGTCATACTAGGAATGGATTGGTTGGCTGCTAATCGTGTTGTGTTAGATTGCTTTTCTAAGACGTTAACGTTCAATACCCCCGAAAGATGTGTTGTAAAATTTCCCTGAAAAGTAATGGAATCAGTGGTTGTTCTAAATGGAACAATGAAATTTTGTTGACTTAATGATTTATATTTTGAAGGATTCATCGCATATGTGGTTGATACAGACCAGGTACGATCGAATTTGAGAGATATTCTAGTGGTTAGGGAGTTTCATGGTATCTTTCTAGACGATTTACCAGGATTACCACCAGACAGAGAGATGGAGTTTGGGATAGATTTAGTACCTGGTACAGAACCGATTTTGAGACCACCGTATAGGATGGCTCCGATTGAGTTTGATGAGCTGAGGAAGCAGTTACAGGATTTGCTTGAGAAGGGGTTTGTGAGACCGAGTGTATCACCTTGGGGAGCACCGATCTTGTTTGTGAGAAAGAAAGATGGCGGCCTCCGATTGTGTATGGATTACAGATTGTTGAATAAGGTTACCATTAAGAATAATTATCCCTTTCCAGGCATCCACGATCTGTTGAATCAGTTTCGGGGAGCACAGGTCGTTTCTAAGATTGATTTGAGGTCTGGGTATCATCAGCTAAGGATACGGAGGGAGGATGTGCCCAAGATAGCATTTAGGACCCGTTATGGTCATTATGAGTTTTTGGTTATGCTATTCGGGTTGACTAATGCCCCCGCAGCATTCATGGCTTTGATGAACGATGTGTTCAAGCCATACCTGGATCGATTTGTGATTGTATTTATCGATGATATTTTCGTATACTCCAGATCCAGGGAGGACCACCAGCAGCACTTGAGGATAGTTCTACAGACCCTCAGAGAGAGACAGTTGTATGCCAAACTCAGTAAGTGTGACTTCTAGTTGGAGCAAATTTCTTTTCTGGGCCATGTGGTATCGAGGGATGGGGTGTTAGTAGACCCATCCAAGATTGAGGCAGTTGTTTAGTAGGAGCGGCCCAGGACAGTTACTGAGATTCTGGGTTTTTTGGGTTTGACAAGATACTACAGGAGATTTGTTGAGGGTTTTTCCAAATTAGCTGCTTCGTTGACACATCTCACATGCAAGGATGTTGAGTTTGTGTGGAATGATGCCTGTGAGAGGAGTTTTCAGGAGCTGAAGCGTCTGCTGACCACTGCTCCGGTTCTCACCATACCTACCAGCTCAGGAGGTTTCTTGGTATATATAGATGTATCACATCAGGGACTGGGCTGTGTACTGATGCAGGATGGGAGGGTAGTTGCCTATGGATCTAGATAGCTGAAAGATCATGAGAAGAACTATCCGACCCACGATTTGGAGTTGACGGCCATAGTGTTTGCACTGAAGATATGGCGCCATTACCTAAATGGTGAGCAGTTTTAGATTTTTACAGACCATAAGAGTCTGAAGTATTTATTCTCGCAGAAGGAGCTGAACATGAGACAGAGGAGATGGCTTAAGCTCCTGAAGGATTATGATTGTGAGATATTATACCACTGTGTAAGGCTAATGTAGTTGCTGATGCTTTAAGCATGAAGAGCCTATGGTTGGTATCATTTATGATGGTTCAGGAATATGACCTGCTAGGGTAGTTCGCGAGCCACAGTTTAGACACAACACCCCCTAAGATTGACAGAGTTGAGATCATTGCGAGCCTGAGGTTGGAGCCGGAGTTGATTGATCGTATCCGGCAGGCTCAGCAGAGTGATCAGGGATGTATTTAGTTGATGAGGCAGGTACAGGCAGGTGCAGATACGGATTTTACATTGAAGACTGATGGTTTACTGAGGTTCCGTGGTAGGATATGTGTTCCCGAGGATCCTGAGATCAGGAGGATGATTTTATCAGAGGCTCACTCAGTGAGGTATACAATACATCTGGGGAGTACGAAGATGTATCAGAATCTTCAAAGAGTTTATTGGTGGTCTAGGATGAAGAGAGACATAGCAGAGTATGTCGCAAAATGTCTCGTATGTCAGCAGGTAAAGATAGAGCAGCAAAAGCCTGCAAGATTATTGCAGCCTCTACCAATACCGACATAGAAGTGGGAGCATGTCACCATGGATTTTGTGATAGGATTACCTAGGACCCGCAGAGGTCACGATGCCATCTGGGTGATTGTGGATAGACTAACAAAATTCGCCCATTTCTTAGCTATGAGAGCTACAGATGCTCTGAGTACGTTGGCGAACTTATATGTTCGAGAGATTGTCAGGCTACATGGCGTTCCAGTGAGTGTTGTTTCTGATAGGGATGCCCACTTCATTTCCCATTTTTGGGAACACTTTCAGGAAGCGTTGGGAACCCAGTTGAGATTTAGCACCGCTTTTCATCCTCAGATAGATGGTCAGTCAGAGAGGACTATATAGACTCTGGAGGATATGTTAAGAGCGTGTGTGCTGGATTTTGGAGGCTCTTGGGATGATCATTTGCCATTAGCCAAGTTCACCTACAATAACAATTATCACTCGAGTATCGGGATGGCACCGTATGAGGCACTGTATGGTCGTAGATGTCGTTCCCCTATTGGATGGGAAGAGATTGGTGACAGACTGTTATTTGTTCCTGACTTGGTTTAGCAGGCTACTGAGGATGTCAGGTTGATATGTGATAGATTGCGAACAGCTCAGAGTCGAAAAAAGAGTTATGCTGATAGGAGACGTAGACCACTAGAGTTTACAGAGGGTGAGTCGGTGTTTTTGAAAGTTTCTCCTTCCAAGGGTATTATGAGGTTCAGTAAGAAAGGTAAACTGAGCCCTCGTTTTATTACACCCTTTGAGATTCTGGAGCGAGTGGGAGATAAGGCCTATAGATTGACATTGCCACTAGAGTTGGCAGGTGTACACAGTGTCTTCCACATTTCTATGCTTCGGAAGTACCATCCGGATCCGTGACATGTTATTCACTATAAGCCGTTAGAGCTCAGTGACAGTATGACATATGTTGAGAGACCGATTCGGATTTTGGATAGGAAGGAGAAGGTATTGCGATCCAAGATGATCTTCTTGGTGAAGGTTCAGTGGCAGTATCACACTCCGGAGGAAGCTACTTGGGAGTTAGAGAGCATGATACAGGAGAAGTACCCGGAGTTATTTACCGATTGATTTGGTTCTAATTTGGGGGACCAAATTCTTTCAGTGGGTGAGATTGTGAGATCCGCATCTTTGTATGATATTCCATATGATTTCCATATTCTATGACATTATCATATGTTAATGGATTCATAAGATGGTTGATTCAGATTTGATAAATCTGGATGAAAAGAAATAATTTACGTAAAATCGAATATGGATAAATTGGGAAAACAACGAAGCAACAAGTTCGTTTAATGAATTTAATCGAGTTGACTGAAAATAAGGAATTGAAAACAGGGAAAAGATTGTGGATTTCTGAAAGAAAGTCGATTCAATTTGGTCCCGAACACGTGTAAGGGTAAAATAGTCAAAATACCAACATTCTGTATAAATTCGATAAGTAATTTGCATTAAAATATGGAATTTACGAAATCTGGATCAATACCGAGTAAAATATTTAAATTCGAGTCCGATTGATCTAGATATAAATTTATTGGAATTTATGGAAATTAATCGAAATTAATTCAAAATTAATCGGGATTTTTAATTCGAAAAATTATCCCGAAAATAATCAAAAAATATACCGAAAAGACGAAAATAGACTGATAAATTCATTTATTGATTAAATGAATTAAATAATAATTTTTAAGATTTTCTTAAGAGATATTTGGGTATTTTTAATATATTTAATTGATTAAAATAATAATGAATAAATTAATAAAAAAAGGAAAAAAACATAAATCTGAAACAAATCGGGGAGAGAGAAACTCGAAACCGAGACCCATCAAACCCGTCAGAAACCTAAACACCCCGACGACCCACCGATGGTCGACGAACCCAGCTACAGGTCGAAAAAGGAAGAGCGAAGCCCGACGGTTTCATTTGTACCGGTGACGCGCGCCGACGGTCCCTATTTTCGACGAATCGACGGTCGAAAGATTCGGGGAGAAATCGCGTCGGTTCTGGCGAACAACGGCGTCCCAGCTTCGATTTGACCCAGCCGAACGATCCCCTGGCTAAGGAGGTTCTTTTGAGCCAACTGGCGGCCGACGAGATGGCCGAAATCACCGGCGACGGCAAACGGGCCAAAATGGCACCGTAGCCTAGAAGGAGGAAAAGAAAAAAAAAAGAAAAAGAAAAGAAAAGCAAAAAGAAAAGAAAGAAAAGGTAAAAAAAAAGGAAAGAAAATTACCCGGGGATGACTCAAAATTTGGGTAAGTGACCAAGGGTCGGGATTGACCTGCAGATAAATCCCGAGAATTCAATTTAATATTATTTTCTTCGAAAATGACCCGGATTTATATAATTGTGCAGTGTTACTACATAGTCCGAACGAGAGCTGATTTAGCTTCGATTTTTATACCCCGCACCATATTAGGTAAGTACATTTTAATTACGATAATATGAATCCCTAAATGCAGAGTTAAGATTATTTTACGGATTTTACGGATCAATTTTGCGTAAAAGGAATTTTATTCGAAATTTCAAAGTAATTATCGTAAATAGTATTCAGGCTATCTAATGAATTTGGAACGAAGCCCGATGATTATTGATAAGCCAAATGAGCTCAGTAAACCCGAAGAAGTGATTTAAAAGTGGAAATGGGCTGAAAAAGGGGTCGAGACCCATTAAAGTGCAATCGGGCCCAATAGAGTAAAACGGGCCCAAAGCTTTAGATTCGATCAATAAGAGTGAAATACTGATCAGTAATATTGAACAGAACCCATATATGATTATATGCAGCTCCGTAGACAAGCAAATTGGACTGAGAGACCTCGTACGGCCGAGTCGGGATAAGCTCGTGCATGATTCCAGGTAAGGGAATTTTATAAGCACTTCGAGGTAGCTGTATGTAGTTTCAAGGGGATTTACATTACGTTAAATTCATTAGGCTAACCGAAAACAGAATAATAATTTTTGTGGAAAAATATGGAAATAGTGATAAATGACTATTTTGCCCCTAGTTAGGAAAATTTCAAAAAGGGTAGTAAGGCTATGAAATTGCATGAAATTCATGATTTTAATGTTTTCATGATGATATAGCTTTAATTCAAGCAATTTATGGATAAGTTGGCTATTATTTTCATGTTTTAAGTCAAAAGGCACAGGTTAGGTGCCAATTGATATTTATTTAACATGTTTTGATAAAATTGAGCCACCTATCAGTCTTATATGAGTCGTAACCGTGCTTGAGCACTGCTCGCACTGGATTTTATATTTTAACTCATATACAGAGTGCTGGAGCCCTACTCGCACTATTTTACAGATTTATTTCATATGACTACCGTACTGGAGTTTTTCTCGTACGAGGTTTTCACTGAGTTTTAATACCTATCCGTACTAGAGCATTGCTTGTACGTGGATTTGAATTGAATTTATAATTAGTTTAAGTCGTACTGGAGCGCTGCTCGTACGCAGATTTTATTGATTTCTATGAAACCGTGCTAGAGCTTCGCTCACACGAGGTTTTCAGATATCATGAATATGCATGGAGCCATGCTAGAGCTTCGCTCGCACAGGAATTTATATGACATGCATATAGCTGTGTTGGAGCCTCCTGTAGACTGTGTGTCACAATGAGATGATATGCTCACACGTGCATACTGAGACATACTTGACATGGGTGGATAAGACCTATTACAGGCACCCCTGATTTAGCTTGGGTTCACGGAGTATGTTGTACCGTGTATGTCACGCGGAGTACGCTGTACCGTGGGGATTGTTGGAGTGGAGTGGCATTAGCCACGAGACAGCAAGTCTTACCCTCGTAATCCTGATATTATGCTGTTCTAGCGGGTAGGACCGACCCACCTCCCGTTTCAGGTGTGACACCCGGCACACTAGGATCTGTGTGCCAGGGATCACGAGGTTATTGCCATAGTCTTGGATATTACCGATATAGTCGCTTACATGTCTCACATGATATAGCTATTGGTCTTGATAGACCTGGGTAGACCCGAGGGAGGGGTCAGGCCTCGATTTTCTTATGATTTCAATTGAGATTCAATTGTTCCCATGGAGGGATTTTATAAAACTTTCATTGATTTGTATCCATATGAGAAGGGAAATTTCATAACGGAGATTTGAAAATAAAGAATTTTGTTGAAATGGATTCTGATTGTGAGTGTATCATATTTTGACCAAGATGGGGTATTTTAAAATGTATCTATCCATTTGAGCATGAGATGTTTTCACATGAGAATTATTCCATGTTTTAATATGCCGGTTTCCTGTTTTAGAATAGATGATATTATATATATGGCATATCATTGTTTTTACCTCATGCTCACATATATCTTGATTTCTTTTCAGCATTTAGATAGTATAGCTATCTAGCCGTTTGTATTATTGCCTTACTGAGCATGTGGAGCTCACCCTTTCATTTTCCACCCACTTTTAGTGTTTCCACCATTGAGATAGCGGGTGTAGAGAGTAGACGGCATAGCTGATATCTTTGTTTCCCATCGACTGTCAGGTATACACCACGTACAGAATTTTGTATCAGTATGCTTATAGCACAATATTATATATGAAAGAATATTTGGGGATGTAAATATAGAATCATATGATGTATAAACATATCGACCACTCTATTATAATATGATTGATGTAATTATATATATATGTACAGGTGATATTTTAATGGTTAAAAAGGGTATATCGATATTGATTCACAGCCCGACCTGTTAGAGGAATATGTCACGAGGAGGTAAGAAAGATTTTCCAAAAGCAAAAAATTTGTACTGATTTTTGTAAGTATTGGGTCGTGACAAATACACCCATGGCCATGGTTCACTGTAGACTTGATCAGAGTCGTACAGCTGTCGGTCTTACATGCTATCAAAGAACAGCCCGACCTTACATGCTATCAAAGCAATGCCATCCATCGCTATCGCAGAGCGGGATCATCTCGCATTACCCGAACAGAGGCGTCAGTCTTACATGCTACTAGAGCACGGCCCGGCCTTACATGCTACAAGAACAAAGCTCGATGCGTATTCAACATGACACGCCTAAGTCTCAGTAATAGCCATTATCATATAAAACCATTTTGCCTTTACGTAGCGCTCATAATGGTTTTTCTCATAAAATTCATCAAAAATCCATTTTGTACTCAACACAAAACATGTCAAAACTGAGCTCAAATCAGCAAAACCACGCACACATTTCTCAAATCTTAGTGCTCCTTAACGTAGAGCCCAAATCACTTTTCACTTTTTAAACTCAAAACGGTTGTAAAACAACTTCACATTTAGTTTACAACTCATAAAAATTGGGCCCCAACCGGCTATAAAACGCATGCAACAACTCATTCACAACTCATAAAAATAAGCTTGTTTTCTCAAATCACATTTCATACTACAATATCATCACGAAATCGTATACACAAATGAGTTTAAGGTTTCCCTTACCTCGTTGCACCTCGTATAGTGCAATCATTCCCCAAAACGACGGACTAGCCTCGCATTCCTCTCTGGAACTCCCGGGCTGTACAAACGATGCTAAAACATCAATAATTCATCTCAATCACATCATCGAGCACATATTTACTCGTATTCTCATTAAATACTACAAACCTCATTTTTCTCATATTCCTATCCTAATCCACATTCTCATCCACTACATTTCAAATCCTATATTTTTCATGCATAATATCCATGCCAAAATCACCTAATTGCCTCAACTCCAATTTGTAGCCAAAATCCCAAAAATCACCACAAATTGTATAATATCATCATCATTCCAACAAAATCACAATTTCATCAACTCTAATAATTTCCTAGAAATTTTATCACAACACCCATAGTCACAATCACCAAACTCACCTCAATATCAAAGATTAAAGTTTAGAAATTTACCTAAAACTTATGGAGAGCTCTATTCACACCTCGATTCGATTTGTACTTTGATTTCCAAGTATGTTGTTCTCCTTTCGGTGAGGAACTGTCATGACCCCAACTACTCGAAATTCGTGATAAATTTTTCATTTTTTTCTTTCATACTTACCTGTCCTCTGATCGTGACCACTCTCCACTAACGATTAGACTGTGCATCAATGCCAGTCCTACCATTCATTCACCATATAACTTAATTCCTTATTAAAGGAAAGGTAAACTCATGAGTTTTCACAAATTCTTTCCCATTCATTTACAAGTGTTTACAGTGTCTATACATCCTCGAAAGTTACTACAAGCATATTTGTCAAACCCGTATTTTTATGTAGCTTGTTCCTTATGATTTATATATGTACAGACATGTATTAAGTTATTTAAATCATAAGAAGAGTACTTACTAGATATAAGTGTTAGTGAAATGCTTTAATACATAAAAGCTACATAAAAGCCTAATGTGAGCTATAAGAGCCACAGGTTAAACCGAGTGGATCTGAATCATTCTGAATGAAGAGAAGAACTTGAAATGAGAAAATATAGAGAACTCATGGAGGAAAGTCGGGTTGATTTAGTCCCGAACACAGAGAACAAGAGTAAACGCTAAAAAGGGTAAAATGAACCTTTTTAATGGTTTAAGGTATTTAAGGTATTTAAGGCATATCTACCTATCGAAAACGGCTAAAATGTAAAGCCGAGAGTGCAAGACATGAGATATGATACTTTTCAAATTTTGAGAAAAAGTCAACTTGGTCAATGATTAAGGAAAAAGTCAACTATAGTTAAGAAGTGGACTTTTACTATAGTTGACTAACCATGGTCAAAAATCAATCCAAGTATGGAGAAAAATTTGGAGAAAAATATTTTTGATCAGAATATAAGATAATCATCCCCGAAAGTAAGGAAAATTTATTCGGATGGATTCCGGATTAAATTTAATGGTTAAAAGCGTAATGGGCCAAAGTAAAGATTTTAAAGCCCATTAAGGTATACTAAACGTAGAAATTTTTTAGGTCCCATAGACCGAATTGTTGGACCGGTTGAAAGGCCAAATATTTAGACAATTAAAGGCCAGAGTGTTGAGTTAATGTATTTTGAAATGACAAAACAAGTTAATTCAATAATGTTAAGATGATATACAAACATGTTTAGAAGTGATTAGTACCAGAACTTAGAGTTCTGCTGATGAGAGATCGATCTGGGGTATGAGAGATCGATCTCCTGGGTTTTTAATTGATGAGAGATCGATCTCATGAAGTAAGAGATCGATCTGTCTAGCCTTATAACATGGTAAAGAGATTAAGGTAAAATGAGATCGATCTACAAGGGTTAAGAGATCGATGTGGCTAATGCTAAAGTTGAGAGATCGATCTGGTAAGGAAGAGATCGATCTCCTCAAAGTCAGAGAGCTAAAGAGATCGATCTGTGTTGTTGAGAGATCGATCTTGCTTCAAACAGAGAGTTAAGGAGATCGATCTTCCTATTCGACAGATCGATCTGCCTCATTACTTTTAAACTAACAGATCGATCTGCTAACCTATGAGATCGATCTCCTTGTGTATTTGTGCTTCAATCTTGCAGGATTTATAACTAAGAGATCGATCTGGCCAAGAAGGCAGATCGATCTGGCACTCTACTGGAGGCACCCAACGGCTAGTTTCTGCAAAAACACAACGGGAAGAATAGCATTTAATGCTCCAACTACCCATCCTTCAGTATTTAACCAAGCATTGAAGACAAAGAGAACAGAGACACTATTGCTGCATATTCCAAACATTCTCAAGCTTTAATTCTTTCATTCTTTGTGTCCCTATTGCTCATTCATTGAGAATCATTGTAAAAGCTTAAGTGCAAAATAGCTACACTTGTCCTACCACTTTAAAGCATTAAATTGTATTCAGTCTTATCTTAAAAGAGAAGAGGATTGTTCCTCAGTGAGAGTATATTGTAAGAGGATGAATACTTTTTCTGTATTGCCAAAGGTAGTGAGGTTATTCCTTAACCTGTAAAAGGAAATTTGTAAGCTCTATTGAAAGAGAGAAAGAAAGCACTTGACAAGAAGGTCAAGGAGAGAGGACGTAGGCAAGAGTTGGCCGAACCTCTATAAGTGACTGTGTTTGTTTCTCTTCCCTTCTCTCTGCATTAAATTGTTATATTGCACTGTTTTATTCATTATCATTTGTGTTTAAATTGTGATTAATTTAAAATCTACCATAGTTGTTAGAAAACCGATTCACCCTCCCTCTCGGTAGAGCCAACAATTGGTATCAGAGCTAGGACTCTTTAATCAAGTAGGAACAACTTCCTAAGAGTTAGAAAACGATCAAATGGCTCTTAACAATGTAGCAACTAGTTTGATAGGAGAGGGGCACTCCACGGTTAGACCTCCCATGTTCAATGGTGAACATTATTCATATTGGAGGACTAGGATGATGCTATTCATTCAAGCAAATGACTATGAAGTATGGAGAATTATAGTTAAGGGACCTCAAATCCCTACAAAGAAAATAGAGGGAAGAGATATCCCCAAAGAAGAAGATGAATGGGATTCTAATGACATTAAATGTGCACAACTAAATGCTAAAGCTATGCACACATTATTTTGTGCTTTAGGTCCTAATGAATATAATAGAGTCTCCGGGTGTGATAATGCCAAGCAAATATGGGATAAATTGGCAATAACTCATGAGGGTACAACCCAAGTGAAGGAGACAAAAGTAGGTATGCTCACACATGATTATGAGCTTTTTAGGATGAAGGAAGGAGAATCGATTAGTGATATGTTCACTAGATTTACAGATGTAATTAATGGACTAAAGTCCTTAGGAAAAATATATTCTAACATTGAAATGATAAAGAAAATTTTAAATAGCTTACCTAAAGCATGGGAAGCTAAAGTGACAGCAATAGAGGAATCTAAGGATCCACACACATTGTCCTTAGATGAATTAATAGGTTCCTTGCTAACTTATGAGATGAAGCTTAAAAGAAATGAAGAGCCACCCAAGAAAGTGGGAGTTGCTCTAAAATCCACTGCTGAAAAGGAGATTAAAAATGAGAGTGGCAGTGAGGAGGATATTGAGATGGCAATGTTTGCCAAAAGATTTAATAAATTCATGAGGATGAGAGCTGGTAATAGCAATAGGAGAAACAATAGGAGAGAACAAGAGGAAGTAGGTAGAAAAGACTCTATTGTGTGTTATGAATGTAAAAAACCTGGACACATAAAGTTTAACTGCCCTCTTCTCAAAAGATCTAATGATAGGTTTCATAAAAAGAAGGCAATGGTAGCAACATGGAGTGACAGTGACTACTCCGATGATGAATCAAATGAGGACATTGCCAACCTATGCTTCATGGCAATTGATGATGATGAAAAGGTAACTTCTAATATCAATGAATACTCTTTTGATGAACTGCAAGATGCATTTGATGATTTAGCATTAGAGTATGAATCTATGAGCATGAAGTATAAAAAGTTAATATCTAAATTAAAAAGGGAAAATGAGATAATGTTAAAAGATAAATTGGAATGTGAGAAGAAACTAGAGATTGCAAATTTAGAAATTTGTGACCTTAAGGAGAAAAATAGCAATTTACATAACTCC
The DNA here is from genome assembly GCA_033439115.1 of Firmiana major. Lineage (NCBI taxonomy): Eukaryota > Viridiplantae > Streptophyta > Magnoliopsida > Malvales > Malvaceae > Firmiana > Firmiana major. The sequence continues at coordinate 39,558,956 of CM065895.1, forward strand.
TTTAATAGGTTTCACATGGGGCAACAAAAGCTAGATAGCATGTTAGAAACCCAAAGGGCATTTTTTGACAAAAATGGCTTAGGGTATAATACACAAAGTAGGGAGACCCATCTTAAGAGTTTTATTGCTAGGAAGAGCATGAATAAACCTGCAATTATTTGTTCATATTGTAATAAGAAGGGACATAAGTCACATTATTGCAATATAAAGATAAGGAATCTCAAAAGAAAAATTGTAAAAAGGATATGGATTCCAAAAGAGGTAATTCATTCCAAGGACTGCAATGCATTAGCAAAATGGATCCCAATGGGATCAAGAATTGCATTTACTAGCCTCCAAGGACCCAAGAGAATTTGGGTACCTAAGACTTGAGTGTGTTTATTTTTTTTGTTGTAGGTGATTGAGCATAGCCACAAAGCTAAAACAAAGGAAGCTTGGTACTTAGATAGTGGATGCTCAAGGCACATGACGGGTGATAAAAGCCATTTCAATTCCTTCAAATCGAAAATTGGTGGAGAAGTCACTTTTGGGGACAACTCCAAAGGCCAAGTGGAAGGAAGTGGCTCAATAGGTAATGATCATTTCTCTTTAGAAAAAGTATTACTTGTTAGGGGTCTAAAGCATAACTTACTAAGCATTAGTCAACTTTGTGACAAAGGTTACAAAGTAATTTTTGATTGCATGAAATGTAATGTTATAGATCCTAAGTCAAATAAAATCCTTCTTCTAGGTCATAGGCAAGGTAACATATATATAGTCTACCTTAATGAACTCAAAAATGAAAACATATGCTTAATGGTAGATAACAAAAAGGAGTCTTGGTTATGGCATAGAAGACTAGGTCATGCTAGCATGCATGTGCTATCCAAATTAGCTAGAAAGGATCTAGTTATAGGCTTACCCAAAATACCTTTTGATCATGAAGAAATATGTGAAGCTTGTGTTAAAGAAAAACACAAGAGAACAACTTTTAAGCCTAAGAATAGTGTATCCACCACTAGGCCTCTTCAATTACTGCATTTAGACTTGTTTGGACCAACTAGAACCACTAGCCTAGGTGGGAAACACTATGGTTTTGTAATAGTTGATGATTTCACTAGGTTCACTTGGGTGTTCTTTTTGAGAGTAAAAAATGAAGCCTTAGAGAAATTCATAGCTTACTCAAAGGTGTCTCAAAATGAAAAAGGATATACAATAACAAGCATTAGAAGTGATCATGGCAAAGAATTTGAAAATATAGGATTTGATGAGTATTGCAATGATCAAGGAATTAGCCATAACTTTTCAGCCCCTAGGACACCACAACAAAATGGTGTAGTTGAGAGAAGAAATAGAACTTTGGAAGAGATGGCTAGGACCATGTTATGTGAAAATAACTTGCCAAAGTACTTTTGGGCTGAAGCTATAAACACATCATGTTATATAATTAATAGAGCTATGATAAGACCCATGCTAAAGAAAACTCCTTATGAGCTCTACAAAGGCAAGAAGCCTAACATTAGTTACTTCCATCCTTTTGGCTGCAAATGCTTTGTTCTAAATAATGGAAAAGATAACTTAGGAAAATTTGATGCCAAGAGTGATGAGGGAATATTTCTAGGATATTCATTGAATTCAAAGGCCTTTAGAATATATAACAAAAGAACATTAGTGGTTGAAGAGTCTATTCATGTTATATTTGATGAATCAAATAATATATCTAAAGATTCAACCAATGATGAAAATGTTGGAATATTTGATGAAGGCTTAGAAGATGACTTTCTAGAAAAACTTGACTTGAATAAAGAAGATGAAGAAGAAATAAAGGTTTTAGAAAGAGAGCCTAGAGCACCAAGAGAGTTAGGATATGTAAAAGATTGTGAAATAGTAGGAGATCCAACTCTTGGAGTTAGAACTAGATCATCCCTAAGGAATATGTGCCAATATATAGCCTTTGTATCTCAAATTGAACCTAGGAATGTCAATGAAGCCTTAGAAGACAATAATTGGTTCCTAGCAATGCAAGAAGAATTAAATCAATTTGAGAGAAGCAAAGTATGGAAACTAGTTCCTAGGCCTAATGATCACTCAATAATTGGAACTAAATGGATATTCAAGAACAAGATAGATGAAAATAGTGTGATCGTAAGGAATAAGGCTAGGCTAGTTGCTCAAGGCTATAGACAAGAGGAAGGCATAGACTATGATGAAACATATGCACCAGTAGCTAGATTAGAGGCAATAAGAATGTTACTTGCCTTTGCATGTTATAAAGATTTCAAGTTATATCAAATGGATGTAAAGAGTGCATTCTTGAATGGTTTCATTAATGAAGAAGTCTATGTAGAGCAACCTCCCGGATTTGAAAATCATGAATTTCCTGAACATGTTTTCAAATTATCTAAGGCACTTTATGGGTTAAAACAAGCTCCTAGAGCTTGGTATGAAAGGTTGTCAAAGTTCTTAATAGAAAAAGGGTTCTCAAGAGGAAAGGTAGACACCACATTATTCATAAAAAATAAAAATAAGGACTTACTAGTTGTACAAGTATATGTAGATGATATTATTTTTGGTTCAACTAATGAGTCTTTATGCCAAGAATTTGCTAAGATCATGCAAGGAGAATTTGAGATGAGCATGATGGGAGAACTCACATTCTTCTTGGGACTTCAAGTGAAGCAAACAAAGGATGGAACATTCATCAATCAAGCAAAGTACACCAAGGACTTGCTCAAGAGATTTGGGATGGACAATTGCAAATTTCAAACCACTCCAATGGGTACCAACATCAAGCTTGACAAAGATGAAAGTGGTAAGTGTGTAGACACTAAACTCTATAGGTCTATGATTGGTTCTTTGCTTTATTTAACTGCTAGTAGACCAGATATATTGTTTAGTGTGTGCCTTTGTGCTAGATTTCAATCATCTCCTAGGGAATCACATCTATTGGCAACTAAGAGAATCTTTAGATACCTCAAAGACACTCCCTCACTAGGACTTTGGTACCCCAAGGACTCTACTTTTGCCCTTCATGCATTTTCAGATGCTGATTTTGGAGGCTGCAAAATAGATAGGAAAAGTACTTCAGGTACTTGCCAATTCTTAGGAAATAGGTTAATTTCTTGGTTTTCCAAGAAGCAAAACAGTGTAGCTCAGTCCACAACTGATGCTGAGTATATAGCAGCTGGTAGTTGTAGTGCTCAAGTGTTGTGGATTAAACAACAAATGAGAGATTATGGTATTGACATGAAACAAGTGTCTATTAAATGTGATAATACCAGTGCCATTAATCTGTCTAAGAATCCTATACAACACTCCAGAACCAAGCACATAGAAATTAGACATCACTTTCTTAGAGACCATGTACAAAAAGGGGATATAATTTTAGAGTACATTGACACTCTACATCAAATAGCTGATATATTCACCAAACCCCTTGATAGAGATAGGTTTTGTATCCTTAGAGGTGAATTAGGACTCATGGATAAGCCTTAGGATTTTTTGTGTTTCAAAAATCTTGGTTTCAAATTGATTTTAAATGAGTTTTTGCAAAGATTTTCTGGCAATGAGGATGAGAGATCGATCTCCTTGCAATATAGATCGATCTCCATACCTCCAACAAGCCTAAATCATCAAGGTTAAGCTAAGCAGATCGATCTTCTAACCATAAGATCGATCTCCTTACGTCTCTGTTTAAAGGCAGATCGATCTGTCCACACGACAGATCGATCTCTTCAAGCTTCCGCATTCTACAGATCGATCTTTGCATTTGGCAGATCGATCTGCCTAAGCCTCTGTTAAACGACAGATCGATCTGTGTGTAACAGATCGATCTCCTTAAGCCTCTGTTTACGACCAGATCGATCTGGCCTTACGACAGATCGATCTTCCTTAGCTTTCTGGAAATGACAAATCGATCTGTCGCCTCGACAGATCGATCTCCTGTGCCCTGGAGTATAAATACCCGCGTAAAATTCCCAAATTTCAGAAACCCAATCTTCAAAATTTCCAATTTTCCCTCGCATCTTTTCCTCCGATTCCTCCTCAGATCGATCTCTGTACGGTCCTCCTTGCGTCTCGGTGTCAAAATCCGGTATTGTAACCAACATTCCTTACTGATTTTCTCAAAATCTGTCTTCAATTTGTGTTCATTTTGATTCTAGGTCAAACCGAGGTACTGTTTCATTGCTTTTCTCACTGTTGAATTTGTTTAGACGAATTTAGAATCTAGAATCATGCCTAGGAAGTCAGTAGCAAACAAACCTCCTAGAACCACAGGAGAGGCAGGTTCCTCATCACAACCCATTCCTCCACCTCCTATCGCTTCCTTCAATCGGTGTTTTAAAACACCAGCAAAAAGAAAGCGGTATGAGGAATATTTTTCAACCATGCCAATCAAGCATTGGCGCACTATCGATTTTTCATTCCTCAATCACATAGACTTTCCATACATGTCAAAGTTTGAGGAATTTGGTTGGACAAACTTCTTGAAAATCAACACTCCTGTCCCTCCAAATCTCGTTCGCGCATTCTTTTCCAATGCCGAACTCGTTTATGACCCCGATGACACCTGCAAAATCCTAGCCTTCAAAACCTTCGTCATGGGTCAATCCATTATAATTGACTCTGAAGTTCTAGCCAAAGTGTTTGATATACGCGATGAAGGCTTAACAAATGAGGATGAGGAAGTCCCTTTTGCGTTTGAACTCCCGGGGACAAGGCGAGTAACCTTCCAATGCACCTTCGGTTACTCCACCTCATAATCTCGTGGAACCTCCGCCCTTTCGGTACTCGTCATTCTACCGTTAGGCGTCTAGATCGTTTTTGGCTCCATCACATCCACACCACAAGCCAAAAACCTAACCTCCCTCACTTTATTTACGAAGATTGGCTGAAGATTGTGCGTGGCCAAGCTACCGCAATAGTATTTCCACAACCAGTGGCTTATCTTCTCCACCGCCTTGGATCAACTGCAGCGGCGAAACTGGCGAGCTACCATCTCCCAAAAGCGTGCTTAACATTGGGACCCTACATCATATGGGGTACTACAAAGATTTTCGGGGAGAGTGGACGAAAAAGCAAGAACAGCAACCTGCTGAGGCTGAGGAGGACCCCACTGATGAACCAGCACACCAACCTGCTGCACCAGCTCAGGAACCATCGGCTCCGCCCACTGCACCAACATCGTATCCTGCTGAATTGGAGATGCTCATAACGATGGTGACGGACCTCAGTCAGCAAATTAATGACGGCTTTGCCACTCAGGGCGTATGATCGAGGACTTAACCTAACGAGTGGATAAGATTCAAGAGACTCAAGAGGCGATGTTCGATGAGCTCCAAGTAACACGCACGCATGTTGAGAATCTTTTGGATCGTGATCCTCCCTCATAATAGGCATTAGGTGCTTAGATTTAGTGTAGTTACAACATTGTTAAGCTACTTGATGTTATCTGTGAAAAATTTGCTTGAATGAAATGTGATTTGATTGGATATTTGGTGAGTTAATGAAAATGTTGATTTTGAAATGCCATGAATCTTCTCTTTAGTATGTGATTGATATGACAAAAAGGGGGAGAAGAAACATGTGTTGTGGTTGTGTTAAAGGTTTAAAAGAATGATTTAATTGAATGATTTAATTGAGGGGGAGTTAAGATTTAATTGAGGGGGAGCTATGATTTGAATTGAGGGGGAGTTAAGATTTAACTGAGGGGGAGTTAAGTCATTAACAAAATCAAAAGTTCACAAAAAGGGGAGTTTTGTAAAATCACTAAACATGTTTTAATTGATGAGTTTTGTCATATCAAAAAGGGGGAGATTGTTGAGTTAATGTATTTTGAAATGACAAAACAAGTTAATTCAATAATGTTAAGATGATATACAAACATGTTTAGAAGTGATTAGTACCAGAACTTAGAGTTCTGCTGATGAGAGATCGATCTGGGGTATGAGAGATCGATCTCCTGGGTTTTTAATTGATGAGAGATCGATCTCATGAAGTAAGAGATCGATCTGTCTAGCCTTATAACGTGGTAAAGAGATTAAGGTAAAATGAGATCGATCTACAAGGGTTAAGAGATCGATCTGGCTAATGCTAAAGTTGAGAGATCGATCTGGTAAGGAAGAGATCGATCTCCTCAAAGTCAGAGAGCTAAAGAGATCGATCTGTGTTGTTGAGAGATCGATCTTGCTTCAAACAGAGAGTTAAGGAGATCGATCTTCCTATTCGACAGATCGATCTGCCTCATTACTTTTAAACTAACAGATCGATCTGCTAACCTATGAGATCGATCTCCTTGTGTATTTGTGCTTCAATCTTGCAGGATTTATAACTAAGAGATCGATCTGGCCAAGAAGGCAGATCGATCTGGCACTCTACTGGAGGCACCCAACGGCTAGTTTCTGCAAAAACACAACGGGAAGAATAGCATTTAATGCTCCAACTACCCATCCTTCAGTATTTAACCAAGCATTGAAGACAAAGAGAACAGAGACACTATTGCTGCATATTCCAAACATTCTCAAGCTTTAATTCTTTCATTCTTTGTGTCCCTATTGCTCATTCATTGAGAATCATTGTAAAAGCTTAAGTGCAAAATAGCTACACTTGTCCTACCACTTTAAAGCATTAAATTGTATTCAGTCTTATCTTAAAAGAGAAGAGGATTGTTCCTCAGTGAGAGTATATTGTAAGAGGCTGAATACTTTTTCTGTATTGCCAAAGGTAGTGAGGTTATTCCTTAACCTGTAAAAGGAAATTTGTAAGCTCTATTGAAAGAGAGAAAGAAAGCACTTGACAAGAAGGTCAAGGAGAGAGGACGTAGGCAAGAGTTGGCCGAACCTCTATAAGTGACTGTGTTTGTTTCTCTTCCCTTCTCTCTGCATTAAATTGTTATATTGCACTGTTTTATTCATTATCATTTGTGTTTAAATTGTGATTAATTTAAAATCTGCCATAGTTGTTAGAAAACCGATTCACCCCCCCTCTCGGTAGAGCCAACACAGAGGTATAGTAAAAATTTCAGTCCGAAAGCCCATTAGGAAGGCCCAAACCGAGAGACCCAATTGTAAGGCCCACATGGATTAAATATCAAGCCATTAGTTAAAGCTAACTATGACTCATTAGGTGATTCATAACTAAACCTTAGGAAGTCAATTATAATGGCTGGAAAGTAAGGCTTAATGGCTAAGTAAATGGCTTATAAAATCAGCCACACCATTGTCATCTTCATGAAAGTTGTTCCAAATTGAGAGGAGAGTGACATATGTTGGAATTGGCTATTAAGAAGCCATAGTGTGCAAACTGTGAGGCTTCAAAGTTTCGGCCAAGTGTGAACACGAATTCTAGGTATAAATTGAAGATTTCAATTTCATATATGTTAATGTATGAATGATTTTAAGTATCTTGGTATATGTTTTAAGCATTGAAACATATGAAATCACTATGAACATGGTTAGGTCGAGAGTGAGTAGTGAGATATTGATGAATTTCCATATGATTTTAAGGCATAAATGGGTTAATGTACATATGTTTATGATTATGGTATAACTAGAACTAATCAATTTGATTAATTGATATATGAATTAGTTGGCAATCAAGGTGTTTGATAAAATGCCTAAATGAATTAAGTGAAGCTTAAGAACATTTCCAACCAAGTGTTTGTGAAAATGTCTAAGTGAATTGGCTAAACAAATGGACATGGACAGCATGCCATGGTGTGACCGATGACATGGGATGCTCTCGGCCATGGCATGTGGCCGAGAGGTCCAATGGGCCCAATTGGTTTCAGCCAAATGTCATGAAATGGGTCCCAGATATGCCTAATAAGAGTTGGTGGGCCCCATAAGCCCAATAGGCCCAACGAAAATGAATAGTAAAATGGAAATGGGCTTAAGGCATAGTTAGGCCCATTAAGGTTTATTAAAGCCCATTAAGTGAAATAGACTTTATTTAATGTGAAATACAATAGGAAAAATATAATTAACTTGATAAATGGTTATATGTAGCTCCAGAGATTAGTGGAGGAGCGAATTGGACTGCTGGATCGAGCAGCGTTGAGAAAGTAAAAATTCTCGAGTGATTGCAGGTAAGGGACTTTTTTGAGTAGTTAGACATACCTGGACGTATTTTCGTCTACTTTTACATTCACTTAAAAACTCTAAGGGTAAAAGAAAGTGAATAATAATTATTGTGACCCGATAGTGGTAAATTACGATTTTACCATTAGTTAGGAAAAAAGTCAACTTTTGGGAAAAGTTCTAAAAAGCATGGAAACTACCATTTTGAGTGTTTTACTGCTATTTAGCAGAAGAATAAATAGATGGGCTAACGTTTTTAAGATTGACGTGAATTAAGCACACTTTATATTGATGATTTTGATGATTTGAAAATCATCCCTTTTTAAAGAGCCATCTATCATATTATGTAAGAATAAATCATGCTAGAGCACAACTCGCACTTGATTTCATATATTTTTCACATATATTAGTGTTGATGTATGATTCACACTGGATTTCCATGACATGCATGATAGAGTGCTAGAGTTATTACTCGTACTCAGTTTTATATGATTTATGCATAAGAGAGTGCTGGAGCGATTAACTCGTACTCGAATTTTACATGAGATTCATGACAGAGTGCTAAAGCATTGTTCGTACTCAATTCTTCATGATTTATACTTGACATAGTACTTAAGTTATTACTCGTACTTGATTTGATGAGTTTTGTGCATAGTATGGTACTAGAGCTATTGCTCATACTTGATTTGAAACATGAACTATGCATTGACCTAGTGCTGGAGGTTTACTGGCACTAGAGTTTGAGTTTGTGATGTGAAACAGTGTTTGAGCGGAGTGTCGACTATGAGTCACGCTCAAAGGCGTGCACTGTATTTATGTGATATATAAGACATGTTGAAAACCATATTTGGTCCACAGATTAGATGGTATTTATATTCCATGGTCTGAGGGCTAAGACGTGGTATTTATATTCTATGGTCTGAGGGCTAAGACCTATGGCAGGAACCCCGATTAGATGTATGGTCCACGGAGTACGTTGCACCGTGCGAGTGGCATGGGGTACACTGTACCGTGTGGTGTTATGGAGTTGAGGAGGTTATAGCTAGCGGTTGTGATGGGCTGACCTCCCTCCCGTTGCAGCAGTGATGCCCCGCACACCGAGATCTGTGTTGCCTGGGATCACCATTATAGGATGTGGCCATAGTCCAGGATATTATTTCATTTCACCACAGAGTCTCACATGATATATCACCTGACTGATTTATTTATGATACGGATAGACTTGAGGGATGGGCGAGAATCCGATTATTGTGTTGTGAATGATTAAATGCCATATTTACTTTGATTTGAATATTAATGGCATGATTTTTCTAAAGGCATTGTGATATTTTAAAGATGCATTATTTTGCACTATATGCCTACATTTGAGAATGAAAGCATGATTTCTGTACATCAGATTTAATCTGTACAAGTATGTATATATTTTAAAGACATGCTTTGAAAGTGAGTTAAAGAAATGATATTTTGAGGCATAGCCTTATTTTGAGTAGATAATGTAGATATCTACTTGCTTGTCTGATTTTCTCACTGAGTGCATTGTTTGCTCACCCCCTTTCTTTTACATCTCTCTACAGAGCATCAACAGTAGAGTGAGAGCATTTGAGGGATAGTATTCCTGTTATCCGCTGCTATTTCCTATCGATCGACAGGTATACATATTTTGTACGGTTCTGTATCTAAACATGTAAACAGCACAGTGATGTATACGATATATATTATGGGGAATGTATTTGTATCATATTTTATATGAGCTCACATGTATTATAAAAGAAATTACAGTCAGTAGATAGTGTATTGACTTCTATGTATGAAAATTGATGAATGATATGGTAAGCGAGGATGCTGACATCGAATCACAACCCAATCATTAATAAGCAGAAAGGTAAGTTAAAATGCGAAAAAATTGTAGTGGTTTTGGTTAAGTCATGGAGGGTCGTGACAGAATGGTATCAGAGTTGAGGTTGGTCTGATGTGAGTCGGTGTTTGAAAATAGGAAAGTCTACATCCCCATAGTACTATGCTATTTTCAGATACAACTGTGTATACCAGATGGCAAACGGACTAATTCATGATTGTGAATGTAGGAACTTAGCCTATATGGCAAATACTCGTAGTGGTAGAGGGACGAGAGGTAGGGCTCAAGGTCGTAAAGATAGGCCTGAGAGACGAGCTGATACTGAGCCATTACCTACCCATGTGACTCTAGATGATATTGAGGTACCAGTGTATCGAGGCACGTTTCACGAGGTTAGAGCGTAGCCTAGAGACGATAGTTGAGATATTGGCACAGACGATGCCAAGTAGGAAGGGACAAGAGGCAAGAACTGCAACAGGAGAGGCAGTTGCCCCTAATACACCTACACAAACTGCTCATGCACCACAGACTACAGATACTCCTACACCCCCACCAGTTTTGGGTAGTAGTGGATTAGGGTACGGATGTGATCTGGATCAGTTGCGACAGTTTTAAAAGTTTCGACCTCTATCTTTTAGTGGGGTCAAGGACCCTGTTGTCGCTGAGGAGTGGGTTGGAGAGATGGAGAAACTTTATGGATTCTTCGAGTGTACGACATCGGAGATAGTTGCATTTGCTGCGTTCCTACTAAAGGGAGTTACAGAGCATTGGTGGAAGTCCACTAGACCCATGTTGAGAGCCCGACATACAGATATTAGTTGGGATATATTTCAGGATGCATTTAGGAGGCAGTTTGTTCTCGATACCACACAGCGAAAACTACAGGCTGAGTTTTTGAGACTGAACCATAGGAGTTTGTCCGTGGATGAGTATGAGACTAGATTCTTATCCCTGGGGCGATATAACCCAGAGACCATGTATAGTGAGACCAGGAAGGTCCACAGGTTCATTGATGGACTAAGACCCATTTTGCGGTCTAGATTAGTCCCATTTGATATAGCCACATATGAGGAAGTAGTGCACAAGGCGCAACTGTGTGAGTAGGATTACGAGAGGAATGCTTCTGAGTTCGGGAAGTTTAGTCGGAGCCGTGATAGAGAGAGAGGAAAAGATCGACTAGAGATAGACGTTTTAGTTATCTGGGAGGGAGGAGACTCTTCGGTAAGTGACCATGGATTGAGGAGGCACGAGAGAGACCTACAAGACCTCCTACTTATTCGACCGTAGCTCCAGCGAAGGGTATTCTCATTGGAGGACAGAGACCTACTACCAATTAGTGCAGTAGATGCGGTAGACAGCATGGAGGTAGACCTTGTCCTCTAACTCCTATAGTGTGTTTTCGATGTGGCAATCTAGGGCATATTGCTAGAGCTTGCCCGGAGATGGTTGAGACTGTTCCACTGAAGGGCAAGGAGCCAGAGAGGGCTCTAGAAAATATAGAGAACTCGTGAAGGAAAGTCGAGTTGATTTAGTCCCGAACACAAAGAACAAGAGTAAACGCTAAAAAGGGTAAAACAAACATTTTTAACGGTTTAAGGTATTTAAGGTATTTAAGGCATATCTTGTCACGACCCAATTCCATTCTCTTTAACCGAAAATCACTAAAAAAATTTCGCGTTTTACTGTTACCTTACCCGGTCGTGAACTAACTGACCACCACTGTTGGGCTGTGAGTCAATAATAAACTCCACATCTCATTCATTCTCGGTTAAATAAAACGATGTCATACATTTGCATTTAATCTTGTACTTATACAAAAGCATGTTTTACTGACATCTACATCCCCCATATTTACAACTCAAAAGAATACTGTGCCTTTACATTGTTTAGATACAAAAAGAATCACTGTGTATATACCTCTAAGCGATGGAGATGCAGCGGAGTCCAAACTACCACGCCTCAGTCCTCACTGGGCTACTATGCACGCTCTGTAGGGAGGGAAATAGAGAGGGATGAGCAACCACACGCTCAGTAAGGCAATAATGCAAGCATGGTAGATAACTACTCTATCTACATGCTGATAGTGTTATGCATAAATCATTTATGGTAGGAGCATGAGGAATAAAACTATGCCATATGAGTATACATATATATCATGTGTCAAAATCATGTACATTGGCATATCAAACATGGTAAAAAGAACATCATGTATAAATCATCTCATGCTCAATCTCATTTAAATTCATAAAAAGGGCAATTCATTAAGAAATCTCCTTTTTAAACCAACATCATAAACCTCTTTCTCAACACATAAATACCACCAAATCAATTCACAATCACAACCACATTTTCATTTCACAATTCACGCATGTGTATAAAAACTAGGTCACTATATCAAAAGTGCCTATGTGGACCACTACATCATAAATCATCCCAGACCACACGCATCCAGGTGTGCAGGGTATCATGCTGGCACGAAGATGGATTATCCCTCACCAGACTTTCTCATCACATAACGATCAAGCGGTACATCGTACTCCATGTGATATACACGGTACAGCGTACTCCACAGACTCATATCGTGATTGGGGTGCCATTCCTATGTCCTACCTACCCCATACTAAGAGTTTTCCATATCCGTGAAGGAGAGCCTCCCTGCCGAACAGAGCCTCCCCGCCTAACAGAGCCTCCCTACCTCCTCGGGCTTAAAGATGTTAGCTTAAGGATGTAGGGCTTAAGGATCCTTCCGTGAGAGAGCTTCCCCGCCTAACAGAGCCTCCCCGCCTCCTCGGGCTTAAGGATGTTGGCTTAAGGATGTAGGGCTTAAGGATCTTACTGTACCCATGTAGGAGAGCCTCCCTGCCTAACAGAGCCTCTCCGCCCCTCCAGGGCTTAAGGATGTTGGCTTAAGGATCCCACCGTAAGAGAGCCTCCCCACCGAACAGAGCCTCCCCGCCTAACAGGGCCTCCCCGCTTCTTTGGGCTTAAGGATCTTACCAACTTTCACAACCTTATACGTATCACAATGTGCAAACTTGTGTGAGCAAAGCTCTAGCACGACTCATGCGTCCTATCATAAAGAGACGCGTACGAGCATAGCTCTTGTACGGTTATACTCATAAGACAAACCACTCAAAAGCCACGTACGAGCAAAAGCTCCAGTACGGTTTATAAACATCATCATAGTTTCCAAATCAATGTGCGAGCTAAGCTCCAGCACGTTTCATACAAATGAAAACATCAATACCCGGTGCGAGCTAGGCTCTAGCACGGTTTAATTCACATAAACATGATAGGCGGTTCATAAGCTTTTAAAGCTATCTCAAAACATATTTGGCACTTCACATGTGCTATCACAAACATCAAACCACAATAGCCATCCTATCTATCAATTCGTTTAAAACCAAACACATGTTTTGTGAAAGCATTCAAAACACTTAATTTATGCAATTATTAGCCTTACTATCCCTTTTTATACATCCATGTAAACCAAATCATCTAATATTCACAACTATTTTCACATACTAAACAACCAATTTCTCAAACGTTCATGCATTTCATAAACACCCTATAATCCCACAAATTACGAGCAGCTACCTCTATATACTTACAGAATTCCCTTACCTGGAATCGCGATGCGTGATTCCACTTTCTTAAAGCTGCTAATCGTACCACTCGATTCGTCTTCAACGAACTCTTCGGGACTGCACAAAATCGTATCCCGTATTATACTCGATCCATATAATATGACATCGTGCGTTCACTATAGTCAATTCGACCTATAGTTTTCTATTAACGCTTATGAGGCCTCGTTTCATTACTTTACCCAAAACTCGAGTCTATGGATTCTTTTAGGCCTATTAACTCATTCCAAATCGATATTAAATCGACATTAAGCTCATAGTGTTCATATTTAATGAATTCCCTCACTATGGCATTTTATCAAGCATATACATACTCATTTTCACAATTTCACTTCAACCCATATTATAACTCCACATAACCATTCCAAATCACCCACATTACTCATTTAACAACTTATCTTAACCCATAAACCACCAACTCCCCAATTCATACTTTCTCACACTAGAGGCATTCCATTTTCTAGGTTACATTAGTTTCTAACACAACCTAGGTGTTTCCATCCATACATACTCATGCCAAACAACTCCAAAATCAATTAAATAGACAATGTACTTGGATTGAAGTGTTAGAATCTTACCAAATATGATTTTTCTTCTTGCTCCAAATGTCAATGCCCTTATCTCCTTCAATACACATAATGGGATTTTGGGTTCCAACTATGTTGTTCTCTTCCTTAAGATGAACAACTTAATGTCTAATGGTCTCCCCTCAATTCTTGTTGGAAATGGCTGATTTTAGAGAGAGAAAGTTAGGTTTTTGGGTTAGAAATGGAAGATTGGTGTTTTTCCCGAAATTTTCAGCCCTCTTTATATAGAAATAGCTTGAGGAGATCGATCTGGTCCAAGAGGAGATAGATCTGGTCCCCTTAAATCTCTCATTTTCATGAAATTTTAAGCATGAGATCGATCTGTCGAAGCATGAGATCGATCTGGTCCCAAACAGAGAGCTAAGGAGATGGATCTGGGTGCTTGAGGATCGATCTTTTCATTACAGAATGCTTAGGAGATCGATCTGGCACCACTGGAGATCGATCTGCTCTATTTCATTGCCCAAATAAGAGTATTCTAGCTCTTTCAGATTGATCTCTCATCTTATGAGATCGATCTGGCCTTCATGTTTTCCAGATTTCCTGCAGTTTCCTTGCTGCAACTCATACTAACACATCCTTGATCTATTGCCATGGCCATTTTCTCATCCATCCACCTTTATAACTTGAAAATGGAATCCATTCATACCTTATGCACATTGAAACTTGTGTGCATTCATTGTATGTCCAAAGGTATGCTACATAAAACCAAATGGAAGCATTTATATTCATGCAACTTCCTTCCATTTACCACACCACCCATTTTGAGTTTCAATCACATCCATCACTTATAAGGACTCATTTCTTCATATTCAAACTCAATGGAACTTGTATGTACGTTATAAATCATATTACACATACATACATTGAACCCATGGACTTACATCGATCATACTTTACATTACAAGTCCATTCACATTCATTACACATTACAACTTTACATATACGGGGTCTCACATATCTACCTACCGAAAACGGCTAAAACGTAAAGACGAGTGTGTAAGACGTAAGATATGACACTTTTAAAATTTTAAATAAAAGTCAACTTGGTCAGTGATTAAGGAAAAAGTCAACTATAGTTAAGAAAAGTGGACTTTTACCATTGTTGACTAACCATGGTTAAAAATTAACCCAAGTGTGGAGAAAAATTTGGAGAAAAATATTTTTGGTCAGAATACATGATAATCATCCTCGGAAGTAAGGAAATTTTATTCAGATGGATTCCAGATTAAATTTAATGGTTAAAAACGTAATGGGCCAAGTAAAGATTTTAAAGCCTATTAAGGTATACTAAACGTAGATCGAATTTCTTAGGTCCCTTAGACCGAATTGTTGGACCGATTGAAAGGTCAAATATTTAGACAATTAAAGGCCCAATGTATAGTAAACATTTCAGCCCGAAAGCCTATTAGGAAGGCCCAAACCGAGAGGCCCAATTGTAAGGCCCATATGGATTAAATATCAAGCCATTAGTTAAATCTAACTATGACTCATTAGGTGACTCATAACTAAACCTTATGAAGTCAATTATAATGGCTGGAAAGTAAGGCTTAATGGCTAAGTAAATGGCTTATAAAATCAGTCACACCATTGTCATCTTCACCATACCATTCTCGGCTACACAAGGAAACCATTGAAATACATTTATCCAAGCTTTCTCTCACTAGAAATCACTAGGATTTAGGCATATTTGAAACTTGCATTCTTCATGAAAGTTGTTCCAAATTGAGAGAAGAGTGACATATGTTGGAATTGGCTATCAAGAAGCCATAGTGTACAAACCGTGAGGCTCCAAAGTTTTGGCCAAGTGTGAACATGAATTGTAGGTATAAATTCAAGCTTTCAATTTCATATATGTTAATGTATGAATGATTTTAAGTATATTGGTATATGTTTCAAGTATTGAAACATATGAAATCACTATGAACATGGTTAGGCCGAGAGTGAGTAGTGAGATATTAATGAATGCCCATATAATTTTAAGGCATAAATGGGTTAATATACATATGTTCATGATTGTGGTATAGCTAGAATTAATCAATTTGATTAATTGATATATGAATTAGTTGGCAATCAAGGTGTTTAATAAAATGCCTAAATGAACTATTTCCAACCAAGTGTTTATGAAAATGCCTAAGTGAATTGGCTAAACAAATGGACATGGACGACATGCCATGGTGTGACCGACGGCATGGGATGATCTCAGCCATTGCATGTGGCTGAGAGGTCCAATGGGCCAAGCCCAATTGATTTTGACGCAATATGATGAAATGGGTCCTAGATAAGCCCAATAAGAGTTGGTGGGCCCTACAAGCTGTCAGACCCATATTTTTATGTAGCTTGTTCCTTATGATTTATATATGTACAAACATGTATTAAGTTATTTAAATCATAAGAAGAGTATTTACTAGATTTAAGTGTTTGTGAAATTATTTAACACGTATAAGCTACATAAAAGCCTAATGTGAGCTATAAGAGCCACAAGTTAAACCGAGTGGATCTGAATCATTCTGATTGAAGAGAATAACTTAAAATGAGAAAATATAGAGAACTCATTAAGGAAAGTCAGTTTGATTTAGTCCCGAACACAAAAAACAAGAGTAAAAGCTAAAAAGGGTAAAACAGACTTTTTCAGCGAGTTAAGGTATTTCGAGCATATTTACCTACCGAGAATGGTTAAAACGTAAATATGAGAGTGTAAAACATAAGATATGACACTTTCAAAATTTTGAGAAAAAGTTAACTTGATCAGTGATTAAGGAAAAAGTCAACTATAGTTAAGGGACTTTTACCATAGTTGACTAACCATGGTTAAAAATTAACCCAAGTATGGAGAAAATTTTGGGGAAAAATATTTTTGGTCAGAATATAAGATAATCATCCCTAAAAGTAAGAAAAATTTATTTGAAATGATTCTGGATTTAATTTAATGGTTAAAAACGTAATGGGCCAAAGTAAAGATTTTAAAGCCCATTAAGGTATACTAAACGTAGATCGAATTTCTTAGGTCCCTTAGACCGAATTATTAGATCGATTGAATGACCAAATATTTAGACAATTAAAGGTTCAAGGTATAGTAAAAATTTTAGCCTGAAAGCCCATTAGGAAAGCCCAAACCGAGAGGCCCAATTGTAAGGCCCATTAGGATTGATTATCATAACTTAGTTAAAGCTAACTATGACTCATTAGATGACTCATTAGGTGTCTCATAACTAAACCTTAGGAAGTAAATTATAATGGCTGGGAAGTAAGGCTTAATGGCTAAGTTAATGGCTTATAAAATCAGCCACACCATTGCCATCTTCACCATACCATTCTTGGCTAGAAGAAGAAACCATTGAAATACATTTATCCAAGCTTTCTCTCACTAGAAATCACTAGGAATTAGGCATTTTTGGAACTTGCATTCTTCATGAAAGTTGATCCAAATTGAGAGGAGAGTGACATATGTTGGAATTGGCTATCAAGAACCCATAGTGTGCAAACTGTGAGGCTCCAAAGTTTCGGCCAAGTGTGAACACAAATACTAGTTATATTTTCAAGCTTTCAAATTCATATATGTTAATGTATGAATGATTTTAAGTATATTGGTATATGTTTTAAGCATTGAAACATATGAAATCACTATTATCATGGTTAGGACGAGAGTGAGTAGTGAAATATTGATGAATACACATATGATTTTAAGGCACAAATGAGATGATATACATGTGTTAATGATTATGGTATAGTTAGAATTAATCAATGTGATTAATTGATACATGTATTTAGTTGGCAATCAAGGTGTTTGATAAAATGTCTAAATGAACTATGTAAAGCTTAAGAACATTACCAACCAAGTGTTTGTGAAAATGCCTAAGTGAAATTGGCTAAACAAATGTACATGGATGGCATGCCATGGTGTAACCGACTACATGGGATGCTCTCGGCCATGGCATGTGGCCGAGAGGTCCAATGAGCCAAGCTCAATTATTTTAGGCCCAATGTGATGTAATGGGTCTCAGATAAGCCCAATAAGAGTTGGTGCGCCATACAAGCCCAACAGGCCCAACGAAAATGAATAGTAAAATAGAAATGGGCTTAAGGCATAGTTAGGCCCATTAAGGTTTATTAAAGCCCATTAAGTGAAATAGACTATATTTAATGTGAAATACAATAGAAAAAGTGTAATTAACCTGATAAATGGTTATATCCAGTTCCAGAGATTAGTGGAGGAGCGAATCGGACTGCTGGATCGAGCAGCGTTGAGAAAGTAAAATTTCTCGAGTGATTGTAGGTAAGGGACTTTTGTGAGTAGTTAGAGATACCTACATGTATTTTTGTATGCTTTTACATTCACTTAAAAACTCTAAGGGTCAGAGAAAGTGAATAATAATTATTACGACCCAATAGTGGCAAATTACGATTTTACCCTTAGTTAGGAAAAAAGTCAACTTTTGGGAAAAGTTGTGAAAAGCATGGAAACTACCATTTTAAGTGTTTTACTGCTGTTTAGCAGAAGAATAAATAGATGGGCTAATATTTTTAAGGTTGATGTGAATTAAGCACACTTTATAGTGTTGATTTTGATATTTTGAAAATTATCCCTTTTTAAAGAGCCATCTATCATATTATGTGAGAATAAATCGTGCTAGAGCACAGCTCACCCTTGATTTCATATATTTTCCACATATATTAGTGTTGATGTATGATTCGAACTGGATTTCCATGACATGTATGATAGAGTGCTAGAGTTATTACTCATACTCAGTTATATATGATTTATGCATGAGAGAGTGCTTGAGCGATTAGCTCGTACTCAAATTTTTATGAGATGCATGACAGAGTGCTAGAGCGTTACTCATACTCGATTCTTCATGATTTATACATGACAGTACTTGAGCTATTGCTCGTACTTGATTTGATGAGTTTTATGCATAGCATGGTACTGGAGTTATTGCTCGTACTTGATTTGAAACATGAAGTATGCATTGACCTAGTTGCTGGAGGTTTACTCACACTAGAGTTTGAGTTTGTGATGTGAAACAGTGTTTAAGCGGAGTTTCGACTGTGAGTTACGCTCCAAGGCGCGCATTGTATTTTATGTGATATATAAGACATGTTGAAAAATCGTGCTTAATTTCCTCATGTAGACTGAGTGTCACACTATGAGATGTTCGCATGTGGATTTAGAGACGTGGTATGTATATTTCATGGTTTGAGGGCTAAGACCTATGCCAGGCACCCCGACTGTGATATAGGGTCCACAGAGTACATTGTACCGTGCGAGTGGCATGGAGTACACTGTACCGTGTGGTGTTATGGAGTTGAGGAGTTGATAGCTTGTAGTTGTGATGGACTGACCCCCCCTCCTGTTGCAGTAGTGATGCCCCACACACTAGGATTTCGTCTAGCCTGGGATCACCATTATAGGATATGGCCATAGTCCAGGATATTATTGCATTTCACCACAGAGTCTCACATGATATATCACCTGACTGATTGAATTATTTATGATGCGGATAGACCTGAGGGATGGGTAGGAATCTGATTTTGTGTTGTGAATGATTTAAATGTCATATTTACTTTGATTTAAATATACATGGCATGATTTATCTAAAGGCATTGTGATATTTTAAAGATGCATTATGTTGCACTACATGCCTATATTTGAGAAAGAAAGCATGATTTCTGTACATGGGATTTAATCTGTACAAGTGTATATATATATAATTTAAATACATGCTTTTAAAATGAGTTAAGGAAATGATGTTTTAAAGGCATAGCATTATTTTGAGTAGATAGTGTAGATATCTACTTGCTTGCCTGATTTCCTTACTAAGCGCGTTGTTTGCTCACCCTCATTTCTTTTACATCTCTCTACAGAGCATCTGCAATAGAGCGAGTGTGCTTGAGGGATAATATTCCTGTTGTCCGCTGCTATTTCCTGTCGATCGACAAGTATACATATTTTGTACGGTTATATATCTAAACATAGAAACAGCACAGTGATGTATATGATATATATTATGGGGAATGTATTTGTATCAGATTTTATATGATCTTACATGTATTATAAATGAAGTTTACAGTCAGAAATAATATATTAACATGTATGCATGGTAATGAATGATATGGTACGCGAGGAAGCTAACATTGAATCACAGCCCAACCATTGATGAAAGGAAAGGTAAGTTAAAATGAAAAAAAATTTCTAGTGGCTTTGGTTAAGTCAGGAAGGGTCTTGACACAAGCCCAATAGGCCCAACGAAAATGAATACTAAAATGGAAATGTGCTTAAGGCATAGTTAGGCCCATTAAGGTTTATTAAAGCCCATTAAGTGAAATAGACTGTATTTAATGTGAAATACAGTAGGAAAAATATAATTAACCTGATAAATGGTTATATACAGCTCCAAAGATTAGTGGATGAGCGAATTGGACTGTTAGATCGAGTAGCGTTGAGAAAGTAAAAATTCTCGAGTGATTGCAGGTAAGGGACTTTTATGAGTAGTTAGAGATACCTGCACATATTTTCATCTGCTTTTACACTCACTAAAAACTCTAAGGGTCAGAGAAAGTGAATAATAATTATTGTGACCCTATAGTGGCAAATTACGATTTTACCCTTAGTTAAGAAAAAAGTCAACTTTTGGAAAAAGTTGTAAAAAGCATGGAAACCACCATTTTGAGTGTTTTACTGTTGTTTAGCAAAAGAATAAATAGATGGGCTAATGTTTTTAAGGTTGATGTGAATTAAGCACACTTTATAGTGCTGATTTTGATGTTTTGAAAATCATCCCTTTTTAAAGAGCTATCTATAATATTATGTGAGAATAAATCGTGCTAGAGCACAGCTCGTACTTGATTTCATATATTTTCTACATATATTAGTGCTGATGTATGATTCACACTGGATTTCCATGACATGCATGATAGAGTGCTAAAGTTATTACTCGTACTCAATTTTATATGATTTATGCATGAGAGAGTGTTAGAGAGATTAGCTCGTACTCGAATTTTACATGAGATGCATGACAGAGTGCTAGAGCATTGCTCGTACTCGATTCTTCATGATTTATACATGACATAGTACTTAAGCTATTACTTGTAGTTGATTTGATGAGTTTTGTGCATAACATGGTACTAGAGCTATTGCTCGTACTTGATTTGAAATATGAACTATGCATTGACCTAGTGCTGGAGGTTTACTCGCACTAGAGTGTGAGTTTGTGATGTGAAATAGTGTTTGAGCGGAGTGTCAATTGTGAGTCGCGCTCAAAGGCGCGCACTGTATTTATGTGATATATAAGACATGTTGAAAACCATACTTGATTGCCTCGTGTAGACTGAGTGTCTCACTGTGAGATGTTCGTATCTGGATTTAGAGACGTGGTATTTATATTCCATGGTATGAGGGCTAAGACCTATGGCAGGCACCCCGACTGTGATGTAGGGTCCACGGAGTACGTTGTACCGTGCGAGTGGCATGGGGTACACTGTACCGTACGATGCTGTGGAGTTGAAGAGGTTATAGCGGGTGGTTGTGATGGATAGACCCCATCCAGAGATCTGTGTTGCCTGGGATCACCATTATAGGATGTGGCCATAGTCGAGGATATTATTGCATTTCACCACAGAGTCTCACATGATATATCACCTGACTGATTTATTTATGATACGGATAGACTTGAAGGATGGGTCAGAATCCGATTATTGTGTTGTGAATGATTAAATGCCATATTTACTTTGATTTGAATATCAATGGCATGATTTATGTAAAGGCATTGCGATATTTTAAAGATGCATTATTTTGCACTGCATGCCTACATTTGAGAACGAAAGCATGATTTCTATACATCAGATTTAATCTGTACAAGTATATGTATATATTTTAAAGACATGCTTTGAAAGTGAGTTAAGGAAATGATATTTTGAGGCATAGCATTATTTTGAGTAGATAGTGTAGATGTCTACTTGCTCACCTGATTTCCTTACTGAGCGCGTTGTTTGCTCACCCCCTTTCTTTTACATCTCCCTACAGAGCATCAGCAGTAGAGTGAGAGCATTTGAGGGATAGTATTCCTGTTGTCCACTGCTATTTCATATCGATCGACAACTATACATATTTTGTACGGTTCTGTATCTAAGCATATAAATAGCACAGTGATGTATACGATATATATATTATGAGGAATGTATTTGTAAAAGATTTTATATGAGCTCACATGTATTATAAAAGAAATTATAGTCAGTAGATAGTGTATTGACTTGTATGTTTGAAAATGGATGAATGATATGGTAAGAGAGGATGCTGACATCGAATCACAGCCTAACCATTAATAAGGAGAAAGGTAAGTTAAAATGCAAAAAATTTGTAGTGGTTTTGGTTAAGTCATGGAGGGTCGTGACAATATTATTGTGCTATTCTTATTCAGATACAATATGTACAAGTGTATAAACCTCAAAATGATGGGTAGGAGCAGATATCAAGAATGCAATACTCAGTCGTCTCAAAGTCTACTGAAAAAAATTTGTGTAGGAAAAATGAAAGGGGTGAGCACATCAAGCTGAGTAAGGGAATCCTACAAACAAGTAGGTAACCATACAACCTACATGAACGTGGTGCCATGCATAAACCACCCTTTCTCCACATAATTTGAAAATAAACGTTCATGCATACCCATATGCCACACAAATGAATGTCATGTAAAACCAGTTTACATCACGCATGGGTTTAAATAGCATGAGAAATAACTTCATGCAAGTTTCAGTTTAAAACCAAGTTTCATTCTCATCAAAATCATATCTCAATCAGGATCCAACCCCTCCCTCGGGTGATCCAGACTCACACAAAAGTCCATAAAACATGAATCTCAAAAACATCAAGTAATAGCATGCGAGACTAGGCAATATATATATATATATTTATATCTCCGGAAAATAACCAGGACTATGGCCATATCCTCGTGATCCCACTACTACACAGATCCTATACGCAGCGTCTCACCACTATTGGGAATCGCCCCGAAGGTGGGTCAATCCATCCCGTCGGTCCTGCCCGATTACTCGTATCCAAAGATGCCACATAATCAACCATAGCATGGTACAGTGTACTCCATGCTACTTATACGGTACAACGTACTCAGTGAACCCACATCTCATATCAATAATTGTGCCTGTCTCAAAATGCACATGAGATCCGATTTAATCGGTGTGACACACAGTCTACCCGAAGATCCAAGCACGGCTTATCGCATGTCTCATAAAATCAGTGCGAGCGATGCTCCAGCACTCTCATAAAATCAAGAAAAATCTCGTGCGAGCCAAGCTCCAGCACGCGTTTTATAAAATCTCATCAGATCTAGTACGAGCTAAGCTCCATCACTCTGTCAAAATCATATAAAACTAGTGCGAGCTAGGCTCCAGCACTCTGTCATAAAAATCAAGTGAAAGTCTAGTGCGAGTTAGACTCTAGCACCCTGTCATAAAAATCATATGAAAATCTGGTGCGAGTTAGACTCCAGCACCACTGCATGTAAAACCCTAGTGCGAGCCCCTGCTCCAGCACTAATGCATGCATCACACAAATCAAAACTCATACGAGCTAAGCTCTAGCACATCACATTTTCATAAAATCACGTAGGCGGCTCTGTTATCTCAAAACAATTTCCAAAAGAAATCACATTGTTGAAAATATGCAATGTTGTGCATTTTCATTTAAAAGTTAGCCAACCTACCCATGCACGTGTCAAAACACCTCAAAAACAAGCAGGAACCTCTTGTTTTTGCTCCTCGCAACTTTTCTTAATTTTGGAAATTTTACCCTTCAGAGGGGTATTTTGGTCATTTGCCCATCCAGACACCAAAATTTTTATTTTAAATATAGACCCTTCAGACAATTTTAGGTAATGTAAATGAGGTCAAAATTACGTAAAGTTATCTCTAGCAATCCGTAAAATTTTCTCACCTAGAATCACGCACGAGCTTGTCCCGTCTCGACCGTACCAGGTCTCTCTGCCCTATTCGCTCTAAACCAAGTCTACAGAGCTGCATATAACCACGTATTTGGGTCAATTCCAATACACTTATGAATATTTCACTCTTACTGATCGAATCTAAAACACTGGACCCGTTTTACTTTATTGGGCCCAATTGCAACTTAATGGGCCTCGACCCTTTTTTAGCCCGTTTCCACTTATTAAATCCCTTCTTTGGGTCTATTGGGCTCATGTGGCTTATCAATACTCATCGGGATTCGTTCCAAAACTCATTGGATAGCCCGTATACTATTTACGATAATTACTTTAAAATTTCGAATACAATTTATTTTATGCAGAATTAATCTGTAAAATCCATAAAATAATCTTTACTCTGCATTAAAAACTCAAATTGTCGTAATTAAAGTGTACTTACGTAATACTATGCGGGGTAAGAAAATTGGAGCTCAATCGACTCTCGTTCGGGCTCTATCGTAGAACTGCACAATTAGATTAATCAGGGTTATTTTCCATTAAATATAATATTAAATTTATTTTTGAAATTTACTCATAGGTCAATTTTAACCATCGGTCAACTTACCTGAATCTCGAGACATTCTCGGCAAAATTTATTTCCTTTTCCCCTTTCTTTCTTTTTCTTTTCTTTTCCTTTCCTTCATTTTCCTTCCTTTTTCCTTCCCCTTTCCTCTTGGCCAAAACGGTGTCGTTTTGGGCCCTCACCGTTGCCGGTCATTTTCGACCGTTTTATCGGATGAATCAGGTACCAACAGAACCTGCTTGTCCTCCTGATCACGCCGGTACCCTCTGATCACACCCAGCTGTCTTGGATTGCCGGAATCGAGCCCCCTTTTTTTCCCATCGACTTTTCCTCCTCCGTTCGCCGAACTCCGACGTTGATACAGCACGTCGCCAGTACCAACAGGTTCGCCTGAAGCTCCTCTTCCTTCTCCGGCCCTCACCTGGCCTCGTCTGTCGCCGGTGGTCGTCGATGATTCTCGGACGCGCCAAGCTTCAATTTCTGTTTTCTTTCTTCAGTTTCCTTTCGCGTTTTCATATTTCAGTTTCTTTTTCTTTTTTATAATTTATTTTATTATTATTTTATATAAAAACTATATTTTATTTAGATTAATTTACTAAATTTATTTTAACCCTTTTTCGATGTATTTTCGGGATATTGTCCTGACTAATTTTTGATAAATCTTAATAAATTTGTATCTTGGTCACTTAGACTCGAAATTCAATAATTGTTTCTTTTATTGATCAAGATTTCCCAAATCCATATTTTAATGAAATTTTCTTATCAAATTTATACCGAATTTTGGTCTTTAGACCGTTTTACCCTTCTACACGTTCGGGATCGATTAAATTGATCAAGATATGAATTTATTGGAATAAACCAAAATTTTCACATCAAAAAATTATCCTGAAAATACAGAGAAAATATACCGAAAAAGGGGTTAAAATACAATAAATTAATTAAATAAATTAATTGAAATAAAATATAAATTTTTGGAGGATATTTGATAATTTTATATGATTTTAATGAATATAATAATAATATAATAAATTATAAAATAAAATAATAAAAAAATTAGAAAACTGAAAACGCAAGGAGAGAGAAACACGTGAAAATGAAACCGAAGGGCGACCGAGGAAGACAAGAGCACCGGACAACCACCGGCTACCCAACAGCCAGGCAAAGGGTCGAAAAAGGAAGAGGATGTCGGCGCAACCTCCCTGGTACCGACGACGCGTCCCACCGACGCCGGAGAACGTCGGATCGAGGGAGAGAAGTCGCGGAGAGGAGAAGCGAAATCTGTGGCCACCGGCGCCGATTCGGCCCTAGCCACCACCAACCAAAGCTCCCCCATTCGATGGTGCATCGATGGGTGCCGAAAATAGCCGGAGAAAATGGCGGCCAGTGCTTGCAACGACGAGAAAGGAAAATGGGTACCAACACCAGAAGGGAGAAGAGCCGGACTGGCCACTTTTCGACCACCGTTGGAGAAACCGAGGCCAGATTTGTGAATCGAGCTACCCCGTGGAGCTGCTGAAGGTGAAAGCCGACGAAGAACCGGCCAACAGAGCTCTGAACGGCGAAGAAGAAAACTAAACCGGACCGAACCGGTTCAGCCAAGAAAGAGAGGAAAAAGGGAGAAAAATGAAGAAAAAGAGAAAAAGGAAAAAGGGGAATAATTTTTGGGGATACACCAGACTTCGTGTAAGTCGGTAAGCTGTCAAAATTGATCAATTTGATTTTCAAGAAATTATTTAAATTATATTTGATCCAAAAATAACCCAGAATTAAATATAAATTATGTAGTTGGACGATAAATTCCTAACGTGAGCCGATCGAACTTCGTTTTGCACACCATCGCATAATATCGGGTAAGTAAAGCTTATTTATGACAATTTATGTAATTATTCGCGTAATAAAAATTTATATTACGAATTTCGGATTTAATTCCGCATCTAGTGAAATATATTAGGATATTTGGAATTAATTGTCGTAAATGATATACGGCTATCCAAAGAGTTTGGAATGAAGCCCAATGGGTATTGAGAGCCCAATAGACCCGAAGAAGGGATTTAATAAGTGGAAATGGGCTAGAAATGGGTCGAGGCCCATTAAGATGCAATCGGGCCTAATAAAGTAAAACGGGCCCAGTGTTTTAGATTCGATTAGTATAAGTGAAATACTGATAAATATATTAGAACTAACCCAAAGACATGGTTATATGCAGCTCCGTAGATTTGGTTTGGAGCGAATTGGACTAAGAGACCTGGTACGGTCGAGACAGGATAAGCTTGTGCGTGATTCTAGGTAAGGGAATTTTACGAACTGCTAGAGGTAGCTTTACGCAAATTTCAACTTCATTTGTAGTCTCTTAAATTGTCTGAAGGTTCTAGATTTAAGATAAAAATTCTAGTGCCTCAGATGGGCAAATTACCAAAATACCCTTGTGAAGGGTAAAATTTCTAAATTTTAGGTAAAGATGGAAGGAGCAAGAACAAGAGGTCCTTGCTTGTTCTTAAGGTGTTTTGACACATTCTTGGGTAGGCTGGCTAACTTTTAAATAAAATGCACAGCATTACATAACTTTAATCAATGTTGATTTTCTCTAAAATTGATTTGAGAAATGTAGTCGCCTACGTGATTTTCTAGAAATGTGACGTGCTAGAGCTCAGCTCACACGAGTTGTGATTTGTGTGATGCATGCATTAGTGCTGGAGCAGGAGCTCTCACTAGAGTTTTACATGCATTGGTGCTAGAGTATAACTCGCACCAGATTTTCATATGATTTTCATGACAGGGTGCTAGAGTCTAACTCGCACCAGATTTTTACTTAAATTGTTATGATAGAGTGCTGGAGCCTAGCTCGCACTAGTTTTACAAGATTTTGACAGAGTGCTGGAGCTTAGCTCGCACTAATCTTATAAGATTTTATGAAATGCGTGCTGGAGCTTGGGTCGCATGAGATTTTCCTTGATTTTATAAGAGTGTTGGAGTATCGCTGGCACTAATTTTATGAGACATACGACGAGCCGTGCTTGGAGCGTCGGGTAGACTATGTGTTACGCCAATTAAATCTGCTCGTACATGCATTTTGAGATAGGCACGATTATGGATATGAGATATGGGTCCACGGAGTACGTTGTACCATGCAAGTAGCATGGAGTATGCTGTACCGTGCTGGGATTGATTTTCTGGCATCTTTGGATGCGAGGCATCTTTGGATGCGAGTGGCATCTTCGGATGCGAGTGATCGAACAGGGCCAACGAGATGGACTGACCCAACTCCTGGGGCGGTCCTCGATCGTGGTGAGACCCCGTACACTAGGATCCATGTAGCAGTGGGATCACAAGGACATATGGCCATCGTCCTAGTTATTTGCCTGAGATCTATATATTTTCTAGTCTCGCATGTTGATGTTTTTGAGAAACATGTTTTGTGGATTTTTGTGTGAGTCTGGATCACCCGAGGGAGGGATTGGGTCCTGATTGAGATATGATTTTGATGAGAATGAAATTGGATTTTAAATGGAAACTTGCATGACATTATTTCCATACTATTTAAACCCATGAATAATGTAAACTGGTTTTACATGACATTCATTGTATCACATGTCACTATTGCTTTGAAAAGCATTTGATTTCATGGTTATATGAGTCAAGAACACCTGAGGGATGGGTTGAGTCCTGGCTTTGTTGTGAAATTTTAATGAGAAATGATTTAAAAGAGTTGCATGTTGAATTTTATGCTCTTTGAAATCCATATGTGAATTTGTTTTACATGACATCATGACATCATGAATTGTAGTATCTGT
The DNA here is from genome assembly GCA_033439115.1 of Firmiana major. Taxonomy (NCBI): domain Eukaryota; kingdom Viridiplantae; phylum Streptophyta; class Magnoliopsida; order Malvales; family Malvaceae; genus Firmiana; species Firmiana major. Next base: position 39,587,408 of record CM065895.1, read on the forward strand.
TTTGAAATGTGTGGAGAAAGGGTGGTTTATGCATGGCACCACGTTTATGTAGGTAGTATGGTTACCTATTTGTTCGTAGGATTGCCTTACTGAGCTTGATGTGCTCACCCCTTTCATTTTCTCACACAGATCATCTCTAGTAGACTTTGAGGTGGCTGAGTACTACATTCCTGATATCCACTGCTGCCCATCATTTTGAGGTATATACGCTTGTACATATTGTATCTAAATAAGAATAACACAGTAACATATTAGTAAATAACTTTCGGGGATGTATGGACACTGTAAACACTTGTAAATGAATGTGAAAGAATTAGTGAAAAACGCATGGTCTTCAGACATTCTGATCTGTGAGCTGTTTGGGTAGCTGACCACTCAACGACGATTGACATCTCGGCACACCTAGCCCGTGAATTGCCCGGAGTCACCGACATTGGCTAATATTCATTTTTGATATCTGATATAGCATGCATGCCTTATCTCGTCTATTTGAACTTTTGAATTGACTGATGATTTTATATCGTATGAAACTGATTTTAATGCATAAAAGATCATGGGGGCCACTTCTTGAATCCTGTGGGAGCAAAGTGCCACATCGTCATCGCTTTTAAAAGCTGTTTAAAGTTTTAGAAACGATACTCATTTAAGTTCCATTTTCATACTGAAATTGCCATGGATTTTTCGACCTTAATTTTTCGAAACAGGCAGTGCCTCTGTGTTTATTTGAAATATTTTTCTGAATCGTCTGCTTGAATTACGGTATCTGGAAATCTATTGTTTTGCTACTAGAAAATTCTAAACTTTTTGGATTTACAACAGTAGCTAAATTTATTACTGATATATATTCTGTTTCTGAAAATCTGTTCTTGGCATTTGTCCTTTTGCCGATACTAAATATGTTTTCAGAATTCTGACTCTGGTATTTGAGAAATTACAAAATCATTTGTATACTTTGCGAAAATAGTCCAGATTTGGCAACTATAAAAATATATATTTTTATAGCTAGTGTATTTATCTACTTGCTATGGGGTTTTCCTTACTGAGCATGTTGAGCTCACCCCTTACTTTCCTCCACAGAGTCCCTCTGTAGTTGGGATCACTTCTGTTAGTAAGGCATTTCATATAGTTATGGTTTCGCAGAGCATATTACTGCACCGAAGGTATACCTAGGTTTAAAGAAATTTTGTTGTATCTAAAATTTTTGTAAGTACAGTAATGCAATATGAGATGTGTCTGGGGAATGTGAACATATTTTATTTAAATTTATTACTAAGAAAGAAAACTAATCAGACTGAGTATTATTCTGACCTAATATCGACTTGTAGCCCAACCGAAATATCAGTAAATTCGGGTCGTTACAGAGTTGGTATCAGAGCGAAGTTGGCTTGATACGAGTCGATATTAAAAGAGAAAAGGACTTAGAAAGTTCACATCCTCAGTATTACTGTACTTTATTTAGATACAAACGGGTATACCTGACTATGTTTTAATGAAAAATTGTGTCATTAAATGATGGAAAACTGATAGATAGGGCTGGTAGGCATTACAGCCACACTGATGAACGAAAATGAACTATTTCTCGTGGACGTAATTATAGGCCCGAGAGATTTAGTGAACCCCTATTTAAATGTACACCTCATAGTTAACCGAAAATGTTTGAAATCCGTTTCGTAAAATTTGAGCGGGACATGGAAATAGTGATGATATTATCGGGTCAAGTGATAGTGATCCTGTGATAATGATAATGATTCAGGTGTGAATGAGAGAAAGATCGAGTTAATTTCAGAAAATAGTACACTAATATATACTGGAGTCAAGAATCCAAATGTGATGGAAAACTGGAATTAATGAATTGGAAGATTTTATATGGATTCGTTGGGTACGACTGTAAACTCAATAGAGGTAACTTCAGATGTTTGAGCCTCCATTTTTCGATGAGGTTAAGAATCCAGTGATTCAGAAGGTTGCATGAATGAGATAGAAAAACTTGATGATTTTAGAAGTAACTCTACCGAGAAAGTTGCTATTACAACTTTTGTGTTAAAGAATTGGAGAAGCTACACAGATTTTCAGAGTGCGCTACTATAAAGAAAGTAGCTTTTATAGCATCAGTATCGAAAAGGAAAATCGAGCTCGGAGGGAAAACCCCCGATTTAATCCGAGAGTCGACATTAGAGAAATACATGAGATATGTTGTTGGAGGCCTTTAGACATCAACACATTCTGGAAATGACTGAATCAAACATAAGGAAACAAGTCCGAGAATGAGTATGAAATTAAATAGATTTGGAAGGAGTATAATCCAGATAAGTAGAGATGTGAAATGGAGGAAGTCCAGGAAACTCATAGGAGGTACTGGGATCCTCAATAAAGCTTAGTTAGCTCTACTAGATGTTATTTTGAAGGAGCAATGTGCAAGGTACAACTGTGATGATGTGAAAGTATATTTCGAGGTTATTAAGAAAATGAAAAGGTAAAGAGAGTGACAGAAAAGAGATATACCAAGGAAGCAGTGAGAGTGATAGAGTAAAGTCACTGTAACTGAAAAGATAAGTTACAGAACTAAAAGTATAAGTGAAGGTCACACTGTTTATACGATTGATAAATATAGGTTGTGTTCGGAGTAAAGAGACACCCCTGTAGACATAGAATTTCTAACACATATTCAGATGATCTATCAGAATTACCACTAAATTGAAAGATAAAGTTTGAAATTAATTTAGCAGTGGTATCAAATTAATTATTCAGATCATTATACTGAATGACTTTGATTAAATTATAAATGCTGAAAAAAAGCAATTACAAGGACTATATGAAGAAGGGATTATCGGACCGAGTGATCCACTTTGGAGTGTACTGGCATTAAATTTTAAGAAAATTCGGAGTCTTCTGGGTCAGTTGTATTAAGAATGGGTGTAAATTGGATTCCCCAAACAAGGATTATAAATCAGTGGGAAAAACCCAAAACTGTTAAGAGGATTCAAAGATTGAGATATAAAGAGACTTTGGAATATGAATTATGTATCGAATCTAAGGGTTGTAAATTATATATGCTTATGTTTTGAATACGAGACTCAATTTGAGTAAGAAAATGATTTCGTTATAATTGATAAACAAAGTGAGACAAGCATTCAAGTGTGATAAATTTTGAATACAGGATTGTAATTGAAATGAGAGGCGTACACAAGTTACGAATATCTCTAATATGTGAAGTGATTCGGATCAAGTGACATGAACTAAAAATGACATGCGACCCAGGATAAATGCGAATATCGATAAATTCTGGTATCTTACTTTCTATTGAGACTGAACCTTGAAACCTTATATCCATAACCAGTCATGTGGTCAAGTCTGATGGCTAATAAAGGTATTTCAAAATACCTCCCCGCCTGAGAGACTTGACAACGTCTAGAAGTATCTCATCCTTAACCCATAAACTGAAATTGACAATAGTAATATTCATGTTTGAAGTTAGGATACCATTACTTGTGCAACAAAGAATTGTGAAATTCTACTAATCATGAAGGTTTAAATATTAAATTTCACAAAGGTCGTCTAATACAAGAAAAAAGTAGTGATACGGGTTAGTGCCTTGAGCAGAAGTGATTTCAGGAGGGCGTTATGCATATTGGTCAAGGACTTGAGTTATTGAAATATTTAGTGAACCTCAACTGGATGTGATTCCTTCTTGTTACTGACATTTATTTTGTGGTAGCGAGCCTGAGAGTTAAAATTGGGCTTGATTGATCAAATCGAACAGGCACAGCGAAATGATAAAAAAACTGCATTGATGTGACTAGTCAGACCCCGATGGGTGCTGTAACTAACTTGAGTATTGGTACTGTTAGTTTATTGAGATTTAAAAATATAATTGTGTACCCAATTGTCACGACCCAATTCCCTTCTCTTTAACCGAAAATCGCTGAAAATTTTTCGCGTTTTACTGTTACCTTAGCCGGTCGTGAACTAAACTCACCACACACTGTTGGGCTGTGAGTCAATAATAAACACCACATCTCATTCATTCTCAATTAATTAAAACGATGTCATACGTTTGCATTTAATCGTGTACTTATACGAATACATGTTTTACTGACATCTACATCCCCCATAATTACAACTCAAAAGAATACTGTACTTTTACATTGTTTAGATACAAAAAGAATCACTGTGTATATACCTCTTAGCAATGGAGATGCAGCGGAGTCCAAAATACCACGCCTCAGTCCTTACTGGGCTACTATGCACGCTCTGTAGGGGGGAAAATAGAGTGGGATGAGCAACCACACGCTCAGTAAGGCAATAATGCAAGCATGGTAGATAACTACTCTATCTACATGCTGATAGTGTTATGCATAAATCATTTATGGTAGGAGCATGAGGAATAAAACTATGCCATATGAGTATACATATATATCATGTGTCAAAATCGTGTACATTGGCATATCAAACATGGTAAAAAGAACATCATGTATAAATCATCTCATGCTCAATCTCATTTAAATTCATAAAAAGGGCAATTCATTAAGAAACCTCATTTTTAAACCAACATCATAAACCTCTTTCTCAATACATAATTACCACCAAATCAACTCACAATCACAACCACATTTTCATTTCACAATTCACGCATGTGTATAAAAACTAGGTCACTATATCAAAAATGCCTATGTGGACCACTACATCGTAAATCATCCCAGACCACATGCATCCAGGTGTGCGGGGTATCATGTTGGCACGAAGATGGATTATCCCTCGCCAGACTTTCTCATCACATAACCATCATGCGGTACATCGTACTCCATGTGATATACACGGTACAGCGTACTCCGCAGACTCATATCGTGATTGGGGGTGCCATTCCTAGGTCTTACCTACCCCATACCAAGAGTTTTCCATATCCGTGAAGGAGAGCCTCCCAGCCGAACAGAGCCTCCCCACCTAACAGAGCCTCCCTGCCTCCTCGGGCTTAAGGATGTTAGCTTAAGGATGTAGGGCTTAAGGATCCTTCCGTAAGAGAGCCTTCCCACCGAACAGAGCCTCCCCGCCTCTTTGGGCTTAAGGATGTAGGGCTTAAGGATCTTACCGTACCCATGTAGGAGAGCCTCCCTGCCTAACAGAGCCTCCCCACCCCTCCAGGGCTTAAGGATTTTGGCTTAAGGATCCCACCGTAAGAGAGCCTCCCCACCGAACAGAGCCTCCCCGCCTAACAGAGCCTCCCCGCCTCTTTGGGATTAAGGATGTTAGCTTAAGGATGTAAGGCTTAAGGATCTTACCAACTTTCACAACCTTATACGTACCACAATGTGCAAACTTGTACGAGCAAAGCTCTAGCACGACTCATGCATCCTCTCATAAAGAGACGCGTACGAGCATAGCTCTAGTATGGTTATACTCGTAAGACAAACCACTCAAAAGCCACGTACGAGCAGAAGCTCCAATACGGTTTATAAACATCATCATAGTTTCCAAATCAAGGTACGAGCTAAGCTCCAGCACGTTTCATACAAATGAAAACATCAATACCCGGTGCGAGCTAGGCTCTAGCACGGTTTAATTCACATAAACATGATAGGCGGCTCATAAGCTTTTAAAGCTATCTCAAAACATATTTGGCACTTCACATGTGCTATCACAAACATCAAACCACAATAGCCATCCTATCTATCAATTCGTTTAAAACGAAACACATGTTTTGTGAAAGTATTCAAAACACTTGATTTATGCAATTATTAGCCTTACTATCCCTTTTTATACATCCATGTAAACCAAACCATCCAATATTCACAACTATTTTCACATACTAAGCAACTAATTTCTCAAACGTTCATGCATTTCATAAACACCCTATAATCCCATAAATTACGAGCAGCTACCTCTATATACTTACAGAATTCCCTTACCTGGAATCGCGATGCGTGATTCCACTTCCTTAAGCTGCTTACTCGTACGGTTCGATTCGTCTTCAACGAACTCTTCGGGACTGCAAAAAATCGTATCCCGCATTATATTCGATCCATATAATATGACATCGTGCATTCACTATAGTCAATTCGACCTATAGTTTTCTATTAATGCTTGTGAGGCCTCGTTCCCTTACTTTATCCATAACTCGAGTCTATGGATCTTCTTAGGCCTATTAACTTATTAAAAATCGATATTAAATCGACATTAAGCTCATAGTGTTCATCTTCCATGAATTCCCCCACTATGGCATTTACCAAGCATATACATACCCATTTTCACAATTCCTCCAAACTCACAATGTAATCTCATTTAACCATCTAAAATCATAATCATTACCTCAATAACAACTTTAGCATGCCCATAAATCATAAACTCATTCAACCCATTCTAGGTTTTCTAGGTCACACCAATTCCACCACATCTCTAGATAATTTATCCATCAATAGTCATGCCACACAACTCCAAAATCAATTAAATAGATAATGTATTTGGATTGGAGTGTTAGGATCTTACCAAATATGATTTTTCTTCTTGCTCCAAATGGCAATGCCCTTAACTCCTTCAATACCAACAATGGGAAAATGCCTACCCACTATGTTGTTCTTCTCTTTGATAGGAACAACTTTGCCTCTAATGGTCTCTCTTCAAATCTCACTAAAAATGGCTGATTTTAGAGAGGGAAAGTTAGGTTTTTGGGTTAGAAATGGAAGATTGGTGTTTTTCCCGAAATTTTCAGATTTTCAGCCCTCCTTATATAGAAATAGCTTAAGGAGATCGATCTGGTCCAAGAGGAGATCGATCTGGTCCCCTTAAATCTCTCATTTTCATGAAATTTTTAAGCATGAGATCGATCTGTCGAAGCATGAGATCGATCTGTCGAAGCATGAGACCGATCTGGTCCCAAACAGAGAGCTAAGGAGATCGATTTGGGTGCTTGAGGATCGATCTTTTCATCACAGAATGCTTAGGAGATCGATCTGGCCCCATTGGAGATCGATCTGCTCTATTCCATTACCCAAATAAGAGCATTCTGGCTCTTCCAGATCGATCTCTCATCCTATGAGATCGATCTGGCCTTCATGTTTTCCAGATTTCCTGCAGTTTCCTTGCTGCAACTCACACCAACACATCCTTAATCTGTTGCCATAGCCATTTTCTCATCCATCCACCTTTATAACTTGAAAATGGCACCCAGTCATACCTTATGCACATTGAAACTTGTGTGCATTCATTGTATGTCCAAAAGTATGCTATATAAAACCAAATGGAAGCATAACTTCATTCCATTTTACCACACTACTCATTTTGAGTTTCAATCACATCCATCACTTATAAGAATTCATTTCTTCATATTCATACTCAATGGAACTTGTATGTACGTTACAAATCATATTACACATACGTACATTGAATCCATGGACTTACATCAATCATACTTTACATTACAAGTCCATTCATATTTATTACACATTACAACTTTACATATACGGGGTCTCACATTCTCCCCTCCTTCAAGGAATTTGGTCTTCCAAATCAGAACCAAGTCACTCTACAAAAAGTTGGGGGTACTTCTCCCGTATTAAGTTCTCCAATTCCCATGTGGCCTCTTCCGCCGTGTGATGTTGCCAAAGAACTTTCACCAAGGGAATTGTCTTATTTCGCAACACTTTCTCTTTTCTGTCCAATATTCGAACCGACTTCTCAACATACGTCATACTCTCATGGAGCTCCAACGGCTCATATCTTATCACGTGTGCCGGGTCTGGGTGATACTTCCAAAGCATCGAGACGTGGAAGACGTTGTGGACATTTGTCAAGTCCGATGGCAATGCCAACCTATACGCCTTATCTCCCACTCTCTCCAAAATCTCGAAGGGTCCGATATATCTAGGGCTCAGCTTGCCCTTCTTACCAAATCTCATAATGCCCTTCGATGGTGATACCCTCAGAAACACTGACTCACCCTCATCAAACTCCAGTGGTCTTCGTCTTTTGTCAGCATAACTCTTTTACCAGCTCTGAGCTGTCCGTAATCTCTTACATATCAACTGGACGTCCTCAGATGCCTGTTGCACTAAGTCCGGAGTAAAATTTGTCTGTCACCGATCTCTTCCCATCCAATAGGGGAACGGCATCTACGCCCGTATAATGCCTCATAGGGTGCCATCCTGATACTCGCATGATAGCTATTATTATAAGCGAACTCGGCTAACTGCAGGTGGTCATCCCAGGAGCCTCTAAAATCCAGCACACACGCTCTCAACATATCCTCGAGGGTCTGTATAGTCCTCTCTGACTGCCCATCTGTCTGAGGATGAAAAGCGGTGCTAAAACTCAGTCGGGTCCCCAGCCCTTCCTGAAAATGTTCCCAGAAATGGGAAGTGAAGCGGGCATCCCTATCAGAAACAATGCTCACTGGTACACCATGTAGCCGTACTATCTCTCGAATATACAGGTTCGCCAACTGACTCAGCGTATCGGTAGCTCTCATAGCCAAGAAATGGGCGGACTTAGTCAATCGGTCCACACTAATCCATATGGCATCATGACCTCTGCGGGTCCTCGGCAACCCCATCATAAAATCCATGGTGACATGCTCCCACTTCCAGGTTGGTATTGGTAGAGGCTGTAATAATCCTGCAGGCTTCTGATGCTCTACCTTCACTTGCTGACAAACGAGACACTTAGCGACATATTTAGCAATGTCTCTCTTCATTCCAGACCACCAATAAACCTTTCGAAGGTTTTGATACATCTTGGTACTTCCCGGATGTATCGTATACTTCGATGAGTGAGCCTCTGATAAAATCGTTCTCCTGATCTCAGGATCCCTGGGAACGCATACTCTGCCTCTGAACCTCAATAACCCATCAGCACTCTGCTCAAAATCAATACCCACACCTGTCTGTACCTGCCTCAGCCAATCGATACACCGTCGATCGCTCTGCTGGGCTTGTCGAATACGGCCAATCAACTCTGGCTCTAGTCTCAAACTAGCCATGATCTCAAGTCTCTCAGATCTAGGTGGGGTTACATCTAAACTGAGGTTCGCAAAGTGTTCTAACAATTCATGTTCCCGTACCATCATATAAGACACCAACCCAAGGCTCTTTCTACTCAAAGCATGGGCAACTACATTTGCCTTACCTAGGTGGTACATGATTTCACAATCATAGTCTTTCAAGAGTTCGAGCCATCTCCTCTGTCTCATATTCAGCTCTTTCTGCGAGAACAGGTACTTAAGGCTCTTATGATCTGTGAACACCTGAAATTTCTCACCATAGAGATAGTGGCGCCATATTTTCAAAGAAAATACTACAGCTGCCAACTCCAAATCATGTGTCGGGTAGTTCCTCTCGTGATCTTTCAACTGTCTAGATCCATAGGCAACTACCCTCCCATCCTGCATAAGCACACAGCCCAGTCCCTGGTGTGATGCATCCGTATACACCGAGAATCCTCCTGAGCTGGTAGGAATGGTGAGAACTGGAGCAGTCGTCAATCGACGCTTAAGCTCCTCAAAACTCCTCTCACATGCCTCATCCCATGTAAACTTAACATCCTTACGCGTGAGGCGTGTCAACGGAGCAGCTAGTCTGGAGAAACCCTCTACAAATCTCCGATAATATCCTGCCAATCCCAGAAAACTCCTTATCTCAGTTACTGTCTTGGGTTGTTCCCACTGTACAACTGCCTCTATCTTGGATGGATCCACCAATACCCCATCCTTTGACACAACATGCCCCAGAAATGAGATCTGTTCCAACCAAAAGTTACACTTACTGAGTTTGGCATACAATTCTCTCTCTCGGAGGGTCTACAGAACTATCCTCAAGTGCTCCTCATGATCTTCCCTGGACTTGGAATACACCAAAATATCATCAATGAACACTATTACAAACTTGTCCAAGTATGGCTTGAATATATCATTCATCAATGCCATAAATGCTGCGGGAGCATTCGTCAATCCGAATGGCATCACCAAAAACTTGTAGTGGCCATAACGGGTACGAAATGCTGTCTTAGGTACATCTCCACTCCTGATCCTCAAGTGATGATACCCTGACCGCATATCTATCTTAGAAAATACTTCGGCTCCCTGGAGCTGATCCAACAAATCATCGATTCTTGGAAGGGGGTACTTGTTCTTAATGGTGGCCTTATTCAACAACCGGTAATCTATACACAGTCGGAGGCTTCCATCCTTCTTCCTTACAAATAGAACTGGTGTTCCCCAAGGTGAGACACTCGGTCTAATAAACCCCTTCTCCAGCAGCTCTTGCAGCTGTTTCTTCAGCTCTTCCAACTCTATCGGAGCCATTCTATAGGGTGGTTTCGATATCTGCTCTGTACCAGGCACTAACTCAATGCAAAATTCCATTTCCCTTTCAGGTGGTAGTCCTGGTAATTCATCCGGAAAGACATCAGGGTAATCCGTAATTACGGGTATGTCCTTCAATTCCGGGTGTGCCTCATCTATATCGACCACATAGGCAATGAACCCTTCACATTATCCTCTCCATCGTTAGTAACATAAATCATCACTCCACATTCAATATTTATCAAAAACAATTAATTTATCTCTCAAGCAATATGCATTTAAATTATACTCTTTTATTTACCACAATTATACAAGTTTCATATCATTTCTTTTCATCAAAATTTACAATAAGATTGTCTAATCCCGAAAACATCAATGTTTTGGCATGACAATCCATCACAACACGATTGGTAGCCAACCAATCCATTCCCAAAATTACATCAAAATCATTCATATTCAATAAAATCAGATTGGCTATCATTTCCTTCCCCTCTATCTTTAACTTACAATCCCTACATACATGCTCAGTCAATTGACTATCATTCATGGGTGTGGAAATCATCAACATTTTATCCAACAATGTCGGTTTCACATATTTCAACAATTTATGTGCAAAGGAAGGTGATATGAAAGAATGCGTGGCACCAGGGTCAAATAATACCAATGCTTCTAATTCAAAGATTCGGATGGTACCTTTAATCACATCTCGATGCGTATGCAGTGTCCTGGTCCAGTGCATGTACTCTTCGTCTGCTCACACCCGCAGCCTGTTTCCCTTTTTCCTCAGCTGTAGCTCTCTTTCTCGGGGCTGCTGTCTCAACTGGAGCTCCCTCAGGCTCCTTGCCCTTCTGTGGGGCAATCTCCATCCTCTCGGGATAATACTTAGCTATATGTCCTGGTCTCTCGCATCTAAAACACACCATAGGGGTCATCAGACAGGGCCTATTCCCATGAAATCTCCCACATCTCCTACACTGATCAGTAGTAGGCCGTGGTCCTCCAATAGTCATGCCCATTGGCGCAGTCAAGGCTGGGTATACGGGAGGTCTAGCAGTTCTCTTCCGCACCTCCTCAATCTTTGGCCTCTTCTCGAAAAATCTTTGGCCATCTCTCTTGGCCACTCTATCCCTCCCGGATCTCTTCTGGTCTCTGTCCTTTCTAACGCTGATTCTCCCAAGCTCGGAGGCATTTTGCTCAAAGTCTTGCTCTCACAACTGAGCCTTATGTACAGCCTCCTCATAAGTCACAATGTCGAAGGGAGCTAGCTTAGTCCGGATGGCCAATCTCAATCCATCCATGAACTTCTGTATCTTTCGGGTCTCACTACCCATTGTGTCAGGGTCATATCTCCCCAATGACATAAACTTGGACTCATACTCGTCCACAGTCCAGTTCCCCTGAACCAAATTCATAAATTCCATCCGTAATTTTCTCTGTACGGTAGCTGGAATATACTGTCTTTTGAAGGCCTCTAAAAATATCTCCCACGAGATCTCAGAGTGTCTGGCCCTCAAAATAGCTTCGGTGGATCTCCACCAGTGCTCTGCCTCGCCTTTCAACATGAACACGACAAAAGCTACCTTCTCAGCTGAAGTGCATCGGAAAAACCTATATAGTTTCTCCATCTCATACACCCAATCCTCCGTAACCACTGGGTCTTTCACCCCTCTAAACACTGGGGGTTTCAGCGCTTGAAACTCTCACAACCTGCTCAAGTCGCAGTCATAACCCAAATCACTACCGCTCTGCTGTGGAGCGATAGGAGAATCTGTATCCTGGGCTATATGTGGTGTAACTGTAGCTGTCTCAGCAGCATGAGGTCTCTCCGCCTCTGCAGCTACCTGTTCAATAGTAGGCTGTGCTGCGGGACCTCGTCTATCACCGGCACCCAATGCCTGCGTGACTATCTCCACCAAATTCTCAATACTCCGCTCTAATCTAGCGAAGCGAGCCTCAGTATCCTCTGCTCTCCCAGCAGGGTTCTGTGGAGCCTGCTCAGTCTGTGGCTCCGCACGGTTCTCAGGCCTACCTCTACGGCCTCTAGCACGTGCTCTCGCCCCTCTACCATGGCGTGTAACTGGCACAGTGCCTTACTTCCTGTATTATAATAATTCATTAAGCTCAATCCATCACGGTATACACAGTTATATCTAAACAAAAGCACAGTACTATGGGGATGTACTTTCCTACGTTTTATTAATGACTCACATCAGGCCAACACAGCTCTGATACCAATCTCTGTCACGACCCAATTCCCTTCTCTTTAACCGAAAATCGCTGAAAATTTTTCGTATTTTACTGTTACCTTACCCGGTCGTGAATTAAACTCACCACACACTGTTGGGCCGTGAGTCAATAATAAACACCACATCTCATTCATTCTCAATTAATTAAAACGATGTCATACGTTTGCATTTAATCGTGTACTTATACGAATACATGTTTTACTGACATCTACATCCCCCATAATTACAACTCTAAAGAATACTGTGCTTTTACATTGTTTAGATACAAAAAGAATCACTGTGTATATACCTCTTAGCAATGGAGATGCAGCGGAGTCTAAAATACCACGCCTCAGACCTTACTAGGCTACTATGCACGCTCTGTAGGGGGAAAATAGAGTGGGATGAGCAACCACACGCTCAGTAAGGCAATAATGCAAGCATGGTAGATAACTACTCTATCTACATGCTGATAGTGTTATGCATAAATCATTTATGGTAGGAGCATGAGGAATATAACTATGCCATATGAGTATACATATATATCATGTGTCAAAATCGTGTACATTGGCATATCAAACATGGTAAAAAGAACATCATGTATAAATCATCTCATGCTCAATCTCATTTAAATTCATAAAAAGGGCAATTCATTAAGAAACCTCGTTTTTAAACCAACATCATAAACCTCTTTCTCAACACATAAGTACCACCAAATCAACTCACAATCACAACCACATTTTCATTTCACAATTCACGCATGTGTATAAAAACTAGGTCAATATATCAAAAGTGCCTATGTGGACCACTACATCGTAAATCATCCCAGACCACACGCATCCAGGTGTGCGGGGTATCATGCTGGCACGAAGATGGATTATCCCTCGCCAGACTTTCTCATCACATAACCATCATGCGGTACATCGTACTCCATGTGATATACACGGTACAGCGTACTCCGCAGACTCATATCGTGATTGGGGGTACCATTCCTAGTTCTTACCTACCCCATACCAAGAGTTTTCCATATCCGTGAAGGAGAGCCTCCCAGCCGAACAGAGCCTCCCCACCGAACAGAGCCTCCCTGCCTCCTCGGGCTTAAGGATGTTAGCTTAAGGATGTAGGGCTTAAGGATCCTTCCGTAAGAGAGCCTCCCCACCGAACAGAGCCTCCCCGCCTAACAGAGCCTCCCCGCCTCTTTGGGCTTAAGGATGTAGGGCTTAAGGATCTTACCGTACCCATGTAGGAGAGCCTCCCTGCCTAACAGAGCCTCCCCGCCCCTTCAGGGCTTAAGGATGTTGGCTTAAGGATCCCACCGTAAGAGAGCCTCCCCACCGAACAGAGCCTCCCCACCTAACAGAGCCTCTCCGCCTCTTTGGGCTTAAGGATGTTAGCTTAAGAATGTAGGGCTTAAGGATCTTACCAACTTTCACAACCTTATACGCACCACAATGTGCAAACTTGTGCGAGCAAAGCTCTAGCACGACTCATGCATCCTCTCATAAAGAGACGCGTACGAGCATAGCTCTAGTACGGTTATACTCGTAAGACAAACCACTCAAAAGCCACGTACGAGCAGAAGCTCCAATACGGTTTATAAACATCATCATAGTTTCCAAATCAAGGTGCGAGCTCAGCTCCAGCACGTTTCATACAAATGAAAACATCAATACCCGGTGCGAGCTAGGCTCTAGCACGGTTTAATTCACATAAACATGATAGGCGGCTCATAAGCTTTTAAAGCTATCTCAAGACATATTTGGCACTTCACATGTGCTATCACAAACATCAAACCTCAATAGCCATCCTATCTATCAATTCGTTTAAAACGAAACACATGTTTTGTGAAAGTATTCAAAACACTTGATTTATGCAATTATTAGCCTTACTATCCCTTTTTATACATCCATGTAAACCAAACAATCCAATATTCACAACTATTTTCACATACCAAGCAACCAATTTCTCAAACATTCATGCATTTCATAAACACCCTATAATCCCACAAATTACAAGCAGCTACCTCTATATACTTACAGAATTCCCTTACCTGGTATCACGATGCGTGATTCCACTTCCTTAAGCTGCTTACTCGTACGGTTCGATTCGTCTTCAACGAACTCTTCGGGACTGCACAAAATCGTATCCCGCATTATATTCGATCCATATAATATGACATCGTGCGTTCACTATAGTCAATTCGACCTATAGTTTTCTATTAATGCTTGTGAGGCCTCGTTCCCTTACTTTATCCATAACTCGAGTCTATGGATCTTCTTAGGCCTATTAACTTATTAAAAATCGATATTAAATCGACATTAAGCTCATAGTGTTCATATTCCATGAATTCTCCCACTATGGCATTTACCAAGCATATACATACCCATTTTCACAATTCCTCCAAACTCACAATGTAATCTCATTTAACCATCTAAAATCATAATCATTACCTCAATAACAACTTTAGCATGCCCATAAATCATAAACTCATTCAACCCATTCTAGGTTTTCTAGGTCACACCAATTCCACCACATCCCTAGATAATTTATCCATCAATAGTCATGCCAAACAACTCCAAAATCAATTAAATAGATAATGTATTTGGATTGGAGTGTTGGGATCTTACCAAATATGATTTTTCTTCTTGCTCCAAATGGCAATGCCCTTAACTCCTTCAATACCAACAATGGGAAAATGCCTACCCACTATGTTGTTCTTCTCTTTGATAGGAACAACTTTGCCTCTAATGGTCTCTCTTCAAATCTCACTAAAAATGGCTGATTTTAGAGAGGGAAAGTTAGGTTTTTGGGTTAGAAATGGAAGATTGGTGTTTTTCCCGAAATTTTCAGATTTTCAGCCCTCCTTATATAGAAATAGCTTGAGGAGATCGATCTGGTCCAAGAGGAGATCGATCTGGTCCCCTTAAATCTCTCATTTTCACGAAAGTTTTAAGCATGAGATCGATCTGTCGAAGCATGAGATCGATCTATCGAAGCATGAGATCGATCTGGTCCCAAACAGAGAGCTAAGGAGATCGATCTCGGTGCTTGAGGATCGATCTTTTCATCACAAAATGCTTAGGAGATCGATCTGGCCCCATTGGAGATCGATCTGCTCTATTCCATTGCCCAAATAAGAGCATTCTGGCTCTTCCAGATCGATCTCTCATCCTATGAGATCGATCTGGCCTTCATGTTTTCCAGATATCCTGTAGTTTCCTTGCTGCAACTCACACCAACACATCCTTAATCTGTTGCCATGGCCATTTTCTCATCCATCCACCTTTATAACTTGAAAATGGCACCCATTCATACCTTATGCACATTGAAACTTGTGTGCATTCATTGTATGTCCAAAGGTATGCTATATAAAACCAAATGGAAGCATAACTTCATTCCATTTTACCACACTACTCATTTTGAGTTTCAATCACATCCATCACTTATAAGAATTCATTTCTTCATATTCATACTCAATGGAACTTGTATGTACGTTACAAATCATATTACACATACGTACATTGAATCCATGGACTTACATCAATCATACTTTACATTACAAGTCCATTCATATTTATTACACATTACAACTTTACATATACGGGGTCTCACACCAATGATCGATAGTAAAGGAATTAAAGTTGTCAGAGGCTCCTTTATAGAGATATACTCTGCATCTGGAGAATAGTAAGATTTATCAAAGCCTCCTGAAGGTATATTGATAATCAGGTACAATAAGAGAATTAACCGAATTTGAGATTAAATTCTCATATGTCAGCAGGTTAAGGTAGAGTACCAAAAGCCTATGAGATTATTACAATATTACCCATGCCAATATGGAATTGAGAGCATATGTCTAAGATTTTAAAGGCTTCTAGAAGGACCATTTGCCATTGACAAAGTTGCATCTAATATCAAATAACACTCAAGTATCAGAATGACACTGTACGCGGCTTTGTAAGGTCGAAGGTGTCTTTACTGATTGGATGAAAGAAGTGGGTGAGAGAAAGACAATTGTTTCGGATTTGATAAAGCAAGTCCCTGAGTATATTTAATTAATTTGTGGGAGGTTGATGACAGCTTAGAGTAAGCAAAGAGTTATGTTGACCAAAGACAAAGGTCCTTAAAAATTCATATAGGAAGAATTGATGTTCTGAAAGTTTCTCCTCCCGATAGGGTATAACAAGGTTTGGAAAGAAAGGAAACTGAGACCTCGATACATTGGATCTTTTAAGATCTTAAACCAAGTGGGAGATGAGCTAATAGATTGGTGTTGCCACCAGAATTATCGAGTACCCACAGCGTTTTCCACGTTTTGATACTTTGCAAGTATCATCTAGATCCAATGCATGTGAGTAAGTATGAACCGTTGGGATTGAAAGAAGATATGACATATGTTGGAAAAATAGAAATTCAGATACTGGACAAGAAAGAGAAAGCGTTATTGTCAAAGACAATTCCTCTAATCAAGGATTTTGTAGCAATATTATAGATATCAAAAGAGGCCACATAGGAATTGCAGAACTTGATGCGAGAGAAATACTACATATGTTTAAGGACTAAGGTACTCATAAATTTGGAGACCAAATTTCCCAAGGTGGGGAAAATGTAAACCCCGCGAAATTTCCTTGTGTTTGGTTAGAGAAACAGACAAGTAGAATTTTAACTGTACTTGTCGATATTAAATTTCTTAAATGAAAGATTTGGAAGAATGCATTAATTAATAAAAATAACACAGTAATAATAATATATCAATTCTAAGAACAAATATTTATGGGGAAAATGGACTAAACTAAGATTATGTTATGTAATTTTTCTTTAGGAAGTTACCAAGTGCAAGAATATAGCTATGTGTGTGTGTGTGTGTATATATATATACATGTGGGTGAGTAAAAGCATGTTCACTAATTTAAATCAAGTATATAAACATATGTAAGTATAAATATATATAGGTGTATGTATATATATCAATGAATATACATACCTATATATATATATATATATAAACATATACATGAGTACAAATATAGCCATTTGGCTGAGAGCCTCTTACCACATGTCCATGTAAGTGTAGTTGCATATTTGTATGATTTTCAGTCGGATATTAATCAAATTAAATATTTCAAAATTTAAATCGATCAATTCGACCGTTTATCGACTTACCCGTAACTCGATTGCATCATTGGAATTTTCCTCAAATTTTTCTCTTTTTTCTTTCTTTTTCTTTTTATCTTCTTTTCCCTTTTCTTTTTGGTTGAACCGGTTTGGTCCGGTTCAACCCGGTTCAGACCGTCGGTTTAATCAGGTTCGGTGTGTTCAGTGCAGTTCGGCCGGTTCAGTGCCTCGTCGATCGATTCTCCGTCGGCTTCTGCCACCAGCAGCTCCGCGGGGTCGTCCGCAGCTTGGATCTAGGCTCGGTTTTGTTTAAGGTCGCCTAAAAGTGGCCGTTTCGGCTCTTCTCTCCTCTGTTGACGGTATCGTTTCTTTTCTTCCTCCGTTTTCGACGGTAGCCGCCGTCTTACCTGAGACGCCCATAAGGTATTGTCCGCAAGTGCACGGAGCGTACAAGAAATAATGGGATTTGAGTCACGAGTTATCGTCCCTCGGAGAAGTTGGTTAGCCTAATTAACTATCGGTTAATCTTACCCTAAGTATATTCTAGCAAATTATTAAGTTTAGTTTGTGATCTATTAAGGCTAATTAAAAATTACTGAAAAACAATAAAACAATAAAATAATAAAAACTAAATAAAACCGAGAAAAATTACTTACAGTGCTCCACGCAATTAAAATAAAAAACCTATAAAAGAAATTAAGACAGTTAAAGCTAATTAACGCAATTAAATGCAAATATGGAAATAAAGAAATAAAATTAATTAAACTACAATTTAAACAAACTTAAAATAAAACTACATGTAATTAAATTAATAAAGATTGCAAATTAAATTAACCTAAAATCTACTAAAAATGAAAACTAAATTAAAATGCATGAAAAACATTTAATCTAAATTAACTCTAAATACATCTAAACTAAAATAAAATCCTAAAACATTTAATATAAAATGAAGCACTATTTAAAAATTAACACTACAAATTAACATGCAAAAATAATAAAACTAACCTACCATTATAATTGACTAAACTAACTAACTAACAACTAACAAATGCATGAAAATACTAATGATGCATTAAACTAAAACATGACTAAATTGAACTATGGCCAAACATGGCTTTAGCAAATTTAAATCAACAAAGTCCCTCCAAACACTATTCACGTGTCTTCTTTGTTTACTTTCCATTTCCAGGTGATGGTCTCGGTTTGTCCAATTCATTGTCTTTCCAAATGCATGTTTATTTCCAGGCATTAACGGTTTTGGCTACAGTTGGTCTGCTGCATTCTCCTTCTCGGTATTAACCAGACACTACTCCAGACATGTCTCAATTCCAGCTATTCTCAGTCTGCTAGCTCTCATTTCTATCCTGCTGCTCCAGGCTGCTAGTGTTACTGTCCTGGTAGTGTACGGATCTGCTGCAGGTGTTGCTATCAGTCTGTCCTCAAGCACTGCCATGAACCTTCCTTGGGACCGATCATGCCTTACCTCAGCTGATCATTTCTTGCACTAGCAGTGTTGGCTCAAACAATAGTACAAATCTTTCTGAGCAGCCCAGTTTTCATGCATTGTTCATCCCGAGAACAATACATCATCGAGACATAGATTATAAAGGAAGAACCAGCTGCAGTGACACGAAACCTCAGTAAAAACTAAAAAATCTATCAGAAAATTATCAGAAATACAATGGAAACCGAGCAATCATGGATTAATACAGAAAAACTCAAATGAACAGTGTAAAAGTTAAAAAGCAGAGCATAACAGAGGATTAATCGGCTTGCTGGTTTGTTTCTTTGTTACTGTCCAGCTACCCGTCGAACACCCTTTCTCGGTATTACACATGAGCATCTCCACGAAAGCAGGAACTAAGATGAAAATACAGAAAACTAACGCTGAACAATAAATCAATAATGCAGAAAATTATAAGACATGAAAACATGAGACTCCAGGGCCACAGTTTCCTTCACTTTCTTCCCCTACCGTAGTCCACTTTGCTCTTGATGTGGAAAAATGCTCAGCATCAACCCACATCAAGGAAACAGAACTATCAGGTAAAAGAATGAAGAGACATGCTTGCCACCCGACTGCCCTAGAGAAAATCAAATTGAGATAAAAAATGACTTATCAAACAAACACATAAGTAAGTTGGGAAACCGAGAGCTTGATTTTGAAAACTATAAACTTCCATTTCAAACTCACTAAATAAGAAACATCTAGGAATGGATTTTTACAAACCGAAAAGAAGAAGAAGGTGGAATGTGATTGCTAATGAAATACCAAGAAAACTAGAAAAATGAATCAAACTTTTTCATTAAGTGAATACTGAATAAACAGTAAAATTTTGCTACCAACAAAATAATCTTTTTCGAAAAGCTGAAAAACAAAGGCAATAAATCTAAAACTACCCTAGCAACTATTCTACCCTAAATTACATCCTCTTTCAATTGCGATCTTTTTCTATTTATACACACACTTGGGGGTAAAATTGTAATTTTTCCATCCTAGATGAGTTGCATTGTTTGCCACTTGTCTTCACACCATTGGCTCCTTGAAAAATAATATTTCCACGTCATCTGTCTTTTTGTCCAATTGGATGTGCTAGGCTCGTGTTGTCTGCATGGTCCAATCTCGGTTTTAGCTCAATTTCGGTCCATTTTCTATCGAAATATTCAGAATTCATCCGAATTTAATTTATCTACAAACATGAGAATTTTAATTAAATAAAGGGGATAATTAACAAAATAAATTAGGGATTTAAATAATTAATTAGAAAATTAAGCACAAATAATTCTATTTTCATAGAATTATCATTACCCGTCGGTGTTGCCACCAATCGCGTCGCCTACGCCTGGGGGACGCTCGACTGGTGGTGGTCGAGCTCGAATCGGTGCCGGTCGTCGAGAAACTCCCTCGGTTCTCTCTCCCAGTTTCTCTCTCGATTTTCTCACCGTTCACCGCCTTCTTCGGCCTCCACCCACGTTGGTAATGGCTCGGTTCTCGATGGCTTCCTCTGGTTCTCGCCGTCGGCCTCCGATCGTGATGGCAGAGGGAAGCATCGGCTTCCATTTTCCTATTTCACGATTTTGGTGAAAATTTCCTTTTTTATACTTTATTTTATTATTTATTTTTAATATTATTTTAATCATTAAAATAATATTAAAATCCCAAAATGTCTAAAAAATTATTATTTTATTCATTTATTCTATAAATGAATTTATCAGTCCGATTTTGCCATTTCGGTATATTTTTCTAAAATTTTCGAGCTCGTTTTCTGAGGTAAAAATTTCGATTAATTCCTATAAATTCATATCTTAATCAATTTAACCCGAAATTTTATTATTTCTTCGTTATTGATCAAGATTTCTCAATCCCTTATTTTTAATTAAATTTTCTTATCGAAATTATACCGGGTTTCGATCTTTTGATCGTTTTACCCTTGCACGTGTTCAAGAATTCCATTTCAATCCTTTTGCATTTTGAAATGCACTCGAAAATTTCTATTCATTCCCTTTTTTTTTTTTTTGCTATTACAATAAAATCAAGTCTTATAGTTCACGCCTCCAACCACCCAAAATAGCCTCTCCAAGCCTGCATGTAGTTCCCCTTTTGCTCTCTTTGCCTTTCACAAAATACAGCCCCCCTCACCACCATAAAATCCCAAACAACCAACACAATCTACAAAATTCAAGTGTGCATGTTAGTGTGAGTGATTAAGAGTTAGCCTTAGAGTTAGATTGTTAGTTCCATACCCACAAATCACGTTTTCCCCTCTCCACATCTCTAAATTCTTGAAACAGCCCACAAAACACACTATTCCATTTCTGCATGTTGAAATCGAGAGCTTCCAAGAGAGGGAGGAGTGCTTAGGTGTTTCGGCTAGATGAAGACCACACCCAATTTGAGTTGAAACGTGTAGAAGCTTAGGATTTCACACGAAATTTCAAGAAATTTCAGAAAACAGATTTGAGATTTCTAGCTAGAGGGTCAGCATTAAGCAATTGAGGTAAGAAGTGTGTAATTTCTAGAAATTTATGTTTGATTATTGCTATATTAGTGTAGAATAAGTGATAATTTTAGTCAATTTCAGAATTTGATACATGCATGAGAATTAGGGTTCATAATTAGGCAAAATAGAATTTCTGAAAAAATTGGGAATTTAGGGACTTGTATGACTAATTGAACGGTAAACCTGCATGTGAAATTTAATGAATAAATTGATAATTCTAACAATTGGAAGTAAATTTAAGATGGCCATTAGGATAGGGTATTCAGTCATGTAGGGAATGTTGAGGAAAATTGTTGCAATGTGAATGTTGAATTAAATTATACAATCTGAAATATGTTTAAAACAAGTGTAGGTTACCATGATGCAAAAGTTGACAAGAAGTTAGGAACAATGGGGCATAGGTTCGGCTATAGCAAGAAAAGTATAAACTGATTTTTACATGCATGTAAATTGGTATGCAATCTAAAATTCTGGAATTAAAAAGTGTGAATGTTTAATTTTAAAATGCAGAATTTAGATGTTGGAGAGTTTAGGATTCATGTAATTTGAAGGAAAATCTGAATTGAGAGTAAGACTTGACAACTTAGGTAGATTGGAAATTCTTAGGAGAATAATGTACTGTTTTAATGAGTGCTGGAAATTAAAGATGAATGGTGGATGAGTGCTCGGCTAAGGTAGGAAATCTAAGGATTTCATACTTAGCATTCGGCTTGAAGGAGTTAGATTACAAAAACTATCATGAAATGTAAAGCCCGAAATTTCATATGTATTCTTTATGATTTTTTGATGTACGGACAAGTCACTATTGATATAAATCGTTTGGAATGAATGTATTTAAGTTGCCAATGTGTAGGAAATGTAAAACGGGTAGATAAGCAAAGTCAAAATGAATGTAACACTGAAATTCTAGGAGAAATTGCAGTAGAACTGCTTCTGAAGAGGAGCAAATCGATCTCTCATTCAATGTAGATCGATCTTGAAGAGCTTCTGGGTAGAACAGATCAATCCCAGAAAAGGGCCAGATCGATCTCCTTAAGGTTTGAGTAAAGCAGATCGATCTCACTAGGCTTGGAAAGTCGATTTTTGAGGAGAAAAAGGCAGGACAGATCGATCCCCATCATTAGCAGATCGATCTCTAAGAGCAATTCTATAAATACAAGGCTCTGCAACCTCTCTTTTCCCGAGAGTTACCAAACCTTTAAAGAAACCAAAGTTAACCTAATCTTTCTACTCTAGAAAACTTCATCTTTCAAGTAGTTTTGAGTGAGATTCAGTTCAGCAAAGTTGTTCTTAGTGAAGAGGAGAACAACATAGTTGGAAATAAGAAATTAGAATCAAAGATTGAAGAAGCAAGGTGAATTTTGCCAATTTTAGTGAAAATGAGAAAGTTCAAGCTAGGCAAGATTCAATACACCACTTTGATATATGTTAATCTAGGTGTATTGGTGAGTGAATTGGTAGAAGTTTAAATTGCCGAAAACAAATGGATCATGAAAAATATCAATGACCTAGCTATTGGCATGAAAGTGAGAAAATGATGAAAAAGTTGTGTTAGCATGGATTGAATGATGAAATGAGTATGTATGGAGGATGGTAAAATGGTTTTATGAAATACATAAATTGGAATAGATGAGAAATGAAGATATGTATATGAAATATATGGTATAATACCATAATGGGAGAAAGAGATGAGATTGAGGCATTGAGAAGAGTTAATTCATTTATTTAGAGTCATATAAGTATATTAAGATATACTGATGTGGAAAATTATTAACAGATTCAAAGTTGAGATTGGAAACTGATTCGGATTGCGAGAGTGAGTAGCACCGAGGAAGTGAGGTCACATGACGTGATCCAAGGTAAAGGAATTTCAAAAGTAGTTAGAGATAGCTACACGTAAATTGAATAGAATTTCAATATTATAATTTATATGAAATTCCGTGTATAGAGGTTTTCAGTAGGATCCAATCAATTAAAAAGCTTAGGAAGCATGTGGGTGATTAAAATTAATATGTTTGACGGTGTATGGATAAAATGGCTAATGTTTTCATGTATATACGAAAACAGTATATTTGAGTGCCTATTTAATTTACTTGGGTCAATTATGATTTGAACAACCATATATCAGGTTTGTGTGAAAACCATTAGTGCTAGAGAATACCCGCACTATATTTTATGAGATATGCATCACATAGTACTTGAGTGTATTCTCGCACTAAATTTTAAATGCGATTTTATGCATGATAGAGTACTAGGAGCGTTGCTCGTACTCAGTTTTCATTGATTTATGCATTGCAGAGTATTGGGAGCTTTGCTCAGACTCAGTTTTACATGATAGAGTACTGAGAGCTTAGCTCGTACTCAGTTTGCATTATTGATGCATTATAGAGTATTGGGAGCTTTGCTCATACTCATGTTTTTACATGACATAGTGCTGGGAGCATTACTCACACTAGAGTTATGTCATTGTGATATGGTCGTGTTGGGAGTTTACTCGTACATACCAGATTTTGAAAATGAGCATGAAACAGTCGTGTTGGGAGCCTGTGTTGACTATATGTCACACTGATTATAAGCTCACATGTGCAATATTTTGAGATATGGCCAAGGGCTATCAAAAATAGAACCTATAGTATGAGGACTAAGACTTATGACAAGTATCCCGACTATAAGATATATCCAAGGTATGAGGACTAAGACTCATGGAGAGCATCCCGACCTTGAGATTGGGTCCATGGAGTACTGTGTACCGTGTGTGTCACATGGAGTACGTTGTACCGTGAGTACACGATATGAGTGAGATGTGAGCTGAATGTAAAGATTTGACGCACCTACCATTACAGCAATTGTGAGACCCCGTACACCGAGTATTGTGTAGCCTGGAATCAAGGAAAATAAGTTTTGATCATAATCTTGAAACATGTAGTCGCCTATCTCGTTCTCCTTTCATGCAATATAAATTGAGAATTCTTGAATGACTTATCACATGGTTTTATAAACTAAACATGTGAAGGGTAACCCAAGGGATGGGTGAGCCCAGATTTCCATGTTTTTAAACATGATGATATGCCATATTATTTTGATTTAATTGAATGGCATGGTAAAATGTGATTTATGTGAAATTACATGAGAAATGCATGTCAAACCTCGTGACCTCACCTCGAACATAGTTGCGCAATGTTAAGAGGAATTGCGTTATAAAATTTCGTAAGTATCTCTAAGGACCATTTTACTTGTTGTTTGTGTCCGATGTAGGTACTCTTCTACTCTTTAAAATATTTTTATGCGTGATCGATTTCTAATCATAGCTTATATTATTTGTCATTTCGGTTTATTTTTCTATTTAGGCAGCATGACTACAATACATAATTTAGTCCTTCATACTAGGTTACGGCATATTCATCACAAGTTCTCAACATCAAATATATTAAATTCGAGTTATCCATCATACATCACATAATCCATAAACCTGACATTAGAGTCACTACCATATAGCATGTCGTTCATCCATTTAAACCAAAAGAAGAAACCTAAGGTAAATCATGTAACCGAATCTACCATATCAACACATACCATGATCATAGACACTCGGTTTAACATCTTACAACATATTGCCAATTCTATAGTTTTAAACCGAAAAGAAGAAACCTAAGTACGATACTTAGTAATCATGCTAAAACCTCATCCAGCTAAATATACATCTCACAAAATACAACCGTGCGTACATATCTGAAAATGAAATGCATCTATATCCATATAAACTGTCCATTGCATATACCTCGGATTACCAAAAAATAGTTAAATAGAGCAAATGGAGTCAGCAAAGCGTGGAGCTCTCCCGGAATACTAATCTGAAAAATGTTGGAAAGAGAGGGCTGAGCAACCACACGCTCAGTAAGAAGTCTACATAACCGAAGCTAGCAAAACACCATACAACACACCATGCAATGGTAAATCATGAAAATCATGTTAAAACAAGATGCACAATTCGATAAAACAATGCTATTTACACTTCGGTTAAGACTGTCAGGACCCCATTCTCAATCCATGACTTTAACCAAAATCACTACAAATTTTTTGCATTTTTAACTTACCTTTCCTCTCTTCAATGGTTGGGCTGTGATTCGATGTCAGAGTCCTTACTTACCACATCATCCAATATCATACATACATGTCAATATACTATTACTGACTGTACTTACTTTTATCATACATGTAAGATTATATAAAATCTAATACAAATACATTCCCCATAATATATATCGTATACATCACTGTACTGTTTCTATGTTTAGATACACAACTATACAAAATATGTATACCTGGCGATCGATAGGAACTAACTGTGAACTCAGGAATACTATCCCTCGATAGCTCTCGCTCTACTGACGCTCTGTAGAGAGATGAAAAGAAAGGGGGGTGAGCATACAACGTGCTCAGTAAGAAAATCAGGCAAGCAAGTAGATATCTACACTATCTACTCAAAATAATGCTATGCCTTGAAAACATTATTTCCTTAACTCATTTCAAAAGCTTGTCTTGAAATATAATATATATATACTTGTACAGATTAAATCCCATGTACAGAAATCATGCTTTCTTTCTCAAATGTAGGCATGTAGTGCAAAACAATGCATCGTATATAAATCATGCCTTTATGGAAATCATGCCATGTATATTT
This sequence comes from Firmiana major, assembly GCA_033439115.1. Classification (NCBI taxonomy): domain Eukaryota; kingdom Viridiplantae; phylum Streptophyta; class Magnoliopsida; order Malvales; family Malvaceae; genus Firmiana; species Firmiana major. The sequence goes on from CM065895.1 coordinate 39,613,718, forward strand.
AAATCATAATAAATATGGCATTAAATAATTCACATCATAAAATCGGAGTCCGACCCATCCCTCAGGTCTGTCTGCAATTTAAATCAGTAAAACAATGTGATATATCATGTGAGACTCTGTGGTTAAATGTAAATAGTATCTTGGACTATGATCATATCCGAAATGTGATCCCAAGCAACACAGATCTCGGTGTGCGGGGCATCACTGCTGCAATGGGAGGATGGTCAGTCCACTACAGCCGCCAGCTATACATAACAAACACATGGTACAGCGTACTCCTCGCGCCCCCAGGCACGGTACAAAGTACACCCGTGGACCCTACATCACGGCCAGGGTGCCTGCCATAGGACTTAGCCCTCGGAACCATGGAATATCAACATCACAGTCAGGGTGCCTGCCATAGGTCTTAGCCCTCGCACCTGTGGAATATCATACCACATCTCTAATACCCTCTTGTTGGGCATCCTCTAAAAATGTGACACTCAGTCACACGAGAATGCGGCATGAGTGGGTAACATGTAAATAATATCACATACAGTGCGCGCCCTTGAGTGCGACACACAGTCGACACTACGCTCGAACACTGTTTCACATCACAAACTCAACTCTAGTGCGAGTAAACCTCCAGCAACTAGGTCAATGCATAGTTCATGTATTAAATCAAGTACGAGCAATAGCTCCAATACCATGCTATGCACAATATCAAATCAAGTACGAGCAATAGCTCCAGTACTATGTCATGTATAAACCATGAAGAATCGAGTACGAGCAATGCTCCAGTACTCTGTCATGTATCTCATGTAAAACTCGAGTACGAGCTAATCGCTCCAGCACTCTGTCATGCATATATCATTTAAAGCTGAGTACGAGTAAAACTCCAGTACTCTATCATGCATGCCATGGAAATCTAGTGCGTATCAAAATCCAGCACTAATGTATGTGGAAAACATATGAAATCCAGTGCGAGCTGTGCTCTAGCACGGTTCATTCTCACATAATATGATAGATGGCTCTTTAAAAAGGGATTGTTTACAAAATATTAAAATCAGCACTACAAAGTGTGCTTAAGTTACATCAACCTTAAAATCATTAGCCCATCTATTTATTTTCATGCTAAACAGCAGTTAAACACTCACAATAATAGTTTCCATGCTTTTTGCAACTTTTCACAAAAGTTGACTTTTTGACTAACTAGGGGCAAAATCATAATTTACCACTATCGGGTCGCAATAATTATTATTCACTTTCTCTGACCCTCAGAGTTTTTAAGTGAATGTAAAAGCAGACGAAAATACGTGCAGGCATCTCTAACTACTCGCAAAAGTCCCTTACCTCGGATCACGTCAAGTGACCTCACTTCCTCGGTACTGCTCAATCTCGCAGTCCGATCAGCTCTCAATGTAAACTCCGGAGCTGTAAATAACCATTCCTCAGGTTAATTATCATTTTTCTACTGTATTACAAATTAATACAGTCCATTTTCCCTTAATGGGCCTAACTATACCTTAAACCCATTTTCATTTTACTATTCATTTTCGTTGGGCCTATTGGGCTTGTGGGGCCCACCAACTCTTATTGGGCTTGTTCTAGGCCCATTACACCTTATTGGGCCTAACATATTTGGGCTTGGCCCATTGGGCCTCTCAGCCACATGCCATGACCGAGAGCTACCCATGCCTCGATTTTACCATGGCATGCCATCCATGCCTATTATTTAGCCAATTTCACTTAGGCATTTTCACAAACACTTGGTAGGCAACATTACCAATCATCATATAGTTCATTTAGGCATTTTATCAAACACATTGATTGCCAACAAATTACATGTATTAATTAATCAATTTGATTAATTCTAATTACACCATTAACGTTAATACATGTACACTAATCCATTTATGTCTTAAAATCATATTGACATAATTCAATATCCCATTACTCACTCTCGGCCTAACCCTCTTCATGGTGATTTAATATGTTTCAATGCTTAAAACATATATCAACATACTTAAAATCATTCATACATTAACATATATGAAATTGGAAATTAGAAAATATACCAATTGTTGTGTTCACCCTTTGGACGAAACTTTGGAGGCTCTTGGTTTGCACTCTATGGCTCCTTGATAGCCAATTCCAACATATGTCACTCTCCTTTCAATTTGGAACAACTTCTATGAAGAATGCAAGTTCCAAATATGCCTAATTCCTAGTGATTTCTAGTGAGAGAAAGCTTGGAAAATATGTTTCAATGGTTTCTTCTTCTAGCCGGATTTTGTGTGATGAAGATGACAATGGTGTGGCTGAATTTATAAGCCACATACTTAGCCATTAAGCTTTACTTTTCAGCCATTTAACTTGACTTTCCAAGCCTTAGCCATGAGTCACCTTATGAGTCACCTTATGAGTCATAGTTAACTTTAACTATGGTTAGATATTTATCTCATGGGCTTTTCCATTTGGGCTTCTCGGTTTGGGCTTTCTTAATGGGCTTTCGGACTGAAATTTTTACTATGTCTCGGGCCTTTAATTGTCTCAAAATTTGGCCAATCAATTGGTCCAACAATTCGGTCTAAAGGACCTAAGAATTTCGATATACGTTTAGTATACCTTAATGGGCTTTAAAATTTCCAACTTTGGCCCATTACATTTTTTAACCATTAAATTAAATTCGGAATCCTTCCGAATAAATTTTCCTTACTTCCGGGGATGATTATCTTGTATTCTGGTCAAGAATATTTTTCCCCAATTTTTTCTCCACACTTAGGTAAATTTTTAACCATGATTAGTCAACTATGGTAAAAGTCCACTTTCTTAACTATAGTTGACTTTTTCCTTAACCATTGACCAAGTTGACTTTTTCTCCAAATTTTGAAAGTGTCATATCTTATGTCTTACACTCTCGTCTTTATTTTTCAACTGTTCTCGGTGGATAATTTCACCCGAAACACCTTTTCTCACCAAAAAGGTCCATTTTACCCTTTTTAGCTTTTACTCTCGTTTTCTATGTTCGGGACTAAATCAAGCTGACTTTCCTTCATGAGTTCTCTATGCTCTCTTATTTTAAGTTCTTATTTTCAGTCAGAATGATTTAGAATAACTCAATTTAGCCTGTGATACTCATCGCTCACATTAGGCATTTTATATAGCTTTTGCGTGTTAAATCATTTCACTAACACTTTAAGTCTAGTAAATATTCTTCTTATGATTCAACTATAATTACATAGTGTTCATACACATAGGAATCATAAGGTACAAGCTACAAAAATCTGGGTCTGACAAAGGCAAGCTTGCATAATTGAAAATCAATGTATCGTTAGACAAAAATCAGATTTCCAAAGAATATTTATAAGTCGTCAAAATCGAGACCATTGTCAAAGAGCAATTCATTCAAATACATGCATGGGCATACTTCCATCATTCGATACAACAACATGAGAATGTGACAATAACCCAAACCAGTCAGGGATCCAATATTCAAATAACCTCACCAATACCAATGCAAAATAAATACACCAATGGCTATAATGACTACCGCCCTATCCTAACTGAGCAGGTTCCGGACTAGGGTACTGTAGACGGGCTCAGGGTCTCACAGTAGTAGGTAGAAATAACAACTCGATGCCACGAAGGCATCCCTGTGACGCACTTGGCACCGTAGGGCAATCACACAGAAACTCCTACCGGGTTCTAGGGATGGCTCTCATGGGACATAACTTCCACACAGGCATAAACCGGGTTGCCAACAAACTCAAAAATCCCAGATGGGTTCACAATAAAATCCAACAATTCATTCCAAGAAATAATTCCTAAAGTTGGGGAAAAACAACCCATCGATAATAAATCATATATCAACTATACAAAATCAGCATGTATATAAATTATGCAACTTTATGCTATTTCTGAAAATACAATTAAAAGTGCCCATGCAATCAGCTTCGAAAAGCAACAGTCTTAATGGAGTTACGAAAATAGTGAAATGCTCACACGCACATGCTACTATTATGTAAAAATAATTTCTTATGATATGATAACTCCAAATTATGACAGAATTCAAATCAAGGTGATTTATAAAAATGATCGGTTTTCAAATCAGTAAAATATCAGTAAGGGAATTTTAATCTAAGCTACCCTAGTAAATTGACTAACCTATAGTCTATCTTTAAAACTATGGAATCTAGCCTATCCTAAGTATTTTACTGATGACAGCTATATAAAATGTGAGACCCCGTATATGTAAAGTTGTAATGTGTAATGAATGTGAATGGACTTGTAATGTAAAGTATGATCGATGTAAGTCCATGGATTCAATGTATGTATGTGTAATATGATTTGTAATGTACATACAAGTTCCATTGAGTTTGAATATGAAGAAATGAGTCCTTATAAGTGATGGATGTGATTGAAACTCAAAATGGGTGGTGTGGTAAATGGAAGGAAGTTGCATGAATATAAATGCTTCCATTTGGTTTTATGTAGCATACCTTTGGACATACAATGAATGCACACAAGTTTCAATGTGCATAAGGTATGAATGGATGCCATTTTCAAGTTATAAAGGTGGATGGATGAGAAAATGGCCATGGCAATAGATCAAGGATGTGTTAGTATGAGTTGCAGTAAGGAAACTGTAGGAAATCTGGAAAACATGAAGGCCAGATCGATCTCATAAGATGAGAGATCGATCTGGAAGAGCCAGAATGCTCTTATTTGGGCAATGAAATAGAGCAGATCGATCTCCAGTGGTGCCAGATCGATCTCCTAAGCATTCTGTAATGAAAAGATCGATCTCCTTAGCTCTTTGTTTGGGATCAGATCGATCTCATGCTTCGACAGATCGATCTCATGCTTAAAATTTCATGAAAATGAGAGATTTAAGGGGACCAGATCGACGGATGTGATTAAAGGTACCATCCAAATCTTTGATTTAGAAGCATTGGTATTATTTGATCCTGGTGCCACGCATTCTTTCATATCACCTTCCTTTGCACATAAATTATTGAAACATGTGAAACCAACATTGCTGGATAAAATGTTGATGATTTCCACACCTATGAATGATAGTCAATTGACTGAGCATGTATGTAGAGATTGTAAGTTAAAGATAGAGGGGAAGGAAATGATAGCCAATCTGATTTTATTGAATATGAATGATTTTGATGTAATTTTGGGAATGGATTGGTTGATTACCAATCGTGTTGTGATGGATTGTCATGCCAAAAACATTGATGTTTTCAGGATTAGACAATCTTATTGTAAATTTTGATGAAAAGAAATGATATGAAAATAGTATGTTTGTTGTAAATAAAGGAGTATGATTTTAAATGCATATTGCTTGAGAGATAAATTATTGTTTATGATAAATGTTGAATGTGGAGTGATGGTTTATGTTACTAACGATGGAGAGGATAATGTGAAGGGTTCATTGCATACGTGGTTGATATAGATGAGGCACACCCGGAATTGAGGGACATAGCCGTAATTACGGATTATCCTGATGTCCTTCCGGATGAATTACCAGGATTACCACCTGAAAGGGAAATGGAATTTTGCATTGAGCTAGTGCCTGGTACAGAGCCGATATTGAAACCACCCTATAGAATGGCTCCGATAGAATTGGAAGAGCTGAAGAAACAGCTGCAAGAGTTGCTGGAGAAGGGGTTTATTAGACCAAGTGTCTCACCTTGGGGAGCACCAGTTCTATTTGTAAGGAAGAAGGATGGAAGCCTCCGACTGTGTATAGATTACCGGTTATTGAATAAGGCCACCATTAAGAATAAGTACCCAATTCCAAGAATCGATGATTTGTTGGATCAGCTTCAGGGAGCCGAAGTATTTTCTAAGATAGATCTGCGGTCAAGGTATCATCAGTTAAGGATCAGGAGTGGAGATGTACCCAAGACAGCATTTCGTACCCGTTATGGCCACTACGAGTTTTTGGTGATGCCATTCGGATTGACGAATGCTCCCGCAGCATTTATGGCATTGATGAATGATATATTCAAGCCATACCTGGATAAGTTTGTAATAGTGTTCATTGATGACATTTTGGTGTATTCCAAGTCCAGGGAAGATCATGAGGAGCACTTGAGGATAGTTCTGCAGACCCTCCGAGAGAGAGAATTGTATGCCAAACTCAGCAAGTGTAACTTTTGGTTGGAACAGATCTCATTTTTGGGGCATGTTGTGTCAAAGGATGGGGTATCGGTGGATCCATCCAAGATAGAGGCAGTTGTACAGTGGGAACAGCCCAAGACAGTAACTGAGATCAGATGTTTCCTGGAATTGGCAGGATATTATCGGAGATTTGTAGAGGGTTTCTCCAGACTAGCTACTCCGTTGACACGCCTCACGCGTAAGGATGTTAAGTTTACATGGGATGAGGCATGTGAGAGGAGTTTTGAGGAGCTTAAGCGTCGATTGACGACTGCTCCAGTTCTCACCATTCCTACCAGCTCAGGAGGATTCTCGGTGTATACGGATGCATCACACCAGGGACTGGGCTGTGTGCTTATGCAGGATGGGAAGGTAGTTACCTATGGATCTAGACAGTTGAAAGATCGCGATAGGAACTACCCGACACATGATTTGGAGTTGGTGGCTATAGTATTTGCTTTGAAAATATGGCGCCACTATCTCTATGGTGAGAAATTTCAGGTGTTCACAGATCATAAGAGCCTTAAGTACCTGTTCTCGCAGAAAGAGCTGAATATGAGACAGAGGAGATGGCTCGAACTCCTAAAAGACTACGATTGTGAAATCATGTACCACCCGGGTAAGGCAAATGTAGTTACCGATGCTTTGAGTAGAAAGAACCTTGGGTTGGTGTCTTATATGATGGTACGAGAACATGAATTGTTAGAACACTTTGCGAACCTCAGTGTGGATGTAACCCCACCTGGATTTGAGAGACTTAAGATCATGGCTAGTTTGAGACTAGTGCCAGAGTTGATTGGCCGTATTCGGCGAGCCCAGCAGAGCGATTGATGATGCATCGATTGGTTGAGGCAGATACAGACAGGTGTGGGTATTGATTTTGAGCAGAGTGTTGATAGGTTATTGAGGTTCAGAGGCAGAGTATGCGTTCCCATGGATCTTGAGATCAGGAGAACAATTTTATCAGAGGCTCACTCATCGAAATATACAATACATCCGAGAAGTACCAAGATGTATCAAAACCTTCAGAAGGTTTATTGGTGGTCTAGAATGAAGAGAGACATTGCTGAATATGTCGCTAAGTGTCTCGTTTGTCAGCAAGTGAAGGTAGAGCATCAGAAGCCTGCAGGATTATTGCAGCCTCTACCGATACCGACATGGAAGTGGGAGAATGTCACCATGGATTTTGTGATGGGGTTACCGAGGACCCGTAGAGGTCATGATGCCATTTGGGTTATTGTGGACCGGTTGACTAAGTCCGCCCATTTCTTGGCTATGAGAGCTACCGAAACACCGAGTCAGTTGGTGAACCTATATATTTGAGAGATAGTACGGCTACATGGTGTACCAGTGAGCGTTGTTTTTGGTAGGGATGCCCTCTTCACTTTCCATTTTTGGGAACATTTTCAGGAAGCGTTGGGGACCCGACTGAGTTTTAGCACCGCTTTTCATCCTCAGACAGATGGGCAGTCAGAGAGGACTATATAGACCCTCGAGGATATGTTGAGAGCGTGTGTGCTGGATTTTAGAGGCTCCTGGGATGACCACCTGCAGTTAGCCGAGTTCGCTTATAATAATAGCTATCATGCGAGTATCGGGATGGCACCCTATGAGGCATTGTATGGACGTAGATGTCGTTCCCCCATTGGATGGGAAGAGGTTGGTGACAGACAGATTTGTGCTCCGGACTTAGTGCAGCAGGCATCTGAGGATGTCCAATTGATATGTGAGAGATTACGGACAGCTCAGAGCCGACAAAAGAGTTATGCTGACGAGAGACGAAGACCACTTGAGTTTGATGAGGGTGAGTCGGTGTTTCTGAGGGTATCACCATCGAAGGGTATTATGAGATTTGGTAAGAAGGGCAAGCTGAGCCGTAGATATATCGGACCCTTCGAGATTTTGGAGAGAGTGGGAGATAAGGCGTATAGATTGGCATTGCCACCGGACTTGGCAAACGTCTTCCATGTCTCGATGCTTCAGAAGTATCACTCGGACCCGGCACATGTGATAAGATATGAGCCGTTGGAGCTCCATGAGAGTATGACGTATGTTGAGAAGCCGGTTCGGATATTGGACAGAAAAGAGAAAGTGTTGCGGAATAAGACAATTTCTTTGGTGAAAGTTCTTTGGCAACATCACACGGCGGAAGAGGCCATATGGGAATTGGAGAACTTGATACGAGAGAAGTACCCCCAACTTTTTGAAGAGTGACATGGTTCTAATTTAGAGGACCAAATTCCTTGAAGGAGGGGAGAATGTGAGACCCCGTATATGTAAAGTTGTAATGTGTAATGAATGTGAATGGACTTGTAATGTAAAGTATGATCGATGTAAGTCCATGGATTCAATGTATGTATGTGTAATATGATTTGTAACATACATACAAGTTCCATTGAGTTTGAATATGAAGAAATGAGTCCTTATAAGTGATGGATGTGATTGAAACTCAAAATGGGTGGTGTGGTAAATGGAAGGAAGTTGCATGAATATAAATGCTTCCATTTGGTTTTATGTAGCATACCTTTGGACATACAATGAATGCACACAAGTTTCAATGTGCATAAGGTATGAATGGATGCCATTTTCAAGTTATAAAGGTGGATGGATGAGAAAATGGCCATGGCAATAGATCAAGGATGTTTTAGTATGAGTTGCAGCAAGGAAACTGCAGGAAATCTGGAAAACATGAAGGCCAGATCGATCTCATAAGATGAGAGATCGATCTGGAAGAGCCAGAATGCTCTTATTTGGGCAATGAAATAGAGCAGATCGATCTCCAGTGGTACTAGATCGATCTCCTAAGCATTCTGTAATGAAAAGATCGATCCTTAAGCACCCAAATCGATCTCCTTAGCTCTTTGTTTGGGATCAGATCGATCTCATGCTTCGACAGATCGATCTCATGCTTAAAATTTCAAGAAAATGAGAGATTTAAGGGGACCAGATCGATCTCCTCTTGGACCAGATCGATCTCTTCAAGTTATTTCTATAAAAGGAGGGCTGAAAATCTAAAAATTTTGAGAAAAACACCAATCTTCCATTTCTAACCCAAAAACCTAACTTTCTCTCTCTAAAATCAGCCATTTCCAGCAAGAATTGAGGGGAGACCATTAGACCTTAAGTTGTTCATCTTGAGGAAGAGAACAACATAGTTGGAACCCAAAATCCCATTGTGGGTATTGAAGGAGAAAAGGGCATTGACATTTGGAGCAAGAAGAAAAATCATATTTGATAAGATTCTAACACTCCAATCCAAGTACATTGTCTATTTAATTGATTTTGGAGTTGTTTGGCATGAGTATGTATGGATGGAAACACCTAGGTTGTGTTAGAAACTAATGTAACCTAGAAAATGGAATGCCCCTAGTTTGAGAAAGTATGAATTGGGGAGTTGGTGGTTTATGGGTTAAGATAAGTTGCTAAATGATTAATGTGGGTGATTTGGAATGGTTTTGTGGAGTTATAATATGGGTTTAAGTGAAATTATGAAAATGAGTATGTAAATGCTTGACAAATGCCATAGTGAGGAAATCAATGAAATATAAACACTATGAGCTTGATATTGATTTAATATCGATTTGGAATGAGTTAATAGGGCTAAAAGAATCCATAGACTCGAGTTTTGGGTAAAGTAATGAAACGAGGCCTCATAAGCGTTAATAGAAAACTATAGGTCGAATTGACTATAGTGAACGCACGATGTCATATTATATGGATCGAATATAATGCGTGATACGATTTCGTGCAGTCCCAAAGAGTTCGTTGAAGACGAATCGAACCGTACGAGTAAGCAGCTTAAGGAAGTGGAATCACGCATCGCGATTCCAGGTAAGGGAATTCTGTAAGTATATAGAGGTAGCTGCTCATATTTTGTGGGTGTATAGGGCTTTGGAAATGTGCATGAGTTTATAGAAATGTGTTTGAAGATGTATGGAAATTACTATGAGTATTTGTATGAGATTGGGTTGTTTGAAATGGTTATTAAAAAGGGATAGTAAGGCTAATAATTGCATAAATCACATGTTTTGAATGCCTTTACAAAACACAATGCTTTGATTTGAGCAAATAAAAGGATAGGCTGGCTAGTACGTGAATGATGTTGTGAAATAGCCCATGTGAGGCACTAAGCTTGTTTTGATTAGTTTTGAAAGCTTATGAGCCGCCTATCATGTTTATGTGAATTAAACCGTGCTGGAGCCTAGCTCGCATCGGGTATTGATGTTTTCATTTGTATGAAACGTGCTGGAGCTTAGCTCGCACCTTGATTTGGAAACTATGATGATGTTTATAAACCGTACTGGAGCTTCTGCTCGTACGTTGCTTTTGAGTGGTTTGTCTTATGAGTATAACTGTACTAGAGCTATGCTCGTACGCGTCTCTTTATGAGAGGATGCATGAGTCGTGCTAGAGCTTTGCTCGCACAAGTTTGCACATTGTGATACGTATAAGGTTGTGAAAGTTGGTAAGATCCTTAAGCCCTACATCCTTAAGCTAACATCCTTAAGCCCAAAGAGGCGGGGAGGCTCTCTTACGGTGGGATCCTTAAGCCAACATCCTTAAGCCCTGGAGGGGCGGGGAGGCTCTGTTAGGCAGGGAGGCTCTCCTACATGGGTACGGTAAGATCCTTAAGCCTTACATCCTTAAGCCAACATCCTTAAGCCCGAAGAGGCGGGGAGGCTCTGTTCGGTGGGGAGGCTCTCTTACGGAAGGATCCTTAAGCCCTACATCCTTAAGCTAACATCCTTAAGCCCGAGGAGGCAGGGAGGCTCTGTTAGGCGGGGAGGCTCTGTTCGGCAGGGAGGCTCTCCTTCACGGATATGGAAAACTCTTGGTATGGGGTAGGTAAGACCTAGGAATGGCACCCCCAATCACGATACGAGTCTGCGGAGTACGCTGTACCGTGTATATCACACGGAGTACGATCTACTGCGTGATGGTTATGTGATGAGAAAGTCTGGCGAGAGATAATCCATCTTCGTGCCAGCATGATACCCCGCACACCTAGATGCGTGTGGTCTGGGATGATTTATGATGTAGTTGGTCCACATAGGCACTTTTGATATAGTGACCTGGTTTTTATACACATGTGAATTGTGAAATGAAAATATGGTGGTGATTATGAATTGATTTGATGGGATTGTATGTGTCACGACCCTCAACTTACTAAAATACGTACAAATTTTTCGCATTTTCATCCATCAATTATTAATCATCCTTCCTTGATCGTGAACAACCACACTCTTAACAGTTGGGCTGTGTGCCGACGTCTAACTCACTCCACCATACCAATTCAATTTGTATATTATTCATAGGTAAACACTTGTATAAATGTATATATATCAGAGTTGTTACATGTGTTTACATTGTTTTACATCCCCAGTAGTTACATACAAAATGCTACTGTGCTATGTCTAGTTTAGATACAAAATAATCCAAGTATGTATACCTTTAGCGATGGGATGCAGCGGATTACCAAAAAGGAAACGCCTCCAGTCACGCTCAATCTATACTCAAATCTCTATAGAGAGGGGGAAAATAAGGGGGGTGAGCAAACCACACGCTCAGTAAGGTAATCATGCGAACAGGTAGATACTGCACTATCTACGTGATCGTGATGCCATGCTCAAAAGCATTTTATTCATTATTTATCTCAAAACATGAGTGTATGATTATGTTAATGGTATGTAAAGCATTCATGCTATTAAAATCCAGTGCACATTTCAACTCAAAGCATGGTATAAATCATCATGCATAATTCACAATAAAAGCATGGCATTACCCATCATGCATTTTCTCAAATAGTATGGCATTAACCATCATGCATTTTCACAATAAAGCATGGCATTAAACATCATGCATTCGTGCACTTTAAAAACCATTAACAAATCAATTCAACACTGGTCAGGTCTCAGTCCATCCCTCGGACCCTCCTGACCCACAAATCATTTCAAACATGGATTTATTCTCAAATAGCAGTAGACATGTGAGATAGGCAGTTCAACAATAGGTAATAACCTCAAGGCCTATGTACATAACCTGTGATACCGGCTACACGGATCAGGTGTGCGGGATATCACCACTATCTACTTCCACACGGGAGGTGGGTCAAATCCTACCCGTCGGTCCATAGCAGATCTCGTCTGAAGACGGCACATCACAACTAAACATGGTACAATATACCCCATGCTACATGCACGGTACAACGTACTCCGTGGACCCAATCAACACATCATATCACGCCACATCTCAAACGCACGTGTGAGCCTATTTAATCGGTACGACCTCTTGTCTACCCGAAGCTCCTAACACGGCTAATTAATCATGTCAAAACAATGCACGTGTGAGCCTATTTAATCGATGTGACACCCAGTCTACTCGAAGCTCCAAACACGGCAACATGCAAGGTGGGCATCCAGTGCGAGACAAACTCGAAGCACAATGCCAAAACAATTATGAAATCCATGTGAAAACTAGTGCCTCTTGCACTCATGTGTATAAAACACGTCAAATCTCATGCGAGTCATACTCTAACACGCTTTCATACTCACAAAATCATGTAGGTGGCTCAAAACTTTCCAAAGTATGGTTAACAAAACCAAAACACACTCATTTCTTTTGCAAATCATTTCAATGTCAGCCAACCTACCAATCATTTGCTAAAAAGCAATAAAACATGATTTTCAAAGCAATATGCTTTTGCTTTCATGCGCATTTCTCAAACTCCCAACTTTTACCCTTCAATCACCCAACATCATTTCCTAATCTCATGCATTCTAGCAAAACTTTTAAGCGCCCAAATTGCGCACAAATATCTCTAAGAGTCCACACAATTCCCTTACCTCGATTTACTTGGTGTGACTCCTTTCCTTTTAGCTTCTCACGCTATTGGCTCAACTCGCCTCGGCGTATCCTCAGAAGCTGCGATTCATTCATTAAATCAATTGAGTTAATGTATTTAACACATAATTGACCTCACTAGTCAATATTATTCACTTATGCATTTTACAAATGCCTTAATCCACATTTTACCTCTTTTAGGCAAATCTCAAAATTTATCCACTAACCACATCTTAAAATCATACCACAACACTATTAATAACTTCTACATATCTCATTCATCATTAATCTCCACACATTCCACTTTCTCACTCTAGACCATTTCTAGGTCATAATCATTCCAATGTATTTAGGTAGTTTCTAACCATCCATACTCATGTCAAACAACTCCAAAATCAATTATATAAACAATGTACCATAGTTGGAGTGTTAGAATCTTATCCAATTTGATTTCTCTTCTTGCTCCAAATGGCAATGCCCTTAACTCCTTCAATACCAACAATGGGAAAATGCTTTCCAACTATGTTGTTCTTCTCTTTGATAGGAACAACTTTGCCTCTAATGGTCTCTCTTCAAACCTCACTGAAAATGGTTGATTTTAGAGAGAGAAAGTTAGGTTTTTGGGTTGAAAGTAGAAGGTTTGTGTTTTTCCCAAAATTTTCTGATTTTCAGCACTCCTTATATAGAAATAGCTTGAGGAGATCGATCTGGTCCAAGAGGAGATCGATCTGGTCCCCTTAAATCCCTCTTTTTTCACGGCATTTTAAGCATGAGATCGATCTGTCGAAGCATGAGATCGATCTGTCGAAGCATGAGATCGATCTGCTCCCAAACAAAGAGCTAAGGACATCGATCTGGGTGCTTGGGGATCGATCTTTTTCACTACAGAATGCTTAGGAGATCGATCTGGCTCCATTGGAGATCGATCTGCTCTATTCCTTTGCCCAAATAAGAGCATTTTAGCTCTTCCAGATCGATGTCTCATCCCATGAGATCGATCTGCCCTTCACAATTTCCAGATTTTCTGCAGTTCTTCTGCAGCAACACTTACCAAACATCCTTAATTTGCGACCATGATCCTTTTCTCATCCATTCATCTTTGAGACTTGAAAATGGCATCCATCCTCACTTCATACACATTAAAACTTGTGTAGAATCTTTGTATGACCAATGGCACGTAATATAAACAAAAATGGAAGTGCACATCTTATGCAATTCTACTTCCATTTTACCAAACTACTCATAATCCATTCTACACACATTCTCCACATGTTTAAGTCCATTTCTTCACATTCATACTTAATGTAACTTGTATGTACAATTACCACTCTCATTACAAGTGTGTACATTACTTATGGACTTACATCACATATACTTCACTCATGAATTCATAGTACAACTCTATTTACATTTCTATGTACATATATACCCTTATACATATACAGGGTCTCACATTCTCCCCCACTTAGAAAATTTGGTCCTCCAAATTAGAACCAATTATTCTGTGAACAACTCGGGATACTTCTCCCGCATCAAACTCTCCAATTCCCATGTGGCTTCTTCCACAGTGTGATGTTGCCAAAGTATTTTCACCAAGGGAATTGTCTTTGTCCTTAGCACTTTCTCCTTTCTGTCTAATACTCGGACTGGCTTCTCAACATATGTCATACCCTCGTGGAGCTCCAATGGCTCATACCTTATTACATGTGCCGGGTCCGGGTGATACTTCCTCAACATGGATACGTGGAAGACATTATGCACACTTGCCAACTCTGGTGGCAATGCCAATCTATAAGCCATATCTCCCACCTTATCAAGTATCTCAAATGGCCCTATATATCGAGGGCTCAACTTTCCTTTCTTCCCAAATCTCATAATTCCCTTTGAAGGGGAAACTTTCAAAAACACTGACTCACCCACCTCGAACTCTAGTGGTCTCCGTCTCTTGTCAGCATAACTCTTTTGCCTGATCTGAGCTGTCCGTAACCTCTCACATATCAATTGGACGTCCTCAGAGGCTTGTCTAACCAAGTCGGGAGCAAAATCTGTCTGTCACCAACCTCTTTCCATCCAATAGGGGAACGGCATCTGCGCCCATACAATGCCTCATATGGTGCCATCCCGATACTCGCATGAAAACTGTTATTATAGGCGAACTCTGCGAGTGGCAAATGGTCATCCCAGGAGCCTCCAAAATCCAATGTACACGCTCTCAACATATCCTCCAGGGTCTGTATAGTCCTCTTTGACTGACCATCTGTCTGAGGATGAAACGCAGTGCTAAAATTCAACTGGGTCCCTATCGCTTCCTGAAAACATTCCCAAGAGTGAGAAGTGAAGCGGGCATCCCTATCAGAAACAACGCTCACTGGAATTCCATGTAGCCTCACTATCTCGCGTACATATAGGTTCGCTAACTGGCTCAGAGTATCGGTAGCTCTCATAGCTATAAACTGGGCTGATTTTGTCAACTGATCCACAATCACCCATATGGCATCATGACCTCTCCAGGTTCTCGGCAATCCCATCATAAAATCCATGGTGACATGCTCCCACTTCCATGTCGGTATCGGTAGAGGCTGCAATAACCCTGCAGGCTTCTGATGCTCTACCTTCACCTGCTGACAAACGAGACACTTAGCAACATATTCAGCAATGTGCTTTTTCATTCCAGACCACCAATAAACTTTTCGAAGGTTTTGATACATCTTAGTACCCCTTGGATGTATCGTATACTTCGATGAGTGAGCCTCTATCAGGATCAACCTTCTGATCTCTGCGTCATCAGGAACACATATCCTACCTCTGAACCTCAACAATCCATCCAAACTCAACCCAAAGTCCGTCTCTATACCCCTTTGTATCTGCCCGACAATATCACTACACTGATGATCAACTCGCTGAGCCTGTCAGATTCGATCTACCAGATCCGGTTCCAACTGCAGGCTAGCTATCATAAATCCACTATCAGCGTCAGGTGGGGTCATATCCAAACTGAGGTTCGTGAACTATTCCAACAGCTCGTGTTCCCTGACATCATGAATGATATCATCCCGAGATGCTTCCTACTCAATGCATCAGCAACCACATTTGCTTTACCCGGGTGGTATAGGATTTCACAATCATAATCCTTTAACAGCTCGAGCCATCTCCTCTGTCTCATGTTCAACTCTTTCTGTGAGAATAGGTACTTAAGGCTCTTATGATCTGTATAAATCTGAAATCTCTCACCATAGAGGTAGTGGCGCCATATCTTCATTGCAAATACTACCGCTGCCAACTCCAAGTCATGGGTCGGGTAGTTCCTCTCATGATCCTTTAACTGCCTTGATCCATAGGCTACTACCTTCCCATCCTGCATCAATACACAGTCCAGTCCCAGATGTGAAGCATCAGTATACACCGAGAAACCTCCTAAGCTAGTAGGAATGGTGAGGATCGGAGCTGTGGTTAATCTCCTTTTCAGCTCCTCAAAACTTCCTTCACACTTATCGTCCCACACAAACTCCACACTCTTCCTCGTGAGACGTGTCAAAAGAGCAGCTAATCTTGAGAATCCCTCTACAAACCTTTGGTAATATCCAGCTAAACCCAGGAAACTTTTGATCTCTGTCACTGTCTGGGGTCTCTGCCACTGAACTACGGCCTCAATCTTAGATGGATCCACTGATACTCCATCCTTTGATACTATATGACCTAGAAAAGAGATATGTTCCAACCAAAAGTCACACTTACTGAGTTTAGCGTACAACTTCTTCCCTCGAGGGTCTGTAGCACTATCCTTAAATGCCTCTCATGCTCCTCTCTAGACCTTGAATACACCAGTATATCATCAATAAACACGATCACAAATCGATCCAAATACTGGTGAAATACCTCATTCATCAACGACATAAAAGCTGCGGGAGCATTTGTCAACCCGAATGGCATAACCATAAACTCATAATGTCCATACCGGGTGCGAAAAGCTGTCTTGGGTACATCTCCATCTCGTATCTTCAACTGATGGTACCCTGATCTCAGATCTATCTTGGAAAAGACCTGCGCTCCCTTAAGCTGATCCAACAAATCATCGATGCGTGGGAGGGGATACTTATTCTTGATGGTGGCCTTATTCAACAACCGGTAATCTATACACAGTCGGAGGCTTCCATCCTTCTTCCTTACAAACAGAACCGGTGCTCCCCAAGGTGAGACGCTCGGCCTGATGAACCCCTTCTCCAGTAACTCCTGTAACTGTTTCCTTAACTCCTCTAACTCAACTTGAGCCATTCTGTATGGTGGCTTGGACATCGGCTCTATACCAGGTGCCAAGTCTATACCAAACTCCATCTTCCTATCTGGAGGTAACCCTGGTAACTCATCCGAAAAGACATCTGAAAATTCCCTAACCACTGGTATGTCTTCCAATTTCGGACGTGCCTTATCCGTTTCAATCACAAAAGCGATGAATCCTTCACATTATTCTTTCAACCATTAGTATCATAAATCATCACATCACATACATAAATGAAATCAAATTTATCTTTCATACATCATGTATCAAGATTGTACTCATCACACTTATAATAATCATGTTCTTTAATTTCATTTCACAAAATTAACTACAAGATTGTCTATCTTTGGAAACATCAATGTTTTTGCATGACAATCCATAATAACATGATTGGCAGCCAACCAATCCATTCCTAGGATCACATCAAAATCACTCATATTTAATAAAATTAAATTGGCTGCCATCTCTTTACCTCCTATCTTCATTTTACAATCCCTATATATATGCTCAGTCAACTGACTATCATTCATAGGGGTAGATATCAATAACATCTTATCAAGCAGCGTGGGTTTTACATGCTTCAACAATTTACATGCAAAGGATGGTGAAATAAAGGAATGCGTGGCACCAGGATCAAACAGTACATAAGCTTCTAAATCAAAGATTTGGATGGTACCTTTTACCACATCCAATGACTGATCTGCAGTATCCTGGTCCAGTGCGTGCACTCGTCCTCTGCTTACACCCACTGCTTGCTTCCCCTTTTTCCTCAGCTGTAGCCCTCCTCCTCGGAGTAGCTGTACCAACTGGAGCTCTCTCTGGCTTCTTGCCCTTCTGTGGGGCTCTCTCTATCATCTCTGGGCAATCTCTGATTATGTGCCCTGGCTTCCCACATCGAAAGCATACTATAGGAGATCCATAGCATGGTCGAGTTCCATGATACCTGCCACACTTGCCACACTGTTCTGTAGTAGGCCGTGACCCTCCAATCACGATTCCCTTAGCTGGAGCAATGGTCGGATACATGGGAGTATCAACTGTCCTCTCCCGGATCTCATCAATTCTCGGCCTCTTTCCAGAGAATCTCTTGCTTCCTTTATAGCTGAAGCCTCTATCCATCATAGGTCTCTTCTTATCTCTGTCCTTCATCTTACCAACCTTTCCAAACTCTGAGGAGATTCTATCAACATATTGTTCACATAATTGCGCCCTGCGCACTGCCTCCTCATAGGTCAGTATATCCAGAGGAACCAATCTAGACCTGATGGTCGGTCTCAATCCATCCATAAACTTCTAGATCTTCTCGACCTCGTTGCCCATCGTGTGGGGATCATATCTGCCCAGGGATATAAAAGCAGTCTCATACTCATCCACAGTCCTGCTCCCTTGGGTCAGTCCCAAAAATGTAATCTTTAGCTTCCGCTGTGCGGTATCTGTGACATATTGTCTTCGGAAGGCCTCTAGAAACACATCCCAGCTGATCTCAGTATACCGGGCTCTCAAAATAGTCCTGGTGGACTTCCACCAATGTTCTGTAGATCCCTTCAGCATAAAAGCGGCAAATGCTACCATCTTGGTAGCGGTGCACTCAAAGAACCCATATAATTTCTCGATCTCATTGATCCAATCCTCAGCTGCTACTGGGTCCTTTACTCCACTGAAAGACGACGGTCCAAACTTCTGGAACTGTCGCAGTCTATCCAAATCACATCCATATCCCCAACCTCTACTGCCTGGCATAGCAACCGGCGTAGGCACATCTTGTGTGGGTGGAGTATCTGTCGTCTGTGGCCTCTGGGCTTCCCTTGCCCTTGCCTCGGGAGCCGCTGCCTGCTCGGTATCACCCTGTGTAGCGGGACTCTGTCTACCGCCAACTCCAGATAAAGATTGGGTGACCAACTCCACAATCATCTCAATGCTCCGGTCAATCCTCACGAAGCGAGCCTCAGTACTCTCAGGTCTCTCCTCTGGACCCTGTGGAGCGTGCTCAACATCGGCCTCCACCTCAACATCCTCCTGAGTCTCGTGTGTTTTCGGCTCAACACGAACCTCAGGCCTACCTCTACAGCCTCGAGCCTATGCTCTCATCCCTCTACCGCGACTGGTATTAGGCATACTTACTCAATTCCCTACATTCACAACCAATTACTTAGTCAACCCATCGACACACACAATTTGTATCTAAACGAGCACAGTAACTTGGGGATGTAATTTTCCAACTTATTAAGTATTTTAGACACGACACACGTCAAACCAACTCGAGCTCTAATACCAACTTCTGTCATGGCCCTCAACTTACCAAAATACGTATAAATTTTTCGCATTTTCATGCATCAATTGTTAATCATCCTTCCTTGATCGTGAACAACCACACTCTTAATAGTTGGGCTGTGTGCCGACATCTAACTCACTCCACCATCCCAATGCAATTTGTATATTATTCATAGGTAAACACTTGTATAAATGTATATATATCAGAGTTGTTACATGTGTTTACATTGTTTTACATCCCCAGTAGTTACATACAAAATGCTACTGTGCTATGTCTAGTTTAGATACAAAATAATCCAAGTGTGTATACCTTTAGCGATGGGATGCAGCGGATTACCAAAAGGGAAACGCCTCCAGTCACGCTCAATCTATACTCAAATCTCTGTAGAGAGGGGGAAAATAAGGGGGTGAGCAAACCACACGCTCAGTAAGGCAATCATGCGAACAGGTAGATATTGCACTATCTACGTGATCGTGATGCCATGCTCAAAAGCATTTTATTCATTATTTATCTCAAAACATCAGTGTATGATTGTGTTAATGGTATGTAAAGCATTCATGCTATTAAAATCCAGTGCACATTTCAACTCAAAGCATGGTATAAATCATCATGCATAATTCACAATAAAAGCATGGCATTACCCATCATGCATTTTCTCAAATAGCATAGCATTAACCATCATGCATTTTCACAATAAAGCATGGCATTAAACATCTTGCATCCGTGCACTTTAAAAACCATTAACAAATCAATTCAACACTGGTCAGGTCTCAGTCCATCCCTCGGACCCTCTTGACCCCAAAATCATTTCAAACATGGATTTCTTCTCAAATAGCAGTAGACATGTGAGATAGGCAGTTCAACAATAAGTAATAACCTCAAGGCCTATGTACATAACCTGTGATACCGGCTACACAGATCAGGTGTGCGGGATATCACCACTATCTGCTTCCACATGGGAGGTGGGTCAAATCCTACCCGCCGGTCCATAGCAGATCTCGTCCGAAGACAGCACATCACAACTCAACACGGTACAATGTACCTCATGCTAAATGCACGGTACAACGTACTCTGTGGACCCAATCAACACATCATATCATGCCACATCTCAAACGCACGTGTGAGCCTATTTAATCGGTACGACCTCTTGTCTACCCGAATCTCCTAACACGGCTAATTAATCATGTCAAAACAATGCACGTGTGAGCCTATTTAATCGATGTGACACCCAGTCTACTCGAAGCTCCAAACACGACAACATGCAAGGTAGGCATCCAGTGCGAGACAAACTCGAAGCACAATGCCAAAACAATTATGAAATCCATGTGAAAACTAGTGCCTCTTGCACTCATGTGTATAAAACACGTCAAATCTCGTGCGAGTCATACTCTATCACGCTTTCATACTCACGAAATCATGTAGGTGGCTCAAAACTTTGCCAAGTATGGTTAACAAAACCAAAACACACTCATTTCTTTTGCAAATCATTTCAATGTCAGCCAACCTACCAATCATTTGCTAAAAAGCAATAAAACATGATTTTCAAAGCAATATGCTTTTGTTTTCATGCGCATTTCTCAAACTCCCAACTTTTACCCTTCAATCACCCAACATCATTTCCTAATCTCATGCATTCTAGCAAAACATTTAAGCGCCCAAATTGCGCACAGATATCTCTAAGAGTCCACACAATTCCCTTACCTCGATTTACTTGGTATGACTCCTTTCCTTTTAGCTTCTCACGCTCTTGGCTCAACTCGCCTCGACGTATCCTCGGAAGCTGTGATTCATTCATTAAATCAATTGAGTTAATGTATTTAACCCATAATTGACCTCACTAGTCAATATTATTCACTTATGCATTTTACAAATGCCTTAATCCACATTTTACCTCTTTTAGGCAAATCTCACAATTTATCCACTAACCACATCTTAAAATCATACCACAACACTATTAATAACTTCTACATATCTCATTCATCATTAATCTCCACACATTCCACTTTCTCACTCTAGACCATTTCTAGGTCATAATTATTCCAATGTATTTGATAGTTTCTAACCATCCATACTCATGTCAAATAACTCCAAAATCAATTATATAAACAATGTACCATAGTTGCAGTGTTAGAATCTTACCCAATTTGATTTCTCTTCTTGCTCCAAATGGCAATGCCCTTAACTCCTTCAATACCAACAATGGGAAAATGCTTTCCAACTATGTTGTTCTTCTCTTTGATAGGAACAACTTTGCCTCTAATGGTCTCTCTTCAAACCTCACTGAAAATGGCTGATTTTAGAGAGAGAAAGTTAGGTTTTTAGGTTGAAAGTAGAAGGTTTGTGTTTTTCTCGAAATTTTCTGATTTTCAGCACTCCTTATATAGAAATAGCTTGAGGAGATCAATCTGGTCCAAGAGGAGACCGATTTGGTCCCCTTAAATCCCTCTTTTTTCACGGCATTTTACGTATGAGATCGATCTGTCGAAGCATGAGATCGATCTGTCAAAGCATGAGATCGATCTGCTCCCAAACAGAGAGCTAAGGAGATCGATCTGGGTGCTTGGGGATCAATTTTTTCACTATAGAATGCTTAGGAGATCGATCTGGCTCCATTGGAGATCGATCTGCTCTATTCCTTTGCCCAAATAAGAGCATTCTGGATCTTCCAGATCGATCTCTCATCCCATGAGATCGATCTGCCCTTCACAATTTCCAGATTTTCTGCAGTTCTTCTGCAGCAACACTTACCAAACATCCTTAATTTGCTACCATGATCCTTTTCTCATCCATTCATCTTTGAGACTGAAAATGGCATCCATCCTCACTCCATACACATTAAAACTTGTGTAGAATCTTTGTATGACCAATGGCACTTAATATAAACAAAAATGGAAGTGCACATCTTATGCAATTCTACTTCCATTTTACCAAACTACTCATAATCCATTCTACACACATTCTCCACATGTTTAAGTCCATTTCTTCACATTCATACTTAATGTAACTTGTATGTACAATTACCACTCTCATTACAAGTGTGTACATTACTTATGGACTTACATCACATATACTTCACTCATGAATTCATAGTACAACTCTATTTACATTTCTATGTACATATATACCCTTATACATATAGGGGGTCTCACAGTATGTGTTTGAGAAAGAGTTTTATTGATGTGAGTTTAAAAAGGAGGTTTCTTAATGAATTACACTTTTTTATGAGTTTAAATGAGATTGAGCATGAGATGATTTATACATGATGTTTTTACCATGTTTTATATGCCCATGTTCATGATTTTGATACATGATATATATATATACTCATATGGCATAGTTTTACTTCCTCATGCTCCTACCATAAATGATTTATACATAACACTATCAGCATGTAGATAGAGTAGTTATCTACCATGCTTGCATTATTGCCTTACTGAGCGTGTGGTTGCTCATCCCTCTCTATTTCCCCCTACAGAGTGTGCATAGTAGCCCAGTGAGGACTGAGGTGTGGTATTTTGCACTCCGCTGCTTCTCCATCGCTTAGAGGTATATACACAGTGATTCTTTTTGTATCTAAACAATGTAAAAGCACAGTATTCTTTTGAGTTGTAATTATGGGGGATGTAGATGTCAGTAAAACATGCTTTTGTATAAGTACAAGATTAAATGCAAATGTATGACATCGTTTTATTTAACTGAGAATGAATAAGATGTGGAGTTTATTATTGACTCACAACCCAACAGTGTGTGATGAGTTAGTTCACGACCGGGTAAGGTAACAGTAAAACGCGAAAAATTTTTAGTGATTTTCGGTTAAAGAGAATGGAATTGGGTCGTGATATAAAACCCCTTACCACACAAGCTACGCGCCCGATTTAGCCTTTTTCCACCTTAGACGCACATATATGCGTCTAAGCTTCTTTGGCGCGTTCTGACGTAGTCGCTGCGAAATCATATTTACGGGTATATGTTAATAACCATTCGTATAATAACAAATTAAAGTTTCAGCACACTCACAAAGACAATTCGAGACTAACTACCATTAACACAGTTTTACGGTTTTAAGCCTTACATTTATTCGAACTTGGAGATTTCCTTATGTTTGGTCTTAGCTAAACCTTACCTTATTCATTTCCAATCATGCTCTCATAGCCATAAATTCCTACAATTCCACTTGTTAATTATTTTCAATCTAAATCAAAGTGGCTGAATGCCTTGAGCATGTCTTAATTTCATACTACATTCACGCAATACCTATTTTTATATAATATTCTTCACTTATATTTTATTTAATTTCTGCAATTTCAATCATCCAATTTGCCAATATTTTTACTAATCGAAACTTTCCATAATCATCCTTATCCTTTAGCTAATTTCCAATTTCTTCATAATGGAACTATATTGTTCCTACACAAATTGGCTAACTAATTTCAACAATATTGCTCCTAAAATTTTCATTTGGCCGAACCTAACCTTTTATATTCATCCAATTATTTCAATATTTGTTTAACATTAGTTTATTAGCTAACAATTTCTTATAATTTCCAGCCAAAGAATTAAATTTTCTGCATTTCTTTTCATTTCCCTCCACGCATCCAATGTGTATTATTTTTAGGCAAATTATGTAATCTAGCTCTCTTAACTGAATGCATGTATAACTTCCCTTAAATTTCCTACTTAACCAACCATTTCATCACCATTCAATCCTTATAATTTTTCCAGCAATTCACTTAGTTACACATGAGATGTTGCATATTTTTCCAAGCTTTTAAATCTACCAAATTTTTTCAATATTTCCAACCATCAATTCTGATTTTATTTTCCTTGAATTGCATGAACTTAAGACATCCTACATCAATTTTCTGCATTCTAATTAATCATGGCATTATGAAATTTCTAGATTTTAGCATTCTTCTCATTTCATGCATGTGGAAATTCTGTTTCAATTCTTTCTTGTTACAGCCAAGTTATACCCTACACATTGCAAATTCCTTATCTAATTTCAATCATATACATCTACAAATGTATTATCTCATTTCAGATTAGTCAATTTAATCAATTCCTTTACATGCAGAAATTTCTTTCCTACATTTCCCCATATAGCCGAATGCCTATACTCTTACCTTCCAATTTCCTTGTTGAATTTAAGCCATAGAAATTTACATTTATATACTACCATTTCAGATTACATAATCTAATTTCCACATTGACAAATTTAACAATTTTCCCTACATTCTCTGTCATTACCCATTTTTTCCTCTTATTACCAAAAATCACTATAATTTTTTTCGCATTTTATTGTTACCTTACCCGGTTGTGAACAAACTCACCACACACAGTTGGGCTGTGAGTCAATAATAATCCACTCACAATATCCATTCTCAGTTAATAAAAGTGATGTCATACATTTGAACGTCAATCATTCATTTATACAAAATATGATTACTGACATTCATTTATACAAAATATGATTACTGACATCTACATCCCCCATAGTTACATTTCAATTGGCTACTGTGCTTTTACATTGTTTAGATACAAAAAAAGGAATCACTGTGTATATACCTTTGAGTGATGGAGATGCAGCGGATGTCCTAACCAAAATGCCTTAGTCCTCACTGGGCCACTATGTATGCTCTGTAGAGGGGGGAAATAGAGAGGGATGAGCAAACCACATGCTCAGTAAGGTAATAATGCAAGTATGGTAGATAACTACTCTATCTACATGCTGATAGTGTTATGCATAAATCGTTTATAGTTCGGAGCATGAGGGAAACAAAACTATGCCATATGTGTATACATATATCATGTATTTAAATCATGTAAATTGGCATAATAAAACATGGTAAATCATCATGTACAAGCCATCTCATGCTCAATTGTCAAATCACATAATAAAAAGGGGAATTCACTTGAAACATCCTTTTTAAATCACATCATAAAGCTCTTTCTCAAACACATACAATCCCATCACAAACCATTTTCTCAATCACGAACATCATTACCATTTCACAAATCAAATCCCATAAGGCTCGACTCCTCCCTCGGGTCTACCTTGGACAATCACAATCACACATATGTAATAAAAACTAGGTCACTATATCAAAAGTGCCTATGTGGACCAACTACATCATAAATCATCCCAGACCACAAACATCCAAGTGTGCGGGGTATCGTGCTGGCATGAAGGTGGATTATCCCTCGCCAGACTTTCTCATCACATAACCATCGCGCGGTACATCGTACTCCATGTGATATACACGGTACAACATATTCTGTAGACTCATATCGTGATTAGGGGTGCCATTCCTAGGTCTTACCTACCCCATATCAAGAATTTTCCATATCCATGTAGGAGAGCCTCCCTGCTGAATAGAGCTTCCCCGCCCCTCCAGGGCTTAAGGATGTTGGCTTAAGGATCCTTCTGTACCCATGTAGGAGAGCCTCCCCGTCCCTCCAAGGCTTAAGGATGTTGGCTTAAGGATACTTTCGTAAGAGAGCTTCCCCACCGAACAGAGCCTCCCCGCCTCCTCGGGCTTAAGGATGTTAGCTTAAGGATGTAGGGCTTAAGGATCTTACCATAAGAGAGCCTCCCTGCCTTCTCGGGCTTAAGGATCTTAACAACTTTCATGACCTCATACGTATCACAATGTGCAAACTTGTGCGAGCAAAGCTCTAGCACGACTCATGCATCCTACCATAAAGAGACCACGTACGAGCATAGCTCTAGTACGACTATACTCATAAGAAAAACCACTCAAAAGCCACGTACGAGCAGAAGCTCCAATATGGTTTATAAACATCATCATAGTTTCCAAATCAAGGTGCGAGCTAAGCTCCAGTACGTTTCATACAAATGAAAACATCGAAATCTAGCATGAGCAAGGCTCCAGCGTTAATTAAATCACATACACACGATAGGCGGCTCACATACATTTAAAACATCTCAAAACATGTTTAGCACCTCACATGGGCTATTTCACAACATCATTCAAGTACTAGCTAGCCTATCCTTTTATTTGTTCAAATCAAAGCATTATATTTTGTGAGAACATTCAAAACACGTGATTTATGCAATTATTAGCCTTACTATCCCTTTTTATACATCCATATAAACCAAATCATTTTCTCACTTTCATGCCAATAGCTAGGTCATGTACATTTTTCAGGATCATTTTGTTTTCAACCATTTATATCTATACCAATTAACTCACTAATACACCTAGATTAACATATATCAAGGTGGTGTATTGAATCTTACCTAGCTGAAATTTTCCTCTTTATCATCAAATTTGGCAAAATCTTTCTTGTTCTTTCAATCTTTGATTCCAACTTCTTGTTTCCAAGTATGTTGTTCTCCTTTTCACTAAGAACAACTTTACTTAACTGAATCTCACTCAAAACTGGTTGCAAATTAAAGTTTTCTAGTTTTAAAATGCTATGTTTTACTTTGGTTCTTGAATGGAATAGTGTTTCTCGTGAAACAGAGGTTGCAGAGGTCCAGTATTTATAGGATTGGCTAATTGAGATCAATCTGCTAACCACAAGAGATCGCTTTGCCCGTAAGCATTAGATCGATTTGCATAACTCAGAACCTTAAGGAGATCGATCTAACCTTTCAATGAGATCGATCTGTTGCAACCCGAGCCTTAAGGAAATCGATCTGCTTCAGCCAAAACTTACTCCAGATCGATCTGTATCATCGAGGGATCGATATGATCTTGCTAAAAGATCGATCTGCCTCTTGCAGATACCTTATTTTTTCATTTCAAACCTATGGGATCGATCTTTATTGCCAATTAGATCGATCTGCTTCCTTCCTAAAGCAATTCTGCTGCACTTTTCCATCCCAATTCACTGTTACATTGGTTTTTAATTTACTTAACCATCCATTTTTCATTTCATACACATTTACAACTTTAAAACATCCATTCCTCATAATTTATATAAATTGTGACTTGTCTATAACTCACAAAGTCATACAAATTACATGTTAAATTTTAGGTCTTACAATCCTCCCCACCGTAAGAAATTTAGTCCTCCAAATTAGAACCAAGTTACTCTACAAACAACTGGGGTATTTCTCTCGCATCAGACTCTCTAACTCCTAAGTAGCTTCCTCCGAAGTGTGATGCTACCAGAGAATCTTCACTAACCCGATGGTCTTATTCCTTAAGACTTTCTCATTTCTATCCAGTATCTGGATAGGTTTCTCTACATATGTCAAATCATCTTTGAGCTCTAGTGGCTCATACCAAATCACATGATTTAGATCTAGATGATACTACCTTAGCATCGAAATGTAGAAGACATTATGCACTCCCGATAAATCCGATGGCAAAACCAATCTGTATGCCTTATCTCCCACTCTATCAAGTATCTCAAAAGGTCTAATATAGCGAGGACTCAATTTACCTCTCTTTCCAAATCTCGCTATGCCCTTGGAAGGAGAAACCTTTAGAAACACTGAATCACCAACTGTGAACTCTAGTGGCCTCCGTCTCTTGTCAGCATAGCTTTTTTGTCTACTATGAGATGTCCTTAATCTCTCAATAATCAACGGACCATCCTCAAAGGCTTGTGTAATCAAATCAGGAGAAAAAATCTTTCTGTCACCCACTTCTTCCCATCCGATAGGGGAATGACATCTACAACTATACAAAGCCTTATACGGTGCCATCCCGATACTCGCAAGATAACAGTTGTCGTAGGCGAATTCGACTAGTGGTAAATAATCATCCCAGGAACCTCTAAAATCCAGCACACACGCTCTCAACATATCCTCCAGAGTCTGTATAGTCCTCTCTGACTGACCATCTGTCTGAGGATGAAAAGTGGTGCTCAAACTCAACTGGGTCCCCATGGCTTCTTGAAAATTTCCCAAAAGTGAGAAGTGAATCGGGAATCCCTATTCGAAACAATGCTCACTGGAATACCATATAACCTTACTACCTCGCGTACGTACAGTTCTGCCAATGAACTCAGTGTATCGATAGCTCTCATAGTTAGAAAGTGGGCTGACTTCGTCAGTCTATCAACTATCACCCATATCGTATTGTGATTCCTTTGGGTCCTCGGTAAACCCATCACGAAATCCATGGTCATATGCTCCCATTTCCATGTCGGTATAGGTCAAGGTTGTAATAACCCCACAAGTTTCTGATGCTTTACCTTCACTTGCTAACATATGAGACATCTTGCCACAAAATCTGCCAAATCTCTCTTCATACCTAACCACCAGTACACCTTCTAGAGATTCTGATACATCTTATTACCCCCTGTATGTAGCGTGTACCTTATCGAATGAGCTTTCGTCAATATCAATCTCCTGAGCTTTAGGTCCTTGGGAACATATAATCTGCCTCTGTACCTCAGAAGTCCATCTGAACTCAACTCAAAGTCAGTCACTGTGCCCTTCTGTATCTGACCAATCATGCCAATGCAATACGGATTAGTCTACTGAGCCTATCTGATCCTATCCAATAGATTTGGCTCCAAGCGTAGACTAGCAATCATATAGTCTGTATCCATGTCAGAAGGCACGACTCCTAAACTGAGGTTAGCAAACTACTCTAGCAACTCATGTTCCTTGACCATCTTATACGATACCATCCCAAGACTCTTCCTGCTCAAAGCATCAGCTACAACGTTAGCCTTACCCAGATGATAAAGCATCTCACAATCATAGTCCTTCAAGAGCTCTAGCCATCTTCTCTATATCATGTTCAACTCTTTCTATGAGAACAGATACTTAAGGCTCTTGTGGTCGATAAAGATCTGAAATTTCTCACCATATAAGTAGTGGCACCATACCTTCAACGTAAACACTACTGCTGCTAACTCCAAATCGTGGGTCAGATAGTTCTTCTCATGATCCTTCGACTGTCTGGATCCATAAGAAACTACCCTCCCATCTTGCATCAATACATAGCCCAGTCCCTGATGCGAAGCATTGGTATACACTAAAAATCCTCCTGAGCTGGTAAGGATAGTGAGAATCGGAGCAGTGGTTAATCGACTCTTTAACTCCTAAAAACTCTTCTCACAATCTTCATCCCACACAAAAGCTATACCCTTCCAAGTGAGACGTGTTAACGGAGCAACTAACTTTGAAAATCCTTCAACGAATCTTCAATAGTACCCTGCTAAACCCAAGAAACTCCTAATCTTAATGACTATCCTCGGTTGATCCCACTGAACTACAGCCTTAATCTTAGATGGATCCACTGATACACCATCCTTAGACACAACATGTCCCAAAAATGAGATATTTGACAACTAAAAATCACACTTATTAATTTTAGCATATAGCTTCTGCTCTCGTAAAGTTTGCAATACAGTCCTGAGGTGGTTCGCATGCTCTTCCTCGGATTTAGAATATACCAATATGTCATCGATGAAGACAATAATGAATTAATCCAAATATGGCTTGAACACATCGTTTATCAAAGCCATGAAAGCTACGGGAGCATTCGTCAGTACGAATGGCATAACCAAGAAATCATAATGGCCATATCGAGTCCTAAGCGCTGTCTTGGGCACATCTCCACTCCGAACTCTCAACTGATGATACCCAGACCTCAAATCAATCTTAGAAAAGACATGCGCTCCCCGAAACTGATCTAACAAATCATCTATGTGTGGAAGGGGATACCTATTCTTGATGGTGCCTTATTCAACAATCAGTAATCTATACATAATCGGGGGCTTCCATCCTTTTTTACGAATAAAATCGGTGCTCCCCATGGTGAAACACTCGGTCTAATAAAACCCTTATCCAACAACTCTTGTAACTGTCTCTTGAGCTCCTCCAGCTCAACTAAGGCCATGCGATACGGTGGTTTCGATATAGGTTCAGTACCAGACACTAAGTCTATACAAAACTCCATCTCTCTGTCTAGTGGCAACCCTGACAATTCATCCGAAAAGACATCTGGAAATTCACTAACCACTGGAATATCTGCCAACTCCGGATGTACCTTATCCGTATCAACCACGTACGAAATAAAACCTTAAATATATCTATTTCTCAGTCATCATAGTACATTATTTATTATAATCACAACTACTACTTTTATTTCTTTTCATCAAACTTTACAACACATTTTTCAAGGTTAGGAATCATTATTATCTTAGCATAACAATCCAAAACAACATGGTTTGACGATAACCAATCCATTCCTAAGATTACATCAAAATCACTCATACTTAATAGTATTAGATTGGCTGTCATATCTTTTTCCCCTACTTTTTACTTACAATCATTTAACACATACTCCACTAGCTGACTATTATCCATAGGTGTACTAATCAACATCATCCTACTCAAAGGTGTACGCTCTACATGCTTTGCTAACTTATATGCAAATAAAGGCGATACAAATGAATGCGTGGCACCAGGATCAATTAAAGCATGTGCTTCTAAATCATACATCAAGATGTTACCTCTAATCACATCCGACGAAGCATCGGCTGTCCCTTGGTCCAAGGCATGCACTCGCCCTCGTCCAATAACCTGCTTCCTATTCTCTTCCGCAGTCGCTCTTCTCTTCGGAGCAGACATATTAGCTGGAGCTCTCTCAGGCTCCTTACCCTTCTGTAAGGCAATATCTATAACCTCTTGGCAAACTCTGGCCATGTGTCCTGGCTTCCCACACCTGAAGCATAAACCACTAGATACGGGAAAAGGTCTACCTCCATGGAATCTACCACATCTACTACACTGTTTAGTGGTAGGCCTCAATCATCCAATCATTACTTCTCTAGCTGGAGCTATAGCCGGGTATGTAGGAGATATAACAGTCTTCTTCTGTACTTCTTCGATCCTTGGTCTCTTATCGAAGATTCTCCTCTCCTCGATATCCGAAACCTCGAGCATTTTCACTCACCGACCTCTTCTTATCTCTGTCTTTACCTTTTCCCACTGTTTTGAACTCTAAGACATTCCTTTCATAATCTTGTTCACAGAGTTACGCCCTGTGCACTGCCTCATCATAGGTAGAGATGTTGAATGGAACCAATTTAGACCGTAATACTGGTATCAGTCTATCAATGAACCTGCGAACCTTCCTAGTCTCGCTACTCATGGTGTCATGGTTATACCTTCCCAGAGATAAAAATCTAGTCTCGTACTCATCTACTGAATGACTCCTCTGGCTTAACCCCAAAAATTTGGCATGCAGCCTCCGCTAAGCAGTATCTGGAACAAAATGCCTCTTGAAGGCATCCAGAAATATCTCTAAATTGATCTCTGCATGTCGGACTCTCAATATAGGTCGGGTGGACTTCCACCAATGCTCTGTTGTCCCCTTCAGTAGGAACGCAGCAAATGCGACCATCTTTGAAGTCGTACACTCAAATAATATGTACAACTTCTCCATTTCTCCTATCCGCTCCTTCGCCAAAACAGGGACCTCCATCCAACGAATAGTTGGAGGTCAAGGCTTTTGGAATTATTAGAGTCTGTTAAGATCACAACCATACCCCAAAACATTACCGCCTTATCCTGGAGCAACATGAGATGGGGTATCCTGAACTGGTGGGCTGTGGCTGTATCCGTAGGCTGTGGCACATGAGCTAGATGTGCGGCATACCAGTGCAGCTGCCTCTCCAAGCTTAGTCTCTTCATCCTGTCCCTGTCCTCCTGGCATTGTTTGTGCCAGTATCTCCACTATGGTCTCGAGGCGACGCTCTAGTCTCTCGAAATGTGCCTCGATACTCTCTGGTACCTTAGTAGGACCTGTAGTCTCATCTCGGGTCTCTCGCCTACCTCTAAGGTTTCAAGCCCTACCTCTATCCCCTATACCACGACGAGTATTAGCCATTATAGCTAAATTCTTGCATTTATAACTATTAATTAGTCTAATTTCCACCTTGTATACACAATTGTAACTGACCAAAGTAAAGTACAATGGGGATGTACACTTTCCTAATTACTAATATCGATTGACATAAGACCAACACTGCTCTGATACCATTCTGTCACGCCCTTCTCTCACACGCGACCTACAAAAATCACCACAAATTTTTTGAATTTCACTTACCTCTTCTCTTGTCATCACTCCACACCAAACGTTGGGCTGTGATTCGATATTAGTCACCTATTCACATTCTTTCACAACACACATAGAATTTAATATTCTTTTCTATAACATAACCTCTTATACATAAATACAAATATTTGTACATATACATCCCCGATCGTACAATCGATTACATAACTGTGTTGTTACAATGTTCAATACAAAATGTCAAGTGTGTATACCTCTCCTAAGATGGATAGGCAGCGGATCAAAGTCTATCAGTTCTTAGCCGTGTCTACCTACTGTGGATGCTCTGTAAATAGGGAAATAATAAAGGGGTGAGCTCATAGCTTAGTAAGGAAATCAGGCAAGCAAGTAGATAACCATACTATCTACAAAAATACTATGCTCATACCTTGAAATCATTTCCTTATCCATTCGTATCTAATGCATGCATCTTGCTTTAAGCTTTTATGCAATATATATATATACAAAACATCAGTTATACAACTGAAAATATGCTAGTTTAACAACCTTAGCATTTTATGCATAACACCATATTTCTCATGTAATTTCATAAATCTCACATTTATCCTGCCATTCCATTAAATTAAAATAATATGGCATTCATCATGTTTAAAAACATCGAAATATGGGCCTCACCCATCCCTCGAGTTACTCTTTTTATCATACACAAATTCACATGTTCATATCATAAAACCATGTGATAGTTCATTCAAGAAATCTCAATTTACATTGCATGAAAAGAAAACCGAGATAGGCGACTACATGTTTCGAGTTTATGATCATAACACATTTTCCATGATCACAGGCTACACAGTACTCGGTGTGTGGGGTCTCACAATTACTGTAATGGGAGGTGGGTCAAATCTCTATTGTCCGCTCTCAACTGAGGACCTGATCCTGGAGCACACCATATCCCATTGGATCCTTCTCCCATTGCTAACCAGTCCTATCCAAGTACATTCAAGTACTCACGATACAACCTACTCCATGCGACATACATGGTACACAGTACTCCTTGGACCCTATATCAAGGTGAGATGCTCTCCAAGAGTCTTAGTCCTCATACCCTGGATATACCTCATAGTCGAGATGCTCGCCATGAGTCTCAGTCCTCACACCATGGGTTATTTTCGATAGCCCTCGGCCTTATCTCAAAATATTGCAAGTGTGAGCATAGAATATCGATGCGACACACAGTCAGCACAAGCTCCCAACACGGTTGTTTCATGTACTTTTCCAAACTGGTACATGCGAGTAAACTCCCAACACGACCAAATCACAACGTCACAACACTCTATAATGCATCAATCAATAAAACTGAGTATAACCAATGCTCCCAGTACTCTAACATGCATAAGTCACATTTAAAATCTAGTACGAGTATACACTCAAGTACTATGTGATGCATATCTCAAAATATAGTGCGAGTATTCTCTAGCACTTATGATTTTCACACAAAACCAGATAGATGGCTATTCAAATCATAATTCACCCAATTAAACCAAATCTGCACTAAATGTGCTGTTTCTGCATATACATGAAAACATTAGCCATTCTATCATGCAACTATGAATTTTTGTCATAACATGCTTCTAAGGCTTTTTAACCTTATTTTTGGACAAAAGACACTTATCCTCATTAGTCCCTATCACAATAACATGCTTATTCACAAGAATTCATATATCATATAATATCGAAATTCTATTCAAAATACGTGTAGCTATCTCTAGCTACTTAAAAAATTCATTTACCTCGGATCACGTCATGTGACCTCTCTTCCTCTGTGCTTCTCACTCTCGCAGTTCGATCAACTTTCAATGTGATTTTCGAAGCTATTATAGTTATTTATGTGAGTATACCGTAATATACTTGTTTCATTTGAAAAATCTCAGTTCAATACATAACTCTCATCATTTTCTCTCATTGTGGTGTTATACTGTATTTTCCATATATCTCTCTTCATTTCACCTTTTTTCAATTTCATGCATTTCATAAAGTTACCTTATAATCTTCCGTACATGCATATTCCATCATTTGATTCATGATAACACAATTTTTTCATCATTTTCTCAATTTTATGCCAATAGCTTGGTTATGTACATTTTTTAGGATCCTTTTGTTTTCAACCATTTATATCTATACTAATTAACTCACTAATACACCTACATTAACATATATCAAGGTGGTGTATTGAATCTTACCTAGCTAAAATTTTCCTTTTTATCATCAACTTTGGCAAAATCTTTCTTGTTCTTTCAATCTTTGATTCCAACTTCTTGTTTCCAAGTATGTTGTTCTCCTTTTCACTAAGAACAACTTTGCTTAACTGAATCTCACTCAAAACTAGTTGCAAACTGAAGTTTTCTAGTGTTGAAATGTTAGGTTTAGCTTTAGTTCTTGAATGGAATAGTGTTTCTTGTGAAACAGAGGTTACAAAGGTCTAGTATTTATAGAATTGGCTCATTGAGATCGATCTGCTAACTATATGAGATTGATCTTCTCTGTACTTTTCTCCTCGAAACTGACTTTTCAAGCCTAATGAGATCGATCTACCCCTAAGCATGAGATCGATCTGCATAACTCAGAACCTTAAGAAGATCGATCTGACCTTGCAATGAGATCGATTTGTTGCAACCTGAGCCTTAAGGAAATCGATCTGCTTCAGCCAAAACTTGCTCCAGATCGATCTGTATCATCGAGGGATCGATCTGCTCTTGCTAAAAGATCAATCTGCCTCTTACAAACACCTTATTTCCTCATTTCTAACCTATGGGATCGATCTGTATTGCCAATGAGATCGATTTGCTTCCTTCATGACGCAGTTCTGCTACACGTTTCCATCCCAATTCACTGTTACATTGGTTTTTAATTTACTTAACCATCCATTTTTTCATTTCTTACACATTTACAACTTCAAAACATCCATTCCTCATGATTTATATAAATTGTGACTTGTCTATAACTCACAAAGTCATACAAATTACATGGTAAATGTTGGGTCTTACACTGGAGCTGGCGGTGGTGGAGGAATCGCTCTTATTGGTTGAACTGGTGGAGTCCTCAGTTGTGAAACCCTGTAAGCACGAAAAACAGGGTAAATTTAAAACTTTTTCACATCAATTCACAATTAAGGGTGCATTCATGTGTACTGTCATACATCATGATACATATCACACCTTAGGATTTCATCATCTCATAATTATACATCATACCATATGCATTACTCAATTCAAGGTTAATTTATCCTAATACATCCCATACATCATTGTACATCAAGTTTTTGTAAATACATTATTAGTCTGGGTACATGAAATATTAAATTGTACCTCAAATACAATATATATGGCCTGGAGCTCAAGTCTTCCACTAGCCACTACTCCGTACGTTGCAGGGAAACTCTCTTCACTTGAAGAAATCTGGGAGGGGAAGATAAAACAGGGTGAGCTTCTAAATCACTCAGTAAGAGGGTAAGGGATTCATTAATAAGAAAATGATTTGCACAACACAATCATTTTGTTTTACATGTTAAACTCAATAAACTCAATGGAAAATGTAGCATGAATAATGAAAACATCATCTCAACTCATTTCTCCAAGCTCATGTAGAAACATGATAATAAATAGTTCAAACCATGATTACTAGTAGTTACAAGCATGTGGAAATCAGGATGCGATAATAGCTTTCTCATAAAACGTAATAAAAATCGCCGCATTAATAATGTACGTGGCATAGCCACCAAACACAAACTTATGTAGAAGACGAGACTAGGCAAATAAAACTCATATAAAAACTCGTTATGGCACATCAAAACGATTGAACTCGTTCCCTAGGCGGACATCCCCAATCGAGGGATTTCGTCGACAATAGAACACCCATGGCCATGGTTCACTGTAGACTTGATCAGAGTCGTACAACAGTCGATCTTACATGCTATCAAAGCATTGCTCGGTCTTATATGCTACCAGAGCAATGCCACCCAACGCTGTCGCGGAGCAGGGTCATCTCACGTTACCAGAATGGAGGAGTCGGTCTTACGTGCTGCTAGAGCACGACCCGGTCTTACATGCTACAAGAGCAAAGCCCGATGTGTATTCAACATGACACACCTAAGTCTCAGTAATAGCCATTATCAAATAAAACTGTTTTGCCTTTATGTAGCACTCATAATGGTTTTTCTCATAAAACTTATCCCAAAACCGTTTTGTACTAAACACAAATCATATAAAAATCGAGCTCAAACCTGTAAAACCACGCAAACATTTCTCAAATCCCAGTACGCCTTAATGTAGAGCCCAAATCACTTTTCACTTTTTAAACTCAAAACGGTTGTAAAACAATTTCACATTTAGCTTACAACTCAAAACAATTGGGCCCCAACCGGCTATAAAATCGTGTGCAATAACTCATTCTCAACTCATAGAAACATGCTTGTTTTCTCAAATCACATCTCATGCTACAATGTCATAAAAAAATCACACGCACAAAAGAGTTTAAGTTTTCCCTTACCTCGTTGCACCTCGTATAGTGCAATCGTTCCCCCCAAACAACAGACTAGCCTTACATTCCTTCTTGGAACTCTCGGGCTGTCCAAATAATGTTAAAACATCAATACTTCATCTCAAACACATCATCGAGCACATATTTGCTCATATTCTCGTTAAAATACTACAAACCTCATTTTTCTCATATTCCTATCCTAATCCACATTCTCATCCACTACATTTCAAATCCTACATTTTTCATGCATAATGTCTATGCCAAAATCACCTCATTGCCTCAATTCTGATTTATAGCCAAAATCCTTAAAATTACCACAAATGGTATAATATCATCATCACTTTAATAAAATCACAATTTCATCAACTCTAATCATTTCCTAGCTATTTTATCACAAGACCCAAATCACAATCACCAAAATCACTTTAATATCAAAGATTAAAGCTTAGAAATTTACCCAAAACTTATGGAGAGCTCTATTCACACCTCAATTCGATTCGTCCTTCGATTTCCAAGTATGTTTCTCTCCTTTGGATGAGGAACAACTTTCCTTCTTGCCTCTGTATGAGATTTGGATGAAAATGGGGGCTTTGGAAGAGAGAGAAAGCTAGGGCTTCGGTTTTCTTAAAGAGAGAAGATGAAATGCAGGAAAACAAAGGGGTCCTTATATAGGTCGAATGTCATACCTGTATTTTTATGTAGCTTGTTCCTTATGAATTATATATGTATAGACATGTATTAAGTTATTTAAATCATAAGAAGAGTATTTACTAGATTTAAGTGTTAGTGAAATGCTTTAACACTTAAAAGCTACATAAAAGCCTAATGTGAGTTATAAGAGCCACATGTTAAACAGAGTGGATCTGAATCATTCTGACTGAAGAGAAGAACTTAAAATGAGAAAATATAGAGAGCTCATGAAGGAAAGTCGGTTTGATTTAGTCCCAAAAATAAAGAACAAGAGTAAATGCTAAAAATGGTAAAACATACCTTTTTAACGGTTTACGGTATTTAAGGTATTTAAGGCATATCTACCTACCGAAAATGGCTAAAACGTAAAGATGAGAGTGTAAAACATAAGATATGACACTTTCAAAATTTTGAGAAAAAGTCAACTTGGTCAATGATTAAGGAAAATGTCAACTATAGTTAAGAAAAGTGGACTTTTGCCATAGTTGACTAACCATGGTTAAAAATTAACCTAAATATGAAGAAAAAATTGGGGAAAGATATTTTTAGTCAGAATACAAGATAATTGTCCCCGAAAGTAAGGAAAATTTATTCGGATGGCTTCCGGATTAAATTTAATGGTTAAAAACGTAATGGGCCAAAGTAAAGATTTTAAAAGCCCATTAAGGTATACTAACTGTAGATCGAATTTCTTAGGTCCCTTTGACCAAATTGTTGGACCGATTGGTAGGCCAAATATTTAGACAATTAAAGGCCCAAGGTATAGTAAAAAATTTCAGCCCGAAAGCCCATTAGGAAGGCCCAAACCGAGAGGCCTAATTGTAAGGCCCAAATGGATTAAATATCTAGCCCATTAGTTAAAGGTAACTATGACTCATTAGATGACTATTAACTAAACTTTATGAAAGTCAATTAAAATGGCTGGAAAGTAAGTCTTAATGGCTAAGTAAATGGTTATAAAATCAACCACCACATTATCTTCTTCACCATACCATTCTCGGCTACACAAGGAAACCATTGAAATACATTTATCCAAGTTTTCTCTCACTAGAAATCACTAGGATTTAGGCATATTTGGAACTTGCAATCTTCATGAAAGTTGTTCCAAATTGAGAGGAGAGTGACATATGTTCGAATTGGCTATCAAGGAGCCATAGTGTGCAAATCGTGAGGCTTCAAAGTTTCGACCAAGTGTGAACACAAATAATAGGTATATTTTCAAGCTTTGAAATTCATATATGTTAATGTACGAATGATTTTAAGTATATTGGTATATGTTTTAAGCATTGAAACATATGAAATCACTATGAACATGATTAGTCCTAGAGTGAGTAGTGATAAATTGATGAATGCCCATATGATTTTATGGCATAAATGAGTTAACATACATGGGTTCATGATTATGGTATAGTTAAAATTAATCCATTTGATTAATTGATACATGAATTTAGTTGGCAATCAAGGTGTTTGATAAAATGCCTAAATGAACTAAGTGAAGCTTAAGAACATTGCCGACCAAATGTTTGTGAAAATGCCTAAGTGAATTGGCTAAACAAATGGTCATGGACGACATGCCATGGTGTGACTGACGACATGGGATGCTCTCGGCCATGGCATGTGGCCGAGAGGTCCAATAGGCTAAGCCCAATTGTTTTCCGCCCAATGTGATGTAATGGGTCTCGGATAAAACCAATAAGAGTTGGTGGGCCCCACAAGCCCAATAGGCCCAACAAAAATGAATAGTAAAATGGAAATGGGCTAAGGCATAGTTAAGCCCATTAAGGTTTATTAAAGCCCATTAAGTGAAATGTACTGTATTTAATGTGAAATACACTAGGAAAAATGTAATTAACCTGATAAATGGTTATATGCAGCTCCAGAGATTAGTGGAGGAGTGAATGGTTATATGCTAGATCGAGCAGCGTTGAGAAAGTAAAATTTCTCAAGTGATTGCAGGTAAGGGAATTTTGTGAGTAGTTAGAGATACCTGCACATATTTTTCGCCTGCTTTTACATTCACTTAAAAACTCTGAGGGTCAGAGAAAGTGAATAATAATTATTATGACCCAATAGTGGTAAATTATGATTTTACCCCTAGTTAGGAAAAAAGTCAACTTTTGAGAAAAGTTGTAAAAATCATGGAAACCACCATTTTGACTGTTTTTCTGCTGTTTAGCAGAAGAGTAAATAGATGAGCTAATGTTTTTAATGTTGATGTGAATTAAGCACACTTTATAGTGTTGATTTTGATATTTTGAAAATCATCCCTTTTTAAAGAGCCATCTATCGAATTATGTGAGAATAAATCTTGCTAGAGCGCAGCTCGCACTTGATTTCATATATTTTCCACATATATTAGTGCTGATGTATGATTCGCACTAGATTTCCATGACATGCATGATAAAGTGCTGGAGTTATTACTCGTACTCAGTTTTATATGATTTATGCATGAGAGAGTGTTGGAGCGATTAGCTAGTACTCGAATTTTTCATGAGATGCATGACAGAGTGCTAGAGCGTTGCTCATACTCGATTCTTCATGATTTATACATGACATAGTACTGGAGCGATTGCTCGAACTTGATTTGATGAGTTTTGTGCATAGCAGGGTACTAGAGCTATTGCTCGTACTTGATTTGAAACATGAACTATGCATGACCTAGTTGTTGGAGGTTTACTCGCACTAGAGTTGAGTTTGTGATGTTGATACACGACTAGTAGTGCCCACTCTAAGTGACCTAGACGTTCTATCCACAAGTGCATGGGTCATACAAGTAATATTGGGATTTGAGTCCCGGATTATCGTCCCACAGAGAAGTTGAATAGCCTAATTAAGTATCGGTTAATCTTACCCTAAGTATATTCTAGCAAATTATGAATTTTTGTGGGTGATATACAAGGCTAACAATACTGAAAATAATAAAAACTATAAAATAAAGAAAATCAAATAGAGCTAAAATTACTTACAGTGCTCCAAGCAATTAAAAACAAATACCTACAAAAGATAATTAAAAGAGTTAAAATTTAATTAATGCAAATATGAAAATAAGAAACAAAATTAATTAAACTAAAATTCAACAATCGTAAAAATAAAATATGCATGTAATTAAACTAATTAATAGAAATGCAAATTAAACTAACCTAAAGTCTAATGAAATAAAATCCTATTAACTTAAGGAAATTCTTAAATCTAACTAAGAAATTAACTACCTATAAAACAATCCTAAATTAAATCTAACTCTAACTAATTACTAACACTAAAACAAAATCTAATTAATGCATGAGAACTAATATTTTTGAATTTTTCAATTTCAAATGAAAACTTAAAACATGCATAAAATGATTTTACTGTAATTTAATCCTAAATGCAACATCTAATTCCTAAATCCTAATATAGTCACAAATTAGTTACTAATAAAATTAAACTAAACCTTAAACTAATAAACTAAGAAAATTAAACTAACATGCAAATTAATATATACTTAGATTAACAAACAATAAAATGTAATAAGCACCATTTAACAAAACAATATAAGAGCAGAAAATAATAATTTGTATCAATTATTCAGTGCCAAACGTGGCCTTAACAAAATAATCAAACCATCTTGCTAAACCCATGTATTGGTACTGTACTCTTCCTGCTCCAGGCAGCTGCTCCATTCTCTGCAATGCCCATCTCCTGCTTTCGGTACCAGAATTTGTAGCACGTCACCAACTTGTTCTGCGCAGCCTAGCACACACGTAAGCCCAGCCAACCTCGTACGCCACCTTCTACTTCCAGCTTCAACCGAACTCTGCACTGCTAACATCTACTTCAACTGCACACGTCTGTACCGAGCCGTATCTTTGCATCAGCTATGCTCCTACTGTCCATGCAATGCTCAGTTGAACCCAGCCGACTACCGCCTCACCGAGCACATAAGGAGACGTCTAGCAAATGTAGTCATAACAACGAACCTAGAGGCAGAAATGAAACAACTAGAAATACATAACACGATTTAATGCGAAAACAACACAGGCATAAAAATATGCATACACCTTACTAAATGAAATGAAACTAAATTTACAGAAGTATTAAAAAGGGACTTTAAAAGCATAAACAAAAGTAAGGAAGTAGGAAATGGACTGGCCATGCACCCAGCAACACAGCACCACACTATCCCGATCGACCAACACTACAGAAACAAGACATGGATCCTATACAGCAGCAGACACAACCTGTCTAGCCTTCAGAAGCAAAGCAGCCACAGTGAATGGGAACAATGAAGAACGTGCTTTACCTCAGCCCATGCCATCCACTACTGCAGATGAAAGATTAATGTAAAATAACAGCAAAGACAAAAGAGAATGAACAATATTT
This sequence comes from Firmiana major, assembly GCA_033439115.1. Lineage (NCBI taxonomy): Eukaryota > Viridiplantae > Streptophyta > Magnoliopsida > Malvales > Malvaceae > Firmiana > Firmiana major. Next base: position 39,655,854 of record CM065895.1, read on the forward strand.
TAAACTTCAAACAGAGTCGAACAGAGGATGAGGTAAGTGATGCTTAAAGAAAAACAAGGTTGATCATTAACAACATTAATGACGAAAACAACGTGAAACTAAAAGAAACTAAAGCAATGAGTGTAAACAAATTATTAAAACTGGAATGAACAAAGAGCTAAATCCTCGATCCCGCATTTTCGCTTCTTTTCTATAGCAACACAGAACAACCGTGCATTGCTAACTCCTGCTGCAACACCACACGAGCCCAGAGACAGTAGAGACTAGCTCATTGATGCAGCAGAATAGGGAGGAGAAGCTTGGCTACTGTCTCCAACTACCGATAACCTCACCACGCCACTTGACTACACCAAGAAACCAATATGCCGAATGAACGGTAGAAAAAATAAAGAAAGGAAATTGAATACCAAGAACCTGAATGAGCATTAGAAAAATGAAGAAACAAAAATGCACAGTATGCTAAAAGAAGAGACAATGTAAACAAATGTGATCATGCATTAATTAGATTTTGTTTTAGTGTTAGTAATTAGTTAGAGTTAGATTTAATTTAGGATTATTTTATAGGTAGTTAATTTTTTAGTTAGATTTAAGAATTTCCTTAAGTTAATAGGATTTTATTTCATTAGACTTTAGGTTAGTTTAATTTGCATTTCTATTAATTAGTTTAATTACATGCATATTTTATTTTTAGGATTGTCGATTTTTAGTTTAATTAATTTTGTTTCTTATTTTCATATTTGCATTTTTATTTGTATTAATTAATTTTTAACTATTTTAATTATCTTTTGTAGGTATTCGTTTTTAATTGCTTGGAGCACTGTAAGTAATTTTAGCTTTGTTTGATTTTCTTTATTTTATAGTTTTTATTATCGTCAGTATTGTTAGCCTTGTAGATTACCCACAAAATTCATAATTTGCTAGAATATACTTAGGGTAAGATTAACTGGTACTTAATTAGGCTATTCAACTTCTCTGTAGGACGATAATCCGGGACTCAAATCCCATTATTACTTGTACGACCCGTGCACTTGCGGATAGAACGTTTGGGTCACTTAGAGTGGGCACTACTAGTCGCGTATTAAGTTTTTGGCACCGTTGCCAGGGAAGTCTTAATTAGACATTGATTAATATCGACGAAATTATACTTAGGTGTAATTCTAGCTTGTAAATATTTAGAGCCTTAGTTAGGTTAGTTAAAATTTCTCTATCACATTAAAAAAATGAAAAATTAAAATACTTAAAAAAATTTCTAAGGATTTTTTGATGTTTGCATGCGTAGAGCTAAGAGTTATGATTGTTTTCCTCTAGTTCCTGAAATTGAAAGGACTCTTAGGAAAATTCGAAAGGATTCTAGGAAATTAATAGCTCCGCTGCAAAACACCAAGGCAGAAAATAGAGAAATTAGGACCGTTGGAGATTATACAATGCCGACATTGGAGGATATTATACCGGCATTAGGCCACCAGATGTCCCTACAAACAATTTTGAAATTAAGCCTTCCATCCTCCAGATGATCCAGACTTCTTTACAATTCAGTGGGCTTCCGCATGACGACCCACGTGCTCACCTCGGGCAATTCCTGGACCTGTGTAACACCTTCAAGCACAATGGATTATCTGATGATGCACTTAGGCTTAGATTATTCCCCTTTTCACTTAGGGATAGGGTGCGACACTGGTTAACCTCCTTGCCTCCAGGATCCATTTCTACATGGGACGTGTTAGGCCATCAATTTCTAGCTAAGTTTTTCCCTCCCTCAAAAATGGCCAAACTCCGTAGTGACATATCTTCCTTTACCCAATTCGATTTTGAATCTCTTTACGAAGCATGGGAACGATAGAAGGAGCTTCTTAGGAAGTGCCCTCACCATGGCCTACCTTTGTGGCTACAAGTTCAGACCTTCTACAACGGACTTATGAGCCAAAATAGGACCATCGTTGACACTGCTATGGGTGGAGCTCTAATGTGCAAAACAGAGGAGGATGCTTACAAGTTGTTAGACAAGACGACAGCTAACAATTATCTATGGTCCTCAGAGAGGCAACTGCCCAAGAAGTCGACGATTATCTATGAGCTCGACACGCTATCTACCTTAACTTCTCAAATAGCTAACCTTACGAAAAAGGTAGAGTCGCTCAGTACCCAGCATAATCCTTCCACCAGTCCTAACCATGTTTATTCTGTACAAAGTCTTTTTCTTTCCCGTGATCTATGTAGTGGTACACACTCTCTAGATAGGTGTCCGCTTAACTTAGAATCGGTTCAGTATGTTGCTCCACTTCAAAAGCAACAGAACAACCCCTTGTCAAACACCTACAACCCAGGGTGGAGGAACCATCCTAACTTTTCCTAGAGCCAAAACTAAAGGTAATCTTCTAATTCCAGACCTATAGAACCCCCTGGTTTTCATGGTCCATCGGTTCTGTACCACCATAGCCGTAATTTCCATATCATCCGCCTCATCAACCATCCCCACCTCAATTTCAGCATCATCCACCTCACTTCTATCAACCACCACCACCACCACAACCTATGCAGCCACAACATTTACATGCACCAGCAGCTGAGAAGAAGCCCTCGCTTGAGGAAATGTTCACAACGATCCTGCAAAATAAAGCTGCTCAATTAAGTACTTCAAAGTTCAGATTAGACAAATAGTGAATGCTCTTAGCCAGCGTTCTTAAAGGACCCTTCCTAGTAACACCGAAGCCAATCCTGTTAGGCAGAGGGAGGGTAAAGAACATGTGAAAGCCATCACCCTTAGAAGCGGTAGAGAGCTAGATGAACCATAAGTTAAGTCCAGGCCTGAACAGCCCATAGTTAAAAAATCCTTAGGTTTTAACGATGCAGCTCAGAAGAAGCAGGAACATAAGGATCAGGCTGCAAAGGAATCCAAGATAGGTGCTTCTTCATCTATACCTTCTTATACTTCACAGCCTTCCTCGTCCTCTGATGTTATACATGTTACCACTACATCCCTTCCAGTTAGACCACTAGTGCCTTTTCCTCAGAGGTTCCAAAATAAAAAAATTGATCAACAATTTGTCAAATTTCTTGAGGTTTTTAAGAAATTTCACATCAACATTCCTTTCGCATATGCTTTAGAGAAAATGCTAAGTTATGTGAAATTTTTGAAGGATATCCCCTCTAGGAATAGAAGATTGGAAGATTATGAGACGGTGGCCTTAACTGAGGAATATAGTGCAATTATTCAGAGGAAATTATCCCCTAAGCTCAAAGATCCTTGGAGTTTTACCATACCCTGCACAATTGGAAATCTATTCTTTGGTAGAGCCCTGTGTGATTTAGGAGTCAGTATCAATCTGATTCCTTTGTCTATTTATCAGAAGTTAGGAGTAGAGGATGCCAAGCCTACCACAGTGACCCTTCAGCTAGCTGATCGATCTATTTAATATCCGAAGGGGGTCATTGAGGATGTGTTAGTAAAGGTGGACAACTTTATTTTCCCTGCGAATTTTATTATGTTGGACATGGAGGAAGACAGGGAAGTCCCCATTATACTAGGCAGACCTTTCCTAGCAACTGGCAGAACTTTAATTGATGTACAAAAGGAGGAGTTAATAATGAGAGTTCAAGATCATGAAGTGAAGTTTAATGTTTTCAAACCTTTGAAACGTCCTGATGACTCTCAAAAGTGTTTTAAAATGGAGATTAAGATGGATATAAGGCTTGAGCACAAGAAATCTAAAAGAAAGAGGGAAGTAGATAGAGCTTAGGAGGATTTAACCGTTAACATTCTGTCACCAGTTTGGCTAATCCTCCTACTCTTCGCCCTACTGCTGAGTGTTGTTTTCTTTAGCTGCATTTGAAGTGGCTTAATTTTTTATTTTCACTTTGTATATAGTTTTGTTTTTTCTTTTTCTTTTTCGTTGTTTCTTTGTTTCTTTTGTAGATTGCTTTTGTATTACGTTTTCAATCAAGCTTCGATTGTTCATTATCATCAGAAAGGGGAGTACTCTGTTCTTGAGCTTAAATTCTTATATTATCTGCACACTGAGGATACTGTGCACTTTAAGTTTGGGGGAGGGGGTATCACTTGAGCAATTTTGGGCAAAATTGGAAATGCTTTCAAATTGTTTTCGAAACTCTAAGAAAGAATTTTCAAAATTTTTTTGAAAATATGAGCTTATGTTGTTTGATTTTAGGATGATTTAGTGCTTAGCATATAGTTTTCTAATATTCCGATGATATGACCCCATGATTTAGTCTGACTTTGATTGAATAAGAAGCTTGAATAAGAAGCATGATTATAGGAAAAACATGAAGTTGAATTCTTGAATTTGTCTTAATTCTGATTGTGATTACCTCATCTTATGCACATGTCATGTCATGAATCTGTATATTTATTAAGAGAAAGCTTATGTGGACAAATTATTACATTTGTTCAATTGATTTGGTGCATCATATTCTAAAATTTGTTTGATCTAATCTCGAGGCGAAATATTAGATCACACTTAATTAGGGAAATGATTTAGGCCATCTTTGGATCGTTTGAGCCTTTATAGCCATCTTTGTACATATTTTACCCCTAGTCACCCATCTGGGCCAAATAAGCTTTTCTTTGTAAATACTCCTACAAAATTTTTCTGTAGCTCAAATACTCTGTTCCAATCCCTTACCCTGAAAGCATGAAAAGTCATTAGGATATATTGTGATGTATGTACATATGGGTATTAAGTGATAGTGAAGGAGTATATATTGAAAAAAAATTGAAAAAATGAAAAACTAAAAGAACAGAAGAAAAAAGAAAAATATAAAAATAGAATAAAAAGTTTAGTGAAATAAATAAGTTTGGGGGAAATAAATTTGAGCTCTTACATTAAAGATCCTAGAAACTAATGCATGTTAAGGGGTAATTAAACTTAAATCGACTTTATCATACCATAGCCCCAGCCTTACATTACAAGCTTAATAAAGTCCTATTGATCTTTGGTTAAGTGTGACTACATTAGTGGAGACATAAATGAAAAGAAAACTTATGGGAATGATCACTTGTCATTGACTTTGCATTCACTGTGTTTGCATAATCTGATCCGAGTAATGTACTGTGAAGTGGCTTTGACACATTCACGCACACACGACGAGTCCAATTTGTGTTAGGACTTATGATTGAATGATTCGGAATGTTGGACTTATAATCGTGAATCTTTGAGATCATAGTCTGTACTTTTTCTTTGAGGATAATATTGGGGAAATTATTATGTTGGTACTTGTCATTCCTGAAAGAATTTTGTTTTGCTTGAGGACAAGCAAAAGCTCAAGTTTGGGGGTGTGATAATTCTATTTTTAATAGAATTATTTGTGCTTAATTTTCTAATTAATTATTTAAATCCCCAATTTATTTTGTTAATTATCCCCTTTATTTAATTAAAATTCTTTAATGTGCAGGTAAATTAAATCCGGATGAAACTCAGTCGTTTCAGTCAAAATTTGATTGAAAATGGGCTAAAGGAGACTGGACTACTTCCAATTTGTAGATCGAGTCACCAGTCATCTGGACACGTGGGATGCTGGGTGTTAGTATTTTATTCGCTCCGAAATGATAAGATCGACGGACACCGTGCCAACCTTCTAAAAGACACACGTCGGGCCACATCGTACAACCAATTGTACTAAAAGACGGATGACGTGGAAATATCTACTCTCCAGCAAATAAAATGAAGACAAGTGGCCAAACAATGCCAACTCATCTAGGATGGAAAATTACCATTATACCCCTAAGTATGTGTATAAATAGAACATGATGGCAATTGAAAAAAATCAAGTAGTGTAGGTAGAATAGTTTTATTTTTTTATTTTCCTTATTTTTAGAAGCTTTCCCGTTAGTTGTTAGCCACCATTGTTATACAATTCTACAAGCTTTTATTTTTATCCTATGGAAATGGAAAAGTTTTATTCTAGTAATTAGTATTTTGAACTAATATTTTTGGATTTTTCAATTTACAATGGAAACTTAAAACATGCATAAAATGATTTTACTCTAATTTAATCCTAAATACAACATCTAATTCCTAAATCCTAATATAGTCATAAATTAGCTACTAATAAAATTAAACTAAACCATAAACTAATAAACTAAGAATATTAAACTAATATGCAAATTAATATATACCTAGATTAACAAACAATAAAATGTAATAAGCACCATTTAACAAAACAATATAAAAGCAGAGAATAATAATTTGTATCAATTCTTAAGTGCCAAACGTGGCCTTAACAAAATATCCAACCATCTTGCTAAACCCGTGTATTGGTACTGTGCACTTCCTGCTCCAAGCGGCTGCTCCATTCTCTGCAATGCCCATCTCATGCTTTCTGTACCAGAATCTGCAGCATGTCACCAACTTGTTCTGCACAGCCTAGCACACATGCCAGCCCAACCAACCTCGCACGCCACCTTCTACTTCCAGCTTTAACCGAACTCTGCACTGCTAACATCTGCTTCAGCTGCACACGTCTGTACCGAGCTGTATCTCTGCATAAGCTATGCTCCTACTGTCCACGCAATGCTAAGTTGAATCCAGCCAACTCCCGCCTCACCGAGCACATAAGGGGACATCTAGCAAATGTAGTCATAACAACGAACCTAGAGGCAGAAATGAAATAACTATAAATGCATAACACGATTTACTGCGAAAACAACACAGGCATTAAAATATGCATACACCTTCTTAAATGAAATGAAACTAAATTTACAGAAGTATTGAAAAGGGACTTTAAAAGCATAAACAAAAGTAAGGAAGTAGGAAATGGACTGGCCATGCACCCAGCAACACAGCACCATACTATCTCGATCGACCAGCACTACAGAAATAGGACATGGATCGCTATACAGCAGCAGACACAACCTGTCCAGCCTCCAGAAGCAAAGCAGCCGCAGTGAATGGGAACAATGAAGAACCTGCTTTACCTCAGCCTATGCCACCCACTACTGCAGATGAAAGATTATTGTAAAATAACAGCAAAGACAAAAGATAATGAACAGTATTTTGAACTTCAAACAGAGTTGAACAGAGGATGAGGTAAGTGATGCTTAAAGAAATAACAAGGCTGATCATTAACAACATTAAAGATGAAAACAACGTGAAACTAAGAGAAACTAAAGCAGTGAGTGTAAATAAATTATTAAAACTGGAATGAACAAAGAGCCAAATCCTCGGTCCCTCATTTTCGCTTCCTTTCAACAGCAACACAGAACAGTCGTGCAGTTCTAGCTCCTGCTGCAACACCACACGAGCTTAGGGACAATAGAGACTAGCTCATTGATGCAGCAAAACAGGGAGGAGAAGCTTGGCTACTGTCTCCAACTATTGATAACCTCTCCACGCCACTCGACTGCACCAAGAAACCAATATGCCGAATGAACAGTAGAAAAAAATACAAAAAGGAAATTGAATACCAAGAACCCAAATGAGCATTAGAAAAATGGAGAAACAAAAACGAACAGTAAGCTAAAAGAAGAGACAATGTAAACAAATGTGATAAAAAAATACTAATTACTAAAATGAAACTTTTCCATTTTCATAGGATAAAAATAAAAGCTTGTAGAATTGTATAACAATGGTGGCTAACAACTAACGGGAAAGCTTCTAAAAACAAGGAAAATAGAAAAATAATACTATTCTACCTACACTACTTGATTTTTTTCAATTGCCATCATGTTTTATTTATACACACACTTAGAGGTACAGAGGTACAATGGTAATTTTCTATCCTAGATGAGCTCGAATTGTTTGGCCACTTGGCTTCATTTTATTTGCTGCAGAGTAGATATTTCCATGTCATCCGTCTTCTAGTAAACTTGGCTGTGTGATGTGGCTCGACGTGTGTCTTCTAGAAGGTTGGAACGGTGTCCTTCGATCTTATCGTTTCGGAGTGAATAAAATACTAACGTCTGACATCCCACGTGTCTAGACGACTGGTGTCTCGGTCTGCAAATTAGAAGTAGTTCAGTCTCCTTTAGCCCGTTTTCAGCCCAATTTTTGACTGAAACGACTGAGTTTCATCCGGATTTAATTTACCTGCACAGTAAAGAATTTTAATTAAATAAAGGGGATAATTAACAAAATAAATTGGGGATTTAAATTATTAATTAGGAAATTAAGCACAAATAAATCTATTAAAAATAGAATTATCAGATGTGAAACAGTGTTTGAGCGGAGTGTCTACTGTGAGTCGCGCTCAAAGGCACGTACTGTATTTTATGTGATATATAAGACATGTTGAAAAACCATGCTTGATTTCCTCGTGTAGACTGAGTGTCACACTGTGAGATGTTCGCATGTGGATTTAGAGATGTGGTATTTATTTTCCAAGGTATGAGGGCTAAGACCTATGACAGGCACCCCGATTGTGATGTACGGTCCACGGAGTACGTTGTACCATGCGAGTGGCATGGAGTACGGTGTACCATGTGGGGTTGTGGAGTTGCGGAGGTTATAGCTGGTGGTTGTGATAGACTGACCCCTCTCCCATTGCAGTAGTGATGCCTCGCACATTAGGATTTCGTGTAGCCTGGGATCACCATTATAGGATATGGCCATAGTCTAGGATATTATTGCATTTCACCACAGAGTCTCACATGATATATCACCTGACTGCTTTATTTATGATGCGGATAGACTTAAGGGATGGGTCAAAATCTGATTATTGTGTTGTGAATGATTTGAAAGCCATATTTACTTTGATTTGAATATCAATGGCATGATTTATCTAAAGGCATTGTGATATTATAAAGATGCATTATTTTGCACTACATGCCTACATTTGAGAACGAAAGCATGATTTCTATACATGGGATTTAATCTGTACAAGTATATATATATATATATATATATATATATATTTTAAAGACATGTTTTTAAAGTGAGTTAAGCAAATGATGTTTTCGAGGCATAGCATTATTTTGAGTAGATAGTTTAGATGTCTACTTGCTTGCCTGATTTCCTTATTGAGCTGTGAGCTCACCCCCTTTTTCTTTTACATCTCTCTATAGAGCATCAGCAGTAGAGTGAGAGCGTTTGAGGGATAGTATTCCTGTTGTCCGCTGCCATTTCCTATCGATTGAAAGGTATACATATTTTGTTCGGTTCTGTATCTAAACATATAAATAGCACAGTGGTGTATACGTTATATATTATGGGGAATGTATTTGTATCAAATTTTATATGAGCTCACATATATTATAAAATGAATTATAGTCAGTATATAGCGTATTGACTTGTATGTATGTAAATAAATGGATGATATGGTAAACGAGGATGCTGACATCGAATCACAGCCCAACCATTGATAAGGAGAAAGGTAAGTTAAAAATGCAAAAAAATTGTAATGGCTTGGTTAAGTCATGGAGGGTCATAACAGAATGGTATCAAAGCAAAGGTTGGCCTGATGTGAGTCGGTGTTAGAAAATAGGAAAGTGTACATTCCCATTGTATTATGCTGTGTTTAGATACAACTATGTATACCAGATGGGAAACAAACTAATACATGATTGTGAATGCAGGAACTTAGTCTATATGGTGAATACTCGTAGTGGTAGAGGGACGAGAGGTAGGGCTTGAGGCCGTAGAGATAGGCTTGAGAGATAAGCTGCTACTGAGCCATTACCTACCCATGAGACTCCAAGTGCTACTGAGGTACCAGAGAGTGCTGAGGTGCACTTCACGAGGTTAGAGCGTAGCCTAGAGAAGATAGTTGAGACATTGGCATAGACGATGCCAGGTAGGCAGGGACAAGAGGAAAGAATTACGATAAGAGAGGCAGTTGCCCTTGATACGCCTACACAGATAGCTCATGCACCGCATACTACAGATACTCCTACACCCCCACTAGTTTCAGGTAGTAGTGGATTAGGGTATGGATGTGATCTGGATTAGTTGCGATAGTTCAAGAAGTTTAGACCTCCATCTTTTAGTGGGGTCAAGGACCCTGTTGCTGCTGAGGAGTGGGTTAGAGAGATGGAGAAGCTCTATGGATTCTTCGAGTGTACGACATCGAAGATGGTCACATTTGCTACGTTCCTACTGAAGGGATCTGTAGAGCATTGGTGGAAGTCCACCAGACCCATATTGAGAGCCCAACATACAGATATTAGTTGGAAGATATTTTGGGATGCCTTTAAGAGGTAATTTGTTCCCGATACCATACAGCGGAAACTACATGCTGAGTTTTTGGGACTAAACCATGGAAGTTTATCTGTGGACGAGTATGAGACTAGATTCTTATCCCTGGGGATATATGACCCATACACCATGTATAGTGAGACCAGGAAGGTCCACAGGTTCATTAATGGACTGAGATCGATTCTGCGGTCCAGATTGGTCCAATTTGATATAGCCACATATGAGGATGCAGTACACAGGGCGCAACTGTGCGAGAAGGATTATGAGAGGAATACTTTCGAGTTTGGGAAGTTTAGTTGTAGCCGTGATAGAGAGAGGAAGAGATCGACTAGAGACAATGGTTTCAGTTATCGAGGAAGGATGAGACTCTTCGGTAAAAGACCACGAATTGAGGAGGCACGAGAGAGACCTGCTAGACCTCCTGCTTATCCGGTCGTAGCTCTAGCAAAGGGTATTGTCATTGGAGGACAGAGACCTACTAAGATCAGTGCAATAGATGCGGTAGACATCATGGAGGTAGACCTTGTCCTCTGACACCTATAATGTATTTTCGATGTGGGAAACCAGAGCATATTGCTAGAGCTTGCCTGGAGATGGTTGAGACTACTCCACTGTAGGGCAAGGAGCCAGAGAGAGCTCCAATTGATCCTTCTGTTTTGAGGAGGAGAGCGACAGGAGAAGAGAAGGGGAAGCAAGTGATTGGTTGAGGGCGCATACATACTTTGGACTAGGGCATAGCTGATGCGTCATCGGATGTGATACAAGGTAACATCCTGATTTATGATATTGAAGCATATGTTTTAATTGATCCTGGTGCCACGCATTCATTTGTATCGCTTTCATTTGCATGTAAATTAGCAAGACATGTAGAGCGTACATCATTATGTATGTTGATGTTGATTAGTACGCATATAAATAGTAGTCAGCTTGTAGAGTATGTATTTAATGATTGTAAGTTGAGAGTATGAAACAAGGATATGACAACCAATCTAATATTGCTAAGTATGAGCGACTTTGATGTAATCTGAGAAATGGATTGGTTATCTGCAAACCATGTTGTTTTAGATTGTTATGCTAAGACAATTATGTTTCCTAACCCTACTAGTTATGTTGTAAAGTTTAATGAAAAGAAATGAAAGTAGTAGTTATGACTATAATAACGATATACTCTGCTGACTGAGAATGAATATGTTGAAGGTTTCATTGCGTATGTGGTAGATACGGATAAGGCATATTCGAAGTTGTTAGATACTCCTGTGGTCAATGAGTACCCAGATGTTTTTTCGGATGAGTTGTTAAGATTATCACCAGAAAGAGAGATGGAGTTCTGTATAGACTTGGTGCTTGGTACGGAGCCTATTTCGAGACCACCTTATTGTATGGCCTTAGTTGAGCTGGAAGAGCTCAAGAGACAGCTACAGGAGCTGTTGGATAGGGGTTTCATTAGACTGAGTGTTTCACCTTAGGGAGCACCAGTTTTATTCGTAAGGAAGAAGGATGGGAGCCTCCGATTGTGTATAGATTACCGATTGTTGAATAAGGCCACCATCAAGAATAGGTATCCCCTTCCACGCATTGACGACTTGTTAGATCAACGTCGAGGAGCACAAGTCTTTTCCAAGATTGATATGAGGTCTGGGTATCATCAGCTGAGAGTTCGGAGTGGAGATGTACCCAAGACAACGTTTCGTACCCGATATGGCCATTATGAGTTCTTGGTTATGCCATTCGGATTGACGAATGCTCCCGTGGCTTTCATGGCTTTGATAAACGATGTGTTCAAGCCATATTGGGATCAGTTTGTTATCGTCTTTAACGATGACATATTGGTGTATTCGAGATCCAAGGAGGAGCATGAGGAGCACCTCAAGATTGTATTACAGATTCTACGAGAGTAGAAGTTATATGCTAAACTCAATAAGTGTGACTTTTGGTTGTCACAGATCTTGTTTTTGGGACATGTTGTATCGAGGGATGGTGCATCGGTTAATCCATCCAAGATTGAGGTTGTAGTTCAATGGGAACAGCCGAGGACAGTCACTAAGATCAGGATTTTTCTGGGTTTAGCAGGATACTATCAGAGATTCATTGAGGGATTTTTGAAGTTAGTTGCTCCGTTGACACGTCTCACTCAGAAGAGTGTACCGTTCGTATGGAACGAGGATTGTGAGAAGAGTTTTCAGGAGCTGAAGCGTCGATTGACCACTGCTCCGATTCTCACTATCCCTACCAGTTCAGGAGGATTTGCAGTGTATACCGATGCTTCGCATCAGGGATTGGGCTGTGTATTGATGCAGGATGGGAGGGTAGTTGCTTATGGATCTAGACAGCTGAAGGATCGTGAGAAGAACTATCCGACTCATGATTTGGAGTTAGTAGCAGTAGTGTTTGTGTTGAAGGTATGGCGCTACTACTTGTATGGTGAGAAGTTCCAGATATTTACTGACCACAAAAGCCTCAAGTATATGTTCTCACAGAAAGATTTGAACATGAGACAGAGAAGATGGCTAAAGCTTCTGAAGGACTACGATTGTGAGATACTTTATCATCCGAGTAAGGCTAACGTTGTAGCGGATGCTTTGAGTAGGAAGAGCCTAAGGATGGTATCGTCTATGATGGTTAGGGAACATGAGTTGCTAGAGCAGTTTGCTAGCCTCAGTCTGGGAGTTGTGCCTTCTGACATGGATACAGGCTATGTGATAGCTAGTCTACGCTTGGAGCCAGATCTATTGGACAGGATCAGAGTAGCTCAGCAGACTGATCCGTTTTGCATGGATATGAGTGGTCAGATGCAGAGGGGCACAGTGACTGATTTTGAGTTGAGTTCTGATGGACTGCTGAGGTTCAGAGGCAGATTGTGTGTTCCCAAGGATCCAGGACTCAAGAGATTGATATTGGTGGAAGCTCATTCGTCGAGGTACATGTTACATCCTGAAAGTATAAAGATGTATCAGAATCTCCGGAAGGTGTACTGGTGGTCGAGTATGAAGAGAGATGTAGCATATTTTGTGGTGAAATGTCTTGTATGTCAGTAGGTGAAGGTAGAGCACTAGAAGCCTACAGGGTTATTGCAGCCTCTACCTATACCGACATGGAAATGGGAGCATATAACTATGGATTTTATGATGGGTTTACCGAGAACCCGCAGGAATCACGATGCTATATGGGTGATCATCGATAGACTGACGAAGTCAGCCCACTTCCTAGCTATGAGAGCTACGGATTGACACGCCCTAAAGGTAATGTCCGCAAGTGCACGGGTCGTACAAGTAATAATGGGATTTGAGTCCCGAGTTATCATCTCACAGAGAAGTTGATCAGCCTAATTAACTATCGGTTAATCTTACCCTAAGAATATTCTAGCAAATTATAAAATTAAGGTCGGTGATCTACATAGCTAGAATTAAAAATACTGAAAGCAATAAAATAATAAAAGCTATAAAATGAAGAAATTAAAACCGAGCAAAATTACTTACAGTACTCCACGCAATTAAAATCAAAAGCCTACAAAAGAAAATAAAAACAATTAAAATTAATTAACACAATTAAAATAAAATACAAATATGAAATTAAAGCAATAAAACTAAATAAACTAAAATTAAACAAGCTTAAAATAAAATGTGCATGTAATTAAACTAACTAAGAAAATACAATTTAAACTAACTTAAAGTCTAATGAAAATAAATTTACCCCTAATTAAATTCTAAATGAACACTTAATTAACTATCAACCTAATTAAAATTAAGTTCTAAACTATTAAACAAGAATACTAATCATGCAATTTAATCAAAGACTCTAAACTAAGCTAACAAATTAAATTGGAAATAAACTAAACTAACAATGCATGAAAATGAGTTAAAGCTATAATGCAAATGTGCCAAACATGGCCTTAAGTAAATTTAAACCATTCCCTCCAAATATTGTTCATGTTCTTCATTTCATTTTCTGGTTTCCAGCATTCTCGGTTCCAGGCGTGCTCGGTTCCAGGTGCTGCTTGGCGTGCTTCTGCTCCATGCCTCTTGGTTGTCCTCTGCCCAGCTACTGCATACAGCCTGCATGTTTCTTGGTCTGCTTCAGGTGTTGTCGGTATGCCCAGGTATTCTCGGTCAGCTGAATCTGGTCTATCCCTGCTGCAGGTGTGCTCTCGATCTACAGACGTTGTCCACGGAACCAGCTTCATTCTCGGCATAGCAACAGAACATAATCCTGCAAGCATGTCCCAAACAGTTTTGTTGTACACTACAGCACCTTTTATAATCCAATCCTGAACAAGCGTATGATGATCAGCAAGCAGCAGCAGATTTTAGAGCAACAATAATTTAACAATCTGTAAATCAGCAAACATGAAATGAAGCCAAACAAACCGAGACAACCTGAAATTCAGTGATCATTTATCCTAAACCTTACTCTTAAGTGGAGATTAAAATGAATTAAAACTGACAACAAAAAGAGATGATGAACAGTAATGTGACTTAAAAACAGAGCATGAAACTGAGGAAAATGAAAATCATAATTATCATAAAATGACTAAAACAGCTTAGCAACATTTAGAAAAATGGGACTGATGCGGTTGCCAATGACCTGCTCAATTTTCCTGCGCTGCTAACTCAACAACACATATTGCTCCAATTGCTCTGACTACTTCTTTCACATTGTTCGTGTGTTTACACTGTAACTATAGCAACTAGGAACTATCGAGCAACCCACACCCGTTCTTCTTGCTTCAGGCAGCGACGACTTCAATACTATTTTCACCGTTTAGTTGGCAAACAGATGGTAGCCACAACAACCTAATACCTTGCAACAGTTCTGCGTAAATGAATAGTACGGGGTAACAAAATAGAGCCAAACAGAGGTGGCTACTGGATGGTTGAAGAAACAGTGTAATTGAACATCATAAACATTGAAAAATAAAAGTAATGACACTGATAGAAATAAAAACAGTAATTGTAAATTAAGTAAGCGAACTGGAATGACGAACATAACAATAAATTGAAACAGAAAAAATGGAGGATCAAAACAGTGCCTAATCGGAGAACCATAACTAAAACATTAAATCATTGACTAAAAGAAATATAGCAAAGTGGACAAAGAAGAAATCGCCTGTCACTCGACCTCCCACTCCTGGCCCCTTTGCTAGCAAAGATGAAATCAAAACAAAAAGAAGTTAATGAAACTGATGGTGGTTGTGTCACCAGAATCCACGTGTACAACCATCCGCCAACCATTAACTGCCACGTGTCAGAACAAGAATAAGCCACGTGGCTGATGTTGCGACAGAGTTGCCACGCGACACAGTTGCCTGTTAAACGACAGAGTGTTCGGGGCGATAGGCACTCTGTTGCCCGGTATGTGTGCCGCACAGTAGGCGCGACAGACCTCCATCACCTCTATTGCGACATAGGTCTCCCGTATTGCCCCCGTGGCAGAGGTCTCCAGCACAGCCGCGGTAGAGGTCTCCCGCACAGCCGCGGTAGAGGTCTTCCGCATAGTCTGCGGCAGAGGTCCATGGGTACTCTGCCGCCTGCCGACTCACCCGCAAGCTGCTTGACCCGAAGCGTAACAGAGTGCTCTATGACTCTGTCGTGGCCCAGACACGCGCCTGGGCCTCAGCTCGAACCGACTTAGAGAAACCTATAAATATCCAGGTGAGCTCTCAGAAAAAAAGAAGGAGGACCAAGAACAAAAAGAAAGGAGAAAAACTTAAACTCTCTGAACTGAGTAATACATTCTCTTCTTCATTCCTTCATACACAACTCCCGATTTCTAACTTAATCATCGGAGTGCGCGTGCAGGGATAAATCCCTGCCCCCTCTGACTCCTGTTGTTTTTGCAGACATCTCCTTGTCGTCAGTGCAATCCGAATACGTGAAAGGCATATTCCTGTTGCTGCTTAGCCAGGTTAACATCGATTGGCGCCGTCTGTGGGAAACTGACAAAAAGTCAGGTTCTCTATCCAAATGGTGAGGACACGCTCTACAGCAGAGTTGACAGGAGGGCAAAATTCTGTGAGTCCCCCTGTCAGACCAGAATAGAGACGAAGACATAGTGGAAGGGGTGACAGAGAAGCCTTGGTTTCTCTAGAGGAATTTGAGACCCTGAAACGCAAAAATGAAGAGACTACGACAGCATTGAAAGCTATGGTGAGCTTCTTCAGAGACGCTCTCCCCCAATTCAGCTTGCCCCATGAAGTGCAGCAGTTAGTGGGGGAAAGCACGCCTAGGCAGACCTACGAGAGAGGTCAGCCCTCCACCTTGGTAAACGCTGGACAAGAGGCAGGAACACAAAATAATGCCACTGCAGATCCAGCAAGACAGAGTTCGCCCACAGCACTTGCAAGACAGAGCTCACCCGCGGACCGCAGACTTCGGAGCTCTCCTGCAGCAGATCGACAGCAGTACTCGTCCGCGGACCGTAGACTTCACAGATCTCCCGCAGCAGGCGTACCGCAGAGCTTACCCACGGACCGAAGGCAGCAGAGCTCACCCGCAGTCAACACGCGGCAGAGGTCTCCCGCAGCACGTATGCGACAGAGTCCTCCCGTAAACTATAGGCGGCAGAGCCCTCCCGCGGTCTATATGTGGCAGAGTTCTCCCATATGGAGCGGTACTTCTCCCGCGGAGTTTGAGCATGAGTTAGGAGAACATAGGTCAAGGGGGCGTCGAAGAAAGAGGAGTTTTGACCCCCGAGATTGTCTCGAAAGGTCGAGTCACGGACTGGGAGGTGCTAGAAGGGGTGCTTACCAGTCAGACTCTTCTAGAGCCGAAGAGAGGGGAGCATACTCAGTCCAAAGGTCGGAAAAAGTGGAGAAAGTCGTCGAAAGGATTTTGGGAAAAAGGAAACTGGTGTCTCCGGATGATCGTCAAAAAAGGAGGATTCCGTTCAGTCCGGAGATCATGAACAAACCTTTGCCGAAGAAGTTCAAGATGCCTTCTATGGCCACTTACACCGACAAAGCAGACCCCTATGACCACATACAGAAATACGAATCCCTCATGTTGCTGCATGGATGGGAGGACGAGACTATGTGTCGAGCTTTTTCACTCACATTGTCCGGGCACGCTCTGAAGTGGTTCAATGGGTTGCGCCAAGGTTCCATCTCATCCTTCGACCAATTGCGAAACGAATTTTTGGAAGTCTTCATGATCCACAACCACAGAAAAAAGGACGCTACTTACCTCCTCACTCTTAAACAAGGAAATAAAGAATCCTTGAGGAGCTACGTAGATCGGTTCAGAGATGCAACCTTGGAGGTGGATGATCCACCAGTAGGGGTAGCCACGGTTGCAATGTTGCGAGGGACGAGGTCTGAAAAGTTGCAAGAATCCCTCTCCCTCGACCAGCCGACGACACTTTTTGATCTGTTTACTAGAGCCAATAAATATGTGGCTCAAGAAGAAGTAATGAAGAGGGTACAGCCCCGAGAGGCAAGGGTAGTGCATTGATTCCCATGGAAATTGGAGCACTGTCACCCAAGATGGTGCCCTTAGTAGAAGAAAAGGATTCACAGGTACTAAGGAAAAGCTTAGATCTGTCAGAAGAGCCGTAAGAGCCTGAGGCGCTATGCGTCACTGTGGCTAGGCGTATATTCAGAAGAGCCGTAAGAGCCTGAGGCGCTATGCGTCACTGTGGCCAGGCGTATATTCGAAGAGCCGCAAGAGCCTGAGGCGCTATGCGTCACTGTGGCCAGGCGTATATTCAGAAGAGCCGTAAGAGCCTGAGGCGCTATGCGTCACTGTGGCCAGGCGTATATTCGAAGAGCCGTAAGAGCCTGAGGCGCTATGCGTCACTGTGGCCAGGCGTATATTCAGACGAGCCGTAAGAGCCTGAGGCGCTATGCGTCACTGTGGCCAGGCGTATATTCAGACGAGCCGTAAGAGCATGAGGCGCTATACGTCACTGTGGCCAGGCGTATATTCAGACGAGCCGTAAGAGCTTGAGGCGCTATGCGTCACTGTGGCCAGGCGTACATTCAGCCGAGCCGTAAGAGCCTGAGGCGCTATGCGTCACTATGGCCAGGCGTACATTCAGAAGAGCCGTAAGAGCCTGAGGCGCTATGCGTCACTGTGGCTATGCGTCACTGTGGCCAGGTGTACATTCAGAAGAGCCGTAAGAGCCTGAGGCGCTATGCGTCACTGTGGCCAGGTGTACATTCAGCCGAGCCGTAAGAGCCTGAGGCGCTATGCGTCACTGTGGCCAGGCGTACATTCAGCCGAGCCGTAAGAGCCTGAGGCGCTATGCGTCACTGTGGCCAGGCGTACATTCAGAAGAGCCGTAAGAGCCTGAGGCACTATGCGTCACTGTGGCCAGGCGTACATTCAGCCGAGCTGTAAGAGCCTGAGGCGCTATGCGTCACTATGGCCAGGCGTACACTCAGCCGAGCCGTAAGAGCCTGAGGCGCTATGCGTCATTGTGGCCAGGCGTACATTCAGAAGAGCCGTAAGAGCCTGAGGCGCTATGCGTCACTGTGGCCAGGCGTACATTCAGCCGAGCCGTAAGAGCCTGAGGCTCTATGCGTCACTGTGGCCAGGCGTACATTCAGCCGAGCCGTAAGAGCCTGAGACGCTATGCGTCATTGTGGCCAGGCGTACATTCAGACGAGCCGTAAGAGCCTGAGACGCTATGCGTCACTGTGGCCAGGCATATGTTCAGACGAGCCGTAAGAGCCTGAGGCGCTATGCGTCACTGTGGCCAGGCGTATACTCAGACAAGCCGTAAGAGCCTGAGGCGCTACGCGTCACTGTGGCCAGGCGTATACTCAGACGAGCCGTAAGAGCCTGAGGCGCTATGCGTCACTGTGGCCAGGCGTACATTCAGACGAGCCATAAGAGCTTGAGACGCTATGCGTCACTGTGGCCAGGCGTATGTTCAGACGAGCCGTAAGAGCCTGAGGCGCTATGCGACACTGTGGCCAGGCGTATACTCAGACGAGCCGTAAGAGCCTGAGGCGCTACGCGTCACTGTGGCCAGGCGTATACTCAGACGAGCCGTAAGAGCCTGAGGCGCTATGCGTCACTGTGGCCAGGCGTGAAAGATCCGACTAGCCATAAGAGCCTGAGGCGCTATGCGTCACTGTGGCCAGGCAATGGAAACATAAAGGCCGTAAGAACTAAAGACGCGCTCGCGTCGTGATAGTCAGGCCTCAGAAAGGTATGTAAAATTCTTTCCGAAAATATATCTTTCTATTAAGAATCCTCTTTCGCAGGAAAAATTCCTACCAAAGAGTGGGGAGCAATTGATGGTGGTTGTGTCACCAGAATCCATGTGTACAACCATCCGCCAACCATTGACTGCCACGTGTCAGAACAAGAATAAGCCACGTGGCTGATGTTGCGACAGAGTTGCCACGCGACACAATTGCCTGTTAAACGACAGAGTGTTCGGGGCGATTGGTACTCTGTCGCCCGGTATGTGTGCCGCACAGTAGGCGCGACAGACCTCCATCGCCTCTATTGCGACATAGGTCTCCCACATTGCCCCCGTGGCAGAGGTCTCTAGCACAGTCGCGGTAGAGGTCTCCCGCACAGCCGAGGTAGAGGTCTTCCGCATAGTCTGCGGCAGAGGTCCATGGGTACTCTGCCGCCTGCCGACTCCCCCGCAAGCTGCTTGACCCGAAGCACGACAGAGTGCTCTATGACTCTGTCGCGGCCCAGACACGCGCCTAGGCCTCAGCTCGAACCGACTTAGAGAAACCTATAAATATCCAGGTGAGCTCTCAGAAAAAAAGGAGGACCAAGAACAAAAAGAAAGGAGAAAAACTTAAACTCTCTGAACTGAGTAATACATTCTCTTCTTCATTCTTTCATACACAACTCCCGATTTCTAACTTAATCATCGGAGTGTGCGTGCAGGGATAAATCCCTGCCCCATCTGACTCCTGTTGTTTTTGCAGACTATACGAGGAACAAATTGCATCGACATCATCTCTTTGTCGTCAGTGCAATCCGAATACGTGAAAGGCATATTCCTGTTGCTGCTTAGCCAGGTTAACATCAGAAACTAATAAAATAGAACTTTTCATTAAAGAGGTAAAATGTGTCGAAGGAAGAATAAAAATTAAAGCTTGCTAAAATTCTCAAATGGTGGCTAACAAAATTAAAAGAAAAAAAAACAAACGGGAAAGCCTGAAAATTAAACTAAAAAAAACATAAAAATTAAAGCTACCCTAATTTACCTCTACTCTAACCTAGGCTCCCCTTTTTTTCAATTGACATCTTTTTCTATTTATACACACACTTAGGGGTACAATTATAATATTTCCATCCTAGATGAGTTGACATTGTTTGGTCACTTGTCTTCACATCATTGGCTCCTTGAAAAATAATATTTCCATGTCATCCGTCTTTTTGTCCAATTGGATGTGCTAGGCTCGTGTTGTCTGCGTGGTCCAATCTCGATTTTAGCTCAATTTCGGTCTATTTTCTACCGAAATATTCAAAATTCATTCGGATTTAATTTATTTGCAAACACGAGAATTTTAATTAAATAAATGGGATAATTAACAAAATAAATTAGAGATTTAAATAATTAATTAGGAAATTAAGCACAAACAATTCTAAAAATATAGAATTATCACACCCCCAAACTTGAGCTTTTGCTTGTCCTTAAGTAAAACAAAATAATTGTAGGAATGATATGTACAAAACACAATAATTTTCCCAATATTATCCTCAAAGAAAAAGTACAGACTATGAATTCAAAGACCCACAATTACAAGTCCAGCACTTAGAATTATTCAATCATAAGCCCTAACTCAAATTGAACTCCTCGTGAGTATGTGAAAAATGTCAAAGTCACTTCACAGTACATTATTCGGATTAGATTATGTAAACATAGTGAATGCAAAGTCAAAGACATGTGATCATTCCCATAAGTTTGCTTTTCACTTCTCTCTCCACTAATGTAGTCACACTCAATCAAAGATCAATAGGACTTTATTAAGCTTGTAATGTAAGGCTGGGGATAAGGTATGATAAATTCAATTTAGGTTTAATTACCCATTAACATGCATTACTTTCAGGATCTTAATGTAAGAGCTCAAATTTATTCCCCCAAACTTATTTATTTCACTAAACATTTTTTTCTTCTTTCTTCTTTTTCTTTTTCTTTCATTTTCTTTTCATTCAATTTTTTTTTGAACATTCATTATCACCAGATACCCATATGTTCAAAGCTCAAAATATACCTCAATGACTTTCATGCTTTCGGGGTAGGGGATAGGAACAAAATATTTAAGCTAAGAAAAATGAATAGCAGGTGTATTTACAGAGAAACTCTTATTTGGCCCAGATGGGTGACTAGGGGTAAAATATGTATAGGGTCGGCTAGAAAGGCTTAAACGATCCAAAGATGGCCTAAATCATCTTCCAAATTAAATGTGATCTAATATTTCGCCTCAAGATCAGATCAAACAAATTCTAGAATATGATGCACAAAATCAACTGAACAAATGCAATCCTATGTCCACATAAGCTTTCTCTAAATAAATATAAAGAGCCATGACATGACATGTGCATAAAATGAGGAAATCATAATCAGAATCAAGACAAATTCAACAACTTAACTTCATGCTTTTCCTATAATCATGCTTCTTAGTCAATCAAAATCATACTTAATCATGGGGTCATATCATCGGAATATGGGAAAACTACATGCTAAGTACTAAATAATCCCAAAATCAAACAGTTTAAGTTCAGATTTTCCAAAAAATTTTGAAAAAAATTTCAATTTTGCTCAAATTTTTGAAAAATACTCAAGATATATCCCCTCCCCCAAACGTAAAGTGCACAGTGTCCTCAGTGTGCAGATAATATAAGAATTGAAGTTCAGGAACAAAGTACTCCCCTTTCTGATGATGATGAACAACTGAAGCTTTATTGAAAGCATAAAACTAGAAAATACCTGCAAAATAAACAAAGAAAGAAACAACATAAAAGAAAAAGAAAAAGAACTACTTACAAAAAGTGAAAAGAAAAACACAACCACTTCAAATGCAGCTGAAGAACACAACACTCAGCAGCAGTGCAAAGAGTAGGAGGATCATCCAGAATGGTGACAAAATATCAATAGTTAAATACTCCTTAACTCTATCTACTTCCCTCATTCTTTCATATTTCTTATGCTTAAGCCTTATATCCTCAATTTCAATCTTAAAACACTCTTGAGAGTCATCAGAGAGCTTCAAAGGTTTGAAAACATTAAATTTTACTTCCTGATCTAGGACTCTCATAGTTAACTCCCCCTTCTGTAAATCAATTAAGGTTGTACCAGTCGCTAGGAAAGGTCTACCTAGTATATTGGGGACTTCCCTGTCTTCCTCCATATCCAAAATAATAAAATATGCAGGGAAAATAAATTTTCCACCTTTACTAGCACGTTCTCAATGACCCATTTTGGATATTTAATGGATCGATCAGCTAGCTGAATGGTCACTGTGGTATGCTTGATATCCCCTATTCCTAACTTTTGGTAGATAGACAGAGGCATCAGATTGATACTGGCTCCTAAATCACACAGGGCTCTACCAAATAACATATTTCCAATAGTGTAGGGTATGGTAAAACTCCCGGGATCTTTGAGCTTGGGGGATAATTTCCTTTGGATAATTACACTACATTCCTCAGTTAAGGCCATCGTCTCATAATCTTCTAATCTTCTTTTCCTAGAGAGGATGTCCTTTAGAAACTTCACATAACTTGGCATTTGCTCTAAGGCATCTGCGAAATGAATGTTGATGTAAAGTTTCTTAAAAACCTCAAGAAATTTGGCAAATTGTAGATCTAGTTTTTTATTCTGGAACCTCTGAGGGAAAGGTACTGGTGGTCTAACCGGAGGGGATGTAATGGAAGCATGTATAGCATCAAAGGGCGAGGAAGGCAATGAAGAAGAAGGTATAGATGAAGAAGCGCCCAGCCTTGTTTCCTTTGCAGCTCGATCCTGATGTTCCTGCTCCTTCTGAGCTGCCTCTTTAGAACTTAAGGGTTTATCAACAATGGGCTGTTCAGGTGCAGACTTAACTTGTGGCTCATCTAGCTCTCTGCCACTCCTAAGGGTGATGGATCTAACATATTCCTTACCCTCCCTTTCCTTAATAGGATTAACTTCAGTGTTACTAGGAAGGGTCCCTTGAGGACGTTTGCTAAGAGCACTAGATATTTGTCCAACTTGAACTTCTAAGTTCTTAATTGAGGCAGCTTGATTTTGCAGGATAGTCCTGAACATTTCCTCAAGCGAGGGGTTCTTCTCAGCTGCTGGTGCATGGTAGAGTTGGGGCTGTTTAGGTTATGGCGGTGGTAGTGGATGAGGTGGATGATGTTGAAATTGAGGTGGATGGGGATGGTAAAACGGGTGATAAGAAAATTACTGCTGTGGTGGTACATGAACTGGTGGAGTTTGAAAACTAGGGGGTTCTACTGGTCTAGAACTAAAAGTTTGCCCTTGGTTTTGGCTCCAGGAGAAGTTAGGATGGTTCCTCCACCCTGGGTTGTAGGTGTTTGAAAAGGGGTTGTTCTGTTGCGTTTAAGAAGGAGCAACATACTAAATCGATTCTAAGTTGAGCGGACACCTATCTACAGAATGGGTACCACTACACAGCTCGCAGGAAAGAAAAGGACTTTGGACAGAATACACAGGGTTAGGACTAGTGGGAGGATTACGTTGGGTACTGAGAGACTTTACCTTCTTCGTAAGATTAGCTATTTGAGAGGTCAAGGTAGATAGTGTGTCGAGCTCATAAATACCGGCTGACTTTTTTGGCATTTGCCTCTCTAAGGACCATAGATAGTTGTTAGCAGCCATCTTTTCTAACAACTCGTAAGCTTTCTCCTCTATTTTACACATTAGCGCTCCACCCGCAGCAGCGTCAATAATGGTCCTATTCTAGCTTATAAGTCCGTTGTAGAAGGTCTAGACTTGCAGCCACAAAGGTAGGCCATGGTGAGGACATTTCCTAAGAAGCTCCTTATATCGTTCCCATGCTTCGTAAAGAGTTTTCGAATCAAATTGGGCAAAGGAAGATATGTTACTACGAAGTTGGGCCATTTTAGAGGGAGGAAAAAAGTTAGATAGAAATTGATGGGCTAACTCATCCCGTGTAGAAATGGATCCTAGAGGTAGGGAGGTTAACCAGTGTTGCGCCTTATCCCTAAGTTAAAAGGGGAATAATCTAAGCCTAAGCGCATCATCAGATAATCCATTATGTTTGAACGTGTTGTACAAGTCTAGGAATTACCCAAGGTGAGCATGTGGGTCATCGTGTGGAAGCCCACTGAACTGTAAAGAAGTCTAAATCATCTGGAGGATTGCGGCTTAATTTCAAAGTTATTTGTAGGGACAGCTGGTGGCCTAATGCCGAAATAATATCCTCCAATCGTCGGCATTGCATAATCTCTAACGGTTCTAATTTCCCTATTTTCTGTCATTGTGTTTTGCAGCGGAGCTTTAAATTTCCTAGATTCCTTTCGAATTTTCCTAAGAGTACGTTCAATTTCAGGATCTAGAGGAATCAATCAAAACTCTTGGCTCTACGCATGCAAACATCAGAAAGTCCTTAGAATTTTTTTTTCACTAGTCTAGATTAAACTTCTAAATATTAACAACCTAAATATTTACAAGCTAGAATTACACCTAAGCATAATTTCACCAATATTAATTAAGGACTAATTAAAACCTCCCCGGCAACGGCGCCAAAAACTAGACACGCCCTAAAAGTAATGTCCGCAAGTGCACGGGTCGTACAAGTAATAATGGGATTTGAGTCCCGAGTTATCGTCCCACAGAGAAGTTGATCAGCCTAATTAACTACCGGTTAATCTTACCCTAAGTATATTCTAGCAAATTATAAAATTAAGGTGGGTGATCTACATAGCTAGAATTAAAAATACTGAAAGCAATAAAATAATAAAAGCTATAAAATGAAGAAATTAAAACCAAGTAAAATTACTTACAGTACTCCACGCAATTAAAATCAAAAGCCTACGAAAGAAAATAAAAACAATTAAAATTAATTAACGTAATTAAAATAAAATGCAAATATGAAATTGAAGCAATAAAACTAATTAAACTAAAATTAAACAAGCTTAAAATAAAATGTGCATGAATTAAACTAACTAAGAAAATGCAATTTAAACTAACTTCAAGTCTAATGAAAATAAATTTACCCCTAATTTAAATCTAAATGAACACTTAATTAACTATCAACCTAATTAAAACTAAGTTCTAAACTATTAAACAAGAATACTAATCATGCAATTTAATCAAAGACTCTAAACTAAGCTAACAAATTAAATTGGAATTAAACTAAACTAACAATGCATGAAAATGAGTTAAAGCTATACTGCAAATGTGCCAAACATGGCCTTAAGTAAATTTAAACCATTCCCTCCAAATACTGCTCATGTTCTTCATTTCATTTTCTTCATCCTCTGCCCAGCTACCGCATACAGCCTGCACGTTTCTTGGTTTGCTTCAGGAGCTGCCGGTATGCCTAGGTATTCTCGGTCTGCTGCATTCGGTCTGTCCCTGCTGCAGGTGTGCTCTCGATCTGCAGACGTTGTCCTCGACACCAGCTTCATTCTCGGCATAGCAACAAAACATAATCCTGCAAGCATGTCCCGAACAGTTTTGCTATACACTACAACACCTTTTATAATCCAATCCTGAACAAGCATATGATGATCAGCAAGCAGCAGCAGATTTTAGAGCAACAATAATTTAACAACCTGCTAATCAGTAAACTTGAAATGAAGCCAAACAGACCGAGACAACCTGAAATTCAGTGATCATTTATCCTAAACCTTACTTTTAAGTGGAGATTAAAATGAATTAAAACTGAAAGCAAAAAGAGATGATGAACAGTAATGTGACTTAAAAATAGAGCATGAAACTGAGGAAGATGAAAATCATAATTATCATAAAATGACTAAAACAGCTTAGCAACATGTAGAATAATGGGGACCGATGCGGCTGCCAATGATCGGCTCAGTTTTCCTACGCTGTTAACTCAACAACACATATTGCTCCAATTGCTCTGACTGCTTCTTTCACATTGTTCGTGTGTTTACACTGTAACTATAGCAACTAGGAACTATCGAGCAACCCACACCCGTGCTTCTTTCTTCAGGTAACGACGACTTCAATACTACTTTCACCGTTTAGTTGGCAAATAGATGGTAGCCACAGCAACCTAATACCTTGCAACAGTTCTGCGTAAATGAACAGTATGGGGTAACAAAATAGAGCCAAACAGAGGTGGCTACTGGATGGTTGAAGAAACAGTGTAATTGAACATCATAAACATTAATGACACTGATAGAAATGAAAACAGTAATTGTAAATTAAGTAAGTGAACTGGAATGATGAACATAACAATAAATTGAAACAGAAAAAAATGGAGGATCAAAACAGTGCCTAATCCGAGAACCATAACTAAAACATTAAATCATTGACTAAAAGAAATATAGCAAAGTGGACGAAGAAGAAATCGCCTGTCACTTGACCTCCTACTCCTGGCCCCTTTGCTAGCAAAGATGAAATCAAAACAAAAAGAAGTGAATGAAACTAATAAAACAGAACTTTTCATGAAAGAGGTAAAATGTGTCGAAGGAAGAACAAAAATTAAAGCTTGCTAAAATTCTCAAATGGTGGCTAACGAAATTAAAAGAAAAAAAAACAAACGGGAAAGCCTGAAAATTAAACTAAAAAAAAAAACCTAAAAACTAAAGCTACCCTAATTTACCTCTACTCTAACCTAAGCTCCCATTTTTTTCAATTGACATCTTTTTCTATTTATACACACACTTAGGGGTACAATTGTAATATTTCCATCCTAGATGAGTTGACATTGTTTGGCCACTTGTCTTCACATCATTGGCTCCTAGAAAAAAAATATTTCCATGTCATATGTCTTTTTGTCCAATTGGATGTGCTAGGCTCGTGTTGTCCGCGTGGTCCAATCTCGATTTTAGTTCAATTTCGGTCCATTTTCTACCGAAATATTCAAAATTCATCTAGATTTAATTTATCTGCAAACATGAGAATTTTAATTAAATAAAGGGGATAATTAACAAAATAAATTGGGGATTTAAATAATTCATTTGGAAATTAAGCACAAATAATTCTAAAAATATAGAATTATCACCGATACTCTGAGTTTATTGGCAAAGTTATACGTACGCGAGGTAGTGAGGTTACATGGAGTACTAGTGAGCATAGTCTCTGATAGGGATTCCCGTTTCACTTCCCACTTTTGGGATCATTTTCAGGAAGCCATGGGAACCCAGTTAAGTTGGAGCACCACTTTCCATCCTCAGATAGATGGTCAATCAGAGAGGACTATACAGACTCTGCAGGACATGTTGAGAGCATGTGTGCTAGATTTTAGAGGCTCCTGGATGTTCACTTACCACTAGTCGAGTTCGTCTACAACAATAGCTATCATTCGAGTATCTGGATGGCACCATATGAAGCTTTATATGGCCGTAGATGTCGTTCCCCTATTGGTTGGGAAGAAGTGGGTGACCGTAAGATTTTTACTCTTGACAGTAAGATTTCCGTTTGATTGTAGAGAGACTGAAGACAGCTCAGAGTAGACAGAAGAGTTACGTTGACAAGAGACGAAGGCCACTAGAGTTTGTAGTTGGTGAATTAGTGTTTCTAAAAGTTTCTCCTTCCATGGGCATAGTGAGATTTGGAAAGAGAGGGAAGCTGAGTCTTGCTATATTGGACCCTTTGAGATACTTGATCGAGTGGGAGATAAGGCCTATAGGTTGGCATTGCCACCGGACTTATCAGGCGTCCATAACGTCGTCCACATATCGATGCTTTAGAAGTATCACTCGGATTCGGCACATGTGATTAGTTATGAGCCGTTAGAGCTCCTAAAGGACATGTCATATGTTGAGAGACCGATTTAGATACTGGATAGGAAGGAGAAGGTCTTGAGATCGAAAACTATCAGATTAGTGAAAGTTCTCAGGCAGCATCATACTTCAGAGGAGGCTACTTGGGAGCTGGAGAGTCTGATGCGAGAGAAGCACCCCCATCTGATTGATGACAGACTTTGTTCTAATTTGGAGGACCCAATTTTCTTAGTTGGGGAGGATTGTTAGACCCGTATTTTTATGTAGCTTGTTCCTTATGATTTATATATGTACAGACATGTATTAAGTTATTTAAATCATAAGAAGAGTATTTACTAGATTTAAGTGTTAGTGAAATGCTTTAACACTTAAAAGCTACATAAAAGTCTAATGTAAGCTATAAGAGCCATAGGTTAAATTGAGTGGATCTGAATCATTCTAACAGAAGAGAAGAACTTAAAATGATAAAATATAGAGAGCTCATGAAGAAAAATCGGTTTGATTTAGTCCCAAAAACAAAGAACAACTGTAAACGCTAAAAAGGGTCAAACATACCTTTTTAACGGTTTAAGGTATTTAAGGTATTTAAGGAATATCTACCTATCGAAAACGGCTAAAACGTAAAGACGTGAGTATAAAACATAAGATATGACAGTTTCAACATTTTGAGAAAAAGTCAACTTGGTCAATGATTAAGGAAAAAGTCAACTATAGTTAAAAAAGTGGACTTTTGCCATAGTTGACTAACCATGGTTAAAAATTAACCTAAGTATGGAGAAAAAATTGGGAAAAAATATTTTTGGTCAGAATACAAGATAATCATCCCCGGAAGTAAGGAAAATCTATTCGGATGAATTTCGGAATAAATTTAATGGTTAAAAACGTAATGGGCCAAAGTAAAGATTTTAAAAGCCCATTAAGGTATACTAACTGTAGATCAAATTTCTTAGGTCCCATAGACCAAATTGTTGGAACGATTGGTAGACCAAATATTTAGACAATTAAAGGCCCGAGGTAGGTATAGTAAAAATTTTCAGCCCGAAAGCCCTTTAGGAAGGCCCAAACCGAGAGGCCCAATTGTAAGGCCCAAATGGATTAAATATCTAGCCCATTAGTTAAAGGTAACTATGACTCATTAGATGACTATTAACTAAACTTTATGAAAGTCAATTAAAATGGCTGGAAAGTAAGGATTAATGGCTGAGTAAATGGCTTATAAAATCAGCCACCACATTTTCTTCTTCACCATACCATTCTCGACTACACAAGGAAACCATTGAAATACATTTATCCAAGCTTTCTCTCACTAGAAATCACTAGGATTTAGGCATATTTGGAACTTGTAATCTTCATGAAAGTTGTTCCAAATTGAGATGAGAGTGACATATGTTGAAATTGGCTATCAAGGAGCCATAGTGTGCAAACCGTGAGGCTTCAAAGTTTCGACCAAGTGTGAACACAAATGATAGGTATATTTTCAAGCTTCCAAATTCATATATGTTAATGTATGAATGATTATAAGTATATTGGTATATGTTTTAAGTATTGAAACATATGAAATCACTATGAACATGATTAGGTTGAGAGTGAGTAGTGATAAATTGATGAATGCCCATATGGTTTTATGGCATAAATGAGTTAATATACATGTGTTCATGATTATGGTATACTTCAAATTAATCAATTTGATTAATTGATACATGAATTTAGTTTGCAATCAAGGTGTTTGATAAAATGCCTAAATGAACTAAGTGAAGCTTAAGAACATTTCCAACCAAATGTTTGTGAAAATACCTAAGTGAATCGGCTAAACAAATGGACATGGACGACATGCCATGGTGTGACCGACGGCATGGGATGCTCTTGGCCATGGCATGTGGCCGAGAGGTCCAATGGGCCAAGCCCAATTGTTTTTAACCCAATGTGATGTAATGGGTCTCGGATAAACCTAATAAGAGTTGGTAGGCCCCACATGCCCAAAAAGCCCAACGAAAATGAATAGTAAAATGGAAATAGGCTTAAGGCATAGTTAGGCCTATTAAGTGAAATGAATTGTATTTAATGTGAAATACAGTAGAAAAAATGTAATTAACCTGATAAATGGTTATATACAGCTCCAGAGATTAGTGGAGGAGCGGATTGGACTGTTGGATCGAGCAGCGTTGAGAAAGTAAAATTTCTCGAGTGATTGCAGGTAAGGGAATTTTGTGAGTAGTTAGAGATACCTGCACGTATTTTTCGTCTTCTTTTACATTCACTTAAAACTTCGAGGGTCAAAGAAAGTGAATAATAATTATTATGACCAGATAGTGGCAAATTACTATTTTACCCCTAGTTAGGAAAAAAGTTAACTTTTGAGAAAAGTTGTAAAAAGCATGGAAACCACCATTTTGAGTGTTTTTACTGCTGTTTAGAGGAAGAGTAAATAGATGGGCTAATGTTTTTAAGGTTGATGTGAATTAAGCACACTTTATAGTGCTGATTTTGATATTTTAAAATCAAACCTTTTTAAAGAGCCTTCTTTCGAATTATGTGAGAATAAATTGTGCTAGAGCACACCTCGCACTTGATTTCATATATTTTCCATATATGTTAGTGCTGATGTATGATTCACACTAGATTTCCATGACATGCATGAAAGAGTACTGAAGTTATTACTCGTACTCAGTTTTATATGATTTATGCATGAGAGAGTGCTGGAGCGATTGGCTCGTACTCGAATTTTTCATGAGATGCATGACAGAGTGCTAGAGCATTGCTCGTACTCGATTCTTCATGAATTATACATGACATAGTACTGGAGCGATTGCTCGTACTTGATTTGATGAGTTTTGTGCATAGCATGGTACTGGAGCTATTGCTCGTACTTGATTTGAAACATGAACTATGCATGACCTAGTTGTTGGAGGTTTACTCGCACTAGAGTTGAGTTTGTGATGAGAAACAGTGCTTGAGTGGAGTGTCGACTGAGTCACGCTCAAAGGCGCGTACTGTATTTTATGTGATATATAAGACATGTTGAAAAATGATGCTTGATTTCCTCGTGTAGACTGAGTGTCACACTGTGAGATGTTCGCATGTGGATTTAGAGACGTGGTATTTATTTTCCATGGTATGAGGGCTAAGACCTATGGCAGGTACCCCGACTATGATGTAGGGTCCATGGAGTACGTTGTACCGTGCGAGTGGCATGGAGTACATTGTATCGTGTGGTGTTGTGGAGTTAAGGAGGTTATAGCTGGCGGTTGTGATGGACTGACCCCCCTCCCGTTGCAGCAATGATGCCTCACACACTATGATTTCGTGTAGCCTGGGATCACCATTATAGGATATAGTCTAAGATATTATTGCATTTCACCACAGAGTCTCACATGATATATAACCTGACTGATTTATTTATGATACGGATAGACCTGAGGGATGGGTTGGAATCCGATTATTGTATTGTGAATGATTTAAAGGCCATATTTATTTTGATTTGAATATCAATGGCATGATTTATCTAAAGGCATTGTGATATTATAAAGATGCATTATTTTGCACTACATGCCTACATTTGAGAACGAAAGCATGATATCTATACATGGGATTTAATCTATACAAGTATATATATATATATATATTTTAAAGACATGCTTTTAAAGTTAGTTAAGGAAATGATGTTTTCGAGGCATAGCATTATTTTGAGTAGATAGTGTAAATGTCTACTTGCTTGCCTGATTTTCTTACTGAGCTGTGAGCTCACCCCCTTTTTCTTTTACATCTCTCTACAGAGCATCAGCAGTAGAGTGAGAGCGTTTGATGGATATATTCCTGTTGTCCGCTGCCATTTCCTATCGATCGACAGGTATACATATTTTGTACGGTTCTGTATCTAAACATATAAACAACAGAGTGATGTATACGATATATTATGGGGAGTATATTTGTATCAGATTTTATATGAGCTCACATTTATTATAAAATGCATTACAGTCAGTATATAGCATATTGAATTGTATGTATGTGAATAAATGGATGATATGGTAAACGAGGATGCTGACATTGAATCACAGCCCAACCATTGATAAGGAGAAATGTAAGTTAAAAATTTGAAAATTTTGTAGTGGCTTGGTTAAGTCATGGAGGGTCATGAAACCAAAGATAGGAGATTGATCTGGTCCTTGATGAGATCAATCTCTTTTTGAATTTGGGAACGTTTTGGGGTAATTTTATACTTAGGAGATCGATTTGTCACGAGGTAAGATCGATCTCTTAATTGCTTCCTGAGATCGATCTACTCCAATTATGAGATCGATCTTCAGTTTACAGAATGCTTCATGAGATCGATCTGCTCCTTGAGGAGATCAATCTTCTATTTACAGAAACATTTTGAGATGGATCTTCTTGCCTAAGAGATCGATCTGCCTATCAGTTCTTGCACATTTCCTACATTATGGAGCCATGAGATCGATGTCTCATCCTTGGAGATCGATCTGGCCTTCACAGATTGTACTGCTGCTACATTAATTTGAAGAAAACTCAATGTAAAACTTCTCAAAATCTACCTCATAGTCCATATTTCAATCCATACACATTCAAGACTTAAAGACCTCATTTTCTTATACTTCATGATATTTAAAACTTGCGTGTACATTAACATATCATAATTACATACACCAAATTACAATTCTCATAATTGGGGTATACAAAAATCTCAGTTCTCACATCCTCCCCACCTTTAATGAATTTGGTCCTCCAAATTCAATTCAACTCGTCAAACAGATGGGGGTACTTCTCCTTCATGAGGCTTTCCAATTCCCAAGTTGCCTCTTCCATTGAGTGTTATTTCCATAAAACTTTCACTAATGGGATGCTTTTGGTTCTAAGTACCTTCTCTTTTCTATCGAGAATCCGGACGGGTTCCTCAGTATAGCTCATGTCCTCTTCTATGTTCATCTCTTCAAACTCTATGACATGAGAAGAGTCTGGGTGGTACTTCCTCAACTTAGATACATCAAAGACGTGTATTCTGGACATTTGTGGGGGTAATGCCAACCTGTAGTCTACCTCTCCCACTCTCTCAAGAATCTCAAACGGTGCGATGTATCGAGGATTCAATTTCCCTTTCTTTCCAAATCTCATGATACCCTTAGTGATATCTTCAGAAATACTGCATTACCAACATTAAACTTGAGTGGCCATCTACGCACATCTGCATAGCTTTTCTGTCTACTCTGTGCAGCCCGTAATCTCTAACATATAAGTTTCACACTCTATATAGCCTATTTAACAAGTTCGGGAGCATTTATCTTTCTGTCACCCATTTTTTCCTACACTACAGGGGATCTACACCTCCGACCATATAGAGCCTCAAAATGTGTCATTCCAATACTCGCATGATAGCTATTATTGTATGCAAACTCTGTTAGGGGCAGGTGATCATCCCATGATCCCTTAAAATCCATCGTACACACCCTCAACATATCTTCCAGGGTCTGAATAGTCCTCTCTGAGTGACCATCTGTTTGAGGATGATAGGCGGTACTAAAGCTCAATCGAGATCCCATGGACTCCTGAAACTGAGTCTAAAATTTGGAAGTAAATCGACAATCTCTGTCAGATGTAATACTCACTGGAGCCCCATGTAATCTAGCTATCTCACTGACATATAACTCAGCTAAGGCATCCACTATATCGGTGCTCTTGATGGCAAGGACATGGGCACTTTTCGTCAATCTATCCACTATGACCCATATCGCATCATGACCCCTACGGGTCCTCGGTAAACCCATAATAAAGTCTATGGTGACATGCTCTCATTTCCATGTAGGCATAGGTAAAGGCTGCAATAATCCTCCGGGCTTCTGATGCTCAGCTTTCACTTGCTGGCATACGAAACATCTGGCCACAAAACCTACCATGTCTCACTTCATACCACTCCACCAATACACCTTTCTCAAATCTCGGTACATCTACCTTACGTCATGGGATGCAGCGGGTACCAAAAAGAAAAACTCCAGTCGCCCTCAGTCTATACTCAATGCTCTGTAGAGAGGGGGAACATAAGGAGGTGAGCAAACAACACGCTCAGTAAGGCAATCATGCGAACAAGTAGATACTGCACTATCTACGTGATCGTGATGCCATGCTCAAAACCACACATTTCATCGTCACACCTCAAATCAGTAATTCATGCTTGTGTTAATGGCATGTAAAGCTGTATCGAATCAGACAGAGGATTGGGCCCAACACCTGCATCCTGGAAACTCTGCATGGAAAGAAAATAGGGAAGACATGGAACTTAAGTCACTTGAAATTGTATTGGAGTTAACTATTATGTCTTTTTTCCTAATTTTTATATTCTCGCTTTATTATTTGTTTATTTTAAATGCATCGTCACAAGATATTATTATATGATTATTATGCAAGTTGCTTCTCTAATTTCCTATTACATCTTCAACGTTTATGAATATGAATCTTGTGATAGAAAATAGATAAGCCGTAAAAGCCTGAGACACGAGAGCGTCATTATGGCCCGGCATTAAAAACATATAAGTCGTAAGAGCCTGAGACGCGATGGTGTCTCTGTAGCCAGGCATTGAAAACATATAAGCCTTAAGAGCCTGAGGTGCAATAGCATCACTGTGGCTAGGCATTGAAGATAGATAAGTCGTAAGAGCCTGAGGCACGATAGTGTCACTATGGCTAGGCATTGAAGATGTATAAGCCGTAAGATATTGAGGCGTAATAGCGTCACTGTGGCCAGGCGTTAAAAATGTGTAAGCTGTAAGAGCCTGAGGCGCAATAGCGTCACTGTGGCCAGGCGTTGAAAACATATAAGCCTTAAGAGCCTGACGCACGATAGCGTCAATGTGGCCAGGCATTGAAGACAGATAAGCCATAAAAGCCTGATGCGCAATAGCGTCACTGTGCCCAGGCATTGAAGACAGATAAGCCATAAGAGCCTGAGGCATGATAGCGTCACTGTGGTCAGGCATTGAAGACAGATAAGCTGTAAGAGCCTGAGGCGCGATAGCGTCACTATAACTAGGGATTAAAGACAGATAAGCCGTAAGAGCTTGAGGTGCGATAGCGTCACTATGTCTAGGCATTGAAGACATATAAGCCGTAAGAGCCTGAGGCGTAATAGCGTTACTGTGGCCAGGCGTTGAAAATGTGTAAGCCGTAAGAACCTGAGGTACGATAGCGTCACTATGGCCAGGCGTTAAAACAAATAAGTCGTAAGAGCCTGAGGCGCGATAGCGTCATTGTGGCCAGGCGATAGAAACGTATTAGCCGTAAGAACCAAAGGCGCGCTCGCATCATGGTGGCCAGGCAACAGAAAAAAGTATGTTTACTTACGTAATTCTTTCTAAAAGTGTAAGTGTTTTTATCAAGAATTTGGGGAGCATACACAGATAAATAAACATATGGGTATACAAGTATTCAAATAAGCGATAATAGCGAAAGTTAAATAAACAACGTTCATAAACAATATGGAGTATGAATAGATAAACTTTATTCATAAATTCAAAAAATTTTTACAATGAGATATGGAGTATGAATAGATTCAAAAAATCTTTACAACGATGGAATATTCAAAAAGAAAAATAAATCAATCTGCATGATCTGGGGGCTGGGGATCAGGTAGCGATAGACCCTCACGTTCTGGGGGCTGGGGATCAGGCAGCGATAGATCTTCTCCATCCAGGTCATCAAGGGCACCGATAGATTCAGGGACATTATCTGGGCTCACAGGCTGCCCAAGACCGGCCAGGTTCACAAGTTCATCTAGCGCAACCTTCTTCAGGACCTCATTAGCGGGCTCGGCAGTAGGTTCATACTTTATCTAATCATGAGCTTCAAATAACATCACTTTAGGCGTATATAGAAGCTCAGGGAACTCCTCACCTTCCCTATGTGTGAGATCTGAGAATTTCAGACATATTTTATTGATGTAATAATAATTTGAAGTGTAATTTATTAAGCTAAGTGAATTGGGGAATGATAATTGGAGATTTATATGTTAAGTGTTAAAATAAATGTGAAACTATGAGGACAGATCGATCTGAGAGAAGGAGAGATCGATCTGGTGAGTTATAAACGACAAAGAAGGAGAAATTTAAGGAGCAGATCGATCTGGGAGAAGGAGAGATCGATCTGGTGAGTTAAAAATGACAAGGAAGGAGGAATTTAAGGAGCAGATCGATCTCCAATGGAAGAGGATCGATCTCCTTATGAATCTGTTTGAGAGAAGATCGATCTCATGAGGAAGAGATCGATCTCCAAATGATTCCGTTTGGGAGAAGATTGATCTCCTCAAGGAGCAGATCGATCTCATAAAGCCATAAAGAGATCGATCTCACCCCTCGACAGATCGATCTCCTACCCTCAGCCTATATAAGGAACCCCTATTTTTCTCCTGCAAACTCACTTTCTCTCTCTTCCAACCCCATTTCCACCGAAAACCTAACTTTCTCACTCATCCAAAACACCCATTTTCGGCCAAATCAAGAGTTGTGGCAAGAAGGAAAGTTGTTCCTCATCAAAGGGAGAACAACATACTTGGAAATCGAAGGACGAATCGGATTGAGGCGTGGGTTGTGCGTCTCACAAGCTTTGGGTAATTTCTAAACGTTGATCTTGATTTTTGAGCTGATTTTGATGATATTGGTGGTTGTCATTGCGTTGAAATAGCTGAGAAATGATTAGGGATTGATGAAATTGCAATGTGGTTGGAGTGATAATGATATTTAGCAATTTTGGCAATTTTGAGAATTTGTGCTATAAATGGAAATATAGACAATGTGCTGAATTAGCATAGATGATTTAACATGAGAAATGTAGAGCGTTGAGATGTTGTGAATGAGGTTGTAGTTTGGGGTAGAGTTACGAGAATCAAGAGATTTGAGGTGTTATGAGCAATTATGCTCGATTTTGAGAATTGAGGTTTATGAGATAATTGAGTATTGATGTTTTAACATCGTTTGGACAGCTCGGGAGTTCCAGAGTGGAATGCGAGGCTAGTCCGTGATACGGGGGAAACGATTGCACTATACGAGGTGCAAAGAGGTAAGGGAAATCTAAACCATTTGTGTATGTGATTTGTAAACTATTTTAGCATGATTTGTGATTTATAAAACAAGCATGTTGAGTGTTGTGTTGAGATACAACTGCACACGATTTTTATAGCCGGTTGGAGCCCAATGTTTTTATGAGTTTATAACTGGGCTCTACGTTAAGGCAATATCGAGATTTGAGAAATGTGTGCGTGCTTTGCCGGTTGGAACTCGGTTTTATTATGTTTTGTGTTAAGTATAAAACGATTTTCAAATGAGATTTATGAGAGAAAAACCATTATGAGTTCTACGTGAAGGCAAACCAGTCTTGTGTGATAAGACTTAGGTGTGTAATTTTGAGTACACACCGGGCATTGCTCTGGTAGCATGTAAGCCCGATTCTTCTCCGTTCTGGTAACGTGAGAATAACCCATTCTGTGGCTGTGCCACGTATACTTAGTGGCCGTTGCCACGTGTGAAACCCTATTTGGTGGCCGTTGCCACGTGAGAAACCCCATTGGTGGCCGTTGCCCCGTGAGAAACCCCATTGGTGGCCGTTGCCACGTGAGAAACCCCATTGGTGGCCATTGCCACGTGAGAAACCCCATTGGTGGCCGTTGCCACGTGATACCCCATTGGTGGCCGTTGCCACGTGATACCCCATTTGGTGGCCGTTGGCACGTGAGAAACCCTATTGGTGGCCGTTGCCACGTGAGAACCCCTAATTAGTGGCCGTTGCCACGTGAAACCCTATCCAGTGGCTATGCCACGTGTGAAATTAAATCAGTGGCTATGCCACGTGTGTTTAGTGGCTATGCCACGTGTGAAATTAAATCAATGGCTATGCCACGTGTGTTTAGTGGCTGCGCCACGTGCATTACTATTTCAGTGATTTTATCACGTATTTGAGAAAGCGTTTATCGCATATTTTCACATGCTTTGTTATTGCTCTAGAGTGAGCCTTTTTACTTCATGTTTTCACATGACTTGAAACATGAGAATGTCGTTTTGAGTACTTTCATGCTATGATTTTCAAATGAGTTTCACATACAAATAAATATTTTGTGATGTGCATTTTGGTTTATGAAATGAGTTCCTTACCCCCCCCTTACTGAGCGATTTAGAAGCTCACCCTGTTTTCTTTCCCCCAGAGTTCTTCAAGTGAAAAAGGATCTCCCTGCGACGTACGGAGTAGTGGCTAGTGGAGGATTCGAGCTCCAGGCCATATATATTGTATCTTGAGGTATATTTTATCTTTTCATGTACCCAGACTATTATTATAATTGCAGACACTTGATGTATATCATTGTATGGGATGTATTAGGATTAATTAACTTATAATCGAGTAATGGGTATAATACAATATTTATTATACCATGATGAGATCCTGAGGAATGATACTTATGATGATGTATGACACTACACAGGAATGCACCTTTAAGTGTGAATTAATGAGTAAAAAGTTTTAAATTGCCCTATTTTTCGCAATTTTCGGGGCGTGACACTATGCTTCTCCAGCCAAGATCAGGCAACGTAAAAACCATATTTCACATATGGCACCGAGAAGTCTTCTTTCTGCCTCAAGCAATCTTTAGAAAGTCTGTACTCCTTCACAGCTTCTGCCCTGATACTATCAATCTCAAGTTGATTAAGAGAAGGAGTAGCTCGACTCTCTAGTTCAATGATATGTTGTTCAGCTCTTGATTGCGATCTGTTAGCCCATTAAAACTCATGAATAGGGAGTCATACTTGGACTGCATATTATCTAGCTCTGCTTGTGCCTGTCGAAAATCTTCGTTAAGATTGCTAGACCTAGCAGTCTCGATAGTAAGATCCCCTTTGGCATGATTCAAATCTTGAAGAGCTATTGAGAGTTGATCTTCTAGATTTCGTACCACTCTGGGCAGCCCAGATAATTGGTTATTAGCATTTGCTAACTCCATAACGTTGTCCCTTAACGCCTGAATTTCTTTATCAGTTTGATCCCTATAAGCTCGATGTTGGGCATTATTGGCTATGGTCCTCTGAGCAAGCTGAAAAGAAATACAAAAATTCAGACTCAAAATAAAGCAAAAAGAAATAAAACAAAAGAGAATCTAAAAATTACCCATATAGCTTCCACGTCAGCCAAGTCTTCCCTTTCCAAAAAATTCCTAAATAATCGGTGTTCATCCCTTGGAAGGATAGTAACCCAACCCAATCGAGAAGCCACCCCAGGAGTCTCCAAGGTATCATTATCACGTACTCTCAGGTACACCCAAAACTCTGACCCCTTCATTGTAAAGCTGCCATCTGCACGATATGAACCCTTATCGACGAGACCCATTATAAGAAGAATTGACCTCTTCCCCATTGCCAACTCAATTTACAAGCTCCTCTGATTCTTTCGATGAGGCGAGATTATATTACACTCTGCACATTCTTCAGATTGAGACCATCCCGAGGAACCGAAAGCTCTCATTCGAAAGGGAAAGCGCCTTCCCTCTATCTCGAGAGGGAACCCCAGATTTAGTAGGAGGGGGAGTCTCTTGCCTAGAGGGAGGCAGAGTCTGAGCTCGAGGTAATGGAGGTGGAACTAGTGCCTGATTAGGAACAACATCTGTCAAGCAAGGTCTCTTTTCAGTAGGATCGCTAGACAAACCTTCCTCCACCCTATGACATACCAAAGAACGTCTAATGTGGCTCATCTCTACAAAAAAGAAAAAACCAAAGAAATTGTCAGAAACGCAGTCTAAACTAATAATGATAATTGAAGAGCATGAAAGGTTACCATCAGGAGAATCAAGATGCTCCTGAAGAGACTCTATGTTTAACATGTCATCATCTGGGAGGACCATAAAAGTTGAACCAAACCTTTCCTAGTTGCTCATATCAGCTAGGGGATCACTCTCAGGGCTGGACTCTCTATTTATGCTCCTTACATCCCCTTGCAAGCTTAAATGTTCAGGGTTCAACTCGGAAGGAATAAATGATGGAAGATTTGAAGGAGGAACAGAGGGGCTGATAATAGGAACAGAACCTATACCCCAACCGGCGGACACCAAATTTTCATTTGACAAAAAAACCATTATTGAGATTAATAGGGTTGTCAACTAATAATTTATTGATATCTGAAGACAATTGTCTCCTAAGTACAAAGATCCGGGGACCCTTAGGGATTTCACACTGGGTTTCCCAACGAGTGGGGAAGTCAAGGCCCTCAGGTGTTTCCATAATGAGCCACTCAGACTCAAATCTGTGGAGTTTATTCGCGGGTTTTTCAAATCACCTATTCTCAAACGCAGACTTATACACTCGTTGAAGGGAAAAAGGAACTAAACCAAGGCTACCCCGAAACCTAAAAAAAAGAACAAAATAAGGGAAAAGAAGGAGAAACACCCCTTAATTGGCAATGCACGGTAAAACGAATTAACTACATCCAAGCATGAGGACGTAATTGTCCGGGAGCAATCCTATACTTTCTAAGGAAAGAAGCTCTAAAATTAGAAATGGGAAAACGAAATCCTAATTCTAAGGATATTCTGAAAATAACTTCCTCGTTGGACACACTACGTACACTACTCTCTTGAGGGCTTGGAAGTCTATAAGTGTATCCTTCGGGCAATGGGAACCTACACCTAATATCCTGAAGGTCACCCTTTGTTAGGGTCGATGTCACTCCTAGCTCTATATACTTCCCCAGATCGTGACTAGCCATTCTAGACTTAAAAAAGACTGCAAAAAATTAATTAGCGATAGAGTGCACAAAGGATGCGACAAAGTCTTCACCTAATGTCGTGAGAAAGTTACACCAGAAGCGACAGTGTCAAATCCAGAATCGTAATAGAGTGTGCGAGAGAGTAGCAGTATCGCGATAGAGTTTTACGGCAGAGTGTGCAGTATCGTGATACAGTTTGTGGCAAAGTGTGCGAGAGAGTTCTAGTGTATGCGAAAGAGTTGCGAGAGAGTTGCGACAGAATACTCCGAGAGAGTTACGACAGAATACTCCGAGAGAGTTTCTCAGCTATTCGGTAGTATCTGACCGTTATATATATATATGGCCGCGGCTGAGATGACTGAAGCACCCCGCGTGTACAGTAACCCAAAAGTG
This sequence comes from Firmiana major, assembly GCA_033439115.1. NCBI lineage: Eukaryota > Viridiplantae > Streptophyta > Magnoliopsida > Malvales > Malvaceae > Firmiana > Firmiana major. Next base: position 39,696,988 of record CM065895.1, read on the forward strand.
TATCACGTCCTTAATAAACTATCCTAAAAAGACATAACCCAATTATTATACTCTTTCATAAGGAATTTCCTTAGGAAAGAGTGAGGAGCAATTGATAGAGTCATATACATCAAGTCCACATAGGCAAACATTAGCCAACAGAGGACAACCACGTCTTAGGTCATAAGCCCACGAGGCAACGCCACATGGTAATCACTGAAAGGTAGCGATAGATCCTGTCTGGAGACAGAGCTTTATGCCCAAGTCTACGGCAGAGGCCTAGCGACAGAGTATACCCTACGATAGATGTCTACGCCTAAGTCTAGCGGCAGAGGTCTTGCGACAGAGTGTGCCCCTGCGACTGACCTCTAGTGGCAGAGGTCTTGCGAGAGAGTGTCTCCCTGCGACAGAGGTCTTGCGACAGACCTCTACACCTAAGTCTAGCGACAAAGGTCTTGAGACAGAGTATGTTTTGTGACAAACCTCTGTGCCCCTAAGCCTAGCGACAGAGGTCTTCAGACCTCTGTCACCCGAAGGTACTCCTCCGCACAGTGGCAGACTTCTGTGTCCTGAGACAGAGTTTTTCAGAACTCTGTCGCCAGCCCAGTCACGTGCCTGGGCCTCAGACTTGGATGGCCCAAAACGATACAGTCTTGGGCCCAAATGTTCATAAGCCCTAAGATAATAGAAAGTCATACCAGGAACATCTATAAATACCCTCAAGTATGAGCAAAAAATCCTAACTTCTACTTTTTCACTAAGACTCTGCTTAAACACTTTTTCTGACTTAAGCATCGGAGTGCGCGTGCAGGGACAGATCCCCGCGCCTCTCTGATCTTTACTGTTTTTATAGAATCTTCATTACACGTGGAGGAGACAACAAGGGAGATTACGTCAGCATCATTTAATCATTGTTGTTCAGTACAACAACACATATAATACTTCATTGCATTCTTTATCTGGTCTTACTCCTTCTGAGATTGTGTATGGTGGATCACCCCCAACATTACTCACTTCCGTGTCTACCAATTCCTCAGTAGAAGCGATTCAAACAAAACTGCTACATCGCACTCAACTACTCCAGCAATTACGTCATAATTTGCTAGGAACTCAAGCAGGATGAAGCAAATGGTTTATCTTAAATGATGAGAATCGGAGTTGAACGTAGGTGATTTAATTCTTTTCCTTTTGTAGCCATATCGTCAGACTTCATTAGCATAGTAGCCTTACTCCAAATTAAACAAATGATTTTATAGACCTTTCCATAAACTTTGATCTGTAGCTTATCGTTTGGAACTGCCAGCCTCTGCCATCTTCATTCAATGTTCCATGTCTCTCTGCTTAAGCCTTTCCATGAGAATTTTCATTTTCATCCAGCCACTCTTCCTTTATCGTTTGTAGATGGACATCCAGCGGTTAAGCCACTAGCTATCATACAACAACGCCACATTCTCAGTAAAGAAAGACATGTCCTACAATTGTTGGTGGAATGGGAAAGTCTTCAACCGTAGGACGCAACATGGGTTCTATACTCAGAATTTCATGAGGTGTTTCCTCACTTTGACCTGGAGGACAAGGTCAGTCTCCATGGGTGGGGGACTGATAAGGGGCCATAAATTAGTGAAGAATCTCATAGAAGGTTTATCAAGAAATCCCTAAGGCGAGAGAAGACATTAATCGTTGCCATGAATCTTTTTTCTTTTCTTCTGTTTCTCTCATTTTCTCCTTTTTTTTGGAGTGCGTATGCTACTAGAATTGCCTACCACAAATCTGCTTGTTTCTTTCTCAATTTTAACACTTTTTTTTCTTTCTCCCACAGCCGAATCTCCTATCATTTTCCTTTTCAACAAAAAGACTGAAATTATGTTGTTTAGGTTGACTTCTGATGACCCTTAAATGGTACGGTCATACAAGTAATGCAAGTAAAACGAAGCTGAATCTGAAATATCATCTCATAAGATTTTTGTAGTTTAATTGTTTACCATGTAATTACATCCTAGAGCATATTCTAGCCAATTACGAACATTTATGATCTACAAGTTTACTAAAACATGGTAAAACAAAAATATAAAATAAGATAATAAAATAATAAACTAAAAATAAAATAAAAAATGTGAGAAATGAGAAAAAGAGATACTTACAAAGCCCAAATAAGAAACAAATAGCAAAAAGCCCAAATAAGAAATAAAAAGCAACTGCAAAAAAATAACAAAATTAAAATTGAAATTGAAAATGGGCTAAAAATGCAAATATAAAAAAATATAAGCCTAAAATGCAAATAAAAAAATAAAACTAAAAAATCATAATATAAAAAAAATGCATTAGTCTAATCTAATTAATTAAAGTAAAAATGTAAAATATCATAAATTAATGCAAGAAGAAAATAAAATCTAAATAAAAATAATAAAAATCTTAAATGGAAAACCTAACCCTAAAAACCCTAAATCTAACTTTATACTCTCCTAACCCTATAATGAAACTAACATAAAACATCTAAGGTAACCCCGATCTAAATAAAATTACTAAACCTGGACATTAGAACAATAACCACATCTAACATGCTAAATAAAATGAAAATTTTCATGAAAATGCCTAATAAAAAAATTAGTGTACCCTAAAATTAAACTAATGAATGCATGACTCTAGAAACCCTTAATGCCAATTAAATGATGCATAAAAATCTCACAAATAGCAATCACAACAATCTTGTACAGTATGTCAACTGACCTAAAACAAGAAAAGGAAAAAAATGCATGCCAATAGACTATGGAATGCCTTGAAATGTGATTTAATTTTCCTTAACTTATAACTCCTAAAAGACAACTACACAATATATTTAACTATTAAAATGAACTAACTAAAATTCATCAAAACAATAGCAAATTAATAAGAAACAACTAATGCAAACCGTATGCAAATAAGAACTAAAAGAAAATGAACTCACCGCCTATCTTCATGAAAAGCAAGCATAACCGATTAACTTATTATATTTACCCTACTATTGTGCATGATAAAAGGAATAATAAAAATAAAAATATTAAATAATAAAGTGCGCCACGTGGTGCACGAAGAAAGCAGATGGGAGACCGGATCTACCGCCTTGGAAATAGTATAACGGGAGACATAAATAAGCCAAAAAATGACATTTAGTCCAAGGCTACATACGTAATTACTGACAGAATAAATCCCTATAAATAGGGGTCAGGTATGACTAAAAAACCTAAGTCTCTATTTTCTCTACAAAAACTCTGCCAAAATTCCCTTCTGACTTAAGCATCTGAGTGCTTACGCAGGGAGAACTCCTGCGTCCCTCTGATCATTCTTTTTCTTACAAAGTCTCTAGTGACACGTGATAAGAATATCGTAGCGAGGACGTCAGCAATACGTCATCATTCTGTTTGGCAATAACAATTGATGTTGGTGAGAAATGAAATAAAAGCTTTTTGCTCTACAACAATGAGATGAACATGTTCAGCAATGATGAGAATGAAGATGCAGGGAGCTCTCCAATTGGACTCTAGGGGGAGCGAGGGACGAACACGATGATAATATCCATGACAAAATTTGGAGCCATGAAAAGACAAGGGGAAGAGACTGTTAAAGCCTTACAGAATATGGTGGATCTGTTCAAGGATGCCTTTCCACGAGTGATTCTATCGATAACTGTCCAAAACTTGCTAGGCAAAAGGTGTATTGCGTAAGACCCTCACGGCGTGGGCTCAAGAGATCCTCACAGCATGCAAGACTCTCGCGGTATGATGCAAGACCCTCTTGACATGTAAGACCCTCGCGACATGGTGCGAGACCCTCACGTCATGCAAGACCCTGGCGACATGGCTCGAGACCCTCACGGCATGCAAGACTCTCGCAGCATGGCACGAGACCCTCATGGGATGCAAGACCCTAGCAGCATGGGTCGAGACCCTCACGACATGTAAGACCCTCGTGGCATGTATGCAAGACCCTCACATCATGCAAGACCCTCGCGGCATGGTGCGAGACCTTCACAGCATGCAAGACCCTGGCCGCATGGCTCGAGACCCTCATGGCATGCGGGTTCCTGGCGTGACCCTCACGGCATGCAAGACCCTCACGACATGGTGCGAGACCCTCACGGTATGCAAGACCCTGGCGGCATGGCTCGAGACCCTCATGGCATGCAAGTCTCTTACAGCATGGCGTGAAACCCTTACGACATGCAAGACCCTGCGCCATGGCGCAAGACCCTCACGACATGCAAGACCGTGGCGGCATGGCTCGAGACCCTCATGACATGCAGGTCCCTGACGGCATAACATGAGACCCTTACGACCCTCGCGGCATGGAGCGAGACCCTCACGGCATGTAAGACCCTCGTGGCATGGCACGAGAACCTCACGGCATGCAAGACCCTGGTGGCATGGCTCGAGAACCTCACAGTATGCTTGTCCCTGGTGGCATGGCTGAAGAACCTCACGATATGCTTGTCCCTGGATGCATGACGCGAGACCCTCAGGACATACAAGACCATCGTGGCATAGCGCGAGATCCTCACGGCATGTAGGACCCTAGCGACATGGCAAGAGACCCTCATGACATGCAAGACCCTGACGACATGGCACAAGACCGTTATAGCATGCGACACCCTGGCGGCATGGGGCGAGACCCTCACGGCATGCGGGACCCTCGCGGTATGGCGTAAGACCCTCACGGTATGTTGGACCTTGGCGGCATGAGGCGAGACCCTCACAGCGTGCAAGACTTGGCGGCATGGCGCGAGACCCTGGCGACCTGGCGCGGGACCCTCATAGCCTGGCAGCAAGAGACCCTCACGGCATGGCGACGCGAGAATCGCAGAGTCATGGTACAAGAAATTCAACACGGGAGATTATTGGTGGCCAGAGAAGCCAAAATATTGAAAGCTTTGAGAGTCCGACTATGGTAAATTTAGGGTATTTGAATACAGAAGATCCCTGGTCCCATAACATAAATGGTCCGCCAGATAATGAGGTTAGAGGTGTCGAAATGATAGGCACACATGTTGGGAGAAACTCGAAAGTAGATCTGACATGGAACCTTTAAACTGAAATGGTAAACTTTTAACCCTGGGCTCATCATAACCTACACAGTAAAGGGAAAGAGATTATGACCAAGATGATTCATGTAACACCGAAAAAGTCCAAGATGAACTTGCGCTCATGACACAAGATGCCGTGGATTTGAAAAGAATGGTTGAACGAATCTTGGAAGAAAAAAGTTGGTTTCGACTGAAGAGAACCAGAAAAGAAAAATCTCATTCAATACAGCGATCATGGGAAAACCATTGCCCCCAAAGTTTAAGATGCCGCAAATAATAGCATATGCTAGAAAAACTAACCCTTATGACCATATAAGTCGTTAATGCTACTACATGGATGGGAGGATGAGGTTATGTGCAGGGCATTCTCCCTAACCTTAACTGGCCACGCACTGAAGTGGTTCAACAACTTACCAGAAGGGTCTAGTTCATCTTTCAATCAGCTGAGGAGTGAATTTCTGAATGCCTTTGCGATAAATAGCCAGAAGAGGAAGGAGGCCACCTATCTGCTTACTTTGAGGCAAGGGAATAATGATTCCCTGAAAAGCTATGTAGATCAGTTTCGTAATGCTACGCTTGAAGTGCGTGACCTACATGCTGGAGTAGCTGTGACAGCTATGTTACAAGGAACAATGTCAAAAAAATTGTAAGAATCTTTATCTTTGGATCAACCAACGATGATTACGGACTTATTCTCTAGAGCAAATAAGTATGTCGGTCAAGAAGAGGTGATGAAGATGATACTAATATGCGACTTTAAGGAAGGAAGGAAGCCAGAAAGAGAGTCTGATTATAAATTACAAAAAGATCAGATAAAGCCCCAAAGTTGAAGTATGTTAATTACACGTAGTTCGTCAAACCACGTGCTTCAATCTTAGCAGCAATAGAAAGAACTAGGATGCTTCGATTCCCCAAGAGAGGTGAAGGGGATTTAGGATGAGATCTTGGGTCCTACTGTAGTTTCCATTCTACCTTTGGCCATACAACTAAGAAATGCCGGGAACTAATAAACCAACTTGAGAAATTAGCTAGAGAAGGGAAGTTAGACCGTTATGTGTGGAGGAATGAAAGGATTCGATACCCCGCTCGTGGTCGAAGAGACAATAGACCGCGTGATAGACGCGACGATGACAAAGAAAATATGAGGGGAAACGAAGAAAGAAGAAATGAGGCTAGAAGGGAAGAACATGTGTACCAACAAATAGACAATGAACCTATAGGAGTTGCTATTAATGTTATTTCTGGTTTAGAGTACATAGTTGGTAGCTCACCAATGCCTTGAAGGAAAATGGAAAGTTCATAAGCCAAGAAGATAGCAAAAACGTGGAATACCAACTACTTGAAACTACACTGGCAGTAAGATTTTAATTCATTTAATGTTTTTTTTTTTGTTATTAAACTATGAGTTGAAATTTCATTCGTTGAATTGTGACTTATACCATAATGAAATTTTATTGCCTGTTGAGGTTTTCAAATAATTGATAGATGACTGATCAAACAAAGGGCTTGAAACGAAAAGTGCACGATATAAGCTATGAAGAAAAAGTGCAAGAGCTTGAAGCGAAAAGTACGCGAGGTAAACTAAGCACTCAAACAAGGGCTTGAAGAGAAAAATGTGCGAGGTAGCCATGAAGAAATGTGCAAGGGCTTGAAGTGAAAAATGCGCAAGGTAAGCCATGCAGCCAAAACAAAAGGCTTGAAGCGAAAAGTACACAATGTAAGCCATGAGGAAAAAAGTGCAAGAGCTTGAAGCGAAAACTGCGCGAGGTAAGCTAAGCACTCAGACAAGGGCTTGAAGTGAAAAATACGCAAGGTAAGCCAGGAAGAAATGTGCAAAGGCTTAAAGCGAAAAATGTACGAGGTAAGCCACGCACCTAAAACAAAAGGCTTGAAGCGAAAAGTGCGCGATGTAAGCCATGAAGAAAAAAGTTCAAGAGCTTGAAACAAAAAGTGTGCGAGGTAAGCTAAGCACTCAGACAAGGGCTTGAAGCCAAAAAGGCGCAAGGTAAGCCACGAAGAAATGTACAAGGGCTTGAAGCCAAAAATGCGTGAGGTAAGCTACGCACCCAAAACAAAAGACTAGAAGGGAAAAGTGCGCGAAGTAAGACATAAAGAAAAAAGTGTAAGAGCTTGAAGTGAAAAGTGAGCAAGGTAAGCTAAGCACTCAGACAAGGGCTTAAAGTAAAAAATGCACAAGGTAAGCCATAAAGAAAATGTGCAAGGACTTAGAGCAAAAAATGAGCGAGGTAAGCCACGCCCCCAAACAAAGGGCTTGAAGCGAAAAGTGCGCGATGTAAGCCATGAAGAAAAAGTGCAAGAGCTTGAATTGAAAAGTGCGTGAGGTAAGTTAAGCACCCAAATATGGGTTTGAAGCGAAAAATGTGCGAGGTAAGCTATGCACTCAAACTAATAAAGGCTTAAAGTAAAAAATGTATAACAAAAACCACCTCTCGAAATAAGCCACACTCATAAGAGAAAGTGAAATCTATATGAGGCCCAATGTACAAAAGCGTCGCTACTAAAGCGTGTTGTACACTTAATTAGGAGCCTAAAAGAGGAAAAATGCTACGAATCGATCGAAGGTCAGGTCCCTGGGCTTGAAAGAGGAACCTAAAAGTACTTTTTCACTACCTTGTTAGACCATTGGGGAGTAAGTAATAAAATCGATGATTTGAAAAAATGAAAAACTGAGCAGATATCCTCAGCCGAAAAGTTTGACAATTTAGTCTCAAAGTTTGGTTTGAGAATTTGACCTCAAGATTTAGCCTGAGTGAGAATCTGACGCCACAGTTTGGCTTGAGAATTTGAGGCTAGAACATTCAATTCAGAGTTTAACAAGAGACAACGATGAGAATATATGTACACTTCCGCAAGGTTATACCTAACGAAAGAGTGGGGAACAATTGTTGTGCATGATAAAAGGAATAATAAAAATAAAAATAATAAATAATAAAGTGCACCACGTGGCGCATGAAGAAAACAAGTGGGAGATCGGGTCTTCCGCCTTGGAAACAGTATAACAGGAGACATAAATAAGACAAAAAAGGACATTTAGTCCAAGGCTACATACGTAATTACTAGCAGAATAAATCCCTATAAATAAGGGTCAAGTATGACTAAAAAACCTAAGTCTTTATTTTCTCTACAGAAACTCTGCCAAACTTCCCTTCTGACTTAAGCATCGGAGTGCTTACGTAGGGAGAACCCCTGCATCCCTCTGATCATTCTTCTTCTTGTAGAGTCTCTGGTAACACGGGATAAGAAGATTGAAGCGAGGACGTCAACAATACGTCATCATTCTGTTTGGCAACAACACCTACTAATGCAACCTACAATCTAAAGAAAAGGATTAGTTACATGAAAAGCATCAAAACAGCACCAAACACAATAGTAAAGAACAAACTGTCTAGTATCGAAATTCACATGGAACCGAGAACACAATTCACTCAAGTAATCATCATTCTAACTGACTCAACATCATATTTCCTAATCCTATTAAAGTTTTCGCTTAAGAAAATAAAGCTAATACTAAATTCATAAGAAATAACATGGCAGTATGCTTGATGCTGAACAAAAAAATGAAGAAACCCAACTACCCTGCATTAAAGAAATGAAGAGAAATAAAAATCGTAAAACACATAAATGATCAAATATATTTATTATTTTATTTTATTTTTTAAAAACATTAAAAACTAAAATATAATACTAAGATATACTTCTAACACAGTAGATATAAATTTATAAACAATAAAAACTAAGTTGGAAAAAAAAATCAATGGAAGAAAATGTAGATCAAGCTCAAGAGCAAGAGCTATGGAGGTGATTTTGTAATCTGTCAAACTCTCATTCCCATAGCAGTCAATTAAAAGCAAGATGAGAAGAAAAAGATGAACGAGAAGAGTATTGAAATGCTAGAAATAAAAATAAACATTAAAGCTTAAAGAGGAAATTAAAACTTGCATTAAAATAACTAAAATGTTGCAAAATAAAGGTAAATGGAAGAAAGCTTCAAAAATAAAAAAAATGGTGGCTACTTTCTACTCTAACAGAACCATGAAATGAAAAAAAAAAAAAATCCTATCCTAGGTAGCCCCTTACAAAGTTTTCATCTTTTTCTTTATATAATCATTAAAATTACGGGTATAAAGGGAAATTCATATCGTAGATGAGTTAGCAATACTTGGCTACTTGTCTTCATGTCATTGGCTCCTTGGAGAAGATATTTCCATGTTATCCAAGCTTTCAACTAGCCATGGACACCTCTCCCTTTTCTAGAACCTTCCTTTGTCTTCTTATCCACCTAAGCATGCAATGTGGTAAGGGCATTTTTCTTCCATGTGTTAGCTAAGATGTCCCTTATTATTATCCATTGAGGATGAATAATAGATGAACACTTTGCATCATGGGTGACAATTAGAGAGAACATTGGTGACTCATGCTATAAGACGTAAGTGTAGTGGCATATTCTTTTTTTATCCCATTTTCAGTTTATTTTTTACTGAAATAACTGAAAATCATCTAAAATTTATTTATCTGTGAAACATGAGAACTTTAATTGATATAAAGGGATAATTAATAAAATAATAAGGGGATTTAATTAATTAATTACGAAATTAAGCACAAAATAACTTTATTTTCATTGAGTTATCAACTTCCTTCTTTTTTCTCCTTTACTGCAAATTGAAACAGAGTAGCAGTAAAAACGGTATGCTACGATGATCTTCAATGTAACAACAAGGCTATAACAAGGCAAGACAGCATTCACAAGTAATGATGTAGAGATGGTATCATTGTACAGAAATGGATGGCAGTAACGATGGCATAGCAATGCACAATAGTGGTGACGAAGGCCAAAAGCGACTCGGATAGCAGCTAGCAGAGGCAGTACGGTACTGGTGCAATAGAGACGAGCAGGAAAGCAAGGAGGATGATTGTAGTGAAAGAATGACGGTAGGGATGATCAGGAAACAAGCTTAGACACGTTGCAATTTAGGGAAAAAGCAAGCAAGAGAGTGCTGAGCTAGCAACTTTGGGCATGTTGTGGTTTGGGGAAGAAGTAAGATAAGGGTGGCGAGCTAATAGCTTTGGGCACGTTGCGGTTTGGGAAGAAGCAAGAGAAGGGTGGCGAGCTAGCAGTTTTGGACACGTTGTATTTTGGGGAAGAAGCAAGCAAGATTGTGACAGCCCAAAAGTGCGGAAAAAAATAGGGTAAATTTAAACTTTTCTTACATCAAACCTCTTACTCGGGTTGCATTCGTGTACAATATCATTTAATCACTTGTGTTTATAATAATTCATTAACCCCAAGGTCACACAATTTCTATTTCATAAGATCAAATACATAATATCCAAAAGGGTAATCCCATAAAACTCAATTCATTTCCTTTACATTGTCCTAATTGCATCCTAATAATACTTAACACAAATAGTATTACATCATTATCTGGATAAAAAATGAACTGAATTTATACCTTGTGCGTGTACAAGTGATAGCCTGGGGAGATCTTATCCACCAGCCTGTATCACGTATGCGGCAGCACTATTTCGCTCACTACAAGAAATCTGGAGGGGGAGGAAAAAGGGTGAGCTCTCAAAACGCTCAGTAAAGAGGATAAGGGAGATTTTTTAAAATCATCATACACTTCACAAACTATCATTCGGGGTGTAAAAGCATGATAGAGGTATTCAAACTTGTAAAACATCATGGTAATAATGATAACAATAATAATGGCATCAGTTTGCATCATTATAATTTATGTGATTAAAATTTAATCAAATCTCATTATGTGATAGAAATCACAGTCATCAAAACACGTCATTCATCAAAATAGTCGAGACTAGGCATTTAATGAAACTCAGATAAAACAGCGTCATAAGCATATCACATCATCCTCAAGGAAGACATCTCACGTTACCAAAATGGAGGCATCTCTTATTACCAGAATAGAGGCATCCTCAAAAGAGGGAAACGTCGACACTATCCATGGTCATGATATCGCTGTAGACTTGATCAGAGTCGTATAGCCTCGGTCTTACATGCTATTAAAGCAATGCCACTCAATCGCTACCAAAGCGGGGTCATCTCGATCTTACATGCTACTAGAGCAAGGCCCGGTCTTACATGCTACCAGAGCAAGGCCACTCAACGCTATCAAGTGGAGTATCAATGTGCATCTAATGACCACAAGGAAGAAGACCTTGATAAGCATAGTTGAGAGGGAACCCTAGAAAGAGGCACACTCAAATTTTTGAAAACTCAATCTGATATGTTCTTTTTTCAAGAGCGTTTACAAAGTATTTATAATAATATCTAGCACTTAAGCCCTTAAACAAGTGGGCTGGAATGAACACCAAACAGAAAATAAGACTAAAACTTAAATTCACGCATAAGCCTAGTTGCATAGGATAATTGGTCTAAAACGCTATAAAACTCAAATGTGGGCTATTTAAATACTTAACCCAACTTATTAATAAACCAAGATTCATGTCATTTGGGCTTCCAAACAAATATAAAGGGCTCAGGTAATTGGACCTCCTTGGATGACCCATGGATCCTTGGCATCACGATCATCATGAGCATTATGAGCAAGTGGACCTTTATCAGTAAGGCTAGTCTATATGGTCTATTTCCCACTCTATCCAAAATCTCGAAGGGACTAATGTAACGAAGACTTAGTTTTCCTTTCTTCCCAAACCTCGTTATTCCCTTAGAAGGAGATACTCTAAAAAAATACAGACTCACCCACATCAAACTCAAGTGATCTCTGTCTCCTATCAACATAGCTCTTTTGTCGACTTTGAGCTGTTCGTAGCCTCTCACATATTATTTGAACATCCTCGAAGGCTTGTCTAACCAAATCGGGAGCAGGCAACTGTCTGTCACCAACTTCTTTCCAACCAATAGGTGATCGTCATCTACGACCATATAGTGCCTCATAAGGGGCCATACCAATACTTGAGTGATAACTGTTATTATAGGCGAACTCAATCAATGCCAAGTGATCGTCTCATGAGCCTTTAAAGTTCAACACACACGCTCTTAACATATCCTCCAGGGTCTGTATAGTCCTATCTGACTGACCATCTGTCTTAGGATGAAAAATGGTACTAAAGCTCAATTGGGTCCCCATCGCTTCCTGAAAATATCCGTAAATGTGGGAAGGAGAGCGGGTATCCCTATCAGAAACAACACTCACTGGGACTCCATGTAATCTCACTATCTCCCGTACATACAAGTCCGCCAATACACTCAAAGTATTTGTAGATCTCATGGCTAAAAAGTGTGTCGATTTCGTTAATCGATCTACTATAACCCATATAGCATCATGGTTCTTACGAGTTCTCGGTAACCCCATCATAAAATCCATGGTGACGTACTCCCACTTCCATGTTGGTACCAGTAGAGGTTGCAATAATCTTCCAAGTTTCTGATGCTCTACCTTAACTTGCTGACAGATGAGACATCTAGCAACGTACTCAGCTATGTCTCTTTTCATCCTAGACCACTAGTATACTTTTAAGAGATTTTTATACATTTTACTACTCCCTGGGTGTACTATATATCTCAATGAGTCAGCCTCTGATAAGATCAACTTCTTCATCTCTGAATCCTTAGGAACACCTATTCTATTCCCGAACCTTAGTATTCCATTTGAACTCAATACAAATTTCGTAACCTTACCCTTCTCGATTTGGTTAATCACATCAATACACCATTGATCAATTTGCTGAGCTTGCCAGATTCTCTCAATCAACTCTGATTCTAATCTCAAGCTAGCAATAATCCCATGACTACCAATCTCAGGTAGGGTCATATCCAAACTAAGGTTCGTGAATTTTTTCAACAGCTCATGCTCCCTAATCATCATATATGATATCAACCCGAGACTCTTTCTGTTCAATGCATCTGCAACCACATTTACCTTCCCTGGGTGGTAAAAAATCTCACAATCATAGTCCTTGAGGAGTTGCAACCACCGTCTCTGTCTCATATTTAACTCTTTTTGTGAGAACAGATACTTAAGACTCTTATGATTTGTAAAGATCTGAAATTTCTTACTATACAAGTAGTGGCGCCATATCTTTAATCCAAATACTATGGTCGCCAACTCTAAATCATGAGTGGGGTAGTTCTTCTCATGATCTTTCAACTGTCTAGATCCATAAGTAACTACCATTTCATTCTACATTAAGACACAGCTAGTCCTTGGTGTGAAGCACTGTATAAACAGAATAGTTCCCCGAGCTGTTAGAGATGATAAGAACTGGCACGATGGTTAATCTACGCATAAGTTCTTGAAAACTCCTCTCACACACTTCATCCCACGTAAACTCCACATTTTTTCTCTTAAGTCATGTCAACAGAACAACCAATCTAGAGAAACCCTCTACAAATCTCCTATAGTAACCTGCCAAACCTAAAAAACTTTTGATCTCAGTGACTATCCTGGGCTGTTCCCACTGAACAATAGCCTCAATCTTGGATGGATCTACTGACACCCCATCATTCGATACAACATGGCCCAGAAAAGAAATATGTTCTAGCAAAAAGTCACATTTACCAAGTTTGGCATGCAACTTTCTCTCTCGGAGGGTTTACAGTACAATCCTTAAATGCTACTCATGATCTTCCTTAAACCTTGAATACACCAATATATCATCAATGAAAATGATCACGAACTGGTCTAGGTATGGCTTGAATATCTCATTCATTAGAGCCATAAAAGCTGTCGACGCATTCGTCAACCTAAAAGGCATTACTAGGAATTCGTAATGACCATAGTGGGTGCGAAAAGTTGTCTTGGGCACATCCTCCTTCTGAATCTTCAATTAATGATACCCAGACCTCAGGTCTATCTTGGAAAAGATCCGTGCTCCTCGAAGCTATTCTAATAGATCATCGATGCGCGGTAAGGGGTACCTATTCTTGATGGTAGCCTTGTTCAACATCTGATAATCAATACACAACCTAAGGCTCCCATCTCTCTTCTTCACAAATAATACCGAGGCTCCCCACTGTGAGACACTCAGTCTTATAAACCCCTTATCTAGCATATCTTACAACTGCTTCCTTAATTCCTCTAGCTCAACTGGAGCTATCCTGTATGGTGGTTTGGATATCGATTTTATTCTAGGTGTCAGATCTATACCAAATTCCATTTCTCTATCTGGTGGTAACCCGATAGGTCGTCTGGAAAGACATCAAGGAATTCTCTAACCACTGGAATAACATCCATATTCGAATGTATTTTGTTCAAATCCACCACATATGTAATAAAAGCTTCAAAATAACATTCATGTCATGTATATACCAATGCACTTTACTTGTCACAAAAATCAAGATTTCATTACTTCTCTTAAAATCTTACAACACATTCTTTGGGTAGAGAAAATGTAATGGACTTAGAATGATAGTCTAAGACAGCATGATTGGTAGCTAACCAATCCATTCCCAAGATTATATCGAGATCATACATATTTAACAGAATCAAATTAGTTGTCCTGTACTTATCTCCTACCCTCACCTTATAATCTTTATACACTTGTTTAGCTAATTGACTAACCCTCATTGGAGTACTTATTAGTAAAGTCCTTCTCAAGTATGTGGGTTCTACAAGATCTATTAACCTTGATGAACTTGCAGGTGATATGAAAGAATGTGTTGCACCAGAATCAAATAAACTATAGCTTCCAAGTTAAAAATCAAGATTGTACCTCTTATCACCTCAGAAGAGGGATCTGCTGATGCTTGGTATATCGCATAAACCATGTCTTGACCCACAACTTGCTTCCCTTTTTCTTCAGTTGTAGCTCTCTTCCTTGCAGGAGGTGTAACCGTAGGAACTTTCTCTGACTCCTTACCCTTCTGTGGGACTACCTCCACTGCTTGTGGGCAATCTCTTGCATAGTGCCCGAACCTACCACATCTAAAGCATCATGTACCTTGAAAGTGATAGGGCCTATTACCATGATATCAGCCACATACTCTGCACTGATCAGTAGTCGATCGGGGTCCACCAATCATTATACCCCTGACTGGTGTTTTAGTCAAATGTATAAAAGATTTAGCAGCCTTCTTCTGTGACTCATCTATTTCTCGTCGACGCTTACTCATAGATTTTCGACCCAATTTGGCACTCTTGCCATCTCCCAATTTCCTTGGACCCTTGTCCTTACCCCAACTGAACTCTAAAATTTGTAGGTTATAATCCTGCTCACACAACTGGGCCCATCGCATAACCTCTCTGTATGTAGCAACATCAAACGGGGCCAACTTAGTTCTGATCGAAGGCCTCAATCCAACAACAAATCTGCGAACCCTAATAGCTTCACTCTTTATAGAGTCTGGATCACACCAACCAAATGAGGTGAATCGTGACTCATACTCATCAACTGTTCGATTCCCTTGAGTCAAATTCAGTAATTCCATCTGTAACCTAGGCCGACCGGTATCTAGGATGTATTACTCTTTAAAAACACCCAGAAACATATCCTATGTGGTTACATACCCCGAGCTCTCAACATAGGCCTGGTGGACTTCCACTAGTGCTCTGGTGCACCTCTCAATACAAAGGTCGCAAGCGCCACTCTCTCTGTAACCGATCATCTACAAAAGTCGAATAACTTCTCCATCTAGCTTATCCAGTCCTCAGCCACTGCTGGATCATTTACCCCGCTAAAAGAAGGAGGCTTAAAATCCATAAAATGCCTCAACCTCTCCATATCGCAACCATATCCATACCCCAAATCATCATCGTCATACTGTTGTGGAGCTACTGGATGAGGTACTGATTGAATATGGCTATCTCATGGCCTAACCGGTTCAGGTTGTACAGGTGCAGCATTCTCAGGTTCTTGTGCAACTGTTGGTGGATTTGGTGTAGCTTGTCCCACTGTACCTGGTATACCCTTAAACCTAGTGATCATCTTGCACATATCTTCCTCTAATCGGGCTACCCGAGGATTGGAAGCCTCTATTTGTTCCTAGGGCTCATGACTAGAGGGTCATCTACTGTGCCTCTTAGTCCTGTCATTCCGCTCTTGAGCTCTCGAGCTCTCTCCCCTCTTGTGGTGTCTCTCAAGCATAACTCACAAGCCTGATAACTCCCTGCATTTATAACAAACTCTTAGATCACTACTAGCTCCGTCTACACATTTGTATCTAAATATCGCACTGTAACTTGGGGAATGTATGTTTCTTAGTCCTAAACATCGACTCACATCAGACCAATCAAGCTTTGATACCAAATCTGTCACATCCCACTTTCGGGTGCCCTTCATCCATACATATACTACTTACGGTTAGGCTGTGAGATGATGCAATTACTATATTCCATACATTTATAGCGGAAACATTTAAAATTTTAATTCACACTCCCAGGTGTGTGTGTGTAGATATACAAAATAAATTGTATAATATAATATCTTTACATAACATCCCTATACAACTGTTTACATTTTCAATTCATAACTGTGCGATACATTATAATATATACAAAAAGCTTTTATGTAAACAATTCATATACCTTAGCAACTGGTGAGAGTTGTCCAATACAAAAAGAGATCTGGAGACCATTGCACTGCCCTACTTCTCAGTATCTGGAAGGGGAAAATAGTAGGATGAGCAAACCACAACTCAGTATAGAAATGGATGCTAACAGGTAGATACTATACTATCTACATAGCCCATGCATGCATAAACAAACCATGTTTCAATATATAACGAAATATTGCTAGAAAATGCATTTAAACATTTATTTCTCACAGGCATTTTCATGTAAAACCATATGCAATACTTCCAATTAAAACATGTCATAAAACAGTGCCATCGTAACACAAGTATTTAAATCAAGAGATTTATTAAATCACATATCTCTTTCTTTTATTAGTTTCTCAATTTCTTTTATCTCTGAGACAGGCATGGAATTCTCGGCAAACTAATATCCACGACATATGGCTATAGTCAGTGATCCCAGGCCTCACTGATCAGGTGTGCACATGGCATCACTTGTCTGAAGGGGGATGGGTCAGTTCTACACTCCGTCTTATCTCAATCAGCATCATCTCCCTCATCACATCACATATAATCACGGTACAATGTACGCCATGTGTCATCTACGCGATACTCGTACTCATGTGCACCCAGCATGGTACATAGTATACAACGGATAAGTACACTGTTCAGTGTATGATCATGGACCCAGTCCATCCACCCCACTCCGATGGACTCATCATCTTGAACCATGTCTCATATATCAGGTGAGCAAATCAGCGCGACACACAGTTATCACAAGGCTCCAACGCGGTATCTCTCAATGCGAGCAACAGCTTCTAGCACTGTATCATCTCAACTCAGTAAAAACCGGTGCAAGTAATGCTCCAGCACCTTTCTCAAATCCATCGTGCAAAATGAACTCCAGCACGACATATCAAAACATAGAAACATGTGCGAGCTAAAACTCCAGCACATTATCATTATGAAACCACGTGCGAGTCACACTCCAGCACGGTTTATCAAAACATGCAGACATATGCGAGTGAAACTCCAGCATAGTCACAATGTAAGACTCGAATTTAATTAAAAACCCAAAATGAATGAGTATTTGTGAAGGGAAGTCGGGTTAAATTTATCCCGAACACGTGTAAAGGCAAAACGGTCAAAATATCGAAAGCCGAAATAAATTTGATAAGAAAATTTAATTAAAAATAATGGATTTAAAAATCTTGATCAATAATGAAGAAATAATTAAATTTCAGGTTAAATTGATCAAGATATGAATTACTGGAATTAATCGAAATTTTCGTTCGAGATAATATCCCGAAAATACGGAGAAAATATACCGAAAAGGGTTAAAAATATAATAAATAAATTAAATTAAATTAAATTAAATTGTTTGGAATAAAACAATATAATTGTAGATATTTTTAGAATATATTTGAATATTTTAATAATAAAACAAATTGTTAAAAAAAAAATCAGAAATCAGAAACTTTAGTCGGGGAGAGAGAAAGAGGAGAGAAACAGGAAAAAACGAAAGCCGAAATCGGGGAGAAGATCGACGGGCCACCGGCGACCCAATCGGCTAGGTGAGGGCCAAAAAAGGAAGAGGAGAGGCCGGTGACCTCCCTGATACCGGCGATGCAGCCCACCGATGCCGAAATTCGGCGGATCGAGGGAGAGAAACCGACGGGGAGAGAAGAGAAATTTTCGACAAACGACGCCGATTCGGCCCAACCACCGGCCACCAAAGAACCCCCACCTGATGTCGAGCTGAATGGGGGCAAAAACAGCTGGGGAAACGGCGGCCAGCGCCTGCAACGGCGAGAAACGAGGAAGCCACCGACGCAGGAAAGGAGAAGAGGCCGGACCGGTCACTTTCTGGCGACCTCGTGTGAAATTGAGACCAGATCCGAGCTGCGGACGACCTCGCGGAGCAGCTAGCTGCGGAAGCCGACGGAGAACCGGCCGACAAGGCACCGAATCGGCCGAACCGAAGCAAGCCGAAGTGAACCGGACCGGTCTGAACTGGACTGAACCGGTTCAGCCAAGAAAGAAGGGAAAAAAGAGAAAAAGAGAAAAAGGAAAAAGGGAAAGAATTTTCGGGGAAACACCGGACTTCTGGTAAGTCGGTAAGAGGTCAAAAGTGACCAATTTAACTCTCAGAAAAATTATTTAAATTATATTTAATCGAAAAGTAACCCGGGATTAAATATATAATTGTGCTGTTGTACGACAAAGCCCGAACGAGAGCCGATTGAGCTCTGATTTTTGTATCCCGCATCATATTGGGTAAGTACATTTTAATTTCGACAATTAGAATCCCTTAATACAGAGTTTCGATTATTTTACGGAATTTACGATTTAATTTCGTATAGAAAGGAATATTTTTCGGAATTATAATGTAATTGCCATAAATGGTATACGGGCTATCCAATGAGTTTGGAACGAAGCCCGATAATTATCTGTAAGCTGCATGAGCCTAGTAAACCCGAAGAAGGGATTTAAATAGTAAAAATGGGCTGAAAATGGGTCGAGGCCCATTAAGGTGCGATTGGGCCCAATAAGAGTAAATTGGCCCAATTAGTTAAATCAACTGTAGTAAACAGGAGAATTATATTTATTGGGTTAAATTGACATGATAAATAATTATCTGCAGCCCCAAAGACTGGATTAGCAGCAAATAGGATCGGATGAGCCTTCGACAGTGGAATTTAGATACGCACTCGACGAGAATCGAGGTAAGGGAATTTTGTAAGTGCATAGAGATACCTATACGTAATTTTGAGGGGAATTACAGGGTCTAGAATTACTTAAGGTATTTAGAAAACGAAATGATAATTTTACGAAAATCGGGGCTTAGGTGAATAAAGAAAAAGACGATTTTGCCCCTGATAGTAAAATTTACAAAAAGGGTAGTAAGGCAGATAAATTGCATGATTTTCATGTTTTGATGCTTTATATGAATGTATTGCTTTGGTTTAAGCAAATTTTACACATAGGTTGGCTGTTGATTTCTTGAATTATACGAAAGGATACCGGTTTGTACCGGTTACTATTTTAAAAGATATTTTATCAAGATTGAGCCACCTATCGTATTTACATGAATAAAAAGAGTGCTAGAGTCTTTCTCGCACTCAAGTTTACTGATTTATTATTCATGAAAAGCCGTACTGGAGCATTGCTCGTATGAGAAATTTGTGTGTGCATAAAACCGTGCTGGAGCTTCGCTCGCACGAGATTTTAGATATCGTGATATGCGTAGCGTGGTGCTGGAGCTTCGCTCGCACTAGACGTGAGTTGACATGCATATAGTCGTGCAGAAGCCTCCTGTAGACTGTGTGTCACAGAGAGTTGAGATGCTCGCACGTATACATTGAGACATGGGTTGGTTATCGACATAGTATTGGGGTGGATAAGACCTACGACAGGCACCCTCAGACTAGGATATGGGTCCACGGAGTACGATGTACCGTGTATGTCACACGGAGTACGCTGTACCGTGCAATCATGATGACTCTATGATGTTACTTGATATTTTAGCGGGTAGGACTTGACCCCACCTCCCGTTGCAGTTGTGATACCCCGCACACCGGGATCCATGTAGCTTGGGATCACAGGGACAAAGTATGGCCATAGTCCTCGATTTTCATACAGTAACCTACATGCCTCACATGATATCATACGGTCTGGATAGACCAGGACAAACCCGATGGAGGGGTAAGGTCCCGATGTATGTTTTTAAACGAAATGCGATTTAATAAATCAAGGTATTCCCGAGAGATGGGTTTAGCCTTGATGTGGTTGTTTTATAATGAAACAAATGAGTTTTAAAGTGATGAGTTTTGTGATTAAACAAATGAGTTTTAAAGTGATGAGTTTATGATGAAACTAATAAGTTTTAATATGACGAGCATGAGATGTCATACATGATGATTTTTTCATGTGTGTTTTATATGTCAATTTCATGATTTCTCTTATACAATATATACATACATGTGGCATCGTTTTAGTCATTCCTCATGCTCAAAATATAAAGGATTTTATATCACGACATTATCAGCATGTAGATAGTATAGTTATCTACCTGATTACATTATTGCCTTACTGAGCTGTTTATGCTCACCCTTTCATTTTCCACCCCACAGGGTATATTCAGTAGAAGAGAATGACAGTAGTCATACCCGCTGCTTTTTATCAAGACCAGGTATACACATTTATATAAATTTTGTATCTGAACATATAAAGGGACAGTACTATATATAGATGTATTTAGTTTAAATAAATTGATATGTAAATGAAATATGACAATGGAAAGGTAAATAGGTGAAAGGTGACTAACACCGAATCATAGCCCAACTGTTTAGTAGTGTAACTGTTCACGACGGGTAAGGAAATGAAAAAGTGAAAAATTTACTCTGATTTTTAGGTAATTTGGGTCGTGACACACAATCATTAAAACGGGTGAGAGCTAAAGCTCTAACAACGATTCATATCTCAAATTCGATAGGTGGCGATTTTCTCTTTTAAAAACTCAAAACATGTTTATTTATGTAGCATGTCATCCCATGCTAAACATGTAAAACTAGCCAATCTATCCATAACCATTTCTCAATAAAAAAACAGCGTATAGTTGTAAAAACATTAAAAACATGCATGTCAAGCTAGATTCCTTCCCACATCCCATTTTCTCAATATATATATATATATATATATATATATATACCATAATACATTTCCATTCACATATGGTTCAATAGATAAGCATAATATTTCTAGCGTCATAACTACCAAAATTGCAATAAAAATATGTACGAATATCTCTATTGTTAACATACAGTCCCTTACCTCGAATCGCTCATAGTTCCTTCGTCTCGTTCACTCCGTTTGCAATTCGGGTTAATCGTGTTCCAAGTATTTCAACTACACATAAATCGTTAAGTTATTTTCTTTTCCTTCTACTAAACATCCACATTGTCATCTATTTATCTATTCATACTCCCTAGTCCTTAAAATCTTATCTCACCTTTCCCACTATTATTATTATACCCTCTCTTAAGTCTTTAATCACTTTTCCATGGATTTCCCTTCATAAATTTCCTCTTAGTGTTACTCACCCATCACTACATTCATCATTCCTAACAATATTTCACATTAAATTTATGGACTTTACCTCACGTATGCTTCACATTACAAGTACATCACCATACCTTTGAATTCATTATTACTTGGTCCAAAATCATACATATTATAGTTCCATCTACATATGTACAAGTTTAAACATATATGGGGACTCACACCATAGTCCGGATTCCAGGCAACAATGATCAGGTGTACAAGAACCCTACGCTTGGGGAGGCGGATCAATCTTCCCTTCAGCTCACACTAAAATCAGGACACATCATACTCCATGGCTAACGCTCATGGTACATCGTGCTCCTGTGGATCCTTATCACCCATTTCCATTGTCTTAAAATCTTGTGCCAGCAGGTCCGTGTAGGACACACAACAATACATGACGGCTTAAGCACAGTTTTGTACTCATTACATCACATTCATAAGCCACATGTGAGCAAGTCAATGCAAGACACACAGTAATACACAACGGATCTAGCACGATTTTACTTAGCACACAACATAGTAATAAAAACCTCATGCGAGCAACTCAACATAAGAACACACAGCATACCTGAGGCATCAAGCACAGTATTACTAGGAAATTACATGCGAGCATAGTCAGAGCAAGCCACACAACAATACTCGAAGGCTCCAACATGATTCCCAAAAATCTAGTGTAAGCTCCTAAGTGGAACACGCAGCATCATCGATGCATCAAGCACTCTTTTGCTTTTCTCAAAATCCCTTTTAAAAATGATGTGCGAGCAGGGCTGGTGAATCCACTGTTGCCACTTAGGTTTTAGCATGATTTCACACAAAAAGCAAATAGAAAGCTCCATTCCTTAAGCATGAGTGAGAGGGAAATCTCCCTTTAATGACTCCTTACAAATTTTCATGCATCTTTACTAAACCGGGAGCCCATCTATTATTACTCTTTCTCGAAACGTTTGTAAACCCTCTTTTCACAACAATAACATAGAGTCATGCAACTCATACTCATAGACTTATTCTCATACGTCGTTCTCATCTAGATATATCAATATCTACATACTCATTGCATACATTCGCACACAGCAGGTAAGAAAGCATACGTATAGCTATCTCTAATAGCTCGCACAAGTCCCGTACCTCAAATCACGTTCAAATCACTTTCCTTGATTTCTACTTCTCGTGATCCATCTAATCAGCTTCGGTTATGTCTTCAGGAGCTACGATTATTTACAGTGCTCATCAGTACACTCTTCTATACTTCATTTCATTTGCATGGTATTCAAATCCATGCATTTGGCCATTTATATCTCATTTGGCCTTGTTACATCATTATCAAACCTTACTGTTTCATAAGTCCATTTCGAGTATATAACTCATTTTTTGAGAATCTTCTAGACTCCTTGAGTCTACTGATTCGTATTGAACTGACATTAAGCTTACAATGCCTCAAGTTCATTATTTCCTTTTTCTCTGGCATTTCATCAAACACTTAGTATGCCCATTATAAATTCTCATTTAATCCCACCTATGGATTTCAATCTATCAACTTAGCATCATCTATACATGCTTGTTAACATCTTTACATGCTCAAATCTTCATTAACTCTATGCCATTTTAATTTTTCCTCATTAAATTCTTTCTAGGTCATAGCTTTGTTTAAGCATTTTCATCATATTTCAACTAACAATATATACACCAAATCACTCATCATCATGCCTAGATTAACATACTAGGAAATGGTGTATAGAAATCTTACCAATCTCAGTTTTTCTCCTTTTTTGCCAAAATTGGGGAAAGCTCTTTTCCTCTTTCAATCCAACAATTCGACCTCCTATTTTAAACTATGTTGTTCTCCTCCTCTTTAAGAACAAATTTACTGAAATGAACTTCTCTCAAATCTCCAAGGAAAGTATTAAGAATTTAGAAAGAGGAACTTGGTTATTTTGCTTCAAAAATGGAAGGTTTGAGTTGTTTTTCATGAAATGCAGTTAGCTGCCCAGTTTTTATAGAAATGGCTTGATGAGACCGATCTCCATAAGTGAGGGGTTCTTCTCCTTCTTTAAGTCTCTCGGCATTCAGTTTTCAAGCATGAGGGATCAATATGTTCTGAAGGGTAAGATCGATCTTAGCTAGGCAGAGAGCTTCAGAGATTCTGCCAGAGGAATGAGATCGATCTGCTTTTGGTCGAGACAGAAGGAGATCGGTCTGCTTGAGGATGAGATTGATCCTTGCTTGGCCAAAGCTTACAGAGATCGATCTAGCTTGAAGGAGAGATCGATCTCCCCTTGCTCTGCAGCATACTTAGCTGAATTTCATCCAAGATTTTCAAAGTAAACTTCGTTTCAATTTACTTCACGACTCGTTTTGCATTCAATCCACATTTATCACTTAAAAATGTCCATTTCTTATAATTCATACTTAATGAAACTTGTGTGTACATCATGAACTCCCATAACAAGTGTGTACATCAAATTTACGGACCTTACAACTCTTATGATTCATATCACATAAACAAGTGTATACTTAGGGAATCATAAGGGTTACATATGAAAATACGGGTCTTAGATTCCTCCTCTCTTTTAAAAAATTTAGTCCTCCAAATTAGAACCCAGTTACTCCTCCAAAAGTCGGGGGTACTTTTCCTGTATAGAGTTCTCCAACTCTCAAGTAGCTTCCTCTGAGTTGTGGTGCTGCCAGAGAACCTTAATAAGCGGAATCATCTTATTTTGTAGTTCTTTTTCCTTCCTATCCAATATCTAGATAAGTTTCTCTACATATGACATAACATGCTTGAGCTCTAATGGCTCATACCGAATCACATGAGTTGGATCTAGATGGCACTTCTGAAGCATAGACACATGGAAGACATTATGTATGCCTGCTAGCTCCGGTGGCAATGCTAGCTTGTAGGCCTTATCTCCCACATGCTTCAATATCTCAAATGGTCCAATATACCAAGGGCTCAACTTACCCTTCTTATCGAACCTCATAATCCCTTTCAAGGGAGAAACTTTCAAGAAACCTAAGTCACCCATAGTGAACTCTAGTGGCTTCCATCTAATGTCAGTGTAACTTTTTTGTCCATTCTGAGCTATTCTTAATCTCTCACATATCAGCTGAACAACCTCAAAGGCTTACTGTACCAGATCAAGAGCAAAACTTTTCCTCTCACCCACTTCTTCCCAACCAATTGGGGAATAACACCTTCTACCATACAAGGCCTCATATGGTGCCATCCCGATACTCGAGTGGTAACTATTGTTGTATGTAAATTCGACTAATGGCGGGTGATCATCCCATGAGACTTTAAAATCCATAACACTAGCACTCAATATATCCTCTAACGTCTAGATGGTTCTCTCTAACTGACCATCGGTCTGAGGATGGAAAGCGGTACTGAAACTCAATCGGGTTCCTATAGCTTCCCAAAATTGTTCCCAACAGCGAGAAGTGAAGCAGGAATCCCTATCTGATACGATGCTCACTGGTACAGCATGTAGCCTCACTATCTCCCGTACATACAACTCTGCCAAACTACTCAAAGTATCCATAGATTTCAGAGCTAGAAAGTGGGCAGATTTCATCAGTCTGTCAACCACTACCCATATAGCATCATGGTTCCTTTCAGTCCTTGACAATATCATGATGAAATCCATGGTGACATGCTCCTATTTCCAAGTTGGTACAGGTAGAGGCTGCAATAACCTTACAGGCTTCTGATTCTCTATTTTACTTACTGACATACAAGACATCTTGCCACAAACTCTGTGATATCTCTTTTCATGCCTGACCACCAATACACCTTTCAAAGATTTTCATACATCTTGTTACTCCTCGGATGCAATGTATATCTCGATGAATGAGCTTCTGTCAAAATCAACCTCTTTAACTTCAGGTCATCGGGAACGTAAATTCTGTCTCTAAACCTCAGTAGGCCATCATTACTCACTAAGAAATTGGCAACATCACCCCTCTGAATCTAACCCATACGATACTTACACAGTAGATCAAAATGCTAAGCCTGGCATATCCGATCAATTAAATCTGGTTCAACTCGCAGGCTAGCTATCACACAGTCATTGTGAACATTAAGAGGGTCTATATCCAACCTGAGGTGAGCAAACTCCTCGAGCAGCTCATATTCCCTGACCATCATATGCGATACCATTCCAAGGCTCTTTCTACTCAAGGCATCTGCCATAACATTAGCCTTCTCTGGATGGTACAGTATCTCGCAGTCATAATCTTTTAGAAGCTCCATCCATCGTCTCTACCTCATATTTAACTCTTTTTGTGAAAATAGATATCTGAGGCTCTTATGATCTATATACACCTGAAATTTCTCACCGTACAAGTAGTGACGCCATATTTTTAATTCAAATGCCACGGTTGCCAATTCTAAATCATGGGTCGGATAGTTCTTCTCATGATCCTTAAGTTGTCTAGAATCGTAGGCTACTACTTTCCCGTCTTGCATCAACACACAACCCAGTCCCTATACCGAGGCATCTGTATACTCTGAGTAACCTCCTGAGCTGGTGGGTATGGTGAGAATAGGTGCGGTGGTCAGTTTGTGCTTTGGTTCATAGAAAACTCTTTTAACATTTATCATCCCACTCGAATACCACATTCTTTCAAGTGAGACGTGTTAATGGAGCAACCAACTTAGAGAATCCTTCGACAAATCGTCTGTAATAACCTACTAAACCCAAAAAACTGCGGATCTCTATAATCGTCTTGGATTTTTCCTACTGTATCATGGCCTCTATCTTGGAGGGATCTACTGATACACCGTCTCTCGAGACTACATGACCCAAAAACGATATCTCACTCAGCTAGAAATCATACTTGTTGAGTTTAGCATACAACTCCAGATCTCGGAGGGTTTGTAATAATGTTCTCAAATGCTGCTCATGCTCTTCCCTAGACTTCGAGTATACCAGTATGTCATCTATAAAGACAATCACGAAGTTGTCCAAGTATGGCTTAAATACATCATTCATTAAAGCCATAAACATTGTAGGAGCATTCATCAACCCAAATGGCATAACCAAAAACTCATAGTGGCCATAACGGGTATGAAACGTTGTCTTGGGTATACCTCCACTCCAAATCCTCAACTGATGATACCCAGACCTCAGATCAATCTTTGAAAAGACCTGTGCTCCCTGTAATTGATCAAATAGATCATCAATCTGTGGAAGGGGATATTTATTCTTGATTGTAGCCTTATTCAACAACCGATAATCTATACATAGTCAGAGACTCCTATCTTTCTTCTTTACAAGCAGAATTAGTGCTCCCCAAGGTGATAAACTCAGTCTGATGAACCCCTTGTCTAACAACTCTTGTAGTTACTTTTTTAGCTCCTCCAATTCAATCGGAGCCATTCTATACGGTGGCTTGGATATTAGTTCAATTCGAGGCACTAAATCAATACAGAATTCCATTTCTCTGTCTGGTGGTAACCCTGGTAATTCTTTCAGAAAGACATCAGGGAATTCTCTAACCATTGGGATGTCAGCTATATCCGGGTACACCTTATCCAAGTCAACCACGTAGGCGATAAAACCTTAAACACATTTTTATTACATTTGTTACCAAAGCCATCCATCCTTAGAAACAATTTACTACTTCTTTCATTACTTTTCAAATCTTACAACATACTTTGTAGGGGTAGAAAACATTATTGTCTTGACATAATAGCCTAAAACAGCATGGTTTGCAGCCAACCAATCCATTCCTAGTATTACATAGAAGTCTTTCACAACTAATAGGATGAGATCGGCCGACATGTCCTTTTCCCTTACTTTTAACTTACAACTCTTACATACATACTCCATCATTACATTATCTCTCACTGGGGTACTTATAAGTAAAACTCTATCTAAGGGTACAGACTTCACATGTTCACATAGTTTACATGCAAATAAAGGCGATATGAATGAACGCGTGGCACTAGGATCAATTAATGTTATTGCTTCAAAATCAAATACAAGGATGGTTCCTTTGATTATATCTGAGGAAGCTTTTGCAGATACCTGGTCTAATGCAAACACTCACCCTCGCCTAACAGCTTGCTTCCTTTTATCTTCAGCTATGGCCTTCCTCTTAGGTGTAGGTGTCTCAACTGTAGCCTTTTCCGGCTCCTTGCCCTTTTGTGGGGCTGTATCAATCAACTCTGGCCATTCACAAGCTATGTACCCTGGTTTACCACACCTATAACATGATCTCACCAATAACGGGTATGGTCTACCCCAATGATATCTACCACATAACCTACACTTCTCTGTGGTAGGTCGAGGTCTACCAATAACTATGCCCCTCAAAGCTAGAGATAAAGCTGGATGAACAGGAGGCTTCATAGGCCTTTCTCGTACCTCATCAATCTTAGGCCCTTTACAAAATAACCTTCGGCCCTTTTCGAACCATCTATCCTCAACTGACCTCTTTCAGTCTCTATCTTTGCCTTTACCACTCCTGCTCAATTCTGAGGCATGCAACTAATAATCCTACTCACATAGCTGAGCTATGCGTACTGCCTCATCGTAGGTGATAATGTCTAGTAGAGCTAATGGAGCTCTGATGGAAGGTCTCAATCCCTCAAGAAATTTTTGAACCTTTCTGTCCTCAAGGCTTATAGTGACTGTATCATATCTGCCCAAGGATGTGAATCCAGACTTATATTCATCCACCGTCTAGTTCCCCTAAGTTAATGTCATAAATTCCATCTGCATCTTTCTCTAAGTAGTGGCTGGAATGTACTGCCTCCTAAAGGCATCCAAAAATATATCCCATGTCACAACCGGCTGTCATGCACTCAATATCGGTTGTGTGGCCATCCACTAATGCTTGGCCTCATCCTCTAATACAAAAGTAGCAGAGGTGACCTTCTCAATGGCAGAGCAATGGAAAAATTGGTAGAGCTTCTCCATACTACGTATCTAATGCTTAGTTAACACTGGGTTTTTCACCCCACTAAATGAATGTGGTCTGAACTTTCGAAACTCTTTCATTCTACCCATAATAGAATCGTACACTCCTTCAACACTAACCTATTGTGGAGCTACAAGGTCCTGAACTGGTGGGGGAATGTCTTAAACTGGAGGGGGTGTAGGAATCTCTGTCTCTGCAGCTTAAGGTCTCGGTCCAGGTTGTGCTGGCTCTTATCTCTCAAGTGCAACAGCCTGACCAGTAGGGTTCTCCTGTCTACCTCAAATCTAGCCATTGCCTATGTAAACATCTCCATGACCGTGTCTACACTCGCTATTATTGCTCTATACGTTACTCAGTGGCCTCACTAATATCAGGTGGATCCCTACTAGAACTAGACCCACTGCGTCTCTCGGGCTCATCTCTACGCCCTTAAGAGTGCGAAATCTCTCCTCTACGAGTACGTCATCTATCAAACATCCTGTATACTCAAAATAAGTGTCTCAGTCACATTTTCTAGCTTGGTATACACAATTGTATCCTAATAATGCACATTACTTTGGGGAAGTATAATTTCCTAGCTATGGGTACTGACTCACATCAGGCCAACTCTGCTCTGATACCATTAATTCTGTCACGACCCTCAATCTCTCAGTCCGTGACCTTTACCTTACTACTTACACTTGGGCTGGGAGTGAACATGCAATCCATATCTCATCCATTTTAATTTAAATAAATTCATATAAATGAAGTAGAATATAAACTGGACTTTTATATATAAGTGTGGAAGCGTTTACATCAATTTCTATTATATACATCCCCTAAAATACAAAATATAAACTTTTCTGTGCATTAGTTTACAAGATACAAAATTTTTCATCTCAAGTGTATACCTCTCTATACTGCTGGATGACCGAAGCAACACGATAGCAGGGATGACTGCAGTATACTCACTATTGTGTAGAATCTGCGGAGGAGAAATAAAGGGGTGAGCTAACACGCTCGGTAAGGAAAATATGAAAGCAAGTAGATAACTACACTATCTACATGCTTAAAATACAAATACATTCATTTTCCTTATAAAACATATGCATTCTCTTTAAAACAACTTCCATAAAAGCGAAACCGTTAATTCGCTAGATGGGTATATGCATAATCACACAGAATCACACAGCTTCACACAGCATATTCTAATTCACGAAGTTCATACTTAGAAAATGCTTTACATTTAGCAAATCAATATAATTGAGACATAAATTATGGGTTATCATATCCCCAGACACACAGCAGGGGGACATATGTCACCTCATGTAAGACCCACTTTTTAATTACTTATTAATGCATTTCCTTATGATTCATGTGATGTACACTTCCACATATTTATTGAATCATAAGAAGAGCTTTGACTGAATTAAATTTGCAAATAGAATAAAATGAAATATCGGTGAATGTATGAAGTAGCCAAATAAGGGCAGAGATGGCCATAGGCCAAACGAAAGGGATCAAAATCGAGTTGACAGAAAAATAAGAATTTAAAAAAAGAAAAGATAGTGGGTGTATGAAGGAAAGTCGAGTTAAATTGGTTTAGAAACAAGTGCAGGGGTAAAATGATCAAGAGATCGAAATTCGGTATAAATTCGATAAGAAAATTTTAATTAAAAATAAGGATTTAGGACATTTTGATCAATAATGAGGAAATTATCAAATTTCGAGTCCAATTGATCAAGATCCAAAATTATTTAGAATTACCAAAAATTCACTCGGGACAATATCCCAAAAATACGGAGAAAATATACCGAAAAAAGGTTAAAATAAATTAAATAAATTAAATAAATTAATTATTAATAAAATAAAGAATTTATTAGATATTTTGGAATTTTTTTGAGTATTTTAATGATTATAATAGTAATAAAATAAATTATAAATAATAATAATAATAATAATAATAATAATAATAATAATAATAATAATAATAATAAAGAACTGAAAATAAAAATTCGAGAAAAACTCGAAATTGAAAATTGATAGAAGCAAGAGCCAAAGACTCGAGCCACCAATGACCACTGACGGTCGACAATTCCAAACGAAGACATGAGGAGAAAGAGGACAGGCCGACGAACACTTTGGTACCAGTGACGTGTGCCGACGACGGCTGAGTCCGGTGAACAGAGGAGGAGAAAACCGAGAGGAAAATAGGCTCGATTCCGACGATCCATGGTAGCTAGGCGTGAGAGGTAGGTACCAACGTGATTGAGTGGAGGAGGATGTCCTTTTAAGACCAGTAGTGGCCGACGAAACGGTCGGAAATGCCGGTGACGACAAAGACCCAAAACGGCACTGTTTGGCCAAGAGGAAAGGGGAAGGAAAAGGAAGGAAAATGAAGAAAAAGAGAAGGAAAAAAAGAAAAGAAAAGAAAGAAAAGGGAAAAAGAAAAGAAAAATTACTGGGGACGACTCGTAATTCGGGTTAGTTGACCGAGGGTTGAGATTGACCTACGGGTAAATTTTGGAAATTAATTTAATATTATTTTTAATGGAAAATAACCCGGATTAATCCAATTGTGCAGTTCTATGACAGAGCCCGAACGAGAGCTGATTAAGCTCCAATTTTTGTACCCCGCAAAGCATTGGGTAAGTACATTTTAATTCTAACAATTTGAGTCCTTAATGCAAAGTTAACATTATTTTACGGATTAATTATGTATAAAAGGAATTTTCTTTGAAATTTTAAAGTAATTATTGTAAATAATATACGAGCTATCCAATTAGTTTGGAACGAAGCTCGATGAGTATTGGTAAGCCAAATGAGCCCAGTAAACCCGAAGAAGGGATTTAATAAGTGGAAATGGGTTGGAAATGGGTTGAGGCCCATTAAGGTTCAATCAGGCCCAATAAAGTAAAACGGACCCAGTACTTTAGATTCGATCATTAAGAGTGAAATACTGACAAATATATTAGAATTGACCCAAATATGTGGTTATATGCAGCTTCGTAGACTTGGTTGGAGCGAATTTGGACTGAGGATCTGGTATTATCGAGACGGGATAAGTTTGCGCGTTATTCCTGGTAAGAGAATTTTACGGACTGCTAGAGGTAGCTTTACGCAATTTCGACTTCATTTGCAGTCTCTTAAATTGTCTGAAGGGTCTAGATTTAAAATAAAAAAAATTTGGTGCCCGGATGGGCAAATGACCAAAATACCCCTGTGAAAGGTAAAATTTCCAAAATTAGGAAAAGTTGGGACAAGCAAGAACAAGAGGTTCCTACTTGTTTTTGAGGTGTTTTGACACGTGCATGGGTAGGCTGGCTAACTTTTAAATAAAAATGCACAGCATTGCATATTTTGAACAATGTGATTTCTTGTGGAAATTGATTTGAGAAATGTAGCTGCATACGTGATTTTATGAAAGTGTGACATGCTAGAGCTCAGCTCTCACGAGTTTTGATTTGTGTGATGCATGCATTAGTGCTGGACTCAAAATTTGTTACTTCAGAGGTACTATTGCTTAGAACACAAAGACGACCTTTAAACATCAACAAACCATCATCACTGACAAAAAAGTTTGACTACAAGCTCTGCTCTCCTTGGCTAACCATGTCCAATCTGATCATTTTTTTACCCTGCTCCGATTTGACCTAAAATACTAGGTTCTAATTGTAGGCTAGCGACAAATCCAGCATTCGCTTCCTCAATACTGATACTGAGTCCGACAAACTGTTCCAATAAACCTTATTTCCTAACCATCACAATGAAAACCATACTCTTCCTACTCAGGGCATCAGTAATTATGTTTGCTTTACCCGGATGATTCAAAATCTCACAGTCATAATCCTTAAGGAGCTCTATCCATCATCTCTGCCTCATATTAAGCTACTTCTGATAAAAAAATGTACTTTAAGCTCTTGTGGTCAGTGAAAATCTAGAATCTTTCTCCATATAAATAATGCTGACATATCTTCAAAGCAAACACCACAATGGCTAACTCCAAATCATGCGTAGTGTAATTCCGCTCATGGTCCTTAAGCTGGCGTGAACTATAAGCGACTACTCTCCCATGCTGCATGAGTACACACCCTAAACCCTAATGGGAAGCATCACTATATACTGCAGAGCCTCCAGATCCACTCATAATGGGTGTTGTAATCAATCTTTGCTTAAGCTCTTAGAAACTCTCCTCACACTGATCAGACCATACAAACGGAACATCTTTATGTGTAAGCTTAGTTAACGGAGCTGCAATCCGGGAGAATCTCTTAACAAATCTCTGGTAATACCCTGTCAGTTCCAAAAAGCTTCGAATCTCTGTAATTGTCATCGATCTCTACCACCTAAGTACAACCTCTACCTTAGACGGATCAACTGACACCCCGTCCTTAAATATAATATGTCTAATGAAAGCTATATGATCTAATCCGAATTCACATTTACTAAACTTCTCATACAATTGCTTATCTCGGACTATCTAGAGCACAATCCTCAAATGTTGTGCATTCTCCACCCAAGTCATAGAATAGATTAGAATATCATCAACGAAAACTATTACAAACTGATCTAGGTAATCCCGAAACACATCATTCATTAGATTCATAAAACTAGTAAGCGTATTAGTTAGACCAAAAGGCATCACTAAAAACTCTTAATGGCCATATCGGGTTCTAAAGGACGTTTTTAGAACATCCTCATTCCTGATCCTTAACCGGTGATAGCCCGATCTCAAATCAATCTTAGAAAATACTGAAGCTTCTCTCAACTGATCAAATAAATAATCTATTTACGGGCAAGGGGTATTTATTCTTTAATGTAGCTTTGTTCAATAATCTGTAGTTTATACATAACCAGAGGCTACCATCATTCTTTCTAAAAAATAGAATTAGAGCTCCCCATGGTGACACACTAGGCCTAATGAAACCCTTAGCAAGTAACTCCTGCAACTGCTTCTTTAGTTCTGCTAATTCAACCAGTGCCATCTTATAGGGAGGTTTAGAGATTGCATGGGTATTTGACACTAAATCGATAGTGAACTCTAGCTGTCTCTCCGGTGGTAAGATTGGTAACTCATTTGGGAATACATCCAGAAACTTACATACTACTGGTATATCATCTATACTCGGATGCTCCTGATTGGTATTGGAGATGAGTGCGATATAACCTTCATATCAGTAAATTCATTAGTAATTTCAAAAAATTATAAATCTATCTTAAGATTTCATACATTGAACATCACACGTTTTATTTATTAATAGCCAAACATACACTGTATTTATCAGGTAGGGTGAAAGTTACAATCTTAGTTTAGCAATCTAGATTTACGCGATTGACAACTAACCAATCCATACCTAAAATCACATCAAAATCATATATATTTAACGAAACTAGATCAGCTAACATTACCTTGTCTCCCACCTTAATTTCACAGTTCTTACATACCTTATCAGTCATCATAGATTTATGCGTAGGGTACGTATATGCAGCATATGACCTAGGGGTTCAGGCTATAAGTGCAAATTGTATGCAAATTGTGGCAAATTAAACGAGTGTGTGGACTCAGGGTCAGATAAAACATGTGCTTCATGATTATAGATAAGAAGTTTACCTCGAATAGTCTCAGAAGAAGTGTCGGTAGCCTCATTATCCAAAGCGAACACACGCCCCTGAGTGACAGGGTTCTTACCTTTCTCAATTACGGTAGCCCGTCTTTAGGGGGTTTGTCTCTAGGGCTACTATCGTTAAGGCTCTTGGGGGTGTGGTGTCTTCAACTGTGGGTAATCCTTAATCATATGACCCTTATCTCCACAGTTAAAGCAGTCGCCTGTAACCCTGTAATAGTCACCATGATGTTGTTGACCACAATCCTTACAAAACTTAATACTATGTCGAGTGCCTTGAGTGGTCTCACTAGTGCTAGAAGGAGTCTATCAGCCCTCACTCAAGACTCATCAGTCAACTGTCTCTTAGGAAGACCCATCTTATACTCTGTCTGGGACGCCTCTGACCTTTTACCCTTACCCTTAGTCTTTCCCCAGGACCCATACTGTGCCTGAGTGAGATCAAGACCCCTTTCTATCTCAGTGCTCATCCAAGAGCATCCTTAAACTCGGTAATATGAAACCCCAGCAGTCTATCTCTGATCACTAGTCATAACCCATATAAAAATATTTGGGTGCAGTGCTCTTCATCTCTAACAATCTCTGGGTCATATCTCATCAAAGTAGTGAATCAGTTCTCAAACTCATCAACTATCATACTAGCCTGAACTAAATTAAGAAAATTGACTACATCTTCTTCTGAGTAGTATGGGGATCATACTGGGTCCTAAAAGCAGATAAGAAGGCATCGTAACTGATTACCAAATGATCATCTCTTAATAACCTCTGAATAGCATTCCACCAGTGTCTAGCCTAACCCTTAAGCATATAAATACCTATACTAACCTTCTCGGCATCAGTACACCCCAAGTACTCAAAAGTAGTTTCCATCTCTATCAATCACTCTTCTACCTCGATTGGGTTCTTAACCCCTTTAAATGATGGAGGGTTAATCTTGAGGAAGTCCCGTAATTGGTCCATATCCCTGTCAACTGGCCTAGTTTGTACTGAAGGCTAAGTGGTTGAAGGTGCCAGAGAAGTCTGTGGAAGAGGTGAGGTGGAACTTGCGGAGGTGTAGGTGTAGGAGTCAAAGTAGGCGTGGTACCTGAGACATTAACCCCAAAATGTTAGGCAAGTATAGTCACAATTTGATCAAATCCTTGTTTCATATCCTACTTCATATGATTCATATAATCGATTGCCTGTGCGTAAACAATAAATTTGGTCATAGTTTTAGCATAAAATTTAATTTATATCTAGACGAGTACAGACACTTGAGATGTAATCTATCTTTAACTGACCGAACTAACAGTACTAGACACCTTTGGCTTTGATACCAAGAGAAACTGGAACGCCCCAAAAACACAAAAATTATGGCTAATTTAAAATTTTCTTTTATAATTTAACTTTTTACTTAAGGTGTATTCCAATTCAATGTTACTTTATAACTTATCTTTTAATTGTTAACATTTCTTGTTTTACCCTTTCACGAATTTCCGACAGCATAACCTTTATACATAACCATATCCACCTGCAAGTTTCCAAATTGACAATATATAACCACAAGCAGTTGAGTTTACCTATTCTTTCTAAATTTTATTCTCGAGCATCCATAAAATGCTTATAATATTCATTCATCTCTTAATCTTAGTGTGCACTGTAGCATCATGGGCTACATCATTCCCACATGTACACAAAAGGTGATTACATCCCAAAATGTTTATTTACATATAAGTATCTGTATTATACAGATGTCTAGATATAAAGTTAAATATACTTTAGGCGTGTAGAAAAAGTAGCTTAGGGAGAGTTGCGTCCACCAGCCTACATCATGTACGCTGATAATTCTACATTTTTAGAATTATTTATGCTTAATTTCCTAATTAATTATTTAAATCCCCAATTTATTTTGTTAATTATCCCCTTTATTTAATTAAAATTCTCATGTTTGCAGATAAATTAAATCCGGATGAATTTTGAATATTTTGGTAGAAAATGGATCGAAATTGGGCTAAAATCGAGATTGAGCCACGCGGACAACACGAGTCATGCCACCTAGCACATCCAATTGGACAAGAAGACCGATGACATGGAAATATCTTTTCAAGGAGCCAATGGTGTGAAGACAAGTGGCCAAAAGAATGCCAACTCATCAAGGATGTTGAAATTACAATTTTACCCCTAGTGTGTTTATAAATTGGAAAGGATAACAATTGAAAGAGGAGGTAATTTTTAGGAGTAAGAGTAGTGTAATGTAGTGTTAGAGTAGCTTAGTTAGATTAATTTAGTTTTTATTATTATTAGAAGCTTTTCCTGAAACTATGTTCTATGTTACAGTTCATCTTCACTTGCTTTCATTTATGAAAAACTTTTCATGTTGATTTGCAACCTCATTTGCTTATTCATGCTTCTCGGTTTGGTGATATTCAACTCCCTTGTTTCAAGTTTTAATTTTCATAGTTCTTCATTCTTAGTGATAGCTCTCGGTTTTCCTTATTTTTTAAGTTTTATTTTTGTTTTGTATGTGTTCAATGTAAGCTCTCGGTTTGCTTTGATCCAAGGTTCCATGTCTCAAGGTTGTGGTGAGCTGAATTGCTCTCATGAACCACAAGAAGGAAACTCGAGAGGACAACGGTAGCAAGTACTCCGAGAGGACAGTAGCAGCAAGCTATTCGAGAGCTCTCCTCTGTACTCCTCTGTGTTGTGAATTAATTACTGTTCATTCTCTTTTCATGACTACCTCCTGCATTAATCCAGATGTGGTAGCTAAAATTGTGAAGGATTGAACTTAGTGTTTAAGCTTGGTTCCAGCTTTGTTTCAATTTCTATTTTGTGTGTATTTTATTTTTTGTGTTGTTGCTTTATTCATAGTTACTTAGACAAGTTCGGGTTCATGTTTTACTTCATAGTTGCATTAAATTTACTTAGCTTTTCCAAATTTTTTTGGCATTTTTTATTGTTAATTGTGATTCTATTCTTGTATGCAATCTGTCAAATGCCATTTACAAGAGGAAGTGTAGGACGACTACTGGGCTGTGCAGAATGGAATTTCACCAGTGATAGGTTGCTGCTGCTGTTGAAGTATCCCCTGGAGGCCCGACTGTTGTACACGATTTGAGTAGATTGCAGAACCGAGAAGCAGATAGCAGTGAGCTGGTAGTGGGAATCGAGAATGGCGGGATGCAGAGCAATAGCAGATCACAAAATCGAGCTCAAACCGGCAAAACATGCACTTAAGTAAGAAATCTCAAGTTAAACATTTTTTTCTTAAAACATATGCTCCTTAATAAAATGTTTTCATGCTACTAAAGCATTTTCATCGGTAAGGAAATACATATGCACAAAACAGTTGCGTCCCTTACCTTAAACGCTCGAATCACTTTACTTCGATTTCCAATGCTCGTGATCCGATTTTATCGACTCCAATTCAATCTTCAAGAGCTGCAAGCATTTGCTACTGACATTAGTATACTTTAATATTCTCAATTCTCATTTGCATTAACTTCAATTCAATGCATGGGGCCATTTTACAACAAATGTAGCCTCGTTACATTTTTTTGGACCTTATATTCTATTAAGCCTATTACGTTTATTCTAATCATTTCTCGAGAATCCTTTAGACTCTTTAGGTCTATTGATTCACACTGAATCGGCATTACTCTCACAATGCCTTTTCGTTCTCTATGGCATTTTATCAAACACTTCTTATGCCCATTTTCAATCATCATCCATTCCAACATATGAATTTCACAAAACTATCTTAGAATCATTTATACATGCTTACTAACATATCTACATGCTTAAATCATCATTAATTCCATGGCATTTCAACTTTCTCTCACTAAACCCATTCTAGGTCATGGTTGTTTAAGCATGTACATGAATATTTCAGCCAACATTATATACACTAGTCAACTCATCAAAATGTCTACATTAATATACTAGTAGGTGGTGTATAGAAATCATACCTAGCTTGACTTTTTCCTCTTTTTGTCAAATTGGGGAGAAACCTCTTTTCTCCTTCAATCCAAAGTTTGAGTTTCTAATCTTTAACTATGTTGTTCACTCCCTCACTAGGAACAACTTTGCTCAAATAGCTTTTTCCTCAAATCTTTTTGGAAGGTAAGGATATCCTAGAGTGAGAAAACTAGGTAATTTTGGGTTAAAATGGAAGATTTTGGGGTTTCTGAGGTAGAAGGCTCGACAGGCAGGTCCTTTATATAGTAATCGCGTTATGAGATCGATCTTCAAGGGTGGAGATCGATCTCTCCTTGCTTAAATTCCTTCAGAATTTGACAATTGTAAGCTAGGGGATCGATCTGTCTACTGTATGAGACCAATTTGCCTTTTGCCGAGATCGATCTGCTCAAAGGGATAGATCGATCTTTGTTCATGGGATGGAATCAAACTCGGCAAGGGAGAAGGCTTTAAAGCTCGATCTAGCCTTAAGAAGTGATCGATCTAACCTATATTAGAGATCGATCTACATTATGGGAGGTAATCGATCTGGTCCAAATAGAAGCAACTTGAAATCGATCTGCTTGAGTGAGGGATCGATCTCTCTCTTGCAGAATGCCATGGCATTACATTTTTAGGCAATGAGATCGATCTCTCCTTCCCATGTGATGGATCTGCCCTGCATCTGCGGCATTTCAACTGAAATGTTTCCCAGATTTTCAAAGTTAACCTCCCATCCAATTGCTTATACACTAATTTTGCATTTCATTCACACTTAGAACTTAAAAACATCAATTTCTTATGATTTATATATATTGTATCTTGTTTGTACATTCCAGAATCATAAACGTTACATAGAAACCTACGGGTCTTACATTCCTTCACTCCTTAAAGAAATTTGATCTTCCAAATTACAACCAAGTCATTCCACAAAAAGTCGAGGGTACTTCTCTTTCATCAGGCTCTCTAGTTCCCAAGTTGCCTCTTCTGTTGAGTGGTGCTTCAAGAGAACCTTTACCAACGGGATTCTCTTTGTTTGAAGTACCTTTTCTTTCTTGTCGAGGATTCGGATAGGTTCTTCTACATAGCTCATGTCTCCCTAGATGTCTAATGTTTCATACTCAATGACATGGGAGGGATCCTGATTATACTTCCTCAACATCGAGATGTGAAAGACATTATGAATAGCAAAAAGCTGTGGGGGCAAAGCTAACCGGTAGGCAACATCTCTCACTCTCTCTAATACCTTAAAAAGACCAAAAAATGGGGGACTCAGCGTCCCCTTCATCCTGAAGCGCATGATACCTTTACTTGGGGATACTTTAAGAAACACAAAATCTCCTGCTTGAAATTCAAGTGGCCGTCTACGCACGTCAGCGTAACACTTTTTTCGGCTTTGAGCAGCTCGTAATCTACCACAAATAATCTTTACATTCTAAACTGCCTGTTCAACGAGGTCTGGAGCAATTACCTTTTTGTCACCCACTTCTTCCCAAGCTGTAGGGGATCTATACCTCTTACATGTCACGACCCAAATTACATAAAAAAATAAATCACTACAATTTTTTTCGTTTGTTATTTAATTCTTACCTTCCTCTTATCTTGACCATCCTACCAACAGTTGGGCTATGATTCGATGTTAGTCCCCTCACACTACTTACCATTCCATTCCCATGTTACATTTACACATTAGGATTTTTCTATCCTTTAACTTTAACTAATACGTTCACAATTGCATTTACATAACCTTGCATCCTCGACGTCATATACACTTACAGTACTGTGCATTCACATATTTAGATACAAAACCATACAAGTGTGTATACCTTTTCTCGATGGGAAACATCGGATAATAGAAATGCACGATCACTGCCGCTTTCTATCCACTGAAAGTACTCTGTAGAGGGAGAAAATAAGGTGGTGAGCAACCACACACTCAGTTAAACAATTATGCAAGTAAGTAGATAGCTCCACTATCTACATGCTCATAATGCGATGCCCTTAAATCCATTTCTTTTCGTTTAAAGCTCACGCACGAAATCATACACACATCAATGCCATAGTTTATAAAAGATGTTCATGCTTATGGAAATCATGCAACTCATGCCTCAATGGCATCTCATGTAAAATCATAAAACGCATGAATTAAATCAAAATCATTCATTTGCAATTAAAGCATGGATAACCTCCTCATGCTAAAACATTTCATTGCATGAATTATAAACAAGTATGAAAAATACATCTTGCTGAGTTTTCAAATAACCATAGAAAACACTTAATTTATTTCAAAAATCCACATCCATCACACTCATCAGGACTCAACACCTCCCTCGGGTGATCCTGATCCACATAAAATCATTTATTTCAAAGCATTTTCGAAAACATTGAAAATTTCATTTATTCATAAGAAAACCAATACATCAGTTAGGATCTAACCCCTCCCTCGGGTGGTCCAGACTCACACAAAATCCACACATTCTCAAGCTTTCAAAACATCAGATAGTAACATGCGAGACTAGGCAATGTATCATGGAAAAAACTAAGACTATGGCCATATCCTCCTGATCCCAGGCTACACAAATTAGGTGTGCGGGGTATCACCACTAACGGGAACCGCCATGGGAGGTGGGTCCAATCCAACTCATAGGTCCAACTTGATCACTCACATCCGAAGACTCCACATAAATATAATATATCATAATACGGTACAGCGTATTCCATGCGATTTGCATGGTACAACATACTCCGTACACCCATATCTCATATCAATACTCGTGCCATATCTCAAACCGCACGTACGAGCATGTTTAATCGGTGTGACACACAGTCTACCTGAAGCTCTAAGCACATCTCATAGCATGTCTTAAATCAAAATGCATGTGCGAGCCTATTTAATCGGTGTAACACACAATATACCTGAAGCTCCAAGCACGACTGTAATTTCCTCATAAAACCAGTGCGAGCTATGCTCCAGCATTCTATCATAAAATCAAGTAAAACTAGTGCGAGCTATGCTCTAGCACTCTGTCACAAAAATCATGTGAAAATCTGGTGAGAGCTAGGCTCCAGCACCCTGTCACAAAAATCATGTGAAAATCTGGTGCGAGTTAGGCTCCAGCACCAATGCATGTAAAACTCTAGTGCAAGCCCCTGATCTAGCACAAATGCATGTGTCACACAGTTCAAAACTCGTGCGAGCTAAGCTCTAGCACCTCTCATGCATATCAAATCATTAAAACTAGTGCGAGCAATCGCTCCAGTGCCTTTTTATGTACATCAAGTCAAAACAGGGTGAGAGCTAGGCTCTAACACCTTTCATGCATGTCAAATCATTAAAAATAGTACAAGCAATCGCTCCAACACATTTTATGCATATCATGTCACACAAATCGGTGCAAGCAACCGCTCCAGCACCATTTTGCATAGTCACAAACTCAGATATAGTACAAGCAAGGCTCCTGTACATCTATTTCCATATAAACTTAATTGTTGGCCAATTTTCCAAAGAATTTCATTTAAAGCTAAATAACACTTAGTAGTGTTATCTTGTGAAATTTATACAAACACAGGCCAATCTACCTATTTTCTTTGCTTAAAAACCATGAAAATTTCCCAAATCATGCATTTCATGCATGTCATGCTTTCACCATCCTTAGGTGAATTTTTCCTCAGTAGGGGTAAAATATGCATAGCTATTTTTAGGACCTTTATACATTTTTAGTGTATGTAAAAGCTGTTAAAAATATGCATAGCTACCTCTAGCTACTCGTAAAATTTCCTTACCTCATTTTTCTGTACAGTCTCACCTTTCCACTGATGTCTCGTCACGCAGTCCGATTTGCTCCCAATCCAATCTTCGGAACTGCGTGTAAATATTCATAAGGTCAAATATAATATAATTAAACGTATTTCATATTTTTTGAACTTAATTTAAATCATTGAGCCCATTTACCCATATTGGGCTCGATTGTACCATAATGGGTCTTAACCGACCTTAAACCCATTTTCCACTTACTGTTCACATCATCAAGGCCTATTGGACTCATTGGACCCACCAACAATTTATTGGCCCTCGTTCTAAACTCTTGGATAGCTCAAATAATTATTTACGACAATTTATCTCAAATTCCAGAATATAATTCAGTTTATACGGAATTAATCTATAATTTAAGCAGTAAATTTCTAACACATATAACTATGCAAATTGTCGTAAATAAGGGTTACTTACCCGAGATTCCATGATGGTATGCAAACCGAGGCTGAGTCGAGCTCTTGTTTGTCGCCAATTATTGAGCTACACATTTATATATTTTTCGGGTCAAAGTCGGTTAAATATATATTTAAATAATTATTCCAAAAATAAAATCGGTCTATTTGACCACTTACCGGCTTACCTGTAGCTCGATTGCATCGTCGAATTTTTTCCCCAATTTTTTCTTTTTCTTTTCTTTTTCTTTCTTTTCTTTCTTCCTTGGCTGAACCGGCCCAATCCGGTTCAACCTGGTTCAGTCCGGTTTAGTCCGATTTGATTTTCTCCTTCGTCATTCGGAGCTTCGTCGGCCTGTTCTTCGCTGGCTTCCACTTCCAGCTTGTCCGCGAGGTCGTCTGATGGATGGATCTGGTGTCGGCTCGGCCTTGGCTGACAGAAAAGTGG
The DNA here is from genome assembly GCA_033439115.1 of Firmiana major. Lineage (NCBI taxonomy): Eukaryota > Viridiplantae > Streptophyta > Magnoliopsida > Malvales > Malvaceae > Firmiana > Firmiana major. The sequence continues at coordinate 39,739,758 of CM065895.1, forward strand.
TTAGTTCGGCCTCTTCTCTCCTCGGTCTCACTACTGTTTCTCCTTTCTCGTCGTTGTTGGCGCTGGCTGTCGTTTTCGGGGCCGTTTCCACAACCAATCGACTCGGTATCGTATGAGGGACCTTCTGTGGGCGGTGGATATGGCCGAATCGACGTCGAGCTCGTCGGATTCCCTTTTCTCTCTCGATTTCTCTCTCTCTCTCGATTGTCGATCGTTGTTCTCGTCGGATTCCTCGTTGTTGATGTCGACCCTGACCTTCCCCCTCTCGGCTGGCTTCTCTCTTTCTCTGAAACCTCCTCCATTTGTCAGAGGAGAAGGCATCAGCCTTCTTCATTTTTAGGGTCGCGCGACTGTTGCGTGATCCCAATTCTTTTCTTTTCATTTCTTTTTTTTCTTTTTATTTATTTATTTTTTAATATTATTTTATTAGAATAAAATATATTATTTTTACCAAAATATCTCAAAAATTTATATTTTATTCATTTAACCAGTTTATTAAATTTATCTATCTTATTTTATCTTTTCGGTATATTTTTCTAATATTTTTGAGATAATTTCCCGAGGTGAAAATTTTGGTTTATTCCAATAAATTCATATCTTGATCAATTTAACCCGAAATTTAATTATTTCCCCTTTATTGATCAAGATTACTTGAATCCATGTTTACATTGTTAATTTCTTACCGAATTGACATCGAATTTTGGGTCTTTTGATCGTTTTACCCTTCAACATGTTCGAGACCAAATCAATCCAACTTCCCTTCACCAACCCTTTTTCATTTCATGTTTTAAATCCTTATCTCCAATTCGAATGGTCTGAATCCCATTCATTTAATCTGTCACCATTTCAATCCTTTATTTGATCTTTAAATGCAGTCGAGAATTTTTATTCATTCCATTTTCATTTTTCATTCACGTACAACTCTTTTTATGATTCAATTTACATCAAATCATGTTTACATCATGTGAATCATAAGGAAATATGATAAAAATCCGGGTCTTACATAATCTCCCCCGCTTAAGAAATTTGGTCCTCCAAATTATAACTGTGAGACCCCGTATATGTATAGTTGTAATGTGTAATGAATGTGAATGGACTTGTAATGTAAAGTATGATTGATGTAAGTCCATGGATTTAATATACGTATGTGTAATATGAATTGTAACGTACATACAAGTTTCATTGAGTATGAGTATGAAGAAATGAGTTCTTGTAAGTGATGAATGTGACTGGAACTCAAAATGAGTAGTGTGGTAAAATGGAATGAAGTTAAGCTTCCATTTAGTTTGAAATGTGATACTTTTGGATATACAATGAATGCACACAAGTTTCACTATGCATAAGGTATGAATGGATGCCATTTTCAAGTTATAAAGGTGGATGGATGAGAAAATGGCCATGGCAACAGATTAAGGATGTGTTGGTGTGAGTTGCAGCAAGGAAACTGTTAGAAATCTGGAAAGTATGAAGGCCAGATCGATCTCATAGGATGAGAGATCGATTTGGAAGAGCCAGAATGCTCTTATTTGGGCAATGGAATAGAGCAGATCGATCTCTAATGGGGCCAGATCGATCTCCTAAGCTTTCTGTAATGAAAAGATCGATCCTCAAGCACCCAGATCGATCTCCTTAGCTCTCTGTTTGGGAGCAGATCGATCTCATGCTTCGACAAATCGATCTCATGCTTAAAATTTCATGAAAATGAGAGATTTAAGGGGACCAGATCGATCTTCTCTTAGACCAGATCGATCTCCTCAAGCTATTTCTATATAAGGAGGGCTAAAAATCTAAAAATTTTGAGAAAAACACCAATCTTCCATTTCTAACCCAAAAACCTAACTTTCTCTCTCTAAAATCAGCCATTTCCTGTAAGATTTAAGGGAAGGCCATTAGACACTAAGTTGTTCATCTTAAGGAAGAGAACAACATAGTTGGAACCCAAAATCCCATTGTGGGTATTGAAAGAGCTAAGGGCATTGACATTTGGAGCAAGAAGAAAAAAATCAGATTTGGTAAGATTCTAACACTCCAATCTAAATACATTGTCTATTTAATTGATTTTGGAGTTGTTTGGCATGAGTATGGATGATGGAAACACCTAGGTTGTGTTAGAAACAAATGTAACCTAGAAAATGGAATGCCTCTAGTGTGAGAAAGTGTGATTTGGGGAGTTGGTGGTTTATGGGTTATGATAAGTTGTTAAATGAGTAATGTGGGTGATTTGGAATGGTTATGTGGAGTTATAATGTGGGTTTAAGTGAAATTGTGAAAATGAGTATGTATATGCTTGATAAAATGCCATAGTGAGGGAATTCATGAAATATGAACACTATGAGCTTAATGCCGATTTAATATAGATTTGGAATAAGTTAATAGGCCTAAGAAGATCCATAGACTTGAGTTATGGGTAAAGTAATGAAACGAGGCCATATAAGCGTTAATAGAGGCTATAGATTAAATTGACTATAGCAAGCACAAGGGTTGCATTATATAGATCGAATATAATGTGAAATATGATTGTGTGTAGTCCCGAAGAGTTCGTTGAAGACGAATCAAACCGTACGAGTAAACAGCTTAAGGAAGTGGAATCACGCATCGCGATTTCAGATAAGAGAATTTTGTAAGTATATAGAGGTAGCTGCTCGTATTTTGTGGGTGTATAGGGCTTTGAAAATATGCATGGACTTATAGAAATGTGTTTTGAAAATGTATGGAAATTACTATGAGTATTTGTATGAGATTTGGTTGTTTGAAATGGTTATTGAAAAGGGATAGTAAGGCTAATAATTGCATAAATCACGTGTTTTGAATGCTTTTACAAAACACAATGCTTTGATTTGAGCAAATAAAAGGATAGGCTGGCTAGTACTTGAATGATGTTGTGAAATAGCCTATGTGAGGCGCTAAGCATGTTTTGAGATGTTTTGAATGCATGTGAGCCGCCTATCGTGTGTATGTGATTTGATTCGCGCTAGAGCCTCGCTCGCGTTGGATTTTAGTGTTTTCACTTGTGTGAAACGTGCTTGAGCTTAGGTCGTACTTTGATTTGAATTGTGATGATGTTTTATAAACCGTACAGGAGCTTACGCTCGTACGTGGATTTGAGTAGTTTTTCTTATGCATATAACCGTACTGGAGCTATGCTCGTACGTGGTTTCTTCATATTTTTATGCATAAATGCCATACTAGAGCGTTGCTCATACGAAGTGATTGGTTTTGATACATGAATTCACGTTAGAGCGTAGCTCGCACTGGTTTTCACACTGTGGCATGTATGAGGCCGTGGTGAGAGATACGGATCGGTGTTCAGGGAACCCAACAGGCCTAACAGACCTCTTGAGTGGGGTGAGGGTGAGGGGCTAGGACCTGACATCATCCATTCAGGGAACCCAATAGGCCTAACAGACCTCTTGAGTAGGGTGAGGGTAAGGGGCTAGGACCTGAATCAGGGAACCCAACAGGGGCGAGCAAGGCCATGAGGGGCTAGGACCTGGTATTGAGGTTACTCCCACGCGCTCTTGAGACTATAAAGGTTACACTTGGCATGGGGTAGATAAGACCTATGCCAGGCACCCCCAACCATGTTATGGGTCCACGGAGTACGATGTACCGTGTATACACACGGAGTACGATGTACCGCGTGGTGGTTATTTGATTTGAGAAAGTCTTACGGAGAACTAACCCACCTTCGTGCCAGCACGATACCCCGCACACCGGGATCCATGTGGTCTGGGATGATATGTGACAATTGGCCAACGTAGTCACTTGAGATATAGTAACCTGTCTCCTTGCTTGATTTACTTACTACCACATGATTTTAAATCTCTAAGGGTGATTTGTGATTGTTTAAGGTAGACCCGAAGGAGGGGTCGAGCCTCGTGGAATTGATTTGTGAAATGAAAATGAGGTTGTGATTGTGAATTGATGTGATGAGATTGTATGTGTTGAGAAAGAGTTTTATGACGTGGGTTTAAAAAGGAGGTTTCTTAATGAATTGCCCTTTTTATGAATTTAAATGAGATTGAGCGTGAGATGATTTATACATGATGTTTTTACCATGTTTTATATGCCAATGTACATGATTTTGATACATAATATATATGTATACTCATATGGCATAGTTTTATTCCTCATGCTCCTACCATAAATGATTTATGCATAACACTATCAGCATGTAGATAGAGTAGTTATCTACCATGCTTGCATTATTGCCTTACTGAGCGTGTGGTTGCTCATCCCTCTCTACTTTCCCCCTCCTACAGAGCTTACATAGTAGCCCAATGAGGACTGAGGCATTGTGGTTTTGGACATCCGCTGCTTCCATCGTCGAAAGGTATATACACAGGATTGTTTTTGTATCTAAACAATGTAAAAGCACAGTAGTCTTTTGAGTTGTAATTATGGGGGATGTAGATGTCAGGGAACATAACTTGTGTAAGTTAATGATTAGCTTATAAATGTATGACATCGCTTTATTTAACTGAGAATGAATGAGATGTGATGTTTATTATTGACTCATAGCCCAACAGTGTGGTGGTAAGTTAGTTCACGACCGGGTAAGGTAACGGTAAAACGCAAAAAATTTTCAATGATTTTCGATTAAAGAGAATGAAATTGGGTCGTGACAATAACCAAGTCAAATGGGTCTATAAACAACTCTGGGTACATCTATCGCATCATACTCTTTAATTCCCATGTGACTTTTTTCGGAGTATAATACTACCAAAGGATTTTGACTAGGGAGATCATCTTAGACCTCAACACTTTCTCCTTCCGTCTAATACCTGAATCAACTTTTCAACATAAGACCTACTCTCTTTGAGATTCAACGGTCTTTATCTCTTTTCAGCATAGCTTTTCTGTCTGCTCTGAGGTATTCTCCATCACTCACAATCAACTGAACACCTTCAGAGACTTATTATACCAATTCAGGAGCAATTCTCTATCTGTCACCCACTTCTTCCAATCCAAGTAGGGGAACAACTCCTACGGCCATACAATGCCTCATAGAATGTTATCCTGATACTCAAGTGATAACTGTCACTATTGACGAATTCAATTAGTAGCAACTGATCATCCAGGAGCTTATAAATCAAGGGCACACGTTCTCATCATATCCTCCAGAACCTGTACAGTCTACTTTAACTGACCATTTGTCTGAGGACGAAAAGCTACGCTAACACTCAATCGGGTTCCCATAGCTTCTTGAAAAACGTTCCCAGAAGCAGAAATCCCTATTTGATATCATACTCCCTAGGACGCTATATAATGTTTCACAATTTTTCGTACACATAAATCTGCCTACACAGTCAGAGTATCTGGGGATTTCATAACCAGAAGGTGGGTAGACTTAGCCAATCTATCGACTATAACCTAGATAGCCTCATGATTCCTGCGGGCCTCTATAATCCATCACGATATCCATGGTAACTTGCTTCCATTTTCGTGTCAATATAGGTAGAGGCTGCAATAACCCTGTAAACTTCTATTGCACTACCTTAATTTGCTGACATACGAGACACTTCTCCATAATCTCTACAATGCATCTTTTCATATCTGACCACCCATACCCTTTTCAGAGATTCTGATATATTTATTACTTCCCGGATGCACTGTATATCCCAAAGAGTGAGCTTCTGACAATAACACTATCTCATCAACTATGGTACTGGGGAGCAGTTATACTGTCTCTAACCCACACTATCGACACCCTGTCGATCATCACACTAAGCCTGTCAAATTTGGTCAATCAAATTTGGTTCTAATCTCAAGTTAGCTATCACACAATCATTGTCATAATCAGAAGGAATCACATCACTACAGAGGCTCACAATTGCTCTAGCAGCTCACGCTCCCTAACTATCATCTGTGATACCATCCTGAGGCTCTTTCTACTCAAGGCATTAACCGTTACTGATGGAGGTCCACTTGCTTATGATACTCATGATGATCGTGATGCCAAGGATCCATGGGTCATCTAAGGAGGTCTAATTACCCGAGCCATCTATATTTTTTTGGAAGCCCAAATGACATGAATCTTGGTTTAGTAATAAGTTGGGTTAAGTGTTTAAATAGCCCACATTTGAGTTTTATACCGTTTTAGACCAATTATCCTATGTAACTAGGCTTATGCATGAATTTAAGTTTTAGTCTATTTTTTGTTTGGTGTTAATTCCAGCCCACTTGTTTAAGGACTTAAGTGCTAGATATTATTATAAATACTTTGTGAACACTCATGAACAGAACAGATCAGATTGAATATTCAAAAATTTGAGTGTGCCTCTTTCTAGGGTTCTCTCTCAACTAGGCTTATCAAGGTCTTCTTCATTGTGGCACCTCCCTCTACACCAACCACCATTGTTATACCTTAGGTTCTCGAATTTTATATTCGTAGGGTCGAGGTCCAATACCTTTGGTTCAACTCTCTTTAGACTTCAGGTCTAGGTTGTCATTCTATTTTTCTATTCAAAGTCTACCATCATTATTTTCACCTAGCTTGCATTTTAGCTATTTTAATTCTCAATCCATTCATTTCCTTGATAGTCCTAAATCATCCTCTTGTACGCGCATATCAATTTGGCATCAGAGCAAGGTTTCGATTTTCTGGTTGTACGTCTTCCCCTTCATATCAAACACTAAGTCAGTGTCAAAAAAAAAGAAGAAAAGAAGAAGAAAAAAAAGGAAAAGAAAACTGTGTACTGTTCAAACACTGTTCATAAAAAATTTTGTTGAGATACTAGACGCACGAGTACAGGTTTTAAAGAAAACGACGAAATACAATGAACCCGTGAATTAAATTCACAGGACCCACCCTCTCTTGGCCAAAATCCATTGTTTGCCTATAGTTTTAGGCATTTTTTTAAATTTTTTTAGTGATTATTTCTTTGAGATTCTTGTTGTGTTTGAGTTGGACTTTTGAATTTTTGTTTCAAGTCAGTCTCTTAGCCACACTAAAACTCTTCCTCACCACCTTAGCCTTAAATCAGATTAGTCTTTGTTAAAAAAAATGAAAAAATATCCTACAGTTAGTTGTAGTGTTTGAGTTGGATTCTACACTTAGTCGTTGTGTTTGAGTTGGACTCTATAGTTAGTCGTTGTGTTTGAGTTTAACTATACACTTACTCGTTGTGTTTGAGTTGGACTCTACATTTAGTTGTTGTGTTTGAATTAGACTTCTGAATTTTTGTCAAGTCAGTCTATTAGCCACACTAAAACTCTTCCTCACCACCCTAGCCACAAATCAGATTAGTTTTTGTAAAAAAAAAAAAAAAGACAAAAAAAAGTAAAAAAAAAGACGAAAAAAATACTTGGTGAATTGGTTGATCCTTCGAGGTTGAATCTTTGATTGAATCTCTAGTATGATTGTGAACCTATAGAGTTGAGGTAGAGTAAGGGAAAAAGGCATGAGCATGTGAGAAACATTAGTAGAGAAAAGTCGAATTACTTGAGTGAAACACGAGTGTGAGTGCCCCATCTTAAGTGAATTGAGTGTAAACACGAGAGGTTATCACTTGTGAGGTTCTTTGTTTTTTGTTCACTAATGTTTCTTGCAGGTTAAAGACGTCTTCTGAAGGTGATAAGTCAGACTTTAAAAAAATTGAGTTCATGCTCCAGGTAATGCAACAACAGTTCCCACGGATGGACATGAAATTCAATGACATTCATGACAAGTTAGACCGACATGAAGCTCGGTTTGCAAGGATCCAACAAAGTGATTCTTCCCGTATAAAAAGTAAGATTGTCACCAATGAAGAGTATGATGATATTGTTGGGTATGATTCGGAAGAAGAGTCTGAGGCAAATAGACATCATAGAAGGCATCATGAGTATAGAGATAGAGATCGAGTTGATAGAGCCCGTGATAGAGGCAAAGAGAAGATGGATGGAAACCTTGGCAGCGTAAAATTGAAGATTCCTCCTTTCCAAAGCAAGAATGATCCAGAGGCATATTTAGAGTGGGAAAGGAAGATTGACATGGTATTTGACTGCCACCACTACTCTGAGGTAAAGAAGGTTAAACTTGCTGTAGTAGAGTTCACAGAATATGCTATGGTATGGTGGGATCAGCTGGTCTCTAATAGAAGAAGATGTGGTGATCCTCTAGTGTCTACATGGGATGAGATGAAACGTATCATGAGGAAAAGATTTGTGCCTAACCATTATTACAGAGAGCTGTACTAGAAGCTCCAAGGTCTCACCCAGGGTTTAAAAAGTGTTGACGATTATTACAAGGAGATGTAGATAATCATGATCCGAGCCAATATCCAGGAGGATGCAGAAGCTCCTATGGCTCTTATTCTCCAAGGTTAGAATCGTGAGATTGCCAATGTTGTAGAGTTACAACATTACATGGATTTAGAGGAGATGCTGCATGTGGCCATCAAAGTGGAAAGGCAACTTAAAAGGAAAGGTACATCCCGTTTTACTCCTAGTTCAGTTCCTATTCGGAAATCTAACACCTTTCGTGGGGATGATAAGCCTATGTTTAAGCCTAAGTTAGAAAGCTTTGTTAAGCAAAAGTCTAAGGACCCTCCAAAGCGTAAGATTGAGCCTGCCTAAGCATCCCAGAGCAGAACACTTGACATAAAGTGTTTTAAGTGTTTGGGTCATGGACATGTTGCCTCTCAGTGTCCTAACCGTAGAGTGATGCTCCTGCTTGAGAATGGAGATGTTGAGAGCGAGGGTTGTGATGTTGGTATTGAGGATGAGATGCCTGCGTTAGAAGATGCTGAAGAAGAAGATGTTGTTGAGTTTGCTGCTTATGGTGAAGCACCTATTGCGAGACGTGCTCTTAATACTTATGTGAAGTTTGAGGATGAGGTACGACGTGAGAACATCTTCCATACGAGATGTCATATTAGTGATAAGGTATGCTCTGTGATCATTGATGGTGGGAGCTGTACTAATGTTGCTAGCACATACCCGGTTGATAAGCTAAAGTTGCCCACTACCAAGCATCACTGCCCATATAAGTTGTAGTGGATTAATGACTATGGTGAAGTGAACGTGGTGAAGCAAGTCTTGGTTCCTTTTCGTATTGGGAGGTGTCAGGATAAAGTTATGTGTGACGTGGTACCTATACAAGCTAGCTACCTGTTGCTAGGTAGACCGTGGCAGTATGATCGAAGAATCATCCATGACAGTTACACTAACCGTTACTCTTTTTTTATGGGTAGCAAGAAGATCACTCTTGCTCCCCTTAGCCCTAAGGAGATTTACAAGGATCAATTAAGGCTGAAGGAGCAACATGATGAGCAAAGGAAGCTAGCTAAAGAAAAGAAGGGAAGCAAGGAAAGCAAAGCAGTGAGCTACCATGCCAACCCCCGAGATGTGAAAACAACATTTATTGCTAAGTCTCCTATCCTTTTGCTCTTATTTAAAGATTCTTGTTTTATTGATACTGAACTCCATGATACTTTGCCCAGTGATGTTGTCTCACTAGTACAGGAGTTCGAGGATGTATTCCCCGAGGAGATCCTAAATGGACTACCACCGATTCGTGGGATTGAGCATCAGATTGACCTTGTGCCTGGAGCTGGCATACCTAACCGCCCAGCCTAAAGAAGTAATCCAAAGGAGACGAAGGAGCTTCGAAGGTAAGTTGAGGAGCTCATGAGGAAAGGTTACGTGAGAGAGAGCATGAGTCCATACGCCGTGCCCGTATTGCTTGTGCATAAAAAGGATGGGACGTGGAGGATGTGCATTGACTGTCGAGCCATCAACAAAATCACTGTAAAGTATCGTTATCCTATTTCCTAGGCTAGATGACATGCTCAATGAGTTGCATGGTGCATGCATATTTTCTAAAATTGATTTAAAGAGTGGATATCACCAAATTCGTATGGAAGAAGGTGATGAATGGAAAACTGCATTTAAGACTAAACACGATCTTTTTGAGTGGTTAGTTATACCTTTTAGCTTGACTAACGCACCCAGTACTTTCATGAACTTATTGAATTATGTTTTACGTGCTTTCATTTGTAAGTATGTGGTTGTCTACTTCGATGACATTCTAATTTACAATAAGAGTCTGCATGAGCATGTTGAGCATCTTAGGACTGTTCTTATTGTTTTGAGGAATGAAAGTTTGTATGCCAATTCTAAGAAATGTACATTCTGCACTGATAAGGTTGTTTTCCTTGGGTATGTAATTTCTTCACATGGCATTTTCTGTTGATGATGAGAAGGTAAAGGAAATTAGAGATTGGCTTATACCTAAGTCCATTTCTGAAGTGCGCAGTTTCCATGGCTTAGCTAGTTTCTACAGTCGATTCGTTAGAGACTTTAGCACTATAGCCGTACCTTTGACCGAAGTGGTAAAAAAGAATGTTGCATTTCATTGGGATCCTGCACAAAAGCATGCTTTTAATTTGCTCAAGGATAAACTTTGTTCAGCTCCTTTGTTAACTCTGCCTGATTTTACTAAAACTTTTGAGATTGAGTGTGATGCCTCAGGTGTAGGAATTGGAGCTGTGCTTATGCAGGAAAAACACCAAATTGCCTTCTTAAGTGAGAAGTTAAGTGGTACAGCACTTAACTATTCCATATATGACAAGGAGATGTACGCGTTAGTGAGGGCCTTGGAGACATGGCAACATTACCTGTGGCCCAAAGAATTCATCATCTATACTGATCACGAGTCCTTGAAGCATCTGAAAGGACAGAGAAAGTTGAACAAGCATCATGCCAAGTGGATGGAGTTCATTGAGGCATTCCCGTACGTGATAAAGTACAAACAAGGTACATGCGATTTGAGGACAAATCATTTTGAGGAGAGGGGGAATGATGGAGGTCCACTTGCTCATGATACTCATGATGATCGTGATGCCAAGGATCCATGGGTCATCTAAGGAGGTCCAATTACCCGAGCCCTCTATACTTGTTTGGAAGCCCAAACGACATGAATCTTGGTTTAGTAATAAGTTGGGTTAAGTGTTTAAATAGCCCACATTTGAGTTTTATAGCGTTTTATACCAATTATCCTATGTAACTAGGCTTATGTGTGAATTTAAGTTTTAGACTTATTTTCTATTTGGTGTTAATTCCAACCCACTTGTTTAAGGGCTTAAGTGCTAGATATTATTATAAATACTGTGTAAACGCTCTTGAACAGAATATATGAAATTGAATTTTCAAAAATTTGAGTTTGCCTCTTTCTAGGGTTCGCTCTGAAGTAGGCTTATCAAGGTCTTCTTCCTTATGGCACCTCCCACTTCACCAACCACCATTGTTATACCTTAGGTTCTCGAATTTTATATTCGTAGGGTCGAGGTCCATTACCCTTAGTTCAAGTCTCTTTAGACTTCGGGTCTAGATTGTTATTCTATTTTCTATTCAAAGACTATCATCATTATTTTCGCCCCGCTTGCGTTTTTTGCTATTTCAATTCCCAATCCACACGTTTCCTTGATCATCCTAAATCATCCTCTTGTACGCGCATATCAGTTTGGCATCAGAGCAAGGTTTTGATTTTCTAGTTGTATGTCTTCCCCTTCATATCTAACAGTAAGTCAGTGTCAAAAAAAAAAGAAAAGCAGAAAAAAAGGAAAAGAAAACCGTGTACTGTTCAAACAATGTTCATAAAAAAATTCTGTTGAGATATGAGACACACGAGTACACATTTTAAAGAAAACGACGAAATACAACAAACCCGTGAATTATTTTCACAGGCCCCACCTTCTCTTGCTCAAATTTTATTGTTTTCCTATAGTTTTAGGCAATTTTTTTTGTTTTTCTAGTGATTATTTCTTCGAGATTCTTATTGTGTTTGAGTTGGACTTCTGAATTTTTGTTTCAAGTCAGTCTCTTAGCCACACTAAAACTCTTCCTCACCACCCTAGCCACAAATCAGATTAGTCTTTGTTAAAAAAAAAAAAAGCAAAAAAAAGCGAAAAAAATAATCCTATACTTAGTTGTAGTGTTTGAGTTGGATTCTACACTTAGTCGTTGTGTTTGAGTTGGACTCTACAGTTAGTCGTTGTGTTTGAGTTGGACTCTACACTTAGTTGTTGTATTTGAATTGGACTTTTGAATTTTTGTTTCAAGTCAGTCTCTTAGCCACACTAAAACTCTTCCTCACCACTCTAGCCACAAATCAGATTAGTTTTTGTAAAAAAAAAAAAAGCATTAGTGTATTGTTGATCCTTCGAGGTTGAATCTTTGACTGAGTCTCTAGTATGATTGTGAACCTATAGAGTTGAGGTAGAGTAAGGGAAAAAGGCATGAGCGTGTGAGAAACATTAGTAGAGAAAAGCCGAATTACTTGAGTGAAACACGAGTGTGAGTGCCCCATCTTGAGTGAATTGAGTGTAAACACGTGAGGTTATCACTTGTGAGGTTCTTTATTTTTTGTTATCACTAACGTTTCTTGCAGGTTAAAGATGTCTTCTGAAGGTGATAAGTCAGACTTTAAAAAAATTGAGTTCATGCTCTAGGCAATGCAACAACAGTTCCAACGGATGGACGTGGAATTCAATGACATTCTTGATAAGTTGGACCGACATGAAGCTCGGTTTGCAAGGATCCAACAAGGTGATTCTTCCTTTATGAAAAGTAAGATTGTCACTAATGAAGAATATGATGATTGTTGGGTATGATTTGGAAGAAGAGTCTGAGGCAGATAGACATCATAGAAGGCATCATGAATATAGAGATAGAGATTGAGTTGATAGAGCCCGTGATAGAGGCAAAGAGAAGATGGATGGAAACCTTGGCAGCATAAAATTGAAGATTCCTCCTTTCCAAGGCAAGAATGATTCCATAGCCATATTTAGAGTGGGAAAGGAAGATTGACATGGTATTTGACTGCCAACACTACTCTGAGGTAAAGAAGGTTAAACTTACTGCAGTAGAGTTCACAGAATATGCTATGGTATGGTGGGATCAGCTGGTCTCCAATAGAAGAAGATGTGGTGATCCTCCAATGTCTACATGAGATGAGATGAAGCGTATCATGAGGAAAAGATTTGTGCCTAACCATTATTACAGAGATCTGTACCAGAAGCTCCAAGGTCTCACCCAAGGTTCAAAAAGTGTTGACGATTATTACAAGGAGATGGAGATAATCATGATCCGAGCCAATATCCAGGAGGATGAAGAAGCCACTATGGCTCATTTTCTTCAAGGTTTGAATCGTGAGATTGCCAATGTTGTAGAGTTGCAGCATTACATGGATTTAGAGGAGATGTTACATGTGGCCATCAAAGTGGAAAGGCAACTCAAAAGGAAAGGTACATCCCGTTTCACTCCTAGTTCAGTTCTTGTTTGGAAATCTAACACCTCTCATAGGGATGATAAGCCTATGTTTAAGCCTAAGTCAGAAAGTTTTGTTAATCTAAATTCTGAGGACCCTCCAAAGCCTAAGACTGAGCCTACCCAAGCATCCTTGAGCAGAACACGTGACATAAAGTTTTTTAAGTGTTTGGGTCATGGACATGTTACGTCTCAGTGTCCTAACCGTAGAGTGATGCTCCTGCTTGAGAATGGAGATATTGAGAGTGAGGGTTATGATGTAGGTATTGAGGATGAGATGCCTACGTTAGAAGATGCTGAAGAAGTTGTTGAGTTCGTTGGTTATGGTGAAGCACTTATTGCCAAACGTGCTCTTAATACTCATGTGAAGTTTGAGGATGAGGTACAAGGTGAAAACATCTTCCATACATGATGCCATATTAGAGACAAGGTATGCTTTGTGATCATTGATGGTGGGAGCTGTACTAATGTTGCTAGCACATACCTTGTTGATAAGATAAAATTACCCACTACCAAGCATCACCGCCCATATAAGTTGCATTGGAATAATGACTGTGGTGAAGTGAATGTGGTGAAGCAAGTCTTGGTTCCTTTTCGTATTGGGAGGTATCAGGATAAAGTGATGTGTGACGTGGTACCTATGCAAGCTAGCCACCTGTTGCTGGGTAGACCGTGGCAGTATGATCGAAGAATCATCCATGACGGTTACACTAACCGTTACTCTTTTTTTATGGATGGCAAGAAGATCACTCTTGCTCCCCTTAGCCCTAAGGAGATTTACGAGGATCAATTAAGGCTGAAGGAGCAACATGACGAGCAAAGGAAGCTAGCTAACGAAAAGAAGGGAAGCAAGGAAAGCAAAGCAGTGAGCTACCATGCCAACCCCGAGATGTGAAGACAACATTTATTGCTAAGTCTCCTATCATTTTACTGTTATTTAAAGATTCTTATTTTATTGATACTGAACTCCATGATACTTTCCCTACTGATGTTGTCTCACTATTGCAGGAGTTCGAGGATGTATTCCCTGAGGAGATCCCAAATGGACTACCACCGATTCGTGGGATCGAGTATCAGATTGACCTTGTCCCCGAAGCTGCCATACCTAACCTCCCAGCCTAAAGAAGTAATCCAGAGGAGACGAATGAGCTTCAAAGGCAAGTTGAGGAGCTCATGAGGAAAGGTTACGCAAGAGAGAGCATGAGTCCATGGGTCGTGCCCGTATTGCTTGTGCCTAAAAAGGATGGGACGTGGAGGATGTGCATTGACTGCCGAGCCATAAACAAAATCACTGTAAAGTATCGCTATCCTATTCCTAGGCTAGATGACATGCTCGATGAGTTACATAGTGCATGCATATTTTCTAAAATTGATTTAAAGAGTGGATATTAGAAAATTCATATGAAAGAAGGTGATGAATGGAAAACCGCATTTAAGACTAAACTCGATTTTATGACTGGTTAGTTATGCCTTTTGGCTTGACTAACACACCCAATACTTTCATGCGCTTAATGAATTATGTTTTACGTGCTTTCATTGGTAAGTATGTGGTTGTCTACTTCGATGACATTCTAATTTACAGTAAGAGTCTGCATATGCATGTTGAGCATCTTAAGAATGTTCTTACTATTTTGAGGAATGAAAGTTTTATGCCAATTCTAAGAAATGTACATTCTACACTGATAAGGTTGTTTTCCTTAGGTATGTAGTTTCTTCACATGGCATTTCTGTTGATGAAGAGAAGGTAAAGGCAATTAGAGATTGTCCTATACCTAAGTCTATTTCTGAAGTGCGCAGTTTCCATGTCTTAGCTAGTTTCTATCGTCGATTCATTAAAGACTTTAGCACTATAGTCGCACCTTTGACCGAAGTGGTTAAAAAGAATGTTGCATTTCATTGGGGTCCTACACAAGAGCATGTTTTTAATTTGCTCAAGGATAAACTTTGTTCTGCTCCTTTATTAACTCTGCCTGATTTTACTAAAAGTTTTGAGATTGAGTGTGATGCCTCAGGTGTAGGAATTGGAGCTGTGCTTATGCAGAAAAAACGCCCAAATTGCCTTCTTTAGTTAGACGTTAAGTGGGATAGCACTTAACTATCCCACATATGACAAGGAGATGTACGTGTTAGTGAGGGCCTTGGAGACATGGCAACATTACCTGTGGCCCAAAGAATTCGTCATCCACACCGATCATGAGTCCTTGAAGCATCTGAAAGGACAGAGTAAGCTGAAAAAGCGTCATGCTAAGTGGATGGAGTTCATTGAGGTGTTCCCGTACGTGATCAAGTGCAAACAAGGTACATGCGATTTAAGGACAAATCTTTTTTAGGAGAGGGGGAATGATGGAGGTCCACTTGCTCGTGATGCTCATGATGATCGTGATGCCAAGGATCCATGGGTCATCCAAGGAGGTCCAATTACCCGAGCCCTTTATATTTGTTTGGAAGCCCAAACGACATGAATCTTGGTTTAGTAATAAGTTAGGTTAAGTGTTTAAATAGCCCACATTTGAGTTTTATAGGGTTTTAGACCAATTATCCTATGTAACTAGGCTTATGCGTGAATTTAAGTTTTAGTCTTATTTTTTGTTTAGTGTTAATTCTAGCCCACTTGTTTAAGGGCTTAAATGCTAGATATTATTATAAATACTTTGTAAACACTCTTAAACAGAACATATCAGATTGAATTTTCAGAAATTTGAGTGTGCCTCTTTCTAGGGTTCTCTCTCAACTAGGCTTATCAAGGTCTTCTTCATTGTGGCGCCTCCCTCTTCACCAACCACCATTGTTATACCTTAGCTTCTCTAATTTTATATTCGTAGGGTCGAGGTCCAATACCTTTGGTTCAAGTCTCTTTAGACTTCAGGTCTAGATTGTCATTCCATTTTTCCATTCAAAGTCTACCATCATTATTTTCGCCCAGCTTGCATTTTAGCTGTTTTAATTCTCAATCCATACGATTCCTTGATAGTCCTAAATCATCCTCTTGTACGCGCAAATCAATTACATTAGCTTTTCTTGGGTGGTATAATTTCCACAATCATAATCTTTCAGAAGCTCTAACCCTCTATGTTATCTCATATTTTACTCTTTCTGTGAAAACATATACTCGAGGCTTTTATGATCAGTGCATACCGGAAACTTCTCACAGTGTACATAGTAGTGCCATATACTCAGTACAAACACTACCGCTGTCAACTTTAAATCATGAGTCAGATAGTTTCTTTCATGATCCTTGAGTTGTCTAGATCCATAATCGACTATTTTCCCATTTTGCATCAATATACAGCCCACTCATTATTTTGAGGTATCCATATATATTGAGAAACCTCTTGAGTTGTTGGGCATGGTGAAAATAATTATGGTGGTTAGTTCATACCTCAATACACCAAAACTCACTAAAGCTACTTTCATACTTATCATCCCACTTGTATGCAATCTTTTTCCGAACGAGATGTGTCAATTGAGCAGTCTATTTCGAGAAACTCTCAACAATTCATCTGTAAAATAGTTTTCAGTTGCTGGTCATGCTCTTCCCTGGACTTTGAATATGTCAAAATATCATCGCTAAGGATGACCACAAATCAATCCAGGTAAAGTTTAAATACCTTGTTCATCAATGCCCTAACGGTTACGAAAATCATTTTAGGCACATTCACATTCCGAATTCTTAAGGGATGTTACCCAGACTTCAAATCGATCTCTAAAAAAATCTGCGCTTTTCACAGCTGATCCAATAAATCATCAACAGTGGAAGAAAACACTTATTCTTGAGAGTAGCCTCATTCGACAACAAAAAAAATCAACGCTTAGTCGGAGGCTTTCATCTTTCTTTTCCACAAACAGAATCGGTGCTCTCTAAGGTGAAACACTCGGTCTTATGAACCCTTATCCAATAACTCTTGTAATTACTTCTTTAGTCCTTCCAGTTCCACTAATACCATTTTATACCATGGTTAGGATATCAGCTCCGTACCATGTACCAAATCAATTCAAAACTCCATTCCTTTAACGTGGCAACCCTGGTAGATTATCCGGGAAGATATTAGGATGCTCCCTAACCATAAGGATATCTGTTAAATCCGGATGTGCCTTATCCATACTAACCAAACAAGAGAGAAAACATTTCCATCATTACTCATTCCGTGAGTACAATCATTTACTCCTTTAATTTCAATCGCTACACCCCTTTCATTACTTTTCAAAAATTACTGTATACTTTTCAAGGGTAATCATATCACTATCTTAGGATAGAAACCTGAACAACATAGTTTGCAGCCGACCAATTTATTCTCAAATATTACTTTAAAATTATTCATATTTCATTGAATAAAATCGACTAACTTATACATCTCCCCCTGTTTTCGACTTATAATCTCTTCAAAATTATTCCGTTAGTTAACCCTCCTTCATTGGGGTACTAACTATCAGCATTGTGCCCAAGGGTGTAGGCATTCACGTCTTTCACTAACTTATATGCAAATGAGGGCGGTATGAATAAATGCATGGCACCAGGATCAATTAAGATAGTTGCTTTATTATTCACAATCAAGGTGGTACCCTCCACCACATCAGATGAAACGTCAGTAGTGTCCTGGTCCAAAGCTTACACTCGCCTTCGTCCAACATCTTATTTTCGTGGTAACTACCACATATCCAACCCTGCTCAGTAGCAGGTCGGGGTCCTCCAATCACAATACCCCTCGTAAGTGTTGAAACTGAATACACTAGGGGTTACCAATCATCTTACCCCATGACTCGACAACTCTAAATCACTTACCAAGTGGTCTCTTTCCCGCTCTGACATCTCTATCATCCACTATTCTCTTTCTATCTCTATTTCGACCCTTACTACATTTCCCAATCTTAGAGGCGTGCAACTCATAATCTTATTCACACAACTATAGTTTGTGCACTGCCTTGACCTAGGTAGTGATATCTAATGGGGCCAATCGGACTCTAATTAACGGTCTGAGCCCTTCCAGGAATTTTTGGGCATTCCAACTCTCATTGTTGATAGTGTCGGGGTCATACCTGCCCAGGGATATAAACTGAGATTCATACTCATCAATCAACTAGTTTCTTCTAGGTTAGAGTAAAGAACTTAATCTGTAATTTCCTTTAAGTAGTGTCCGGGATATGTTGTCATCGGAATACATCCAGAATTATCTCTATGTCAGCTCTGGATGTCAATCTCTTAAGATGGGTCGAGCGAACTTCCACCAATGCTCCGACTCGCCCTAAAATCCCATGCATACTCTAAGCAAATAGGTCCCAAAATATTCTCCACACTTCACTCCAACCTCGCGAAGCCTGCCTTAATACTGTTCGGTCTCTCTGTCGGACTCTGTGGGGCATACTTAATACCAGCCTCCACTTCAATCACATCCTGAGTCTCGAGCATGTGTACTTTCGCCCCTCTACCATAGCGGTTATAAGTTATAATAATTAGATTCTTGCATTCAAAACCAAATTCTTAGCTGCAATTCCATCTCGATATAGATAATTGTATCTAAGCAAAGCACAGTACATGGGGATGTAAACTTCCTTAACATCTAAAACTAACTCATATCAGGCCAACTCAGCTCTAATACAACCTTTTTGTCATGACCCAAACTACCTAAAAAAATAAATCACTACATTTTTTTTTTGTTATTTAATTCTCACCTTCCTCTCATCCTGACCATCCTACCAACAGTTGGGTTATGATTCGGTGTTAGTCCCCTCACACTACTTACCATTCCATTTCCTTGTTACATTTACACATTAGGATTTTTCTATCCTTTGACTTAAACTAATACGTTCACAATTGCATTTACATAGCCTTACATCCCCGACATCATATACGTTTACAATACTATGCATTTACATATTTAAATACAAAACCATACAAGTGTGTATACCTTTTCTCGATGGGAAATAGTGGATAACAGGAATGCACGATCACTGTCGCTTTCTATCCACTGAAACTACTCTGTAGAGGGGAAAATAAGGGGGGTGAGCAACCACACGCTCATTAAGACATTTATGTAAGTAAGTAGATAGCTCCACTATCTAGATACTCATAATGTCATGCCCTTAAATCCATTTCTTTTCGTTTAAAGCTCACGCACGAAATCATGCACACATCAATGCCATAGTTTCTAAAAGCTGTTCGTGCTTATGGAAATCATGCAACTCATGCCTCAATGGCATCTCAAGTAAAATCATAAAACGCATGAATTAAATCAAAATCATGCATTTGCAATTAAAGCATGGATAACCACCTCATGCTAAAACATTTCATTGTATGAATTATAAACAAGTATGAAAAATACATCATGCTAAGTTTCCACAAAACCTTAGAAAACACTTAATTCATTTCAAAAATCCACATCCATCACACTCATCAGGGCTCAACCCCTCGCTTGGGTGATCCTGATCCACATAAAATCATTTATTTCCAAGCATTTCCGAAAACATTGAAAATTTTATTTATTCATAACAAAACCAATATCATCAGTTAGGATCCAACCCCTCCCTCTAGTGGTCCAAACTCGCACAAAATCCACGCATTCTCAGGCTTTCAAAACATCAGATAGTATCATGCGATACTAGGCAATGTATCATGGAAATAACTAGGACTATGGCCATATCCTCTGATCCCAAGCTATACGGATCAGTTGTATGGGGTATCTCCACTATCGAGAACCGCCACGGGAGTTGGGTCAAATCCAACCCGTCGATCCAACCCTATCACTAGCATCCGAAGACGCCACATAATATAATATATCATAATACGGTACAGTGTACTCCATGCAATTTGAATGGTACAACGTACTCCGTAGACCAATATCTCATATTAATACTCGTACTAATCTCAAAACCCACGTGCGAGCATGTTTAATCGGCGTGACACAAAGTCTGCCCGAAGCTCCAAGCACGGCTCATAGAATGTCTCAAATCAAAATGGACGTGCGAGCCTATTTAATTGGTGTAACACATAATATACCTGAAGCTGCAAGCACGAATGTAATTTCCTCATAAAACCAGTGTGAACTATGCTCCAGCACTCTAACATAAAATCAAGTAAAACTAGTGCGAGCTAATCTGCAGCACTCTGTCACAAAAATCATGTGAAAATCTGGTGCGAGCTAGGCTCCAGCACCCTATCACAAAAATCATGTGAAAATCTGGTACGAGCTAGGCTCCAGCACCCATGCATGTAAAACTCTAGTGTGAGCCCCTGCTCAAGCACTAATACATGCGTCACATAGTTCAAAACTCGTGCGAGCTAAGCTCTAGCACCTCTCATGCATGTCAAAACATTAAAACTAGTGTGAGCAATCGCTCTAACACCTTTTTTATGCATATCAAGTCAAAATAGGGTGCGATCTAGGCTCCAACACCTCTCATGCATGTCAAATCATTAAAACTAGTACGAACAATCGCTCCAGCACCTTTTTATGCATATCATGTCACACAAATCGGTGCGAGCAACCGCTCCAACACCATTATGCACACTTACAAACTCAGATATAGTGCGAGCAAGGCTTTCGCACCATTTATTTCCATATAAACTTAATCGTTGGCCCATTTTCTAAAGAATTTCATTTAAATCTAAATATCACTTATGTAGTGTTATCTTGTGAAATTTATACAAACAATGGCCAATCTACCAATTTGCTTTGCTTAAAAATCACAATAATTCCCTAAATCATGCATTTCATACGTATCATGCTTTCACCATCCTTAGGTTAATTTTCCCTCAGTAGGGGTAAAATAGTCTTTTACCCATCTCGGGTCCATAAAATTTTTAATCCATTTTTAGGACCTTTATACATTTTCAGTGAATGTAAAAGCTGTTGAAAATACGCGTAGCTACCTCTAGCTACACGTAAAATTCCCTTACCTCATTTTTTATGTACAGTCCGACATTTCCACTAATGTCTCGTCACGCAGTCCGATTTGCTCCATATCCAATCTCTGAAACTGCATATAAATATTCATAAGATCAAATACAATATACTTAATTGTATTTCATATTTTCTGGACTTAATTTAAATCATTAAGCCCATTTACCCATATTGGGCCCGATTATACCATAATGGGCCTTAACCGACCTTAAGCCCATTTTTCACTTACTATTCACATCATCGAGGCCTATTGGGCTCATTGAGCCCACCAACAATTTAGTGGCCCCCGTTCAAAACTCTTGGATAGCTCAAATAATTATTTACAACAATTTATCTCCAATTCCAAAATATAATTCATTTTATATGAAATTAATTCGTAATTTATGCTGTAAATTTCTAACACGTATAACTATGCAAATTGTCGTAAATAAGGGTTACTTACCTGAGATTCCATGATGGTACACAAATTGAGGCTGACTCGAGCTCTCGTTTGTCACCAATTATCGAGCTACACATTTATATATTTTTTGGGTCAAAGTCGGTCAAATATATATTTAAATAATTATTTCAAAAATTAAATCGGTCCATTTGACCACTTACCGGCTTAACCGTAGCTCGACTGCATCGCTAAATTTTTTCCCTAATTTTTCCTTTTTCTTTTCTTTTTCTTTCTTTTCTTTCTTCCCTGACTAAACCGGCCCGATCTGGTTCAACTCGGTTCAGTTCGGTTTAGTCCGGTTCAGTTTTCTCCTTCGCTGTTCGAAGCTTTGCCGACCGGTTCTTCATCGGCTTCCACTTCCAGCTTGTCTGTGAGGTCGTTTAGTGCACGGATCTGGTGTTGGCTTGGCCTTGGCTGGCCAAAAAATTACCGGTTTGACCTCTTCTCTCCTCGGTCTCGCTATCGTTTCTCCTTTCTTGCCATTGCCGGTGCTGACCACCGTTTCCTGGGCCGTTTCTGCCACCAATCGGCTCAGCATCGCATGAAGGACCTTCGGTGGGTGGTGGCTATGGCCGAATCGGTGTCGAGCTCGCCAAATTCCCTTTTCTCTCTCAGTTTCTCTCTTTCTCTCTCTCTCTCAGTCGCCGGTCATCGTTCTCGCCTGATTCCTCGTTGTCGATGTTGGCCCTAACCTTCCCCCTCTCGATCGACTCTCTCTCTTTCTCCGAAACCTCCTCCGTTCGTCGGAGGAAAAGGCATCAACCTTCTTCATTTTTGGGGTCGCGCGATCCCAATTTTTTTTCATTTTTTTCCTTTAATTTAATTATTTTTTATTATTTTATTAGAATAAAATATATTATTTTTTCCAAAATATCCCAAAAACTTATATTTTATTCATTTAACCAATTTATTGAATTTATCTGTCTTATGTTATCTTTTAGATATATTTTTCCAATATTTTCGGGATAATTTCCGGATGTGAAAATTTCGATTTATTCTAATAAATTCATATCTTGATCAATTTAACCTAAAATTTAATTATTTCTCCTTTATTAATCAAGATTCCCTGAATCCATGTTTACAGTGTCAATTTCTTACCAAATTGACATCGAATTTCAGGCCTTTTGATTGTTTTACCCTTCAACGTGTTCGGGACCAAATCAATCCAGCTTCCCTTCACGAACCCTTTCTCATTTCATGTTTTAAATCCTTATCTCCAATCCGAATGGTCCGAATCCCATTCAGTTAATCTGTGGCCATTTCAATCCTTCATTTGATCTTTAAATGCATTCAGGAATTTTTATTCATTCCATTTGCATTTTTCATTCACGTACAACTCTTCTTATGATTCAATTTACATCCACCCATGTTTACATAACGTGAATCATAAGGAAATATGTTAAACATTCAGTTCTTACACTACCATACAGAGCCTGACAAGGTGCCACACCAATACTCGCATGATAGTTATTGTTGTAAGCAAACTCAGCAAGGGGCAGGTGATCATCCCTTGATCCCTTAAAGTTCATTTTACACGCCCGTAACATATCCTCCAGGGTCTGTATAGTCCGCTCAGACTGACCATTTGTTTGGGGATGATAGGCGGTACTGCAATTCAACCGAGATCCCATGGCTTTCTGAAACTGAATAAAAAATATGGAGGTAAACCTAAAATCTCTATCATATATAATATTCACTAAGGCCCCATGCAAACGAGCTATCTCTGACATATAACAAAGCTATGGCACATAAGGTATCCGTGCTCTTGATGGCAAGGAAGTGGACACTCTTAGTCAATCTATCTACTATTGCCCAGATTGCATCATGACCTCTTCGGGTTCTCGGTAATCTCATGATAAAGTCCATGGTGATATGCTCCCATTTCCACTTAGGTACTACCAAGGACTTAAGTAATCCTCTGAGCTTCTGATGCTCTGCCTTTACCTATTGACACACCAAACACTTGGCCACAAAAATTCTACAACTTCTCGTTTCATACCACTCCACCAATATATCGTACGCAGGTCTTGGTACATCTTAGTACTTCTTGGTTGTATGGTGTAACGGGAATAGTGGGACTCCCTCAAAATTTGCTGCTTCAAGGTATCATTGATCGGTACACAAATACGGCCCTTAAACCTCAACAATCCATCATTGCTGACCATAAAATCTGACTGTAAGGTCTTTTCAGCTTGACTAAAAAAATCTAGTAGCTTCTGATCACTTCTTTGTCCGGTTCTAATATGATCCCTAATACTTGGCTCTATCCATAGGCTAGCCATAAATCTGACCTCTCCTTCCTCGACTCTGATCCTAAGTTTGGCAAACTCTTCTAATAAATCTCATTCCCTAATAATCATAACGAAAACCATGTTCTTTCTGCTAAGGGCATCAGCAACTACGTTTGCCTTCCCCACATGATATAAAATCTCATAGTCATAGTCCTGAAGGAGCTCCATCCATCGTCTTTGTCTCATATTAAGCTCCTTATGGTTGAAGATATACTTCAAACTCTTATGTTCAGTGAATATCTGAAACCTTTCCCCATACAGGTAATGCCGCCATATCTTCAATGCAAACACCACTGCGGCTAAATCCAAATCATGCGTGGGGTAGTTTCGCTCATGGTCCTTCAGCTGACATGATTTATAAGCAACTACTCTTCCGTGCTGCATGAGTACGCACCCCAAACCCTGATTGGAAGCATCACTATACACTACGAAGCCTCCAGATCCACTCGGGATAACCAAAATAGGTGCTGTAGTCAATCATTATTTAAGCTCTAGGAAACTCTACTCACACTACTCAGACCATACAAATGGGGCATCTTTACGTGTAAGTTTAGTCAGATGAGCTGCAATCTGGTTCAGCTCAGCCTTGGCTGACCAAACAATGGCCGGTTTGACCTCTTCTCTCCTCGATCTCGCTATCGTTTCTCCTTTCTCGTCGTTGCCGGTGCTGACCACTATTTCTCGGGCTATTTTCGCCACCAATCGGCTCAGCATCACATGAGGGACTTTCGGTGGGTGGTGGCTATGGTCGAATCGGCGCTGAGCTCGCCAGATTCCCTTTTCTCTCTCGATTTCTCTCTTTCTCTCTCTCTCTCAGTCGTCGTTTGTCGTTCTCGTTGGATTCCTCGTTGTCGACGTCGGCCCTGACCTTCCCCCTCTCTGCCGACTCTCTCTCTTTCCCCGAAACCTCATCCGTTCATCGGAGGAGAAGGCATCAACCTTCTTCATTTTTGGGGTCGCGCGATCCCAATTCTTTTTTTTCATTTCTTTTTTTCTTTTTATTTAATTATTTTTTTATTATTATTTTACTAGAATAAAATATATTATTTTTACCAAAATATCCCAAAAATTTATATTTTATTCATTTAACCAATTTATTGAATTTATCTGTCTTATTTTATCTTTTCAGTATATTTTTTCAATATTTTCAGGATAATTTCCCGAGGTGAAAATTTCGGTTTATTCCAATAAATTCATATCTTGATCAATTTAACCTGAAATTTAACTATTTCTCCTTTATTGATCAAGATTCTCTGAATCCATGTTTACAGTGTCAATTTCTTACCAAATTGACATCGAATTTCGGGTCTTTTGATCGTTTTACCCTTCAACATGTTCGATACCAAATCAATCCAGCTTCCCCTCATGAACCCTTTCTCATTTCATGTTTTAAATTCCTATCTCCAATCTGAATGGTCTGAATCCCATTCATTTAATCTGTGGCCATTTCAATCCTTCATTTGATCTTTAAATGCATTCAGGAAATTTTATTCATTCCATATGCATTTTTCATTCATGTACAACTCTTCTTATGATTCAATTTACATCCAACCATGTTTACATAATGTGAATAATAAGGAAATATGTGAAAAATTCGGGTCTTACACTACCATATAGAGCCTCACAAGGTGCAACACCAATATTCGCATGATAGTTATTGTTGTAAGCAAACTCAGAAAGGGGCATGCGATCATCCCTTGATCCCTTAAAGTTCATTGTACACGATCGTAACATATCCTCCAAGGTCTGTATAGTCCGTTTGGACTGACCATCTGTTTGGGGATGATAGGCGGTACTGCAATTCAACCGAGATCCCATGGCTTCCTGAAACTGAGTCCAAAATCTGGAGGTATATCAGATATAATATTCACTACGGCCTCAGGCAAACGAGCTATCTCTATGACATATAACTCTGCAATGGCACTTAAGGTATCCGTGCTCTTGATGGCAATGAAGTGGACACTCTTAGTTAAACTGTCTCTTATTACCCAGATTGCATCATGGTTGATGGAGGTCCACTTGCTCGTGATGCTCATGATGATCGTGATGCTAAGGATCCATGGGTCATCCAAGGAGATCCAATTACCTGAGCCCTTTATATTTGTTTGGAAGCCTAAACGACATGAATCTTGGTTTAGTAATAAGTTGGGTTAAGTGTTTAAATAGCCCACATTTGAGTTTTATAGCGTTTTAGACCAATTATCCTATGTAACTAGGCTTATGCGAGAATTTAAGTTTTAGTCTTATTTTCTGTTTGGTGTTAATTCCAGCCCACTTGTTTAAGTGCTTAAGTGCTAGGTATTATTATAAATACTTTGTAAACGCTCTTGAACAGAACAGATCAGATTGAATTTTCAGAAATTTAAGTGTGCCTCTTTCTAGGGTTCTCTCTCAACTAGGCTTATCAAGGTCTTCTTCCTTGTGGCGCCTCCCTCTTCACCAACTACCATTGTTATACCTTAGGTTCTTGAATTTTATATTCGTAGGGTCGAGGTCCAATACCTTTGGTTCAAGTCTCTTTAGACTTTGGGTCTAGGTTGTTATTCTATTTTCCATTCAAAGTCTATCATCGTTATTTTCGCCCCACTTGCATTTTTTGCTGTATCAATTCTCAATCCACATGTTTCCTTGATCGTCCTAAATCATCCTTTTGTATGCGCATATCAGTTTGGCATCAGAGCAAGGTTTCAATTTTCTGGTTGTACGTCTTCCCCTTCATATCTAACACAAAGTCAGTGTCAAAAAAAAAGAAAGAAGAAAAGAAGAAAAAAAAGGAAAAGAAAATCGTGTACTATTCAAACACTGTTCATAAAAAAATTATGTTGAGATACCAGATTCACAAGTATATGTTTTAAAGAAAATGATGAAATACAACGAACCCATGAATTATATTCATGGGCCCCACCCTCTCTTGGCCAAATTCCATTGTTTTCCTATAGTTTTAGGCTTTGTTTTGTTTTTCTAGTGATTATTTCTTTGAGATTCTTGTTGTGTTTGAGTTGGACTTCTGAATTTTTGTTTCAAGTCAGTCTCTTAGCCACACTAAAACTCTTCCTCACCACCCTAGTCGATAATCAAATTAGTCTTTGTTAAAAAAAATGAAAAACAAATCCTACACTTAGTTGTAGTATTTGAGTTAAATTCTACACTTAGTCGTTGTGTTTGAGTTTGACTCTACAGTTAGTCATTATGTTTGAGTTTGACTCTACATTTAGTCGTTGTGTTTGAGTTGGACTCTACACTTAGTTGTTATGTTTAAATTGGACTTTTGAATTTTTGTTTCAAGTCAGTCTCTTAGCCACACTAAAACACTTCCTCACCACCCTAGCCACAAATCAGATTAGTCTTTGTAAAAAAAAAAAAAAGACAAAAAAAGAAGAAAAAAAAAGAGAAAAAAAGCATTGGTGAATTGGTTGATCCTTCAAGGTTAAATCTTTGACTGAGTCTCTAGTACGATTGTGAACCTATAGAGTTAAGGTAGAGTAAGGGAAAAAGGCATGAGCGGGTGAGAAACATTAGTAGAGAAAAGTCGAATTACTTGAGTGAAACACGAGTGTGAGTGCCCCATCTTGAGTGAATTGAGTGTAAACACGTGAGGTTATCACTTGTAAGGTTCTTTATTTTCTGTTATCACTAACGTTTCTTACATGTTAAAGATATCTTCTGAAGGTGATAAGTCAGACTTTAAAAAAATTACGTTCATGCACCCGGCAATGCAGCAACAGTTCCAACGGATGAACGTGAAATTCAATGACATTCATTATAAGTTGGACCGACATGAAGCTCGCTTTGCAAGGATCCAATAAGGTGATTCTTCCTGTATGAAAAGTAAGATTGTCACCAATGAAGAGTATGATGATAATGTTGGGTATGATTTGGAAGAAGAGTCTGAGGCAGATAGACATCATAGAAGGCATCATGAGTATAGAGATAGAGATCGAGCTGACAGAGCCCGTGATAGAGGCAAAGAGAAGATGGATGGAAACCTTGGTAGCGTAAAATTGAAGATTCCTCCTTTCCAAGGCAAGAATGATCCCGAGGCATATTTAGAGTGGGAAAGGAAGATTGACTTGGTATTTGACTGCCACCACTACTCTGAGGTAAAGAAGGTTAAACTTGCTGCAGTAGAGTTCACAGAATATGCTATGGTATGGTGGGATCAGCTGGTCTCCAGTAGAAGAAGATGTGGTGATCCTCCAGTGTCTACATGGGATGAGATGAAGCATATCATGAGGAAAAGATTTGTGCCAAACCATTATTACAGAGAGCTGTACCAGAAGCTCCAATGTCTCACCTAGGGTTCAAAAAGTCTTGACGATTATTACAAGGAGATGAAGATAATCATGATCCCAGCCAATATCCAGGATGATACAGAAGCTACTATTGCTCATTTTCTCCAAGGCTGGAATCGTGAGATTGCCAATGTTGTAGAGTTGCAACATTACATGGATTTAGAGGAGATGCTGCATGTGGCCATCAAAGTGGAAAGGCAACTCAAAAGGAAAGGTACATCCCATTTCACTCCTAGTTCAGTTCCTATTCGAAAATCTAACACCTTTTGTGGGGATTATAAGCCTATGTTTAAGCCTAAGTCAGAAATTTTTGTTAAGCCAAAGTCTGAGGACCCTCCAAAGCCTAAGACTGAACCTGCCCAAGCATCCCAGAGCAGAAAATGTGACATAAAGTGTTTTAAGTGTTTTGGTCGTGGACATGTTGCCTCTCAGTGTCCTAACCGTAGAGTGATGCTCCTGCTTGAGAATGGAGATGTTGAGAGTGAGGGTTCTGATGTTGGTATTGAGGAAAAGATGCTTGCGTTAGAAGATGTTGAAGAAGAAGTTGTTGAGTTTGCTGCTTATGGTGAAGCACTTGTTGCCAGACGTGCTCTTAATACTTATGTGAAGTTTGAGGATGAGGTACAACGTGAAAACATCTTCCATACAAGATACTATATTAGTAACAAGGTATGCTCTGTGATCATTGATGGTGGGAGCTGTACTAATGTTGCTAGCACATACCTTGTTGATAAGCTAAAATTGCCCACTACCAAGCATCACCGCCCATATAAGTTGCAGTGGATTAATGACTGTGGTCAAGTGAATGTGGTGAAGCAAGTCTTGGTTCCTTTTTGTATTGGGAGGTATCAGGATAAAGTGATGTGTGACGTGGTACCTATGCAAGCTAGCCACCTGTTGCTGGGTAGACCGTGGCAATATGATCAAAGAATCATCCATGACGGTTACACTAACCGTTACTCTTTTTTTATGGATGGCAAGAAGATCACTCTTGCTCCCCTTAGCCCCAAGGAGATTTACGAGGATCAATTAAGGCTGAAAGAGCAACATGACGAGCAAAGGAAGCTAGCTAAAGAAAAGAAGGGAAGCAAGGAAAGCAAAGTAGTGAGCTACCATGCCAACCCCTGATATGTGAAGACAACATTTATTGCTAAGTCTTCTATCCTTTTGCTCTTATTTAAAGATTCTTGTTTTATTGATACTGAACTCCATGATACTTTCCCTACTGATGTTATCTCACTATTGCAAGAGTTCGAAGATGTATTCCCTGAGGAGATCCCAAATGGACTACCACCGATTCGTGGGATCGAGTATCAGATTGACCTTGTCCCCAGAGCTGCCATACCTAACCGCCCAGCCTATAGAAGTAATCCAGAGGAGACAAATGAGCTTCAAAGGCAAGTTGAGGAGCTAATAAGGAAAGGTTACGTGAGAGAGATAATGAGTTTATGCGTCGTGCCCGTATTGCTTGTGCCTAAAAAGGATGGGACGTGGAGGATGTGTGTTGACTGTCGAGCCATCAACAAAATCACTATAAAGTATCACTATCCTATTCCTAGGCTAGATGACATGCTCGATGAGTTGCATGGTGCATGCATATTTTCTAAAATTGATTTAAAGAGTGGATATCACCAAATTCGTATGAAAGAAGGTGATGAATGGAAAATCGCATTTAAGACTAAACACGGTCTTTATGAGATGCTAGTTATTCCTTTTGGCTTGACTAACGCACCCAGTACTTTCATGCACTTAATGAATTATGTTTTACGTGCTTTCATTGGTAAGTATGTGGTTGTCTACTTCGATGACATTCTAATTTACAATAAGAGTCTGCATGAGTATGTTGAGCATCTTAGGAATGTTCTTATTGTTTTGAGGAATGAAAGTTTGTATGCCAATTCTAAGAAATGTACATTCTGCACTAATAAGGTTGTTTCCCTTGGGTATGTAGTTTCTTCACATGGTATTTCTGTTGATGATGAGAAGGTAAAGGCTATTAAAGATTGGCCTATACCTAAGTCTGTTTCTGAAGTGCGCAGTTTCCATGGCTTAGCTAGTTTCTATCATCGATTCGTTAGAGACTTTAGCACTATAGCCGCACCTTTGACCGAAGTGGTCAAAAAGAACGTTGCATTT
Organism: Firmiana major; assembly: GCA_033439115.1. Classification (NCBI taxonomy): domain Eukaryota; kingdom Viridiplantae; phylum Streptophyta; class Magnoliopsida; order Malvales; family Malvaceae; genus Firmiana; species Firmiana major. The sequence continues at coordinate 39,770,062 of CM065895.1, forward strand.
CATTAGGGTCCTACACAAGAGCATGCTTTTAATTTGCTCAAGGATAAACTTTATTCTGCTCCTTTGTTAACTCTGTCTAATTTTACTAAAACTTTTGAGATTGAGTGTGATGCCTCAGGTGTAGGAATTGGAGCTATGCTTATGCAAAAAAAATGGCCAATTGCCTTCTTCAGTGAGAAGTTAAGTGGGATAACACTTAACTATCCCACATATGACAAGGAGATGTACGCGTTAGTGAGGGCCTTGGAGACATGGGAACATTACCTGTTGCCCAAAGAATTCGTCATCCACACCGATCACGAGTCCCTGAAGCATCTGAAATGATAGAGTAAGCTGAACAAGAGTCATGCCAAGTTGATGGAGTTCATTGAGGTGTTCCCGTACGTGATCAAGTACAAACAAGGTACATGCGATTTAAGGATAAATCTTTTTGAGGAGAGGGGGAATGATGGATGTCCACTTGCTCGTGATGCTCATGATGATCGTGATGCCAAGGATCCATGGGTCATCTAAGGAGGTCCAATTACCTGAGCCCTTTATATTTGTTTGGAATCCCAAACGACATGAATCTTGGTTTAGTAATAAGTTGGGTTAAGTGTTTAAATAGCCCACATTTGAGTTTTATAGCATTTTAGACTAATTATCCTATGTAACTAGGCCTATGCGTGAATTTAAGTTTTAGTCTTATTTTCTGTTTGGTGTTAATTCCAGCCCACTTGTTTAAGGGCTTAAGTGCTAGATATTATTTATAAATACTTTGTAAACGCTCTTAAACAGAACAGATCAGATTGAATTTTCAAAAATTTGAGTGTGCCTCTTTCTAGGGTTCTCTCTCAACTAGGCTTATCAAGGTCTTCTTCCTTGTGGCGCCTCCCTCTTCACCAACCACCATTGTTATACCTTAGGTTCTCGAATTTTTATATTCGTAGGGTCGAGGTCCAATACCTTTGGTTCAAGTACCCTCATGAGGCCAACCATAGTCTCTACCGATCTTAGTGTCGGGTCTGGCACCTCGAGGGGACTCCATAGTAATAGGAGGAACCTTAGGTCTATCAACTCTCCCTTTAGGTCCCTCGATCATTCGTCTCTTAACAGAACCCCTCCTAAGGTTAATGTGGGAAGTTCAGGTCTTTTACCCTTATCCTTGGTTGTCACCTGGACTCAGACTGGGACTGTATCAACTCTAGTCCCCTTTCAACCTCCTGTACCCTTCTCAAAGCATCATTAAACTCAGTAATACAAATTCCCATCAATCTATCTGGAATGGCTGGTCTCAACCCATATACAAACTGCTCTGTGTCGATCTCCTCATCCTTGATAGTCTCCGGATCATATTTTAATAAGGTGGTTAATCAGTTCTCATATTAATCGACTATCATACTACCCTATACAAAATTCAAAAAATCTGCTTGCATTCTCCTCTGGGCAGCGCAAGGGATATATTGGGTCCTAAAAGCTGACTGAAAAGTTTCTCAGCTGATTACTAGATGACAGGCAGCCAATATACTCGGGTGGTACTCCACCAACATCGTGTTTGTTCCTTAAGCATGTAAGTGCTCATACTAACCCTCTCTGTATCAGTGCACCCTAGAAAGTCAAAGATTATCCTCATCTCTGTTAACCACTCTTTCACCTCTGCTGGACCCTTCACCCCTTTAAATGCCAACAAATTCATCTTTAAAAAAGTCCTTCAACCGGCCCATATCTCTATCATCAGGCCTGGTCTGCGCCAGAAGCTGAGCAGCGGATTGCACTGGGTCAGTCTGTATAGGAGGTGGGGGCGGATCATGTGGTGGTGTAGGTGTCGAAGCCGAGGTAGGTGTGGTACCTAAAGCGTTAGCCCTGAAATTTTACGCAAATAGCGATGCCATCTGCTCAAACCCCTGTTGTACGTCCTGCTCCCACCAATTAATTCGAGAGTTAGGACTCTCTGGCAGTGGGGCAGGTGGTGAAGGTGGTTGTGCCTGCCTCAGGGGACGACCTCGTTTCCCCTTCGTATCTTAACTCTTCTGTACATGCACATATACATTAAACTTAGTTATAATTTTAATCGTTACATTCAGTTTATAACCAGACAAGTACAGACACTTGGGATGTAATGTATTTTCAATTAATCGTCACTTATAGTACTGGGCACCCTTTGCTCTGATACCATCAAATTTGTGACAGCCCGGAAGCGCGAAAAATATAGCTAATTTAAAAGTTTTCTTAAAATTAAACTCTCTACTTGAGGTACATTCCTATATCATGTCAGTTAGTCTCATACCTATTTCATTAACCAACCATCCAAGGATCTCTCAACATTAACATTTACTTAATCAAATAATATGGTATCACAATAAACCCACTTTTCTAGTTTATATACATATACCATTTTGATTACATCCCAACGTTCTCAAATATAAGTGTATGTATTACATCATTGTCTGGAGACAAAATGAATTGAATTATACCTCTCGCGTGTACAAGCAATAGCTTGGGGAGAGTCTCGTCAACCAGCCTATGTCATGTACACTGTAGGTACAAGCACGCACTGTAAATAATCTGTGGGGGAGGAAAAAGAGGGGGTGAGCTTTCAACTAGCTCAGTAAGGAGTGTATATGCAATTTTTGAAATCATCATCAAAGCAGAAATGTAATAATGGCATCATTCACATAACTGTAAATACGCAATTAAAATCACAATTTATCAAAGCATCATTATCTCAAAATAGTTATGGAGACTAGGCATAATACAAATGTCATGAAAGCAAATCCTCACATCTCATCATCCTCAACGAGGGCATCCTCAAACGAGGGAATCATCTCACGTTACCAAAACGGAGGCATCTCACAATACCAAAGCGGAGGCATCTCTTGTTACCAGAACAGAGGCATCTCGCATTAACAAAATAGAGGCATCTCGCGTTACCAAAACGAAGGCATCTCGTGTTACCAAAATGGAGGCATCTTGCGTTACCAAAACAGAGGCATCTCATGTTACCAAAACGGAGGCATCTTACACTACTAAAGTGGAGGCATCGATGTGTAGATATCATGACCAGCCCTTAGTCTAAAAAACATGCCATTATTATGCTGAAAATAGTTTCGCCTTCACGTAGAGCTCATATTAGTTTTGCTTTATAAATCTCATGCAAATATAAAGTATAATTTGTTCGCAAAATATTCGAATCGCGAAACCGAGCTCAAACTGATAGAACATGCACTCAATTAAGAAATCTCAAGTTAAACACTTTTTCTCAAAACATATGCTCGTTAATAAAATGTTTTCATGCTACCAAAGCATTTTCATCGGTAAGGAAATACATTTGCACAAAACGATTGCATCCCTTACCTCAAATCACGCTCGAATCACTTTCCTTTGATTTCCAATGCTCGTGATCTGGTGTTATCGGCTCCAATTCAATCTTCAAGAGCTGCAAGCATTCGCTACTCACATTAGTATACTTTAATATTCTCAATTCTCATTTGCATGAACTTCAATTCAATGCATGGGGCCATTTTACACCAAATTTGGCCTCGTTACATCTTTTTGGACCTTATATTCTCTTAAGCCTATTATGTTTATTGTAGCTATTTCTCGAGAATCCTTTATATTCTTTAGGTTTATTGATTCACACTGAATCGACATTACTCTCACAATGCCTTGAGTTCATCTTTTTCTTTCTCTATGACATTTTATCAAACACTTCCTATGCCTTTTTTCAATCATCATCCATTCCAACATATGGATTTCACAAAACTATCTTAGAATCATCTATACACGCTTACTAACATCTCTACATGCTTAAATCATCATCAACTCCATGCCATTTCAACTTTCTCTCACTAAACCCATTATAGGTCAAGGTTGTTTAACATATACATGAACATTTCAGCCAACATTATATACACCAATCAACTCATCAAAATGTCTATATTAACATACTAGAAAGTGGTGTATAGAAATCTTACCTAGCTTAACATTTTCTTTTTTTTGTCAAATTGGGGAAAAACCTCTTTTCTCCTTCAATCCAAGGTTTGAGCTTCCAATCTTTGACTATGTTGTTCACTCCCTCACTATGAACAACTTTGCTCAAATAGCTTTTTCCTCAAATCCTTTTGGAAGGTAAGGATATCATAGAGTGAAAAAACTAGGTTGTTTTTTGTTAAAATGGAAGATTTTGGGGTTTCTGAGGAAGAAGGCTCGAGAGTCAAGTCCTTTTTATATTAATCGCGTTATGAGATAGATCTCCAAGGGTGGAGATCGATCTCCCCTTGCTTAAAGTCCTTTAGAAATTGACAATTGCATGTTATGGGATCGATCTGCCTATTGAATGAGATCGATCTATCTTTTGCATGAGATCGATCTGCTCAAAGGGATAGGGTCGATCTTTGTTCATGGGGTGGGATCGATCTCGGCCAGGAAGAAGGCTTCAGACATCGATCTGACCTTAAGAAGAGATCGATCTGGCCTATCCACAGGCAACTAGAGATAGATCTGCCTTATAGGAGGAGATCGATCTGGTCCAAACAGAAGCAACTTGAGATCGATATGCTTGAGTGAGGGATCAATCTCTCTCTTACAGAATGCCCTGGCATTGCATTTCTTGGCAATGAGATCGATCTCTCCTTAAGTCCATATTCACACACTATCAAAAGCTTTTAGTCTCAAATCATACTTATTATCATACTGAAATCATTTTCAAACTTATTTGTACAATAGCTTATGGAAATCATGCCTAAAAAATCACATATATACATACTTGTTACACAAATAATCATAGTTATAAAATTGTACACAAATCATGCACTCGTAAGTAAGCAAATATGGACTTAAGGTCGTTTAGAATTCACGCATATTTTACTAAAAGGTTTTGATGAAATTTTCTCGTTAACTAGGGGTTTTCACGTATTTTCAAACATCAAATAAATATTTATTTAAAGGTAGGGAACTCCATTACCACAATAAATTACATCCCTTACCTATACGAAATTGGGGCATCGTGTATCGCTCGGATATCGGCTCACCTTGATTTGTGTGCCTACACTTCTAGCTACCACAAGCAGTCTAAGTATATCCAATTAGCAACCAATTCATCTTTATTTACATTTACATACATTTTACAACTTAAATGTTGCTAATTGACCCCTTTTCACCAACTTTTCCTACTTTTTAGATTTTACTGCTAAACGTGTTGACATTAGCTATTTCAATAAATTCTTTTCTTTTAACTTCAAACTTATCAACTTAATAGTTTAAACACTTATTCAAGTCTCTAGGAAACACTTTACAATTTATCAAATTGCCAAATTTCCACACTTTTACAGTATTTGATTAAACTAAGCTATAAACTGAACTTTTCAGTATTAAACTAACATTCCATAACACTTAATTCAATCAAATTTCATCATCTCTATATTATCCAAGGGCTGGCTGAAATTCAAGTTTACTCTATGAAATATATCTTCAAATTCTACTTTAGTAAAAATCACCTAAAGCTATTAAACATCAACATATATCTCAATCATCATTTTCCATCAACTTCCTTACTTTGTTGACCAACTTTGATCTCACTTTCTTCCTCCACAAATGTTCCTTAGCTGTAAATATACCTGTATAGAACTTAGAATCATCTTAAACAATCTAAAAAACTATCTAAGAAATTAAAAAATTCAAAGTTTCTCTTACCTTTAAAACAGGGCAGATTCTACCTCTGTTCTTCTCTTTAATTTTTCACCCAGCAAATCACCTGGTATGAAATTGAATTTTTTATATGTGTTAGAGGACTTCAAGAAGAAGATTTCTTTCTTTTCACCGACATCTAAAAATGGCTGGAAGGTGGTAAAAAAAATCCACAAATAAAAAGAGCCAGCAACGCCTACAAGAACTTTGAAATGTGATAACTCTCTCGTTTTAGGTTGGTTCAGGCTGTATAATACCTTTCTAGAGATAGTTTTCTATATACTATAACAAAAAAAAAAATACTTAAGCACCTTCTAGAACCCCTTCAATTTGTGTCATTTTTGTTGGGCATGTAGTGTGTTGGGTTTAGGCTGTCAGCTGCCCTACACTTAGAAAAATGCTAAACATTGTTTCCAGCCCATTTTGTTTTGAATTTTCACCTCTCATGTGTTATACCAAGTCTATGTTCCATAAAAATTTTGGGTCCACTTGTTCAAGAAAAGGTTTCCTTTTAGGGCCCATTCTCCCCGATTTAGTCATTACCGATAAAATTCCTTAAAGTATTCAATTTACTTTAAAAATGTATTTAACCTACGAAACCTCAATATTTCTACTAAATTTTAATTCTACAAGTCAAATATACCTTATATTGATTTTCTATGGCCTCGGAATAAGTTTTTACGGATTTATGAAATTTATTCCAAAATTATTTCATTTACTAGGCCCAATTTCTCGATTTAGTACTAACTTAAGATTTACCAAGTTATTTCACTCCAGTCACTTTAGTTTCACCTTCAATCCAAAACATCATGTTTATATGAATGTCAATTCTTAATGAACTCTTACTTTAACACTTTACCTCGATTTTTATGCCTCGAGCTCAACTCTTCATCATACGAGCTCTTAGATTCCTTTGGGCCCTATATGAACACTTAGGTAAGTTTTAAATTTCTCTCTTAGCTTTTAAATAAGCAATAGTATGAAAAAAATTTGGTGTCACAGCATGGATGCATTTAATACATTAAAGGAAAAGCTAGTTACATCCCCCATGATCACAGCTCCAGATTGGAGTCTACCTTTTAAACCAATGTGTGATGCGGGTGATTACGCAATTGAAGTTGTACATGGATAGAGAAAAGGGAAAGTTTTTCATGCTTTCTTTGACACAAGTAAGACTCTAAATGAAGCTTAATTGAACTATACTGCCATCGAGAGAGAGTTGTTGGCATGGTATTTGTTTTTTATAAGTTTCGCCCTATCTTGTTAGAACTAAGGTGGTAGTATACACTGATCAAGCTGCCATTAAGTACCTAGTCTCTAAGAATGATGCGAAATCTAGACCGATTATATGGATCCTTCTGCTCTGGGAGTTTAACTTAGAGATTAGGTATAGGAAAGGAACTGAGAATCAGATGGTTGACCATTTATCTAGATTGGAGAGTGGAATTAAGGAAGATGGTATAGCAATTAACGAGTTCTTTACTGATGAGCAATTGATTATTTATTGGCACTCTAGTTTGTCTGGTATGCTAACTTCGTTAACTATATGGTAAGTAATGTATTGCCACCTGATTTGACTGCCCAGTAGAAGAATAAGTTTTTAAGTGATGTCAAGTATTATGTGTTGGATGAGCCTTTCCTGTATAAGCAATACAAAGATCAGATTTTGAAGAGGTGTGTCCCCATGGAGGAGGTAGAGGATATACTTTAACATTGCCATTCTTTTGACTATAGGCCGTTTTAGAGGAGAGAGGACAACTGCAATGTGAAACCCAAATTTTTGTACTAATGTTTATCTAAAAGCTAAGCCGAGAAGTTTATAACTTACCAAAATGTTCATGTAGAGCCCAGAGTAACCGAGACGTCCGAAATAGTGGCACAAGGCTCGAGGCATGAACTTCGAGGTAAGCACCCAAGTTTAAGTATCTTTTAAGAAAGTATGTTTATAAGTAAGTTTCGATGGTTAGAAAGTGAAACTAATGTATTGAAAGTGAAAAAAGCTAGTAAAACTCGAGTTTACATTAAACCAAGCTAATGGGCCTAGTATGCCAAATAAATTCATAATAAATTCTAGAAATTTACAAAAATTATTCTAAGACTGTAGGAAATTATTATAAGGTGTAATTGGCATGGGGAATGAGGATTTAGTGGAAATAAGGAGGTTGTAGTGACCAAATGAATTTTTAAAGTAAATCGAAAACCTTAAGTCATTTCAATCGGTATTGAAAGAATCACGCAAAATGGTCTCAATCATGGAACATTTCTTAAACAAGTGGGCCTCAAAATTTTATGAGACATACTAGAAACCCTGTAGAACACTTGAGAAGTGGAAATTTGGGAAGAAATGGGCTAGAAATATTTTTCATGGATTTTCTAAAACAGGGCTGCCAATAGGCCCCAGCCTAGCACCTGTAGGCTCAAAAAGAAAACCCATTTTCATGACCTTCCAAAAGGCTTTTTGAGATGGATTTTTTCTAAGATAAATATCATAAAGGTAAAGAACACCACAAACCAAGCTGAAACGAGAGAGAACAACCACTCCAAAGTTGACACAGGCGTCCTTTGCCAATCCAGATTGCGTGATTTTTTCGGCCACTTTTTGGCAACTTTCAGACTTTGGTCAAGAAGGATAAAATCTTTCATCCTAAGCATTTTATAATATATAAAATATATAGCAAAAAAAGTTCTTTTGCTATGTGAAAAACTAGAAAGAATAATTGGGGCAGAATCTGCCCCGTTTCGAGGTGAGAGAAAAACTTAAATTTGAAAGTTTTTGGTTGGCTTTTATGTTGTTTTTTATGATCCTAAGTTGTATACATGTTGATTAATAGCTGAGAATATTTTCTAGAGCAAAACGGATTGGTCAAAATTAGTCAACTAAGGTAAGAAGTTGGTGGAAGATGATGAACTTGATGTATGTTGATATTTGATGATTTTGGATGATTTTTGGTTCAGTAGAACTTAATGAAAAATTTTCTAGGGGTTTATGTAGGTTCGACCATGTAAGACTCATAAATTCATATGTATTCTTATGATTTCGTTATGTATAGACAAGTTACATTTGATATGAATCATAAAAAATTAGTGTTTTTAAGTTCCAAATGTGAATGAAATGCAAAACGACTAGTGAAGCAAATTAAATATGAATAAACCTTTGAATTTCTGGGAAAATTATAGCAGGAATGCTGCAGATAAAGGGCAGATCGATCTCATTACAAGGGGAGATTGGTCTCATTGCTTAAATTTGCAATGCCAAAGCATTCTTCAAGAGGGAGATCGATCCCTCATTTAAGCAAATCGATCTCTAAAAGGTTCTAGATAGCACAGGTCGATCTCTTCTCCAAGCCAGATCGATATCTAAGTGATTCTGTTTGGCCCAGATTGATCTCATACCAAGAGATAGATTGATCTTGTAGCCTAAATATCAAATTTTGGAAGAGTTTCAACATATAGCATATCGATCTCTCATGGTTAGGAGATCGATCTCCTAAAGCAATTCTATATAAACTCGACTGCTGCACCTTCCTTCCCCGAGAAACAGAAATCTCCATTTCAACTGAAACCTAACTTTCGTACTCCAGAAATCATCACTTTTCAATTAGTTTTGAGAGAGATTTGTTTCAGCAAAGTTGTTCCTTGTGAGGAGGAGAACAACATAGTTGAAAACTAGAAGTTGAAGTCAATGATTGTAGGAGCAAAGTGGATTTCCCTAATTTGGAAAAAAATAGGAAAACAAATCAACCTAGGTAAGATTTCAATACACGAACTTCAAGTATGTTAATATAGGTGTCTTGGTGAGTTGATTGGTGTATGTTTAGTTGGCTGAAAACACCTTGAACATGTTAAATCTTCATGACCTAAAATTTGAGAAAATGGAAGAAAGTTGATTAGGAATGGATTTAATGATGATTTAAGCATGTAGTGATGTTATTAAGCATGTATATATGACTGTAAGATAGCTTTGTGAAATACATGTGTTGGAATAGATGATGATTGAAAATAGGTATATGAGATGCATGATGAAATACCATGGGGGAGAAAATAATGAACTTTAGGCATTGAGAGATTTATGCCGATTCAATTCAAATCAGTAAACTTGACGAGTCTAATAGGTTTTTGAGAAATGAGTTGTAAAATCGAAATGGACTTAAAAGAGAGTAAGGTCCAATCAGATGTAATAAGGCCAAATGGATGCGAAAAGGGCTAAATTCATTGATTTAAATTCATGCAAGTGAAAATTTAGTATATTAAGGTATACTGATGTGAATGGTTATTTACAGCTTCAGAATTTACATTGGAAGCTGATCGGACTGCGAGATTTAGCAGTGCCGAGGAACTGAGGTCACGCGACGTGATCAGAGGTAAGGGAATTTCGTGAGTAGCTAGAGGTAGCTATACGTATTTCGAATAGATTTACAAGTATCTAAATTGTGTATGGATTTCCTAAGATGGAAAAATTTCGGTAGGGAACCGACAAGGTAAAAATTGTGATTTTCCCCCAATTTAGGGTAAAAAGCTTAAGAAGCATGTTTGTGACTAGCTTTGACATTGTTTGACAGTTGCATGGATAGATTGGCTAATATTTTCTCGATATATGCGAAAACAGCACGTTATAGTGTTGATTTGATTTAATTGAGTGAATTCATTTGAAATAGGCCATCTATCAATTTGTGTGAAAACCATTGGTGCTAGAGTGATACTCGCACTAGATTTTGGTAATATGCATCACATAGTACTTGTGTATTTCTCGTACTTGATTTGAATGCGGTTTGTACATGATAGAGTACTGGAGCGTTGCTCATACTTAGTTTTATTGATTGATGCATGATAGAGTATTGGAGCATTGCTCATACTCAGTTTTACATGACATAGTGCTGGGAGCATTGCTCACACTAGATTTATGTGACTTGTGCATGTGGTTGTGTTGGAGTTTACTCGCACGTACCGATTTTGAAAGAGATAACATGAAATAGCTATGCTAGAAGTCTGTGTAGACTGTGTGTCGCACCGATTATATGCTCACACATGTAAATGTTTTAGATATGGTTGAGGACTATCGAAATTATTATCCATGGTATGAGGGCTAAGACCTATGGCAGGCACCCCGACTATGAGGACTGGTTCATGGAGTACTTTGTACCGTGTATGTCACATGGAGTACGATGTACAGTGAGCACACGATGATATAGAGTTTTGGACTGACGGTTGAGGAGTTGACCCATCTCCCATTACAACAAATGTGAGGCCCCGCACACCGAGTACTGTGTAGCTTGGGATCACAGAAAATGAGATATGATCATAATCTCGGAATAAGTAGTCGCCTATCTCAGCTTACTTATATTTCTTGCTTGAATTGTCACATGAGTTTTTATAAATTCGGTAGACCCGAGGGATGCGTTGAGCCTCGACATGTGACGTTGTATATATTGCATAAATGTTTCAAGAAAGATACATGCTTTAGATGCGAATCAAAAAAGGAAATGATTTTAAGGCATGAGCATTGTATTTTTTAGATAATGTAGTTATCTACTTGCTTGCCTTATTTCCTTACTGAGCTGTGAGCTCACCTCCTTTTTATTTCCTCCTCTCTACAGAGCGTTCACATTAGTTGGACACGGCTGAGGACTGGTATTCCTTTTTCCGCTGCATACGCATCTTATGAAAGGTATACACGAATGTATGGTCAAGGATGTATATGAACAAGTATTTGTATTAATGTATATGAGTTAACTTTTAAGAAAAGAGTACTTACGGTCAATGGATAAATGTATTGACTTGTATGCATGTTATGTGATGTGACGACTACGCCCACTCTAAGTGACCTAAACGTGTATCCACAAGTGCACGGGTTGTACAAGTAATAATGGGATTTGAGTCCCGGATTATCGTCCCACAGAGAAGTGATTAGTCTAATTAACTACCGGTTAATCTTACCCTAAGTATATCCTAGCAAATTATGAAATTTTGTGGGTGATCTACAAGGCTAGAAATACTATAAATAATAAAAACTATAAACTAAAGAAAATAAAACCGAGCTAAAATTACTTACAGAGCTCCAAGTAATTAAAAGCAACAACCTACAAAAAATAATTAAAACAATTAATTAACGCAATTAAAAATGCAAATATGAAAATAAGATACAAAATTTAAATAACTAAAATTCAACAATCCTAAAAATAAAATATGCATGTAATTAAACTAATTAATAGAAATTCAAATTAAACTAACCTAAAGTTTAATAAAACTTCTATTAATCCTAAAGAAATTCTTACATCAAACTAAGAAATTAACTACCTATAAAATGATCCTAAATTAAATCTAAGTCTAACTAATTACTAACAATAAAACAAAATCTAAATAATGCATGAGAACTAATATTTTTGGATTAAATTTAAAATGAAGACTAAATTAAAAATGCATGAAACAAATTTAATCTAAATTAATTATAAACGTAACTCATAAAATACTATACTAAAATTAAGTCCTAAAACCTATGATATAAAATCAACTATTAATTAAAAATTAAAACAAAAAATTAAATTAACAAACTAAAACACTAGAACTAACCTACAATTATCATTTAACAATTAGCCTAAATTAACAACTAATAAAAGGAATGAAAACAATTAAACAAAACAATATAAATGCATTAAACATTAAATTGCAGAGATTTCTTAAGAGCCAAACGTGGCCTTGTTCAGTTTGTAATATAAGCAACTGCCCCGAGTACCAGTACACATTTCTTCAATTCCTGCCTATTTTGTCCAGCTCCCATTCTCGGTTCTGTCCTGCATCTGTATATTACTGTTGTCACCAGTTTGTTCTACGTTGCCATTGCCACAACTGTCCAGCTGCTGTCCAGGTCCTGCACGCGACCTCTGCAATGTCCATCTCCTACTTTTGGTACCTGCTCTCGGTTCCATTCCCTGCAACATAGCACATCCTCCCTTATTGCGTCTGCCCCTAGTACTATCCTTTCTTCAGCACCGGTTCATCACCTACTTCACGTCTACAGTAAATCCAAATACAGGACGTAAGCAACACTCACGCCTACTACTTTCTTCTTCCTAAACTAAGACACGGTTTATTGCTGTAGTATCCATGTTTATGCAAGCTTCAATCCTGCTGGCTATAAGTCAGTAGCTTCGGTTTCAGCTCTCTAGCTTCATGCGTTATCCTCTGCCCAACCATGCTTAGTATAGTGCACGTCCCAGCTATCTGGTTCAGGTGCTGCTCCAGGCCACTGTCCAGGTTCTGTTATGCATAACAGCACCACGTCTTGCTCCTACTCCAGGCGATATTTGCTGCTTGCACCAGCACCCATGCGTTGCTTGAACGCCTCTGACAGTCCTACCACAGCAGGAAAGCGACAACAATGAATGGAAACGCAAGGTAAAATTAACAAGATGAAAAGGAATTTAAATCAGCCATTAACAAGAAACTGAAATAATAAACAAAATATGAACAGTGAAATGAACTAAAACAGAGCATAACAAAGAAGAAAGTTAGTCCCTGTTGCTACCAAACTCAGCAGACCAGCCTCCTCACACGGTGTCCAGCAATGTTGCGACTTCTACTGCAATGCAGTCCATCGGCTATCCACAGATTCACCAGGCACATAACACCAGTGAGCTAGGTAGTCAGGTAGGACTGGGAACAACTTCTGCTTCCGGATTGACCCTTGTGATTCTCTAACCAGTGGCTATCAAGCAGAACTCACAATAGATTAACTCCAAACTGAATATGCATAACATAAGCTCAAAGTTATTTAATGGAGATAAACTGTAATGGACTGAGTTTTCAAAATTATTTACTGAAAGTTTTAAACTAAAACAGAAATTTAACAGCTTTTAATGGTGCATGCGAAGAAGGAGAAGAATATGGGAAAGATTGACTATGAAATATGGCCTCCTCGGTTCAACCCTTGTAACTTCTCGATACCAGCCACAGATCCTCCCCATAGCTAGGATATTAAAGCTGAACAAGATGTTGGTAACAAAGTATCATTTTAAGAGATCGGTAAAACAATAGTTGATTGAACAGTAGAAAAACAAAGAAAGCAAACTGAATACCGAGAACCCGATTAAAGATAAAAGAAAAGGTAATAAAAAAAAAACAAATGTGATAAAAGATAACACTAACTACTAGAATGAAACTTTTCCATTTCAATAGAATAAAAATGAAAGCTCGTAAAACTTTAACAATGGTGGCTAAAAAAAACTAACGGGAAAGGCTTTTAAAAAAAAAAAAGAAAAACTATTCTACCTATGCTACTTAAATTTCTTCAATTCCTATCATGCTAAATTTATACACACACTTAGGGGTACAATGATAATTTTTTATCATATATGAGTTGGTATTGTTTGGCCACTTGTCTTCATTTTATTTGCTGCAAAGTAGATATTTCCACGTCAATCGTCTTCTAGTACACTTAGTTGTCTGATGTGGCCCGGTGTGTGTCTTCCAGAAGGTTGGCACGGTGTCTGTCGATCTTATCATTTCAGAGCAAATAAAATACTAACACTCAGCATCCTACGTGTCCAGATGACAGTTGACTTGATCTGCAAATTAGAAGTGGTCCAATCTCCTTTAGCTCGTTTTTAATCCATTTTTTACTGAAACGACAGAGTTTCATCTGGATTTAATTTACCTGCACATTAAAGAATTTTGCAGGAGTATTTAAAGAGAAAAGCTTATTTGGCCCAGATGGGTGACTAGGGGTAAAATATGTACAAGGATGGCTAGAAAGGCTCAAACGATCCAAAGATGGCCTAAATCATTTCCCTAATTAAGTGTGATCTAATATTTCACCTCGAGATCATATCAAACAAATTCTAGAATATGATGCACAAAATCAACTGAACAAATGCAATCTTATGTCCACATAAGCTTTCTCTAAATAAATATATAGATTCATGACATGACATGTGCATAAGAAAAGGCAATCACAATCATAATTAAGACAAATTCAAGAATTCAAGTTCATGCTTTTCCTATAATCATGCTTCTCAGTAAATCAAAGTCAGCCTAAATCATGGGGTCATATAATCGAAATATGGGAAAACTACATACTAAGCACTAAATCATTCCAAAATCAAACAATTTAAGCTCATATTTTCGAAAAAAAAAATTGAAAATTTTTTCTTAGATTTTCGAAATTTTTTTGAAAATTTTTCCAATTTTGCCTATAATTGCTCAAGTGATATCCCTAACCCCAAACTTAAAGTGCATAGTGTCCTCAGTGTGCAGATAATATAAACATTTAAGCTCAAGAACATAGTACTCTCCTTTCTGATGATGATGAACAATCGAAGCTTGATTGAAAACGTAATACAAAAGCAATCTGAAAAAGAAACAAAGAAAGAAACAACGGAAAAGAAAAAAAAGAACTATATAAAAAGTGAAAAGACAAATTAAGCCACTTCAAATACAGCTGAAGAAAACAACACTCAATTGCAGGGCGAAGAGTAGGAGGGTCAACCAAAGTGGTGACAGAATGCTAATAGTTAAATCCTCCAGAGCTCTATCTACTTCCCTCCTTCTTTCAGAATTCTTGTGCTCAAGCCTTATATCCTCCTTAATCTCCATCTTAAAACACTCTTGAGAGTCATCAGGGAGCTTCAAAGGTTTGAAAATAGTAAACTTCACTTCCTGATCCTGAACTCTCATTGTTAACTCCCCCTTTTGTACATCAATTAAAGTTCTATCAGTTCCTAAGAAAGGTCTGACTAGTATAATGGGAAGTTCCCTATCTTCTTCCATGTCCAACACGATAAAATCTGCAGGGAAAATAAATTTGTCCACCTTTACTAAAACATCCTCAATGACCCCATTCGAATATTTAATGGATCGATCAATCAACTGGAGGGTCACTGTAGTGGGCTTGGCATCCACTATTCCTAACTTCTGATATATAGACAAAGGCATTAGATTTATACTAGCTCCTAAATTACACAGGGCTCTACCAAAGAATAAATTTCCAATAGTGAAGGGTATGGTAAATGATATGTGCGTACAAGAGGATGATTTAGGATGATCAAGGAAACGTGTGGATTGGGAATTGAAACAGCAAAAAAACGCAAGCGGGACGAAAATAATGATGGTAGACTTTGAATGGAAAATATAATAACAACCTAGACCCAAAGTCTAAAGAGACTTGAACCAAAGGTACTGGACCTCGACCCTACGAATATAAAATTCGAGAACCTAGGGTATAACAATGGTGGTTGGTGAATAGGGAGGTGCCACAAGGAAGAAGACCTTGATAAACCTAGTCGAGAGGGAACCCTAGAAATAGGCACACTCAAATTTTTAAAAATTCAATCTAATCTGTCTATTTTTTTCAAGAGTGTTTACAAAGTATTTATAATGATATCTAGAACTTAAGCCCTTAAACAAGTGGGTTGAAATTAATACCAAACAGAAAATAAGACTAAAACTTAAATTCACGCATAAGCCTAGTTACATAGGATAATTGGTCTAAAACGCTATAAAACTCAAATGTGGGCTATTTAAACACTTAAACCAACTTATTACTAAACCAAGATTCATGTCGTTTGGGCTTCCAAACAAATATAGAGGGCTCGGGTAATTGGACTTCCTTGGATGACCCATAGATCCTTGGCATCACGATCATCATAAACATTACGAGCAAGTAGACCTCCATCATTCCCCCTCTCCTCAAAAGGATTTGTCCTCAAATCGCATGTACCTTCATCAAAAGAAAAGGAAGAAAGATCAGAAACATTAAAAGTAGCAGATACACCATACTCACCAGGAAGATCCAATCGGTAGGCATTATCGTTGATCTTCTCAATGACTTGGAATGGTACATCTCCTCGGGGATGCAACTTAGTTCTTCGCTGAGTAGGGAACCTCTCCTTTCTCATATGTACCCAAACCCAATCACTAGGTTCAAAGACTACTTTCTTGCGGTGCTTATTGGCTTGGATGGTATACTGCTCAGTCTTCCTTTCAATAGCTTGACGCACTTTGTCATGGAGTTGCTTCACAAACTTAGCCTTTTGTTCTCCATCTAAGTTACTCTGTTTGGCACTAGGTAATGGCAACAAATCCAAAGGAGTAAGAGGATTGAAGCCATAAACAACTTTAAATAGAGAGCAACTCGTAGTGGAGTGGACACTGCGGTTATAGGTAAACTCAACATGTGGCAAGCATTCTTGCCAATTTTTTAAATTCTTCTGTATGACAGACCTTAATAATATAGATAGGGTTCGGTTAACCTCCTCAGTCTGTCCATCAGTTTGAGGGTGACAAGTGGTGGAGAATAACAATTTAGTTCCCAATTTTCCCCATAACGTCTTCCAAAAGTAACTGAGGAACTTAACATCACGATTGGAGACAATAGTCCTCGGTACACCATGCACACCTGATCCGTGTAGCCGGTATCACAAGATATGGCCATAGTCCAAGATGTTTTTTCCCTTATTGAATTGCGTCTCTCACATGTCTATTGCTTTATGAATAAATCCATGTTTGAAATGATTTATGTGTCAAGGTAGTCCTAGGGAGGGACTGAGTCCTGACAAGTGTTGGATCGTTTTGAGATAACGGTTTATTAATAGTTTTAAAGTGCACGTACGCATGATGTATTTTCCATGCCCTATTTGTGAAAAATGCATGATGGATGTTCCATGCTTTGAATTGAATTGTTTACTGGATTTCAATAGCATGAATGATTTACATACCATTAACACAAGCATGAACTCATATTTTGAGAAAATGATGAAATGTATGCTTTGAGCATGGCATCACGATCACGTAGATAGTGCAGTATCTACATGTTCGCATGATTGCCTTACTGAGCGTGTGGTTTGTTCACCCCCTTATTTTCGCCCCCTCTACAGAGCTTTGAGTATAGATTGAGCGTGACTAGAGGCATTCCCTTTTGGTATCCGCTGCATCCCATCGCATAAGGTATACACACTGATGAGATATTTTTGTATCTAAACTTTCCATAGCACAATAGCATTTTGTATGTAACATTGGGGATGTAAAGCAATGTAAACACATGTAACAACAACTCTGATTTATTTATATAAGTGTTTACTTATAAATAAGATGCAATTTAAATTGGTATGGTGGAATGAGATAGACATTGACACACAGCCCAACTGCTGAGGAGAGTAGCTGTTCACGATCGTGGAACGACGAAAAATAAATAATGCATGAAAATGCGAAACATTTGTACGTATTTTGGTAAGTTGAGGGTCGTGATAGATCCAGTCTACAGTCCCATTACCATAGCCATAGGTACTCTGTCTGTATGAACATGACCTCTGTTACTATATGTTTCTGCCTAGTCTCTATGAATTATTTACGTATGACCCTCGAATGTGTTTGATTTGATTTTTGAAATTAAGTATGTTTCGACATATATATGTATGTGTTTGTTTTATTAAGCTCACAATTAAAGTATCTTGTTGTTATAAGTTTTACTACTAAGACTGCTCTAAACACATTTTTTACTGGGCTTAAAGCGCTCATCCCTTTCCTTTACTTTTACAGACTACCTTCAATGATCAGTAAACTATACCTGTCGTATAGTGGTCGTGGGCTGGTGGACTCGACCCCTCCCCAGGCTACCTTCAGCACAAATAAGGTAACTCTTGTATTATTACCAGACATCTTGTAAAGTATAGACTGTGAGACCCCGTATATGTACATAGAAATGTAAATGAAATCATATGTATAGTGATATACTTGTAATGTGAAGTATATGTGATATAAGTCCATAAGTTTAATGTACACACTTGTACTAAGAGTTGTGATTGTACGTACAAGTTACATTATATATGATTATGAAGAAATGGACTTAAACATGTGAAAAATGTGAGTAGAATGGAATATGAGTAGTATGGTGAAATGGAAGGAAGATTTCATAAGTTGTGCACTTCCATTTGGTTTATATCATTTACCTTTGGTTATACGAAGATTACACACAAGTTTTAATGTGTATAAGTTATGAATGGATGTCATTTTCAAGTCTTAAAGATAATCGAATGAGAAAATGCCTATGGCAGCAAATTAAGGATGTTTTGCTATAAGTTTTCTACAAAAAACTGGAGTAAGATCTGGAAATATGAAGATCAGATCAATCTCATAGGACGAGAAATCGATCTGGAAGAGCCAAAATGCTCTTATTTTGAGCTATGAAACAGGATAGATCAATCTTCAAGGGAGCTAGATCGATCTCCTAACAAATTTTGAAAAATGCAGATTGATCTCCTTAGCTCTCGGGTTGGAAGCAGATTGATCTCCCCTAAGTCCTAATCGATCTCCTTAACCTTCTGTTTGGGAGCAGATCGATCTCAAGCTTCGACAGATCGATCTCATGCTTGAAAATGCCGTGAAAAAGAGGAATTTAAGGGGACTAGATCGATCTCCACTCAAGGTAAATCGATCTCATCAAGCTAAATCTATAAATAGGAGCAGTTGGATCTGCAGATTTTGGGACAAAGTCATTTCCTCCCATTCCAAATCTAAAAACCTAGATTTTAGTCTCCAAATCCAACCATTTTCAAGAAGATTCGAGGGAAGGCTATCAGACATAAAATTGTTCATATCGAAGAGAAGAACAACATAGTTTGGAGGCATTTCCCCACTTGTTAGATTGAAGGATCAAAGGTACATTTCCATTGGAGCAAAGAGGAAATCAAGCTAAGTGAGTTTCTAAATGAAATAACTCAAGTACATTGTGTAGATATTGATTTTAGAGTAGTTTGGTATGCATAGAAAGGGTAGAAACTACCTAGGAAGTAATGAATCCACCATGACCTAAAAATGGTCTAGTGTGAGAAAGTGAAATGTGATGAGATTAATGATGAATGAGAGATATATTTGTAAGACCCGAATTAAATCGTAATTTCTTATGAAGGATTGAAATGGCCACAAATTAAACGAATGAGATTCGGACTGGAGATAAGGATTTAAAACAGGAAATGCGTGAGTGTTCGTGAAGGGAAGTTGGATTGGTTTGGTCTCGAACGTGTAGAAAGGTAAAATGGTCAAAAGACAGAAATTCGGTATTAATTGTGACAAGAATTTTTTTATAAAAATATGGAATTGAGAAATCTTGATCAATAACGAGAAAAATATTGAATTTCGAGTCCAATTGATCAAGATATGAATTTATTGGAATTAATCGAAATTTTCACCTCGGGACAATATCCCGAAAATACAGAGAAAATATACCGAAAAAATGGTTAAAATACAATAAATTAATTAATTTAAATAAAATATAATTTTTTGTGGATATTTTGTAATTTTATATTATTTTAATGAATAAAATAATAATAAAATAAATTGTAAATAAAATAAATAAATAAAAAGAACAAAGAGAATCGCAGAATTCGCGATTTTGGAAAATGAAAACAGAAGCGAAAACGAAGAAGACCGAGGCTGCCTCACCGACGGAGCCACCGGCGACGGACCCAGGCAAGGTGGCCGAAGCCATCGGACAGCCGAGCCATTGCCAACATTAGTGGAGGCCGAAGGAGGCGGCGATCAGCGGCTGAGAGAGAGGAAAAAGAAAATTCAATGCCGCCGACATCGATTCGACCCCGACCATCGCCAGTCGAGGGACCCCCACGTGATCCTGAGCCTATTGGTGGCGAAAACGGCCCGGGAAATGGCGGTCAACTTGGGCAACGGTGAGAAAGGAAAATGGGTACCGATGCCGAAAGGGAGAAGAGTCGGATCGGCCACTTTTCGGCCAGCCATGGCGAAACCGAGGGCATATCCGAGCTTCACGAGGTCCCGCGGAGCTGTTGGCGATGGAAACAGGTGAAGTACCAACCGGCGAAACCCCAAACCAGTCGAACCAGACTGAACCGACTGAACCGAACAGGTCTAAATCGGGCTAAACTGAACCGAATCGGTTCAGCCAGAAAAGAAGGAAAAAAAAGAGAAAAAAGGAAAAAGAAAGAGAGGAAAAATTGGGGAAAAATTATGGTGATGCAATCGAGGGACGGGTAAGTCGGTAAGCGGTCAAAATTGTTCGATTTAAATTTTGAAATATTTAATTTGATTAATATCCGACTGAAAATTAACCAGGAAAAATATGTAATTGTGTAGCTCAATAACTGACACCAAACGAGAGGTCGAGTCAGTCTCGATATGCGTACTATCATGGAATCTTGAGTAAGAAACCCTTATTTACAACAATTGGCATAGTTATGCGTGTTAGAATTTACTGCATAAATTACGAATTTATTTCGTATAAATGAATTAAATTATGGAATTTAAGATAATTGTCGTAAATAATAAATTAAGTTATCCAAGAGTTTAGAATGAAGCCCAATAAATACTGATGGGCCCAATGCGCCCAATAGGCCTCGATAATGTGAATAGTAAGTGAAAAAAGGGCTTAAGGCCGATTAAGGCTCATTAAGGTGCAACCGAGCCCAATAGAGGTAAACGGGCCCAATGATATAATTAAGCCCAGTAAAAGTGAAATATGGATTAATATGTTTGGATTTAACCTGATAAATGATTATCTGCAGCTCCAGAGAACATATTGGGAGCTAAATGGACCGAGTGATCGGTAGCATTGGGAAAAGGTAAAACTGTACAGAAAAATGAGGTAAGGGAATTTTACGGACTGCTAGAGGTAACTTTACGCAATTTCAACTTCATTTACAGTCTCTTAAAGTGTTTGAAGGGTTTAGATTTAAGATAAAAATTTTAGTGCCCCAAATGGGCAAATTACCAAAATACCCTTATGAAGGATAAAATTTCCAAATTTAGGAAAAATTGGGAGGAGCAAGAACAAGAGGTCCTTGCTTGTTCTTGAGGTGTTTGACACATGCATGGGTAGGCTGGCTAACTTTTAATTAAAATGCACAGCATTGCATAACTTTAATCAATGTTGACTTTCTCTAAAATTGATTTGAGAAATGTAGCCGTCTACATGATTCTATAGAAATGTGACGTGCTAGAGCTCAGCTCACATGAGTTTTTGATTTGTGTGATGCATACATTAGTGCTGGAGCAAGAGCTCGCACTAGAGTTTTACATGCATTGGTGGTAGAGCATAGCTCGCACCAGATTTTAACATGATTTTTGTGACAGGGTGCTGGAGTCTAACTCGCACCAGATTTTCATATGATTTTCGTGACAGGGTGCTAGAGTCTAACTCGCACCAGATTTTCATTTGAATTGTTATGACAGAGTGTTGGATCCTAGCTCGCACTAATTTTACAAGATTTTGACAGAGTGCTGGAGCTTAGCTCAAACAAATCTCATGAGATTTTATGAAACGCGTGCTGGAGCTTGGCTCGCACGAGATTTTCCATGATTTTATGAGAGTGCTGGAGCATCGCTTGTCACGACCCAATACTACCAAAATCAGTACAAATTTTTCAATTTGGAAAATCTTTCTTACCTCCTCATGACATATTCCTCTTAACAGGTCGAGCTGTGAATCAATATCGATATACCATTTTTAACTATTAAAATATCTCACGTACATATATATATATATAATTAAATCAATCATATTATAATAGAGTTGTCGGTATGTTTTATACATCACATGATTCTATATGTAAATCCCCAAATATTCTTTCATATACAATACTGTGCTGTAAGCATACTAATACAAAATTCTGTATGTGGTGTATACCTGATAGTCGATGGGAAACAAAGATATCAGCTATGTCGTCTACTCTCTACACCCGCTATCTCTATGGTGGAAACACTGAAAGTGGGTGGAAAATGAAAGGGTGAGCTCCACAAGCTCAGTAAGGCAATAATACAAACGGGTAGATAGCTAAACTATCTACATGCTGATAAGAAATCAGGATATATGTGAGCATGAGGTGACAACAATGATATGCCATATATATAATATCGTCTATTCTAAAACAGGAAATCATCATATTAAAAACATGGAATAATTCTCATGTGATAACATCTCATGCTCAATGAATCAACACATTATAAAATACCCCATCTGGGTCAAAATATGATACACTCACAAATCAAAATCCATTTCAACAAAATTCTTTATTTTCAAATCTCTGTTATAAAATCACCCTTCTCACAGGGTTACAAATCAATGAAAGTTTCATAAAATCTCTCCATGGGAATAATCAAATCTCAATTGAAATCATAAGAAAATCGAGGCCTGACCCCTCCCTCGGGTCTACCTCGATCTATCAAGACCAATAGTTATATCATGTGAGACATGTAAGCGACTATATCGGTAATATCCAGGACTATGGCCATAACCTCGTGATCCCTGGCACACGAATCCTAGTGTGCGGGGTATCACACCTAAAACGGGAGGTAGGTCATCCTACCTGCCAGAATAACATAATATCAGGATTGCGAGGGCAAGTCTTGCTGTCTCGTGGCTAATGCCACTCCAATCCAACAATCCCCACAGTACAACGTAGTTCGCGTGACATATACGGTACAATGTACTCCGTGAACCTAAGCTCAATCAGGGGTTCCAGTAAAAGGTCTTATCCACCCATGTCAAGTATGTCTCAGTATGCACATGTGAGCATATCATCTCACTGTGACACACAGTCTACAGGAGGCTCCAACACGGCTATATGCATGTCATATAAATCCCTATGCGAGCTAAGCTCTAGCACGGCTCCATGCATATTCATGATATCTGAAAACCTCGTGCGAGTGAAGCTCTAGCACGGTTTCATAGAAATCAATAAAATCTGCGTACGAGCAGCGCTGCAGTACGACTTAAACTGATTATAAATTTAATTCAAATCCACGTACGAGCAATGCTCTAGTACGGATATGTATAAAAACTTAGTGAAAACCTCGTACGAGAAAAACTCCAGTACGGTAGTCATATGGAATAAATCTATAAAATAGTGCGAGCAAGGCTCCAGCACATGTGTATATGAGTTAAAATATAAAATCCATTGCGAGCAGTGCTCAAGCACGGTTACAACTCATATAACATCGATAGGTGGCTTAATTTTATCAAAACATGTTAAATAAATATCAATTGGCACCTAACTTGCGCCTTTTCACTCAAAACATGAAAATAATAGCCAACCTATCCATAAATTGCTTGAATTAAAGCAATATCATCATGAAAACATTAAAATCATGAATTTCATGCAATTTCATAGCCTTACTACCCTTTTTGAAATTTTCCTAACTAGGGGTAAAATAGTAATTTGGCACTATTTCCATGTTTTTTCGTAAAAATTATTATTCTGTTTTCGGGTAGCCTATTGAATTTAACGTAATGTAAATCACCTCGAAACTACGTATAGCTACCTCTAAGTGCTCATAAAATTCCCTTACCTGGAATCACGCACGAGCTTATCCCGACTCGGTCTTACCAAGTCTCTCAGTCCAATTGGCTCGTCTACGAAGCTGCATATAACCACATATGGGTTTAGTTCAAATATACTGATCAGTATTTCACTCTTACTAATCGAATCTAAAGCTCTGGGCCCGTTTTACTTTATTGGGCCCGATTGCACTTTAATGGGCCTCGACCCATTTTTCAACCCGTTTCCACCTTTAAATCCCTTTTTCGGGTTTATTGGGCTCATATAATTTATCAATAATCATCGGGCTTCGTTCCAAACTCATTGGATAGCCCGGATACTGTTTACGATAATTACATTGAAATTTCGAATAAAATTCCTTTTATGCAGAATTAATCCGTAAAATCCGTAAATAATCTTAACTCTGCATTTAAGGACTCATATTATCGTGATTAAAATGTACTTACCCAATATGGTACGGGGTACGAAAATCGGAGCTAAATCGACTCTCGTTCAGGCTCTGTAGTGACACTGCACAATTATGCAATTTAGGGTCATTTTCCAATAAAATAATATTAAATTGAATTCTCGAGATTTATCCGCAGGTCAATCCCGACTACTCAGTCACTTACCCGAATTTCAAGTCGTCCCCGGGTACACTTTCTTCCTTTTTCCTTTTTTTTTCTTTTTCTTTTTTTTCTCCCTTTCCTGGCTACGGTGCCGTTTTGGGCATTTCACCGTCGCCGGTAATCCCGACCGTCTCATCGGCCACCAGTGGGTTCAACAGAACCGCCTCGGCCCTGGGAGTGCTCAGCTAGGTCGAATTGAAGCTGGGACGCTGCCTTTCGCCGGGACCGAAGCGATTTCTCCCCGGAACTTTCGGTCGTCGATTCGTCGGAAATAGCTGTCGTCGACGCATGTTGCTGGTACCGTTAGAACCGTCGGACTCTCCTCTACCTTTTTCGATCTTCGCCTGGGCTCATCGGCCACCAGTGGCTCGTCGGAGGTCACGGGTTTCAGATGGGTTTCGTGGTCTTGGTTTCGAGTTTCTCTCTCCCCGATTCTGATTTTCGATTTTCCAGATTTTTCGTTTTTTTTATTATTTATTAATTCATCTATTATTATTTTAATACATTAAAATATATTAAAAATACCCAAATATCTCTTAAAATATCCTAAAAAATATTATTTAATTCATTTATTCAATAAATGAATTTATCAGTCTATTTTCGTCTTTCCGGTATATTTTTCGATTATTTTCGGGATAATTCTTCAAATTAAAAATCTCGATTAATTTCGAATTAATTTCGATTAATTCCCGTAAATTTTAATAATTTAATATCTAGATAAATCGACCTCGAATTTAATTATTTTCCTCGGTATTGATCCAGATTTCGTAAATTCCATATTTTAATGAAAATTACTTATCGAATTTATACCGAATTTTGATCTTTTGACCATTTTACCCTTGCACATGTTCGGGACCAAATTGAATCGACTTTCTTTCATCAATCCTCAATCTTTTCCCTATTTTAAATTCCTTATTTTCAATCAGCTCGATTTAATTACTTAAACGAACTTGTTGCTTCGCTGTTTTCCTGATTTATCCATATTCGATTTTACGTAATCTATTTCGTTCCATCCACATTTATCATTTCCGAATCAACCATCTTATGAATCCATTAACATATAATAATGTCATACAATATGGAAATCATAAGGAATATCATACAAAAATTGCGGATCTCACAATCTCCCCCACTAAAAGAATTTGGTCCTCCAAATTAGAACCAAATCAATCGGTAAACAACTCCGGGTACTTTTCTTAAATCATGCTCTCTAGCTCCCAGGTAGCTTCCTCCGGAGTGTGATACTGCCACTGAACCTTCACCAGGGAGATCGTCTTGGATCGCAATACCTTCTCCTTCCTATCCAAAATTTGAACTGGTCTCTCAACATATGTCATACTGTCACTGAGCTCTAACGGCTCGTAGTGAATCACGTGTGACGGATCCAGATGGTACTTCCAAAGTATAGAAACGTGGAAGACACTGCGTACACCTACCAACTCTGGTGGTAATGCCAATCTATAGGCCTTATCTCCCACTCGCTCCAAAATCTCAAAGGGTCCAATAAAACAAGGGCTCAGTTTACCTTTCTTACCGAACCTCATGATACCCTTGGAAGGAGAAACTCTAAAAAACACCGACTCACCCTCTGTAAACTCTAGTGGTCTGCGTCTCCTGTCAGCATAACTCTTCTGTCAGCTCTGAGCTATCCGCAATCTATCGCATATCAACCTGACATCCTCAGTAACCTGCTGTACCAAGTCAGGAGTAAATAACAGTCTGTCACCAATCTCTTCCCATCCAATAGGGGAACGACATCTGCGACCATACAGTGCCTCATACGGTGCCATCCCGATACTCGAGTGATAACTATTATTGTAGGTGAACTCAGCTAATACCAAATGATCATCCCAGGAGCCTCCAAAATCTAGCACACACGCTCTCAACATATCCTCCAGAGTCTGTATAGTCCTCTTTGACTGACCATCTGTCTGAGGATGGAAAGCGGTGCTAAATCTCAACTGGGTCCCCAACGCTTCCTGAAAATGTTCCCAAATATGGGAAGTGAAGCGGGCATCCCTATTAGAAACAACGCTCACTGGAACACCATGTAGCCTGACAATCTCTCGAACATATAAGTTCGCCAACGTACTCAGAGCATCTGTAGCTCTCATAGCTAAGAAATGGGCGGACTTCGTCTGTCTATCCACAATCACCCAGATGGCATCGTGACCTCTGCGGTCCTCGGTAATCCCATCCAAAATCCATGGTGACATGTCCCCACTTCCATGTCGGTATCGGTAGAGGCTACAATAATCCTGCAGGCTTCTGATTCTCTACCTTTACCTGCTGACAAACGAGACATCTCGCAACATACTCTGCTATGTCTCTCTTCATCCCAGACCACCAATAAACTTTTCAGAGATTCTGACACATCTTCGTACTCCTCGGATGTACTGTATACCTCGCTGAGTGAGCCTCTGATAAAATCATCCTCCTGATCTCAGGATCCTCGGGAACACATATCCTACTACGGAACCTCAGTAAACCATCAGTACTAAATGTAAAATCGGTATCTGCACCTGCCTGTACCTGCCTCATCAACCGAATACATCCTTGATCACTCTGCTGAGCCTGTCGGATACGATCAATCAACTCCGGCTCCAATCTCAGGCTCGCAATGATCTCAACTCTGTCAATCTCTGGGGGTGCTATGTCCAAACTGAGGCTCGCGAGCTGTTCTAACAGGTCATATTCCCAAACCATCATAAATGATACCAACCCTAGTCTCTTCTTGCTCAAAGCATCAGTAACTATATTAGCCTTTCCCGGGTGGTATAATATCTCGCAATCATAATCCTTTAGGAGCTCGAGCCATCTCCTCTGTCTCATGTTCAGCTCCTTCTGCGAGAATAAATACTTCAGACTCTTATGGTCTATAAAAATCTGAAACTGCTCACCATATAAGTAATGGCGCCATATCTTCAGTGCAAACACTATGGCTGCCAACTCCAAATCGTGGGTCGGATAGTTCCTCTCGTGATCTTTCAGCTGTCTAGATCTATAGGCAACTACCCTCCCATCCTGCATCAATACACAGTTCAGTCCCTGATGCGATGCATCTGTATATACCAAGAAACCTCCTGAGTTGGTAGGTATGGTGAGAATTGGAACAGTGGTCAATTGAAGGTTCAGCTCCTAAAAACTCCTCTCACAGGCATCATCCCACACAAACTTAACATCCTTCCATGTAAGACGTGTCAACGGAGCAGCTAATCTGGAGAAACCCTCCTAAATCTCCTGTAGTATCCTGCCAAACCCAAAAAACTTTGAATCTCTGTGACTGTCCTGGGCCGCTCCCACTGAACAACTGCCTCTATCTTGGATGCGTCCACTGACACTCTATCCCTCGATACTAAATGGCCCAGAAAAGAAATTTGCTCCAACCAGAAGTCACACTTACTGAGTTTGGCATACAACTGTCTCTCTCTGAGGGTCTGTAACACTATCCTCAAATGCTGCTCGTGGTTCTCCCTGGATCTGGAGTATACCAAATTATCATCGATAAATACAATTACAAACAGATCCAGGTATGGCTTGAACACATCGTTCATTAAAACCATGAATGCTGCGGGGGCATTAGTCAACCCGAATGGCATAACTAAAAACTCATAATGACCATAACGGGTCTTAAATGCTGTCTTGGGCACATCCTCCCTCCGTATCCTCAGCTGATGATACCCAGACCTCAGATCAATCTTAGAAAAGACCTGTGCTCCCCGAAGCTGATCCAATAGATCATCAATGCGTGGAAGGGGATACTTGTTCTTAATGGTAGCCTTATTCAACAATTTGTAATCCATACACAATCGAAGGCTGCCAACCTTCTTCCTCACAAACAAGATCAGAGCTCCCGAAGGTGATACGCTCGGTCTCACAAACCCCTTCTCAAGCAAATCCTGTAACTGCTTCCTCAGCTCCTCAAACTCAATCGGAGCAATCCTATACTATGGTCTCGAAATCGATTTTGTACCAGGTACTAAATCTATCCCAAACTCCATCTCTCTAGCTGGTGGTAATCCTAGTAAATCTTCTGGAAAGACGTCAGGAAACTCCCTAACCACTGGAATATCTCTTAAATTCGATCGTACCTGGTTCGTATCAACCACATATGCGATGAATCCTTCAAAACATAAATCATAACATCAACAAAATCCATTGCTCCATTTAGAACAACCATTGATTTCATTACTTTTCAGGGAAATATAACAACATATCTTTCGGGTGTATTGAACGATAATGTCTTAGAAAAACAATCTAACACAACTCGATTGGCAGCCAACCAATCCATTCCTAATATGACATCAAAGTCCCTCATATACATCACAATAAGGTTGACTGACATTTCTTTTTCCCCGACTTTCAACTTACAGTCCCTGAGTACATACTCTACTAGCTGACTAGTGTTTATGGGAGTAAGTATTAACAATTTACTACTCAGAGGAATAGGCTTTACATACCTAGACAATTTACATGCAAATGAAGATGATACGAATGAATGCGTAGCACCAGGATCAATCAAAACATATGCTTCTAAATCAAAGATCAGGATGGTACCTTTCACCACATCCGACGACTGATCTACTGTATCCTGGTCCAAAGCATGAACTCGCCCTGTACCCATCACTTGCTTCTCTTTCTCTTTGGTAGTAGCTCTCCTCCTCTGAGCAAGAACCTGAATTGGAGTTCTCTCCGGCTCCTTGTCCTTCTGTGGGGCAGTGTCCTGTCTCTATGGGAAATCTCTCATCACATGCCCTAGCCTCCCACATCGATAACATACTACAATAGTAGCTATAGGCACTGGACAAGGTCTGGTACCATGTCTGCCACATCACCTACATCGATCAGTAGTAGGGCATGGTCCTCCAATGACAATGCCTCTAGCTGGTGGTAAAGTCGGATGAACAGGGGGTCTATCTGTCTTCTCCTGAACCTCTTCAATCTTCGACCTCTTATCAGAGAGCCGTACCCTTTTCCTGAAAAATCTGTCTCTCCCGGGTCTCTTTCGGTCTCTGTCTCGACTCCTACTAAACTTTCCAGTCTCAGAGACATTCTGCTCAAAATCCTGCTCACACAGGTGAGCTCTATGTACTGCCTCCTCATAAGTCGAAACATCAAAGGGAGCCAACCGAGATCTGATGGCTGGTCTTAGTCCATCTATAAACTTCTGGACCTTCCGATCCTCACTGCCCATTGTCTCCAAATCATATCTCCCCAAAGAGATGAATCGAGTCTCATACTCATCAATAGACTGGTTCTCCTGAACCAAACTCAAAAACTCCATCCTCAACTTTCGCTGTGCAGTAGCGGGAACATACTGCCTCCTAAAGGCATCCAAAAATATCTCCCATGTGACCTCAGCATGTGGAGCTCTCAAAATCGGCTCGGTAGATCTCCACCAATACTCTGTCACTTCCTGAAATACAAATACGGTAAAAGCAACCCTCTCAGTAGTAGTGCACCAGAAAAGCCTTTATAGCTTCTCCATCTGATACACCCAATCCTCAGCTACTACTGGGTCTTTCCTCCCATGAAAGACCAGAGGTCTAAACTTCTGAAAATGTCTAAATCTATCAAGGTCACACTCATATCCAACATCCTGAGTTGGCTGGGGTCTCACTATCTCTGCAGCCTGAGTCTGAACCTCGAGTAACTCTACGGCCTGTGCTGGTATCTCGGGATCAACTGCTGCCTGTCCCGTCGGATCTCGCCTATCTCTAGCCCCGAGCGCTATCAGCTGCGCTATAATCTCAGTCAGGCTCTCAATACTCCACTTAAGTCTAGCGAAGTGTGCCTCAGTCTCATCTGGTCTCACAGCAGTACCCTCAGGTACCTGACCAGTCTGTATATCATCACCACGGCCTCTAAGCCTACCCCTACGGCCTCTAGCACGTGTACTAGCCCTACTACCACTGCGGGTGACCGGCATAATGTAAATCCTGTAATCCAAATTCATTTGTTAAGCAAATTCCCATCTAGTATACACTTTGACATCTCATACAACACAGTACAAAGGGGATGAAATTTTTCCTTAACGACCATTATTGACTCTTAACCGACTAACTCTAACTCTTAATTGCTTACTTATTAATACTGATTCACATCTGGCTAACCTCTGCTCTGATACCACTTTTACTGTCACAACCCAATACTACCAAAATCAGTACAAATTTTTCACTTTTGGAAAAACTTTCTTACCTCCTCGTGACATATTCCTCTTAACAGGTCGGGCTGTGAATTAATATCGATATACCATTTTTAACCATTAAAATATCACACGTACATATATATATATATAATTACATCAATCATATTATAATACAATGGTCGGTATGTTTTATACATCACATGATTCTATATGTACATCCCCAAATATTCTTTCATATACAATACTGTGCTGTAAGCATACTAATACAAAATTCTGTACGTGGTGTATACCTGACAGTCGATAGGAAACAAAGATATCAGCTATGCCGTCTACTCTCTACACCCGCTATCTCTATGGTGGAAACACTGAAAGTGGGTGAAAAATGAAAGGGTGAGCTCCACAAGCTCTGTATGGCAATAATACAAACGGGTATATAGCTATACTATCTACATGCTGATAAGAAATCAGGATATATGTGAGCATAAGGTAAAAACAATGATATGCCATATATATAATATCATATGTTCTAAAACAGGAAATCGGCATATTAAAAACATGGAATAATTCTCATGTGAAAACATCTCATGCTCAATGAATCAACATGTTATAAAATACCCCATCTGGGTCAAAATATGATACACTCACAAATCAAAATCCATTTCAACAAAATTCTTTATTTTCAAATCTCTGTTATAAAATCACCCTTCTCACAGGGTTACAAATCAATGAAAGTTTCATAAAATCTCTCCATGGGAATAATCAAATCTAAATTGAAATCATAAGAAAATCGAGGCCTGACCCCACCCTCGGGTCTACCCTGGTCTATCAAAACCAATAGTTATATCATGTGAGACATGTAAACGACTATATTGGTAATATCCAGGACTATGGCCATAACCTCGTATCCCTGGCACACGGATCCTAGTGTGCGGGGTATCACATCTGAAACGGGAGATAGGTCATCCTACCTGCCAGAATAACATAATATCAGGATTGCACTCCAATCCAACAATCCCCACAGTACAGCATACTCCGCGTGACATATATGGTACAACGTACTTCGTGAACCCAAGCTCAATCAGGGGTCCCTGTAATAGGTCTTATCCACCCATGTCAAGTATGTCTCAGTATGCACGTGTGAGCATATCATCTCACTGTGACACACAGTTTACAAGAGGCTCCAACACGGCTATATGCATGTCATATAAATCCCTATGCGAGCTAAGCTCTAGCACGGCTCCATGCATATTCATGATATCTGAAAACCTCGTGCGAGCGAAGCTCTAGCACGATTTCATAGAAATCAATAAAATCTGCATACAAGCAGCGCTCCAGTATGACTTAAACTGATTATAAATTTAATTCAAATCCACGTACGAGCAATGCTCTAGTACGGATATATATAAAAAACTCAATGAAAACCTCGTACGAGAAAAACTCCAGTACGGTAGTCATATGGAATAAATCTGTAAAATAGTGCGAGCAAGGCTCTAGCACATGTGTATACGAGTTAAAATATAAAATCTGTTGCGAGCAGTGCTCAAACACGGTTACAACTCATATAACACCGATAGGTGGCTCAATTTTATCAAAAACATGTTAAATAAATATCAATTAGCACCTAACTTGTGCCTTTTCACTCTAAACATGAAAATAATAGCCAACCTATCCATAAATTGCTTGAATTAAAGCAATATCATCATGAAAACATTAAAATCATGAATTTCATGCAATTTCATAGCCTTACTACCCTTTTTGAAATTTTTCTAACTGGGGGCAAAATAGTAATTTGGCACTATTTCCATATTTTTCCGTAAAAATTATTATTCTGTTTTCGGGTAGCCTATTGAATTTAATGTAATGTAAATCCCCTCGAAACTACGTATAGCTACCTCTAAGTGCTCATAAAATTCCCTTACCTGGAATCACGCACGAGCTTATCCCGACTCGGCCGTACCAGGTCTCTCAGTCCAATTGGCTCGTCTACGAAGCTGCATATAACCACATATGGGTTTAGTTCAAATATATTGATCAGTATTTCACTCTTACTGATCGAATCTAAAGCTCTGGGCCCGTTTTACTCTATTGGGCCCGATTGCACTTTAATGGGCCTCGACCCATTTTTCAGCCCGTTTCCACTTTTAAATCCCTTTTTCGGGTTTATTGGGATCATTTAATTTTTCAATAATCATCGGCCTTCGTTCCAAATGTCACGCCCCGAATATGCGGAAAATAGGGCAAATTTAAAACTTTTTACTCATTAATTCACAATTAAGAGTGCATTCCTGTGCAGTGTCATACATCATCATAATTATCATGCCTCAGGATCTCAACATCATATAACGTATATTGTACCGTATACAAATACTCAATTCCAAGTTGATTAATCCTAATACATCCCATATAATGTCATACATCAAGTGTCTGTAATTACAATAATAGTCTAGGTACATGAAAAGGTAAATATACCTCAAAGTACAAAAATATATAGCCTGGAGCTCGGATCCTCCACTAGCCACTACTCCGTACGTCGCAGGGATGTCCTTATTCACTTGAAGAACTCTGGGGGGAAGAAAAACAGGGTGAGCTTCTAAATCGCTCAGTAAGGGGGGTAGGGGACTCATTTCATAAATCAAAATGCACATCACAAAGCATTTATTTGTATGTGAAACTCATTTGAAAACCATAGCATGAAAATACTCAAAACGACACTCTCATGTGTCAAGTCATGTGAAAACATGAAGTAAAAAGGCTCACTCTAGAGCATTAACAAAACATGTGAAAATACGCGTTAAACGCTTTCTCAAATAACGTGGCATAGCCACTGATTTAAAATCACACGTGGCATAGCCACAATACACACGTGGCAAAGCCACTGAATTATTTTCTCACGTGGCATAGCCACAAATCACACGTGGCAAAGCCACTGAATTATTTTCTCACGTGGCATAGCCACTGAATAGGGTTTCTCAACGTGGCACTGCCACCAATGGGGTATACGTGGCACAGCCACCAATGGGTTTCTCAACGTGGCACAGCCACCAATGGGGTATACGTGGCACAGCCACCGATTGGGTGGCACAGCCACCAATGGGTTTCTCAACGTGGCACAGCCACCAATGGGGTATACGTGGCACAGCCACCAATGGGTTTCTCAACGTGGCACAGCCACCAATGGGGTTTCTCAACGTTACCAGAACGGAGAAGAATTCGGGCTTACATGCTACCAGAGCAATGCCCGGTGTGTACTCACAACTACACACCCAAGTCTTATCACATAAGACAGGTTTGCCTTCACATAGAACTCGTAATGGTTTTCTCTCATAAAACTCATTTGAAATCGTTTTGTACTCAACACAAAACGTAGTAAAACCGAGTTCCAACCGGCAAAGCACACGCACACATTTCTCAAATCACAATATTGCCTTAACGTAGAGCCCAGTTATAAACTCATAAAACATTGGGCTCCAACCGGCTATAAAATCGTGTGCAGTTCAAATCTCAACACAAAACTCTCAACATGCTTGTTTATAAATCATAAATCATGCTAAAACAGTTTGCAATTCACATACACAAATGATTTAGATTTCCCTTACATCTTTGCACCTCGTATAGTGCAATCGTTTCCCCCGTATCACGGACTAGTCTCGCATTCCACTCTGGAACTCCCGAGCTATCCAAACGATGTTAAAACATCAATACTCCACATCACATAAGCCTCAATTCTTAAAATCGAGCATAATTGCTCATAACACCTCAATTCTCTTGATTTCTCGTAACTCAACCCTAAACTACAACTCTATTCACAATATCCCAATGTTCGATATCTCTAATACCAATTATCTACGCTAATTCTCCACATTGTCCAATTTTCCATTTATAGCTCACAATTTCCTAAATTCACCAAAATTCTCAATATGCACATCACTCCTACCACATTGAAATTTAATCAATCCCTAGTCATCTTTCAGCCATTTCAACACAAATTCAACCACCAATAACATCAAAATCAACTCAAATATCAAGATCGAGGTTTAGAAATTACCCAAAGCTTGTGAGACGCACAACTCACACCTCGATCCGATTCGTCCTTCGATTTCCAAGTATGTTGTTCTCCCTTTGATGAGGAACAACTTTCCTTCTACCACAATAGCTGATTCGGCCTGAAATGGGGGATTTGGAGGAGTGAGAAACTAGGTTTTCGAAAAAATGGAGGTTTAGAAGAGAGAGAAAGTAAGATTTCAGGAGAAAACACGGGTCCCTTATATAGACTGGAGGTAGGAGATCGATCTGTCTCCTGGGGAGATCGATCTGCGTTTGAATTTTGGGGACGATCTGGGCAATTTTATGCCTAGGAGATCGATCTGTCGAGGGGTGAGATCGATCTCTTTATGGCTTTATGAGATCGATCTGTGCCTTGAGGAGATCGATCTTCTCCCAAACAGAAGCATTTAGAGATCGATCTCCTCCTCATGAGATCGATCTTCTCTCAAACAGATTCATTTGGAGATCGATCTCTTCCTCATGAGATCGATCCCTTCTCAAACAGATTCATAAGGAGATCGATCTCTGCCATTGGAGATCGATCTGCTCCTCAAATTTCCCCTTCCTCGTCATTTTTAATTCACCAGATCGATCTCTCCTTCTCCCAGATCGATCTGTCCTCATGGATCATGCCTATTTTACACACTTAACACATAATTCTCCAATTATAATTCCCACAATTCACTTAACTCAATAAATTATACTCAAATTATTATTACATCAATAAAATATGTCTGAAATTCTCAGATCTCACACCAAACTCATTGGATAGCTCGGATACTGTTTACGATAATTACGTTGAAATTTTGAAAAAAATTCCTTTTATGCAGAATTAATCCGTAAAATCCGTAAAATAATCTTAACTCTGCATTTAAGGACTCATATTATCATGATTAAAATTTACTTACCTAATATGGTACGGGGTACGAAAATTGGAGCTAAATCGGCTCTCGTTCGGGCTCTGTAGTGACACTGCACAATTATGCAATTTCGGGGTCGTTTTCCACTAAAATAAAATAAAATTGAATTCTCGGGATTTATTCGCAGGTCAATCCCGACTACTCGGTCACTTACTCGAATTTCAAGTCGTCCCCAAGTACACTTTCTTCCTTTTTTCCTTTTTTTATTTTCTTTTTCTTTTTTTTCTCCCTTTTTTGGCTACGGTGCCGTTTTGGGCATTTCACCGTCGCCGACAATCCCGACCGTCTTGTCGGCTGCCAGTGGGTTCAACAAAACTGCCTCGGCCAGGGGAGTGCTCAGCTGGGTCGAATCGGAGCGGGGACGCCGTCGTTCATCGAGACCGAAGCGATTTCTCCCCAGAACTTTCGATCGTTGATTCGCCGAAAATAGCTGCCGTCGGCGCACGTTACTGGTACCGTTGGAACCGCTGGACTCTCCTCTTCCTTTTTCGATCTTCGCCTGGGCTCATCGGTCGCCGGTGGCTCGTCTAAGGTCACGGGTTTCATATGGGTTTCGCGGTCTCGGTTTCGGGTTTCTCTCTCCCCGATTCTGATGTTCGATTTTCCAAATTTTTCATTTTTTATTTTTTATTTTATTTATTAATTCATTTATTATTATTTTAATATATTAAAATATATTAAAAATACTCAAATATCTCTTAAAATATCCTAAAAAATATTATTTAATTCATTTATTCAATAAATGAATTTATCAGTCTATTTTCGTCTTTTCGGTATATTTTTTGATTATTTTCGGGATAATTCTTCAAATTAAAAATCCCGATTAATTTTGAATTAATTTTGATTAATTCCCGTAAATTTCAATAATTTAATATCTAGATAAATCGACCTCGAATTTAATTATTTTCCTCGGTATTGATCTAGATTTCGTAAATTCCATATTTTAATGAAAATTACTTATCGAATTTATATCGAATTTTGATCTTTTGACCATTTTACCCTTTCACGTGTTTGGGACCAAATTGAATCGACTTTCTTTCATCAATCCTCAATCTTTTCCCTATTTTAAATTCCTTATTTTCAATCACCTCGATTTAATTACTTAAACGAACTTGTTACTTCGCTGTTTTCCCGATTTATCCATATTTGATTTTACGTAATCTATTTCTTTCCATCCACAAATATCATATCCGAATCAACCATCTTATGAATCCATTAACATATAATAATGTCATACAATATGGAAATCATAAGGAATATCATACAAAAATTACGGATCTCACATCGCTCGCACTGGTTTTATGAGAATATGCGATGAGCCGTGCTTGGAGCATCGGGTAGACTGTGTGTCACGTCGATTAAATAGGCTCGCACGTCCGTTTTGAGATAGGGCATGAGTATGGATATGGGATATGGGTCCACGGAGTACGTTGTACCATGCAAGTAGCATGGAGTACGCTATACCTTACTGAGATTGATTATGTGGCATCTTCGGATGCGTGGCATCTTCGGATGCGTGGCATCTTCGGATGTGAGTGATCGGGCAGGACCGACGGGATGGACTGACCCACCTCCCGGGCGGTTCCCGATAGTGGTGAGACCTTGTACACTAGGATCCGTGTAGTTGTGGGATCACGAGGACATATGGCCATTGTCCTAGTTATTTACTCGAGACAGATACATATATTGCCTAGTCTCGCATGCTGATATTTTAAGAAACTCGTTTTATGGATTTTTGTGTGAGTCTGGATCACCCGAGGGAGGGGTTAGATCCTGACTGAGATAAGATTTTAATGAGAATGAAACTGGACTTTAAACTGAATTTGCATGATGTCATTTTCATGCTATTTAAACCTATGAGTGATGTCAACTAGTTTTACATGACATTCATTGTATCACATGTCACTATTGCTTTGAAAAGCATTTGATTTCATGGTTTTATGTGAGTTAGGAACACTTGAGGGATGGGTTGAGTCTTGGCTTTGTTGTGAAATTTTAATGAGAAATGATTTTAAAGAGTTGCATGTTGAATTTTTCATGCTCTTTGAAATCCATATGTGAATTTATTTTACATGACATCATGACATCACGAATTGTAGTATCTATTTTGAAATGTATGGAGAAAGGGTGGTTTATGCATTGCACCATGTTCATGTAGGTAGTATGGTTACCTACTTGTTCGTAGGATTGCCTTACTGAGCTTGATGTGCTCACGCCTTTCATTTTCTCACACAGATCATCTCCAGTAGACTTTGAGGCGACTGAGTACTGCATTCCTGATAACCGATGTTGCCTGTCATTTTGAGGTATATACACTTGTACATATTGTATCTAAATAAGAATAGCACAGTAACCTGTTGGTAAATAACTTTCAGGGATGTATAGACACTGTAAACACTTGTAAATGAATGTGAAAGAATTAGTGAAAAACGCATGTGTTTACCTTTCATTTAATAAGAAATTAAGTTATATGATGATTGAATGGTGGGACTCGCATTGACGCATAGCCCAATTGTTAGTGCAGTGTGGTCACGATCAGAGGACAGGTAAGTATGAAAGATAAATGAAAAATTTACTCTAATTTGTGGGTCGTGACAAATGGTGGTATCAAAGCAAAATTAGTCTGATGTGTGTCAGTGTCAGTAATTAAGAAATTACATCCCCGTGTTACTGTGCTTGGTTAAATACAATAGTGTATATCGAGATGGGTTTTAACTAAGAAATGATTGAGAATGCAGGAATATAGGCATTATGCCTAATATTAGTCGCAGTAGAGAAGGTAGAGCACAAGGTAGAGGTCGTAGAGGTAGGCCTGAGCCTGCTAGTCGTGTTGTGTTGACCTATGAGAACCAGGATGAGATTGAAATGGAGGCTGATGTTGAGCATACCCCACAGAGTCCGACAGAGAGATCAGATAGTATTAAGACACGCTTCACGAGGTTAGAGTAGAGTATGGAGAATATTTTGAGAATTAATTGCTCAGAGTACGAAATATTTAATTTGATTAATATCCGACTGAAAATTAACCCGAGAAAATATGTAATCGTGTAGCTTAACAATTGATGCTAAATGAGAGCTGAGTCAGCCTCAATATGCGTACTATCATGGAATCTCGGGTAAGTAACCCTTATTTACGACAATTGGCATAGTTATGCGTGTTAAAAATTTACCGCATAAATTACGAATTTATTTCGTATAAATGAATTAAATTTTGGAATTTAAGATAATTATCGTAAATAATAAATTAAGTTATCCAAGAGTTTAGAACGAGGCCCAATAAATACTGATGGGCCCAATGAACCCAATAGGCCTCGATAATGTGAATAGTAAGTGAAAAAGGGCTTAAGGCCCATTAAGGTGCAACCGGGCCCAATGATTTAATTAAGCCCAGTAAAAGTGAAATATGGATTAATATGTTTGGATTTAACCCGATAAATGATTATCTGCAGCTCCAGAGAACATATTGGGAGCTAAACGGATCGGGAGATCGGTAGCGTTGGGAAAAGGTAAGACTGTACAGAAAAATAAGGTAAGGGAATTCTACAGACTGCTAGAAGTAGCTTTACGCAATTTTAACTTCATTTACAGTCTCTTAAAGTGTCTAAGATAAAAATTTTAGTGCCCCAGATGGGCAAATTACCAAAATACCCTTGTGAAGGGTAAAATTTCCAAATTTAGGAAAAATTAAGAGGAGCAAGAATAAGAGGTCCTTGCTTGTTCTTGAGGTGTTTGACACATGCATGGGTAGGCTAGCTAACTTTTAAATAAAATGCACAGCATTGCATAACTTCAATCAATGTTGATTTTCTCTAAAATTGATTTGAGAAATGTAGCCGCTTACGTGATTTTATAGAAATGTGACGTACTAGAGCTCAGCTCGCACGAGTTTTTGATTTATGTGATGCATGCATTAGTTCTGGAGCAAGAGCTCGCATTAGAGTTTTACATGCATTGGTGGTAGAGCCTAGCTCGCACCAGATTTTAACATGATTTTTGTGACAAGGTGTTGAAGTCTAACTCGCACCAGATTTTCACTTGAATTGTTATGACAGAGTGCTGGAGCCTAGCTCGCACTAATTTTACATGATTTTGACAGAGTGCTGGAGCTTAGCTCGCGCTAATCTTATGAGATTTTATGAAACGTGTGCTGGAGCTTGGCTCATACGAGATTTTCCTTGATTTTAAGAGAGTACTCGAGCATCCCTCACACTGATTTTATGAGAACATGCGATGAGCTGTGCTTGGAGCGTAAAGTAGACTGTGTGTCACGTCGATTAAATAGGCTCACACGTGCATTTTGAGACAGGGCATGAGTATGGATATGAAATATGGTTCCACAGAGTACGTTGTACCGTGCAAGTAGCATGGAGTACATTGTACCGTGTTGAGATTGATTATGTGGCATCTTCAGATGCTTGGCATCTTCGGATGCGAGTGGCATCGTCGGATGCGTGGCATCTTCGGATGCGAGTGGCATCTTTGGATGCGAGTGATCGAGCAAGACCGACGGGATGGACTGACCCACCTCCCTGGCGGTTCCTGATAGTGATGAGACCCCGCACACCAGGATCCGTGTAGCAGTGGGATCACGAGGACATATGGCCATCGTCCTAGTTATTTGCCTGAGATATATACATATATTGCCTAGTCTCGCATGTTGATGTTTTGAGAAACTCGTTTTATGGATTTTTGTGTGAGTCTGGATCACCTGAGGGAGGGGTTAGATCCTGACTGAGATAAGATTTTGATGAGAATGAAACTGGGTTTTAAACTGAATTTACATGATGTTATTTCCATGCTATTTAAACCCATGAATGATGTAAACTGGTTTTACATGACATTCATTATTTCGCATGTCACTATTTCTTTGAAAAGCATTTGATTTCATGGTTTTGTGTGAGTCAAGAACACCTGAGTGATGCGTTGAGTTCTGGCTTTTTTGTGAAATTTTAATGAGAAATGATTTAAAAGAGTTGAATGTTGAATTTTCCATGCTCTTTGAAATCCAGATGTGAATTTGTTTTACATGACATCATGACATCATGAATTGTAGTATCTGTTTTGAAATGTGTGGAGAAAGGGTGGTTTATGCATCGCACCACATTCATGTTGGTAGTATGGTTACCTACTTGTTCGTAGGATTGCCTTACTGAGCTTGATGTGCTCACCCCAGTAGACTTTGAGGCGACTGAGTACTGCATTCCTGATATCCACTGCTGCCCATCATTTTGAGGTATATACACTTGTACATATTGTATCTAAATAAGAATAGCACAGTAACCTATTGGTAAATAACTTTCGGGGATGTATAGACACTGTAAACACCTGTAAATGAATGTGAAAGAATTAGTGAAAAACGCATGTGTTTACCTTTCATTTAATAAGAAATTAAGTTATATGATGATTGAATGGTGGGACTGGCATTGACGCACAGCCCCATTGTTAGTGGATTGTGGTCACGATTAGAGGACTGGTAAGTATGAAAGAAAAATGAAAAATTTACTCTGATTTTTGGGTCGTGGCAATATTGAAGTTAATAATAGTGTTTGTGGTATGATTTTAATGTGTTGTTAGTGAATAAATTGTGATGTTTACCAAAAAGGGGTAAAATGTGGATTAAGGCATTGGTAAATGCAAAGATGGGTTACATTGATTAGTGAGGTCAAAAAGTGAGTTAACAATATTAACTCAAGTGGGTTGGATGAATAAATCACAGCTCCCGAGGACATACCGCGGCAAGACGAGCTAAGAGCATAGGAAACTAAGAGGAAGAGAGTTGCACTCAAGTAAATCGAGGTAAGGGAATTTTGTAGACTTTTTGAGGTATCTATGCGCAATTTGGGCGCTTAAATGCTATGCTAGAATGCATGAGATGTTAGGAAATGAAATTGGATGATTGAAGGGAAAAGGATGGGTGTTTGAGAAAAGTGCATGAAAATAAAAGCATAATGCTTTGGAAAATCATGTTGTATTGCTTTTTAGCAAATGATTAGTAGGTTGGCTAACATTTGAAATGTTTTGCAGAAGAACTGAGATGTTTTGGTTTGTCAACCATACTTTGCAAAGATTTGAGCCACCTACATGGTTTTCGTCAGAATGAAAGCGTGCTAGAGTATGACTCGCACGAGATTTGATGTGTTTTATATGCACGAGTGTTAGAGCTTAGCTTGCATTGGTTTTCACATGGATTTCATATTGGTTTTAGCATGGTACTTGGAGCTTAGCTCGCACTAGATGCCCACCTTATTTGTGCCGCGCTTGGAGCTTCGGGCAGACTGGGTGTTGCATCGATTAAATTGGCTCGCACGTGCATTTGTGATATTTTGACATGTTGATAGCCGTGTTAGGAGCTTTGGGTAGACAAAAGGTCGTACCGATTAAATAGGCTCACACGTGCGTTTGAGATATGACGTGATATGATATGTTGATGTGGGTCTACGGAGTACGTTATACCGTGCAGGTAGCATGGAGTACGTTGTACCGTGTTGAGATGTGATATGCCGTCTTCAGACAAGATCTGCTATGGACTGACGGGCAGGATTTGACCACCTCCCGTGTGGAAACAGATAGTGGTGATATCCCGCACACCTTATAAGACCCGATTTTATTTAAAACATGAAATGAGAAAAGATCAAATGAAGGATTGAAATGGTAGTCCCGAACACGTACAAGGGTAAAATAGTCAAAAGACCAAAATTCAGTATTTATTATGACAAGAAAATTTAATTAAAATATGGGATTGAGAAATATTGATCAATAACGACGAAATAATTAAATTTCGGGTTAAATTGATCAAGATATGAATTTATAGGAATTAATCAAAAATTTTACATCGGGAAAATTATCCCGAAAATAATCGAAAAATATACCGGAAAGACGAAACAAGATCGATAAATTCATTTATTGAATAAATGAATAAAATAATAATTTTTTTTAGATATTTTGGATTATTATTGAATATAATATTGATTAAAATATTATTATAAATAAATTATAAATTAATTAATTAAATTAAATTAAAAAAACAATGCAGAAATCAAGAAATGCGATTTTGGAAAACAGGGCAACCGAAACCGATGAAGAACGATTTCCCTCCAGCCGATGGCCACCGGCAACCAGAGACTACAGGCGAGGGTCAATGAAGGGCGACGTGCCTTGTGGGAACCACCAGGTGCCGACACGTACGCCGACAAAGTCGGAGAACGCCGAAAACGAGGGGAGAGGTCACGGGAGAGATGCCTGGATCGACG
This sequence comes from Firmiana major, assembly GCA_033439115.1. Lineage (NCBI taxonomy): Eukaryota > Viridiplantae > Streptophyta > Magnoliopsida > Malvales > Malvaceae > Firmiana > Firmiana major. Next base: position 39,812,992 of record CM065895.1, read on the forward strand.
GTCATCGATGCCGATTCGAGCCACCCATAGGCCCGATGATGGAAGCCCTGGCGATGGCGTATCGAACGGCATCTAAAACGGTCTGAGAACTGGCCAGACGATGCCAAAACGGTGAATTGAGGCCTGAACCGGTATGGTTGGTTCAGCGCAGTGACGGTATGCTGAAGCAGACCGGACCGGTTCAGCCTAAAAGAAAAGGAAAAAAAAGAAAAAAAAGAAAGAAAAAGAGGAAAAATTGGAGAAAAATCACATGATGCAATCGAGCTACGGGTAAGTCGGTAAGCGGTCGAAATTGACTGATTTAAATTTCAAAATATTTAATATGATTAATATCCGATTGAAAGTTTACTCGAAAAAATATTTAACTGTGTAGCTCGACAATTGACGTCAAACGAGGACTTGAGTCAACCTCGATTTACGTACTATCATGGAATCTCGGGTAAGTAACCCTTATTTACAACAATTTGCATCGTTATTCGTGTTAGAAATTTACCGCATAAATTACAGATTTAAATTTCGCATGAAATGAATTATATCCTGGAATTAGAGATAAATTGTCGTAAATAATTCAATAAGCTATCTGAGAGTTTAGAACGAGGCTCAATAAATACTGATGGGCCCAATGAGCCCAATAGGCCTCGATAATGTGAATAATAAATGGAAAACGGGCCTAAGGTCGATTAAGGCCTATTATGGTACAATCGAGCCCAATATGGGTAAACGAGCCCAATGATTTAAATTAATCCTTGAAAATATGAAATACAATTAATTGTATTGTATTTGACCTGATGAATATTTATCCGCAGTTTCAGAGATTGGATTCAGAGCAAATCGGACTGCTGACGAGATATCAGTGGAAAGGTCAGACTGTACAAAAAATGAGGTAAAGGAATTATGTAAGTAGCTAGAGGTAGCGATGCATATTTTAATAGTTTTGTATACACTGAATATGTATGTATACACTGAATATGTATAAAGGTCCTATAAATGGCTTAAAGATTTTAAGGACTCGAAATAGGAAATGACTATTTTACCCCTATTGAGGGAAAGTCACCTAAGGTTGGTGAAAGCATGACATGCATGAAATGCATGACTTAAGGAATTTTTTTATTTAAGGAGTTTTCTTGGTTTTTAAGCAAAGCAAATCGATAGATTGGCCAGCATTTGCATAAATTTCACAATATAACACTACATAAGTGTTATTAAGATTTAAATGAAAATTATTTGGAAAATGGGTCAACTATCAAGTTTATATGGAAACAGATAGTGTCGGTGCATAGCTCGCACTATATCTGCGTTTGTGAGTGTGCATAAAATTGCTTGAGCTATTGCTCGCACCGACTTGTGTGACATCATATGCATGAAATGTGCTAGAGCGGTTGCTCGCACTGATTTTACTAATGTGAAATGCATGAGAGGTGCTAGAGCCTAGCTCGCACTCTGTTTTTGATTGTTTTGACGTGTTTTGATTTGATACGCATAAAAAGGTGCTAGAGCGATTGCTCGCACTAGTTTTAATGATTTGACATGCATGAGAGGTGCTGGAGCTTAGCTCGCTTCCTGGTTTGATATGATAATTGTATAAAAAGTCGTGCTAGAGTGTAACTCGCACAAGATTTGATTTATTTATCCATAAAACCGTGCTGGAGTGTAACTCGCACGAGATTTGATTTATTGATGCATAACACCGTGCTGGAGCTTGCTCACAGGAAGTTTTATATGGATTTATAACTCATTTTAAAGACGTACTGGAGTACTACTCGTACGCAGATTTTATTGATTTTTATGAAACTGTGCTAGAGCTTCGCTCGCATGAGATTTTTAGATATCATGAGTATGCATGGAGTCGTGCTAGAGCTTCGCTCGCACAGGGATTTGTATGACATGCATATAGCTGTGTTGGAACCTCCTGTAGACTGTGTGTCACAGTGAGATGATATGTCCACACGTACATACTTAGACAGAGATGGTATGGGTGGATAAGACCTATTGCAGGCACCTCTGACTGAGCTTGGGTTCACAGGGTACGTTGTACCGTGTATGTCACGCGGAGTACGCTGTACCGTGGGGATTGTTGGAGTGGAGTGGCATTAGCCACGAGGCAGCAAGCCTTGCCCTCGTAATCTTGATGTTATGCTGTTCTGGTGGGTAGGACCGACCCACCTCCTGTTTCAGGTGTGATACCCTGTACACTAGGTACCGGGTTGCCAGTGATCACTAGGTTATGGCCATAGTCCTCATTGTTACTAATATAGTCACCTACATGTCTCACATGATATAACTTGCGCTCTCGATAGACCAGGGTAGACCCGAGAGAGGGGTCAAGCCCCCGATTTTGTGATTTATACTGAGATGTGATTTTTAACAGAATTTTATAACGAATTGTTTTAATGAATTTTTATTAGATGCTTAACCCCTTCGGGTTATTTTATACTGCAGTTTTAATGAAGCGATTCAAATGCAGTAGTATGATGAGTTTTCCATGCGTTAATCATAAATTCATGAAAAGAATTATTTCTCATAATTTGTTTTACATGGCATGATCTTGATTTACCTCATGCTAAGTATGATTTAATGATGTCACATAAAATGCCTTTGATGCATAAGTAGTATGATTTATACATGCACGAACAGTTTTATAGACTAAGTCATTGATGACATACATGATTTTGTGCTTGAGATTTTAATGAAAAGAAATGGATTTTAACGGCATGGCATTATGACCATGTCGATAGTGGAGCTATCTACTTACATGCATAATTGCCTTACTGAGCGTGTAGTTTTTTCACTCCCTTATTTTCCCATCTTTTCAGAGTACTCGCAGTAGTTAGTGAGCGGCTAAGGACTTGCAATCTTGGTATCCGCTGCTTCCCATTGAGAGATAGGTATACACATTTGTATAGTTTTGTATCTAATTATGTAATGCACAGTACTGTAAACGAATATGATGTTAGGGATGTAGATTTATAATTACCATTGTGTATGTATTTAGTTAAAGTCAAAGGATAGTAAACTCTGATATGTGACTGTGATTATGGAAATGGAATGGTAAATAGGTGAGAGGTGACTAACACCGAATCATAGCCCAACTGTTTGTAGGATGGTCATGATGAAAGAAAGGTAAGAATTAAATAATAAATGAAAAAGCAAAAAATTTACTCTGATTTTTAGGTAATTTGGGTCGTGAAAGTTCGAGGGAGGGATCGAATCCTTACTAGAGTTGAATTGTTTTGAGACGAAAGTATGTTAATGGTTTTCAAAGTGCACTGATGCATGATGTTTAATGCCATGCTTACTTCTGAAATATACATGATGATTAATGCCATGCTTTACTTATAAATTATGCAAAATGGTTAATGCCATGCTTTGAATTGAATTGAGCACTGGACTTTTAATAGCATGAATGCTTTACATACCATTAACACAATCATACACTCATGTTTTGAGATAAAATGATGAACTAAATGCTTTTGAGCATGGCATCACGATCACATAGATAGTGCAGTATCTACATGTTCGCATGATTGCCTTACTGAGCGTGTGGTTTGTTCACCACCCTTATTTTCCCCCTCTCTATAGAGCTTTGAGTATAGATTGTAGGCGACTAAAGCTTATCCCTTTTGGTATCTACTGCATCCCATCGCGTAAGGTATACACACTTGAAATTATTTTGTATCTAAACTAGACATAGCACCGTAGCATTTTGTATGTAAACATTGGGGATGTAAAACAATGTAAACACTTGTAAATAGTAACTCTGATGTATTTATAAAAGTGTTTACTTTTGAAATTATGTTATGAATTAAATTGTTGTGGATGGATGAGGTAGACATTGACACACAGCCCAACCTGTTGAGTGTTTAGCTGATCACGATCGAGGTAAGGAACGACGAGTAACAAATAATGCTTGAGTTACTATCGATTTAGTGCCAGATACCCAGCCAATCTCTAAAGCTCCCTATAAGATGACACTAGTTGAATTAGAAGAGTTGAAGAAGTAGTTGCAAGAGTTGTTTGACAAGGGTTTTATTAGACACAGTGTGTCACCTTGGGGAGCTCCGATTTTATTTGTCAAGAAGAATGACAGTAGCCTCTGGTTGTACATAGACTACTGATTATTGAATAAGGCCACCGTAAAGAACAAGTACCCGCTGTCCAGAATAAATGACTTATTTGACCTGCTGAGAGGGGCATCAGTATTTTCTAAAATTGATTTGAGATCCGGCTATCACTAGTTAAAGATCAGGAAGGAAGATGTGTGTAAGACAGCATTTAAGAAGAGATATGGCCATTATGAGTTCTTAGTGATGCTTTTTGGACCAATGCTCGGCTGATTTCATGAGTCTGATGAACGAAGTATTTCGGGATTATTTATATCAGTTTGTAATAGTTTTTATTGATGATATCCTAGTTTACTCTAAGTCTCTGGAGGATCACGAGCAGCATTTAAGGATTGTGCTTCAAAATCTTCTAGAGAAACAGTTGTATGGGAAACTGAGTAAATGTGAATTTTGGCTGGAACAGATAGCCTTCCTCGGTCACATTATATCCAAGGATGGGGTGTCAGTTAATCCATCTAAGATTGAGGCAGTACTCAAGTAGGAGAGGCCGAGGACTGTAATTAAGATTCGGAGTTTCCTTGGGTGGGCAGGGTACTATTAGAGGTTTGTAGAGGGTTTCTCTAAGATTGCAGCTCCGTTGACCAAGCTCACACGTAAAGAAGTTCCTTTTGTATGGTCAGAAGCTTGTGAGTAGAGCTTTTAGGAGCTCAAACTGAGGTTGACTACCATACTCATCATGACTATTTTGAGTGGATCAGGGGGATTTACCGTATACTGTAATGCCTCCCATCAGGGTCTTGGATGTGTACTTATGCAGAACAGTCAAGTGATAGCTTATGGTTCAAATCAATTGAAGGACCATTGGCGAAATTATCTCACCCATGATTTAGAGTTAACTGTCATGGTATTTGCTTTGAAGATTTGGTGGCACTATTTATACGGTGAGAGATTTCAGATCTTCAGTGATCGTAAGAGTTTAAAGTAAGTTGTTGCCTATGCCTACGTGGAAATGAGAGCACATAACAATGTATTTTATTATGGGATTATCGTGGACCCAAAGAGATCATGACGCAATCTGGGTAATCGTAGACAGATTAACTAAGAGTGCCCATTTCCTTGCCATTAAGAGTACAGATTCTTTAAGTGCCTTGGCAGAATTATGTGTCAGAGAAGTAGCTCGATTGCATGGGGCTCCTGTGAGTATTACCTTTGATTGGGATTCCAGGTTTACCTCCAGACTTTGGACGCACTTTTAGGAAGCCATGAGATCTCAGTTGAATTTCAGCATCGCTAATCATCCTTAGACTGACGGTCAGTCCGAGTGGACTATTCAAACCTTAGAGGATATGTTAAAGGCGTGTGTACAGGATTTTAAGGGATCATGGCATGACCATTTACGCCTTGTAGAGTTTGCCTATAATAACAGCTACCATTTTAGTATTGGGATAACACTTTATGAGGAGTGCTAAAAATCAGAAAATTTCAGGAAAAACACTAACCTTCCACATTCAACCCAAAAAAACCTAACTTTCTCTCTCTAAAATCAGCCATTTTCAGTGAGGTTTGAAGAGAGACCATTAGAGGGAAAGTTGTTCCTATCAAAGAGAAAAACAACATAGTTGGAAGGCATTTTCCCATTGTTGGTATTGAAGGAGTTAAGGGCATTGCCATTTGGAGCAAGAAGAGAAATCAAATTGGGTAAGATTCTAACACTCCAACTATGGTACAATGTTCATATAATTGATTTTGGAGTTGTTTGGCATGAGTATGGATGGTTAGAAACTATCTAAAATGCATTGGAATGATTATGACCTAGAAATAGTCTAGAGTGAGAAAGTGGGATGTATGGAGATTAATGATGAATGGGACATGTAGAAGTTATTAATAGTGTTGTGGTATGATTTTAAGGTGTGGTTAGTGGATAAATTGTGAGATTTACCTAAAAGAGGTAAAATGTGAATTAAGGCATTTGTAAAATGCATAAGTGAATAATATTGACTAGTGAGGTCAATTATGGGTTAAATACATTAACTCAATTGATTTAATGAATGAATCGCAGTTTCCGAGGATATGCCGAGGCGAGTTGAGCCAAGAGCGTGAGAAGCTAAAAGGAAAGGAGTCACACCAAGTAAATCGAGGTAAGGGATTTGTGTGGACTCTTAGAGATATATGTGCGCAATTTGGGCGCTTAAATGTATTGCTAGATGCATGAGATTAGGAAATGTTGTTGGGTGATTGAAGGGTAAAAGTTCGGAGTTTGAGAAATGTGCATGAAAACAAAAGCATATTGCTTTGAAAATCATGTTTTATTGCTTTTTAGCAAATGATTGGTAGGTTGGCTAACATTGAAATGATTTACAAAAGAAATGAGTGTGTTTTGGTTTTGTTAACCATACTTTGCAAAGTTTTGAGCCACCTACATGATTTCGTGAGTATGAAAGCGTGCTAGAATATGACTAGCATGAGATTTGACGTGTTTTACACACATAAGTGCAAGAGGCACTAGTTTTCACATGGATTTCATAATTGTTTTGGCATTGTGCTTAGAGTTTGTCTCGCACTGGATGCCCACCTTGCATGTTGCCGTGTTTGGAGCTTCAGTAGACTAGGTGTCACATCGATTAAATAGGCTCACACGTGCATTATTTTGACATGATTAATTAGCCGTGTTAGGAGCTTCGGGTAGACAAGAGGTCGTACCGATTAAATAGGCTCACACGTGCGTTTGAGATGTGGCGTGATATGATGTGTTGATTGGGTCCACGGAGTACGTTGTACCGTGCATGTAGCATGGAGTACATTTTACCGTGTTGAGTTATGATGTGCCGTCTTCGGACGAGATCTGCTATGGACCGGCGGGTAGGATTTGACCCACCTCCCGTGTGGAAGCAGATAGTGGTGATATCCCGCACACCTGATCCGTGTAGCCGGTATCACAGGTTATGTACATAGGCCTTGAGGTTATTACCTATTGTTGAACTGCCTATCTCACATGTCTACTGCTATTTGAGAATAAATCCATGATTGAAAATGATTTGTGGGTCAGGAAAGTCCAAGGGATGGGCCGAGACCTGACCAGTGATGAATTGATTTATTAATGGTTTTTAAAGTGCAGGGATGCATGATGTTTAATGCCATGCTTTATTGTGAAAATGCATGATGTGTAGTGTCATGCTTTAATTGTGACTTATGCATGATGATTTATACCATGCTTTGAGTTGAAATGTGCACTTGATTTTAATAGCGTGAATGCTTTACATACCATTAACACAATCATACACTCATGTTTTGAGATAACTAATGAATGAAATGCTTTTGAGCATGGCATCACGATCACGTAGATAGTGCAGTATCTACCTGTTCGCATGATTGCCTTACTGAGCGTGTGGTTTGCTCACCCCCCTTATTTTCCCCCTCTCTACAGAGATTTGAGTATAGAGTGAGCGTGACTGAAGGCGTTTCCCTTTTTGGTAATCCGCTGCATCCCATCGCTAAAGGTATACACACTTGGATTATTTTGTATCTAAACTAGACATACCACAGTAGCATTTTGTATGTAACCACTGGGGATGTAAAACAATGTAAACACATGTAACAACTCTGATATATATACATTTATACAAGTGTTTACCTATGAATAATATACAAATTAAATTGGTATGGTGGAGTGAGTTAGACGTTGGCACACAGCCAAACTGTTAAGAGTGTGGTTGTTTCACGATCGAGGAAGGATGATTAACAATTTATGCATGAAAATACGAAAAATTTGTACGTATTTTGGTAAGTTGAGGGTCGTGACAGAAGTTGGTATCAGAGCTCGATTTGGTTTGACGTGTGTTGTGTCTAAAATACTTAATAAGTGGAAAATTACATCCCCAAGTTACTATGCTTGTATAGATAGAAATTGTGTGTGTCGATGGGTTGACTAAGTAATTGGTTGTGAACGTAGGGAATTGAGTAAGTATGCCTAATACAAGTCGCGGTAGAGGGATGAGAGCACAGGCTCGAGGCCGTAGAGGTAGGCCTGGGGGTCGTGTTGAGCCAGAAACACACGAGGCTCAGGATGATGTTGAGGTGGAGGCCGATGTTGAGCACGCTCCATAGGGTCTAGAGGAGAGGCCCGAGAGTACTGAGGCTTGCTTCGCGAGGATTGAGCGGAGCATTGAGATGATTGTGGAGTTGGTCACCCAATCTTTATCTAGAGTTGGCGGTAGACAGAGTCCCGCTACACAGGGTGATGCCAAGCAGGCAGCAGCTCCCAAGGCCCGGGCAAGGGAAGCCCAGAGGCCACAGACGACAGATACCCCTCCCACACAAGATGTGCCTACGCCGGTTGCTATGCCAGGCAGTAGAGGTTGGGGATATGGATGTGATTTGGATAGACTGCGACAGTTCCAAAAGTTTAAACTGCTATCTTTCAGTGGAGTAAAGGACCCAGTAGCGGCTGAGGATTAGATCAATGAGATCGAGAAATTATATGGGTTCTTTGAGTGCACTACTACCGAGATGGTAGCGTTTGCCGCTTTTATGCTGAAGGGGTCAGCAGAACATTGGTAGAAGTCCACCAGGCCTATTTTGAGAGCCCGGCATACTGAGATCAGCTGGGATGTATTTCTAGAGGCCTTCTGGAGACAGTACGTTCCGGATACCGCACAGCGGAAGCTAAAGATGGCATTTTTGGGACTGACCCAAGGGAGCAAGACTGTGGATGAGTATGAGACTGCTTTTATATCCTTGGGCAGATATGATCCCAACACGATGGGTAATGAGGTCGATAAGATCCAGAGATTTATGGATGGATTGAGACCGACCATCAGGTCTAGATTGGTTCCTCTGGATATACCGACCTATGAGGAGGCAGTGCGCAGGGCGCAACTATGTGAACAAGATGTTGATAGGATTGCCTCAGAGTTTGGAAAGGTTGGTAAGATGAGGGATAGAGATAAGAAAAGACCAGTGATGGATAGAGGCTTCAGTTATAAAGGAAGCAAGAGATTCTCTGGAAAGAGGCCAAGAATTGATGAGATCCGGGAGAGGACAGTTGATACTCCCATGTATCCGGCCATTGCTCCAACTAAGGGAATCGTGATTGGAGGACCACGGCCTACTACGGAATAGTGTGGCAAGTGTGGTAGGTACCATGGTACTCGACCATGCTATGGATCTCCTGTAGTATGCTTCAGATGTGGGAAGCCAGGGCACATAATCAGAGATTGCCCAAAGATGATAGAGAAGCCCCCAGAAGGGCAAGGAGCCAGAGAGAACTCCAGTTGGTACAGTTGCTCTGAGAAGGAGGGCTACAGCTGAGGAAAAGAGGAAGCAAACAGTAGGTGTAAGCAGAGGATGAGTGCACGCATTGGATCAGGATACTGCAGATCAGTCATCAGATGTGGTAAAAGGTACCATCCAAATGTTTGATTTAGAAGCTTATGTACTGTTTGATCCTGGTGCCACGCATTCCTTTATTTTGCCATCCTTTGCATGTAAATTGTTGAAGCATGTAAAACCCACGCTGCTTGATAAAATGTTGTTGATATCTACCCCTATGAATGATAGTCAGTTGACTGAGCATATATATAGGGATTGTAAAATGAAGATTGGAGGTAAAGAGATGGCAGCCGATTTAATTTTATTAAATATGAGTGATTTTGATGTGATCCTAGGAATGGATTGGTTGGCTGCCAATCATGTTATTATGGATTGTCATGCAAAAACTTTGATGTTTCCAAAGATAGACAATCTTGTAGTAAATTTTGTGAAATGAAATTAAGGAACATGATTATTATAAGTGTGATGAGTACAATCTTGATACATGATGTATGAAAGATAAATTTGATTTCATGTATGCATGTGATGTGATGAATTTATGAAACTAATGGTGGAAAGAATAATGTGAAGGATTCATCGCTTTTGTGATTGAGACGGATAAGGCACGTCCGAAATTGGAAGACATACCAGTGGTTAGGAAATTTCCAGATGTCTTTTCGGATGAGTTACCAGGGTTACCTCCAGATAGGGAGATGGAGTTTGGTATAGACTTGGCACCTGGTACAGAGCCGATGTCCAAGCCACCGTACAGGATGGCTCAAGTTGAGTTGGAAGAGTTAAGGAAACAGCTGCAAGAGTTGCTGGAGAAGGGGTTCATCAGACCGAGCGTCTCACCTTGGAGAGCACCGGTTCTGTTTGTAAGGAAGAAGGATGGAAGCCTTCGACTGTGTATAGATTACCGATTGTTGAATAAGGCCGCCATCAAGAATAAGTATCCCCTCCCACGCATCGATGATTTGTTGGATCAGCTTAAGGGAGCGCAGGTCTTTTCTAAGATAGTTCTGAGATCAGGGTACCATCAGTGGAAGATAAGAGATGAAGATGTACCCAAGACAGCTTTTCGCACCCGGTATGGACATTATGAGTTTATGGTTATGCCATTCGGGTTGACTAATGCTCCCGCAACTTTTATGTCTTTGATGAATGAGGTATTCCACCAGTATTTGGATCGGTTTGTTATTGTGTTTATTGATGATATACTGGTGTATTCAAGGTCTAGAGAGGAGCATGAGAGGCATATAAGGATAGTGCTACAGACCCTTCGAGAGAAGAAGTTGTACGCTAAACTTAGTAAGTGTGACTTTTGGTTGGAACAGATCTCTTTTCTGGGTCATATAGTATCAAAGGATGGAGTATCAGTGGATCCATCTAAGATTGAGGCCGTAGTTCAGTGGCAGAGACCCCAGACAGTGACAGAGATCAGGAGTTTTTTGGGTTTAGCTGGATATTATCGAAGGTTTGTAAGGGATTTTCGAGGTTAGCTGCTCCTTTGACACGCCTCACAAGAAAGAATGTGGAGTTTGTGTGGGACGATAAGTGTGAAGAAAGTTTTGAGGAGCTGAAAAGGAGATTAACCACAGCTCCGATCCTCACCATTCCTACCAGCTTAGGAGGTTTCTCGGTGTATGCGGATGCTTCACATCTGGGACTGGGCTGTGTATTGATGCAGGATGGGAAGGTAGTAGCCTATGGATCAAGGCAGTTAAAGGATCATAAGAGAAACTACCCGACCCATGACTTGGAGTTGGCAGCGGTAGTATTTGCGCTGAAGATATGGCACCACTACCTCTATGGTGGGAGATTTCAGATTTATACAGACCATAAGAGCCTTAAGTACCTATTCTCACAGAAAGAGTTGAACATGAGACAGAGGAGATGGCTCGAGCTATTAAAGGATTATGATTGTGAAATCCTATACCACTCGGGTAAAACAAATGTGGTTGCTGATGCTTTGAGTAGGAAGTATCTCGGGATGGTATCATTTATGATGGTCAGGGAACACGAGCTGTTGGAACAGTTCACGAACCTCAGTTTGGATATGACCCCGCCTGACGTTGATAGTGGATTTATGATAGCTAGCCTGCAGTTGGAACCAGATCTGGTAGATCGAATCCGACAGGCTCAGCGAGTTGATCAGCAGTGTAGTGATATTGTCGGGCAGATACCGAGGGGTATAGAGACGGACTTTGGGTTGAGTTCGGATGGATTGTTGAGGTTCAGAGGCAGGATAGGTGTTCCTAATGATGCAAAGATCAGACGGTTGATCTTGACAGAGGCTCACTCATCGAGGTATACGATACATCCAAGGAGTACCAAGATGTATCAAAACCTTCGAAAGGTTTATTGGTGGTTTGGAATGAAAAAGCACATTGTTGAATATGTTGCTAAGTGTCTCGTTTGTCAGCAGGTGACGGTAGAGCATCGGAAGCCTGCAGAGTTATTGCAGCCTCTACCGATACCGACATGGAAGTGGGAGCATGTCACCATGGATTTTGTGATGGGATTACCGAGGACCCGAAGAGGTCATGATGCCATATGGGTGATTGTGGATCGGTTGACGAAATCAGCCCATTTTATAGCTATGAGAGCTACCGATACTCTGAGCCAGTTAGCGAACCTATATGTGCGCGAGATAGTGAGGCTACATGGAATTCCAGTGAGCGTTGTTTCTGATAGGGATGCCCGCTTCACTTCCCACTTCTGGGAACGTTTTTAGGAAGCGATGGGGACCCAGTTGAATTTTAGCACCGCGTTTCATCCTCAGACAGATGGTCAGTCAGAGAGGACTATACAGACCCTGAAGGATATGTTGAGAGCGTGTGCATTGGATTTTAGAGGCTCCTGGGATGACCATTTGCCACTCGCAGAGTTCGCGTATAATAACAGTTTTCATGCGAGTATCGGGATGGCACCATATGAGGCATTGTATGGGCGTAGATGCTGTTCCCTTATTGGATGGGAAGAGGTTGGTGACAGACAGATTTTTACTCCGGACTTGGTTAGACAAGCCTCTGAGGACGTCCAATTGATATGTGAGAGGTTACGGACAGCTCAGAGCAGGCAAAAGAGTTATGCTGACAAGAGACGGAGACCACTAGAGTTTAATGTGGGTGAGTCAGTGTTTTTGAAAGTTTCCCCATCGAAGGGAATTATGAGATTTGGGAAAAAAGGAAAGTTGAGCCCTTGATATATAGGGCCATTTGAGATACTTGATAAGGTGGGAGATAATGCTTATAGATTGGCATTGCCACTAGAGTTGGAAAGTGTGCATAAAGTCTTCCACGTATCCATGTTGAGGAAGTATCACCCGGACCCGGCACATGTAATAAGGTATGAGCCATTGGAGCTCAACGAGGGTATGACATATGTTGAGAGGCCATTTCGGGTATTGGACAGAAAAGAGAAAGTGTTGAGGACAAAGACAATTCCCTTGGTGAAAATACTTTGGCAACATCACACAGTGGAAGAAGCCACATGGGAATTGGAGTGTTTGATGCGAGAGAAGTATCCCGAGTTATTTACAGAATAATTGGTTCTAATTTGGAGGACCAAATTTTCTAAGTGGGGGAGAATGTGAGACCCCGTATATGTATAATGGTATATATGTACATAGAAATGTAAATAGAGTTGTACTATGAATTCATAAGTGAAGTATATGTGATGTAAGTCCATAAGTTAATGTACACACTTGTAATAAGAGTTGTGATTGTACATACAAGTTACATTATGTATGAATGTAAGGAAATGGACTTAAGCATGTGGAGAATATGAATAGAATGGATTATGAGTAATGTGGTAAATGGAATGAAGATTTGCATGAGTATGCACTTCCATTTGTTTATACTAAGTACCATTGGTCATACAAAGATTCTACACAAGTTTTAATGTGTATGAAGTGAGGATGGATGCCATTTTCAAGTCTCAAAGATGAATGGATGAGAAAAGGATCATGGTAGCAAATTAAGGATGTTTGGTAAGTGTTGCTGCAGAAGAACTACAGAAAATCTGGAAATTGTGAAGGGCAGATCGATCTCATGGGATGAGAGATCGATCTGGAAGAGCCAGAATGCTCTTATTTGGGCAAAGGAATAGAGCAGATCGATCTCCAATGGAGCCAAATCGATCTCCTAAGCATTCTGTAGTGAAAAGATCGATCCCCAAGCACCCAGATCGATCTCCTTAGCTCTCTGTTTGGGAGCAGATCGATCTCATGCTTCGACAGATCGATCTCATGCTTCGACAGATCGATCTCATGCTTAAAATACCGTGAAAAAAAAGGGATTTAAGGGGACCAGATCGATCTCCTCTTGGACCTGATCAATCTCCTCAAGCTATTTCTATATAAGGAGTGCTAAAAATCAGAAAATTTCGAGAAAAACACTAACCTTCCACTTTCAACCCAAAAAAACCTAACTTTCTCTCTCTAAAATCAGCCATTTTCAGTGAGGTTTGAAAAGAGACCATTAGAGGGAAAGTTGTTCCTATCAAAGAGAAGAACAACATAGTTGGAAGGCATTTTCCCATTGTTGGTATTGAAGGAGTTAAGGGCATTGCCATTTGGAGCAAGAAGAGAAATCAAATTGGGTAAGATTCTAACACTCCAACTATGGTACATTGTTTATATAATTGATTTTGGAGTTGTTTGGCATGAGTATGGATGGTTAGAAACTATCTAAAATGCATTGGAATGATTATGACCTAGAAATAGTCTAGAGTGAGAAAGTGGGATGTATGGAGATTAATGATGAATGGGATATGTAGAAGTTATTAATAGTGTTGTCGTATGATTTTAAGGTGTGGTTAGTGGATAAATTGTGAGATTTACCTAAAAGAGGTAAAATATGGATTAAGGCATTTGTAAAATGCATAAGTGAATAATATTGACTAGTGAGGTCAATTATGGGTTAAATACATTAACTCAATTGATTTAATGAATGAATCGCAGCTTTCGAGGATACGCCGAGGCGAGTTGAGCCAAGAGCGTGAGAAGCTAAAAGGAAAGGAGTCACACCAAGTAAATCGAGGTAAGGGATTTGTGTGGACTCTTAGAGATATATGTGCGCAATTTGGGCGCTTAAATGTATTGCTAGAATGCATGAGATTAGGAAATGTTGTTGGGTGATTGAAGGGTAAAAGTTGGGAGTTTGAGAAATGTGCATGAAAACAAAAGCATATTACTTTGAAAATCATGTTTTATTGCTTTTTAGCAAATGATTGGTAGGTTGGCTAACATTGAAATGATTTGCAAAAGAAATGAGTGTGTTTTGGTTTTGTTAACCATACTTTGCAAAGTTTTGAGCCACCTACATGATTTCGTGAGTATGAAAGCGTGCTAGAGTATGACTAGCATGAGATTTGTCGTGTTTTACACACATGAGTGCAAGAGGCACTAGTTTTCACATGGATTTCTGGGTGTCACATCGATTAAATAGGCTCACACGTGCATTGTTTTGTCATGATTAATTAGTCGTGTTAGGAGCTTCGGGTAGACAAGAGGTCGTACCAATTAAATAGGCTCACACGTGCGTTTAAGATGTTGCGTGATATGATGTGTTGATTGGGTCCACGGAGTACGTTGTACCGTGCATGTAGCATGGAGTACATTGTATCGTGTTGAGCTGTGATGTGCCGTCTTCGGATGAGATCTGCTATGGATGGGCGGGTAGGATTTGACCCACCTCTCGTGTGGAAGCAGATAGTGGTGATATTCCGCACACCTGATCCATGTAGCCGGTATCACAGGTTATGTACATAGGCCTTGAGGTTATTACCTATTGTTAAACTGCCTATCTCACATGTCTACTGCTATTTGAGAATAAATCCATGATTGAAAATGATTTGTGGGTCAGGAAAGTCCGAGGGATGGGCCGAGACCTGACCAGTGATGAATTGATTTGTTAATGGTTTTTAAAGTGCAGGGATGCATGATGTTTAATGCCATGCTTTATTGTGAAAATGCATGATGTGTAGTGCCATGCTTTTATTGTGAATTATGCATGATGATTTATACCATGCTTTGAGTTGAAATGTGCACTTGATTTTAATAGCATGAATGCTTTACATACCATTAACACAATCATACACTCATGTTTTGAGATAAATAATGAATGAAATGCTTTTGAGCATGGCATCACGATCACGTAGATAGTGCAGTATCTACCTGTTCGCATGATTGCCTTACTGAGCGTGTGGTTTGCTCACCCCCCTTATTTTCCCCCTCTCTACAGAGATTTGAGTATAGAGTGAGCGTGACTGGAGGCGTTTCCCTTTTTGGTAATCCGCTGCATCCCATCGCTAAAGGTATACACACTTGGATTATTTTGTATCTAAACTAGACATACCACAGTAGCATTTTGTATGTAACCACTGGGGATGTAAAACAATGTAAACACATGTAAAAACTCTGATATATATACATTTATACAAGTGTTTACCTATGAATAATATACAAATTGAATTGGTATGGTGGCGTGAGTTAGACGTCGGCACACAGCCCAACTGTTAAGAGTGTGGTTGTTTCACGATCGAGGAAGGATGATTAACAATTTATGCATGAAAATGCGAAAAATTTGTACGTATTTTGGTAAGTTGAGGGTCGTGACAAAATCAAAGGGAGACTAGTGGCCAAACAATGCCAACTCATCTAGGATGAAAAATTACCTTTGTACCCCTAAGTGTGTATATAAATAGAATATGATGGCAATTGAAAAGACAAAGTAGCCTAGGGTAGGAGTAGTGTAGAGTAATTTAGGAGTAGTTTCTAGAGGTAATTTAGGAGTAGTTGTAATTCTAGGGTAGCTTTAGTTTTTAAGTTTTTTTTTTTTATTTCCAAGCATTTTTTCGTTAGCAATTTTAAATTTTTTTACTGTTCATGTAATTTTCATTTTCTTTATGAAAAGCTTGGATTTTTCCTTCCTTTGTTCTCGATTTTGCATCTTAACTTGTCTATTTTCTTGATTCACCGATTGTTGGACATGAGGAAGTAAGAAAGTTTGGCTAGTGACAGTGGCCATAGTCTTCTTTCCTGTTCAACAATTTATTTTTATGTTTTCAGTAGACAATTTCAAGCATGGTATTTCATTGTGTTACCAACTTATTTTCAAAGAAGAAATTTTCATTTACTGTTTTCTTGTTGCATTTCATTTCCTGTAATTTTTGTTTTACATTTTGTAGTTTGTTTCATTTCATAACTTTGCCATGGTAGCTCCTTGGATTCGAGATAGTGGATAGGGCCGATTGACACAACTTACCTTCATCATTCCAGCATTTGCCTTTGTGTACTGCTTGCGGGAAAATGCTCAAACTATTGTCTTCTAAGCATGTTGCGGACGTTGATGCTGTGTGGATGAAGAGACCGTTAATGCTGAAGCTTGTAGAACATTCGGCATCAGTATAGAACCAAGCAAGCATGCGCGGGTGCAGTGAACAGAGAAGTCATGTTGCCTCCTCTGTTCTCCCCTATTCAAGACTCCACTTACTATTCATCTTCTTCCTATCTTTACTTCTTAGTTTTAGACATTTTGTATTTTCGGTGTTTCTTCATTTACGGTTTATTTACATGTTAGCAGCTTCCTTTTAAGTTTTATGTAACTGTAAGTTTGCATTGCTACAGGTTTCCTAACAATAGTGTTGTTGTTCTTCTCTGTTCCTTCTACCAATAGCTGTGTTAAAGACAGCCGCATGGCATAAGCGAGGTCGGGTTCATTGTTGCACCCAACTGATAAGCAGACCCAGGTGCACCCCGTTCTGTAGTATAAACGCAGCTGCCTGCAGGATCTGCTGCAAATTACAAGTACATGATTACTGCACGAAGGTGAAAGGCTGTACGCATTTTGTACTGGAGTAGGAACTGCTGCTTTGTGCGTGCCTTGCTGCAGTGACCAGCACCTAGCAGTGAAATTGAGACAGAATTTGGCGTAGAGAAGCTAAGTTGGTACAATGCAGAAAGTATTGCAAAAAGTGGGACAAATGATGTGCATGCAGAGTCGGGTATTACCTAGAATAAAGCAGTTCATTTTTGCTGCTGGAGTTACGGACCGAGAAGTGGAGGTATTCTACAAAATGACTGTAACAGGCGACGCAAGGCTGCTGATGCATGTTAGTGGTAGGATGGGTGTGCTGGTACAAGCGACGCAAGGTTGAGGGTGCAGGGAACGGACAGCGCCCGACGCAGAGAGCAGACTTGTACAGCACCAGGACAGCACTGCCTGAAGAGAAATTTTACTGAAGAAGACGTGTGCAGTGCATCCAATCGGGACCACTTGGTTGGATTATTTGATTAAGGCCATGTTTGGCAAATTTGAAAAAGTCCCAATTTAATTTTTCAAGCAATTATTTTATTTATTTTTATGGTTGTTATTATTCCTTTTGATATTATTAGTTAGCTTAGGTTAAAGTAGAAGTCTTTAATTAGTTTTCATGTTAGTATATTTTCTTAGTTTGTTAATAGTTAACGTTGCACAATAGGATTTAAGGCTTTAATTAAGTAGTATTCATATATAGCATATAGAGGAGAATTATTTCATGCCCTTTTAATTTAATCTTCATGTTAAACTTTAAAAATCCAAAAATACTTTTCATGCATTATTTAGATTTTGTTTCATTGTTAGTATTTAGTTAGAGTTAGGTTTAAGAATTTCTTTAGGTAAGTAGACTTTTATTTTATTAGACTTTAAGTTAGTTTAAATTGCATTTTCTTAATTGGTTTAATTACACATATTTTATTTTAGGTTTGTTTAATTTTAGTTAATTATTTTTGTTTCTTTATTTTCATATTTGCATTTTTAATTACGTTAATTAATTTTAACTGTTTTAATTTTCTTTTGTAGGCTATTTGCTTTTAATTGCTTGGAGCTTTGTAAGTACTTTTAGTTCTGTTTAATTTTCTTTATTTTATAGTTTTATTATTTTCAGTACTTGTTTAATTTTAGCCTTGTAGATCACCTATTAAGACTTCATAATTTGCTAGGATATACTTAGGGTAAGATTAACCGGTAGTTAATTAGGCTAATCAACTTCTCTATGGGACGATAATCCGGGACTCAAATCCCATTATTACTTGTACGACCCGTGCACTTGCGGATAATACGTTTAGATCATACCAGTATGTAAATCGAATTCCATAAGTATGTACGTACGATTGTTTTATTTCAAAGTAAGCAAGCTTATGCAAATGGATTTAAGTACGAAAGCATGTTAACCCTAATTTTCCACATGTTTTTGGGATTGTCAGGATTTCTTTAAATGCCTTCCTTACTAAGCTTTATTAGAAGCTTATCCCTTTTTTCCTCCATTTCAAATTACCTACGATAGAATCTACTTAGCTATTGCGAAGTACTCGAGTGGCCTGGTGAATTTTGAGCCTCCCAGGCTAACTTTAGTACACGCTTAGGTATATTCCCTTATGTTTATTTCCAGATAGTGGTAATGTACAACAGATACTGGATTTTATATGTATACTTTTGGGATGTAATCTAACATTACGGAGTTGTAGATAAATGACTTAGGAAATAAATGAAATGTTGATGATGTTAAGTACGAATATAATTGATGTAGTAGTAATGTATTTTGAATTGGGAGATGGTAAAGTTTAAAAAAAGAAAAGCGACTGTATTGCGATTAGAAATTATTATTTATTGCAGGGAGGTATATTAAAAATATAAGAGGTTTGTGCTGCCGAAATTTCTAGCAACTCTTATATGGTTAAATTTCTAGCAACTCTTATAAGTAATGGAAGAAATTAAGTGACCTACATTGTACATGAATGCAACCAAAGTAGGAAAGTAAGAATTTAAGAAAAAAGTTAGTCTCTATTTTCGCGTTTCTAATGCGTCACAATGATGCATTTCTAGAAGACATTCTAGATCTATGAATTAAATGGATAATTTCATTGATTGCCAATGTGTTGGAAACCTAATAAGTCACAAACAATAAGATGCCAAATGGAGTAAATTAAATTGATAGGCTTGGAAATTTGAAAATTCTTAATTGGGCTTATTAAGAGAGAATTATATTTGGACCTAATTTAAATTTTTAATTAAGTGGATATAATTAAAATGGTTTAATTAAGTAGTGAGCCAAATTATAATTATAATAAGTTCTAAATCAAAAAGGTAAATATATAGATTAAAAGGAGACAAAACCCTGACCTATAAAAGCCTTATTATGGCTAGTCATCAAAAGAGAGCAAACCCTAGTAGTAAACAGCAAAAAACCTACGAAGTTGTTCCCTTGTTGTCGCTCTATTGTCTCTTGTGTTCTTAGTTTTTTTAAAATTCTTCTAGGTTAATTAAACATTAAGAAATTGTTTCTTAGAAGCTAAAAGATAAAATCGAGACATGATGGTCAGATTATGAATTCCAATCTACCAATATAGAGATTACTATAATACAATTTAGCTTTCTAAAAGATCTTATTATTAGTTAGGTGGATTACCATTAGAGGCTGGGCAACTGAACAACTATGGGTTTGCAATTACATATGTTATGGGTTTGAAATTACATATTCAATGTATCTTTTGGATTGGGTCTTCATAATCTTGAGTTATGAGTTATCAAGATCAAGGTATCAATTTTCGGTTTTAGCTTCGATGGCCTGAGATTTTTTTTTAGTGCATGCATCATTCGTTGCTTTAGAATCTGCATTCTCGACATGTGAAAGAATCATTAGAGATCACTAAAACATTCTTAATCCAGTTTCATTATGCATGTTAATTTACCTTAAAGATTAGCTTGAAGCGGAATCCCGTAATAAAGAACTTAGAATGGCCAATGAGTTTGCCGAGAATCTTTCAGAGAATGAAGAAATATTCAAGTATATCCTTATCAAATTATAAGGAATAAAAAATAGATTTATTTTTTTATTTGTAAATTTTATGTAAATAAGTTCTATCATAGTAATTTTATGTATTATGATCTCATGGTTTTTGCCCTTCTAACTTTTGTTAGGGTTTTTCACTTAAAAAATCTTTAGTCTTCTTCTTTTTTATTATTTTCATTTATTAATATTGTAAATACTAAATAAATTAATGTTATAAGTTTAAAAAATGAATAAATATTTAAAATACAAAATAATAAGTTTAATTATATTTCAAATAGTAAATGATAAGTTTAATTATAGTTAAAATGTAATAAATAAGTTTAATTTTATCAAATGATATTAAAAATTTTAAAAGTATTATAATTTATAATTTTTTTTAAAAATAATTTTATTAAATAAGTTATAATAACTTTATTATTATAATAAACAAATTTATGTTTATTACATTAACTTTATTAAATAAGTTATAATAATTTTTATTATAATTACTTTATTTATTATAATAACTTTATTGGATAATGATTTTATCTATATTATAATAATTTTATTAGATAAAATTATATTAAATAAGTCATTATCGTTTATTAAAATTAATAATCAAATTTTAAAAATATTTAAAAAATAAATTGGTCTTAGACCACTCCAACTTGAAAATTGGAAAACTGATTCACTGTAACAAATCAATCCCTTAAAAGCCTTAATGTGGCCTAACCTAGGACCAACCCATTATCTAATTGGTTTAGATCGATTCTCGATGAAAATGGAATGACACCAATTTAACCTAACTCATAATTGATCCGATCCGACCTATTATCAACTCTACAAAATAGATAAATTTTTTAATATAAACGTGAAATAAAGGTTGCAAGTGAATCAAACACAAATGAACAAATTAATGTCTCTATTTGTTTGCTTATTTTTTAATGTAGTTCATGTTTAGATCGTGTTCACTAAAAAATCTGGTTTTTACATTTGAGCTCGTTCATTTGTCTCATTAAGATCGTTCGTGAACACTATATAAAACATTAATATAAATTGAAAATTAAATACTAAAAATCCTACATAAAGATTAAATCCTATATGCTAATTGAAATCATCCTATATACAACACAACTCAAGTTTGAGAAAAAATATATTAAAAAAGTCCAAAAATTAATACTAGTGCCTAGTGCTTCCATCAGTCCTCCAAATCATTTGACAAAATAAGTAAATAAATAAGTAAATAATTAAGACACATGTTCTTGAACACTATATAAAACACTAACACAAATTGAAAATTAAATACTAAAAATCCTACATAAAGATTAAATCCTATATGCAAATTGAAATCATCCTAGATACAGCACAACTCAAGTTTGAGAATTAATGTATTAAAAAAATCCAAAAAATAATACTAATTGCTAGTGCAACCTTCAATTCTCTAAATCATCTGAGAAAATAAGTAAATAATCAAGACAAGAATTGCAATATCTAGTAAAAGAATATGACAAGAATATGTCAAAGTATATTTACAAAGCATATACATAACCAAGACAAGATCTCAACTACTGTAGCGATACAAAATGAGCAAAAATTGCACTAAATTTTTCTTTGTCTTACTTATGTTTACTTACGATCAATGTAGTGCCTAATCAATTTCGTTGATCTTATTTGATCAACTTGATTAATATTTTCCTTTAGTCTTAGCTTCATTCAAATGTGTGATGTGATTTCCCGATTAGCTCCAACATACATGCATACTATTCAACCATTTCAATATGATCATGTGTCATCCATCAATTGCATTACATAAAATAACATGATTATATTTAAATAAGGTTTTTTACATCACACTTCAACTATAGGCTACAACCCTACTTAATACCTATTGTAGCCTGACGTTACATCCCAAAGTAAATATAAATAAACTGTATGAAAATTGTCTAAAATATAAATTAAAGATATACCTTCACATATACCTTTCGAATGAGTTAAATGGTTGACGAAAATCAATCTTCGAGCCCGGACAAAAAGGACACTTTCGGTGTCATCTATAAGATTTCCTGCAAGAAGCTATAAGCTTTATGCCCAATAAGTGCATGCAGAGGGAAAGACAAAACTGCAAACATAATTAATTTAAAACATATTAAGGCAGTTTATTTTAAAACATACTTAGTTCAAAATCTTTCTTATTTTATAAAACATAGAATAAGTATTCTTATTGTCACGACCCTCAATTTACCAAAATACGTACAAATTTTTCGCATTTTCATATATCATTTATTATCCGTCTTTACCTCAATCGTGAACAGCTACTTTCCTCAATAGTTGGGTCATGTGTCGATGTCTAACTCACTCCACCATACCAATTCAATTTGCATATTTTTTATAAGTAAACACTTGTATAAATAAATCAGAGTCGGTTACATGTGCTTACATAGTTTTACATCCCCAATAGTTACATACAAAATGCTATTGTGCTACCGTAAGTTTAGATACAAAATTACAACAATGTGTATACCTTACGCGATGAGATGCAACAGATTACCAAAAGGGAACGCCTCCAGTCACGCTCAATCTATACTCAACACTCTGTAGAGAGGGGGAAAATAAGGGGGTAAGCAAACCACACTGATGGCTCTACCGAGAGGGGGGGTGAATCGGTTTTCTAACGTTAATAGCAAATTTTAATTTAATCCTATTTTAATTTGCAAATGAAAGTAAGCAATATAACAAAATTAAACAATTTAATGCAAGATAGGGAAGAGAGAAACAAACACAATCATTTATAGAGGTTCGGCCAAACTCTTGCCTACATCCTCTCTCCTTGACCTTCTTGTCAAGTGCTTTCTTACTCTCCTTCAACAGAAGTTTACAATGTTCCTTTTACAGGTTAAGGAATAACCTCTCTACCCTTTGTAATATGAAAATGTATTCACCTTCTTACAATTTATCTCACAGAGGAACAATCCTCTTCTCTCTCAAGATAAGGATGAATACAAAAATGAAGCTTTAATGTAGGTAGGACAAATACAGCTTTTGCACTTAAGCTTATACAATAAATCTCAATAAATGAGGATTGAAGACACAAGGAATGAAAGTGTTGAAAGCTTGAGAATGTAGAAAATATGCAGCAATAATGTCTCTATTCTCTTTGTCTTCAATGCTTTGTTAAATACTGAAGGATTGGTAGTTGGAGCATTAAATGCTGTTTTTCCCGTTGAGATTTTGCAGAAACTAGCCGTTGGGTACCTCCAGTAGTGTGCCAGATCGATCTGCCTTCTTGGCCAGATCGATCTCTTAGTTATAAATCCTGCAAGATCAAAGCACAAAAACACAAGGAGATCGATCTCATAGGTTAGCAGATCGATCTGTTAATTTGAAAATGATAGGGAAGATCGATCTGTCTAATAGGCAGATCGATCTCATGATCTCTCTGTTTAAGGCAAGATCGATCTACAGATCAATCTGCCATGCAGTTTCGTAGTGGGGAGATCGATCTCTCAATACCTCAGATCGATCTCCTTAGCTCTCTGACTTTGAGGAGATCGATCTCTTCCTTACCAGATCGATCTCATAAGTTCTCTGTTTGAGTGTGGATCGATCTTTCAGATCGATCTACAGTCTTATGCTTTTAAAGGAGATCGATCTCTTCCTAGACCAGATCGATCTCTCAACTCTAGCTTTAGCCAGATCGATCTCTTAACCCTTGCAGATCGATCTCACTCTTCCTTAATACCTTTGTAAAGGTTCAAGGCTTGGCAGATCGATCTCATTTCTTCATGAGATCGATCCTCATCAAGTACAGACCCAGGAGATCGATCTCTCATAAGCCAGATCGATCTCTCATCAACAGAACTCTAAGTTCTGGTACTGATAACCTCTAAACATGTCTTTATATCATTTTTATATTATTGAATTTACTTGTTTTGTCATTTCAAAATATATTAACTCAACAATCTCCCCCTTTTTGATATGACAAAACTTATTCAATCAACATGTTTAGTTATTTTGCAAAAGCTCCCCCTTTTTGTGAGCTCCCCCTTTGTTTTAGCTTTTAACTTTGTTACTATTTTAACTCCCCCTCATTTTAACCATTCGTTTAGAGATGTTTCTTAAAAACCTTCTTAAAACGTTTTATGCCTCTTGACCACAATCACATGTTTTCTTTTCTTCTCCCCTTTTTTGTCATATCAATAGCAAGAAAGAAAATTCATGTCATCTCAACATGAACATTTTCATTGAAACTTAGTCAACAGACAAATGGCAGTTCATTTCAAGCAAATGCATATCAAAATAACAACAAATAGCAAAAACAAAACAGATAACTAAACTAAATCGAGCAACTAGATCCTAAGATGGAGGAGGAACGCGATCCATGAGATCCTCAACATGAGTGCGAGTGACTTGAAGCTCATCAAACATCGCCTCCTGAGCCTCATGAACCTCATCCACTCTTCGGTTCAAAGATGCAAAGCCTTCATCGATTTTTCTGTTGAGTTCACTTATCATCTTCATAAGGATCTCCATGTCAGCAGGTGAGGATGCAGGTGCAGTGGTCTGAGGAGTCGAGGATGATGGTCCCGTAGCCGGTGCAGCAGGTGGGTCCATAGGCTCAGCGGAGGGGTCTTCCTCCATAGCTTCAGCAGGCTGCTGTTCCCTCTTCTTCTTCCAGTCGCCCCGAAAATCTTTGTAGTATCCCATGTGATGGAGGGTCCCGATGTTGAGGACGCTCTTGGGAGAGGG
This sequence comes from Firmiana major, assembly GCA_033439115.1. Lineage (NCBI taxonomy): Eukaryota > Viridiplantae > Streptophyta > Magnoliopsida > Malvales > Malvaceae > Firmiana > Firmiana major. The sequence goes on from CM065895.1 coordinate 39,837,924, forward strand.
CTGTTCACCGGTTTCACAGCTGCTATCTATCTTGAGCCGTTGAAGAAAGTACGCCACTGGTTGAGGAAACACAATCGTTGTGGCTTGGCCTCGTACAATCTTTAACCAGTCTTGAAAGATAAAATGGACGAGGTTGGGTTTTTGACTGGTGGAATGAATATGGTGAATCCAAAACCTATCTAACCTCCTAACAGTCAAATGTCGGGTACCAAATGGACGAAGGTTCCACGAGATGATGAGGTGAAGTAGCCGAGGATGCATTGGGAGTTCACTTGCCTTATCCCCGGGAATGGCAAACTCCAAAGGAACTTCCTCATCTTCGTTCGTCAAACCTTCATCCCGTATGTCAAAGGCTTGGGCTAAAATTTCAGTGGTTACGGCAATGGACCTTCCCATGACATACGTTGTGAAACCAAGAATTTGACAAGAGTCGATAGGATCATAATTGAGTTCGGCATTGGAAAAGAATGCACGAACGATATTTGGAGGGACGGGAGTATTTATTTTCAGAAAGGGAATCCAACCACACTCCTCAAATTTAGACAGATATGGAAAATCAATTTGGTTGAGGAAAGAGAAATCGATTGTACGCCAATGTTTAATTGGCATGGTTGAAAAGTATTCTTCGTATCGCTTCCTCTTTGCTGGTGTTTTAAAACACCTGTTGAAGGTAGCAACAGAAGAGGGAGGAATGGATTGGGAGGATGATCCGGTTTCTACATTGGTTCGGAGAGGTTTTTGGGCTGCTCTCTTAAGGCGAGGCATGGTTCTAGATACTATATTGACTCTAAGACAGGTTCACAAGCACAAAATCAATGAAACAGTAACTAGATTTGCCCTAGAGTGAAATAGAACACAAATCTTAAGAAAATTTTTGAGAAAACAATGAGGAATGTTGGTTACTATACCAGGAAATGACACGGAGACGCAATGAAGGCCGTACCGAGATCGATCTGAGGAGGAATCGAGAGAGGTGGTGCGAGGGAAGTTAGGGATTTTGAAGTTTAAGATTTTGAAATTTGGGGATTTCTGGCCAGTTTTTATAGTCCAGGGCACAGGAGATCGATCTGTCGAGACGATAGATCGATCTGTCGCATGAACAGATCGATCTGTTAGCAAACAGAGGCTTAAGGAGATCGATCTGTCACGTGCACAGATCGATCTGCAGTTTAACAGAGGCTTAGAGAGATCGATCTGCCAAATGCATAGATCGATCTTCAAAATACAGAAGCTTGAAGAGATCGATCTGTCGTATGGACAGATCGATCTGCTCTTTAACAGAGACGTAAGAAGATCGATCTTATGGTTAGAAGATCGATCTTCTTAGCTTAACCTTAATGATTTAGGCTTGTTGTAAGTATGGAGATCGATCTATATTGCAAGGAGATCGATCTCTTATCCTCGTTGCCAGAAAATCTTTGCAAAAACTCTTTTAAAATCAACTTGAAACGAAGATTTTTTGAAACATAAAGTCTTAAGGGATATTCATGAGTCCTAATTCACCTCTAAGGATACAAAACCTATCTCTATCAAGAGGTTTGGTGAATATATCAGCTATTTGGTGTAAAGTGTCAATGTACTCTAAAATTATATCCCCTTTTTGTACATGGTCTCTAAGGAAATGATATCTAATCTCTATGTGCTTGGTTCTGGAGTGTTGGATGGGATTTTTAGACAGATTAATGGCACTGGTATTATCACATTTAATAGATACTTGCTTCATGTCAATACCATAATCTTTCATTTAATGTTTAATCCACAACACTTGAGCACTACAACTACCAGCTGCTATATATTCAGCTTCAGTTGTGGACTGAGCCACACTGTTTTGTTTCTTAGAGAACCAAGAAATTAACCTATTTCCTAAGAATTGGCAGGTACCTGAAGTACTTTTCCTATCTATTTTGCATCCTCCAAAATCAGCATCTGAAAATGCATGAAGGGCAAAGGTGGAGTCCTTGGGATACCAAAGTCCTAGTGAGGGAGTGTCTTTGAGGTATCTAAAGATCCTCTTAGTTGCTAACAGATGTGATTCCCTAGGAGAGGATTGAAATCTAGCACAAAGGCATACACTAAACAAAATATCTGGTCTACTTGCAGTTAAATAAAGCAATGAGCCAATCATAGACCTATAGAGTTTAGTGTCTACACACTTACCACTTTCATCTTTATCAAGCTTGATGTTGGTGCCCATTGGAGTTGCTTGAGGTTTGCAATTGTCCATTCCAAATCGCTTGAGCAATTCCTTAGTATACTTTGCTCGATTGATGAAGGTTCCATCTTTTGTTTGCTTCACTTGAAGTCCCAAGAAGAATGTGAGTTCTCCCATCATGCTCATCTCAAATTCTCCTTGCATGATCTTAGCAAACTCTTTGCATAAAGACTCATTAGTTGAACCAAAAATAATATCATCTACATAGACTTGTACAACTAGTAAATCCTTATTTTTATTTTTGATAAATAAGGTGGTATCCACTTTTCCTCTAGAAAATCCTTTTTCTATTAAAAATTTTGACAACCTTTCATACCAAGCTCTAGGAGCTTGTTTCAAGCCATAGAGTGCCTTAGATAATTTGAAAACATGTTCAGGAAACATGATTTTCAAATCCGGGAGGTTGCTCAACATAGACTTCTTCATTAATGAAACCATTTAGGAATGCACACTTCACATCCATTTGATACAACTTGAAGTTTTTATAACATGCAAAGGCAAGTAACATTCTTATTGCCTCTAATCTAGCTACCGTTGCATATGTTTCATCATAGTCTATGCCTTCCTCTTGTCTATATCCTTGTGCAACTAGCCTAGCCTTATTCCTTATGATCACACTATTTTCATCCATCTTGTTCTTGAATATCCATTTAGTTCCAATTATAGAGTGATCACTAGGCCTAGGAACTAGTTTCCATACTTTGCTTCTCTCAAATTGATTTAATTCTTCTTGCATTGCTAGGAACCAATTATTGTCATCTAAGGCTTCATTGACATTCCTAGGCTCTATTTGAGATACAAAAGCTATATATTGGCACATATTCCTTAGAGATGATCTAGTTCTAACTCCAAGAGTTGGATCTCCTACTATTTCACAATCCTTTACATATCCTAACTCTCTTGGTGCTCTAGATTCTCTCTCTATTATCTCTATCTCATCTTCATCTTCTTTATTCAAGTCAAGTTTTTCTAATAAGTCATCTTCTAGGTTTGGGATATCCTCCAAGTTTTCGTCAAATATTCCAACATTCTCCTCATTGGTTGAATCTTTAGATACATTATTTGATTCATCAAATATAACATGAATAGATTCTTCGACCATTAATGTTCTTTTGTTATAAATTCTATAAGCCTTTGAATTCAATGAGTATCCTAGGAATATTCCCTCATCACTCTTGGCATCAAATTTTCCTAAATTATCTTTCCCATTATTTAGAACAAAACATTTGCAGCCAAAAGGATGGAAGTAACTAATGTTAGGCTTTTTACCTTTGTAGAGCTCATAAGGAGTTTTCTTTAGCATGGGTCTAATCATAGCTCTATTAATTATATAACATGATGTGTTTATAGCTTCAGCCCAAAAATACTTTGGTAAGTTATTCTCACATAACATGGTTCTAGCCATTTCTTTCAATGTTCTATTTCTTCTCTCAACTACACCATTTTGTTGTGGTGTCCTAGGGGCTGAAAAATTATGGCTAATTCCTTGATCATTGCAATACTCAGCAAATCCTATATTTTCAAATTCTTTGCCATGATCACTTCTAATACTAGTTATTGTATATCCTTTCTCATTTTGAGTAATTTTTGTATAGGCTATGAATTTTTCTAAGGCTTCATTTTTTACTCTTAAGAAGAACACCCATGTGTACCTAGTGTAATCATCAACTATTACAAATCCATAGTGTTTCCCACCTAGGCTAGTTGTTCTAGTTGGTCCAAATAAATCTAAGTGAAGTAATTGGAGAGGCCTAGTGGTGGATACAATATTCTTAGGCTTAAATGTTGTCCTTTTATGTTTTCCTTTAACACAAGCTTCACATACTTCTTCATGATCAAAGGATATCTTGGGTAAACCTATAACTAGATCCTTTCTAGCTAACTTAGATAGCACACTCATGCTAGCATGACCTAGTCTTCTATGCCATAACCAAGATTCCTTTTTATTGTCTACCATTAAGCATATATTTTCATTTTTGAGTTCATTAAGATAGACAATATATATATTTCCTTGTCTATGACCTAGAAAAAGAACTTTGTTAGACTTAGGATCTACCACATTACATTTCATGCAATCAAAAATTACTTTGTAACCTTTGTCACAAAGTTGACTTATGCTTAGTAAGTTATGCTTTAGACCCCTAACAAGCAATACTTTTTCTAAAGAGAAGTAATCATTACCTATTGAGCCACTTCCTTCTACTTGGCCTTTGGAGTTGTCCCCAAAAGTGACCTCTCCACCAACCTTTGATTTAAAAGAGTTGAAGTGGCTTCTATCTCCCGTCATGTGCCTTGAGCATCCACTATCCAAGTACCATGCTTCCTTTGTTTTAGATGTGTGGCCATGCTCAATCACCTACAAGAAGATTTAAACTCAAGTCTTAGGTACCCAAATTTTCTTGGGTCCTTTGAGGTTAGTGAATGCAATTCTTGATCCCTTTGGGATCCATTTTGCTAATGCATTACAGTCCTTGGAGTGAATTACTTCTTTTGGAATCCATATCCTTTTTACTATTTTTCCTTTTAGAGTTCTCATTTTTATATTACAGTTATGTGATGCATGTCCCTTTCTATTGCAATATGAACAAGTAATTGCAGGTTTATTCCTAGCAATAAAACTTTTAAGATGGGTCTCCCTACTCTTTGCATTATATCCTAAGCCATTTTTGTCAAAGAATGCCCTTTGGGTCTCTAGCATGCTATCTAACTTTTGTTGACCCATGTGGAACCTATTAAATGAATTATGTAGATTGCTATTTTTCTCTTTAAGGTCACAAATTTCTAGAATTGAAATCTCTAGTTTCTTTTCACATTCTAATTTATCCAATTGCATTATCTCATTTTCTTTTCTCAATTTGGATATTATCTTTTTATATTTCATACTCATAGATTCATACTCTAATGCAAGATCATCAAATGCATCTTGCAATTCATCAAAAGAATATTCATTGAGGCTTGAAGTTACCTTTTCATCCTCAATAGCCATGAAGTACAAGTTGGCAATGTCCTCATTTGATTCATCATCGGAGCAGTCACTGTCGCTCCATGTTGCCACCATTGCCTTCTTTTTATGGAACCTATCATTGAACCTTTTAAGAAGAGGGCAGATAAATTTTATGTGTCCTGGTTTTTTACATTCATAACATACAATTGAGTCTTTTCTTCCTAGTTCTTCTTGATCTCTCTTATTGTTTCTCCTATTACTACCACTAGCTCTCATCCTCATGAACTTGTTAAATCTTTTGGCAAACATTGCCATCTCAAGGTCCTCTTCACTACCACTCTCATTTTTAATCTCCTCTTGAGCAGTGGATTTTAGAGCAACTCCCACTTTCTTGGGTGGCTCTTCATTTCTTTTTAATTTCATCTCATAAGTGAGTAGAGACCCTATTAATTCATCTAAAGACAATGTGTGAGGATCCTTAGATTCCTCAATTGCAGTCACTTTAGCTTCCCATGATTTAGGTAAGCTATTTAAAATTTTCTTTACCATTTCAATATTAGAATATATTTTTCCTAAAGACTTTAATCCATTAATTACATCTGTGAATCTAGTGAACATATCACTAATTGATTCTCCTTCCTTCATCCTAAAAAGCTCATAGTCATGTGTGAGCATACCTACCTTTGTCTCCTTCACTTGGGTTGTACCCTCATGAGTTATTGCCAATTTGACCCATATTTGTTTGGCATTATCACACCCGGAGACTCTATTATATTCATTAGGACCTAAGGCACAAAATAATGTGTGCATAGCTTTAGCATTTAGTTGAGCACATTTAATATCATTTGAATCCCATTCATCTTCTTCCTTAGGAATATCTCTTCCCTCTATTCTCTTTGTAGGGATTTGAGGTCCTTTAATTATAATTCTCCACACTTCATAATCATTTGCTTGAATGAATAACATCATCCTAGTCTTCCAATATGCATAATGCTCTCCATTAAACATTGGAGGTCTAACCGTAGAGTGCCCCTCTCCTACCAAACTAGTAGCTACACTGTTATGAGTCATTTGATCGTTTCTAACTCTTAGGAAGTTATTCCTATGTGATTAAAGAGTCCTAGCTCTGATACCAATTGATGGCTCTACCGAGAGGGGGGTGAATCGGTTTTCTAACGTTAATAGCAAATTTTAATTTAATCCTATTTTAATTTGCAAATGAAAGTAAGCAATATAACAAAATTAAACAATTTAATGCAAGATAAGGAAGAGAGAAACAAACACAATCGTTTATAGAGGTTCGGCCAAACTCTTGCCTACGTCCTCTCTCCTTGACCTTCTTGTCAAGTGCTTTCTTACTTTCCTTCAACAGAAGTTTACAATGTTCCTTTTACAGGTTAAGGAATAACCTCTCTACCCTTTGTAATATGAAAATGTATTCACCTTCTTACAATTTATCTCACAGAGGAACAATCCTCTTCTCTCTCAAGATAAGGATGAATACAAAAATGAAGCTTTAATGTAGGTAGGACAAATACAGCTTTTGCACTTAAGCTTATACAATAAATCTCAATAAATGAGGATTGAAGACACAAGGAATGAAAGTGTTGAAAGCTTGAGAATGTAGAAAATATGCAGCAATAATGTCTCTATTCTCTTTGTCTTCAATGCTTGGTTAAATACTGAAGGATTGGTAGTTGGAGCATTAAATGCTGTTTTTCCCGTTGAGATTTTGTAGAAACTTGCCGTTGGGTACCTCTAGTAGTGTGCCAGATCGATCTGCCTTCTTGGCCAGATCGATCTCTTAGTTATAAATCCTGCAAGATCAAAGCACAAAAACACAAGGAGATCGATCTCATAGGTTAGCAGATCGATCTGTTAATTTGAAAATAATAGGGAAGATCGATCTGTCGAATAGGCAGATCGATCTCATGATCTCTCTGTTTAAGGCAAGATCGATCTGCCATGCAGTTTCGTAGTGGGGAGATCGATCTCTCAATACCTCAGATCGATCTCCTTAGCTCTCTGACTTTGAGGAGATCGATCTCTTCCTTACCAGATCGATCTCATAAGTTCTCTGTTTGAGTGTGGATCGATCTTTCAGATCGATCTACAGTCTTATGCTTTTAAAGGAGATCGATCTCTTCCTAGACCAGATCGATCTCTCAACTCTAGCTTTAGCCAGATCGATCTCTTAACCCTTGCAGATCGATCTCACTCTTCCTTAATACCTTTGTAAAGGTTCAAGGCTTGGCAGATCGATCTCATTTCTTCATGAGATCGATCCTCATCAAGTACAGACCCAGGAGATCGATCTCTCATAAGCCAGATCGATCTCTCATCAACAGAACTCTAAGTTCTGGTACTGATAACCTCTAAACATGTCTTTATATCATTTTTATATTATTGAATTTACTTGTTTTGTCATTTCAAAATATATTAACTCAACACACACGCTCAGTAAGGCAATCATGCGAACAGGTAGATACTGAACTATCTACGTGATCGTGATGCCATGCTCAAAAGCATTTAGTTCATCATTTTATCTCAAAACATGAGTGTATGATTATGTTAATGGTATGTAAAGCATTCATGCTATTAAAATCCAGTGCACAATTCAATTCAAAGCATGGTATCAATCATCATGCATAATTCACAATAAAGCATGGCATTACCCATCATGCGTTTTTCTCAAATAAGCATGGCATTAACCATCATGCATTTTTCACAATAAAGCATGGCATTAACCATCATGCATTTTTCACAATAAAGCATGGCATTAACCATCATGCGTTTTTCTCAAATAAGCATGGCATTAACCATCATGCTTTAGTGCACTTTAAACCATTAATAATCGATATCTCAAAACAATTCAACACCTGTCAGGTCTCAGCCCCTCTCTCGAAACTGTCCTGACCCATAAATCATTTCAAACATGGATTTATTCACAAAGCATTAGACATGTTAGATAGGCAATTCAATAAAAGGTAATAACCTCTAGGTCTATGGCCATAACTTGTGATACTGGCTACACAGATCAAGTGTGTGGGATATCACCATTATCTGCTTCCACACAAGAGGTGGGTGAAATCCTACCTGTCGGTCCATAGTAGATCTCGTTCGAAGATGGCATATCACATCCCAACACGGTACAACATACTCTATGCTACCTGCACGGTACAACGTACTCCGTGGACCCAATCAACACATGATATCATGCCATATCTCAAAATGTACATGTGAGCCTATTTAATCGGTACGACCTCTTGTCTACGTGAAGCTCCTAACATGGCTATCAACATGTTAAAATCACAAACTACACGTGCGAGCCAATTTAATCGGTGCAACACCAAGTCTGCCTAAAGCTTCACGCATGACAACAAATAAGGTGGGCATCTAGTGCGACCTAAGCTCCAAGCACCATGCCAAAACTAGTATGAAATCCATGTGAAAACTAGTGCGAGCTAAGCTCTAGCACTCATGTATATAAAATACGTCAAATCTCGTGCGAGTCCTACTCTAGCACGCTTTCATTCTCACAAAAACAATGTAGGTGGCTCATTGCTTTGCAAAGTGTGGTTAACAAACCAAAACAACTCATTTCTTTCGCAATTCATTTCAAATGCTAGCCAACCTACCAATCACTTGCTAAAAAAGCAATAAAACATTATTTTTCCAAAGCATTATACTTTTATTTTCATGCACATTTATCAAACACCCAACTTTTTCCCTTTAATCACCCAATTTCATTTCCTAACATCTAATGCATTCTAGCAAAGCATTAAACACCCAAATTGTGCACAGATACCTCTAATAGTCCACACAGTTCCCTTACCTTAATTTACTTGAGTGTGACTCTCTTTTCCTCTTAGCTTCTTGTGGTCTCAGCTCACCTTGTTTCGGTGTATCCTCGAAAGTGGCGATTCAAATCATCCAAACCACTTAAGTTAAAGTTGTTAACTCACATTTGACCTCATTAGTCAATATGACCCATCTTTGCATTTACCAATGCCTTAATCCACATTTATTCCTTTTGGTAAATCTCACAATTTATTCACTAACAATACCTTAAAATCATACCACAACACTATTTATTAACTTCAATATATCCCATTCATCATTAATCTCAACACATTTTACTTTCTCACACTAGACCATTTCTAGGTCATGGTGGATTCATTACTTCCTAGGTAGTTTCTACCCTTTTTATGCATACCAAACAACTCCAAAATCAATATCTACATAATGTACTTGAGTTATTTCATTTAGAAACTCACCTAGCTTGGTTTCCTCTTTGCTCATATGGAAACGTACCTTTGATCCTTTAATCCAACAAGTGGGGAAATGCCTCCAAACTATGTTGTTCTTCTCTTTGATGTGAACAACTTTGTCTCTAATAGCTTTCCCTCAAATCTTACTGAAAATGTGTGGATTTAGGAGTGAGAAAGCTAGGTTTTAGGTTTGAGGGAAAGATTGGTTTTTGTTTCAAAAATGCAGATCCAATTGCTCCTATTTATAGATTCAGCTTGATGGGATCGATCTTCCTTGCGTGGAGATCGATCTAGTCCTCTTAAAATTCCTCTTTTCCAAGACATTTTGAAGGCAAGAGACCGATCTGTCGAGTAGGGGAGATCGATCTGCTTCAAACTGAAGGTTAAGGAGATCGATCTGGTCTTAGGGGAGATCGATTTGATTCCAACCTGAGAGCTAAGGAAATCTATTTGTTCCATTAAGGATCGATCTGTTCTATTCCATTGCTCAAATAAGAGCTTTTTGGCTCTTCCAGATTGATCTCTCATCCTATGGGATCAAACTGGCTTTCATATTTTCAGATTTTCTGCAGTTTTTCTTCAACAACTCATACCAAACTTCATACATTTTGTTGCCATGGTCATTTCCTCATTTGATTATCTTTAAGACTTGAGAATGACATCCCATAATACTTCATACATATTAAAACTTGTGTAGAATCTTTGTATATCCAAAGGTACATGATATAAACCAAATGGAAGTGCATAACTTATGCAAATCTTCATTCCATTTTACCATACTACACATGTTCCATTCTACTCGTATTCATCGCATATCAAAGTCTATTCCTTCACATTCATACATAATGTAACTTGTATGTACAATCACAACTCTTATTACATGTGTGTACATTTAATTTATGGACTTTACACCATTTATTCTTCACATTACAAGCACATCACTATTTACATATATATACAAAGTCTTACTTATACATATATGGGGTCTCACATTCTCCCCCACTTAGAAAATTTGGTCCCCCAAATTATAACCAATTCAATCTGTGAATAACTCGGGATACTTCTCCCGCATCAAACTCTCCAATTCCCATGTGGCTTCTTCCACAGTGTGATGTTGCCAAAGGACTTTCACCAAGGAAATTGTCTTTGTCCTCAACACTTTATCTTTTCTATCCAGTATTTGAACTGGCTTCTCAACATACCTCATGCCTTCGTTAAGCTCCAATGGCTCATATCTTATCACATGCGTCGGGTCTGGGTGATACTTCCTTAACATGGATACATGGAAGACATTATGCACACTTGCCAACACTGGTGGCAATGCCAACCTATAAGCCTTGTCTCCCACTCTCTCCAAAATCTCGAAGGGTCTGATGTATCTAGGGCTTAGCTTGCCCTTCTTACCAAATCTCATAATTCCCTTCGAATGAGAAACTTTCAAGAACACTGACTCACCCACTTCAAACTCTAGTGGTCTCTATCTCTTGTCAGCATAACGCTTTTGTCTGCTCTGAGCTGTCCGTAACCTCTCACAAATCAACTGGACATCCTTAGAGGCTTGTCTAACCAAGTCGGGAGTAAAGATCTGTCTATCACCAACCTCTTCCCATCCAATAGGGGAATGACATTTACGCCCATACAATACCTCATATGGTGCCATCCTGATACTCGCATGAAAACTGTTATTATAGGCGAACTCTATGAGTGGTAAATGGTCATCCTAGGAGCCTCGAAAATCCAATACACATGCTCTCAACATATCCTCTAGGGTCTGTATAGTCCTCTCTGACTGACCATCTATCTGAGGATGAAACGCAGTGCTAAAACTCAATTGGGTCCCCATCACTTCATAAAAACGTTCCCAGAAGTGGGAAGTGAAGCGAGCATCCCTATCATAAACAACGCTCATTGGAATTCTATGTAGCCTCACTATCTCGCGCACATATAGATTCGCTAACTGGCTCAGAGTATCGGTAGCTCTCATAGCTAGAAAATTGGCTGATTTCGTCAATCGATCCACAATCACCCATATGGTATCATGACCTTTGCGGGTCCTCGGTAATCCTATTATAAAATCCATGGTGATGTACTCCCACTTCCAAGTCGGTATCGGTATAGGCTGCAATAACCCTGCAGGCTTTTGATGCTCTACCTTCACCTGCTGACAAATGAGACACCTAGCAACATATTCAGCAATGTGTTTTTTCATCTCAAACCACCAATAAACTTTTCGCATGTTTTGATACATCTTTGTACTCCCTGGATGTATCGTATACCTCGATGAGTGAACCTCTATCAAGATCAACCTTCTGATCTCTACATCATCAGGAACACATATCGTACCTCTGAACCTCAACAACCCATCTGAACTCAACTCAAAGTATGTATCTGTACCCCTCTGTATCTGCCCGACAATATCAATGCACTGCTGATCAACTCGCTGAGCCTGTCGGATTTGATCTACCAGATCTGGTTCTAACTGAAGGCTAGATATCATAAATCCACTATCAGCGTCAGGTAGGGTCATATCAAAACTGAGGTTCGTGAACTATTCCAACAGCTCGTGTTCCATGATCATCATAAATTATACCATCCCGAGATGCTTCCTACTCAATGCACCAGCCACCACATTTGCTTTACCCGGGTGGTAAAGGATTTCACAATCATAATCCTTTAACAGCTCGAGCTATCTCCTCTGTCTCATGTTCAACTCTTTCTGCGAGAACAGGTATTTAAGGCTCTTGTGATCCGTAAACACTTGAAATTTCTCTCAATAAAGGTAGTGGCACCATATTGTCAATGCAACCACTACGACCACCAACTCCAAATCGTGGGTCGAGTAGTTCCTCTCATGATCCTTTAACTGCCTTGATCTATAGGCTACTACCTTCCCATCCTATATCAATACACAGCCCAGTCCTAGGTGTGAAGCATCCGTATACACCGAGAAACCTCCTGAGCTGGTAGGAATGGTGAGAATCAGAGCTGTAGTTAATCTCATTTTCAACTCCTCAAAACTTTCCTAACACTTATCGTCCCCCACAAACTCCACATTCTTTCTTGTGAGACGTGTCAAAGGAGCAGCTAAGCTTGAAAATCATTCTACAAACCTTCGGTAATACCAGCTAAACCTAGGAAACTTCTGATCTCTTTCACTGTCAGGGTTTCTGCCACTGTGTCACTGCCTCAATCTTTGATGGATCCACAGATACTCCATCCTTTGATACTATATGACCTAGAAAAGAGATCTGTTCCAACCAAAAGTAGCACTTACTGAGTTTAGTGTACAACTTCTTCTCTCAGAGGGTTTGTAGCACTATCCTTAAATGCCTTTCATGCTCCTCAGATCTTGAGTACACCAGTATATCATCAATAAACACGATCACAAATCGATCCAAATACTAGTGGAATACCTCATTCATCAACGACATAAAAGCTGCGGGAGTATTCGTTAACCCGAACTCATAACCATAAATTCATAATGTCTATACCGGGTGTGAAAAGCTGTCTTGGGTACATCTCCACTCCGTATCTTCAACTGATGGTACCCAGATCTCAGATCTATCTTGGAAAAGACTTGCGCTCCCTTAAGCTGATCCAACAAGTCATTGATGCATGGAAGGGGATACTTATTCTTGATGGTGGCCTTATTCAACAACCGATAATCTATATACAGTCGGAGGCTTCCATCCTCCTTCCTTACAAATAGAACCAGTACTCCCCAAGGTGAGACGCTCGGCCTGATGAACCCCTTCTCCAACAACTCTTCCATCTGTTTTCTTAGTTCTTCCAACTCAACTTGAGCAATTCTGTACGGTGGCTTAGATATCGACTCTGTACCAGGTGCCAAATCTATACCAAATTCCATCTCTCTTTCTGGAGGTAACCTTGGTAACTCATTCGGAAATACATCTGGAAATTCTTTAACCACTGGTATGTCCCCTAATTTCGGACGTGCCTTATCCGTCTCAATCACATAAGCGATGAACCCTTCACATTATTCTTTCAACCATTAGAAATCATAAATCATCACATCAACATATATACATTGTAAATTAAATTCATCTCTAAATTATCATGTAACTAGATTATACTCTTCTAAATTGCAATAACATATTCTTTCATTTTATTTCACTAAATTTACAATAAGGCTGTCTATCTTTGGAAACATCAAAGTTCTTGCATGACAATCCATAAACAACATGATTGGCAGCCAACCAATCCATTCCTAGGATAACATCAAAATCACTCATATTTAATAAAATTAAATCGACTGCCATCTCTTTACCTCCTATTCTCATCTTATAATCTCTATATACATGCTCAGTCAACTGACTATCATTCATAGGGGTAGTTATCAACGACATCTTATCTAGTAGTGTGGGTTTTACATGCTTCAATAATTTATATGCAAAGGATGGCGATATAAAGGAATGTGTGGCACTAGGATCAAACAGTACAAATGCTTCTAAATCAAAGATTTGGATGGTACCTTTTACCACATCTGAAGACTGATCTGCAGTGTCCTAGTCCAATGCATGCACTCGTCCTCTGCTCATAGCAACTGCCTGTTTCCTTTTTTCCTCAGCCGTAGCCCTCCTCCTTGGAGCAGCTGTCCCAACTGGAGCTCTCTCTAGCTCCTTGCCCTTCTGTGGGGCTCTCTTTGTCATCTCTGGGCAATCTCTGATTATGTGCCCTGGTTTCCCACATCTGAAGCATACTACCTGAGGTCCATAGCATGGTCGAGTTCCATGGTACCTACCACACTTACCACACTGTTCTGTAGTAAGTCGTGGCCCTCCAATCATAACTTCTTTCACTGGACCTAGAGCTGGATACATGGGAGGATTAACTGTCCTCTCCCGGATCTCCTCGATCCTCGGCCTCTTCCTAAAAAATCTCTTGCTTCCCTTATAGCTGAAGCCTCTATCCATCACTGGTCTTTTCTTATCCTTGTCCCTCACTTTATCTACTTTCCCAAACTCTAAGGCGATTCTATCAACATCTTGTTCACACAATTGCGCCCTGCGCATTGCCTTCTCGTAGGTCGGTATATCCAAAGAAACCAATCTGAACCTGATGGTCGGTCTCAATCCATCCACAAACTTTTGGATCTTCTCGACCTCATTACTCATAGTGTTGGGATTATATCTACCCAAGGAGATAAAGGTTGTCTCATACTCGTCCACTGTCCTACTCCCTTGGGTCAGTCCCAAAAATGCCATTTTCATCTTTCGCTGTGCGGTATCTGGAACATACTATCTCCGGAAGGCCTCCATAAATATATCCCAGCTGATCTCAGTATGTCGGGATCTCAAAATAGGCCTGTGGATTTCCACCAATGTTCTGCTAATCCCTTCAACATAAACGGGGTAAACGCTACCATCTCGGTAGTAGTGCACTCAAAGAACCCATACAGCTTCTCGATCTCATTTATCCAATCCTTAGTAGCTACTAGGTCCTTTACTCCACTAAAAGACGATGGTCCAAACTTCTAGAACTGTCGCAGTCTATCCAAATCGCATCCATATCCCCAACCTCTATTGCCTAGTGTAGCAACCGACGTAGGCACATCCTGTGTGGGTGGGGTATCTGTCGTCTAAGGTCTCTGGGCTGGCCGTACCCGTGCCTCAGGAACTGCCGCCTGCTCGGCATCACCCTGTGTAGTGGGACTCTGTCCTCAGCTAACTCTAGGTAAAGATTGGGTGACCAACTCCGATATCATCTCAATGCTCCACTCAATCCTCGCGAAGCGAGCCTCAGTACTCTCGGGTCTCTCCTCTGGACCTTATGGAGCATGCTCAACCTTAGTCTCCACCTCAATCTCTTCCTGAGCCTCGTGTGTTTCTGGCTCAACACTACCCCCAGGCGTACCTCTACGGCCTCTAACTTACGCCCTCGCCCCTCTACCGCGACTGGTATTAGGCATAATTACTCAATTCCCTACATTCACAACCAATTACTTAGTCAACCCATCGACACACACACAAAGCACAGTAACATGTGGATGTAATTTTCCAACTTATTAAGTATTTTAGACACGACACACATCATACCAACTCGAGCTCTGATACCAACTTCTGTCACGACCCACAACATACCAAAATACGTACAAATTTTTTACATTTTTGTACATCATTTATTATCCGTCTTTACATCAATTGTGAACAGCTACTTTCCTCAACAGTTGGGCTGTGTGTCGATGTCTAACTCACTCCACCATACCAATTCAATTTGCATATTTTTTTTATAAGTAAACACTTTTATAAATAAATCAGAGTCGTTTACATGTGTTTACATCGTTTTACATCCCCAATAGTTACATACAAAATGCTATTGTGTTACTGTAAGTTTAGATACAAAATTACAACAGTGTGTATACCTTACGCAATGGGATGCAGTGGATTACCAAAAGGAAACGCCTCCAGTCACGCTCAATCTATACTAAACACTCTGTAGAGAGGGGGAAAATAAGGGGGGTGAACAAACCACACGCTCAGTAAGGCAATCATGCGAACAGGTAGATACTACACTATCTACGTGATCGTGATGCCATGCTCAAAAGCATTTAGTTCATCATTTTATCTCAAAACATGAGTGTATTAGTGTGTTAATGGTATGTAAAGCATTCATGCTATTAAAATCCAGTGCACAATTCAATTCAAAGCATGGTATAAATCATCATGCATAATTCACAATAAAGCATAGCATTACCCATCATGCGTTTTTCTCAAATAAGCATGGCATTAACTATCATGCATTTTTCACAATAAAGCATGGCATTAACCATCATGCATTTATCACAATAAAGCATGGTATTAATCATCATATATTTCTCTCAAATAAGCATGGCATTAACCATCATGCTTCGGTGCACTTTAAACCATTAACAATCGATATCTCAAAACAATTCAACACTTGTCAGGTTTCAGCCCCTCCCTCGGAACTGTCCTGACCCACAAATCATTTCAGACATGGATTTATTCACAAAGCATTAGACATGTAAGATAGGCAATTCAATAAAAGGTAATAACCTCTAAGTCTATGGCCATAACCTGTGATACCAGCTACACGGATCAGGTATGCGAGATATCACCACTATCTGCTTCCACATAAAAGGTGGGTCAAATCCTACCCGCCGGTCCATAGCAGATCTCGTCCGAAGACGACATATCACATCTCAACACAGTACAACGTACTCCATGCTACCTGCACGGTACAACGTACTCCATGGACCCAATAAATACATCATATCACGCCACATCTCAAAACGCATATATGAGCCTATTTAATCGATACGACCTCTTGTCTACCTGAAGCTACTAACACGGCTATCAACATGTCAAAATCACAAACTGCACGTGATAGCCTATTTACTCGGTGCGACACCAAGTCTGGCCGAAGCTCTAAGCACGACAACAAATACGGTGGGCATCTAGTGCGAGCTAAGCTCCAAGCACCATGCCAAAACCAGTATGAAATCCATGTGAAAACTAGTGCAAGCTAAGCTCTAGCACTCATGTGTATAAAATAGTCAAATCTCGTGCGAGTCCTACTCTAGCACACTTTCATTCTCACGAAAACAATGTAGGTGGCTCATTTCTTTGCAAAGTGTGGTTAACAAACCAAAACAACTCATTTCTTTTGCAATTCATTGTAAATGCTAGCCAACCTACCAATCACTTACTAAAAAGCAATAAAACATGATTTTTCCAAAACATTATGCTTTTATTTTCATGAACATTTCTTAAACACCCAACTTTTACCCTTCAATCATCTAATTTCATTTCCTAACATCTCATGCATTCTAGCAAAGCATTAAGCGCCCAAATTGTGCACAGATATCTCTAAGAGTCCACACAATTCCCTTACCTTAATTTACTTGAGTGTGACTCTCTTTTCCTCTTAGCTTCTTGCACTCTTGGCTCGCCTTGTTCTGGTGTATCCTCGAAAGCTGCGATACAAATCATCCAAACCACTTGAGTTAAAGTTGTTAACTCACATTTGACCTTATTAGTCAATATAACCCATCTTTGCATTTACCAATGCCTTAATCCACATTTTACCCCTTTTGGTAAATCTCACAATTTATTCACTAACAACACCTTAAAATCATACCACAACACTATTTATTAACTTCAATATATCCCTTTCATCATTAATCTAAACACATTTCACTTTCTCACACTAGACCATTTTCTAGGTCATGGTGGATTCATTACTTTCTAAGTAGTTTCTACCCTTTTTATGCATACCAAACAACTCCAAAATCAATATTTACACAATGTACTTGAGTTATTTCATTTAGAAATTCACCTAGCTCTATTTCCTCTTTGCTCAAACGAAAATGCACCTTTGATCCTTCAATCCAACAAGTGGGGAAATGCCTCCAAACTATATTGTTCTTCTCTTTGATGTGAACAACTTTGTCTCTAATAGCTTTCCCTCAAATCTTACTGAAAATGTGTGGATTTAGGAGTGAGAAAGCTAGGTTTTAGGTTGGAAATGGGAAAGATTGAATTTTGTCTCGAAAATGCAGATCTAACTGCTCCATATTTATAGATTCAGTTTAATGAGATTGATCTTCCTTGGGTAGAGATCGATCTGGTCATCTTAAAATCCCTCTTTTCCAAGACATTTTGAAGGCAGGAGATCGATCTGTCGAGTAGGGGAGATCTATCTGCTTCAAACAAAAGGTTAAGGAGATTGATCTGGTCTTAGTTAGATCGATTTGCTTCCAACCCGAGAGCTAAGGAGATCGATCTATTCCATTATGGATCGATCTGTTCTATTCCATTGCTCAAATAAGAGCTTTCTGGCTTTTCCAAATCGATCTCTCATCCTATGGGATCGATCTGGCCTTCATATTTCCAGATTTTTTGTAGTTTTTCTATAACAACTCATACCAAACTTCATACATTTTGTTGCCATGGTCATTTCCTCATTCGATTATCTTTAAGACTTGAGAATGACATCCCATAATACTTCATACACATTAAAACTTGTGTAGAATCTTTATATATCCAAAGGTACATGATATAAACCAAATGGAAGTGCATAACTTTTTCAAATCTTCCTTCCATTTTACCATACTACACATATTCCATTCTACTCATATTCATTGCATATCAAAGTCCAATCCTTCACATTCATGCATAATGTAACTTATATGTACAATCACAACTCTTATTACATATGTGTACATTTAATTTATGGACTTTACGTCCTTTATTCTTCACATTACAAGCACATCACTATTTACATATATATACAAAGTTGTGCTTATACATGTATAGGGTCTCACACTTATAAAAATATAAGCATGCAATTAAATCATGTTTGATGCAATCTTGTAAAACATAACTTCAAACTATATACTTACAAATCATAGTTTAAGATTATGTGCTTAGAATTCATATCTAAAAATTATAGGCTTGCAAATCATAGTTAAAATCATGTGTTTAATAAAAACCTTAAACATAAGTTAGAGACTAGGCATCTGATTCCAAGAGCATTCTGTGTCATACTTACATCCCAAAATGGGAACCCGTTAAAAATAAAATGGTTAACCCATGGCCATGGTTAGGGTTTCCTCAACCCCACTGGATCGATGAGTATTGGGGATGTTATTGACTTATCCAGGTCGAATAACCATACATAAACTTAAAAGCATAAATGCCATATAGGTGGACATTATAAATGCCATATAGGTCGAATAACCAACTCGACATTGATGGACGTTAAACGCTCCATCGACACATAATTGGTAGCCCTATAGTCTCTTAAGACAATTCATAAACACATGCATGACATGATTCCATAACATAAAAAATATAAGCATAACTTTCAAAATATAATACATAAGTAGGTAGAATAGTTCTTGTAACGACCCAAATTTACGAACATTTCAGCTAGGTATAAGTCGATATTAGGTCAGAATAATACTCAGTCTGATTAATTTTCTTTCTTAGTAACAAATTATAAGAAAAAATATATTCACTCCCTAGACACATCTTGTATGCATTACTGTACTTACAAAAATTTTAGATACAAAAGAATTTCTTAAAACTGGGTATACCTTCGATGCAGAAATATTGTGAGGCCTGTGAATTCTATGTACTTTAACTATGAGGTTATAATGTGAGATTTACAATTTGGTGAATGTGGTTATGATATTTCAATGTATACGCAAGTTCTAAATCTAATAAAGTATAAGGATGAAGTTTGTAAGTCTTATATGTGTATGGATTAAAATATGGTCTATGGAGTAGATTGTGGTAAGTTTTTCCTTGAGTTTCCTACAAATTTATGCAGCAACAGTGAAATTTATGAAGGCTAGATCGATCTCATGGGGAAGGAAGATCGATTCCAAGACTGCAGAATGTAATGAGTATACAATGGCAGACAGGCAGATCGATCTCATAAGTGAGCAGATCGATTTCATACTGCCTCTGCCTAACAAGAATCGATCCTGTCATAAAGGGCAGATCGATATTCAGTTGCCTCGACCTAGAAGAGATCGATCCTTCCTTAGAAAACATATTGATCTCCATTTGGTTTTGTAAAGAACATATCGATCCCTACCCTCTACCATATCGATCTTATAGTTGGTAATTGAGCAGTTGGAGTAGTTGAAACCAAGTAGAGATCGATCTCGACTTAATCCTAGATCGATCTCACACACTCTATCTATATAAGGATAAAGAGATTTTTTTTCTGAAGTTGAGTCTCTCTCACCTACAAACACCAACACTCACCATTTTCACACAAACCAAGCTCTCTCTCTCTAAGATTCACCAAGTTCTGGACAGAGTTAGAAAAAGAGGTAAGAGGCAAAGTTGTTCCTCTTGGTAAAGAGAACAACATACTAGAAAATCAAGAGTTGTTTTAAAGAAAAAAGGAAAAGGCAAGCATCCTACAAGTTTGGTCAAGAGAGGACAAGCTAGGTGAGCTCACAAGATCCTTATTTTAAGTATTATCATTTTATATAGATATTGGTGAATATATATATATATATATATATATATTTTAGTCGAAAATGTTTAAGTCATGAAGGAACAAACAAATAGGTTTAGTTAGAAGATGGAATGTGGATGTCTTGTGATGGTCATAAGCTAGCTTGAATGTAGTTTAGGGTATATAGGTGTAAATAGGATAAAAAGGGAAATGTTGAGTTAGAATGAGTAAAAGAAAGAAAAGGGAAATGAGAATGATGTATATTGATGATTTGATGATGTTTGGACAACTCGGGAATTCGATACGAGAAACGAGGCTACTCCGAGACCCGGGGGACATTACACCACTCAGGGTGCGAGAGGTAAGGGAAATAAAATGTTTGTGCATGTGAGTTTCTAAATGATGAAAATACCTTTTTAACATGAAAAACGTTTTATGAAAGAGCATGTTTATGAGAAATGAGTTGATTTGATGCTTTGGTGAATGTGTGAGTGTTTTACCAGTTTGAGCTCGATTTTGATGAATTTTATGTAATTGTGAACACAATGTTTTATAACAGAAATGAATTTTCTCCAAGATAACCACTATGAGCTCTACGTGAAGGCAAAACGGTTTTAAAACAATAATGACATATTTTACTGAGACTAAGGCTTGTCATGAGATGCACATCGATACTCCGCTTTGATAACGTTAGGTGGCCTTGCTCTGGTAGCATGTAAGACCGAGCCTTGTTCAAGTAGCATGTAATATCGATGCCTCCGTTCTGGTAACGTGAGATGACCCCGCTCTGGTAGCGATAGGTGGTCTTGCTTTGATAGCATGTAAGACCGAGGCTGTACGACTCTGATCAAGTCTACAGCGATATCATAGCCATGGATAGATGTCGACGTTTTCCCTATTTTGAGGATGCCCTCCTTGAGGATGATTTGATGTGATGTGATGTGATGTGCTTATAACGTTTTTATCTGAGTTTTATCAAATGCCTAGTCTCGACTATTTTAATGAATGACGTACTTTTATGATTGTGATTTCTATCACGTATTGAGATTTGATGTTATGACGATTTGTGATTTATATCACATAAATTATGCTGAAGCAAACTGATGCCATTATTAGTATCCTTATTTCCATAACATTTTACATGCTCGAATACTTCTATCATGGTTTTACATGCCCAAATGATGAGTTGTGATGTGATGATGATTTTATAAAATCTCCCTTTGCCACGGCCCTTTTTATCCTTTTTATCCGAAAATCCTTATTAATTTTTTGCATTTTTTATTTCCTTACTCGGTCGTTAACATTCATAACACTACACAGTTTAGGCTATGAGTCAATACTAATCATCATTTACCATTCATTTCCAATTAATCAAAAGCCATGTCATACCTTGAAGTTAAGTCATAAGCTTATACATAGCATGTTTTCTAACATTTACATCCCCCACATTACAACTCAAAATGGTTACTGTGCCTTTACATGTTCAGATATAAAAGAATCTTGTGTATATACCTTTCGACGATGGAGTGCAGCGGATATCCAAACTATAACGCCTCAATCCTTCACAAGGCTACTGTGAACACTCTGTAGAGGGGGAAAGTAGAGGGATGAGCAACCACACGCTTAATAAGGCAATAACGCAAGCATGGTAGATAACTACTCTATCTACATGCTGATAATGTCATGGCATAAATCATTTATGGAGGGAGCATGAGGAAATAAAACTATGCCGCATGTATGTATATATCATGTACTAAAAACACAAAAAAATGCATGTAAAACATGGCAAAACCATCATGTAAAACCTCTCATGCTCATCGTTATTAAAACTCATCATCAAAGGGAAATTCAATACGAAACATCCTTTAAGATTTATCACTTTCACAAAACACATTAAATCTCAATTCAACCCTTTCTCAAATAGATCAATCTCATCACAAAAGAACATCATTTCTTTAAACAAATCCCACAAGATTCGACCCCTCCCTCGGGTCTACCCTGGACAACACAATCACCCTCAGTGTATAAAACCATGTGGTACTATGTAATATTATGTGAGACAGGCTGTCACTATATCTCAAAGACTATGTTGGCCAACTATGTTAAAATCATCCCAGACCACACGGATCTCGGTGTGCGGGGCATCATGCTGGAACGAAGGTAGGTTAGTTCTTCGTAAGACTTTTCAAATTATCGTCACAACCACGCGATACAGTGTACTCCATGTGATATACACGGTACAACGTACTCTGCGGACCCATATCATGGTTAGGGGTACAAACCGTAGGTCTTATCTACCCCAATGCCATGTGTAACCTCTATAGTCTCAAGTGCACGAGGGAGCGTTTCATTTCATGTAAGAGAGCATCCCCACCGTAATGGGCTTAAGGATGTTGGCTTAAGGATCCTACCGTAAGAGAGCTTCCCCACCGAACAGAGCCTCCCCACCCCGTCGGGCTTAAGGATGTAGGGCTTAAGGATCTTACCATCTCCACCACGGCATCATACATACCATTGTGTGAAAACTTGTGCAAGCTAAGCTCTAGCATGATTCATGCAACGTCAATAAATCACCTCATACGAGTAAGGCTCTAGTACGACATTATGCGTAAAATCATAGAGAAATCACGTATGAGCATAGCTACAGTACGGTTATATGCATAAGAAGATCAAACAAAATCCACATACAAGCAGAAACTCCAGTACGGTTTATAAAACCTCATCACAAATCAAATCATGTTCGAGCTAAGCTCAACACGTATCATACATATGAAAACACCAAAATCCAGTGCGAGCGAGGCTCCAGTACGATTTTAACTCATATACACATGATATGTGGCTCTATTTCAATGAAACATTCTCAAAACAATGCTTAGCACCTCATTTGTACCTTTTCAAAAAATTAAGAAATCATTAGCCAACCTATCAGGCATTTGGCTTAAACCAAAGCAATTTGTTTTCATAAAAGCATCAAAACATGTGATTTATGCAATTATTAGCCTTACTATCCCATTCATAAGAATCATTTGAAAAATCAAGCCACATACATATACACTTGTAGTCATTCATATACACCATCAATTCACTTTTCTAAATCATCATGCATTTTCCAAAGCCCTATATTTACCCACAAAATACGAGTAGCTATCTTTATATACTCACAGAATTCCCTTACCTGGAATCGTGTCGAATGATTCCACTTGGATTTGCTCGGTTCTATAGTTTGATCAGTTTTCCAACGAACTCCTCGGGACTGCACAAAATCATATTCCACATCAATTGGGTCCAATATAACGCAATCTTTGGGCTTAGTATAGTCGACTTGACCTATAGTTTCCATTAACGCCTATAAGGCTTTATTGATTACTCTACTCATATCTTGAGAGTCTATTGGATTCTTTTAGATCCATTGGTCCTTCCAAAATCGATATTTAAGCCCATATTGTTTATATTTCATCATTTACTTCACTATGGCATTTTGTCAAACACCTCATATGCTTATTCACTTAACTAAACCAATCTAATAATGTGGCTTCATTCAACCTTCTAAAATCATACATATTACCTCATAGACACTTTAGCATATTCCATTTATCATCATTTCATTAATAATACATTTTCTCACACTAGACTCATTCTAGGTTATAATGGTTCCATGGTTTTCTAGGTAGTTTCTATCATTAATATACATACCAATCAACTCTAAAATCAATAACTAAACAAATATACTTGGATTGGTGCATTAGAAACTCACATAGTTTGATTTTCTCCTTGCTCCAAATGGGAATGCACCTTTGCTCCTTCAATCCAACCAATGGTGCATTGATTCCAAAGTATGAAGACTTGCCAAGTCTGGTGGCAATGCCAATCTATAAGCTTTATCTCTCACTCTCTCAAAAATCTCGAAGGGTTCGATATATCGAGGGCTTAACTTTCCCTTCTTACCAAATCTCATAATCCCTTTCGAGGGTGAAGCTCTCAAAAATACTGACTCACCCACATCAAACTCTAGTGGTCTTCGTCTCCTGTCAGCATAACTCTTTTGCCAGCTCTGAGCTGTCTATAATCTCTCACATATTAGCTGGACGTCCTCAGAGGCTTGCTGCACTAAATCTGGAGCAAAAATCTGTTTGTCACCAACCTCTTCCCATCCAATAGTAGATCAACATCTACATCCATACAATGCCTCATATGGTGCCATTCTGATACTCGCATGATAGCTGTTATTATAGGCAAACTCGGCTAACTATAGGTGATCATCCCAGGAGCCTCCAAAATCTAGCACAGACGCTCCCAACATATCCTCCAAGATTTGTATAGTCCTCTCTGACTGACCATCTGTCTGAGGATGAAAAGCGGTGCTAAAACTCAAGTGGGTCCCCATCACTTTCTGAAAGTGTTCCTAGAAATAGGAAGTGAAATGGGCATCCCGATAAAAAATAATGCTCACTAGTACACCATGTAACTGAATTGTCTCTCGAACATACAAGTTTCCCAACTGACTCAGAGTATCAGTAGCCCTCATGGCTAAGAAATGGGTTGACTTAGTCAATCGATCCACAATAACCCAAATGGCATCATGACCTCTACGGGTCCTCAGTGATCCAATCCTAAAATTCATAGGACATGCTCCCATTTCCATGTCGGTATCGGTAAAGGCTGTAATAACCCTGCAGGCTTCTGATGCTCTACCTTCACTTGCTGACAAAATCCATGGTGATATGCTCCTATTTCCATGTCAGTATCGATAAAGGCTGTAATAACCCTGCAAGCTTCTGATGCTCTACCTTCACTTACTGACAGATGAGACATCTAGCGACATATTCAGCAATATCTCTTTTCATTCACGACTACCAATAAACTTTCTGAAGGTTTTGATACATCTTGGTACTCCCTGGATGTATTATGTACTTTGATGAGTGAGCCTCTGATAAGATCAATTTCCTGATTTCTGAATCCTCAGAAACACATACTCTGCCTCTGAACCTCAATAATTCATCTGTATTCAGCTTGAAATCAGTACCTGCACCTGTCTATATCTGACTCAGCCAATCGATGCACTGTCGATCGCTCTACTGAGCCTATCGAATACGACAAATCAACTCTAGCTCCAATCTCAAACTAACTATAATCTCAAATCTCTCTAAACTAGGTGGGGTTACATCCAAACTGAGGTTCGCAAATTGCTCCAACAACTCATGTTCCCATACCATCATATAAGAAACCAACCCGAGGTTCTTCCTGCTCAAAGCATCGACAACTACATTCGTCTTACCCAGGTGGCACATAATCTCATAATCATAAT
Source organism: Firmiana major (assembly GCA_033439115.1). Taxonomy (NCBI): domain Eukaryota; kingdom Viridiplantae; phylum Streptophyta; class Magnoliopsida; order Malvales; family Malvaceae; genus Firmiana; species Firmiana major. Next base: position 39,863,612 of record CM065895.1, read on the forward strand.
CTTTCAGGAGTTCAAGCCGTTTCCTCTGTCTCATGTTCAACTCTTTCTACGAGAATAGGTACTTAAGGCTCTTATGATCTGTATAAACCTAAAATTTCTCTCGTGATCATTCAACTGTCTAGATCCGTAGGCAATTACCTTCCCATTCTGCATAAGTACACAGCCCAATCCCTGGTGTGATGCACCCGAATACACAGAGAAACCTCCTGAGCTGGTAGGAAGGGTGAGAACCGGAGCAGTGGTCAACCGACGCTTAAGCTCCTGAAAACTCCTTTCACATGCCTCATCCCACGTAAACTTAACATCTCTCCATGTGAGGCGTGTTAACGAAGCAGCTAGCATGGAGAAACCCTCTACAAATCTCTAATAATACCCTGCCAATCCCAGAAAACTTATGATCTCAATAACTATCTTAGGTTGTTCCCATTGTACAACTGCCTCAATCTTAGATGGATCCACTGATACCCCCGTAAGACCCGAATTTAATTAGAAACACAAAATGAATGAGTATTCGTGAAGGGAAGTCAGGTTAAATTAATCTTGAACACGTGAAGGGCAAAACGGTCAAAAGATCAAAAGCCGGAATAAATTCGATAAGAAAATTTAATTAAAAATAATGGATTTGAGAATCTTGATCAATAACGAAGAAATAATTAAATTTCGGGTTAAATTGATCAAGATATGAAATTATTAGAATTAATCGAAATTTTTGCTCAGGACCATATCCCGAAAATACAAAGAAAATATACCGAAAAAGTGGAAAAATAGATTAAATAAATTAATTAAAGAATTAAATAATAATTTATCTTAGATATTTTGGCAAAATAATAATAAAATAATGAATAAAATAATAATAAACTAATTTATAAATAATAATAAATTAATTAATTAAATTTATTCAAAAAAAAGAAGAAGAATTAAAAAATGTTATCGGGGAGAGAGAAAGATGAGAGAAACGGAAAAACGAAACTGAGGAAGACCCGGACCACCATCGATCGTCCGGCGACTAATCGGCCAAGTGAGGGTCGAAAAAGGAAGAGGAGAGGCCGGCGACCTCCCTGGTACCGACGGAATCGAAGGAGAGAGATGTAAACCCCACAAAATTTTTAGGTACTTGGTTCTAAGTGATATTGATTGGGATTAAATTATGCCTGTGGTACAAAAAAAAAAACAAACAAACAAGATTATATCTTAATGTTAATACGAGAGACTCAGACTTAGACGAGGTTGATTTACAAATTTTTCTTTTACATGTATATACATATATACATGATGGAATATTAAATAATTACCTAGAATTGGTTAGTAAATAAATGAGAATTTATTTAAAATACATGGATGAGAATACACATGTATATATACATATATATACATATATATACATATATATACATATGTACGTGCTGTTGTAGATATATATATATATACACACACACGCATATAAGATTTATGTGTACAAATGCAGTGTGAATAGGAGTCTGAAGATAGGTAGCATATGTGAACGATACGTGTATATATATATATATATGGAGAATTTAATCAAATATGTAGACATACATGTATTTATATATATATATATATATATATGCAATATTTAATTTATTTCTCAAGATTAAAATATATGGGTGCAAGGGTATACAAATGTGCATAGATAAATATACATATATGAAAGAAATACACCCATGTAAATATGTGAGTATATATATGAGAGTAGATGTATACAATACATGTATACGACCGAGAGCCCATCCATTTATTATATTGGGACACACGAAATTCAGATTAGTGGAGGAAATAATATGTACAGGAAATAAATATATTAGTCAAGTTGTGAAAAGAAAAGACAATGAGAGTCGGTGGCCAAATCCACTCCCATTTTCTTTCCATCCTCACGCCACCAGGTTCACTCCCATCACATTTCCCTCACCATGCTCTCGGTGTTGCACCCTGTATGTGTATGAATGCAAGAAACCGAGAAATGTAAAGATAGCAGAAGAAGGAAACCAAAGCTGAAACATGAGCAGGTAACTAAAACTGAAAATGAAATGATGTTGTACCAACATCAGTGTAGGAAACGTGAAGGAGAAAGAATGAAAATGATGGTTTTCGGTGAATAATATATATATATATATTCGGCGCAGTTGTTGAAGTCGGAAGGCTAAAGTGAAAAGACGGGGGGGGGCTGCTGAGAATGGCTCGAGCTCTAGCAAAAAAAAAATAGAGAGATGGACTGGCTGAAGAATGGAGAAGGAAAGTAGTCAGACGTGAACAGAAAAGCCAGAACAGAGAGTGAGCCAAGAGAAAGAGACAGCAAGGAGAAGATGGGCTGGAAACTGGGCAGAGGAAGTTTCAGTAGAATGAGAAGGGTGCTAGCGAAAACATGAAGACAGAGGTAGTGCATCTCTATCTCACTTGCTGGAAAACGGGACGAGCAGCATACGGCATTTGTTACAAGGGAGCTTTGTGGTGGCCAAACATATGGGCTCTAGAGACTGATTGGAAATAGAAAACCTCAAAAACTGTCCCGAATGAATCAAGGCCGACTTGAGAGATTTTGAAGGTGGGAATTGGTTGTTACATGGAAGACCAGTGGTACTCTTTTTCTATTACCGCAAGCTTGGCAGCTGCAGCTCAACTGTGTTGAGCTCTCTTAGCTGAAGGTAAACGTGCTCGGGCTAGTGTAAAGGGGCTAGAGGTAGCACTGTTGCGGTGGTGCGAAAGGTGCTCGACAAGGATAGCAGAGGCTAAAAACAGGGGGAGGCTCCACCTCCCTGGAAATTTAGAAACTAAGCAGTGACACTGGAAGACAGGGAGGAGTCGGCTGTGCTAAGGAGGGTGGCCGAGATACGGGGATGATTATAGGGGTATCGGGAATTAGGGGAAACGGTGGGAGAAGGTGGTGAGGCCGAAAGGGAAGGAAACAAAGAAGAAAATCAAAGGTGAACAGTGACTGGCGTGAAAAAGAAGAGAAGAAGAAGTAGAGATGGCGGGAAAGAAAGAAGGAAATTCAAAAAAATATAAATTTTGGGTGAACAGTAAAAAAAGAGAAGAGGATGAATACTAACCAAAAAAAAGTGAGTAATATTTTATATTTATTTATACATATATATAATTATATATGTGTATATTTGGAGGATGCAACGAAAATACCGAGAATATAAGAAAAGCCCGGGGAAGAAAATTCAGAAATATTTATTTGAAAATATCGGTACAAAATTTTGAGGAAATAACCCGAGTGAACCGGACCCGTCGACTCGTTACGTCGAGACAATCGAGGACTACGGACAAATATTGAGGTAAGGAATTTATGTAAGTTTTAAAGATAACTGTACGTTTTATAATTTTAAGTATATCTTCCCTAAGTAAGCAAGATTTCGATTTTGACGCATTGTAGTTAATCCGATAAAATAGGATACTAAGAATATAAATTTTGGTATAGGAGAATCGTAGAAGGATTTAAGGGAGATACTTGGAGGCGTCCTTACTCGAACTTGGAATTTCGATAAATCGAGGTAAGGGGATATAATTTAAAACGGTAATAATTACTTTCTGAACCTTGATAAAGAAAGCTTACAATGACATGAAGTATGATTTTCATGCATGTTTCTAAATTATATTTCTGATCAAGACTATGCTTAATGTATTTGTGCTTTTGAAATAAAAACATGTCTTCTGAAATAATCTTTCAAATAAGATGATTTTATTTAGATGTTTTCGAATATGAAAACTATAAAATGTATTGAGACTAAGGGCTATTTATGTTGTGTAGCGTCTGAACTCGCCTATGTGGCGTCTGAACTCGCCTGTGTGGCGCTTGTAATTCGCCTTCGTGGCGCTTGTATTTCGCCTGTGTGGCGCCTGTAATTCGCCTTCGTGGTGCCTGTATTTCACCTTCGTGGCGCCTGTATCTCGCCTTCGTGGCGCCTATATCTCGCCTTCGTGGCGCCTGTATTTCGCCTATGTGGCGCCTGTATTTCGCCTTCGTGGCGCCTGTAATTCGCCTGTGTGGCGCCTATAATTCGCCTTCGTGGCGCCTGTCTTTCGCCTTCGTGGAGCCTATATTTCGCCTGTGTGGCGCCTATTTTTCGCCTTTGTGGCGTCGAAAATTACGCTTAAGTTCTGAATTCCCTCTACGGAGGATGACCAGGTTATTTTGCCGTGTGATTACCTTGTTATTTTGCCGCGTGATTACTTTGTTATTGCTGCGTGATAAATTTGTTATTGTCACATGATAATTATATGGCCGATGCTGTCTTATTTTGAAAATTAAACTCTTATTTTAGAAATGGATTCGGTAGTATGTGATTTGATATGTATTCCTGTTTGGAATTCTGAATGTATGACTAGTTTTACATAATATCTGTTAAGTTCAAATACCTAAAGAATTACGTTTTGAATCTCGATGTTTATGATTTTCTTTAATCTTTGAATGTCATTATTATTAGTTTCAGAAAGTATCATTATATGTATTATCATGTTTTATACACATTTGAATTGCTAGAATCGTTTTAAATACATCTTCTTACTGAGCTTTTTCCCAAAAGCTCACCCCTCTACCTCTCAGATCTTTGCAGTGGATTACAGTTAATAAATGCTGCGTAGATGACGTAGGCTGGTGGATATGAACCTCTCCAGACTACCTTTTGTACATGCATGAGGTATACACCCTTATTTCTTTACCAGACCATTTGTATGCACAAACATCTATTGAAAATAATGTGTCGGGATGAAACCTGTATAAGAATAAATGAAATGGAATATTTTTAAGGATTGACACTAAACAGGAATACAGCCTAAGAGAATAAAGGATTAAGTTACAAGTTGAAGTTTGGAAAAAAAAATTTACCCTGAATTTTTATAGGTCACGGGTCGTTACAGTTTAAGTGGTATCAGAGCAAAAGTTATCTAGTACTGTCAGTGTCAATAATAAGGATATGATTACATCTCAAATGTCTATGCTTGTCTGGTTGTAGAGTAAGTATACCTAATTAAGTTAAAACTTAATGTTGGGTTTACGTGATGAATTAGATCACAAGCTAGAGGTCACAGAGATAGACCTGAGAATCATGCAGAGTCATCATATGAGACTCATAAATGATACCAAGATTGAAACTGATGTTGAGCATGCTCCATCAGGTCCTGTGGAAAGGACAGAGGGTATTGAGACACACTTTGCTAAGATTGAGTGGAGTATTTAACATATTATGAGAAATTAGGACACATGCTATGTTAGGCGATGGGGTAGACGGAAGAATAGACAGACAGATTATTTTCGATGCGTCAACACAGCCTGTAGAGATGTTTCAGAACTACAAATATGCATCCTCCTGTAGCCCCACAGTAGAATGATGATGACTTGAGTAGGAGTCGGAGTTACACTAGATGAGACAGTTTAAGAACTGTAGACCACCATTGTTAAATGGGATAAAAGACCCGGTAGTTATAGAAAATTGAATGAATGAGATTAAGGAAACTACAAATGGAATTTATGGGTCTAGCACTAGGAAATTGATTTGTCTATGAGAATGAATTATGAATTATATCCCTGAAAATGTATGACCCAATGTTATGGGCAGTGAAGTCAAGAAATGTCTGTAAGTTCACTAACGGATAGAGACCGAGCTGATTTCGGAGGATAGTATGCTATTACATTTGGGGTCAAGAATCCAATTGTAATGGAAAATTGAAAAATTAAATTAGAAAACTTGCATGGATTCTTAGAGTATGACAGTGAGCTTAATAGACTGGGGGCAGTTTCAAGAGTTTAAGCCTCCGTTTTTCAACAAAGTTAAGGATTCAGTGATTCGGAGTGTTGGATGGATGAGGTAGAAAAACTTGATGATTTTAAAAGTAACTCTACCGAGAAAGTTGTATTTGAAACTTCTGTGTTAAGGAATCGGAGAAGCTATACGGATTTTCAGAGTTTGCTACTTTAAAGAGAGTAGCCTTTGTAGCATCAGTATCGAGATGGAAAGTCAAACTTGGAGGGAAGTTCCCCGATTTAATCCGGATAAGTAGAGATGTGAAACGGACGAAATCCAGAAAACTCATAGGATGTACTGAGATCCTCGATTGAGTTGAGTTAGCTTCACCAGATGTTATTGTGAATGGGCGGTGCGCAAGGCGCAACTATGAAAATATGAGATATATACCCTCGAGGTTACTAAGAAAATGAAAATGTAGAAAGAGTGACAAGAAAAGTGATGTACTAAGGAAGCAGTGAGAGTGATAAAGTAGGGTCATCGTAACTGAAAAAAATGAATTACGTAACTAAAAAGTATAAGTGAAGGTCACACTGCTTACATGATTGAATTAAAATGCTGAGAAAGCAATTACAAGGATTACATGAAAAGGGGATTTTCGGACCAGGTGATCCACTTTGGAGGGTACTGACGTTTATTTCATGGTACCAAGCCTGAGAGATTAAACTGGATGTGATTGATCGAATCGAGCAAACTCAGCATATTAATAAGTACCGTATTGATGTAGCTAATCAAACCCAGATAGGTGCTACAACTAGCTTGAGTATTGGTACTGATAATTTATTGAATTTTGAAGACAGAATTATCAAGTAGTCGCGATATCCTCCATGTATTGATGCGACGAAAGTATCACCTAGATCTGACACACGTGATTAAGTATGAATCACTAGAATTGAAAGAGGATAGGACACGTGGAGAAATCGATTCGGATCTTGAACATGAAAGAAAATGCATTGAGGTCTAAGACGATTCCTTTGGTCAAAGTTCTGTGGCAGTACCATGATTTGAAAGAGGCCACGTGGGAATTATAAAATTTAATGCGAGAGAAGTACCTACATTGTTTAAGGACTAAGGTACTCCTAAATTTGGGGACCAAATTTTCTAAGGTGGGGAGAATGTAAACCCCACAAAATTTTTTCGGTACTTGGTTCTAAGTGATATTGATTGGGATTAAATTATGCCTGTGGTACAAAAAAAAAACAAACAAACAAGATTATATCTTAATGTTAATACGAGAGACTCAGACTTAAACGAGGTTGATTTACAAATTTTTCTTTTACATGTATATACATATATACATGATGGAATATTAAATAATTACCTAGAATTGGTTAGTAAATAAATGAGAATTTATTTGAAATACATGGATGAGAATACACATGTATATATACATATATATACATATATATACATATGTACGTGCTGTTGTGGATATATATATATATATATATATATATACACACACACGCATATAAGATTTATGTGTACAAATGCAGTGTGAATAGGAGTCTGAAGATAGGTAGCATATGTGAACGATACGTGTATATATATATATGGAGAATTTAATTAAATACGTAGACATACATGTATATATATATATATATATGCAATATTTAATTTATTTCTCAAGATTAAAATATATGGGTGCAAGGGTATACAAATGTGCATAGATAAATATACATATATGAAAGAAATACACCCATGTAAATATATGTGAGTATATATATGAGAGTAGATGTATACAATACATGTATAGGACCGAGAGCCCATCCGTTTATTATATTGGCATACACGAAATTCAGATTAGTGGAGGAAATAATATGTACAGGAAATAAATATATTAGTCAAGTTGTGAAAAGAAAAGACAATGAGAGTCGGTGGCCAAATCCACTCCCATTTTCTTTCCATCCTCACGCCACCAGGTTCACTCCCATCACATTTCCCTCACCATGCTCTCGGTGTTGTACCCTGTATGTGTATGAATGCAAGAAACTGAGAAATGTAAAGATAGCAGAAGAGGGAAACCAAAGCTGAAACATGAGCAGGTAACTAAAACTAAAAATGAAATGATGTTGTACCAACATCTGTGTAGGAAACGTGAAGGAGAAAGAATGAAAATGATGGTTTCGGTGAATAAAATATATATATATATATATTCGGCGCAGTTGTTAAAGTCGGAAGGCTGAAGTGAAAAGACGGGGGGCTGATGAGAATGGCTCGGGCTCTAGCAAAAAAAAAATGGAGAGATGGACTGGCTGAAGAATGGAGAAGGAAAGTAGTCAGACGTGAACAGAAAAGCCAGAACAGAGAGTGAACCAAGAGAGAGAGACAGCAAGGAGAAGATGGGCTGGAAACTGGGCAGAGGAAGTTTCAGTAGAATGAGAAGGGTGCTGGCGAAAACATGAAGACAGAGGCAGTGCATCTCTGTCTCACTTGCTGGAAAACGGGACGAGCAGCATACGGCATTTGTTACAAGGGAGCTTTGTGGTGGCCAAACATATGGGCTCTTGAGAGTGATTGGAAATAGAAAACCTCAAAAACTGTCCCGAATGAATCGAGGCCGACTTGAGAGATTTTGAAGGTGGGAATTGGTTGTTACATGGAAGACCAGTGGTACTCTTTTTCTGTTACCGCAAGCTTGGCAGCTGCAGCTCAACTGTGTTGAGCTCTCTTAGCTGAAGGTAAACGTGCTCGGGCTAGTGTAAAGGCGCTGGAGGTAGCACTGTTGCGGCGGTGCGAAAGGTGCTCGACAAGGATAGCAGAGGCTGAAAATAGGGGGAGGCTCCACCTCCCTGGAAATTTAGAAACCAAGTAGTGACACTGGAAGACAGGGAGGAGTCGGCTGTGCTAAGGAGGGTGGCCAAGATACGGGGATGATGATAGGGGTATCGGGAATTAGGGGAAACGGTGGGAGAAGGTGGTGAGGCCGAAAGGGAAGGAAACAGAGAAGAAAATCATAGGTGAACAGTGACTGGCGTGAAAAAGAAGAGAAGAAGAAGTAGAGATGGCAGGAAAGAAAGAAGGAAATTCAAAAAAATATAAATTTCGGGTGAACAGTAAAAAAAGTGAAGAGGATGAATACTAACCAAAAAAAAGTGAGTAATATTTTATATTTATTTATACATATATATAATTATATATGTGTATATTTGGAGGATGCAACGAAAATACCAAGAATATAAGAAAAGCTCGGGGAAGAAAATTCAGAAATATTTATTCAAAAATATCGATACAAAATTTTGAGGAAATAACCCGAGTGAACTGGACCCGTCGACTCATTACATCGAGACAATCGAGGACTACGGACAAATATTGAGGTAAGGAATTTATGTAAGTTTTAAAGATAATTGTACGTTTTATGATTTTAAGTGTATCTTCCCTTAGTAAGCAAGATTTCAATTTTGACGCATTGTAGTTAATCCGATAAAATAGAATACTAAGAATATAAATTTCGGTATAGGAGAATCGTAGAAGGATTTAAGGGAGATACTTGGAGGCGTCCTTACTCGAACTTGGAATTTTGATAAATCGAGGTAAGGGGATATAATTTAAAACGGTAATAGTTACTTTCTGAACCCTGATAAAGAAAGCTTACAATGACATGAAGTATGATTTTCATGCATGTTTCTAAATTATATTTCTGATCAAGACTATGCTTTAAGTATTTGTGCTTTTGAAATAAAAACATGTCTTCTGAAATAATCTTTCAAATAAGATGATTTTATTTAGATGTTTTCGAATATGAAAACTATAAAATGTATTGAGACTAAGGGCCATTTATGTTGTGTGCTTACGCACGTCAACTTCGCCTGTGTGGCGTCTGAACTCGCCTGTGTGGCGTTTGAACTCGCCTGTGTGGTGTTTTAACTCGCCTGTGTGGCACCTGTAATTCGCCTTCGTGGCACTTGTATTTCACCTGTGTGGCGCCTGTAATTCACCTTCGTGGCGCCTGTATCTCGCCTTCGTGGTGCCTGCATCTCACCTTCGTGGCGCCTGTATTTCGCCTATATGGCTCCTTCAATTCGCCTTCGTGGCGCCTGTATTTCGCCTTCGTGGCGCCTGTCTTTCGCCTTAGTGGCGCCTGTCTTTCACCTTCGTGGCGCCTGTTTTTCGCCTTTGTGGCGTCGGGAATTACCCTTAAGTTCTGAATTCCCTCTACGGAGGATGACCGGGCTATTTTGCCGTGTGATTACCTTGTTATTTTGCCGCGTGATTACTTTGTTATTGCCGCGTGATAAATTTGTTATTGTCACATGATAATTATATGGCCGATGCAGTCTTATTTTGAAAATTAAACTCTGATTTCAGAAATGGATTTGGTAGTATGTGATTTGATATGTATTCCTGTTTGGAATTCTGAATGTACGACTAGTTTTACATAATATCTGTTAAGTTCAAATACCTAAAGAATTACGTTTTAAATCTCGATGTTTATGATTTTCTTTAATCTTTGAATGTCATTATTATTAGTTTCAGAAAGTATCATTATATGCATTATCATGTTTTATACACATTTGAATTGCTAGAATCGTTTTAAATACATCTTCTTACTGAGCTTTTTCCCAAAAGCTCACCCCTCTACGTCTCAGATCTTTGCAGTGGATTACAGTTAATAAATGCTGCGTAGATGACGTAGGCTGGTGGATATGAACCTCTCCAGACTACCTTTTGTACATGCATGAGGTATACACCCTTATTTCTTTACCAGACCATTTGTATGCACAGACATCTATTGAAAATAATGTGTCGGGATGAAACTTGTATAAGAATAAATGAAATGGAATATTTTTAAGGATTGACACTGAACAGGAATACAGCCTAAGAGAATAAAGGATTAAGTTACAAGTTGAAGTTTGAAAAAAAAAAATTTACCCTAAATTTTTATAGGTCACGGGTCGTTACAAGAGAACCCGAGGGAGAAGGGGAGATCAGCGGCAACCGACGCCGATCTAGCCCCAACCGACCCCAGTCGAGGCTTCCCCAAGCCCAGGCGACGCGATCGGTGGTGGTCATGACTGGCGAAACCGACGGACGGCGTTGAAAACGGTGGAAAGAGGAATGGGTACCGACGGTCGAGGGAGAACAGTCGGACCGGCCACTTTTCGGCGGCCTTGGACGAAAACGAGGCCAGATCCGAGAGAACCGACCGGCAAGGTGATGAACCGATCGAACCGGAGTGAACCGGATCGGTCTGAAACGGGTTGAATCGGACTGAATCGGTTCAGCCAAGAAACAAGGGAAAAAGGGAGAAAAAGAGAAAAAGGAAAATGGGAAAGAATTTTCGGGGATACACCGGACTTCGGGTAAGTCGGTAAGAGGTCAAAAGTGACTGATTTGACTTTCAAAAAATTTATTTAAATTATATTTAATCAAAAAGTAACTCGAGATTAAATATATAATTGTGCAGTTTTACGACAAAGCCCGAACGAGAGCCGATTGAGCTTCGATTTTCGTACCCCGCATCACATTGGGTAAGTATATTTTAATTCCGACAATTAGAGTCCTTTAATACAGAGTTTCGATTATTTTACGAAATTTACGAAATAATTCTGTATAAAAAGGAATATTTATCGAAATTGCAACGTAATTACTGTAAATAGTATACGGGCTATCCAATGAGTTTTGAACGAAGCCCGATAATTATTGGTAAGCCCCAGTAAACCCGAAAAAGGGATTTAATAAGTAAAAACGGGCTGAAAATGAGTCGAGGCCCATTAAGTTGCGATCGGGCCCAATAAAGTAAAACGGGCCCAGTACGTTAGATTCGATCAGTAAATATGATATACTGATAAAAATACGTGAATTCACCCAAAATATGTGGTTATATGCAGTTCCGTAGACTTGGTTGACGCGCAGTTGGACTAAGAGATCGGATATTATCGAGACGGGATAAGTTTACGCGTAAATCGAAGAAAGGGAATTTTGTAGGTGCATGAGATTTCTATACGTATTTATTGAGGGGATTTACAGGGCTTAGAATTCCCTAAAGTATCTAGAAATGAAATAATAATTTTTGTGAAAACCGAGGCATAGGTGAATAAAGAAAAAGACGATTTTGCCCTTGAGAGTAAAATTTACAAAAAGGGTAGTAAGGCATATAAATTGCATGATTTTCATGTTTTGATGTTTTATATGAATGTATTGCTTTGGTTTAAGCAAATTTACACATAGGTTGGCTGTTGATTTCTTGAATTATACGAAAGGATACCGGTTTGTACCGGTTACTATTTTAAAAGATGTTTTATCAAGATTGAGCCACCTATCGTATTTACATGAATAAAAAGAGTGCTAGAGTCTTTCTCGCACTCAAGTTTACTGATTTATTACTCATGAAAAGTCGTACTGGAGCATTGCTCGTACGAGAAATTTGTGTGTTCACAAAACCGTGCTAGAGCTTCGCTCGCACGAGATTTTAGATATCATGATATGCATAGCGTGGTGCTGGAGCTTCGCTCGCACTAGACGTGAGTTGACATGCATATAGTCGTGCGGAAGCCTCCTGTAGACTGTGTGTCACAAAGAGTTGAGATGCTCACACGTATACTTTGAGACATGGGTTGGTTATCGACATAGTATTGGGGTGGATAAGACCTACGGCAGGCACCCCCAGACTATGATATGGGTCCACAGAGTACGATGTACCGTGTATGTCACACGGAGTACACTGTACCATGCAGTCATGATGACTCGATGATGTTACTTGATATTCTGGCGGGTAGGATTTGACCCCACCTCCCGTTGCAGTTGTGATGCCCTGCACATCGGGATCCGTGTAGCCTGGGATCACAAGGACAAAGTATGGCCATAGTCCTCGATTTTCATACAGTAACCTACATGCCTCACATGATATCATATGGTCTGAATAGACCAGGACGAACCCGAGGGAGGGGTGATGTCCCGATTTATGTTTTTAAATGAGATGCGATTTAATAAATCAAGGTATTGCTGAGAGATGTGTTTGACCTTGATGTGGTTGTTTTATGATATAACAAATAAGTTTTTAATGTGTTGAGTTTATGATGAAACAAATAAGTTTTAAATGTGACGAGCATGAGATGACATACATGATGATTTTTCAATGTTTGTTTTATATGTCGATTTCATGATTTCTCTTATATGATATATACATACATGTGGCATCATTTTAGTTATACCTCATGCTCCCAATGTAAACGATTTTATATCATGACATTATCAGCACGTAGATAGTATAGTTATCTACCTGCTTACATTATTGCCTTACTGAGCTGTTTATGCTCACCCTTTCATTTTTCACCCTACAGGGTATATTCAGTAGAAGAGAACGACAGTAGTCATATCCGCTGCTTCTTATCAAGACCATGTATACACATTTGTATAATTTTTGTATCTGAACATATAGAGGCACAGTACTGTACATGGATGTAATCTTGGGGATGTATTTATTTAAAATAAATTGATATGTAAATGAAATAGGAAAATGGAATGGGAAATAGGTGAGAGGTGACTAACACTGAATCATAACCAACTATTTAATAGTGTAACTGTTCACGACGAGTAAGGAAATGAAAAAGCGAAAAAGAAAAATTTACTCTGATTTCTAGGTAATTTGGGTCGTGACAGAAAAGATGGTATCAGAGCTTAAGTTGGCCTGATATGAGTCGGTGTTAGTGGTTAAGTAAATTTACATCCCCATGTACTGTGCATTGTTTAGATACAATTGTGTATATCAAGATGGTACTGCAACTAAGAATTTAGTTTTGAATGCAAGAATCTAGTTTTTATAACAGATAGCCACTATGGTAGAGGGGCGAGTACATGTGCTCGAGATCGTAGAGATCGGCCTGAGAGTCGAATGAGTCATCCCATGAGACTCAAGATGAGAGTGAGGTGGAGGCTGATGATGAGCATACTCCACAAGGTCCTATAAAAAGACCAAACAGTATTGAGACACGCTCCGAGAGGATGGAGTGGAGTGTAGAAAATATTTTTGAGTTGTTTACCCAGTCTATGCATGTAGTTGAGGATAGGCAGGGTAAAGCCTAAACAGATGCCTTAGACTCTAGAGATTTTCACACCTCTCCGGTATTTAGTGAAGTGAAAAAACCAATAGCTACTGACGACTGGGTGAATAAGATAGCGAAGTTGTATGGATTCTTTCGGTGTATGTCGACTGAGAAAGTGACTTTTAGAAACGTTTGTCACGCCCCGAAAATTGTGGAAAATAGGGCAATTTAAAACTTTTTTACTCATTAATTCACAATTAAGGGTGCATTCCTGTGCAGTGTCATACATCATCATAAGTATCATTCCTCAGGATCTCATCATGATATAATAAATATTGTAATATACCCATTACTCGATTACAAGTTAATTAATCCTAATACATCCCATACAATGATATACATCAAGTGTCTGCAATTACAATAATAGTCTGGGTACATGAAAAGATAAAACATACCTCAAGATACAATATATATGGCCTGGAGCTCGAATCCTCCACTAGCCACTACTCCGTACGTCGCAGGGAGATCCTTTTTCACTTGAAGAACTCTGGGGGGAAAGAAAATAGGGTGAGCTTCTAAATCGCTCAGTAAAGGGGGGGTAAGGAACTCATTTCATAAACCAAAATGTACATCACAAAATATTTATTTGTATGTGAAACTCATTTGAAAACCATAGCATGAAAGTACTCAAAACGATATTCTCATGTCTCAAGTCATGTGAAAACATGAAGTAAAAAGGCTCACTCTAGAGCAATAACAAAGCATGTGAAAACAATGCGATAAACGCTTTCTCAATGAACGTGATAAAATCACTGAAATAGTAATGCACGTGGCACGGCCACTAAACACACGTGGCATAGCCACTGATTTAAATTCACACGTGGCATAGCCACTAAACACACGTGGCATGGCCACTGATTTAAATTCACACGTGCCATAGCCACTATCTCACGTGGCAAAGCCACTGATTTAAATTCACACGTGGCATAGCCACTATCTCACGTGGCAAAGCCACTGATTTAAATTCACACGTGGCACAACCATAGAATAGGGTTTCACGTGGCAACGGCCACCAAATTGGGTTTCTCACGTGGCAACGGCCACCAAATAGGGTATCACGTGGCAACGGCCACCAATGGGGTATCACGTGGCAATGGCCACCAATGGGGTTTCTCACGTGGCAACGGCCACCAATGGGGTTTCTCAAGTGGCAACGGCCACCAAATAGGGTTTCACACGTGGCAACGGCCACTAAGTATACGTGGCACAGCCACAGAATGGGTTATTCTCACGTTACCAGAACGGAGAAGAATTGGGCTTACATTCTACCAGAGCAATGCCCGGTGTGTACTCAAAATTACACACCTAAGTCTTATCACACAAGACTGGTTTGCCTTCGCGTAGAACTCATAATGGTTTTTCTCTCATAAAACTCATTTGAAATCGTTTTGTACTCAACACAAAACATAATAAAACCGAGTTCCAACCGGCAAAACACGTACACATTTCTCAAATCTCGATATTGCCTTAACGTAGAGCCCAATTCATTACTCACACAAATTCAACGGTTTATAAAGCAATTTCACACTCAGCTTATAAACGCATAAAACAATGGGCTCCAACCGGCTATAAAACAGTGTGCAATTATAACTCAACACAACACTCAACATGCTTGTTTTATAAACCACAAATCATGCTATAATAGTTTACAAATCACATACACAAATGGTTTAGATTTCCCTTACCTCTTTGCACCTCGTATAGTGCAATCGTTTCCCCCGTATCACGGACTAGCCTCGCATTCCACTCTGGAACTCCCGAGCTGTCCAAACGATGTTAAAACATCAATACTCAATTATCTCATAAACCTCAATTCTCAAAATCGAGCATAATTGCTCATAACACCTCAAATCTCTTGATTCTCGTAACTCTACCCCAAACTACAACCTCATTCACAACATCTCAACGCTCTACATTTCTCATGTTAAATCATCTACGCTAATTCACCACATTGTCTATATTTCCATTTATAGCTCAAAATTCCTAAAATTACCAAAATTGCTAAATATCATTATCACTCCAACCACATTGCAATTTCATCAATCCCTAATCATTTCTCAGCTATTTCAACGCAATGACAACCACCAATATCATCAAAATCATCTCAAATATCAAGATTGAGGTTTAGAAATTACCCAAAGCTTGTGAGACGCACAACCCACGCCTCGATCTGATTCGTCCTTCGATTTCCAAGTATATTGTTCTCCCTTTGATGAGGAACAACTTTCCTTCTTGCCACAACTCTTGATTTGGCCGAAAATGGGTGTTTTTGATGAGTGAAAAAGTTAGGTTTTCGGTGGAAATGGGGTTGGAAGAGAGAGAAAGTGAAATTGCAGGAGAAAAACAGGGGTTCCTTATATAGACTGGAGGTAGGAGATCGATCTGGCTTTTGAGGAGATCGATCTGCGTTTGAATTTTTGGGACGATTTGGGGCAATTTATGCCTAGGAGATCGATCTGTCGAGGGGTGAGATCGATCTCTTTATGGCTTTATGAGATCGATCTGCTCCTTGAGGAGATCGATCTTCTCCCAAACAGAATCATTTGGAGATCGATCTCTTCCTCATGAGATCGATCTTCTCTCAAACAGATTCATAAAGAGATCGATCCTCTTCCATTGGAGATCGACCTGCTCCTTAAATTCCTCCTTCCTTGTCATTTTTAACTCACCAGATCGATCTCTCCTTCTCCCAGATCGATCTGCTCGTTAAATTTCTCCTTCTTTGTCGTTTATAACTCACCAGATCGATCTCTCCTTCTCCCAGATCGATCTATCCTCATAGTTTCACATTTATTTTAACACTTAACATATAAATCTCCAATTATCATTCCCCAATTCACTTAGCTCAATAAATTACACTTCAAATTATTATTACATCAATAAAATATGTCTGAAATTCTCAGATCTCACATCCTCCCCACCTTAAAAGAATTTGGTCCTCCAAATTCAACTCAACTAGTTAAAGAGATGGGGGTATTTCTCCTTCATGAGACTCTCTAGTTCCCACATTGCCTTTCCCTTGAGTGATGTTTCCACAAAACTTTCACTAATGGGATGCTCTTGGTTCTCAGTACCTTCTCCTTTCTATCGAGAATCCGGACGGGTTCCTCAGTGTAGCTCATGTCCTCCTGTATGTCCATCTCATCATACTCTATAACATGAGAAGGGTCCGGGTGGTACTTCCTCAACATAGACACATGAAAAACGTTGTGTATTCCAGACATCTGTGGGGGTAATGCTAATCTGTAAGCTACCTCTCCCACTCTCTCAAGAATCTCGAATGGTCCTATGTATCGAGGACTCAATTTTCCTTTCTTCCCAAATCGCACAATACCCTTGCTCGGTGATACTCTCAGAAATACTGCATCACTAACGTCAAACTCGAGTGGCCATCTACGTACATCCGTATAGCTTTTCTGTCTACTTTGTGCAGCCCGTAACCTCTCACATATGAGTTTCACACTCTGTACGGCTTGCTCAACAAGCTCGGGGGCATTTATCTTTCTGTCACCGACTTCTTCCCAATCTATAGGGGATCTACACCTCCTACCATATAGAGCCTCAAAAGGTGCCATTTCAATACTCGCATGATAGTGTTATTGTATGCAAACTCTACTAGGGGCAGGTGATCATCCCATGATCCCTTAAAATCCATCGTACACGCCCTCAACATATCCTCCAGGGTCTGAATAGTCCTCTCTGACTGACCATCTGTCTGAGGATGATAGGCGGTACTAAAACTCAATCGAGATCCCATGGACTCCTGAAACTGGGTCCAAAATCTAGAAGTAAATCGGGAATCTCTATCAGAAGTAATACTCACTGGAGCCCCATGTAATCTAGCTATCTCGCTGACATATAGCTCAGCTAAGGCATCCACCGTATCTGTGCTCTTGATGGCAAGGAAGTGGGCACTCTTGGTCAATCTATCCACTATAACCCATATAGCGTCATGACCTCTTCGGGTCCTCGGTAAACCCATAATAAAGTCCATAGTGACATGCTCCCATTTCCATGTAGGTACAGGTAAGGGCTGTAGTAGTCCTCCGGGCTTTCGATGCTCAGCTTTCACTTGCTGGCATACTAAACACCTGGCCACGTACTCTGCCACGTCTCGCTTCATACCACTCCACCAATACACCTTTCTCAAGTCTCGGTACATCTTAGTACTCCCTGGGTGCATGGTGTATCGCGAGCAGTGGGATTCTCTCAGTATCTTTCTCTTCAGGGTATCATCGTCCGGTACACAAATCCATCCTCTGAATCTCAACAATCCATCCTCACTGATGGTGAGATCCGACTGCGAACTCTGCTCAGCTTGGCTAACCATATCTATCAATCTCGGATCACTGTGCTGCCCAGTTCTAATCTGATCCATAATCCTGGGCTCTATCCGCAGGCTAGCCAAAAATCCAGTCTCTACCTCTTTAACTCTGATCCGAAGTTCGGCGAACTGCTCTAACAAATCCCATTCCCTGATCATCATAGCAGATATCATACTCTTCCTGCTCAGGGCATCAGCAACTACATTCGCCTTACCCGGATGATAAAGAATCTCACAGTCATAATCCTTAAGGAGTTCCATATATCTCCTTTGTCTCATGTTTAACTCTTTCTGATCAAAGAGATATCTCAAACTCTTGTGATCAGTGAAGATCTGGAATCTTTCCCCATATAAGTAGTGTCGCCAGATCTTCAAAGCAAATACCACAGCGACTAACTCCAAATCATGCGTGGGGTAATTTCGCTCATGGTCTTTCAGCTGTCGCGATCCATATGCGACCACTCTTCCGCGCTGCATAAGCACACACCCCAATCCTTGATGAGATGCATCACTATACACCTAAAATCCTCATGATCCCTCAGGAATAGTTAGCACAGGTGCCGCTGTCAACCTCCTCTTTAATTCCTGAAAACTGAGCTCACATTGATCAATCCATATAAATGGAGTCTCTTTGCGCGTGAGCTTAGTCAAAGGGGCGGCAATCCTGGAAAATCCTTCCACAAATCTTCTGTAATACCCTGCCAAACCAAGGAAGCTTCGCACCTCAGTAACTGTCTTCGGTCTCTACCAATTAAGCACAGCCTCCACCTTGCTTGGGTCCACTGATACTCCTTCCTCTGAGACTATATGACCAAGGAAAGCTATCCGGCTCAGCCAAAACTCACACTTACTAAGCTTTCCTTATAATTGCTTATCTCGGAGTATCTGAAATACTAACCACAAATGCTGTGCATGCTCCTCATACGACCGAGAGTACACCAGGATATCATCAATAAAGGCTATCACAAATTTATCCAGATAGTCTCTGAACACCTCGTTCATCAATCTCATAAATGCTGCAGGGGCATTCGTCAATCCAAAGGACATCACCAAAAATTCGTAATGGCCATACCTTGTCCTGAAGGCCTTCTTTGGAATATCTTCTTCCTTGATCCTCAATTGGTGATAGCCCGATCTCAAATCAATCTTAGAAAAGACTGATGCCCCTCTCAGTTGATCAAGTAGATCATCAATCCTGGGTAGTGGGTATTTGTTCTTCACCGTGGCTTTGTTCAACAATCGATAGTCTACGCATAATCTGAGACTACCATCCTTCTTCTTGACAAATAAAACCGGTGCTCCCCACGGTGAAACACTGGGCCTAATAAACCCTTGATCCAATAACTCTTGTAGTTGTCTCTTCAATTCCTCAAGTTCCACTAATGCCATCCTGTAAAGAGGTTTAGAGATCGGCTGAGTATCTGGTACCAAATCAATGGTAAACTCCAGCTCTCTCTCTGGTGGTAAACCTGGCAATTCATCTGGGAAAACATCCAGAAATTCACAAACCACAGGTATATCCTCAATCCTCGGATGTTCCCACTCATCGTCTGAGATGAGTGTCTCATAACCTTCACATGAATAATCATATTTAATATTTTCCAAAATAATATCAAAATTCTCAAATTACTTACTAGAAATCCACATAATCATTTCCTCAATATCTCAATTGTACACTGTAAGGTTCAGGTAGGGAGAAAGTTACAATCTTAGTGTAGCAGTCTAAACTCACTCGATTGGTCGCCAACCAATCCATTCCCAAAATTACATCAAACCCATGAATATTCAACAGGATTAGATCTGCTAACATCACTCTATCTCCCACCTTTATTTCACATCCTTTACAGATTAACTCAGTTCTCTGATATTCACACATAGGGGTATTTACATGTAGTATATATTCTAGAGGTTCAAACTTCAAGTTTAATCTACATGCAAAATGCTCAGAAATAAACGAATGCGTGGATCCTGAATCAATCAACACATGAGCCTTATGATTACAGATAGAGAGTGTACCTCTTATAGTTTCTGCCGAAGTGTCTGCGGTCTCCTTATCCAGGGCAAACACACGTCCCTGTGCCACAGGTTTCTTCCCTTTCTCGGCCGCAGTGGCCCGTCTCTAGGGATCCACTCTCTGAGGCTGTTGTCTAGTGGGCTCCAAGACATGTGGTTTCTGAGGTTGAGGGAAATCCTTCACCATGTGACCCATGTCTCCACATCTAAAACATCCATGGATCGACCCAGTGCAACTTCCCTCATGCATTCGGCCACAGTTTCTGCAAAACCTTGTCTCTGGCCTGACATCTCGAGGGGTCTCTCTAATGTTAGGATAACCTCTGGGTCTCTCTAATCTGCCCTTCTATACCTCAATCCTTCCTCTTCTGAAGGAACCTCTTCGAGCCTCTGTTTGAAAAATCGCTGGCCTCTTGCCCTTATCTCTATTCACTGCTCTGAGCTCATTCTGAGATTGTACCATCTCAATTCCTCTTTCAATCTCTTGTGCTCGTCTCAGAGCATCTCCAAACTTAGTAATACATAGCCCTATCAATCTATCTCTGATGACGGGCTTCAACCTATACACAAACTTCTCTGTGCTGAGCTCTTCACTCTTGAAGGTCTCTGGGTCATATCTCAATAGTGCGGTGAATTGACTCTCGTAGTCATCCACAGACATGTCACCCTGTACAAAACTCAAAAACTCGACCTGTTTCTTTCTCTGGGCGGCTCGTGGTACATATTGGGTCCTAAAGGCTGTCTAGAACTCTTCCCAACCAATCACATCATGGTGGGACATCAAAATACCCTGGGTAGTACCCCACCAATCTCGAGCTCTCCCCTTCAGCATATAGGCACTCATACTGACCCTCTCAGCATCGGTGCACCCTAGAAAATCAAATATAATTCTCAATTCCGTCAACAACTCCTCAGCCTCTGTAGGATCCTTCTTTCCCTTAAATGCGGGTGGATTCATCTTCAGAAAATCCCTTAGTGGGACCATACTTCTATCCTCAGGCTGAGTGACGGGAGGCACTGGGGGTATGGGAGGTCCTTGTGGTGGTGTAGGAGTAGTACCCGAGGCATTAACTCCAAAGTGTTGCGCGAATAACGCTGCCATCTGCTCAAAACCTTGCCTCACATCGGTCTCAATCCGATTAAATCGAGAGTTAGGACTCTCTGGTTGTATGACAGGTGGCGGAGGGGACTCTGCCTGCCTCCTCGAACGACCTCGTCGTTTACTCATTCTCTACCTCAACTCGTCTCCTGCGCGTACATATCACAATCGATTGAAATCTCAATCCTCAATTTCAGTTCATGACCAGACTATTACAGACACTTGGGATGTATTCTATTTCACTTAACCGACACTGACAGTACTAGACACCCTAAGCTCTGATACCAAGAAAACTCTGTCACGCCCCAAAAATTGCGGAAAATAGGGCAATTTAAAACTTTTTCTCATTAATTCACAATTAAGGGTGCATTCCTGTGCAGTGTCATACATCATCATAAGTATCATTCCTCAGGATCTCATCATGATATAATAAATATTGTAATATACCCATTACTCGATTACAAGTTAATTAATCCTAATACATCCCATACAATGATATACATCAAGTGTCTGCAATTACAATAATAGTCTGGGTACATGAAAAGATAAAATATACCTCAAGATACAATATATATGGCCTGGAGCTCGAAGCCTCCACTAGCCACTACTCCGTACGTCGCAGGGAGATCCTTTTTCACTTGAAGAACTCTGGGGGGAAAGAAAACAGGGTGAGCTTCTAAATCGCTCAGTAAGGGGGGGTAAGGAACTCATTTCATAAACCAAAATGCACATCACAAAATATTTATTTGTATGTGAAACTCATTTGAAAACCATAGCATGAAAGTACTCAAAACGACATTCTCATGTCTCAAGTCATGTGAAAACATGAAGTAAAAAGGCTCACTCTAGAGCAATAACAAAGCATGTGAAAATAATGCGATAAACGCTTTCTCAATGAACGTGATAAAATCACTGAAATAGTAATGCACGTGGCACGGCCACTAAACACACGTGGCATAGCCACTAATTTAAATTCACACATGGCATAGCCACTAAACACACGTGGCATGGCCACTGATTTAAATTCACACGTGGCATAGCCACTATCTCACGTGGCAAAGTCACTGATTTAAATTCACACGTGGCATAGCCACTATCTTAGGTGGCAAAGACACTGATTTAAATTCACACGTGGCACAGCCACAGAATAGGGTTTCACGTGGCAACGGCCACCAAAAAGGGTATCACGTGGCAACGGCCACCAATGGGGTATCACGTGGCAACGGCCACCAATGGGGTTTCTCACGTGGCAACGGCCACCAATGGGGTTTCTCACGTGGCAACGGCCACCAATGGGGTTTCTCACGTGGCAACGGCCACCAAATAGGGTTTCACACGTGGCAACGGCCACTAAGTATACGTGGCACAGCCACAGAATGGGTTATTCTCACGTTACCAGAACGGAGAAGAATCGGGCTTACATGCTACCAGAGCAATGCCCTGTGTGTACTCAAAATTACACACCTAAGTCTTATCACACAAGACTGGTTTGCCTTCGCGTAGAACTCATAATGGTTTTTCTCTCATAAAACTCATTTGAAATCGTTTTGTACTCAACACAAAACATAATAAAATCGAGTTCCAACAGGCAAAACACGCACACATTTCTCAAATCTCGATATTGCCTTAACGTAGAGCCCAATTCATTACTCACACAAATTCAACGGTTTATAAAGCAATTTCACACTCAGCTTATAAACGCATAAAACCATGGGCTCCAACCGGCTATAAAACCGTGTACAATTATAACTCAACACAACACTCAACATGCTTGTTTTATAAACCACAAATCATGCTATAATAGTTTACAAATCACATACACAAATGGTTTAGATTTCCCTTACCTCTTTGCACCTCGTATAGTGCAATCGTTTTCCCCGTATCACAGACTAGCCTCGCATTCCACTCTGGAACTCCCGAGCTGTCCAAACGATGTTAAAACATCAATACTCAATTATCTCATAAACCTCAATTCTCAAAATCGAGCATAATTGCTCATAACACCTCAAATCTCTTGATTCTTGTAACTCCACCCCAAACTACAACCTCATTCACAACATCTCAACGCTCTACATTTCTCATGTTAAATCATCTACGCTAATTCACCACATTGTTTATATTTCCATTTATAGCTCAAAATTCCTAAAATTACCAAAATTGCTAAATATCATTATCACTCCAACCACATTGCAATTTCATCAATCCCTAATCATTTCTCAGCTATTTCAACGCAATGACAACCACCAATATCATCAAAATCATCTCAAATATCAAGATCGAGGTTTAGAAATTACCCAAAGCTTGTGAGACTCACAACCCACGCCTCGATCCGATTCGTCCTTCGATTTCCAAGTATGTTGTTCTCCCTTTGATGAGGAACAACTTTTCTTCTTGCCACAACTCTTGATTTGGCCGAAAATGGGTATTTTTGATGAGTGAGAAAGTTAGGTTTTCGTTGAAAATGGGGTTGGAAGAGAGAGAAAGTGAAATTGCAGGAGAAAAACAGGGGTTCCTTATATAGACTGGAGGTAGGAGATCGATCTGGCTCTTGAGGAGATCGATCTGCGTTTGAATTTTTGGGACGATTTAGGGCAATTTATGCCTAGGAGATCGATCTGTCGAGGGGTGAGATCGATCTCTTTATGGCTTTATGAGATCGATCTGCTCCTTGAGGAGATCGATCTTCTCCCAAACAGAATCATTTGGAGATCGATCTCTTCCTCATGAGATCGATCTTCTCTCAAACAGATTCATAAGGAGATCGATTCTCTTCCATTGGAGATCGACCTGCTCCTTAAATTCCTCCTTCCTTGTCATTTTTAACTCACCAGATCGATCTCTCCTTCTCCCAGATCGATCTGCTCCTTAAATTTCTCCTTCTTTGTCGTTTATACTCACCAGATCGATCTCTCCTTCTCCCAGATTGATCTGTCCTCATAGTTTCACATTTATTTTAACACTTAACATATAAATCTCCAATTATCATTCCCCAATTCACTTAGCTCAATAAATTACACTTCAAATTATTATTACATCAATAAAATATGTCTGAAATTCTCAGATCTCACAACGTTTATGTTGGAGGGCGAGTCGGAGCATTGATGGAAGTCCGCTCGACCCATCTTAAGAGTTAGACGTCCAGAGCTGACATGAGAAATGTGTATGGAGGTATTCCGGTGATAGAATATCTCGGACATGACTTAAAGGAAATTATAGATAAAGTCCTTACTCTGGCCCAAAGGAATTGATTTATTGATGAGTATGAATTATGAGTATGAAACTCAATTATATTCTTGGGCAGATATTACCTCGACACTATGAACAGTGATAGTCGAGATGTCTAAAAGTTTATGGAAAAGGGCTCAAATTATCGATTAGAGTCCGATTAGCTCATTACCTATGTCGAGGCAGTGCGCAGAATACAGTTGCGTGAAGAAGATCATGTGTTGCACGCCTCTGAGATTGGGAAAGGTAGTAAGGACCGAAATAGAGACAAAAGAAAATAGAGAATGAAAGAAATGTCAGAGCGGGAAATAGACCAGTTGATAAGGGATTAGAGTTGATGAGTCACGGGGTAAGATTATTGGTAAGGCCCCACTGTATCCAATTTAACACTTATGAGGGGTATTGTGATTGGAGGACCCCGACCTGCTGCAGAGCAGTGTAGCAGCGTAGCAGTGTAAACAGTGTAGGATATGTGGTAGATACCATGGAAGTAAGGCCTACACCTACACTTTATTGACTAAAATAGGCATTAAGTGTGGTAAGACAGGCGACTTAATTAATGATTGCTCAGAGTTGGGTGAGACTGCCCCACAAAAGGGCAAAGAGACAGAGAAAACCCTATTGATATCTCTGCACCGAAAAGGGAGGCCACAGCCGAAGAGAAAGGGAAAGTAGGTTGTTGGATGAGGGCGAGTGTATGCCTTGGACCAGGACACTATTGATGTTTCATATGATGTAGTGAAAGATACCACATTGGTTGTGAATAGAGAAATAATTATTTTAATTAATCCTGGTGCCACGTGTTTAGTCATACCGCCTTCATTTGTATATAAGTTAGTAAAAGACGTGAATGCCTACACCTTTAGGCACAATGCCGATAGTTAGTACACCAACGAAGGAGGGTTAACTAATGAAATAATTATGAAGAAATTATAAGTCGAAAATAGTGGAAGAAGTATAAACCAGCCGATTGGAAAATGAATACTTTGAAGTAATATTTGAGAATAAATTAGTTGGCTGCAAATTATGATGTTCAGAGTTTTATTTTAAGATAGTGTTGTATTACCCCTGGAAAGTATACGGTAAGTTTTGACAAGTAATAAAAGGGGTGCAGCGATTGAAATTAAAGGAGCAAATGATTGTACTCACGGAATAAGTAATGACATAGTTGTTATAAGTGATATACAAAAAAAGATAAGTTTTGTGATAAAACCTGAATAAGAGATAGACTGGAATAAGAGGCGTATGCAAGGTAAGAATATATATGATACGTGAAGTAATTTGGATTAAAGCAATTAGTAGCAAATATGAATTGTGACCACATGGACTGATATGTAAAGTAATTGTGGTCAAGTCTGAGGGTTAATAAAGGTATTTCAAAATACCTCCCCGCCTGAAGACTTGACAGCGTCTAAAAGTATGCACATAACCTATAAATTGGAAGCGATAGTCGTAATATATACATTTAAAATTAGGGTACCTTCACTTGTATGATAAAAAAATATAGAATTCGATTAATCAAGAAGGTTAAAAAAATTTAAAATTTTATAAAATCCGTTAATATAAAAAAAAAAAAAAAGGAAATGACGCAGGTTAGTAGCTTCAACGGAAGCGATTTTGGAAGGATATTATACGTTATGCGCACATAAGTCGAAGATATGAGTGATTGAAATATTCAGTGGAAGTCAACTACGACAAGTTATTTAGACTTACCTGAACCGATTTGTTATCATCCATATTGATGATATTTTGGGTATATTTAAAGTCCAGGGAAATCATAATCAACAATTGAAGATTGTTTTTACAGATGATTTGTGGGGAGTTCTCAGAATGGACTACTTTATTGACACGTTTAACATAGAAAAAGTTGTATTTGAATGGGATGATAGACGTGACAGGAGTTTTGGTGTACTGAAGTAATAAACTGACCACCGTGATTATTTTCACCATACCCAACAGCTCAAGAGGTTCTCCGTGTGTATGAATGACTCAAAATAATGAATGAACTGCGTATTGATGCAAAAAGGGGAAGATAGTCAATTATGAATCCAGACAACTCAAGGATCATGAAAGAGACTATCCGACCCATGATTTAAAGTTGACAGCTATAGTGGTATTGAGTATATGACAATACTATGTATACGGTGAAAAATTTTAGGTATGCACTAATCATAAAAGCCCCGAGTATCTGTTTCACAGAAAGAGTCGGATATGAGAACAAAGAGAGTTAGAGCTTCTGAGGGATTATGATTGTGAAAATTGTACCACCCAAGAAAGGCTAATGTAATGGCTAATGCCTTGAGCAGAAAGAGCCTCGGGTTGGTATTACATATGATGGTCAAGGAGCGTGAGCTGCTAGAGCAGTTGTAAGCCTCAGTAGTGATGTGATCCCCCTCTGATGATGACAGTGATTGTGTGACAGCTAGCCTGAGATTAGAACCAGATTTGAGTTACCGGATTTGACAGGTTTAGCATGATGATTGGCAGAGTGTCGATATGTGGGTCAGATTCAGATGGGTACAGTGACAGAGTTCACAGAGTATGATAATGGTTACTGAGGTTCAGAAACAGTATAATAATATAAGTGCTCCCTAGGACCACAATGATGATATAATGTTATTGTAAGAAGCTCACTCTTCGGGATATACAGTGCATCTAAGAAGTAATAAATATATCGAAATCTTAGAAAAGGATATTGGTGGTCAGATATGAAAAGATACATGGTAGAGATTGTTGAACATTATGTAGCGTTCCAGTGAGCATGGTATCATATAGGGATTCCCGCTTCACTTCCCACTTCTGGGAACGTTTTTTTTTTAAGCTATTGGGAACCTAACTGAGTGTTAGCACAACTTTCTATCCTCAGACAGATGGTCAGTCAGAGAGGACTGTACAGGTTCTAGAGGATATGATGAGAGTGTGTGCTTGATATGATAAGCTCCTGGGATGATCAGTTGTTACTAATCGAATTCGCCAATAATGACAGTTGTCACTTGAGTATTGGGATGACTTCAGATGAGGCATAGTATGGCCGTAAGGGTTGTTTCCCCGATTTGGATAAGAAGAAGTGGGTGATAGATAGAAAATTGTTCTCAAATTAGTAAGACAAACCTCTGAGCATGTTCAGTTAATGGTGAAGGATTAAAAACACCTCAAAGTAGATAGAAAAGCTATGTTGACAAGAGACAGAAACCATTGGAATTCACCGAGGGTGAATTTATATTGTCGAAAGTTACATGCCCTTAGAACATAGCATAAGGACGTAACGAAATCCGAAAAGAGATTGGACAAAATGGGAGACAAGGCCTGTAGGTTGGCATTACCACCTGAATTAGCAGGCATCTACAATGTGTCCCATCTTATGATGTTTCGAAAATATTATCCGGACCCAACATATGTAATCGGATATGAGTTCCAACAGCTAAGCTCAATGAAAGTATAACATATGATTGAAAAATCGATTCGGGTATTAGTGGAAGGAGAAAGTGTAGTGTTGAGGTTTAAGATGATCTCCCTAATTAAAGCATGTTGGTAGTAGTACACTCCAGAAAAGTCATATATGAATTAAAGAATATGATACAGTAGACGTACCCGGAGTTGTTTATGGATCCATTTAACTTGGTTCTAATTTGGAGGACCAAATTTCTTAAGTGGGGCAGATTTTGTAAGACCCGAATTTAATTAAAAACACAAAATGAATGAGTATTCATGAAGGGAAGTCAGGTTAAATTAATCCCGAACACGTGAAGGGCAAAACGGTCAAAAGATCGAAAGCCAAAATAAATTCAATAAGAAAATTTAATTAAAAATAATGGATTTGAGAATCTTGATCAATAACGAAGAAATAATTAAATTTTGGGTTAAATTGATCAAGATATGAAATTATTGGAATTAATCAAAATTTTTGCTCAGGACAATATCCCGAAAATACGGATAAAATATACCGAAAAAGTGGAAAAATAGATTAAATAAATTTAATTAATTAATTAGAATTAAATAATAATTTATCTTAGATATTTTGGCAAAATAATAATAAAATAATGAATAAAATAATAATAATAAACTAATTTATAAATAATAATAAATAAATAAATTAAATTTATTCAAAAAAAAGAATCAGAAAATGTTATCGGGGAGAGAGAAAGAAGAGAGAAACGGAAAAACGGAACCGAGGAAGACCTGGACCACCATCGATCATCCGGCGACCAATCGGCCAAGTGAGGGTCGAAAAAGGAAGAGGAGAGGTCGGCGACCTCCCTGGTACCGACGGTGCAGCCCACCGACGCCGAAATCTGACGAAATCGAAGGAGAGAGAACCCGAGGGAGAAGAGGAGATCGGCGGCAACCGGCGTCGATCTAGCCCCAACCGACCCCAGCCGAGGCTTCCCCAGGCGTGGTCACGGTTGGTGAAACCGGCGGACGGTGCCGAAAACAGCGAAAAGAGGAATGGGTACCGACGGTCGAGGGAGAACAGCCGAACCGGCGACTTTCCGGTGGCCTTGGACGAAAACGAGGCCAGATCCGAGAATCGGACTATCCAGCAAAGCTACTGGCGACGGAAGCCGATGGAGAACCGTCCGGCAAGGTGATGAACCAGTCGAACCGGAGTGAACCGGACCGGTCTGAAACGGGTTGAACCGGACTGAACCGGTTCAGCCAAGAAAGAAGGGAAAAGGGAGAAAAAGAGAAAAAGGAAAAAGCGAAAGAATTTTCAGGGATACACCGGACTTCGGGTAAGTCGGTAAGAGGTCAACAGTGATCGATTTGACTTTCAAAAAATTTATTTAAATCATATTTAATCGAAAAGTAACCCGGGATTAAATATATAATTGTGCAGTTTTACGACAAAGCATGAACAAGAGCCGATTGAGCTCCGATTTTCGTACCCCGCATCACATTGGATAAGCATATTTTAATTTCAACAATTAGAGTCCTTTAATACAGAGTTTCGATTATTTTACGGAATTTACGGAATAATTCTGTATAAGAAGGAATATTTATCGAAATTGCAACGTAATTATCGTAAATAGTATACGGGCTATCCAATGAGTTTGGAACGAAGCCCGATAATTATTGGTAAGTTGAATGAGACCAGTAAACCCGAAGACGGGATTTAATAAGTAAAAACGGGCTGAAAATGAGTCGAGGCCCATTAAGTTGCGATCGGGCCCAATAAAGTAAAACGAGCCCAGTACGTTAGATTCGATCAGTAAATGTGATATACTAATAAAAATACGTGAATTAACCCAAAATATGTGGTTATATGCAGTTCCGTAGACTTGGTTGACGTGCAGTTGGACTGAGAGATCGGATATTATCGAGATGGGATAAGTTTACACGTAAATCGAAGTAAGGGAATTTTGTAGGTGCATAGAGATTTCTATACGTATTTATTGAGGGGATTTACAGGGCTTAGAATTCCTTAAAGTATCTAGAAACGAAATAATAATTTTTACGAAAACCGAGGCATAGGTGAATAAAGAAAAAGATGATTTTGCCCCTGAGAGTAAAATTTACAAAAAGGGTAGTAAGGCAGATAAATTGCATGATTTTCATGTTTTGATGTTTTATATGAATGTATTGCTTTGGTTTAAGCAAATTTACACATAGGTTGGCTGTTGATTTCTTGAATTATACGAAAGGATACCGGTTTGTACCGGTTACTATTTTAAAAGATGTTTTATCAAGATTGAGCCACCTATCGTATTTACATGAATAAAAAGAGTGCTAGAGTCTTTCTCGCACTCAAGTTTACTGATTTATTACTCATGAAAAGTCGTACTGGAGCATTGCTCGTACGAGAAATTTGTGTGTGCACAAAACCGTGCTGGAGCTTCGCTCGCACGAGATTTTAGATATCATTATATGCATAGCGTTGTGCTGGAGCTTCGCTCGCACAAGACATGAGTTGACATGCATATAGTCATGCGGAAGCCTCCTGTAGACTGTGTGTCACAGAGAGTTGAGATGCTCACACGTATACTTTGAGACATGGGTTGGTTATCGACATAGTATTGGGGTGGATAAGACCTACGGTAGGTACCCCTAGACTATGATATGGGTCCACGAAGTACAATGTACCGTGTATGTCACACGGAGTACGTTGTACCGTGCAGTCATGATGACTCGATGATGTTACTTGATATTCTGGCGGGTAGGATTTGACCCCACCTCTCGTTGCAGTTGTGATGCCCCGAACACCGGGATCCGTGTAGCCTGGGATCACAGGGACAAAGTATGGCCATAGTCCTCGATTTTCATACAGTAACCTACATGCCTCACATGATATCATACGGTCTGAATAGACCAGGACGAACCCGAGGGAGGGGTGATGTCCCGATTTATGTTTTTAAATGAGATGCGATTTAATAAATCAAGGTATTGCTGAGAGATGGGTTTGACCTTGATGTGGTTTTTTTATGATATAACAAATAAGTTTTTAACGTGTTGAGTTTATGATGAAACAAATAAGTTTTAAATGTGACGAGCATGAGATGACATACATGATGATTTTTCAATGTTTGTTTTATATGTCGATTTCATGATTTCTCTTATATAATATATACATACATGTGGCATCATTTTAGTTATACCTCATGCTCCCAATGTAAACGATTTTATATCATGACATTATCAGCACGTAGATAGTATAGTTATCTACCTGCTTACATTATTGCCTTACTGAGTTGTTTATGATCACCCTTTCATTTTTCACCCCACAGGGTATATTCAGTAGAAGAGAATGACAGTAGTCATATCCACTGCTTCTTATCAAGACCAGGTATACACATTTGTATAATTTTTGTATCTGAACATATAGAGGCACAGTACTGTACATGGATGTAGTATTGGGAATGTATTTATTTAAAATAAATTGATATGTAAATGAAATAGGAAAATGGAATGGGAAATAGGTGAGAGGTGACTAACACCGAATCATTGCCCAACTGTTTAGTAGTGTAACTGTTCACGACGAGTAAGGAAATGAAAAAGTGAAAAAGAAAAATTTACTCTGATTTTTAGGTAATTTGGGTCCTGACGTCGAGCTCAATGGTACCAGGGGTGTCGAATCAGGCATGATGTCCTGAGTTCGAACCCTTGGGGACGCGAAAGAAAACCTTGAGGGGCCTGTGGGCTGCCAAAGAGGACAATACGGTTGAGTGAACGATGTCACAGCAGTCGGACCAGGGGCCCATGAGGGGTTGCGCCTGTGTAGGCTGGGCTGGGCCGTCACAACCCCATCCTTCGATACAACATGGCCCAGAAATGAGATCTGCTCTAACTAAAAGTTACACTTACTGAGTTTGTCATATAATTCCTTCTCTCGGAGGTTCTACAGATCTATCCTCAACTGTTGTTCATGCTCTTCCCTGGACTTGGAATAAACCAATATATCGTCGATGAACACTATCACGAACATGTGGTATCTAAGAATGGAGTGTCAGTAGATCCATCTAAGGTAGATGCAGTATTGAGATGGGAAAGATCGAGGACAGTCACGAAGGTCAAAATCTTCTTAGGATTGGCAGGGTATTACTGGCGGTTTATCGAGGGGTTTTCATGGATAACAGCTCCATTGACCTGACTGACCCGTACGGAGGTACAGTTTGCATGGTCTGAGCAGTGTGAGTAGAGCTTCCAAGAACTCAAACGCCGGTTAACTACGATACTAGTCTTGACTATTTCGAGTGGTTTTGGGGGATATGCAGTTTATAGTGATGCTTCTCACTAAGGTCTCAGTTGTGGGCTGATGCTTCATGGTAGAGTGGTAGCTTATGGATCCCGTCAGCTAAAAGATCATGAGCGGAACTACCCTACTCACGATTTAGAGTTAGTCGCAGTAGTTTTTACACTCAAGATATGGTGGCATTATTTGTATGGAGAGAGATTTCAGATCTTCACTGACCACAAGAGTCTCAAGTATTTGTTTGATCAGAAGGAGCTCAATATGAGACAATGGAGATGGATAGAGCTCCTGAAAGGCTATGACTATGAGATCTTGTATCATCCGGGCAAGGTGAATGTGGTAGCTGATGCCCTGAGTAGAAAGGGTATGGTGTCCTACATGATGATTAGAGAGTGGGATTTGTTGGGACAGTTTGTCGAGCTCAGGATCAGTGTAGATGAGGTTGAGCATGGATTCATGGCTAGCCTACAAATGGAGCCCAGTATACTAGATAAGATTAGAGCTGGACAGAGGAATGATAAAAAATTACTGGATATGGGTAGCCAGGCAGAGGAGAAATCCCAGTCTGAGTTTATGGTCAGTGATGATGGATTACTGAGATATAGAGGTCGTATCTGCGTGCCACACGATGACACCTTGAGACAAAGCATACTGAAGGACTCCCATTGTTCTAGATTCACCATGCACCCGGGCAATACCAAGATGTATCAGGATCTTTGGAAGGTGTATTGGTAGATTGGGATTAAGAGAGATGTGGCAGACTTTGTAGCCAGATGTCTAGTTTGCCAGCAGATTAAGGCTGAACACCAAAGACCTGCAGGATTGCTGAATTCAATGTCGATTCCTACATGTAAATGGGAGCATATTACTATGGATTTCATTATGGGATTACCGAGGACCCAGAGAGGTCATGATGCAGTCTGGGTGATTGTGGACAGATTGACTATGAGCGTTCACTTCCTTGCCATCAAGAGCATAGATTCACTCGAGAAGCTAGTTGATTTATATGTCAGAGAGATAGTACAGTTGCATGGGGCACCTGTAAGCATCATATCTGATAGAGATTCTCGCTTCACTTCTAGGTTCTAGACTAGATTTCAGGATGCTATGGGGTCTCGATTGAACATAAGTACTGCTTATCATCCTCAGACAAATGGTCAGTCCGAGCAGACTATACAGACTTTAGAGGACATGTTAAGAGCGTGTACTTTAGACTTTAAGGGCTCATGGGATAGCCACTTGCCTCTTGCAGAGTTTGCTTACAATAACAGTTATCAAGTTAGCATCGAAATGGCTCTATACGAGGCTCAATATGGTAGGAGATGCAGATCCCCGATTGCTTGGGAAGAAGTGGGCGAAAGAAAGATCCTTGCTCCCGATTTAGTTGAGCAGGCTGCTAGAGGTGTTCAGTTGATCTGTGATAGGTTGAGGACAGCACAGAGTAGACAGAAGAGTTATGCAGATGTGCGAAGACATCCTCTTGAGTTTCAGGTTAGGGACTCCGTATTTGTTAAGGTGTCACCGATGAAAGGTATAGTACGTTTCGGGAAAAGAGGAAAGCTGAGTCCTCGCTTCATTAGTCCATTAAAGATTTTAGATAAAGTGAGAGATGTAGCATATCGATTAGCACTACCTTCACAGCTGTCGAGTATACATGATGTCTTCCATGTTTCAATGTTAAGGAAGTATCATCCGGACCCTTCTCATGTCATCGAGTATGAGCCACTAGAGATTCATGAGGACATGAGTTATGTTGAACAGCTGATCTGGATTCTCGACAGGAAGGAGAAAGTCCTAAGATCTAAGACTATCCCACTAGTGAAGGTTCTCTGGCGACATCATGAGACAGAGGAAGCTACTTGGGAGCTAGAGAGCCAAATGAGGGAGAAGTATCCTCATCTATTTGATGGACCAGCTTGAATTCAAAGGACTGAATTCTTAAAGATGGGGAGAAATGTGAAACCCGATATTTTTCCATATTATGATCCTTATGAGAAGTAAATTATAGTTAAATATGACATTTTGCAGGCCCATAGACGACTAAAGCACTCGGTTCTAGTGTGGTGTCCGATGGCACGTAAATCGATGTAAGGTCTTAGACTACAGAATTACTTAGAAATTCCATGTTCATGCATGAAATGATGTGTTGAAGGCAAAACTAAGTGATTGGAGATGAAAGTTGAGTTAAACTCGAGTTTTAAATTAAATCAAAAAAACAGACATAATAAGGGAAATAAATTCGAATAAAATTCTAAAAATTCATAAAAATTATTCTAAGGCCATAGAAAATTAATATAAGGCGAAATTGACATGAGAAATAAAAATCATGAAGAAATAAGGAGATTTAGGGGTCCAAATGAACTTTTGAAGTGAATCGAAACCTTAATTTCATTTTGCTCGGTATTGGCTAAATCGCGTAAAATGATCTCGTTCATGAAATGTTTCTTAAACAAGTGGCCCCAAATTTTTATGGGACATACTATCGACATACTATAATAATTTAGAAGTGAAATTTTGAATAAATCTGATCAGGATTAATTTTGGTGATTTTTCTAAAACAAAACAGTCATCTCCCCTGCTTTTAACAAGCTGTCAGCCAATGAAAATCACCCAATTTGATGACCTTCTAGATGTTTGTTGTTTCTGATATTTTCCAGTCTAAAATTAAACTGGATAATCTTTATAAAAGGGTACAATTCACCCCAAAATGAGCTAAAACCCGAGAGATATCCCTTACCAATCCTTGCCGCAATTGTTACCTCTGCTTCTGACTAGTGTGAATTTTTCGGCCACCCTCCGGCTAGTTTTTGGTGATGGTCAATTCATATGAAATCTTCCTCTTCCTCCCCTATAACACATATAAAAAATTCAGACCTAAGTGAATTGGTTTACTCTCTGAAACGTTAGAGAGAAGAACAGGACAGAAAATTACCCTGTTCCGACTTAAGTAAAAATGGAATTTTTGGATGAATCAGTTCTTTGGATGACTCTGAACACTTCTAAGCTCTATACATGTTGGAACCTTCAAATCGAAGTCAAAGTTGGTCAAAGGAGTGAACAAGTTGAGGTATGATGATGATAATGAGATAGGTTGTTAAAATGTGATTTTTGGATGAATTTTTGTTAAAGGAAATTTGATGGAATGATTTATATGATGGAGTTCAGCTGCTGCCAGCATGATTTGATTGCTGGATTGATGATATGGGATGTAATTAAAATGAATTTATAGTTAAAATTATAAACTGCATTTTAAACTCTATAGGTTGGGTTAAGTCATAATGCAACCGTTATGCTGCTAAATTTTATAAAAGAATAAGAGCTAAGAAACTGACATAGACAGGAACACAACTCAATTAAATAAATTAAAAAGTTTTAAAATTGCCCCATTTTTCGCGTTTCCAAACGTAACAGAGTGAGCCCAATAGGCCTTGATGAAAGAATTAATAAGTGAAAACGGGCTTAAAATGGATTAGGGCCCATTAAGGTGCAATAGGGTCCAATAAGAGAAAAATTGGCCCAATTAGCTAAATCGACTGTAGTAAATATGAGAAAAATATTTATTGAGTTAAATTGACTTAATAAATAATTATATGCAGCTCCGAGATTGGATTAGGAGCAGGTCAGACTGGACGAACCTCCGACAGAGAGATTTAGCTATGTACTCAACGGGATTCAAGGTAAAGGATATAATTTAGAGTAGCATTAGTACTTTTCCACCTTAACAAATGTTTATGTGGATAATAAATTGAGTTTCTACAGATAATGGCTTTTCTTGAAATGTGAAATGAGCACCATTCACTCAAAACCCGAGATAAACTTATCTAAACTTTTCAAAATAATTTTCATTGCATGAGATACATTTTAGTATCAATGGTTATGGTATATAAAAGTGATTTTCATGTATAGAATGAAACCATAGTCTATTTTCTATGTGTTACGGGTTAAATTCTCGGGAATGTTTTACGAAACTATGTTTTCATTATATGGGATATATATATACTTGAGATATATGTGTTTATGAAAAACATGTTTAATGTTTTGAGACTATGGCACAAAGTATTGATGTTATGAGGTCAGAGTGATCTGGGGTCGTTCTTGTATACTAAGAAAAAGGTACAAGAACGATTAAGGATCTTCTTAGCCGATGGCTAGGGAATGGGCAGGGCTCTGACGAGATAAGATGACTTGTGGTACCATGTAACCATTTAAAGTTCATGTGTTGAGACTGCTTAGAGACTGTGAGTCTTTTGTAGGCACGTAATGAGTCACCCCACCATAGCCCAGTACCACATAGTCCAGTAGGGCACTGTACGACCCTGATCCAGTCTTACAGTTCCCTGTACTATGGCCATATTGATAATTTTATATTTTTTAGAATTATTTGTGCTTAATTTTCTAATTAATTATTTAAATCCCTAATTTATTTTGTTAATTATCCCCTTTATTTAATTAAAATTCTCATGTTTGCAGATAAATTAAATTTGGATGAATTTTGAATATTTCCGTAGAAAATTGACCGAAATTGGGCTAAAATCGAGATTGAGCCAGGCGGACAACACGAGTCATGCCACCTAGCACATCCAATTGGACAAGAAGACCGATGACATGGAAATATCTTTTCAAGGAGCCAATGGTGTGAAGACAAGTGGCCAAAAAATGCCAACTCATCAAGGATGTAGAAATTACCATTTTACCCCTAGTGTGTTTATAAATAGGAAATGATGGCAATTGAAAGAAAAAAAAATATTTTTAGGAGTAGAAGTAGATGTAATTTAGTTTTAGGAGTAGGAGTAGTATAATGTAATGTAGTTTAGAGTTGTTTAGCTTTTAGATTACATTTTGAAGATTTATTTTCCTGTTTTCCGTTAGCTTCCATTTCATTCCATGTTTATTCTCTTCATCTACTTGGATATTTTCTATTGATAGCAAACAATGCATCATTTTCATTTGCTCTTCTCAGTTTGGTTATAATGAGCTCTTTTATTCTTCAAGTTTTATTTTTTTTTTACATAGCTTTATTTCCTAATTGTTAGTCTCGGGTTGGCATCTTTCTCCTTTCTATTTTCCTTGTTCATGCTACTGGGATGATCGGATGTGTGAGCTGGCACAGAACCGTAATGCAAACTTGAACCAGCAAATGGGTGCAGGGAATGGAGCCGAGGATGTGTAAGATTGGACTGAGCAAATTGGGCATGATGCAGCAGTGGACAAGGAGCAATTTTTGCCTCTGTTCTGCTCTGTTTTAAGAGCTTCTCTCGGTGATTGAAGAAGCTGATAGCAAGAAACTCGATGCTTTCATGCTCTCGGTTACTCTCGGTTGCAAGAGGTTGATGGACACGACAGGTTTCAGCTTAAAGCAGGAGCTGGCGTGAAGGTTTGGCAATACAGAGCAGACCGAGAACCTTACCTGGAGCCTGGAACAGCAGTAAGGTAGGAGCATAAGCTAGCAGCTAGAGCAGAATGAGGGGGGCTTTTGTTGCTAGATTTGAAAGCAAATGCAGGGGCAGAAGTCGTAACCTAAAGAAGGAACAGGTCTGGCCAGAAAACGCACCTTGAAACAGGAAGTAGGAGCAGGAGCCGAACATTGCTGGAGCAGAGGGCATGCTGGTCTGGTCAGAAACAGCAGCTGGAGTTGGTAAGAGCAGTTGCTTGCCTTGTTGATGAATGGAAACGTGAAGCTGTGGAGACGTGCAGGGAATGGTGCAGTGCATGGAAACCGAGCAGGGTTGGTGAGAGTCAGAACCGAGAGCAAGCAAAGTGGACACGCCTGGACAACCGAGGCCATCTCCTAGAAAAGAAGAAAATGTGAAAGTCGTGAACAGTGAATGGAGGGAGTTCTTTGTTGATTTAAATTGTTTAAGGCCTTGTTTGGCCAATTAAAGTATTATTTCATGTTTTTACTTTAATGAATTAAATTGATTAATACTTGTTTGTTGTCATTTAGGTAATTTAATTAAGTAATGGTAGGGTAGCTTTATTGTTTTGCATGTTAATTTAATTTGTAGTGTTAATGTTTAGTTAGTAGTTAATGTTATACTAAATGTTTTAGGATTTTATTTTAGTTTAGTGCTTTATAAGTGGCATTTAGAATTAATCTAGATTAAATGTTTTTCATGCATTTTTAATTTTATTTATATTTTTATTAGATTTTATGTTAGTTTAATTTGCAATTTTTATTAGTTTAATTACATGCATTTTTAGGTTAGTTTAATTGTAGTTTAATTTTATTGCTTTATTTTCATAATTGCATTTTATTGCATTAATTAGTTTTAACTGTTTTAATTTCTTTTGTAGGTTTTTTTTTTATTTTAATTGCGTGGAGCACTGTAAGTAATTTTGTTCGGTTTTAATTTTCTTTACTTTATAGCTTTTATTATTTTATTGCTCTCAGTATTTTTAATTCGAGCTATGTAGATCACCCACCTTAATTTTATAATTTGCTAGAATATACTTAGGGTAAGATTAACCGGTAGTTAATTAGGCTAACCAACTTCTCTGTGGGACGATAACTCGAGACTCAAATCTCATTATTACTTGTACGACCCGTGCACTTGCAGACATATACCTTTTGGGCGTGTGAAGTTTTTGGCGCCGTTACCGGGGAAGTTTTAATTAGTCATTAATTAATATCGGTGAAACTATACTTAGGTGTAATTCTAGCTTGTAAATATTTAGGTTGTAAATATTTAGATCCTTAGTTTAGTTTAGTTAATTTTCTCATAATTAAATAAAATCAAAAAAATTGAAAAATTAAAAACTTAAAAATTTTCTAAGGATTGTCCGATGTTTGCATGCGTAGAGCAAGGAGTTTTGATTGCTTTCCTCTAGATCCTGAAATCGAACGAACTCTTAGGAAAATTCGAAAGGATTCTAGGAAATTTACAGCTCCGCAGCAAAACACGATGACAGAGAATAGGGAAACTAGGACCATTGGAGATTATGCGGTGCCGACGGTCGAAGGATATTATACCAGCATTAGGCCACCAGCTGTCTCTGCTAATAATTTTGAAATTAAGCCTTCCATCCTCCAGATGATCTAGACCTCTGTATAGTTCAGTGGGCTTCCGCACGATGACCCACATGCTCACATTGGGCAATTCCTAGACTTGTGCAACACGTTCAAACACAATGGATTATCGGATGATGCACTTAGACTTAGACTATTCCCCTTTTCACTTAGGGATAGGGCAAGACATTGGTTGACCTCCCTGCCTCCAGGATCCATTTCTACATGAGACGAGTTAGCCCACTGATTTCTAGCTAAGTTTTTCCCTCCCTCTAAAATGTTCAAACTCCGTAGCGATATATCCTCCTTTGCCCAGTACGACTCTGAATCTCTTTATGAGGCATGGGAACGATATAAGGAGCTTCTTAGGAAGTGCCCTCACCATGACCTACCTTTATGGCTACAAGTCCAGGCTTTCTACAATGGACTTACGAGCCAAATAGGACCATATTGGACGCTGCTTCGGGTGGAGCCGTGATGTGCAAAACAGAGGAGGAAGCTTATGAGCTGCTAGACAAGATGGCGGCTAACAACTATCAATGGTCATCGAAAAGGCAATTGCCAAAGAAATCGACGGGTATATATAAGCTCGACATGTTGTTCACCTTGACCTCTCAAATCGCCAATCTTACAAAAAAGGTGGAGTCGCTTAGTGCCCAACCTAATCCTTCCAACAATGCTAACCCTGTGTTTTCTGTCCATAGTCCTTTTCTCTCGTGTGATCTATGTAGTGGTACCCATGCTGTGGATAGGTGTCCACTTAACCTAGAATCGGTTCAGTACGTTGCCCATAAGCAATAGAACAACCCTTTTTCAAACACCTATAATCCAGGGTGGAGGAACCATCCTAACTTTTCTTGGAGCCAGAACCAAGGGCAAGCTTCTAATTCCAGACCAGTAGGACCCCCAGGTTTTCAAACTCCATCGGTTCAGGTACCACCACAGCATCAATTTCCTCACCACCCACCACCTCAGTATCCACATCATCAACCTACTCATTCCCATCCATCCCACTTCCATCAACCATCACCACCACAACCCCAGCATTTATCAGCAGCTGATAAGAAACCCTCGCTTGAGGAAATGTTCACAACAATCTTGCAAAATCAAGCAGCTTCAATTAAGAACCTAGAGGTTCAGGTAGGACAAATAGCAAACGCTCTTAGTCAATGTCCTCAGGGGACCCTTCCTAGTAACACTAAAGCCAATCCTATTAGGCAAAGGGAGGGGAAGGAACATGTGAAAGCCATCACCCTTAGGAGTGGCAGAGAGCTAGTAACTCCACTAGTAAAGTCTAGACCTGACCAGCCCCTAGTTGAAAAACTCATAGGTTCTAATGAAGTAGCTCAGAAGGAGCAGGAATTAAAAGATCAAGCTGCAAAGGAAACAAAGCCAAGCATTTCTTCACCTCTACCTGTTTCTTTGTCACAACCTCTTTTACCCTCTGATGCTACAAAAGTTTCCACTACATCTCCTCCTGTTAGACCACCAGTCCCTTTTCCCCAGAGATTTCAAAATCAAAAACTGGACCAATAATTTGCGAAATTCCTTGAGGTTTTTAAGAAACTTCATATCAACATTCCATTCGCAGATGCCTTAGAGCAAATGCCAAGCTATGTGAAGTTTATGAAGGACATCCTCTCTAGGAAAAGAAGATTAGAAGATTACGAGACGGTGGCCTTAACTGAGGAATGTAGTGTCATTATCCAGAGAAGATTACCCCCCAAGCTCAAGGATCCCGGGAGTTTTACCATACCATGCACTATTGGAAATTTATTCTTTGGTAGAGCCCTATGCGATTTAGGAGCTAGTATAAATTTGATGCCATTGTCTATCTATCATAAGTTAGGAATAGGGGATGACAAGCTCACCACAGTGACCCTCTAGCTAGCTGATCGATCAATTAAATATCCGAAGGGGGTCATTGAGAATGTCTTAGTAAAGGTGGACAAGTTTATTTTCCCTGCAGATTTTATTGTTTTGGACATGGAGGAAGACAGGGAAGTCCCAATTATACTAGGCAGACCTTTCCTAGCTACTGGTAGAACAGTAATTGATGTACAAAAAGAGGAGTTAACTATGAGAGTCCTAGATTAGGAAGTGAAGTTTAATGTTTTCAAACCTTTGAAGCTCCCTGATGACTCTCAAGAATGTTTTAAGATGGAGATTGAGGAGAATATAAGGCTTAAGCATATAATATTTGAGAGAAAGAAGGAAGTAGATAGGGTTCAGGAGGATTTAACTGTTAACATTCTGTCACCATTTTGGCTAATCCTCCTACTCTTCGCCCTGCTGTTGAGTGTTGTCTTCTTCAGCTGCATTTGAAGTGGCTGTGTTTTCCTTTGCACTTTGTATATAGATCTTTTTCTTTTTCTTTTCTGTTGTTTCTTTCTTTGTTTGTGTTGCAGGTTTCTTTTCTAGTATTATGCTTTCAATCAAGCTTCAGTTGTTCATCATCATCAGAAAGGGGAGTACTCTGTTCTCGAGCTTAAATTCTTATATTATCTGCACACTAAGGACACTGTGCACTTTAAGTTTGGAGGAGGGGATATCACTTGAGCTATTTTGGAAAAATTGGAAAAAATTTTAAAATTTTTTCAAAAATCTGAGAAAGAATTTTCAAAATGTTTTCAATAATATGAGCTTAAATTGCTTAATTTTGGGATGATTTAGTGCTTAGCATGTAGTTTTCCCATATTCCAATGATATAACCTCATGATTTAGTCTAACTTTGATTGACTGAGAAGCATGATTATAGGAAAAGCATGAAATTGAATTCTTGAATTTGTCTTAATTCTGATTGTGATTTCCTCATCTTATGCACATGTCATGCCATGAATCGGTATATTTATTTAGAGAAAGCTTATGTATACATAGGATTGCATTTTTTCAGTTGATTTTATGCATCATATTCTAGAATTTGTTTGATCTAATCTCGAGGTGAAATATTAGATCACACTTAATTAGGGAGATGATTTAGGTCATCTTTGGATCGTTTGAGCCTTTCTAGCTATCCTTGTACATATTCTACCCCTAGTCACCCATCTGGGCCAAATAAGCTTTTCTCTGTAAATACACCTGCTTATTTTTATTTCCTTAGCTTAAATACTTTTTTCCTATCCCTTACCCCGAAAGCATGAAAAGTCATTGGGATATATTGTGAGCTATATGGGTATTAAGTGATAGTGAAAAAGTATGTATAAAAAAAATGATGAAAAAGAAAGAAAAAGAAAAAGAAAAGAAGAAAGAAGAAAAATTCATAAAAAAAAAGTTTAGTGAAATAAATAAGTTTGGGGGAATGATTTGAGCTCTTACATTAAGATCCTAGAAGTAATGCATGTTAAGGGGTAGTTAAACCTAAATCGACTTTATCATACCTTAGCCCCAGCCTTACATTACAAGCTTAATGAAGTCTTATTGATCTTTAGTTAAGTGTGATTACATTAGTGGAGAGAGAAGTGAAAAACAAACTTATGGAAATGATCACATGTCATTGACTTTGCATTCACTGTGTTTGCATAATTTGATCTGGATAATGTATTGAGAAGTGACTTAGACATTTTTCACACACTCACGAGGAGTCCAATTTGGGTTAGGACTTATGATTGAATAATTCTAACTGCTGGACTTGTAATTGTGAGTCTTTGATTTCATAGTCTGTATTTTTTCTTTGAGGATGATATTGGGGAAATTATTGTGTTTTGTACTTGTCATTCCTACAATCATTTTGTTTTGCTTGAGGACAAGCAAAAGCTCAAGTTTGGGGGTGTAATAATTTTATATTTTTTAGAATTATTTGTGCTTAATTTCCTAATTAATTATTTAAATCCCCAATTTATTTTGTTAATTATCCCCTTTATTTAATTAAAATTCTCATGTTTTGATAATTCTATATTTTTAGAATTATTTGTGCTTAATTTCCTAATTAATTATTTAAATCTCCAATTTATTTTGTTAATTATCCCCTTTATTTAATTAAAATTCTCATGTTTGTAGATAAATTAAATCCGGATGAATTTTGAATATTTCGGTAAAAAATGGATCGGAATTGGGCTAAAATCGAGATTTAGCCACGCGGACAACACGAGTCATGCCACCTAGCACATCCAATTGGACAAGAAGACCGATGACATGGAAATATCTTTTCAAGGAGCCAATGGTGTGAAGACAAGTCGCCAAAAAAATGCCAACTCATCAAGGATGTGGAAATTACCATTTTACCCCTAGTGTGTTTATAAATAGGAAATGATGACAATTGAAAATGTTATGTAATTTTAGGAGTAGGAGTAGTCTTAGTGTAGAAGTAGTTAGAGTAGTTTAGTTAGATTAGT
Source organism: Firmiana major (assembly GCA_033439115.1). Taxonomy (NCBI): domain Eukaryota; kingdom Viridiplantae; phylum Streptophyta; class Magnoliopsida; order Malvales; family Malvaceae; genus Firmiana; species Firmiana major. The sequence goes on from CM065895.1 coordinate 39,907,104, forward strand.
TTAGTTGTTATTATTGTTAGAAGTTTTTTTCCCGAAACAATGTTCTTCGTTACAGTTCATCTTTCTTAGTTTTCATTTATGAAAAGTTTTTTTTTATGTTGATTTGCAGCCTCATTTACTCATCCTTCTTCTCGGTTTGATTATAATCCAGTCTTTTATTTTTCAAGTCTTAATGCACAGCATTCATTTCCTAGTATAGTTCTCGGTCTTCTTGCTTCCCATTTGTAGTTTTATTTTTCTTTTGTTTTGGTTCAAGGATTCTCGGTTGCTTCCATTGTTAGTTTTATTTTTCCTTCCTTTCTGTTAGCTGTCATTGTTACTTGAGAATGTGGGGAGCTGGTTTGATCTCATGAATTATGAAAGAAACCTGAGATCCAGGCAGCAGACCATGAACCGAGAGCAGCAAATGCAGCAGCAAGCATCCGAGAGCTCTCCTCTGTTCTCCTCTGTTTTGTGATTCCGTTACTGTTCATCATCTCTAATTGGTTTAGTGTATAGTTCAGTTATTTTAAGTCTACTTTAGGTCTTCATTTTCTGCTCTTCTTGTCGGTAGTTGCTGGCACTAGTGTTGTCCAGTAAATGCTTCAATTTGTAGTGCTGTTCGTTCGGCTTTACCATGAGAGGTGTGATTGAGGCTGCTCGGTGCAGTTCAAGCAGCAGTGGACTGCTGCAGAGGACGAGGACTATAGCATTGCTGATTGCATAAGGACGTGTGCAGCTCCTGAGCAGCAGAGGTCATGGGCATGCAGCAAGCTGGAGCATAGAGTAGTGCATCAGTTGTAAGAACCGAGAATGCGGGAAAGAGCAGGATATGTGCGCGAGCAAGGATGGTATTAGGGGCAGCAGCGGTATGGGCAGGACAACGTTTGGAGCTATGCAGGGAATGGAGATTGCAGAAGACTGAAGTGCAAACTGCATACGGAACCGAAGAAAAGTTGGTGAGAGTTGATGCAGCAGTGGACACGCCTAGCAACCAAACCCGTGAGCATGCAGCAGCACACCTGGAGACAACCAACCCGTGACCTGGAAACACCAGAAACAGCAGAAGCAAACCGAGGACAAATAGCTGAACAGACTAGGCAGCAGCAGCGGACCAGAGGACAAACAGCAGGAAGCAGCAGACCAGAGGACAAGCGAGCCATTACTTGGAAAATGTTTTGGAAAGACACATGAACAGTAAAGGGAGGGAATGGTTTAAATTTACTTAAGGCCTTGTTTGGTTTTTGCATTATAACTTTAATCCATTTTCATGCAGTGTTAGTTTAGTTTAATTCCAATTTAATTTGTTAGCTTAGTTTAGAGTTTTTAATTAAATTGCATGTTAGTATTCTTGCATAGTAGTATAAAATTTAGTTTTAATTAGGATGATAGTTAATTAAGTGTTTATTTAGAATTAGATTAGGAGTAAATTTATTTCATTAAATCTTAGGTTAGTTTAAATTGCATTTTGATTAAGTAGTTTAAAATTGCATTTTAGGTTAGTTGAATTGTAGTTAAATTTTATTGCTTTATTTTCATAATTGCATTTTATTTTAATTGCGTTAATTAGTTTTAACTGTTTTAATTTCTTTTGTAGGTTTTTTATTTTAATTGCATGGAGCACTGTAAGTAATTTTGCTCGGTTTTAATTTTCTTCAGTTTATAGCTTTTATTATTTTATTGCTTTCAGTATTTTTAATTCGAGCTATGTAGATCACTCCGTTAAACTTCATAATTTGCTAGGATATACTTAGGGTAAGATTAACCGGTACTTAATTAAGCTAGTCAACTTCTCTGTGGGACGATAATTCCAGGACTCAAATCCCATTATTACTTGTACGACCCGTGCACTTGGGGTAATACCCTTAGGGCCTATCAAGTTTTTGACGCCGTTGCCGGGGAAGTTTTAATTAGTCGTTAATTAATATCGGTGAAATTATGCTTAGGTGTAATTCTAGCTTGTGAATATTTATGGTGTAAATATTTAGATCCTTAGCTTAGGTTAGTTAAATTTTCTCTTAATTAAAATAAAAAAAATGAAAAATTGAAAAACGTAAAAAAAATTTCTAAGGACTTTCTGATGTTTGCATGCGTAGAGCCGGGAGTTTTGATTGCTTTCCTCTAGATCCTGAAATTGAACACTTAAAAAAATTCGAAAGGATTCTAGGAAATTTATAGCTCCGCTGCAAAGCATCATGACAGAAAATAGGGAAATTAAGACAGTCGGAGATTATGCAATGCCGATTATTGGAGGGTATTATTCCGGCATTAGGCCACCAGCTGTCCATGCAAATAATTTTGAAATTAAGCCCGCAATCCTCCAGATGATCCAGACTTCATTGCAGTTCAGTGGGCTCCTTCACGATGACCTACATGCTCACATTGGGCAATTCTTGGATGTCACGACCCAAAACTACCCAAAAATCAGAGTAAATTTTTCGCGTTTTGTTATTTTCTTTCATGCTTACCTGTCCTCTGATCGTGACCACACTCCACTAACAAATTGGGCTGTGCGTCAATGCCAGTCCCACCATACATTTACCATATAACTTAATTCTTTCTCAGTCATTTATAAGTGTTTACAATATTTATACATCCCCTAAAGTTACTTACAAACATGTTACTGTGCTATGCTTATTTAGATACAATATGTACAAGTGTGTATACCTTAAATGATGGGCACCAGCGGATATCCGGAATGCAGTACTGAGTCGCCTCAACTTCTATTGGAGATTATCTGTGGGAGAAAATGAAAGGGGTGAGCACATCAAGCTCAGTAAGGCAATCCTACGAACAAGTAGGTAACCATACTACCTACATGAACGTGGTGCCATGCATAAACCACCCTTTCTCCACACATTTTTAAAACAGATGATATGAGTTATGATGTTATGTAAATCCATTCGCATGGCAAAAATTCAACATGCAATTATTTCAAATCATTTCTTTCTCGTTTAAAATTTCACAACAAGGCCAGGACTCAACCCATCCCTCGGGTGGTCCTGACTCACATAAAACCATAAAAATCGATTTACATTCACACATGGGTTTGAAAAGCATGGAAATAGCATCATGCAAATTTAGTTTAAAACCCAGTTTCAATCTCATCAAGGTCATCAACATGCGAGACTAGGCAACATCTGTAAATTGGTAATAACCAGGACTATGGCCATGTGTCCTCAGGAGTTCCTCTGCTACAAGAATCCTAGTGTGCGGGTTCTCACCATGATCGGGAACCGCTCGGGAGGTGGGTCAATCCATCTCGTCAGTCTTATCTGATCCCATGCATCCGAAGATGCCGCATCCGAACGTATCCGAAGATACCACACGGTACATCGTACTCCATGCTACTTGCACGGTACATCGTACTCTGTGGACCCATATCGCTCTAGGTACTCCAGCCTAAATGGCCTGCTTCCCACAGAGAGATTTTGTTTCTTATATCATATCTCAATACTCATGCCATGTCTCAAAACGCACGTGCGAGCCTATTTAATCGGTGACACACAGTCTACCCGATGCTCCAAGCACGGCTCATCGCATGTTCTCATAAAATCAGTGCGAGCGATGCTCAGCACTCTCATCAAATCAAGTAAAACTAGTGCGAGCTAAGCTCAGCACTCTGTATGTAAACCATGTAAAAATTTGGTGCGAGCGAAGCTCCAACACCCTGTCTCAAAAATCATATGAAAATATGGTGCGAGTTAGACTCTAGCACCCTGTCACGAAAATCATATATATATATATATAAAACAAATTTGGTGCGAGTTGAACTCCAGCACCAATGCATGTAAAACTCTAGTGCGAGCTCTCGCTCCAGCACTAATGCGTGCATCACACAAATCAAAAACATCGTGCGAGCTGAGCTCTAACACGTCACATGTCAATAAAAACACGTAGGCGGCTCTGTTTCCTCAAAACAGTTTTCAAAACAATTATATCGTTGAAAGTATGTAATGCTGTGCATTTTCTTTCAAGGTTAGCCAGCCTACTCATACATGCATTAAAATGTCTCCAGAACAAGCAGAAACCTCTTGTTCATGCTCCTCCCAATTTTTTCTAAATTTGTAAATTTTACCCTTAACAAGGGTATTTTCGTAATTTACCCCTTCGAGGCACTACAATTATTATTTGACCTCTAGACCCTTCAGATAATTCTTAAAGGACTGCAAATGAACTTAAAATTTCGTAAAGTTACCTCTAGCAGTCCGCAGAATTCCCTTACCTTATTTTTTGTCGAGTTTGACCTTTCCTCTGATGTCACGTCGTGCAGTCCGATCTGCTCCCAATCCAATGTCCGGAACTGCGTATAATTATTCCTCAGGTCAGATATCATACAATTTAATTGTATTTCTTATTTTCTGGGCTTAATTTAAATCATTGGGCCCATTTACCCCTATTGGGCCCAATTGCACCTTAATGGGCCTTAATCGGCCTTAAGCCCATTGTCCACTTACTTTTCACATTATCGAGGCCTATTGGGCTCATTGGGCCCACCAACAATTTATTGGGCCTCGTTCTAACTCTCGAATAGCTCAATTTATTATTTACGACAATTTATCTAAATTTCCAAAATTTAATTCAATTTATGCAAAATTTAAATTCATATCACACATAACGATGTAAATTTTCGTAAATAAGGGTTACTTACCCGAGATTCCATGCTAGTACGTAAATCGAGATTGTCTCGAGCTCTCGTTGGATGCCAATTGTCGAGCTACACAATTAAATATATTTTCGGGTAAACTTTCAGTCGATTATTTATCAAATTAAATATTTTTGAAATTTAAATCGGTCAATTCGACCGCTTACCGACTTACTCGAAGCTCGATTGCATCGTCGGGATTTTTTTCTCAATTTTTCCTCTTTTTCTTTTTTCCCCATTTTCTCTTTTTTTCCTCTCTTTCTTGGCTGAACCGGTTCGGTTCGGTTCAGACCCGGTTCGGACCGTCGGTTCACCCCGGTTCAATCCGGTTCAGGGCCTTGCCGACCGGTTCTCCGCCAGCTTCCACCGCCAACAGCTCCGTTGGGTCGTCCGCAGCTCGAATCTGGCCTCGGCTTCGTCCAAGGCCGCCGAAAAGTCACCGGTCCAGCCTCCTCTATCTCGGTCGTCGGAACCCATTTCGGGTCTTGGTCGTCACCGGCGATTCCTGCCGTTTCGTCGGCTTCTACCGGTCTCAAAATGACCAGCTCCTCCTCCTGAACTCGTTTGTGGCCTCCGTTGATGCTCAGCTGTCGTGGATCGCCGGGACCGAGCCCTTCTCTCCCTCGATTTTTCCTTCCTCCGATCGGCGTCCTCCGGCCACTATACTGCACGTCTCCGGTGGCTGAAGGATCGTCGGCCTCTCCTCTTCCTTTTTCGGCCCTTCGCCTGACCGTTGGTCACCGGTGGTCGTCCGGCCTTCTCCCCGCTTTCGGCTTCGTTTCCGTTTTTTTTTCTCCCCGATATTTCGATCTTCTCTCTTTTTTTTAACTTAATAATTTATTTATTTTTATTTATTTTTATTTATTTATTTATATTAATATTTTAATCATTAAATACATTAAAATACCCAAAATATCTACCAAAATTATTATTTTATTCCAAATTACTTAATTTAATTTTTATTTAATTTATTTATTATATTTTGACCCTTTTTCGGGTATAATTTCTCTATATTTTCGGGATATTGTCCCGAATGACTTTTCGGTATATTTTTCGATTATTTTTGGGATTATTTTTTTGATTTAAAAATTCCAATTAATCCCGATTAATTCCTATAACTTCATATCTTGATCAATTTAACCCGAAATAAATTTATTTCACCTTTATTGACCAAGATTTCTCAATCCATTATTTTTAATTAAATTTTCTTATCGAAATTATACCGGCTTTCGATCTTTTGACCGTTTTGCCCTTGCACGTGTTCGAAGATTCCATTTCACGAACACTCACTCACTTCGCATTTTAAATCCTTGTTTCCAAATCCGAATCCCATTCAGTTAAATTTTTGACCATTTTCATCCCTGATAAAAATTTACGATCTAATTTCGGGTCTTACATTGGACTTGTGCAACACCTTCAAACATAATGGATTATCTGATGATGCTCTTAGGCTTAGATTATTCCCCTTCTCACTTAGGGATAGGGCGAGACACTGGTTAACCTCCCTGCCTCCAGGATCCATTTCTACATGAAATGAGTTAGCCCATCAATTTCTATCTAAGTTTTTTCCTCCCTCTAAAATGGCCCAACTCCGTAGTAATATATCTTCCTTTGCCCAGTACAACTCTGAATCTCTTTACGAAGCATGTGAACGATATAAGGAGCTTCTTAGGAAGTGCCCTCATCATGGTCTACCTTTGTGGTTTCAAGTCCAAACCTTCTACAACGGACTTACAAGCCCAAATAAGACCATTGTTGACGCTGTGGCGGGTGGAGCACTAATGTGTAAAACAGAGAAGGAAGCTTACGAGCTTTTAGACAAGATGGTGGCTAACAACTATTTATGGTCCTCGGAGAGGCAAATGCCAAAGAAGCTGACGGGTATTTATGAGCTCGACACACTGTCTACCTTGACCTCTCAAATCGCTAATCTTACGAAAAAGGTAGAGTCGCTCAGTACCCAACATAATCCTCCCACTAGTCCTAACCCTATATATTCTGTCCAAAGTCCTTTTCTTTCCTGCGAGCTGTGTAGTGGTACCCACTCTGTAGATAGGTGTCCACTCAACTTAGAATCGGTTCAGTATGTTTCCCCTTCTCAAACGCAAAAGAACAACCCTTTTTCAAACACCTATAATCCAGGGTGGAGGAACTATCCTAACTTCTCCTGGAGCCAAAACCAAGGGCAAACTTCTCGCTCTAGACCTGTAGGACTCCCTGGTTTTCAACCTCCACCAGTTCAGGTACCACCATAGCCGCAATATCCACACCATCCACATCATCCATCCCCACCTCAATTTCAATCTCATCCAATGACCACCACCACTTATGCAGCCCCAACTCTACCATGCACCAGTAGCTCAGAAGAAGCCTACATTAGAGGAGATGTTCACAACTATCTTGCAAAATCAAGCTGCTTCAATTAAGAACTTAGAAGTTCAAGTTGGACAAATAGCTAGTGCTCTTAGCTAACGTCCTCAAGGGACCCTTCCTAGTAATACTGAAGTTAATCCTGCTAAGCAAAGGGAGGGTAAGGAACATGTTAGATCCATCACCCTTAGGAGTGACAGAGAGCTAGATGAGCCACAAGTTAAGTCTGGACCTGAACAACCCATAGTTGATAAGCACATAGGTTCTAACGAAGCAGCTCAGATAGAGCAGGAACATCAGGATCGGGCTGCAAAACTAGGCGCTTCTTCATCTTTACCTTCTTCTTCTATACCGCCTTCCTCGTCCTCTAATTCTACATAAGTTCCCACTACATTACCTCTAGTTAGACCACCAGTACCTTTTCCTCAGAGGTTTCAAAATCAAAAACTGGAACAATAATTTGCTAAATTTCTTGAAGTTTTAAGAAGCTTCACATCAACATTCCTTTTACAGATGCTTTAGAGCAAATGCCAAGTTATGTGAAGTTTCTAAAGGATATCCTCTTGAGGAAGAGAAGACTGGAAGATTATGAGACGGTGGCCTTAACTGGGGAATGTAGTGCAATTATACAGAGGAAATTACCCCCCAAGCTTAAAGATCTTGAGAGTTTTACTATACCCTGTACTATTGGAAATCTATTCTTTGGTAGAGCCTTGTGTGATTTAAGAGCTAGTATCAACCTAATGTCATTGTCTATCTATCACAAGTTAGGAATAGGGGATGTCAAGCCCACTACAGTGACCCTTCAGCTAGCAGATCGATCCATTAAATATCCAAAGGGGGTCATTGAGGATGTCTTAGTAAAGGTGGACAAGTTTATTTTCCCTGCAGATTTTATTATTTTGGACATGGAGGAAGACAGGGAAGTCCCCATTATACTAGGTAGACCTTTCCTAGCTACTGGTAGAACAATAATTGATGTACAAAAAGGGGAGTTAACTATGAGAGTCCAAGATCAGGAAGTAAAGTTTAATGTTTTCAAACCTTTGAAGCTCCCTGATGACTCTCAAGAATGTTTTAAGATGGAGATTGAGGAGAATATAAGGCTTAAGTATAGGAAATCTGAAAGAATGAGGGAAGTAGATAGGGCTTAGGAGGATTTAACTATTAACATTCTGTCACCATTTTGGCTAATCCTCCTACTCTTCGCCCTGCTGCTGAGTGTTGTTTTCTTCAGCTACGTTTGAAGTGGCTGTGTTTTCCTTTTCACTTTGTATATAGTTCATTTTTCTTTTTCTTTTCTGTTGTTTCTTTCCTTGTTTATTTTGCAGGTTTATTTTCTAGTTTTATGCTTTCAATCAAGCTTCAGTTGTTCATCATCATCAGAAAGGGGAGTACTTTGTTCTTGAGCTTAAATTCTTATATTATCTGCACACTGAGGACACTGTGTACTTTAAGTTTGGGGGAGAGGATATCACTTGAGCAATTTTGTGAAAATTTGGATAAATTTTCAAAAAAATTTTGAAAATCTAAGAAAGAATTTTCAAAATTTTTTCTATAATATGAGCTTAAATTGTTTGATTTTGGGATAATTTAGTGCTTAGCATGTAGTTTTCCCATATTCTGATGATATGACCCCATGATTTAGTTTGACTTTGATTGACTAAGAAGCATGATTATAGGAAAAGCATGAAGTTGAATTCTTGAATTTGTCTTAATTCTGATTGTGATTGCCTCATCTTATGCACATGTCATGTCATGAATCGATATATTTATTTAGAGAAAGCTTATGTGTACATAGGATTGCATTTGTTCAGTTGATTTGGTGCATCATATTCTAGAATTTGTTTGATCTAATCTCGAGGTGAAATATTAGATCACACTTAATTAGGGAGATGATTTAGGTCATCTTTGGATCGTTTGAGCCTTTCTAGCCTTCCTTGTACATATGCTACCCCTAGTCACCCATCTGGGCCAAATAAGCTTTTCTCTGTAAATACACCTGCTTATTTTTGTTTCCTTAGCTTAAATACTTTTTCCTATCCCTTACCCCGAAAGCATGAAAAGTCATTGGGATATATTATGAGCTATATGGGTATTAAGTGATAGTGAAAGAGTATGTAAAACAAAATGATGATGAAAAAGAAAGAAAATGAAAATGAAAAGAAGAAAATACAAAAATACAAAAAAAAAATGTTTAGCAAGAGAAATAAGTTTGGGGGAAATAATTAGAACTCTTACATTATAGATCCTAGAAGTAATGCATGTTAAGGGATAATTAAACCTAAATCGACTTTATCATACCTTAACCCCAGCCTTACATTACAAGCTTAATGAAGTCCTATTGATCTTTAGTTAAGTGTGACTACATTAGTGGAGAGAGAAGTGAAAAGCAAACTTATGGGAATGATCACATGTCATTGACTTTACATTCACTATGTTGCATAATCTGATCCGAATAGTGCACTGTGAATTGACTTAGACATTTTTCACACACTCACGAGGAGTCCAATTTGGGTTAGGACTTATGATTGAATAATTCTAACTGCTGGACTTGTAATTGTGATTCTTTGATTTCATAAGTTTGTACTTTTTCTTTGAGGATGATATTGGGAAAATTATTGTGTTTTGTACTTGTCGTTCCTACAATCATTTTGTTTTGCTTGAGGACAAGCAAAATCTCAAGTTTGGGGGTGTGATAATTCTATATTTTTAGAATTATTTGTGCTTAATTTCCTAATTAATTATTTAAATCCCCAATTTATTTTGTTAATTATCCCATTTATTTAATTAAAATTCTCATGTTTGTAGATAAATTATATCCGGATGACTTTTGAATATTTCGGTAGAAAATGGACAGAAATTGGGATAAAATCGAGATTGAGCCATGCGGACAACACGAGTCATGCCACCTAGCACATCCAATTGCACAAGAAGACCGATGGCATGGAAATATCTTTTCAAGGAGCCAATGATGTGAAGACAAGTGGCCAAAAAAATGCCAACTCATCAAGGATGTGGAAATTACCATTTTACCCCTAGTGTGTTTATAAATAGGAAAGGATGACAATTGAAAATGTTATGTAATTTTAGGAGTAGGAGTAGTGTTAGTGTAGAAGTAGTTAGAGTAGTTTAGTTAGATTAGTTTAGTTGTTATTATTGTTAGAAGCTTTTTCCCCGAAACAATGGTCTTCGTTACTGTTCATCTTTCTTAGTTTCATTTATGAAAAGTTTTTTTTATGTTGATTTGCAGCCTCATTTACTCATCCTTCTTCTCGGTTTGATTATAATCCAGTCTTTTATTTTTCAAGTCTTAATGCACAGCATTCATTTCCTAGTATAGTTCTCGGTCTTCTTGCTTCCCATTTGTAGTTTTATTTTTCTTTTGTTTTGGTTCAAGGATTCTCGGCTGCTTCCATTGTTAGTTTTATTTTTCCTTCCTTTCTGTTAGCTGTCATTGTTACTTGAGAATGTGAGGAGTTGGTTTGATCTCATTAATTATGAACGAAACCCGAGATCCAGGCAGCAGACCATGAACCGAGAGCAGCAAATGCAGCAGCAAGCATCCGAGAGCTCTCCTCTGTTCTCCTCTGTTTTGTGATTCCGTTACTGTTCATCATCTCTAATTGGTTTAGTTTATAGTTCAGTTATTTTAAGTCTACTTTGGGTCTTCATTTTCTGCTCTTCTTGCCGGTAGTTGCTGGCACTAGTGTTGTCCAGCAAATGCTTCCCTTTGTACTGCTGTTCGTCTCAGCTTTAGCATGGGAGGTGTGATTGAGGCTGCTCGGTGCAGTTCAAGCAGCAGTGGACTGCTGCAGAGGACAAGGACTATAACATTGCTGATTGCATAAGGACGTGTGCAGCTCCTGAGCAGCAGAGGTCACGAGCATGCAGCAAGTTGGAGCAGAGAGTAGTGCATCAGTTGCAAGAACTAAGAATGCGGGAAAGAGCAGGACATGTGCGTGAGCAAGGATGGTATTAGGGGCAGCAGCGGTATGGGCAGGACAACGTTTGGAGCTGTGCAGGGAATGGAGATTGCAGAAGACTGAAGTGCAAACTGCATACGGAACCGAAGAAAAGTTGGTGAGAGTTGATGCAGCAGTGGACACGCCTAGCAACCAAACCCGTGAGCATGCAGCAGTACACCTGGAGACAACCAACCCGCGACCTGGAAACACCAGAAACAACAGAAGCAAACCGAGGACAAACAGCTGAACAGACTAGGCAGCAGCAGCGGACCAGAGGACAAACAGTAGGAAGCAGCAGACCAGAGGACAAGCGAGCCATTACCTGGAAAATGTTTTGGAAAGAGACGTGAACAGTAAAGGGAGAGAATGGTTTAAATTTACTTAAGGCCTTGTTTGGTTTTTGCATTATAGCTTTAATCCATTTTCATGCATTGTTAATTTAGTTTAATTCCAATTTAATTTGTTAGCTTAGTTTTGAGTTTTTAATTAAATTTCATGTTAGTATTCTTGCATAGTAGTATAAAATTTAGTTTTAATTAGGATGATAGTTAATTAAGTGTTCATTTAGAATTAGATTAGAAGTAAATTTATTTCATTAAATCTTAGGTTAGTTTAAATTGCATTTTGATTAAGTAGTTTAAAATTGCATTTTAGGGTAGTTTAATTGTAGTGTAATTTTATTGCTTTCTTTTCATAATTGCATTTTATTTTAATTGCGTTAATTAGTTTTAACTGTTTTAATTTCTTTTATAGGTTTTTTATTTTAATTGCATGGAGCACTGTAAGTAATTTTGCTCGGTTTTAATTTTCTTCAGTTTATAACTTTTATTATTTTATTGCTTTCAGTATTTTTAATTCGAGCTATGTAGATAACTCCCTTTAATTTCATAATTTGCTAGGATATACTTAGGGTAAGATTAACCGGTACTTAATTAGGCTAGTCAACTTCTCTGTGGGACAATAATTCCGGGACCCAAATCCCATTATTACTTTTACGACCCATGCACTTACGGTAATACTCTTAGGGCCTATCATGTTTGCAGATAAATTAAATCCGGATGAATTTTGAATATTTCGGTAGAAAATGGATCGGAATTGGGCTAAAATCGAGATTGAGCCACGCGGACAACACGAGTCATGCCACCTAGCACATCTAATTGGATAAAAAGACCGATGACATGGAAATATCTTTTCAAGGAGCCAATGGTGTGAAGAGAAGTGGCCAAAAAATGCCAACTCATCAAGGATATGAAAATTACCATTTTACCCCTAGTGTGTTTATAAATAGGAAAGGATTACAATTGAAAGAAAAAAAAATATTTTTAGGAGTAGAAGTAGATGTAATTTAGTTTTAGGAGTAGGAGTAGTCTAATGTAATGTAGTTTAGAGTAGTTTAGTTTTTAGATTACATTTTGAAGATTTATTTTCCTGTTTTCCATTAGCTTCCATTTCATTCCATGTTTATGCTCTTCATCTACTTGGATATTTTCTATCGATAGCAAACAATGCATCATTTTCATTTGCTCTTCTCGGTTTGGTTATAATGAGCTCTTTTATTCTTCAAGTTTTATTTTTTTTACATAGCTTTATTTCCTAATTGTTAGTCTCGGGTTGGCATCTTTCACCTTTCTATTTTCCTTATTCATGCTACTGGGATGATCGGATGTGTGACCTGACACAGAACCGTAATGCAAACTTGAACCAACAGATGGGTGCAGGGAATGGAGCCGAGGATGTGTAAGATTGGACCGAGCAAATAAGGCATGATGCAGCAGTGGACAGGGAACAATTTTTGCCTCTGTTCTGCTCTGTTTTAAGAGCTTCTCTCGGTGATTGAAGAAGCTGATAGCAAGAAACTCGGTGCTTTCATGCTCTCGGTTACTCTCGGTTGTAAGAAGTTGATGGACACGACAGGTTTCAGCTTAAAACCGGAGCTGGCGTGAAGGTGTGGCAATACAGAGCAGACTGAGAACCTTACCTGGAGCCTGCAACAGCAGCAAAGCAGGAGCATAAGCTAGCAGCTGGAGCAAAATGAGGGGGGCTTTTGTTGTTGGATTTGGAAGCAAATGCAGGGGCAGAAGTCGTAACCTGAAGAAGGAGCAGGTCTGGCTAGAAAACGTACCTTGAAATAGGAAGTAGGAGCAGGAGCCGAACATTGCTGGAGTAGAGGGCATACTGGTCTGGTCAGAATCAGCAGCTGGAGTTGGTAAGAGCAGTTGCTTGCCTTGTTGATGAATGAAAACGTGAAGCTGTGGAGACGTGCAGGGAATGGTGCAGTGCATGGAAACCGAGCAGGGTTGGTGAGAGTCAGAACCAAGAGCAAGCAAAGTGGACATGCCTGGACAGACCGAGGCCATCTCCTGGAAAAGAAGAAATTGTGAAAGTCGTGAACAGTGAATGGAGGGAGTTCTTTGTTGATTTAAATTGTTTAAGGCCTTGTTTGGCCAATTAATGTGTTATTTCATGTTTTTACTTTAATGAATTAAATTGATTAATACTTGTTAGTTGTCATTTAGGTATTTTAATTAAGTAATGGTAGGGTAGCTTTATTGTTTTACATGTTAATTTAATTTGTAGTGTTAATGTTTAGTTAGTAGTTAATGTTATATTAAATGTTTTAGGATTTTATTTTAGTTTAGTGCTTTATAAGTGGCATTTAGAATTAATCTAGATTAAATGTTTTTCATGCATTTTTAATTTGATTTATATTTTTATTAGATTTTATGTTAGTTTAATTTGCAATTTTTATTAGTTTAATTATATGCATTTTTAGGTTAGTTTAATTGTAGTTTAATTTTATTGCTTTATTTTCATAATTGCATTTTATTGTGTTAATTAGTTTTAACTATATTAATTTCTTTTGTAGGTTTTTCTTATTTTAATTACGTGAAGCACTAAAAGTAATTTTGCTCGATTTTAATTTTCTTTAGTTTATAGCTTTTATTATTTTATTGCTCTCAGTATTTTTAATTCGAGCTATGTAGATCACCCACCTTAATTTTATAATTTGCTAGAATATACTTAGGGTAAGATTAACCGGTAGTTAATTAGGCTAACCAACTTCTCTGTGGGACGATAACTCGGGACTCAAATCCCATTATTACTTATACGACCCGTGCACTTGCGAACATATACCTTTTGGGCATGTCACATATGTACCAGTTATGTTGACAATGTCCTTCAGGACCAGTTATGATGAAGCCATGTCTCCACGAGAAAGAAATATGTTTTAGCACATTTCATGCTACCTTATATGTTATTTGCTAGTCAGCACATGTTTTTCTATAATGTGATTTTTAAGGTAGCCCATGAGTTAGATTTTTATGAAATGTGCATATGAAAGTTATGTTTTCACTTTTAAAGTGAACTGTATGATATACTTGATTTGAGACCTATGAGATGTTTTATGACTATTTACAATAATGATATGTTTCTAGCATGATACATTTTACGAAAAAGATGCATGATGTGTAAACTAATGATTTTAAAGCATGTTTTTACTGCTTTTATAAATGTAAGCATCTCTACTTTCGTAAATGTTTATGCTGAGTTGTGAAATCACGTATTTTACTTGTTTTAAGTACTAAGGTTACTTTAAATGTATCTCTTACTGAGCCTGAAAAGCTCACCCCCCTTCCTTTCCATCTCCCAGGTTACCTACAGTGAGTCTACTGCACATATGAGATTGTGGTTATTGATGAGGCTGTCCAACCTTTCATCAAATACTTTTATAGCCTTGAGGTACTGTCTTACTTGTATTCCAGACATAGTGTACAACATAGGCATTTTGTTTATGACAGTTGGGATGTAATAGTTGTAAACGGATTTTTTTTAGAAAGAAAAAGGTTTTAAATCTAGACATGGGACAGGAAAACAACTTAATTAAGCGATAAAAAGTTTAAATTAGCCTCATTTTTCCACACATTCTGGGCGTGACAAGCAGAGGCCTTACAGGCCTTGCAAGATCGATCTCAAGGAAATAAGAAATCGATCTCAATTTGGCAAAGGACTTGAAGGATCGATCTTAAGGTATTGTGAGATCGATCTCCTAAAGGTCGAGACATTTTAATATCGATCTCATGGGGTTAAGAGATCGATCTTCTATAAGCGGGAGTAATATTTTCAAAGCAGAGATCGTTCTCCTCCTTAACAAAAGATCGATCTCCCTTGAATAAAGCTAACGAGCAGATTGATCTGTCGATAAATGAGATCGATCTGCCCTTTGTGAAATTGCTTTGTGTTGCAGGCTCAGGAACAAGAGATCGATCCCCTTAAATAAAGGAGATCGATCTCGAACACTTCTGCAGAATTCCAATGGCTATTTCTGCAGGTTCTCAACGGGAGAAAAAGCATTAAATGTGTCACCTACCATTTGGCTGTATAAAAACAAGCATTGAAGACATTGGGGAAGGAAGAAAGATAGTAGAAAAAGTCTAAACATTCTTAAGAGAACATTCCTTTTGTCTTCAGCATTTATACATTGATTTGTCTTTGAAAGCTTATTTTTAAGCTATTCATCCTACCCATTAAATAGAGTTTTCCATTGTTTTTACTCTTTGTCTAAAAAAATGGGGAGATTCCCTTGTGTGAGAATTGTATAAGAGTTGAATAACAATTCTTGTATAAGGGGTAGAGAGGTTATCCCTTAACCTTGAAAAGGAAGTTGTATTGATCACATTGATAGTGAAAGAGAATCCTTGACAAGAAGGTCAAGAAGAGAGGACGTAAGCAAGCAATTTGGTCGAACCTCTATAAATTCCTAAGTTTGCTACTCTTCTTCCTTATCTCCTTTGTTTTACTGCATTTTATTCTATTGCTTATTGTTGTCATTTATTTGTTTAATTGCAATTCTAACTAAGAGAGTTTAAATTTAGCATATAGACTAGAAAAACTGATTCACCCCCTCTTGGTTGAGCCAACACTCTCTATCTCATGCATATATATATATATATATATATATATATATATACATACATATACTCAGTTTCTTCTCCTTTCTTTTCTACTGAATGATGCTTCGATCGGTCTCTTTTTTATCCTCTTACCTGTTTTTGTTTCCTATCTCCCTTTCTCACTCGGTTTATTTCCCCTCTAAATCTCAGCCTTATACTCTTCCTTCTTTCTTTCGTTTCCTATCCATATTTTTTCGCATCAGTTTCCCCTGTTTCCAGTAGCAGAACGCACGACTCCCAATCATTTTCCTGCTCCTATTTTCTTCATCACATTACCTTCTACCAGCTCTGTAAGACCCGATTTTAATTAAAACAAGAAATGAAAAATGCAAAAGGATTGAAATGGTATTCCTGAACACGTGAAGGGCAAAACGGTCAAAAGATCAAAACCCGGTATAATTTCAATAAGAAAAATTTATTAAAAATATGGGATTGAGAAATCTTGATCAATAACGAAGAAATAATTAAATTTCGGGTTAAATTGATCAAGATTTGAATTTATTGGAATAAACCAAAATTTTCACATCGAAAAATAATCCCGAAAGTATTCGAAAAATGTACCGAAAAGTCGAAATAATACCTATAAATTTATTTATTGGTTAAATGAATTAAATATAATTTTTTTAAATATTTTGGCGAAAATAATAATATAATATTGATTAAAATAATAATAAAAATAAATAATAAATAAAAATTAAAAAAAAGTAAAAAAAAAAGTTGAAAATTAGCAAAACGCGAATTGAAAGAAAGCGGAAGCCGAGCTTCCCTTCTCCTTCACCGACGATCGGAGACCGGCGACCAACCTAGAGGAGCGACCGACGAGGAGGAAGCCTAGTTGAGCCACCCACCGACACCAGTGGCCCGAAGGAGGCGACAATCGGCGGCGAAATGGAAGAAAGAGAAGCTGAAAGGGAGAAAAGGAGTTTCCCGGCGACCGGCGCCGATCTGGGCCCAGCCACCACTAGCTGAGCGTCCCCCAGGCATAGGCGACGCGATTGGTGGCAACACCGGCGTGTAAGACGACGGCCTGCACCGAAAACGGAGGAAGAAAAGAAACGGTACTACCGACAGAGAAGAGAACAGCTGAACCGACCACTTTTCGACGACCTCGAACGAAATCGAGACCAGATCCGAGCTGCGGACGACCCCGCAGAGCTGCTGGCGATAGAAACTGATAGAGAATCGATCGACAAGGAACGACAATTTTACATACTATCATGGAATCTTGGGTAAGTAACCCTTATTTACGATAATTTTGTAATGTTATGCGTGATTGATATTTATCACATAAATTACAGATTTAAATTCTGCATTTAATGAATTAAATTCTAGAAAATTGGATAAATTGTCGTAAATACTAAATTAAGCTATTCGAGAGTTTAGAATAAGGCTCAATAATTACTAATGGGCCCAATGAACCCAATAGGCCTCGATAATGTGAATAGTAAGTGGAAAACGGGCTTAAGACCGATTAAGGCCCATTATGGTACAATCGAGCCCAATATGAGTAAACGGGACCAATGATCTAAATTAAGCACCAGAAAATATGAAATACAATTAATTGTATTGTATTTGACCTGATGCATATTTATCCGCAGTTCCGGAGATTGGATTGAGAGCAAATCGGATTGCATGACGAGACATCAGTGAAAGGTCAGACTGTACAGAAAAATGAGGTAAGGGAATTATATGAGTAGCTAGAGGTAGCTACACGTACTTTAATAGCTTTTGTATACACTAATTATGTAGGTATACACTGTTATTGTATAAAGCTCCTAAAAAATGGTTTAAAGATTTTAAGGACTCGAAATATGTAATGACTATTTTACCTCTATTGAGGGAAGTTCACCTAAGGATGGTGAAAGCATGACATGGATGAAATGCAAGATTTAAGGAATTTTTCGAATTAAGGAATTTTATTGGTTTTAAGTAAAGCAAATCGTTAGATTGGCCAATAATTGCATAAGTTTCCCAAAATAACACTACGTAGGTGTTATTAATATTTAAATGAAAATTCTTTGGAAAATGGGCCAACTATCAAGTTTATATAGAAACAGATAGTGCTGGCATATAGTTCGCACTATATATGCATTTGTGAGTGTGCATAAAACGTGCTTGAGCGGTTGCTTGCACCGACTTGTGTGACATCATATGCATGACATGTGCTAGAGCGGTTGCTCGCACTGATTTTTACTATTGTGAATTGCATGAGAGGTGCTGGAGCCTAGCACGTACTCTGTTTTGACTGTTTTGACGGTTTTGACTGTTTTGATTGAATATGCATAAAAAGGTGTTGGAGCGATTGCTCGCACTAGTTTTAATGATTTGACATGCATGAGAGGTGCTGGAGCTTTAGCTCACATCCAGTTTGATATGATAATTGCATAAAAGATGTGCTGGAGTGTAACTCGCACGAGATTTGATTTATTCATGCATAAAGCCGTGCTGGAGTGTAACTCGCACGAGATTTGATTTATTGATGCATAACACCATGCTGGAGCTCGCTCGCACGTGATTTTATATGGATTTATGACTCCTTCATTTTTAAGTCGTACTGGAGTGCTACTCGTACCCAGATTTTACTGATTTTTATGAAATCGTGCTAGCGCTTCGCTCGCACAAGGTTTTCAGATATCATGAATATGCATGGAGCCGTGCTAGAGCTTCGCTCGCACAGGGATTTATATTACATGCATATAGCTGTGTTGGAGCCTCTTGTAGACTGTGTGTCACAGTGAGATGATATGCTCACACGTGCATACTAAGACAGAGATGATATGGGTGGATAAGACCTATCACAGGCACCCCTGACAGAACTTGGGTTCACGAAGTACGTTGTACCGTGTATATCATGCGGATTACGTTGTACCGTGGGCATTATTGGAGTGGAGTGGCATTAGCCACGATGCAGCAAGCCTTGCCCTCGCAATCCTGGTGTTATGCTGTTCTGGCAGGTAGAACGACCCACCTCCCGTTTTACGTGTGATACCCCGCACACTAGGTACCGTGTTGCCAGGGATCACGAGGTTATGGCCATAGTCCTATGTTGTTACTGATGACTCACCTACATGTCTCACATGATATAACTATTAGTCGATAGATCAGGGTAGACCCGAGGGAGGGGTCAGGCCCCAATTTTATGATTTTATTATATGTGACCTTGAAAGAAGGGTGGTTTTATAATCGAAGTTTTATAATGAATTTTAATGAATTGTTTTATTAGATGATTGACCCAGAATGGTTAGTTTATACTGCAGTTTTAATGAAATGATTTAAATGTAGTAGCATAATGATGTTTTCCATGCTTTCATTTCAAATTCATGATTTGTCTTACATGACATGAAAGAATGCATGATTTTGATTTAATTCATGCTAAGTACGATTTAATGATGTCACATAAAATGCTATTGATGCATGAATTACATGATTTATATATGCACAAACAGTTTTATAAACTATGTCATTGATGAAATACATGATTTTGTGTGTAAGCTTTTAATGAAAAGAAATAGATTTAAGGGCATGGCATTATGAGAATGTAGATAGTGGAGCTATCTACTTGCATAATTGCCTTACTGAGTGTGTGGTTTGCTCACCCCCTTATTTTCCCATCTTTTCAGAGTACTCGAAATAGTTATTGAGCGGCTGAGGACTTGTAATCTTGGTATCCATTGGTTCCCATCGAGAGACAGGTATACACATTTGTATAGTTTTGTATCTAAATATGTAATGCATAGTATCGTAAACATATATGATGTCGGGGATGTAAGGTTAAGTAAATACCATTGTGTATGTATTTATTTAAAGTCAAAAGATAGTAAACTCTGATATATGAATATGAAAATGGAATAGTAAATAGGTGAGAGGTGACAAACATCGAATCATAGCCCAACTGTTTGGTAAGATGGTCATGATGAGAGAAAGGTAAGAATTAAATAATAAATGAAAAAAACAAAAAACAATTTACTCCGATTTTTAGGTAATTTGGGTTGTGACAAGGTTTAATGGTATCAGAGTTGAGTTGGCCTGATAAGAGTCGGTGTTAGTGGTTAAGAAAGTTTACATACCCATGTACTGTGCATTGTTTAGATTCAATTGTGTATATCGAGATGGAAGTGCAGCTAAGAATTTGATTTTGAAGGCAAGAATAGACTCAAGCTGCTATGGTAGAGGGGCGAGTCACGAGCTCGAGGCCATAGAGGTAGGCTCAAGAGTAGTACTGAGTCGCCACATGAGACTCGAGATGAGATTGACGTGGAGGCTGGTATTGAGTATACCCCACAGAGTCTAACAGAGAAACCGAATAGTATTGCGACACGATTCGCGAGGTTGGAGCTGAGTGTCGAGAATATTTTGAGAGCTATTTACTCAGAGTATGCATGAGATTTGAGGGCAAGTTGGACCATTGGTGGAAATCCGCTCGACCCATCTTAAGAGTTAGACATCCAGAATGGACGTGGAACATAATTCTAGATGAACTCCGGTGACAGAATATCCCGAACATTGCTTAAAGGAAATTAAAGATTAAATTCATTACTCTGACCTAGTGGAATTGGTTGATTAACGAGTATGAATCTCATTTTATATTCCTGGGCAGATATGACTCTGACACTATGAACAGTGAGTCGGAATGTCTGAATGTTCATGGAAGGGCTCAGATTGTCGATTAGAGTCTGATTGGCCCCGTTAGATATCACTACCTATGCCGAGGCAGTGCGCAGACTACAGTTGTGTGAATAAGATTATGAGTTGCAGGCCTCTGAGATTGGGAAAGGTAGTAAGGGCAGAAATAGAGACAAAAGAGAATAGAGAATGACTGATGTCAGAACGAGAAAAAAATAGTTTGGTAAAAGCTTAGAGCTGTTGAGTTACGGGGTAAGATGATTAGTAAGGCCCCAATGTATCCAAATACAACACTTATGAGGGGTATTGTGATTGGAGGACACCGACCTGCTCCGTAGCAGTGAGAGCAGTGTAGCAGTGTGAGCAGTGTAATGGTGTAAGCAGTGTGAACAGTGTAGGATGTGTGGTAGTTACCACGAAAATAAGATGTTGGACGAAGGCGAGTGTATGCCTTGTACCAGGACACTATTGATGTTTCATCAGATGTGATGGAAGATACCACACTGGTTGTGAATAATAAAGTAATTATTTTAATTGATCCCGGTGCCATGTATATATTCATACCGCCTTCAGTTGCTTATAAGCGAGTGAATGATGTGAAGCCTATACCCTTAGGCAAGATGATGATGGTTAGCTGATTATCACTAACTAATTATGGGTATAGGGATTATAAGTTGAAAATAGGGGTGAAAACATCACCCCAGAAAAGTATACTGTAAGTTTGACACGTAATGAAAGAGTTTGTTATAAGTAATATGTGAACGGAGATAAGCTTTGAGATGTGATAGATACTGAATACGAGATATATTGGAATAAGAGGCGTATGCAAGGTAAGAATATCTTTGATATGTGAAGTAAATTGGATTATGCGATATGTAGTGAATATGAATTACGGCCAAGGATAAGGTTCCCCGCCTGAAGACTTGACAGCGTCTAGAAGCGCACACATAACCTATAAATTGAAATCGACAGTCGTAATATATACATTTAAAATTTGGGAACCTTTGCTGGTACGATAAAGAAATATATAATTTAATTAATCATGAAGGTTTTAAAATTAAAATTTTATAAAAGCCGTTAATATAAGAAGAAGGAAATGACACGAGCTAGTATCTTGAACGGAAACGATTTCGAAATGACGATTTACGTTTATGCGTACATAGGTTAAGAATATGGGTGATCAAAATATTTAATGGAACTCAACTACGATGAGGTATTTAAAGCTTACCTGGACCGATTGGTTGTCATCTTTAGAGATGATATTTTGATGTATTGAAGTCCAGAGAAGAGCATGAGTAGCAAAAGGAAACTGTCGTACAGACGAAGTGTTGAGAATTTCTCGAAATTGGCTGCTCAGTTGACATGTATCGTTTGGAAAACGACTGCATACGAGTGGTATGATAAGTATGAAAATAGCTTCAATGAGTTTTAGTATATTGAAGTAATAAACTGACCACCGTAATTATTCTCACCATAACCAATAGCTCAAGAGGTTTCAGTGTATATGGATACCTCAGAATAAGGATTGGGCTGTGTATTGATGTAAATGGGAATATAGTCATTTATGAATCCAGATAGTTCAAGGACCATGAGAGAAACTTTTCGACACATGATTTAGAGTTGGCAGCCGTAGCGTTTACATTGAAAGTATGGCGCCACCACTTAAATGGTAAGAAATTTAAGATATGCACTGATCGTAAAAGCCCCGAGTATCTGTTTTCACAGAAAGAGTAGAATATGAGATAACCATGAGGGTTAGAGCTTCTAGGGATTATAATTATGAAAATTGTACCACCCAGGAAAGGCTAATGTAATGGCTGATGCCTTGAATAGAAAGATCCTTGGGATGGTATCACATATGATGGTCAGGGAGCGTGAGCTACTGGAACAGTTGTGAGCCTCAGTAGTGATGTGATCCCTTCTGATGATGACGGTGATTTTGTGACAGCTGGCCTGAGGTTAGAATCGAATTTGTGTGACCAAATTTGCCAAGCTTAGCGTGATGATCGGCATGGTCTCGATATGTGGGTCAAATTCAAAAAAGTATAGTGACAGAGTTCACAGTGAGTGATGATGACTTACAAAGGTTCAGAGACGGTGTAAGTGCTCCCCAGGACCACAGTGATAATGATAGTGTTATTGTCAGAATCTCACTCTTCGGGATATATAGTGCATTCGCGAACTAATAAATATATTGATATCTCTGAAAAGGGTATTGGTAGTCAAATATGAAAGGGAAACATTGTAGAGTTGCAGCAAAGGGTCTCGTATGTCAGCAGAGTAAGGTAGAGTACTAGAAGTCTGCAGGATTATTACAGCCTCTACCTATATTGACACGGAAAAGAGAGCAAGTTACCATGGATATTGTGATGGGTTATAGAGGACCCGAATGAATCACAAGGCTATCTGGGTGATAGTCGATAGATTGATTAAGTCTACCCATCTTCTGACTATGGAAATCCTCAGATGCTCTGAGTGTGTAGGCGAATTTATATGTATGGAAGATTGTGAAATATTATGTAGCGTTCCAGTGAGCATGATATCAGATAGGGATTCCCGCTTCACTTCCCACTTCTGGGAATATTGTTTTGGAAAGCTATGAGAACCCGATTGAGTGTTAGCACAGCTTCTATCCTCAGACAGATGGTCGGTCAGAGAGGACTGTACAGGTTCTGGAGAATGTGATGACAGCGTGTGCCATTGATTTTATAAGCTCCTGGGATGATCAGTTGTTACTAATCAAATTCGCCAATAATGACAGTTGTCACTCGAGTATCGGGATGTTATATGAGGCATTGTATGGCCATAGGGATTGTTCCCCGACTGCAGGCCTCTGAGATTGGGAAAGGTAGTAAGGGCCGAAATAGAGACAAAAGATAATAGAGATTGACTGAGATGTCAGAACGGGAAAAAAATAGTTTGGTAAAAGCTTAGAGCGGTTGAGTTACAGGGTAAGATTATTGGTAAGGCCCCAGTGTATCCAAATACAACACTTATGAGGGGTATTGTGATTGGAGGACCCCGACCTGCTCAGTAGCAGTGAGAGCAGTGTAGCAGTGTGAGCAGTGTAACGGTGTAAGCAGTGTGAACAGTGTAGGATGTGTGGTAGTTACCACGAAAATAAGATGTTGGACGAAGGCGAGTGTATGCCTTGTACCAGGACACTATTAATGTTTCATCAGATGTGATGGAAGATACCACACTAGTTGTAAATAATGAAATAATTATTTGAATTGATCCCGGTGCCACGTATATATTCATACCGCCTTCAGTTGCTTATAAGCGAGTGAATGATGTGAAGCCTGTACCCTTAGGTAAGATGATGATGGTTAGTTGATTATCACTAACTAATTATGGGTATAGGGATTATAAGTTGAAAATAGGGGTGAAAACATCATCCCGAAAAAGTATACTATAAGTTTGACTCGTAATGAAAGAGTTTGTTATAAGTGATATATGAACGGAGATAAGCTTTGAGATCTGATAGATAATAAATACGAGATATATTGAAATTAGAGGCGTATGCAAGGTAAGAATATCTTTGATATGTGAAGTAAATTGGATTATGCGATATGTAGTGAATATGAATTACGGCCAAGGATAAGGTTCCCCGCCTGAAGACTTGACAGCGTTTAGAAGCGCACACATAACCTATAAATTGAAATCGACAGTCATAATATATACATTTAAAATTTGGGTACCTTTGCTGGTACGATAAAGAAATATAGAGTTCGACTAATCATGAAGGTTTAAAAATTAAAATTTTATAAAAGTCGTTAATTTAAGAAGAAGGAAATGACGCGAGCTAGTATCTTGAACGGAAACGATTTCGAAATGACGATTTACGTTTATGCGTACATAGGTTAAGAATATGGGTGATCGAAATATTTAGTGGAACTCAACTACGATGAGGTATTTGAAGCTTACCTGGACCGATTGGTTGTCATCTTTAGCGATGATATTTCGATGTATTTGAAGTCCAGAGAAGAGCATGAGTAGCAACAGGAAACTGTCGTACAGACGAAGTGTTGAGAGTTTCTCGAAATTGGCTGCTCAGTTGACATGTATCGTTGGGAAAATGATTGCATACGTGTGGTATGATAAGTCTGAAAATGGCTTCAATGAGTTTTGGTATATTGAAGTAATAAACTGACCACCGTAATTATTCTCACCATAACCAATAGCTCAAGAGGTTTCAGTGTATATGGATACCTTAGAATAAGGATTGGGCTGTGTATTGATGTAAATGGGAATATAGTCGTTTATGAATCCAGACAGTTCAAGGACCATGAGAGAAACTATCCGACCCACGATTTAGGGTTGGTAGCCATAGCGTTTACATTGAAAGTATGGCGCTACCACTTAAATGGTAAGAAATTTCATATATGCACTGATCGTAAAAGCCTCGAGTATCTGTTTTCACAGAAAGAGTAGAATATGAGATAACCATGAGGGTTAGAGCTTCTAGGGATTATAATTATGAAAATTGTACCACCCAAGAAAGGCTAATGTAATGGCTGATGCCTTGAATAGAAAGAGCCTCGGGATGGTATCACATATGATGGTCAGGGAGCGTGAGTTGCTGGAACAGTTGTGAGCCTCAATTGTGATGTGATCTCTTCTGATGATGAAGGTGATTTTGTAACAGCTAGCCTGAGGTTAGAATCGAATTTGTGTGACCAGATTTGCCAAGCTTAGCGTGATGATCGGCATAGTGTCGATATGTGGGTCAAATTCAGAAGAGTATAGTGACAGAGTTCACAGTGAGTGATGATGACTTACAGAGGTTTAGAGACGGTGTAAGTGCTCCCCAGGACCACAATGATAATGATAGTGTTATTGTCAGAATCTCACTCTTCGGGATATACAATGCATTCGAGAAGTAATAAATATATTGAAATCTTTGAAAAGGGTATTGGTAATCAGATATGAAAGGGAAACATTGTAGAGTTGCAGCAAAGGGTCTCGTATGTCAGCAGAGTAAGGTAGAGTACAAGAAGTCTGCAGGATTATTACAGCCTCTACCTATATTGACACGGAAAAGAGAACAAGTTACCAAGGATATTGTGATGGCTTATAGAGGACCCGAATGAATCACGAGGCTATCTGGGTGATAGTCGATAGATTGATTAAGTCTACCCATCTTCAGACTATGGAAATCCTCAGATGCTCTGAGTGTGTAGGTGGATTTATATGTATGGAAGATTGTGAAATATTATGTAGCATTCCAGTGAGCATGATATCTGATAGGGATTCCCGCTTTACTTCCCACTTCTGGGAATATTGTTTTTGAAAGCTATGAGAACCCGATTGAGTGTTAGCACAGCTTCCATCCTCAGATAGATGGTCAGTCAGAGAGGACTGTACAGGTTTTGGAGGATGTGATGACAGCGTGTACCATTGATTTTATAAGCTATTGGGATGATCAGTTATTACTAATCAAATTCGCCAATAATGACAGTTGTCACTCGAGTATCGGGATATATAAGAGGCATTGTATGGCT
Organism: Firmiana major; assembly: GCA_033439115.1. Classification (NCBI taxonomy): domain Eukaryota; kingdom Viridiplantae; phylum Streptophyta; class Magnoliopsida; order Malvales; family Malvaceae; genus Firmiana; species Firmiana major. The sequence continues at coordinate 39,933,145 of CM065895.1, forward strand.
GTAGGGATTGTTCCCCGTCTTGGATAAGAAGAAGTGGGTGACAGTAGAGAATTGTTCCCGAATTAATAAGACAAACCTCTGAGGATGTTTAGTTAATTTGTGAGAGATTAAGAACACCTCAGAGCAGATAGAAAAGCTATGCTGACAAGAGATAGAAACCATTGGAATTCACCGAGGGTGAATTAGTATTGAGTTCGTTAGATTGAATCCTCTGAGAGATTAGACAAAGTGGGAGATAAGACCTGTAGGTTGGCATTACCACCTGAATTAGCAGGCATCCACTATGTGTCATATCTTATGATGCTTCGAAAATATTATCCGGACCCATCATATGTAATCGGATATGAGCTTCAACAGCTTAGCTCAATGAAAATATAACGTATGATTGGAGAAAGTGTTGAGGTTTAAGATGATCTCCCTAGTTAAGTATGTTGGTAGAATTACACTCCGAAAAAAGTCACATGAGAATTAAAGAGTATGATACGATAGACGTACCGGAGTAGTGTATGGACCCATTTGACTTGGTTCTATCCTGGAGGACCAAATTTCTTAAGTGGGGGAGATTGTAAGACCCGATTTTAATTAAAACGAGAAATGAAAAATGCAAAAGGATTGAAATGGCATTCCCAAACACGTGAAGGGCAAAACGGTCAAAAGATCAAAACTCGGTATAATTTCGATAAGAAAAATTTATTAAAAATATAAGATTGAGAAATCTTGATCAATAACGAAGAAATAATTAAATTTCGGGTTAAATTGATTAAGATATGAATTTATTGGAATAAACCGAAATTTTCACATCGAAAAATAATCTCGAAAGTATTCGAAAAATATATCGAAAAGTCGAAATAATACCTATAAATTTATTTATTGGTTAAATGAATTAAATATAATTTTTTTAGATATTTTGGCAAAAATAATAATATAATATTGATTAAAATAATAATAAAAATAAATAATAAAAAAATAAAAAAAAAAAGTAAAAAGAAAAAAGTGAAAATTCACAAAACGCGAATTGAAAGAAACTGGAAGCCGAGCTTCCCTTCTCCTTCACCGACGATCGGAGACCGGTAACCAGCCTAGAGGAGCGGCCGACGAGGAGGAAGCTCAGCCGAGCCACCCACCGGCACCAGCTGCCCGACGGAGGCTACAATCGGCGGCGAAATGGAAGAAAGAGAAGCCGAAAGGGAGAAAAGAGTTTCCCGACGACCGACGTCGATCTGGGCCCGGCCACCACTAGCCGAGCGTCCCCCAGGCATAGCCGACGTTATTGGTGGCAACACCGGTGGGTAAGATAGCAGCCAGCATCGAAAACGGAGGAAGAAAAGAAACGGTAACGCTAACAGAGGAGAGAAGAGCCAAACCGGCCACTTTTCGGTGACCTCGGACGACACCGAGACCAGATCCGAGCTGCGGACTACCCGACGGAGCTGCTGGCTATGAAAACCAGCGGAGAATCGACTGGTAAGGTACTGAACCGATCGAACCGGATTGAACCGACGGTCTGAACCGGGTTGAACCGAACCGAACCGGTTCAGTCAAAAAGAAAAGGAAAAAAGAAAAGAAAGAGAAAAAGGGAAAAAAGAAAAGAGGAAAAATTGGGGAAAAATCTCAGTGATGCAATCGAGCTACGTCAAAATTGACCGATTTAATTTTTGAAATATTTAATTTGATTAATATTCAACTGGAAAGTTTACCCGAAAAAATATTTAATTGAGTAGCTCGATGATTGACGTCAAACGAGAGCTCGAGACTGCCTTGATTTCCGTACTATCATGGAATCTTGGGTAAGTAACCCTTATTTACGATAATTTTGTATCGTTATACGTGATTGATATTTATCGCATAAATTACGAATTTAAATTCCGCATTTAATGAATTAAATTCTGGAAAATTGGATAATTGTCGTAAATACTAAATTAAGCTATTCGAGAGTTTAAAAAAAGGCTCAATAATTACTGATGGGCCCAATAGGCCTCGATAATGTGAATAGTAAGTGAAAAACGGGCTTAAGGCCAATTAAGGCCCATTATGGTGTAATCGGGCCCAATATGGGTAAACGGGCACAATGATCTAAATTAAGCCCCAAAAAATATGAAATACAATTAATTGTATTGTATTTGACCTGATGAATATTTATCCGCAGTTCTGGAGATTGGATTGAGAGCAAATCGGACTGCATGACGAGACATCAGTGAAAGGTCAGACTGTACAGAAAAATGAGGTAATGGAATTATGTGAGTAGCTAGAAGTAGCTACACATACTTTAATAGCTTTTGTATACACTAATTATGTAGGTATACACTGTTATTGTATAAAGGTCCTAAAAAATGGTTTAAAGATTTTAAGGACTCAAAATAGGTAAAGACTATTTTACCCCTATTGAGGGAATTTCACCTAAGGATGGTGAAAGCATGACATGCATGAAATGCATGATTTAAGGAATTTTTCGAATTAAGGAATTTTATTGGTTTTAAGCAAAACAAATCGGTAGATTGACCAATAATTGCATAAGTTTCCCAAAATAACACTACGTAGGTGTTATTAATATTTAAATGAAAATTCTTTGGAAAATGGGCCAACTATCAAGTTTATATGGAAACAGATAGTGCTGGCATATAGTTCGCACTATATCTACATTTTTGAGTGTGCATAAAACGTGCTTGAGTGGTTGCTCGCACCGACTTGTGTGACATCATATGCATGTCATGTGCTAGAGCGATTGCTCACACTGATTTTTACTATTGTGAATTGCATGAGAGGTGCTGGAGCTTAGCTCACACTCTGTTTTGACGGTTTTGACTGTTTTGGCTGAATATGCATAAAAAGGTGTTGGAGCGATTACTCGCACTAGTTTTAATGATTTGACCTGCATAAGAGGTGCTGGAGCTTAGCTCGCATCCAGTTTTGATATGATAATTGCATAAAAGACATTCTGGAGTGTAACTCGCATGAGATTTGATTTATTTAAGCATAAAGCCGTGCTGGAGTGTAACTCGCACGAGATTTGATTTATTGATGCATAACACCGTGCTGGAGCTCGCTCGCACATGATTTTATATGGATTTATAACTCCTTTATTTTTAAGTCGTACTGGAGAGCTACTCGTACGCAGATTTTATTGATTTTTATGAAATCGTACTAGAGCTTCGCTCGCATGAGGTTTTCAGATATCATGAATATGCATGGAGTCGTGCTAGAGCTTCGCTCGCACAGGGATTTATATTACATGCATATAGCTGTGTTGGAGCCTCCTGTAGACTGTGTGTCACAGTGAGATGATATGCTCACACGTGCATACTGAGACAGAGATGATATGGGTGGATAAGACCTATTGTAAGCACCCTTGACTGAGCCTTGTTTCACGGAGTACGTTGTACCGTGTATATCACGTGGAGTACGCTATACCATGGGGATTGTTGGAGTGGAGTGGCATTAGCCACGATGCAGCAAGCCTTGCCCTCGCAATCCTAGTGTTATACTGTTCTGGTGGGTAGGACGACCCACCTCCCATTTCAGGTGTGATACCCCACACACTAGGTACCGTGTTGCCAAAGATCACGAGGTTATGGCCATAGTCCTATGTTGGTACTGATAATCACCTACATGTCTCACATGATATAACTATTGGTCGATAGATCAGGGTAGACCCGAAGGAGGGGTCAGGCCCTCGATTTTATGATTTTATGATATGTGACCTTGAAAGAAGGGTGGTTTTATAACCGAAGTTTTTTAATGAATTTTAATGAATTGTTTTATCAGATGATTGACCTAGAAGGGTTAGTTTATACTGCAGTTTTAATGAAATGATTTAAATGTAGTAGCATGATGATGTTTTCCATGCTTTCATTTCAAATTCATGATTTGTCTTACTTGACATGAAAGAATGCATTATTTTGATTTAATTCATGCTAAGTATGATTTAATGATGTCATATAAAATGCTATTGATGCATGAATTACATGATTTATATATGCACAAACAGTTTTATAAACTATGTCATTGATGTAATACATGATTTTGTGTGTAAGCTTTTAATGAAAAGAAATGGATTTAAGGGCATGGCATTATGAGCATGTAGATAGTGGAGCTATCTACTTACTTGCATAATTGCCTTACTGAGTGTGTGGTTTGCTCACCCCTTTATTTTCCCATCTTTTCAGAGTACTCGAAATAGTTATTGTGCGGCTAAGGACTTGCAATCTTGGTATCCATTGCTTCCCATCGAGAGACAGGTATACACATTTGTATAGTTTTGTATCTAAATATGTAATGCACAGTACTGTAAACGTATATGATGTCGGGGATGTAAGGTTAAGTAAATACCATTGTGTATGTATTTATTTAAAGTCAAAAGATAGTAAACTCTGATAAATGAATGTGAATATGGAAATAGAATAGTAAATAGGTGACAGGTGACTAACACCGAATCATAGCCCAACTATTTGGTAAGATGGTCACGATGAGAGAAAGGTAAGAATTAAATAATAAATGAAAAAGCAAAAAAGACATTTACTCTGATTTTTAGGTAATTTGGGTCGTGACAAGCTCTCACTCACTCTTCTCGGTTTAGTCCTATCTACAGCAGCAATCCATCACACGTCTTTCACTGCTCTTCTTTCTCTTTGTTTTCTAGGCCATCACCAACTGACCTATATCATTTTCTTTTTCTTTTCAGCCCGCTTCTCTACTATCCTAGGTAGCCTCAACCACTGTGTTATATATATATATATATATATATATATATATATATATATATATATATATATATATATATTGACTTCATCCAACTACTTCAACTCCTTCAGTCGGTTTTGGTCAATGCAAAATCATCAAACCACTAGCCACTGCTCCCTTATTTTCGGTTTGCTTCAGTGCTCCTTTCTTTCTTCCGTTGGTGTTTGAGCCATTTACTTCAGCCAATCCATCTCTCCATTTTTTTTTACTAGAGCCCGAGCCCTTCTCATCAACCCCTGTCTTTTCACTTCAGGTCACTACCAGATTTCAGTTCACCATTATTTTTTTCCTTCCTACCGTGTGTCATCACTCATATATATTTATATACTATTTTGTGCTTTCACAAACCGAGTACTATCTCCCCCTGTTTATGTTTTTAGTCAATGTTGGTGCATAAATTTTCTATCTCGTTTCCTAGGCTGCTGCTATAGTCTTGCGTTGTTTTTTTTTTTTCCATCATTTCCTATACCAACTTTCGATCACCATTTCTTCTCTTCTTTCTTTATTTTTCTTTCCATGATACATAGTAATGCAGCTTCAGGATTGGCTTCAAAATTTGGAAGCCAATCCCATCACCAAGCAGTGCATGTGTTCATATATTCTTACATATATGAATATATATATATATATATATGTATATATTTACCTATACATTAGCTTATGTATTAATTTAAATGTTACTCATAGAAAATATACATATATTTCTTCATGTATTTAGTTAAATTTTCTTTGTAGTATATAAAAAAATGATTAAATCTATGATTTTTAACTTTACATTTTATACTTGATTGTGGTATAAAAATGATGTTAGTCTAATACTTATATTAAAATTAATTTACCCACAATCACAAATTAAATTCATAATTATCTAAATTATTATTGTTATTATTATTTTTTATAGACAACACCGAGTATATCGAAAATTTTACGGTATTTACTGTTATCCCATGGAATCATCTTTTTCGTAGCTTAAACATAATAACCTCACTTCAAAAACATGCTAAATGTATTTTAAAGAAACCATTTTAATGCATTAGCTTTCTTTAAACACCTAAAACAATTTTTGTCATGCAATTTTTCAACAATAAAGTTCTTTAATGCATTTTGTTGGATCTTCATACTTAAATTATAAAATCACAAACTTAATAAATTATGCATTTGTTAACTTTAAACTAAAATGGGTCAATTTAAATGAAATGCACCTTTTTGGCATAAAAAAAGGGAATGGGATTGATCCTACATGTGAGAACCCGAATTTTTACACTCAGTTGTTTGACAAATGCTCTTATGAGCATTTACTGTTATACCAATCCTAAGATTAATGCCCTGGATAGGCCATTGCCTATAAGTTAAGACCCATTTTCACCCTATCAACATAGCTTTGTAATCATGAGTTTTGTGGAACTCTGACTGTTTGGGCCATTGTAGTTCTGGGCCTGTTTCGCTGAAGTTTAGAAAATTGCGGACATATCTTGCATGTTCATCAGGACTAGATTTGTTTCCTTTATGTTCTAATCTACATTTTCTTTTCTTATCTATATGTACAGCTCATATTTTCACTTGCTAGATATGAAGCTGTCATTGATGCTTACTTGGATGGCCTTGATGCTTCTAGGCTGAGTGATCTCTCTAGGGTTACAAGTGTTGCTTCGTTCTTTGTCAATCAGGTATACACCCTTATTGACAAAGTGCTTGAAAAGATTGGAACATCAGAAGCCCTTGATCTCTGAGGAAAGGTATCTTAACCGTAATATACATGTTCATGCATTTTCAATATTAACTGAATTACATGTCAAGGTTTGCTTACATCATGGCATGCTTACTATTTCATAGGCTGCAGTAGCTCAAGCAACTCTGGAATATCATCTCTGCCAGAAGCAATTCTTTGGTCCAAGATGGGAGGCTTTGGTGCAGAATGGTGCTAAGAAACAGAGGTTGCCGTGGGCCTCAACGAGTGTCAAGAACCCTGCCTACCCTAACACTCTATATGTTGCTCCTTTTATCGGACCTGACACAGTGAGCTATTTTCTTTTTAAATTTTTTTTAAAGGCAGTTTTTGAACTTGAGTTGATGAATAATCCCAATATCTTTTTGGTCATTTGTACAGTTGCAGGTTTCAACCATGCCTGACCAAGCTCTCTAGGCCTTCATAGATCACAGCACAGTTTCAAGGACAATTGAAAAAAACATGTCTGAAGCTGAAGGCATTTATAGTGCACTTGAGAAGATGGGGATTAACTAGGGCTACGTGGGGTCACAACTCGAAGAAGAGGGAGTAGAAGCTTTCAAAAAGAGCTTTGACAGCCTTCTGGACACGCTGTAAAAGAAGGCAAACTCTCTTAAATTTTGAGACCCCATATATGTATAGTTGTAATGTGTGTAATTGGATCAAATAAATGTGAATGGACTTGTAATGTAAAGTATGATTGATGTAAGTCCATGAATTTAATGTACATATGTGTAATATGATTTGTAATGTACATACAAGTTTCATTGTGTATGAATATGAGGAAATGAGTTCTTGTAAGTGATGAATGTGATTGGAACTCAAAATGAATAGTGTGGTAAATGGAAGGAAGTTGCATGAATATAAATGCTTCAATTTGGTTTTATATAGCAGACCTTTGGATATAAAAGTAATGCATACAAGTTTCAATGTGAATAAGGTATGAATGGATGCCATTTTCAAGTCATAAAGGTGGATGGATGAGAAAATGGCTATGGTAGCAAATTAAGGACATTTGGGTGTGAGTTGCAGCAGGAAAACTGTAGAAAATCTGGAAAATATGAAGGCCAGATCGATCTTATAGGATGAGAGATCGATCTAAAAGAGTCAGAATGCTCTTATTTGGGCAATGGAATAGAGCAGATCAGTCTCCAATAGGGCCAGATCGATCTCCTAACCATTCTGTAATGACAAGATCGATCCTCAAGCATACAGATCGATCTCCCTAGCTCTCTGTTTGGGAGCAAATCAATCTCAAGCTTCGACAAATCGATCTCATGCTTAAAATGCCATGAAAAATAGGGATTTAAGGGGACCAGATCGATCTCCTCCTAGTGCAGATCAATCTCCTCAAGCTATTTCTATAAAAGGAGTGCTGAAAATCTAAAAATTTCGAGAAAAACATCACCCTTTCCATTTTCAACCCAAAACCTAGATTTTTTCTCTTAGTAAGAATTGATAGGAGGCCATTAGACACTAAGTTGTTCATCTTGAGGAAGAGAACAACATAGTTGGAACCCAAAATCCCATTGTTGGTATTGAAGGAGCTAAGGGCATTGTCATTTGGAGTAAGAAGAGAAATCAGATTTGGTAAGCTTCTAAGACTCCAATCCAAGTACATTGTCTATTCTATTGATTTTGGAGTTGATTGGCATGCATATAGGTGATAGAAATCATCTAGAAAGCAATGGAACACATATAACCTAGAAAATGGATATAGTCTAGAGTGAGAAAGTGTAAATTGGGTATGTTGATGATTTATGGGTTATGATAAGTTGTTGTTGAAGTAGTATGGATGATTTCAGATGGGTAAATGAAACCACATTGTGAGTATAGGGAATTTATAGAAATAAGTATGTAAAATGCTTGGTAAATTCCATAGTGAAGAAGTCAAAGAAATATGAACACTATGGATTTAGTATCGATCTAATATCAATTTGGAATGAGTTAATAGGCCTAAAAGAATCCATAGACTCGAAATATGAGTAGAGTAATGAAACAAGGCATTAAGAGCGTCACTAGAAACTATAGGTCGAATTAACTATAGTGAACGCACAATGTCTTATTATATGGATCGAATATAATGCGGAATACGATTTTGTGCAAGTTCGGAGAGTCGTTGGAGACGTAATCGAACTACGCACACGTAAGCAGCTTTAAGGAAGTGGAATCACACGTCGCGATTCCAGGTACGGGAATTCTGTAAGTATATAGAGGTAGCTGCTCATATTTTGAACTCGTGGGTATATAGGGATTTGGAAATGTGCATGAGTTTATGAAAAACGTGGTTGACAATGTATGGAAATTATTACGAATAATTGCATGAGATTTGGTTGTTGAAATGGTATTGCAACGAAATGGGATAGTAAAGCTAATAATTGCATAAATCACTTGTTTGAATGTTTTCACAAAACCCAGTGCTTTGCCCTAAGCAAATAGTTGGATAGGCTGGCTATTGTTTGAATTATGTTGTGTGATAGCACATGTGAAGTGCTAAATGTGTTTTGAGATTAGTTTTGAATGTTCATGAACCACCTATCGTGTCTATGTGAATTAAACCGTGCTGGAGCCTAGCTCGCACCGGGTATTGATGTTTTTATATGTTTGAAACGTGCTGGAGCTTAGCTCACACTCTGTTTTGGAACTATGATGATGTTTTATAAACCGTATTGGAGCTTTTGCTCGTACGTGGATTTTGAGTGGTTTTTTTATGCATATAACCGTACTGGAGCGATACTCGTACATGGTTTCTTCATATTTTTATGCATAAATGTCATACTAGAGTGTTGCTCGTATGAGGTGATTTATTATGATACATGAATTCGCGCTAGAGTGTAGCTCGCACTGGTTTTCACACTGTGGTATGTATGAGGCCGTGGTGAGGATAATACGGATTAGTGTTCAGGGAACCCAACAGGCCTAACAAACCTCTTGAGTGGGGTGAGAGTGAGGGGCTAGGACTTGAATCAGGGAACCCAACAGGGGCGAGCAAGGCCATGAGGGGCTAGGACCTGGTATTAAGAGTACTCCCACATGCATTTGAGACTAAAGGTTTCACTCAGTATGGGATAGATAAGACCTAATGCAGGCATCCCCAACCATGTTATGTTTCTGCGGAGTACGATGTACCGTGTATATCACATGGAGTACGATGTACCGTGTGGTGGTTACTTGATTTGAGAAAGTCTGGCGGAGAACTAACCCACCTTCATACCAGCATGATACCCCACACACTGAGATCCGTGTGGTCTGGGATGATATGTGACATAGTTGGCCAACATAGTCAGTCTAGATATAATGACCCGTCTCCTTTGCTTATTTACTTACTACCACATGATTTTAATCAATAAGTGTGCTTGTGACTGACCAGGGTAGACCTGAGGGAGGGGTCGAGCCTTGTGGACTTCATTTGTGAAACGATGATGATGTTTGTGATTGAGAATCGATTTTTATGGGATTTTGATGTATTTGAGAAAGAGATAAGTTTTAAAAATGATGTTTCAAGTGAATTTCCCTTTTTATTATGTGATCTGACAATTGAGCATGAGATGGTTTGTACATGATGATTTACCATGTTTTATTATGCCAATTTACAAGATTTTAATACATGATATATGTATACGCATATGGCATAGTTTTGTTTTCCTAATGCTCCGAACTATAAATGATTTATGCATACACTATCAGCATGCAGATAGAGTAGTTATCTACCATGCTTGCATTATTGCCTTACAGAGCGTGTGGTTGCTCATCCCTCTCTATTTTCCCCCTCTTACAGAGCATGCGTAGTAGCCTAGTGAGGACTGAGGCATTGTGTTTTTGGACATCCGTTGCTTCCATTGTCGAAAGGTATATATACAGGATTCTTTTTGTATCTAAACAATGTAATGGCACAGTAATGATTGAGTTGTAATTATGGGGGATGTAGATGTTGGTAAACATGTTTTATATAAGTGAATGATTTAATTTCGAATTTATGACATCGTTTTTATTAATTATGGATGAATGGTAAGTGGTGATTATTATTGACTCACAGCCTAACTGTATGTGGTGAGTTTGTTCACGACCGGGTAAGGTAACAGTAAAACATAAAAAAATTAATAGTGATTTTCGGTTAAAAGGAATGAAAAAGGGTCGTGACAGAGATTGGTATCAGAGCTTGTGTTGGCCTGATGTGAGTCAGTAATAAAACGTAGGAAGAGTATATCCCTATATTACTGTGCTTTTATTTAGATATAACTGTGTATACCATGATGGATTGAGCTTAATAAATTATTATAATACAGGAAGTTAGGCATTATGCCAGTTACACGCAAAGGTAGAGGGGCGAGAGCACGTGCTAGAGGCCATAGAGGTAGGCCTGAGAGTCGTGCGGAGCCACAGACTGAGCAGGCTCCACAGAACCCTGCTGAGAGAGCAGAAGATATAGAGGCACGTTTCGCTAGGATAGAGCGGAGTATTAAGAATTTGGTGGAGATAGTCACGCAAGCATTGGGTGCAGACGATAGACGAGGTCCTGCGGCACAGCCTACTACTGAACAGGCAGCTGCAGAGGTAAAGAGACCTCAGACTGTAAAGATTGCTACTGCTACACCACCTCCAATACAGGATACAGATTCTCCTATCGCTCCATAGCAGAGCGGTAGTGATTTGGGTTATAACTGCGTATTGAGAAGATTGTAAGAGTTCCAAGCATTGAAACCCCTAGTGTTCAGAGGGGTGAAGGACCCGGTTATCACAAAGGACTGGGTGTATGAGATAGAGAAATTGTATAGGTTTTTTCGATGCACTTCAGCTGAGTATGTAGCCTTTGTCGTGTTTATGTTGAAAGGCGAGGTCGAGCATTGGTGGAGGTCCACCGAGGCTATTTTGAGGGCCAGAGACTCTGAGATCTCATGGGAGATATTTCTAGAGGCCTTCAGGAGACAGTATATTTTACTACCGCACAGAGGAAACTATGGATGGAATTCATGAATCTGGTTCAGGGGAACCAAACTGTGGACGAGTATGAGTCCAAGTTTATGTCCTTGGGGAGATATGACTCGAACACGATGGGTTGTGAGACCCGAAAGATACAGAAGTTCATGGATGGATTAAGATTGGCCATCCGGACTAAGCTAGCTCCCTTTGACATTTTGACCTATGAGGAGGCTGTACATAAGGCTCAGTTATGTGAGCAAGATTTTGAGAGGAATACCTCCGAGCTTGGGAGAATTAGTGTCAGGAAGGATAGAGACCGAAAGAGATCTGAGAGGGATAGAGTGGCCAGGAAAGAAGGCCCAAGGTATTTTGAGAAGAGACCTAAGATCGAGGAGGTGCTGGAGAAAGCTGCTAGACCTCTCATGTACCTGGCTTTGACTACGCTGAGAGGTATGACTATTGGAGGACCACGACCTACCACTGATTAGTGTAGAAGATGTGGCAGATACCATGGGACTAGACCATGTCAGGCGCCCCTTGTTTAGTGTTTTAGGTGTAGGAAGCCCGAACATATTTTGAGATACTGTACTGAGATAATTGAGACTGCCTTGCAGAAGGGCAGGGAGCTAGAGAGAGCTCCAATTGAGATGGCTGCCCCTAGGAGGAGGGCCACAGCTGAGGAGAAAGGGAAGTAGACAACGGGTGTAAGCAGAGGAAGAGTACATGCATTGGATCAGGATACTGCGGATGCTTCGACGGATGTGATTAAAGGTACCGTCCTAATCTTTGATTTAGAAGCATTGGTATTGTTTGATCCTGGTGCCACGCATTCCTTCATATCACCTTCCTTTGCACATAAATTATTGAAGCATGTGAAACCAACATTGTTGGATAAAATGTTGATGATTTCCACACCCATGAATGATAGTCAATTGACTGAGCATGTATGTAGAGATTGTAAGTTAAAGATAGAGGGAAAGGAAATGATAGCCAATTGAATTTAATTGAATATGAATGATTTCGATGTAATATTGGGAATGGATTAGTTGGCTACCAATTGTGTTGTTATGGATTGCCATGCTAAGACATTGATGTTTTCAAGATTAGACAATCTTATTGTAAACTTTGATGAAAAGAAATGATATGAAAAGAGTATGTTTGTTTTAAATGAAAGAGTATAACCTTAATATATGATATTTGAGAGATGAATTCCTTTGTTATGTTGAATGTTGATGTAATGACTTGCGATACTAACGGTGGAAAGAACGATGTGAAGGGTTCATTACCTACGTGATTGATATAGATGAGGCATACTCGGAATTGAAGGACATCCCTATGATTGCGGATTATTTTGATATCTTTTTGGATGAATTACTAGAGCTACCACCTGAAAGGGAAATGGAATTTTGCATAGAGTTAGTGCCTGGTACAGAGTCGATATCGAAACCACCTTATAGAATGGCACCGATTGAATTAGAAGAGCTGAAGAAACAGCTGTAAGAGTTGCTGGAGAAGGGGTTTATAAGATCGAGTGTCTCACCTTGGGGAGCACCGGTATTATTTGTAAGGAAGAAGGATGGGAGGCTCCGATTGTGTATAGATTATCGGTTGTTGAATAAGGCCACCATTAAGAACAAATACCCTTTTTCCACACATAGATGATTTGTTGGATCAGCTCCAAGGAAACCAAGTATTTTCTAAGATAGATCTGCGGTCAAGGTATCATCAATTGAGGATTAGGAGTGGAGATGTACCCAAGACAGCATTTCGTACCCGTTATGGCCACTAGGAGTTTTTGGTGATGCCATTCGGATTGATGAATGCTCCCGCAGCATTTATAGCATTGATGAATGATGTGTTTAAGCCATACCTGGACAAGTTTGTGATATTTATAGATAATATTTTGGTTTATTCCAAGTCCAGGGAAGAGCATGAGGAGCACTTGAGAGTAGTTATGCAGACCCTCCGAGAGAAAGAGTTGTATGCCAAACTCAGAAAGTGTAACTTTTGGTTAGAACAGATCTCATTTCTGGGGCATGTTGTGTCGAAGGATGGGGTATCGGTGGATCCATCCAAGATAAAGGCAATTGTACAGTGGGAACAGCCCAAGACAGTTACTGAAATCAGAAGTTTTTTTAGATTGGCAGGATATTATCGGAGATTTGTAGACGGCTTCTCTAGATTAGCTGCTCCATTGACACGCCTCATGCGTAAGGATGTTAAGTTTGTATGGGATGAGGCATGTGAGAGGAGTTTTGAGGAGCATAAGCGTCAATTGACCACTGCTTCGGTTCTCACCATTCCTACCAGCTCAGGAGGATTCTCGATGTATACGGATGCATCACACCAGGGACTAGGCTGTGTGCTTATGCAGGATGGGAAGGTAGTTGCCTATGGATCTAGACAGTTGAAAGATCATGAGAGGAACTACCCGACACATGATTTGGAGTTGGCGACCGTGGTATTTGCTTTGAAAATATGGCGCCACTATCTCTATGGTGAGAAATTTCAGGTGTTCACAGATCATAAAAGCCTTAAGTACCTGTTCTCGCAGAAAAAGCTGAATATGAGACAAAGGAGATGGCTAGAACTTTTAAAGGACTGTGATTGTGAAATCATGTGCCACCTGGGTAAGGTAAATGTAGTTGTCGATGCTTTAAGCAGAAAGAACCTTGGGTTAGTGTCTTATATGATGGTACGAGAACATGAATTGTTGAAACAATTTATGGGCCTCAGTTTGGATGTAACCCCACCTAGATCTGAGAGACTTGAGATCATGGCTAGTTTGAGACTGGAGCTAGAATTGATTGGCCATATTCAGTAAGCCCAGTAGAGCGATCGACGATGCATCGACTGGCTAAGGCAGATATAGACAGGTGTGGGTACTGTTATTGAGTTGAGTACTGATAGGACATTGAGGTTCAGAGGCAGAGTATGTGTTCCCGAGGATCCTAAGAAATGGTGGTTAATTTTATGAGAGGCTCACTCATCGAAGTATACGATACATCTGGGAAGTACCAAGATGTATAAAAACCTTCGAAAGGTTTATTGGTGGTCCGAAATGAAAAGAGACATTGCTGAATATGTCGTTAAGTGTCTCGTTTGTCAGCAGGTGAAGGTAGAGCATCAGAAGCCTATAGGATTATTGCAGCCTCTACCGATACCGACATGGAAGTGGGAGCACATCACCATGGATTTTGTGATGGAGTTACCGAGGACCCACAAAGGTCATGATGCCATATGGGTTATTGTGGACCGGTTGACTAAGTTCGCCCATTTCTTGGCTATGAGAGCTACCGATACACTAGTTCAGTTGGCGAACCTGTATATTCGAGAGATAGTACGGCTACAGGTGTTCCAGTGACCGTTGTTTCTGATAGGGATGCCCTCTTCACTTCCCATTTTTGGGAACATTTTCAGGAAGCACCGGGGACCCGACTGAGTTTTAGCACCGCTTTTCATCCTCAAACAGATGGGCAGTCAAAGAGGACTATACAGACCCTAGAGGATATGTTGAGAGTGTGTGCGTTGGATTTTAGAGGCACTTGGGATGACCACCTGTAGTTAGCCAAGTTTGCCTATAATAATAGTTATCATGCGAGTATCGAGATGGCACCCTATGAGGCACTGTATGGACGCAGATGTCAATCTCCCATTGGATGGGAAGAGGTTAGTGACAAATAAATTTTTGCTTCAGACTTAGTGCAGCAGGCATCTGAGGATGTCCAGTTGATATGTGAGAGATTACGGATAGCTCAGAGCCGGTAAAAGAGTTATGCTGACAAGAGACAGAGACCACTAGAGTTTGATGTGGGTGAGTCGGTATTCCTAAGAGTTTCACCTTTGAAGGGTATTATGAGATTTGGTAAGAAGCGCAAGTTGAGCCCTAGATATATAGGACCCTTCGAGATTTTAGAGAGAGTGGGAGATAAGGCATATCGATTGGCATTGCCACCGAACTTGGCAAATATCCACAACGTCTTCCACGTCTCTATGCTTCAGAAGTATCACCCAGACCCGGCACACGTGATAAGATATGAGCCGTTGGAGCTCAATAAGAGTATGACATATGTAGAGAAGTCGGTTCGGATATTGGACAGAAAGGAAAAGGTGTTGAGGACAAAGACAATTTCCTTGGTGAAAGTTCTTTGGCAACATCACACGATGGGAGAGACCATATGGGAATTGGAGAACTTGATATAGGAGAAGTACCCCCCAACTTTTTAAAGAGTGACTTGGTTCTAATTTGGAGGACTAAATTCTTTGAAGGGGGGAAAATGTGAGACCCTGTATATGTATAGTTGTAATGTGTGTAATTGGATCAAATAAATGTGAATGGACTTATAATGTAAAGTATGATTGATGTAAGTCCATGGATTCAATGTACATATGTGTAATCTTATTTGTAATGTACATACAAGTTTCATTGTGTATGAATATAAGGAAATGAGTTCTTGTAAGTGATGAATGTGATTGGAACTCAAAATGAATAGTGTGGTAAATGGAAGGAAGTTGCATGAATATAAATGCTTCAATTTGGTTTTATATAGTAGACCTTTGGATATACAAGTAATGCACACAAGTTTCAATGTGAATAAGGTATGAATGGATGCCATTTTCAAGTCATAAAGGTGGATGGATGAGAAAATGGCTATGGTAGCAAATTAAGGACATTTGGGTGTGAGGTGCAACAAGAAAACTGTAGAAAATTTGGAAAATATGAAGGCCAGATCGATCTCATAGGATGAGAGATCGATCTGGAAGAGCCAGAATGCTCTTATTTGGGCAATGGAATAGAGCAGATCGATCTCCAATGGGGCCAGATCGATCTCTTAACCACTCTGTAATGAAAAGATCAATCCTCAAGCATACAGATCGATCTCCCTAGCTCTCTGTTTGGGAGCAGATCTATCTCAAGCTTCGACAGATCGATCTCATGCTTAAAATACCATGAAAAAGAGGGATTTAAGGAGACCAGATCGATCTCCTCAAGCTATTTCTATAAATAGAGTGCTGAAAATCTAAAAATTTTGGGAAAAACATCACCCTTTCCATTTCCAACCAAAATCCTAAATTTTTCTCTCTAAAATCAACCATTTCTAGTTAGAATTTATAGGAGGCCATTAGACACTAAGTTGTTCATCTTGAGGAAGAGAACAACATAGTTGGAACCCAAAATCTCATTGTTGGTATTGAAAGAGCTAAGGGCATTGTCATTTGGAGTAAGAAGAGAAATCAGATTTGGTAAGCTTCTAAGACTCCAATCCAAGTACATTGTCTATTCTGTTGATTTTGGAGTTGATTGGCATGCATATGGATGATAGAAATCATCTAGAAAGCAATGGAACACATATAACCTAGAAAATGGATATAGTCTAGAGTGAGAAAGTGTAAATTGGGTATATTGATGATTTATGGGTTATGATAAGTTGTTGTTGAAGTAGTATGGATGATTTGAGATGGGTAAATGAAGCCACATTGTGAGTATAGGAAATTTATAGAAATGAGTATGTAAAATGCTTGGTAAATGCCATAGTGAAGAAGTCAATGAAATATGAACACTATGGACTTAGTATTGATCTAATATCGATTTGGAATGAGTTAATAGGCCTAAAAGAATCCATAGACTCGAAATATGAGTAGAGTAATGAAACAAGGCATTAAGAGCGTTACTAGAAACTATAGGTCGAATTAACTATAGTGAACGCACGATGTCTTATTATATGGATCGAATATAATGTGGAATATGATTTTGTACAGTTTCAGAGAGTCATTGGAGACGTAATCAAACTATGCACACGTAAGCAGCTTTAAGGAAGTGGAATTACGCGTCGCGATTCCAGGTACGGGAATTCTATAAGTATATAGAGATAGCTGCTCATATTTTGAACTCGTGGGTATATAGGGCTTTGGAAATGTGCATGAGTTTGTGAAAAATGTGGTTGACAATGTATGGAAATTATTACGAATAATTGTATGAGATTTGGTTGTTGAAATGGTATTACAAAGAAATGGGATAGTAAGGCTAATAATTGCATAAATCACTTGTTTGAATGTTTTCACAAAACCTAGTGCTTTGCCTTAAGCAAATAGTTGGATAGGGTGGCTATTGTTTGAATTATGTTGTGTGATAGCACATGTGAAGTGCTAAATGTGTTTTGAGACTGGTTTTGATTGTTCATGAGCTGCCTATCGTGTCTATGTGAATTAAATCGTGCTGGAGCCTAGCTCACACCGGGTATTGATGTTTTTATATGTTTGAAACGTGTTGGAGCTTAGCTCGCACTCTGTTTTGGAATTATGACGATGTTTTATAAACCGTATTAGAGCTTTTGCTCGTACGTGGATTTTGAGTGGTTTTCTTATGCATATAACAGTACTGGAGCGATGCTCATACATGGTTTCTCCGTATTTTATGCATAAATGTCGTACTAGAGCGTTGCTCATATGAGGTGATTTATTATGATGCATGAATTCGCGCTAGAGCGTAGCTCGCGCTGGTTTTCACACTGTGGTATGTATGAGGTCGTGGAGAGGATAATATGGATTAGTGTTCAGGGAACCTAGCAGGCCTAACAGACCTCTTGAGTGGGGTGAGGGTGAGGGGCTAGGACCTGGCATAATCCATTCAGGGAACCCAACAGGCCTAACAGACCTCTTGAGTGGGGTGAGGGTAAGGGGCTAAGACCTGAATTAGGGAACCCAACAGGGGCGAGTAAGGCCATGAGGGGCTAGGACCTGGTATTAAGAGTACTCTCACGTGCATTTGAGACTAGAGGTTTCACTCGGTATGGGATAGATAAGACCTAATGTAGGCACCCCCAACATGTTATGGGTCCGTGGAGTATGATATACCATGTATATCACATGGAGTACGATGTACCGCATGGTGGTTACTTAATTTGAGAAAGTCTAGTGGAGAACTAACCCACCTTCGTACCAGCATGATATCCCACACACCGGGATCCATGTGGTCAGGGATGATATGCGACATAGTTTGCCAACATAGTCAGTCGAGATATAGTGACCCGTTTCCTTGCTTGATTTACTTACTACCACATGATTTTAATCTATAAGTGTTATTGTGACTGACTAGGGTTGTCATACCCCGCTTTCGGGAACCCTTCTATCCATACATTCTCTACTACGGTTGGGCTGTGAGAATATGCAATTACTAAAATTTCATTCATTTACAGCGGAATATTTAAAGCTTTAATTCACACTCCCAGGTGTGTGTGTAGATACACAAAATTAATTGTATAAATACCATGTGCTTACATATTATCCCCAGAATACTGTTTACAATTCCAAAATATAACTGTGCGGTACGATATATTAGATACAAAATACTCGTGTATACAATTCTTATACCTTTTTACCGAATCGTGGGAGCTGTTCAACACTAAAGACTTAGAGACCACCGCTCTCTTACTTCTCGGTACCTGGAGGGGGAAAATAGTGGGATGAGCAAACCACAGCTCAGTAAGGAAATGTATGCTAGTAGGTAGATATCGTACTACCTACATAGTCCATGCATGCATAAACCAAAACCATGTTTTCGTTATAAATGGAAATATCATACGAAAAATGCATTTAAACATATATTTCTCAATAGCATTTTCGTGTAAATGAGTATCAAGCTTCCATTTAAAACATGCTCATAAATAGTGCCCTCACGGCACGAATGTGAAATGAGAGGTTTATCAAAAACACGAAATCTCTTTCACTTCTCAAATCATTCTTTCCGTAATTCTCTTTCTTTTCTGAGATTATCTCTGTTTCTCAGATCTCTGAGACAGGCATGGAATTTTCGGCAATCAAATATCCACGACTTATGGCCACAGTCAGTGATCCCAGGCCTCACTGATCAAGTGTGCATAGGGTATCACTTCGCCTGAAGGGGGATGGGTCAGTCCTACCCTCCGGCTCATCTCAATCCACCTCATCTCCTCGTATACTCACGGTGAAGATACGTCGTGTGTCATCTACGCGATACCCGTACTCACGTGCACCCAGCACGGTACATAGTATACCAACGGGTGACTACACTATTCTACGTACGACCGTGGACCCAAGTCCATACTCCAACTCCGATGGACTTTTTATCCTAAACCATGTCTCATATACCAGGCGAGCAAGCAGCGTGACACACAGTCAACGCAAAGCTCCAGCGCGGTACGATCTATCGTTAAGGCCCAGCTCGTTCAATTGGCCGTCGGCTGTTATCCCCTTGGGTCCCAGACCCCCAGGTTTACCTTAACTCAATAAAATAGGTGCGAGCAAAGTTCCCGCACTTTCTCAAAACCCTTGTGCGAGTTAAAACTCCCGCACGGTACATCAAGGCATTAAAACGGGTGTGAGCTAGCGCTTCAACACCAAATCTCATCTCAAAACTGATAGATGGCTATTTTCTCTTTTAAAACTCAAAACACGTTTATTCATACAGCATGCCTCTTCATGCTAAAACATGTAAAATTAGCCAACCTATCATCAACATTTCTCAATCATCAATAACAATGTAAAATTGAGAACATCATTGAAAACATGCATATCATGCTATTTCCTTACCCTATCCCATTTCTCAATACATATATACATCATAGTACTTTTCATACTTCTACATCATCTCATAGGATTATAATATCATACTAGTCCTAGCAATATATCTACGAAATTGCTGTAATTACGTACGAACATCTCTATAGGTAACACACAGTCCCTTACCTCGTTTTACTTGTGTGCAACTATCCGCCTTTATGCTTCTTGCGTTCTCATCTCGACTTGCTCCGGCGTATCATCCGAAACTGAAATTCATCCATCAACATTTGAGTTAATGTTTCTAACTCTTATTCAACTAAGCATTTATCCAATGCCTTAATTACACATTTTTACCCTTTGTGGTAAATCTCCCAATTTATCCTAATATCGACATGTCCAAATCATTCTCACAACATGTCCATCCACTCAAGATATCTCATTCATCATAAACGCTCCCACACTCCACTTTCTCACACTTGACCATTTCTAAGTTATATTCATTTCATAACATCCTAGGTAGTTATATCCACAATATGCACACCCAAATATCTTTATAAGCATTAACTAAACCAATGTACTTGGATTTGTGCATTAGAACTTACCTCATTAGATTTCCTCTTGCTCCAATTAGGATTGCCCTCTATTTCTTCAATCCATCAAATGGGGAAATGCCTCTAGACTATGTTGTTCTTCTCTTTGATGTGAACAACTTTGTCTCTAATAGCCTTTCCTCAAATCTTACTGAAAATGGCTGGATTTAAGAGTGAGAAACTAGATTTCTTTGAGTTGAAGTGAAAAGGAAGTGTTTGTCCCGAAATTTTGATGATCCAACTGCTCCCATTTATAGTTTTGACTTGATGAGATCGATCTTCCTTGGGTGGAGATCGATCTGTTCCTCAAAAATCCCTCTTTTCTAAGACGTTTTAAAGGTAGGAGATCGATCTGTCGATACTGGAGATCGATCTGCTTTCAAACAGAAGCTTAAGGAGATCGATCTGGTCTTAGGGGAGATCGATCTGCTTCCAACCCGAGAGCTAATGAGATCGATCTGCTTCCTTTGGAGATCGATCTGCTCCCTCCCATTACTCACATAAGAGCATTCTGGCTCTCCCAGATCGATCTCTCATCCTATGAGATCGATCTGGCCTTCACAAATTCCAGATTTCTTGGAGTTTTTCTGCAACAACTCCTTACCAAACACCATTAATTTGCTACCATGATCATTTCCTCATTCATTCATCTTTGAGACTTGAAAATGGGATCCATCCTCATTACATACACATTAAAACTTGTGTAGAATCTTTGTATGACCAAATATATACGATATTACTCGAATGGAAATATACACTTACGTAAATCTTTCCTTCCATTTTACTATACTACTCATATTCCATTTCGATCACATTCTTCTCGTTTTAAGTTCATTTCTTCCTACTCATTCATAATGCAACTTGTACGTATAATCAAAATTCTTATTACAAGTGCGTACATAATCTTATGAACTTACATTGCATATACTTCACATTACAATACATCATCTTACTTATGATTTTATTTACATTCCCATGTTCCTATATATAGCTATACATATACGGGGTCTCACAAGGGTAGACCCGATGGAGGGGTCGAGCCTTGTGGACTTGATTTGTGAAACGAAGATGATGTTTGTGATTGAGAATCGATTTTTATGGGATTTTGATGTATTTGAGAAAGAGGTGAGTTTTAAAAAGGATGTTTCAAGTGAATTTCCCTTTTTATTATGTGATCTGACAATTGAGCATGAGATGGTTTGTCCATGATGATTTACCATGTTTTATTATGCCAATTTATGTGACTTTAATACATGATATATGTATACGCATATGGCATAGTTTTGTTTTCCTCATGCTCTGAACTATGAATGATTTATGCATACACTATCAGCATGTAGATAGAGTAGTTATCTACCATACTTGCATTATTGCCTTACTAAGCGTGTGGTTGCTCATCCCTCTTTATTTTCCCCCTCCTACAGAGCATACATAGTAGCCCAGTGAGGACTGAGGCATTATGTTTTTAGACATCCGCTGCTTTCATCGTCAAAAGGTATATACACAGGATTCTTTTTTTATCTAAACAATGTAATGGCACAGGAATGATTGAGTTGTAATTATGGGGGATATAGATGTCGGTAAACATGTTCTATATAAGTGAATGATTTAATTTCAAATTTATGAAATCATTTTTATTAATTGTGGATGAATGGTAAGTGGTGATTATTATTGACTTACAGCCCAACTGTATGTGGTGAGTGTGTTTACGACCGGGTAAGGTAATAGTAAAATGCAAAAACATTTATAGTGATTTTCGGTTAAAGGGAATGAAAAAGGGTCGTGACATAAATTGGTTAGCCTGTAAAGCATTTGTGGTGTCTTTGATTTGCTGTCACTGCAACTCAATAAAATAAGCGGGTCTGGGTACCTGCTGTAAAACTGTTTAGCGTTTTGTGAGACGTTAAATATTATATGTACCATTAAGTGCTTAGTCATTGGTGTTTATGTTGGAAAATTATTTGTGTGGGCCTACATATATCAATTTATTGGACATTATCGGCTATTTAATTTGTTTTAGTCAACGTAAAAGTGATCAAATAAAGTTATTGGACTTTAGTGCATCACAATTAGTATGGGTTTTACAATGTGTAGAGACATGATATTTTATTCTATTTTAATGATGGGCCAAAATAGGATAAAATATACTTCAGTTATTAATAGGTTATGGTCCCTAGTCTAAATGTGGTTTTTCTTATTCTCATATCCCATTAGTGAGTGACTTAGGGTTTTCTCTCCAAAGGTAAAAGTTTAGACTGGAAGACTACTAACCCCAATCAATCAATTTCAATGGATCCAGGTACGCTTCTATATTCTAATTTTCTTGATAATTGAACATGAGATCCTAGATATAAATATTATGTAACTATAGTTTTCCTACAAGTGGTATCAAGAACCAATTCATGTTTAATCATTAAGAATTAAAATTTTTTGTTTTTGTTGAAAGAAAATCAAGAATATAAAGATTGGGTTTTAATTGTAGGATTGTTTGATCCTTATTGGCTTGATTTGTCCCAATTTTTTAGTGTTTTCATCTGATTTTTGCATGGGCATTGTAGAATACACATTAATTTCAATTATGTACAGTTAATTGGTGAAAATAAGTCCAAAAACAAGTCAAAAATTAAGAAATTTGAAAAACAGACCCGAACTAGGTCCAACCGAGTCGGGTTGACCCGGCTGGCTAAGGAAGAAGGTGGGAGATACCGAATGGGATCTCCTCCCCGCGTCGAGGGCATCCGGTGGCCAAGCGGCCACTGTTTTCTCCAGTCTTGAATGAAATTTAATTTTAAAATTTTTGGTGAATTTTCTGGAATTTTTTGGAATCGTTAAATATTTATTATTTAATATTTTGCATTATTTGAATTAAAGTTGTATGTTAAGCACATGATTGTTCTTATTTTGCTTCATGGTGATATGTTTTATGATGTTCTGAGTTGATTGGCAATATGTACTCTTCTTGAAATTGTCAATATATTTATGTACTCTCACCTACAAATATGTGCATATTTTATGAAAAATAAAGTTTCAAAATAAATTAAATTGATATAAAAAGCCACCAAAGTGACCTCTTTTATATTAATTTATTTATTTTGCAAAATAAGGTTGTCATTAAGGAATTTATATGACTGTTTTTTAATTCATGCGGGAAATAATCTGATAAAAGGAAGATTATTTTTTTGCCGAATTATTAACACATTAGGTAGTAAATATGTGATAATTTTTTTTCCATGCATGTAATATGTCGGTCCAAAGAAAGACATATTATTGGCAGGATTTGGTTATCAATATTTACTAATAAAGTTTAAGAGTACCACTTACAAATTAATATTTCTGTCCAAAGACTAAATGTCAATGTTGTGATTGGTATCTTATATGGCCCAAAATTAATCGTTCTTCCATATCTGCCAATTTGAATAACATTCCAGTGCTTAATGGAACTAACTTTGAGAAATGGAAGGAGAACGTAACCATTATGCTCGGGTGTATGGATCTGGACTATATGATCAGATCAGAACAACCTCCCGCCCCTACTGATAATAGTTTAGCTACGGAAAAGGCACTTTATGAAAAATGGGATTGTTCAAATCGCATGAGTTTGATAATCATGAAGTACTCAATTTCAAATGCCATCAGGGACGTAATACCTGAGGAAGAAAATGCTAAAGTTTCCTTAAGCAGATTGTAGACAGATTTGCTACAAATGAAAAGGTCAAAACAAGTATTATTCTGATTAAACTTGTTTCAATGCGATATAATGGCAAAGGAAATATAAGGGAATACATTATGGAAATGTTTAATCTTGTTACAAGATTAAGGGCACTAAAGTTAGAGTTGTTTAAAGACATACTTGTGCACCTAGTCTTGATATCTCTTCCTCCACAATTTAATCTCTTTAAGATAAGTTACAATACTCAAAAGGAGAAATAGACTCTTAACGAGCTCATTGCTCAGTATGTGCAAGAGGAAGAGAGACTAAAACAAGATAAGATAGAAAGTGCTCAATTAACATTTTCTTCCAATGGTAATGTTGCCAACAAGAAAAGGAAAAGGAACAATATAGGAAAGGCACTGGAAACATTGAAACTTCACAGCCTAAGGGGCAGCAGAAACAGGATAAGGTAATTAGTTATTTCTTCTACCGTAAGGATGGACATGTGAAGAAGGATTGTTCAAAGTACAAAAAATGGCTTGCCAAAAGGGGTAAACTTCTTAACCTTGTTTGTTCTGAAGTTAATTTGGCTTTAGTACCCAATCACACTTGGTGGATAGATACAGGTGCAACTACTCACATAAGTGTGATAATGTGGGGCTATCTAAGGAGTAGAAAGTCAACTGATGATAAAAGTTTCATCTATGTGGGAAATGACGAGAAAGCTCATGTTGAGGCTATTGGTTTATTTAGATTAAAGTTAGAATCTGGTTGTTATTTAGATTTGGACGAGACTTTGTATGTACCGTCATTTAGACGAAATTTGATTTCTGTTTCTAATTTGGACAAATTGGGTTATTCTCGTTCATTTAGAAATGGAAAATTTAGTCTCTTTCAGTATTCAAATCTTATTGGTCCTGGTTCTTTAGTTGACAATTTATATAAATTGGACCTACATGCCTCATATATTAATAAATGCTTACATATAAATAATTATGGTACGAAGCGTAAATTAATTAATGAGAATTCTTCTATGTTATGGCACAAGCGTTTAGGGCATATTTCTAAACAAAGAATACAGAGACTTATGTCAGAAGGAATTCTTGATTCCCTTAATTTTTCAAATTTCAAAATCTGTATTGAGTGTATTAAGGTAAAACAAACAAATATCAAGAAAATAGGTGCCAAAAGGAGTTCAAACGTCTTGGAATTAATTCATACTGATATATGTGGTCCATTCCCTACGGCTTCTTGGAATGATCAACAGTATTTTATTACATTCATAGACGATTATTCTCGCTATTAGTACTTATACTTAATTCATTAGAAGTCTCAGTCGTTGGACATTTTCAAGAACTATAAATCTACAGTTAAAAATCAACTTGGTAGAAAAATTAAAGCCATTAAATCTGACCGTGGTGGCGAATACTATGGTAGATATGACGGATCAGGTGAATAACGTCCAGGACCCTTTGCAAGGTATTTAGCAGAATGTGGGATCGTTCATCAATACACCATGTTGGGGACTCCAAGTCAAAATGGTGTAGTTGAAAGACGAAATTGGACCCTAAAGGATATGGTGAGAAGTACGATAAATCATTCTTCTTTACCAGAGTCACTTTGGGGAGAAGCCTTAAAGACTGTAGTGTATATCCTTAATCGAGTTCCAAGCAAAGCAGTAGCTAAAACTGTAAGACCTATATTTTCATATGTAACCCTTATGATTCCCTAAGTATACATTCGTTTATGTAATATGAATCATACGTGATGTAAGGTCCGTAAATCCAATGTACACACTTGTTATGTGAGTTCGTGATGTACACACAAGTTTCATTAAGTATGAATAATAAGAAATGGTCATTTTTAAGTGATGAATGTGTATTGAATGCAAAATGAGTAGTGAAGTAAATCGATATGAAGTTAACTTAAAATTTAGGATGAAATTCGACTAAGTAGGCTGCAGAGCAAGGGGAGATCGATCTCTCCTTCAAGCCAGATCAATCTTAGTAAGCCTCTGCCAAGCAAGGATCAATCTCATCTTCAAGCAGATCGATCTCCTTATGCCTTGGACAAAAGCAGATCGATCTCATTTCCCTACCAGATCGATCTGTGAAGCTTTCTGCCTAGCTACGATCGATCTCATGTTCTTCGACAGATCGATCTCTCAAGCTTGAAATCTGGTTTCTGAGAGGCTAAAAGCAGCAGCAGATCAATCCCTCACTTATGGAGATTGATCTCATCAAGCAATTTCTATATAAACAAGGCTACTGAACTGCAATTCAGAGGAGAAACATCAAACCTTTCCATTTTTGAAGTAAAGTAACCTAACTTTCCTCTCTAGACTATCAACACTTTCCATTGAGATTGGAGAAAAGTTTATTACATCAAAGTTGTTCATAGAGTGGAGAAGAACAACATAATTGGGAACAAGAGGTTGAATCATTGAATCGTTGAATCAAAAGAGAAAAAGAGTTTTTCCTCAAAGTTGTGAAAAAGGAGAAAAGCTGAGATTGGTAAGATTTCAATGCATCAATCTCATATATGTTGCTCTATATACTGGTATGAGTTTATTGGTATATAGATTTATGTTTTAAAACACCCTAGTTCATGCTTAATCTTCCAAGACCTATAA
Source organism: Firmiana major (assembly GCA_033439115.1). Lineage (NCBI taxonomy): Eukaryota > Viridiplantae > Streptophyta > Magnoliopsida > Malvales > Malvaceae > Firmiana > Firmiana major. The sequence goes on from CM065895.1 coordinate 39,959,940, forward strand.
ATGGTTTAATGTGTCAAAATGAGAGAAGGACTAGTAGGCAAGGATCTAATGTTGAAATAAGTATGCATTGATGTTATTGAGCATGTATATATACTTGTACAATAGTTTGGTGAAATCCATGTGCTAGAAACAATAATGGCTAAAAGTGAGTATATGAGGTATTCGATGAAATGCCAAAATGAAATGAAATAATGAACTAGAGGTATTGTAAGCTTAATACCGGTTTAATACGACTCAATAGACTCGAGGAGTCTGAGAGATTCTCGAAAATGAGTTACATACTCGAAATAGACTTATGAAAGACTAAGGTCCAATAATTATGTAACGAGGCCAAATGAGATATAAATGGCCCAATGCATTGATTTGAATATCATGCAAGTGAAATGAAGTATATGATAATATACTGATGTGTGTAAAACATAATTTCAGCTCTAGATGATATAATTGGAGTCGATAGGACAGATCACGAGAAGTAGAAATCGAAGGAAAGTGATTCGAGCGTTATTCGATGTAAGGGACTTATGCGAGCTATTAGAGATAGCTATACGTATGTTTTCCTACCTGCTGTGTGCGAATGTATGCGATAAGTATATAGATATTGATATATCTAGGTGATAACTACGTATGAGAATAAGTCTATGAGTATGGGTTGCATGACTTCTATGTTATTGTTGTGAAAAGAGGTTTTACAAATGTTTGAGAAAGAATAATAACAGACGGGCTCCCGGTTTAACCAATTGCATGAAAGGTCTCTAGCGAGTGATTAAAGGGAGATTTTCCCTCTCACTCATGATTATACATGGAGTCCTTTCTATTTATTTTTTGTGTGAAATCATGCTACAGCCTGGGTGGCAACTGTAGATTGACCAGCCCTACTCGCATGTTATTTTCAAAATGATTTTTGAGAAAACAAAAGAGTGCTCGATGCCTCGAGTGATGTTGTGTATTCCACTCAAGATGCTCGCACTAGATTTTTAGGAATCATGCTAGAGCCTTCGAGTATTACTGTGTGTCTTGCTTTGACTATGCTCAGATGTAATTTCCTAGTAATATCGTGCTCGACGCCTCAAGTATACTGTGTGTCTTACACTGAGTTGCTCACATAAGGTTTTCATGATTATGTTGTGTGTTGAGTAAAATTGTGTTAGAGCCATCATGTATTGTTGTGTGTCTTACATTGACCTGCTCACACATGGTTTATGAATGTGATGTGATGAGTACAAAACTGTGCTTGAGCTATCGTGTACTGTTGTGTGTCTTGCACTGACCTGCTCACACAAGATTTTGAGACAATGAAAATGGGTGATAAGGATCCACGGGAGCACGATGTACCATGGGCGTTAGCCATGGAGTACGATGTGCCGCGAGCTGAAGGGATGGTTGATCCACCTTCCCAAGCGTAGGGTTCCCGCACACCTGATCAGTGTAGCCTGGAATCCGACTATGGCCATAAGTCCTATATTTATCTATATGATATGTTTCCCTTGATATGTGTCTGGGGATATGATAACCCATGATTATGTCTCATTTACATTGATTTGCTGTGTGCAAAAAAAAAATTCTAAATATGTACTTAATGCTTTTAAAGATGAGCTGCGTTATTTGAAATATGCTGTGTGATTCTGTGTGAATATGCATATACCCATCTAGCGAATTAATGATTTCGCATTTGATGGAAGTTGTTTTAAAATATGAATATATTTTAAAAAGAAAATGAATGTATATGTATTTTAAGCATGTAGATAGTGTAGTTATCTACCTGCTTTCATATTTTCCTTACTAAGCGTGTTAGCTCACCCCCTTATTTCTCCTCCTCAGATTCTACATAGTAGTGAATATACTGCAGTCGTCCCTGCTATCATATTTCTTCGATCGTCCAACAGTATAGAGAGGTATACACTTGAAATAAGAAAAAATTTGTATCCTATAAATTAATGCACAGTAAGGTTTGTATTTTAGGGGATGTATATCATAGAAACTGATGTAAACGCTTCCGCACTTATATATAAAAGTCTAGTTTCTATTTCACTTCATTTGTATGAATTTATTAAACTAAAATGGGTGAGATATGGATTGGATGTTGACTCACAGCCCAACTATAACTAGTAAGGTAAAGGTCACGGACAGAGAGTGAGGGTTATGACAGAACTAATGGTATCACAGCTGAGTTGGTCTGATGTGAGTCAGTATCTATAATTAAGAAATTATACATCCCCAAAGTACTGTGCATTATTAGGATACAATTGTGTATACCAAGCTAAAAAATGTGACTGAGACACTTATTTTGAGTATGCAGGATGTCTTATAGACGACGTAATCGTAGAGGAGAGAGTCCGCGCTCTTAAGGGCGTAGAGATGAGCCAGAGAGACGCAGTGGGTCTAGTTCTAGTAGAGATCTACCTGGTCTTAGTGAGGTTGCTGAGGAACGTATAGCGCAGTTACAGTGCAGTGTAGACACGGTCATGGAGATGTTTACACAAGTGATGGCTAGACTTGAGGGTAGACAAGAGAACCCTGTTGGTCAGGCTGCTGCCCCAAAGAGACATGAGCCAGCACAGCCTGCACCGAGACCTTGAGATGTAGAGGCAGAGATACTTGTACCCCCTCTAGTTCAGGACATTCCCCCATCAGTTCAGGACCCTATAGCTCCACAACAGGTTGGTGGTGAAGGAGTGTATGATTGTGATCTAAGTAGATTGAGAGAGTTCCGAAAGTTCAGACCACATTCATTTAATGGGGTGAAGAACCCAGTGTTAGCTGAGAATTTGATACGCAGTATGGAGAAGCTCTACCAATTTTTCCATTACTCCGACATAGAGAATGTTACCTTTGCGGCTTTTGTGTTAGAGGATGAGGCCGAGCATTGGTGGATGGCCACATAGCCGATGTTGAGTGCATGACACCTAGTTGTGACATGGGATATATTCTCGGATGCCTTCAGGAGGCAATACATTCTAGCCACTGCTCAAAGAAAGATGCAGATGGAATTTATGACATTGACTCAGGGGAACTGAACAGTGGATGAGTATGAGTCTGGATTCACATCCCTAGGCAGATATGGTACGTCCCTATAAGCCTTGAGGACAAAAAGGTTCAGAAATTTCTTGAGGGACTAAGACCTTCCATCAGAGCTCGGTTAGCCCCACTGGACATTACCACCTACGATGAGGTAGTACGCAGAGCTTAGTTATATGAGTAAGATTATGAGTTGCATGCCTCGAAATTGAGCAGGAGTGGTAAGGGCAGAGATAGAGACTGAAAGAGGTCGGTTGAGGATAGAGGGTTCAGAAAGAGCCAAAGATTATTCGGTAAGGGGCCTAAGATTGAGGAGGTACGAGAGGCCAGTGAAGCCTCTAGTGTATCCAGCTCCACCTCCAGCTTCGAGGGGCATAGTTATTGGTGGACCTCGACCTACCATAGAGCAGTGCAGGTTATGTGGTAGATATCATGGGGGTAGACCATGCCCGTTATAGATGAGATCATGTTATAGGTGTGGTAAACCAAGACACATAGCTCGTGAGTGCTTATAGTTGATTGATACGGCCCCACAAAAGGGCAAAGAGCCAGAGAAGGCTACAGTTGAGACACTTATACAGAAGAGGAAGGCCACAACTTAAGAGAAAGGGAAGCAAGCTGTTGGTTGAAGGTGAGTATTTGCATTGAACCAGGCATCTGGAGAAGCTTCCTTGGATGTGATTAAAGGTACCATCTTAGGTTTTTATTTGAAAGCATTAGTATTGATTGATCCTAGTGCCACGTATTCATTTATATGGCCTTCATTTGCATGTAAACTGTGTGAACATGTGAAACCTGTACCCTTAGGTAGAATTTTACTTATAAGCACTCCAGTGAGAGACAATGTAATGACAGAGTATGTATGTAAGAGTTTTAAGTTAAACGTAGGGGAAAAGAACATGTCGACTGATCTCATCCTATTAGCTATGACGAATTTCGATGTAATACTAAAAATAAATTGGTTGGCTACAAACCATACTATTTTAGACTGTTATGCTAAGACAATAATGTTTTCCATCCCTAAAAAGTATGTTGTAAGATTTGAAAAGTAATGAAAGAAGTAGTAAGTTATTCTAAGGATGGATGATTTTGCTAATGAATGTAATAATAATGTGTTGAAGGTTTCATCGCCTATGTGGTTGACTTAGATAAGGTGTACCAGGATATAGCTGACATCCCATTAGTTAGAGAATTTCTCGATGTCTTTTCAGAAGAATTACCAAGTTGCCACCAGACAGAGAAATGGAATTCTGTATTGATTTGGTGCCTGGAACGGAACCGATATCCAAACCACTATATAGAATGGCTCTGATTGAATTGGAGGAGCTAAAGAAACAATTGCAAGAGTTGTTGGACAAGGGGTTTATCAGATCGAGTGTATCACCATGGGGATCATCGGTTCTGTTTGTAAAGAAGAAAGATGGGAGTCTCCGACTGTGCATAGATTATCAGTTGTTAAATAAGGCTGCCATCAAGAATAAGTATCCCCTTCCACGGATTGATGATCTATTGGATCAGTTACAGTGAGAACAAGTCTTTTGGAAGATTGATCCGAGGTCTAGGTATCATCAGTTGAGGATTCGGAGTGGAGATGTACCCAAGATAGCATTTCGGACCGGTTATGGCCATTATGAGTTTTTAGTTATGTCATTTAGGTTGACGAATGCTCCTGCAGCATTTATGGCTTTAATGAATGATGTGTTTAAACCATACCTGGACAGATATTGCCTTTATAGATGACATATTGGTGTACTCAAAATCCAGGGAAGAGCATGAATAGCATTTGAGAAAAGTGTTACAAACCCTCCAAGATCAGGAGTTGTATGCTAAACTCAACAACTGTGATTTCTGGCTGAGTGAGATATCATTTTTGGGTCATGTAGTCTTGAGAGACGATGTATCAGTGGATCCATCCAAAATAAAGGTTGTGATACAGTGGGAAAGACCCAAGATGGTAATAGAGATCCGTAGTTTCCTGGGTTTAGCAGGTTATTACCGACGATTTGTCGAGGGATTCTCTAAGCTGGCTACTCCGTTGACACGTCTCACTCGAAAGAATGTGGCATTCAAGTGGGATGATAAGTGTGAGAGTAGTTTCTGCGACCTAAAGCCTAGACTGACCACTGCTCCTATTCTCACCATACCCACCAGCTCAAGAGGTTATACAGTGTATACAGATGCCTTGGGACAGGGATTGGGTTGTGTGTTGATGCATGACAGGAATGTAGTAGCCTATGGATCCAGATAGCTTAAGGACCATGAGAGAAACTACCCGACCCATGATTTAGAGTTAGCAGCTATGGTATTTTCATTGAAATATGGCGCCATTACTTATACGGTGAGAAATTTTAGGTGTATACAGATCATAAGAGCCTCAAATATCTGTTTTCACAGAAAGAGTTGAATATGAGGTAGAGACGATGGATAGAGCTTCTAAAGGATTATAAGTGGGAGATACTATACCATCCAGGGAAGGCTAATGTGGTGGTTGATGCCTGAGTATAAAGAGCTTTGGAATGGTATCGCACATGATAGTCAGGGAATATGAGTTGCTCGAGCAATTTGCTCACCTCAGGTTGGATATAGACCCTCTTGATACTGATAGAAACTGTGTGATAGCTGGCATGCGAGTAGAACTGGATTTGATTAACTGGATACGTCAGGCTCAGCATGCTAATCTACTATGTGAGGATTGTGAAAGTCAGATTCAGAATGGTGATGTGGTCGATTTCTTAGTGAGTGATGATGGCCTACTGAGGTTTAGAGGCAGAATTTGCGTTCCCAATGACCCAAAGTTAAAGAGATTGATTTTGATAGAAGCTCATTCATCGAGATACACATTGCATCCGGGAGGTAACAAAATGTATCAGAATCTTCGGAAAGTGTATTAGTGGTCAGGGATGAAAAGCGATATCGCAGAGTTTGTGGCAAGATGTCTTATATGTCAGCAAGTGAAGGTAGAGTATCAGAAGCCTGTAGGGTTATTGCAGCCTCTACCTGTACCAACTTGGAAATGGAAGCATGTCAACATAGATTTCATCATGGGATTGTCGAGGACTAAGAGGAACCATAATGCTATCTGGGTAGTGGTTGACAGACTGACGAAATTCGCCTACGGATACTTTGAGTAGTTTAGTGGAGTTGTATGTACGAGAGCTAGTAAGGCTACATGGTGTTCCAGTGAGCATCGTATCTATCACAACCCGACTCTGGGTGCCCTTCATCCATACATATACCACTCACGGTTAGGCTGTGAGTCGATGCAATTACTAATTCCATACATCTATAATAGAATTATTTGAAATCTTAAAACACACTCCCAGGCACGTGTGTAGATATACAAAATCTTTTATATAAATGAAATATCTTTACATAACATCCCCATACAAGTTTCTCATTTTCAATGTATAACTGTGTTATACAATACGATAGATACAAAATGTTTATATGTATACATTTCTTATACCTTAACAACTGGTAGGAGCTGGCCAACACAAAAAGACCTGGAGACCACCGCACTGTTCTACTTCTCAGTATTTGGAGGCGAAAAATAGTGGCATGAGCAAAGCACAGCTCAGTAAGGAAAAAGATGCTAACAGGTAGATATTGTACTATCTACATAGCCCATGCATGATTAACAAAATCATCATTTATTGTAAATGAAGTTATCAATAGAAAATGCATTTAAACATTTTTCTCTCATAGGTATTTTCATAAAACCGATGCTCAATATTTCTATTTAAGAAACATATCATAAAACAGTGTCATCATAGCACAAGCATTTAAATCAAGATATTTATCAAATCATAATATCTCTTTTCTTTTCAAAAATCATTTCTTTTCATAAAATTTCTCTCTTTTCTGATTTTCTCAATTTCTCTTATCTCTGAGACAAGAAGGGAATATTAGGCAGATAAATATCCACGACATATGGCCATAGTCAGTGATCTCAGGTGTCACTGATTAGGTGTGCATAGGGCATCACTCGCCTGAAGGGGGACGGGTCAGTCCTACCCTTCGGCTCATCTCAATCATGATCATCATCTTCCTCATCATATCACATATACTCACGGTACAACATACTCCATGTGTCATCTACGCGATAATCATACTCGCGTGCACACAGCACGGTACATAGTATTCTCCGGACAACTACACGATACAGCGTACGCCCGTGGGCCCAGTCCATCCATCCTACACCGATGGACTTCTCGTCCTAAACCATATCTCATATACCAGGCGAGCAGAATCAACGTGACATATAGTCTCCGCAAGGCTCCAGCATGGTATCTCTCAGTGCGAGCAACTGCTTCTAGCACTGTATCATCTCAAAATCATTATATGAGCTAGGCTCCAGCATATTATCCTCATCATAAAACCACGTGCAAGCTACGCTCTAGCACGGTTATCAAATCATGAAAGCATATGCGAGTAAAATCTCCAGCATAGTCAAAACTATCAAACCCGGTGTGAGCTAAGGCTCCAACACCTTTTCATATTTCAAATCGGATAGATGGCTATTTTCTCTAAAAAGGAAAAACTCAAATCGTATTTATTGACGTAGCAAGCCGATCCATGCAAAACATGTAAAACTAGCCAACCTATCCTTCATCATCTCTCAGTCACAATAACAACATATAGTTGTAAAAATAATAAAAACATGTATTTCATGTTGTTTTCCTTACCGCATCTCATTTTCACAATTTATACCATAATACTCTTCATACTTTCATATTACTTTACGGCTCAATAGCTAAACATAATATCACTAGCGTCATAACTATTAAAATCGCTGCAAAATACGTATGAATATCTCTATCGTTAACATAAAATCCCTTACCTCGAATTAGTATCTCCTTCATCTCGTTTGCTCAGTTCACGATTCGGGTTAATCGTGTTCCAACGTATTCCAATCTACACGTGTAAATCATTAAGTTATTTCCCTTTTTCTTTTTCCTAAACATTAACATTGTTATTTATTTATCTATTCATATTTCTCAAGCCCTTTTTATCATATTTCACCTTGATATTTCTTTATATATCCATCTAAAATCATTCACTCAACACCATCAATATCATAGTATTCCAAGATCATCACAATAGAAAACTCAATCTATCATTTCTCTAGACATATTTTAGATCAAGTGAGTTCTACACATCTTAGCCATATTCTACTAATACAATATACATCCATCAACTCCTAAAATCATTTAAAACATCATGGTCAGAGTTGAGGGTCTTGAAGACTTACCAAGCTTGCCCCTTTCTCTAGACCAAACTTGTGGGATGCTTAACTCTTTTCCTTGAGCAATCCAATTTTATATTTTTAGATCTATTATTCTCCTCACTACAAGGAACAACTTTTCCTCTTTAAAGCTCCTCTAAATCTGCTGGGAATGTAGTGTTTTCTAGAGTGAGAAAGTTTGGTTTTGTGTGAAAATGGTGAGTTTTGGAGTGTTTAGGAAAGATGGAAACGTGTTCCAGTCCAAGAGTCGTATTTCTTATATAGACAAAGCCTAGAAGATCGATCTGATGCTTAGTGGAGATCGATCTACTAGTGGTTCAACTACTCCGACCATTCAGATATCCCACTACAAGATCGATTTGGTAGTAAGGGAACATCGATCAGATTCAACCTAAGACATTTGGAGATCGATATGCCTTATTATGGGATCGATCTGCCCTATTCCAATTGAGCTGATACTTGACATTTCGTGAGAAGGGATCGATCTCTCCTTCATGGGAGATCAATCTGCTCTCCCCCTGCATCCCCATTACTGCAATTTTCTGTATATTTTCAATGTATAACTCATCCTTATTTGTCTAATACCTCATTTTTCATTCCGTATACAACTAACGTATAATAATATCCATTCCATATATAATTCATAGGCAATAAAACTTGTGAACACAACTTGAAATCATGGATTGTACATTAAATTCCATAATCCTTACATCATTTATTATCTATACACCTGTAACAATGTGCATATACATCATAGCTTCATAAGAAATACGTCTAGAACTACGGGCATTACATATATATAAATATATAATGTCATCCTGAAATCACTTAGCTCAAAGCACTAACGCTAGTCATTTCATTTTTCTTGTATTAGATGGCCTTTGTGAAATTTAATATTTAAACCTTCTTGATCAGTAGAATTCCATAATTCTTGCCGCATAAGTAATGGTATCCTGACTTCCAACACGAATATTACAATTGTCCACTCCAGTTTATGGGTTAAGGACCAGGGTACTTCTAGATGCTGTCAAGTCTCTCAGGTAGGGAGGTATTTTGAAACACCTTTATTAGGCATCAGACTTGACCACCTAAACTGGTTATGGATATAAGAGTTAAAGGTTCGGTCTTAATAAAAAGTAGGATAGTAAAACTTATCGTAATTTCATATTTATCCTTCGAACACAATCCATTCTAAATCCATATCACTTAATCCGAATTCATTTCACATACCAGAGATATTCTTACCTTATATACACCTCTTATTCCAATATGACTTGCATTTAAAATTTATCACACTTCACACTTGTCTCATTTCATTTGTCAATTATAACAAAATCATTTCCTTATTCAAATGTAGTCTCGCATTCAAAATGTAAGCATATACAATTTACAATCCTTAGATTTGATACACAATTCATATTCCAAAGTCTCTTTATATCTCAATCTCTGAATGAATCATCTTAACAGTTTTAGGTCCTTCCCACTGATCTATAACCTCTGTTTTAGGAGAATCCAATCAACTCCCATTTTTTATACAAAGCGACCCAGAAGACTCCGGGTCTCCTTAAAAATTAACGTCAGTATACTCCAAAGTGGATCACTCGGTCTAATGATCTCTTTTCATGTAATCCTTGTAATTGCCTTTTCAGCATTTCTAATTCAATCAAAGTCATTCAGTACAACGATCTGAATAATTAATTCGATACCACTGCTAAATCAATTTCTAACTTCATCTTTCAATTTAGTGGTAATTTTGATAGATAATCCAAATGTGTGTCGAAAAATTTTATGTTTACAGGGGTGTCTCTTTACTCCGAACACACTCTATCTTTATCAATCATGTAAACAGTGTGACCTTCACTTAAACTTTTAGTTCTGTAATTTATCTTTTCAGTTACAGTGACTTTACTCTATCACTCTCACTGCTTTCTTAGTATATCTCTTTTCTGCAACTCTCTTTAACCTTTTCATTTCCTTAGTAACCTTGTAATATACTTTCCACATCATCACGGTTGCGCCTTGCTCACTCCTTCCTCAAAATAACATCCAAATGGAGCTAATTTCGCTCGATTGAGGATCCAAGTACCTCCTATAAGTTTCTTGGACTTCCTCTATTTCACATCTCTACTTATCCAGATTATTCTTCTTCAAAATCTATAAATTTAACTCCATATTTGTCCACAGACTTGTTACTTTATGTCCGATTGTAGTCATTTCATCCATAATTGCCACTTTGTTTCATTCGAAATGTGCTGCCGACTAAGGGCCTACAGAAATATATCCCATGTGATTTCTGACGTCAGCTCTCGGATTAAATCAGGGAACTTCCCTCCGAGTTTGATTTTTCATTTCGATATTGATGCTACAAAGGATACTTTTTTGATAGTAGCTGTGAGACCCCTTATATGTATAATTGTAATATGTACATAGAAATTTAAATGAAGTTATACTATGACTTCATAAGTGAAGTGTATGTAATGTAAGTCCATAAGTTTAAGGTACACACATGTAATAAGAGTTGTGATTGTACATACAAGTTACATTATGTATGAATGTGAAGAAATGGACTTAAACATATGGAGAATGTGAGTAGAATGGATTATGAGTAGTGTGGTAAAATGGAAGGAGAATTTCATAAGTTGTGCACTTCCATTTGGTTTATATTGAGTACCTTTATATATGCAAAGATTCTACACAAGTTTTAATGTGTATGAAGTATTAATGGATGTTGTTTTCAAGTCTCAAAAATGATCGGATGAGAAAATAACTATGACAGCAAATTAAGGATGTTTGAGTATGAGTTGCTGCAGAAAAACTACAGAAAATTTGGAAATATGAAGGCCAGATCGATCTCATAGGATGAGAGATCGATCTGGAAGAACCAAAATGCTCTTATTTTTAGCTATGGAATAGGACAAATCGATCTCCAATAGAGCCAGATCGATCTCCTAACACATTCTGTAAAATGCAGATCGATCCTTAATGGAACAGATCGATCTACTTAGCTCTTGGGTTGGAAGCAGATCGATCTCCCCTAAAACCTGATCAATCTCCTTAACCTTCTGTTTGAAGCAGATCGATCTCCCCTACTCGACAGATCGATTCCTACTTCAAAATATCGTGAAAAAAAAAGATTTTAAGAGGATCAGATCGATCTCTACCCAATACAGATCGATCTCATCAAGCAAATTCTATAAATATGGAGCAGTTAGATCTACAATTTCGAGACAAAAACCATTTCCTTCCATTTCAAACCCAAAACCTAGATTTTACTCTCTAAATCTGACCATTTTCGAGAAGATTTGAGAGAAGACTATTAGAGGCAAAGTTGTTCACATCAAAGAGAAGAACAACATAGTTTGGAGGCATTTCCCCATTTGTTGGATTGAAGGAACAAGGGGCATTTCTATTTGGAACAAAGAAGAAATTCAAAGAGGTGAGTTTCTAAAGCACCAACTTAAGTACATTGTTAAGCTATTTATGTTTGGGGTTAATTGGGGTGCTTAGTATTGTTAGAAACTATCTAAAATGCATTGGAATAACTATGACCTAGAAATGGTCTAGTGTGAGAAAGTGGAATGTATTGAGGTTAATGAGGAATGGGATATCTTGAGGTGACAATGGTGTTATAAGTATGATTTAAGATATTGTTAGTGAATAAATGGTGAGATTTACAAAAAGGGGTAAAATGTAGATTAAGGCATTGGTAAATGCATAGATGAATTATATTGACTAGTGAAGTCAAAATGCGAGTTAAGAGCGTTAACTCAAGTGTTTGATGAATGAATCGCAGCTCCCGAGGATACGTCGGAGCAAGGTGAGCCAAGAGCACAAGAAACTAAGAGGAAGAGAGTCTTACTCAAGTAAATTGAGGTAAGGGAATTCTGTGGACTCTTATAGATATATGTGCACAATTTGGGTGCTTAAATGCTGTGCTAGAATGCTTGAGATGTTAGGAAATGAAATTGGGTGATTGAAGGGCAAAAGTTGGGTGTTTGAGAAATGTGCATGAAAATAAAAGCATAATGCTTTGAAAAATCATGTTTTATTGCTTTTTAGCAAGTGATTGGTAGGTTGGCTAGCATTTGAAATGAATTGCAAAATAAATGAGTCGTTTTGGTTTGTTAACCACACTTTGCAAAGAAATGAGCCACCTACATTATTTTCGTGAGAATGAAAGCGTGCTAGAGTATGACTCGCACAAGATTTGACGTGTTTTATACACATGAGTGCTAGAGCTTAGCTCGCACTGGTTTTCACATGGATTTCATACTGGTTTTGGCATGGTGCTTGGAGCTTAGCTCGCACTAGATGCCCACCTTATTTGTTGCCGTGCTTAGAGCTTCAGGTAGACTTGGTGTCACGCCGATTAAATAGGCTCGTACGTGCATTTGTGATATTTTAACATGTTGGTAGCCGTGTTAGGAGCTTCGAGTAGACAAGAGGTCGTACCAATTAAATAGGCTCACACGTGCGTTTGAGATGTGGCGTGATATGATATGTTGATGTGGGTCCACGGAGTATGTTGTACCGTGCAGGTAGCATGGAGTACGATGTACCGTGTCGAGATTGTGATATGCCATCTTTGGACGAGATCTGCTATGGACCAGCGGGTTGGATTTGACCCACCACCCGTGTGGAAGCAGATAGTGGTGATATCCCGCACACCTGATCCGTGTAGCCGGTTTCACAGGTTATGGCCATAGACCTAGAGGTTATTTCCTTTATTGAATTGCTTATCTCACATGTCTAATGTTTTGTGAATAAATCCATGTTTGAAATGATTTGTGGGTCAGGACAGTCCGAGGGTGGGGCTGAGACCTGACAGGTGGTTGAATTGTTTTGAGATATCGATTGTTAATGGTTTTCAAAGTGCACAGATGCATGATGTTTAATGTCATGCTTTACTTGTGAAATATGCATGATGATTAATGCCATGCCTTACTTATGAAATATGCATGATGGTTAATGCCATGTTTTGAATGGGATTTTGTGCACTAAATTTTAATAGCATGAATTGCTTTACATATCATTAACACAAGCATGAACTCATATTTGAGAAAATGAGATGAACTAAATGCTTTTGAGCATGGCATCACAATCACGTAGATAGTGCAGTATCTACATGTTCGCATGATTGCCTTACTGAGCGTGTGGTTTGCTCACCCCCCCTTGTTTTCCCCCCTCTTTACAGAGCTTTGAGTATAGATTGTTGACGACTGGAGGCTTATTGTCACGACCCAATTCCATTCTCTTTAACCGAAATCACTGAAAATTTTTCGCGTTTTACTGTTACCTTACCCGGTCGTGAATTAAGCTCACCACACACTGTTGGGCTGTGAGTCAATAATAAACACCACATCTCATTCATTCTCAATTAATTAAAACGATGTCATACATGTGCATTTAATCGTGTACTTATACGAATACATGTTTTACTGACATCTACATCCCCCATAAGTACAAATCAAAAGAATACTGTGCTTTTACATTGTTTAGATACAAAAAGAATCACTGTGTATATACCTCTTAGCGATGGAGATGCAGCGGAGTCCAAAATAATACACCCCAGTCCTCACTGGGCTACTATGCACGCTCTGTAGGGGGGAAAATAGAGTGGGATGAGCAACCACACGCTCAGTAAGGCAATAATGCAAGCATGGTAGATAACTACTCTATCTACATGCTGATAGTGTTATGCATAAATCTTTTATAGTAGGAGCATGAGGAATAAAACTATGCCATATGAGTATACATATATATCATGTATCAAAGTCATGTAATATTGGCATATAAAACATGGTAAAACATCATGTATAAATCATCTCATGCTCGATCTCATTTCAATTCATAAAAAGGGCAATTCATTAAGAAACCTCCTTTTTTAAAACCCACGTCATAAAACTCTTTCTCATCACATACAATCACATCACATCAATTCACAATCACAACCTCATTTTCATTTCACAATTCAAATCCACGAGGCTCGACCCCTCCTTCAGGTCTACCTTAAACAATCACAATCACACTTAGAGATTTAAAATCATGTGGTAGTAAGTAAATCAAGCAAGGAGACAGGTTACTATATCTCAAGTGACTATGATGGCCAATCGTCACATATCATCCCAGACCACACGGATTCCGGTGTGCGGGGTATCATGCTGGCACGAAGGTGGGTTAGTTCTCCGCCAGACTTTCTCAAATCAAGTAACCACCACGCGGTACATCGTACTCCATGTGATATACACGGTACATCGTACTCCGTGGACCCATAACATGGTTGGGGGTGCCTGCCATAGGTCTTATCTACCCCATGCCAAATGTAACCTTTATAGTCTCAAGAGCGCGTGGGAGTAACCTCAATACCAGGTCCTAGCCCCTCATGGCCTTGCTCGCCCCTGTTGGGTTCCCTGATCCAGGTCCTAGCCCCTCACCCTCACCCCACCTAAGAGGTCTGTCAGGCCTGTTGGGTTCCCTGGATGGATTATGTCAGGTCCTAGCCCCTCACCCTCACCCCACCTAAGAGGTCTGTCAGGACTGTTGGGTTCCCTGAGTTAATCCGTATCTCTCACCACGGCCTCATACATACCACAGTGTGAAAACCAGCGCGAGCTACACTCTAGCGCGAATTCATGCATCAAAACCAATCACTTCGTACGAGCAACGCTCTAGTACGGCATTTATGCATAAAAATATGAAGAAACCATGTACGAGCGTAGCTCCAGTACGGTTATATGCATAAGAAAAAACCACTCAAATCCACGTATGAGCGTAAGCTCCAGTACGGTTTATAACATCATCACAATTCAAATTCAAAGTGCAAGCTAAGCTCAAGCACGTTTCACACAAGTGAAAACATAGAAATCTCGCGCGAGCGAGGCTCTAACGCGAATTATATCACATACACGCGATAGGCGGCTCACATGAATTCAAAACATCTCATAATATGCTTAGTGCCTCATATGGGCTATTTCACAACATCATTCAAGTACTAGCCAGCCTATCCTTTTATTTGCTCAAATCAAAGCATTGTGTTTTGTAAAAGCATTCAAAACACATGATTTATGCAATTATTAGCCTTACTATCCCTTTTTCAATAACCATTTCAAACAACCAAATCTCATACAAATACTCATACACCATCAAAACACATTTCCATAAGTCCATGCACATTTCCAAAGCCCTATATATACCCACGAGTTCAAAATACGAGCAGCTACCTCTATATACTTACAAAATTCCCTTACCTGGAATCGCGATGCGTGATTCCACTTCCTTAAGCTGCTTACTCGTACGGTTCGGTTCGCCTTCAACGAACTCTTCGGGACTGCACAAAATCGTATCCCGCATTATATTCGATCCATATATTGCAATCCTTGTGCTTGCTATAGTCAATTTAACCTATAGCCTCTATTAACGCTTATTTGGCCTCGTTTCATTACTTTGCCCATAGCTCGAGTCTATGGATCTTCTTAGGCCTATTATCTTATTCAAAATCGATATCAAATCGATATTAAGCTCATAGTGTTCATACTTCATGAATTCCCTTACTATGGCATTTATCAAGCATATTCATACCCATTTCCACAATTCCTCCAAACTCACAATGTAATCTCATTTAACCATTTAAAATCATAAACATTACCCCAATAACAACTTTAGCATGCCATAAATCATAGGCTCATTTCAATCCCACATATCCTCACATTATACCCATTTTAGATTCCTAGGTCACACCAATTCCACTACATTCCTAGGTAGTTTATCCATCAATACTCATATCAATCAACTCCAAAATCAATTAAATAGCTAATACATTTGGATTGGAGTGTTAGAATCTTACCAATATGATTTCTCTTCTTGCTCCAATTGGTAATGCCCTTAACTCCTTCAACTCCAAGAATGGGAAAATGCCCTCTCACTATGTTATTCTTCTCTTTGATAGGAACAACTTTGCCTCTAATGATCTCTCTCCAAATCTCACTGAAAATGGCTCATTTTTGAGATGGAAAGTTGGGTTTTTGGGGTTGAGATTATAAGGTTTGGTGTTTTTTCGAGATTTCCAGATTTTCAGCTCTCCTTATATAGAAATGACTTGAGGAGATCGATCTGGTCCAAGAGGAGATCGATCTGGTCCCTTAAAATCCCTCTTTTTCACGGTAATTTTTAAGCCTGAGATCGATCTGTCGAAGCAATGAGATCGATCTGTTGAAGCATGAGATCGATCTGTCGAAGCATGAGATCGATCTGGTCCCAAACAGAGAGCTAAGGAGATCGATCTGGGTGCTTGGGGATCGATCTTTCCACTACAGAATGCTTGAGAGATCGATCTGGCTCCATTGGAGATCGATCTACTCAATTCTTTCGCCCAAATAAGAGCATTCTGGCTCTTCCAGATCGATCTCTCATCCTAGGAGATCGATCTGGACCTCATGTTTTCCAGATTTCCTGCAGTTTCATTGCTGCAACTCATACCAACACACCCTCAATCTATTGCCATGGCCATTTCCTCATCCATCCACCTTTATAACTTGAAAATGGCATCCATTCATACCTTATGCACATTGAAACTTGTGTGCATTCATTGTATATTCAAAGGTATGCAACATAAAACCAAATGGAAGCATAACTCCATTCCATTTTACCACACTACTCATTTTGTGTTTCAATCACATCCATCACTTGCCATAACTCATTTCTTCGTATTCACACTCAATGAAACTTGTATGTACGTTACAATTTATATTACACATACATACATTGAATCCATGGACTTACATCAATCATTCTTTACATTACAAGTCCATACATATCATTTAATCCAATTATTCACATTACCATTATACATATACGGGGTCTTACACTTATCCCTTTTGGTATCCGCTGCATCCCATCGCTAAAGGTATACACACTTGAATTATTTTGTATCTAAACTAGACATAGCACAGTAGCATTTTGTATGTAAACATTGGGGATGTGAAGCAATGTAAACACTGGTAAATAGTAACTCTGATGTATTTATAAAAGTGTTTACTTTTAAAATTAAATTGTTATGGATGGATGAGGTAGACATTGACACATAGCCCAAATGTTGAGAGTGTGGTTGTTCACGATCGAAGAAGGATGATTAATAAATGATGCATGAAAATGGAAAAAGTTATACGTATTTTGGTAAGTTGAGGGTCGTGACAATAGCGTACTCTGAAAATCCGTGTAGCTTCTCCAATTCTTCATCACAAAAGTTGCAAAAGCAACTTTCTCGGTAGAGTTACTTCTAAAATCATCAAGCTTTTCTATCTTATTCATCCAACCTTCTGAATCACTGAATCCTTAACCTTATTGAAAAACGGATGCTTAACCTCCTGAAACTGCCCCTCAGTTTATTAAATTCACAGTCATACTCTAAGAATCCATGTAATTTTTTTCCAATTTAATCTTCAGTTTTTCATTACGATTGGATTCTTGACTCCAATATGTAATAGCATACTATCTTCCGAAATTAGCTCGGTCTTTACCTTAGTCACACCTCAATCACTATCATTATGACGGGATCATTATCATTTGACCCGATAATATCATCATTGTTTCCATGTCCCGCTCAAATTTTACGAAGCGGACTTCAAAAATTTCTAATTAAACTATGAGGTGTACACTCAAACAAGGGTTCACTAAACCTCTCGGGCCTATCTCTACGGCCTCGAGGAACGATTCATTTTCATCCATCAGTATAGCTGTAAACCAGTCATATCTATCAGTTTTCCATCATTCAATGACACAATTTTTTCTTAAACCACAGTAAGGTATACTCGTTTGTATCAAATTTATGTACAGTAATGCTGGGGATGTGAACCTTCCAAATTTTTCTTACTTCTAATATCGACTCGTATCATGCAAACCTTGCTCTGATACCACTTCTGCAACGAACCGAATTACACACATTTCGGTTGGGCTACAAGTCGATATTAGATCAAAATCAATAAATCAGTCTGATTAATTTTATTTTCTAGTGGCAATTTAAACAAAATATGTTCACATTCCCCAAACACATCTTGTATTGCATAGTACTTATAAAATTTTAGACACAAAAGAATTTCTTACAACTGGGTATACCTTCGATGCAAAAATATGCTCCGCGAAATCATAACTGTGCGGAATGCCTTACTAACAAAAGCGATCCCAGCTACAGAGGGACTCTGTGGAGGAAAGTAAGGGGGTGAGCTCAACATACTAAGTAAGAAAAACCTCATAGCAAGTAGATAAATACACTACCTATAAAAATATATATTTTTATATTTCCTAAATCCGAAATATTGTCACAAGGTATACAAATGATTTGATAATTTCTCAACCTAGATTCAGAATTCAAAAAACAGATTTAATATCAGTAAAAACACAAATACCAAGAACATATTTTCAGAAACAGAACATGTATCAGTAATAAATTTAGCTACTGTTGTAAATCCAAAAAGTTCAGAGTTTTTCAGTAGCAAAACAAACAGATTTCCAGATATTTCAGTTCAAGCAGATGATTTAGAAAAATATTTCAAATAGACGAGACAAGGCATACATGCTATATCAAATATAAGAAATGACTATTGGCCAATGTCGGTGACTCCGGGCAATTCATGGGCTAGGTTTGTCGGGATGTCAATCGCTGTGGGAGTGGTCAGCTACCCATACGGCTCACAGATCAGAACGTCCGTAGACCAGAAACAAAATCAGAAACACGGTACATTGTACTCGTGGACCACAGATACAGATACAGATACAATTACAGATACAGAACAGACAGAAATGCAGCATGATCTCATCAACACCTTTGTCTTAAAATCAGTGCAAGACGAATTGTACGACACACAGTCAATACGCGCTCAAACACATATGATCAGAATAACTTTATAATATATCATTTTTCCTTAAATCACATATAAATTCTTGTTTCATGACACCGTTCAAAACAGGCTGACTAGCCCTTTTTCGGATAAAATCCCAGAAAACAGTCTACGAAAATTCAAAATTCGAGATTTTCGATATTTAAAACAGAATTCAAGCCACACCAGAATTTATACAAACCATTAAAATTCAATCAATAAAATTTGATTGTTCAACTAGGCTAAAATCTCTAATTTTCAGAGTCATAAAACTCGATTTAGGTTTTTGGATAATTTTAGTACTACGAAATTTAGCCTAAATTTTATATCTAAAAATATACAAAAATTACGCATATTTATCTCTAGCAGCTATGAGAATTTTCCTTACGGTAAAATATTTCCTAAAATTCATATCTACAAATCGACAGAAAATACGTGTGATTTATCTCTAGCAGCACACACGATTTTCCATACCTCGATGTCTATTCGTAGTCCTCGATTGTCTCAACGTAATTAGTCAACAGGTCCAGTCCACTCGATCTATTCCTCTGAAATTTTTAGCTATTAATTTTGGACTATTCTTCCCTCGAGATTTTCTCCAGTTTTTGTGTACTCTCTTTTTACTTAAATTTCTCTTTTATTCTCTCAATTTACATATATATATATATATATATATATATATATATATATATATGAATACAATATATTTATATGCACATATATATATTCTTCCTTTTTTTTTTTTCTTTTCCTTCCCGCCACTTGTTTTCTTTTCTCCTTCTTCTTCATCCTTCTCGTCCACTGTTCATCCATTTCTCCTTGCTCTGTTACCTTCCCTTTCGGCCTCACCACCCATTCCTTCCTTTTTCCCCTGGTTCCTAACACCACCGTCATCCTCATATCTCGACCACCCTCTTCAGCACTGTCGACTCTTCCCTGTCTTCCATCGTCTCTGCTCGGTTTCCAACTTTCAGGGAGGTGGAATTTCCCTCTATTCCAGCCTCTATTTTTCACTTTTTTTTTCTCTTTTTTCTCTTATTTTGTTTCCAGGCCATGGCACATCTCCCTTGTTGGTCACCCGAGAAGACTGTTTCTGATCTCCTTCATTCTTCTCGGTATTGTTCCTCCTCTGCCAGTCACGATCCTGCCTTCCTACCGACAACTGCTGCTGTTTTTCTTCTCCATGGGTCGTTTCTGTTCCTGCTTCCTTTCCCTCATTTCCTGACCTCTCTTACTCTGTTCTCTTCGTCGTCTGTTCCTGCTTCTCTACTGCTCCGTTTCTGCCCAGTTCACTCCTCATTTTCTCACGCCACTGCTATAGTTTTCCAGCTTCTGTTTCATTTATCTTCCTCTGCTAGGTTCCCTTTTATCTCTCGAGTTCACTTGGTTTTGTTTTGCGTCTGCCTTCAGAGGATTGATCTCCTCTGTTTCGCCTCACTGTCTTAGTCCTTGTCAAAAGAAACAGCCAGCAGCTTTCGATGGCTGCCCTACTTTAGGATCGAGGAATGTTCTTACCTCGGCCTAGTTCCATCTAAGAGTGAAGGCCATTCACTCCTCCACGAGTTGCCGAGAGACGGGCAGCTTCTAGCTACTGCATTGCGAGGGAGATTGTAGCAGCTTCCTGCTGCTGTGTTGCTGGGAGAAATGCAGCTTGTTGCTGCTCTATTCTATGTTTCAGCACTCCAAATAGTCCTTCATTCACTGGTCTCGTTCAGCTCTTCACGTTTTCAAATCCATTCTTCAACAACTCCCTCAGGTTGTCCCATCTTCAGCAGCCAACTATCTTTTCTTTTTCTTCCTTCCTTTCTCTTCACTGTCATGTCTGCCAACTTCAGACCTTCATCTTCACGTTCTCTTTTATTGTTGCAGCTGCCATATGTAACATATATATCTATATTTTGTCCTTTTTTTTGTTCTGCTGCTGCTGTTTTCGGTAAGTGCATATCACTGCCGTGCCAACCTATTTCACTAAATCAGTAGGCATTAGTTCTAATACCAGTATATATTTACATATTGTTTTTGGGCATTTCTCATTTTTACCGAGGGTAGACTACCTCCACCGCCTTTTCTCTATCAAGCCATATATATATATCTTCAAGAAAGTTCTCAACCATGTGGTGTATACATATATGTATGCACTATGTCCACCTAAAAATATATATCTTCAAGAAAGTTCTCAACCATGTGGTGTATATATTTTTAGGTGGACATAGTGCATACATATATGTATATGTGTATATGTTTTGCCACGTATATTTATATTTTTATCTATTCATGCATATATATGTATATATTGATATATGTATATATATATATTGATATATGTATCTCTGTATTATTATTATGGTATTATTCATCCACGTATATGCATATATATATATATATATTGATATATGTATCTCTGTATTATTATTATTATTATTATTATTATTATTATTATTATTATTATTTTATCTCCATCAATATTCTTTCGTGGAAGTGATATATTTTTACTTAAATTAAATTCTCTCCAAGTCTCGCTATGGAGTAAAATAAATTTTTATTTAAATCATTGACTAATGGATCAAAATCTTTAATCCCGATGATTAATTTTGTTAATCATGGATATAACCAAGTACATAAATTTAGGGTATTTACACAAATAATATTATTTTATATATTTACAAATTTAAATAATTAAAACTAATTCGTGCATCGCACAAGTAAGAAGCTAGTTTAAAAATATATTATAGTAGTAATTGTTATGTAAGCAATAAATTTTAATAAAATTAGTTTTTTATACTTTATTGATATTACGGTTAATTATATTTAAATAATTAACATTATATTAAGTAATTTAGTAATATCTACTATTTAGCATTCCAAATAGACATTCGATCAATTGATGTTGTAATGTAAACACCGCAAATTTTTTACATATTGGGTTATTGCAATAAATAATAATTTAAACAATTAAGATTTAAAATATGTGGTTGCGGAGAATAATTAAATTTGTAATTTTGGACATGAAGACTTGGAGAAAATAATCAAATAAACCATGTTATGCAAAGAATAAATAACTATAAGGAAATAGAATAAAATTTATATAAGCTAGGAAAATATTTAAATTAAGTATAAGTACAAATACTAGACTAAATTCAGTTTTATACATACTTTCAAGAAAATTTATCAAGTAAATAGAGATATAAAAATATATAAATGGGTGTGCGTAATATTGTATTCATTCATCAAATTAAGTATATGAGTATATGTATATTATTTGTGTATATATATATATATATATATATATATATATATATATATATATATATATGTGTGTGTGTGTGTGTGTATATACAAAAAATACATACATGTCTACATAGGTTGAGAGCTTCCATTTACGAAATACAGATATAAGGATGTATATATACATACAACATATATTATACATACAACAAGTGAACTGCAACAAGAAGCTGCACACAAACCTGAGGATGTGTTCTGCTGCAGTTACACGGTGAAGGAATGATGTTGATAATGGCCACAGTAGGTAAGAACAGAAGAGAAAGAGATATGAGGCAGAAAGGGAAGGCATGTGAAAGTGGCTAATATGAAACATTAGGGAAATAAAATATAGATACATATTGTTGAAGAAGTATCAAGAAATCAGACTGGAGATGGGGGTACAGTCGGCTAGTGGTCTGCTGCATAAAAAAATAAGGTTTGATGAAGACAGTAAACGTGATAAGGGGAGTTAGCCTGCTGCTACAAGATAGGATTAAACTAAGGGAGTAACCAAGAATGAGAGAAAAAAAAAAAAAAAAGCTTGAAGAGAGACTGAGTTGCTGAAGAAAGAAGCAAAGAAGAAAGGAGAGAATTGTCGAGCTTCACTGCCACTGCTTCCAGCAACTGTCCCAAATTCCTACCGCATGTTGAACCCTGTTTTGGTGTAACCCTGCTTCACCAACGCGCTACCTGCTACCACATTCGGCCTCCCTTGTGCTGCTACCCTACTGTCTTACTTCGCCGTTCCTGCCAGGCTGCGTGGTTTCCTTCCCGTTGCTGCACTAACCTCTATTCTTGTCCAGCCCCGTGCCTCCTTGTTTGTGGTAGCCACGTGAAGAGAACAAAACATAAGACTTAGGAAGAAAAACGGTAAGTGATGTTGCCTCGACGAACAGCAACAGGAATTTACCTTCCACGTAGTCTGATTGCACTAACGACAAAGAAGTGACGTCGATGCAATTTGTTCCACGTATTCTTCGTATGTCCTGCAAAAACAACAGGAATCAGAGGGCGCAGGGATTTGTCCCTGCACGCGCACTCCGATGATTAAGTAAGTAATCGGGAGTTGTGTATGTAAGAAGAAGAGAATGTGTTTCTTAATTCAAAGAGTTGAAGTATTTCTCCCTTCTTTTTTATTTTTTGGTTTCGGTCCTCTTTCTGAGAGCTCCTCGGCATATTTATAGGTTTCTTCTAAGTCGGTTCGAGCTGAGGCCCAGGCGCGTGTCTGGGCCGCGACAGAGTCATGGAGCACTCTGTCGCGCTTCGGGTTAAGTAGCTTGCGGGAGAGTCGGTAGGCGGCAGAGTACCCATGGACCTCTGCCGCAGACTATGCGAAAGACCTCTGCAGCAGGCTATGCGGGAGACCTCTACCGTGAGGGCAATGTGGGAGACCTCTGCCGCGGGGGCAATGCGGGAGACCTATGTCGCAATAGGGGCGATGGAGGTCTGTCGCGCCAATTGTTCAACACACATACCAGGCGACGGAATCCCTGTCGCCTTGAACATCTGTCGCTCAACAAGCAACTGTGTCGCGTGACCACACTGTCGCCACATCAGCCACGTGGCTTATTCTTGTTCTGACACGTGGCGATCTCTGGTTGGCAGACAATTGTACACGTGGATTCTGGTGACACTACCACCATCAATTGCTCCCCACTCTTTGGTAGGAATATTTCCTGCGAAAGAGGATTCTTGATATAAAGATATATTTTCGGAAAGAATTTTACATACCTTTCTGAGGCCTGACTATCACGACGCGAACTCGTCTCCAGTTCTTACGGCCTTTATATTTTTGTTGCCTAGCCACAGTGACGCATAGCGCCTCAGGCTCTTACGACTCTTCTGAATATACTCCTGGCCACAGTGACGCATAGCGCCTCAGGCTATTACGGCTCTTCTGAACATACGCCTGGCCACAGTGACGCATAGCGCCTCAGGCTCTTACGGCTCTGTCGAATAAACGCCTGGCCACAGTGACGCATAGCGCCTCAGGCTCTTACGGCTCGTCTGATTTTCACGCCTGGCCACAGTGACGCTATTGCGCCTCAGGCTCTTACGGCTCGTCTGATTCTACGCCTGGCCACAGTGACGCATAGCGCCTCAGGCTCTTACGGCTCGGCTGAATGTACGCCTGGCCACAGTGACGCATAGCGCCTCAGGCTTTTACGGCTCTTCTGAATATACGCCTGGCCACAGTGACGCTATTGCGCCTCAGGCTCTTACGACTCGGCTGAATGTACGCCTGGTCACAGTGACGCATAGCGCCTCAGGCTCTTACGGCTCGGCTGAATGTACGCCTGGCCACAGTGACGCATAGCGCCTCAGGCTCTTACGGCTCGGCTGATAGCTCAGCAGGTAGAGCTACTCAACCGTATTGTCCGCTTTGGGTCTGGCCCGTTGGCAACCTGCGTTCGCAGGGCCCAAACCAAGGGCAGCCCTCACAGTTTTCTTTCGCGTCCCTTCGGGTTTAGAAGAGTCTGACTGATAAGCACCCCTTCCAACACCTCCCGTTCTGGGACTTGACATTTCGAGACCTTCTTGTGGGTCAGAACCCCTCTGTCTTCGTTGCTCCCTAGCCCTATATTCTTCTAACTCCTGTACAAACTCCACGGGAGATGAGCTGCGGCACGTGGAGAAACTCTGTCGCCTACGGGCCGCGGGGGAACTCTGCCGCATATGAGCGGCGGAACTCTGGCGCCTATCGGCCAAAGGGGAACTCTGCCGCCTATAAGCGGCGGGAGAGCACCGTCGCGTACGTGTTGCGGGATTCCTCTGCCGCATATCGGCTAGTGGGGAACACTGCCGCCGTTGAGCTGTGGGCGAGCTCCGTGGTCTATCTGCTGGGTGAGACCTTTGCCGCCCGAGGTCTGCGGGTGAGGGCTGCCGCACAGGTGTTGTGGGCGAACTCTGTCTTGCCGGATCTACAGTGGCATTATTTTGTGTTCCTGCCTCTTGTCCAGCGTTTACCAGGGTGGAGGGCTGACCTCTCTCGTAAGTCTGCCTAGGCGTGCTTTCCCCCACTAATTGCTGCACTTCATGGGGCAAGCTGAATTGGGGGAGAGTGTCTCTGAAGAAGCTCACCATAGCTTTTAATGCTGTCGTAGTCTCTTCATTTTTGCGTTTCAGGGTCTCAAATTCTTCTAGAGAAACCAAGGCTTCTCTGTCACCCCTTTCACTACGTCTTCGTCTCTGCTCTGGTCTGACAGGGGGACTCACAGAATTCTGCCCTCCTGTCAACTCTGCTGTAGAGCGTGTCCTCACCATTTTGATAGAGAACCTGACTTTTTGTCAGCTTCCCACAGACGGCGCCAATTGATGTTGCCTCGACGAACAACAACAGGAATTTACCTTCCACGTAGTCTGATTGCACTAACGACAAAGAAGTGACGTCGATGCAATTTGTTCCACGTATTCTTCGTATGTCCTGCAAAAACAATAGGAATCAGAGGGCGCAGGGATTTGTCCCTGCACGCGCACTCCGATGATTAAGTAAGTAATCGGGAGTTGTGTATGTAAGAAGAATAGAATGTGTTTCTTAATTCAAAGAGTTGAAGTATTTCTCCCTTCTTTTTTGTTTTTTGGTTTCGGTCCTCTTTCTGAGAGCTCCTCGGCATATTTATAGGTTTCTTCTAAGTCGATTCGAGCTGAGGCCCAGGCGCGTGTCTGGGCCGCGACAGAGTCATGGAGCACTCTGTCGCGCTTCGGGTTAAGTAGCTTACGGGAAAGTCGGTAGGCGGCAGAGTACCCATGGACCTCTGCCGCAGACTATGCGAAAGACCTCTGCAGCAGGCTATGTGGGAGACCTCTACCGCAGGCTGTGAGGGAGGCCACTATCGCGGCTATGCGGGAGACCTCTACCGTGAGGGCAATGCGGGAGACCTCTGCCGCGGGGGCAATGCGGGAGACCTATGTCGCAATAGGGGCGATGGAGGTCTGTCGCGCCAATTGTGCAACACACATACCAGGCGACGGAATCCCTATCGCCTCGAACATCTGTCGCTCAACAAGCGACTGTGTCGCGTGACCACACTGTCGCCACATCAGCCATGTGGCTTATTCTTGTTCTGACACGTGGCGGTCTCTAGTTGGCAGACAATTGTACACGTGGATTCTGGTGACACTACCACCATCAATTGCTCCCCACTCTTTGGTAGGAATATATCCTGCGAAAGAGGATTCTTGATATAAAGATATATTTTCGGAAAGAATTTTACATACCTTTCTGAGGCCTGACTATCACGACGCGAACGCGTCTCCAGTTCTTACGGCCTTTATATTTTTGTTGCCTGGCCACAGTGACGCATAGCGCCTCAGGCTCTTACGGCTCTTCTGAACATACGCCTGGCCACAGTGACGCATAGCGCCTCAGGCTCTTACGGCTCTGTCGAATATACGCCTGGCCACAGTGACGCATAGCGCCTCAGGCTCTTACGGCTTGTCTGATTTTCACGCCTGGCCACAGTGACGCTATTGCTCCTCAGGCTCTTACGGCTCGTCTGATTCTACGCCTGGCCACAGTGACGCATAGCGCCTCAGGCTCTTACGGCTCAGCTGAATGTACGCCTGGCCACAGTGACGCATAGCGCCTCAGGCTCTTACGGCTCTTCTGAATATACGCCTTGCCACAGTGACGCTATTGCGCCTCAGGCTCTTACGGCTCGGCTGAATGTACGCCTGGCCACAGTGACGCATAGCGCCTCAGGCTCTTATGGCTCGGCTGAATGTACGCCTGGCCACAGTGACGCATAGCGCCTCAGGCTCTTACGGCTCGGCTGATAGCTCAGCAGGTAGAGCCACTCAACCGTATTGTCCGCTTTGGGTCTGGCCCGTTGGCAGCCTGCGTTCGCAGGGCCCAAACCAAGGGCAGCCCTCAAGGTTTTCTTTCGCGTCCCTTCGGGTTTAGAAGAGTCTGACTGATAAGCACCCCTTCCAGCACCTCCCGTTCTGGGACTTGACATTTCGAGACCTTCTTGTGGGTCAGAACCCCTCTGTCTTCGTTGCTCCCCAGCCCTATGTTCTTCTAACTCTTGTACAAACTCCACGGGAGATGAGCTGCGGCACGTGGAGAAACTCTGCAGCCTACGGGCCGCGGGGGAACTCTGCCGCATATGAGCGGCGGAACTCTGGCGCCTATCGGCCAGAGGGGAACTCTACCGCCTATAAGCGACGGGAGAGCACCGTCGCGTACGTGTTGCGGGATTCCTCTGCCGCATATCAGCTAGTGGGGAACACTGCCGCCGTTGAGCTGTGGGCGAGCTCCGTGGTCTATCTGCTGGGTGAAACCTCTGCCGCGTGAGGTCTGCGGGTGAACACTGCCGCACAGGTGTTGTGGGCGAACTCTGTCTTGCTGGATCTGCAGTGGCATTATTTTGTGTTCCTGCCTCTTGTCCAACGTTTACCAGGGTGGAGGGCTAACCTCTCTCGTAAGTCTGCCTAGGCGTGCTTTCCCCCACTAATTGCTGCACTTCATGGGGCAAGCTGAATTGGGGGAGAGTGTCTCTGAAGAAGCTCACCATAGCTGTTAATGCTGTCGTAGTCTCTTCATTTTTGCGTTTCAGGGTCTCAAATTCTTCTAGAGAAACCAAGGCTTCTCTGTCACCCCTTTCACTACGTCTTCGTCTCTGCTCTGGTCTGACAGGGGGACTCACAGAATTCTGCCCTCCTGTCAACTCTGCTGTAGAGCGTGTCCTCACCATTTTGATAGAGAACCTGACTTTTTGTCAGCTTCCCACAGATGGCGCTAATTGATGTTGCCTCGACGAACAGCAACAGGAATTTACCTTCCACGTAGTCTGATTGCACTAACTACAAAGAAGTGACGTCGATGCAATTTGTTCCACGTATTCTTCGTATGTCCTGCAAAAACAACAGGAATCAGAGGGCGCAGGGATTTGTCCCTGCACGCGCACTCCGATGATTAAGTAAGTAATCGGGAGTTGTGTATGTAAGAAGAAGAGAATGTGTTTCTTAATTCAAAGAGTTGAAGTATTTCTCCATTCTTTTTTGTTTTTTGGTTTCGGTCCTCTTTCTGAGAGCTCTTCGGCATATTTATAGGTTTCTTCTAAGTCGATTCGAGCTGAGGCCCAGGCGCGTGTCTGGGCCGCGACAGAGTCATGGAGCACTCTGTCGCGCTTCGGGTTAAGTAGCTTGCGGGAGAGTCGGTAGGCGGCAGAGTACCCATGGACCTCTGCCGCAGACTATGCGGAAGACCTCTGCAGCAGGCTGTGCGGGAGACCTCTACCGCAGGCTGTGCGGGAGGCCACTACCGCGGCTATGCGGGAGACCTCTACCGTGAGGGCAATGCGGGAGACCTCTGCCGTGGGGGCAATGCGGGAGACCTATGTCGCAATAGGGGCGATGGAGGTCTGTCGCGCCAATTGTGCAACACACATACCAGGCGACGGAATCCCTGTCGCCTTGAACATCTGTCGCTCAACAAGCAACTGTGTCGCATGACCACACTGTCGCCACATCAGCCACGTGGCTTATTCTTGTTCTGACACGTGGCGATCTCTGGTTGGCAGACAATTGTACACGTGGATTCTGGTGACACTACCACCATCAGTAAGAAAGGAGGGTGAAACCGATAGAGCTTTGGTGATGTGGCAAAAAACAGAGGATGAAGCAGGGCGGTGGAAGTAGGACCTCGGGGAGAAAAGAAGCTGGAGGCTGGAAATGAAGACCACGATGGTGATGATTGTCCAGACGGGGAGTGATGATGGTGGTCGAAAGTGGACGATGAAGGGCGGCGAAACCGGGAACGATGAAGGAGGAGATGGCAGCCGATGATGCTAGGAACAGCATTGAAAATCGAAAACAGAGAAGAAAAGGAAGGATGAACAGTAGTCTGGCATGAAGGAATGAAGGAGAAAAGAATTTGGCGTGAAGCCAAATTTGAAAAAAAGAAGTAAAAAGTAATATTTATATATATAGTTATATACATATAAAATTATATATATGTATATTTGGAGGAAGGAAAGAATACACCGAGAATTTGAGAAAAACCCTGAGGAAGATAATTCAGAAATATTTATTCGAGAATATAGATTCGAAATTTCAAAAATACTGGTATGAAATTCCGAGGAAACTAACCGAGCAGACCGGACTCGCTGAACCACACCACTAATACATAGAGGACTACCGACGAGGCACCGAGGTAAAGAAAATTCTCATTGCTGCTAGAGATAAATATGCATAATTTCTGTATATTTGTAGATATAAAATTCTTAGGCTGAATTTCGTAGTTCGAAATTAGTGAAAAATCTAGGCCGAATTTTATGACTCTGAAAATTAGAGATTTTAGCCTAGTTGAACAGCCTAATTTTCCTGATCGAATTTAAATGGTTAACATAGATTCTGATATGGCTTCAATTCTGTTTAAAAATCGAAAATCCTGAATTTTAAATTTTCACAGACTGTTTTATGAAATTTTATCTGAAAAAGAGTTAGTCAGCTGTTTTGAATTGTTTTGTGAAACAAATTGAATTTATATATGATTTAAGGAAAATGATCTGATTATAAAGAAATATTGATGTGATGTGTTGGAGCTCATGTTGACTGTGTGTCTCACGGTCCGACTCTCACTGATTTTGAGATAAAGGCGTTGGTGAGATCATACTGTTTTCTGTCTGTTTTCGTCTCTGATTTCTATATATGTGGTTCACAAGTACAATGTACCATGTTTTTGATTCCGTTTCTAGTGTTCAGACATTCTGATCTGTAAGCCGTTAAGGTAGCTGACCACTCCCACGGCAATTGACATCCCAAAACACTTGGCATGTGAATTGTCCGGAGTCACCGACATTGACCAATAGTCATTTCTGATATCTGATAGCATGTTTTCCTTGTCTCGTCTATTTGAACATCGAAATTAACTATGTGATTTTATCTCATATGGAACTGAATATTTTAATGCATAAAAAATCGTGGGGGCCACCTCTTGGATCTTGCGGGAGCAAAGTACCACACCGTCGTCGCTTTTAAAAGTTGTTTAAAGATTTAGAAACGATATTGATTTCAGTTTCATTTTCATATAGAACTTGCCATGGATTTTTTGACTTTGATTTTTCGAAACTCGCAGTGCCTCTGTGTCTATTTGAAATATTTTTCAGAATTGTCAGCTTGAACTGAGATTTCTGAAACCTATTCTTGGTATATGTGTTTTTGCCGATACTAAATCTGTTTTTCGAATTTCGACTCTGGTATCTGAGAAATTACCAAATCATCTATATACTTGGTGAAAATATTTCGGATTTGGCAAATATAAAATTTTTTTTTAGGTAGTGTATTTATCTACTTGCTATGGGGTTTTTTTTACTGAGTATGTTGAGCTCACCCCCTTACTTTCCTCCACAGAGTCCTTCTGTAGCTGCGATCGCTTCCGTTAGTAAGACATTCCACACAGTTATGATTTCACGGAGCGTATTTCTGCATCGAAGGTATACCCAGTTGTAAGAAATTCTTTTGTATCTAAAATTTTGTAAGTACAGTAATGCAATACAAGATGTGTCTAGGGAATGTGAACATATTTTATTGAAATTTGATACTAAGAAAGAAAAGAAATCAGACTGAGTATTATTCTGTCCTAATATCGACTTGTAACCCAACTGAAATGTCCGTAACTTCGGGTCCTTAAATGAGTGGTATCAAAGCAAGGTTGGCCTGATACGAGTCGATATTAGAACTAAGAAAATTTTGGAAGGTTCACATCCCCAGCAAATTTTCCACATATTGGGTTATTGCAATTAATAATAATTTAAACAATTAAGATTTAAAATATGTGGTTGCGGAGGATAATTAAATTTGTAATTTTAGACATGAAGACTTGGAGAAAATAATCTAATAAACCATGTTATGCTAAGAATAAATAACTACAGGGTAATAGAAATAAAATTTATATAAGCTAGGAAATATCTAAATGAAGTATAAGTACAAGTACTAGACTAAATTCAGTTTTATACATACTATTAAGAAAATTTATCAAGTACATAGAGATATAAATATATATACATGGGTATGTGTAACATTGTATTCATTCTTCAAATTAAGTATATGAGTATATGTATATTTGTATATATATATATATATGTGTGTGTGTGTGTGTATATATATATATACAAAAAATACATACATATCTACATGGGCCGAGAGCTTCCATTTGCGGAATACAGATATAAGGATGTATATATACATACAACGTATATTATACATACAACAAGTAAACTGCAGCAAGGAGCTGCACACAAACTCAAGGATGTGTTCTGCTGCAGTAAAACTGCAGAAGAAAAAAATGGTGAAGGAATGATGTTGATAATGGCCACGGTAGGTCAAAACAGATGAGAAAGATATATGAGGCAGAAAGGGAAGGCGTGTGAAGGTGGCTAATCTGAAACATTAGGTAAATAAATATAGATACATACTGTTGAAGCAGTAGCAAGAAATCAGACAGGAGATGGGGGTACAGTCGGCTAGTGGTCTGTTGTAAAAAAAAAGGTTTGATGGAGACAGTAAACGTGACAAAGGGAGTTACTCTGCTGCTACAAGATAGGGATTAAACTAAGGGAGTGACCAGGAATGAGAGAAAAAAAAAGCTTGAAGGGAGACTGAGTTGCTAAAGAAAGAAGCAGAGAAGAGAGGAGAGAATTGTTGAGCTTCACTGCCACTGCTTCCAACAATTGTCCCTATTTCCTGCCGCATGCCGAACCCTGTTCTGGTGTAACCCTGCTTCACCAACGCGCTGCCTGCTGCCCCATTCGGCGTCCCTTGCGCTGCTGCCCTGCTGTTTTGCTTCACCGTTCCTGCGAGGCTGCGTGGTTTCCTTCCTGTTACTGCACTAACCTCTATTCTTGTCCAGCCTCGTGCCTCCTTGTTTGTGGCAGCCATGTGAAGAGAACAGAACATAAGACTTGAGAAGAAAAACAGTAAGAAAGGAGGGTGAAACCGATAGAGCTTTGGTGAAGTGGTAAAAAACTGAGGTGGAGGCTGGACCTCGAGGAGAAAGGAAGCAGGAGGCTGGAAACGAAGACCACGATGGTAATGATGGCCGAGACGGGGAGTGATGATGGTGGCCGAAAGTGGGCGATGAAGGGCAGCGAAATCGGGAACGATGAAGGAGGAGATGGCAGCCAGTGATGCTAGGAACAATGTTAAAAATCGAAAACAGAGAAGAAAAGGAAGGATGAACAATAGTCGGGCATGAAGAAATGAAGGAGAAAAGAATTTGGCGACAAGCCAAATTCAAAAAAGAAAGTAAAAAGTAATATTTATATATATAGATATATACATATACAATTATATATATGTATGTGTATATTTTGAGGAAGAAAGAATATATCGAGAATTTAAGAAAAACACCGGGGAAGATAATTCATAAATATTTATTCGAGAATATCGGTTCAAAATTTCAAAAATATTGGTATGAAATTTTGGGAAAACTAACCAAGCAGACCGACCCGCTAAACCGCAGCACTAATGCATAAAGGACTATCGACGAGGCACCGAGGTAAGGAAAATTCTCGTTGCTGCTAGAGATAAATATGCGTAAATTTTGTATATTTGTAGATATAAAATTCTTAGGCTGAATTTCGCAGTTCAAAATCACTGAAAAATCTTGACCGAATTTTATGACAATGAAAATTAGAGATTTTAGCCTAGTTGAACAACCTAATTTGACTGATCAAATTTAAATTGTTAGCATAGATTCTGATGTGGTTTGAATTTTGTTTAAAAATAAAAAATCCTGAATTTTAAATTTTCACAGACTGTTTTTTGGGATTTTATCCAAAAAAGGGCTAGTCAGCCTGTTTTGAATTGTTTTGTGAAACAAATTGAATCTATATGTGATTTGCTGCAAAACGATCTAATTATAAAGAAATACTGATGTGATGTGCTTGAGCGTGTGCTGACTGTGTGTCGCACGATCCGACTCACACTGATTTTGAGACAAAAGCGTTGGTGAGATCATGCTGCTTTTCTGTCTATTTTTTATCTGATTTCTATATCTATGGTCCATGAGTACAATGTACCGTGTTTTTGATTCCTTTTCTGGTTTTCAGACATTCTGATCTGTAAGACGTTAGGGTAGCTAACCACTCCCACGGCAATTAACATCCCGGCACATTTGGCCCGTGAATTGTCCGAAGTCACCGACATTGGCCAATAGTTATTTCTGATATCTGATATAGCATGTTTGCCTTGTCTCTTCTATTTGAACTTCAGAATTAACTATGTAATTTTATCTCATATGGAACTAAATATTTTAATGCATAAAAGACTGTGGGGGGCACCTCTTGAATCTTGCGGGAGCAAAGTGCCACACCGTCGTGGCTTTTAAAAGCAGTTTAAAGATTTAGAAACGATATTGATTTCAGTTCCATTTTCATACTGAATTTGCCATTGATTTTTCAACTTTGATTTTTTGAAACTTGTAGTAACTGTGTGTCTATTTGAAATATTTTTCTGAATTGTCAGCTTGAAGTGAGATATCTGGAAATTTGTTTGTTTTTCTACTGGAAAATTTTAAACTTTATGGATTTACAACAATAGCTAAATTTATTACCGATACATGTTATGTTTCTGAATATCTGTTCTTGGTATTTATGTTTTTGTCGATACTAAATTTGTTTTTCGGATTCCAACTCTAGTATCTAAGAAATTACCAAATCATCTGTATATTTTGTGAAAATATTCCGGATATGGCAAATATAAAAATATATTTTTTTTAGGTAGTGTATTTATCTACCTTCTATGGGGTTTTTCTAGTCGAGCATGTTGAGCTCACCCCTTTACTTTCCTCCACAGAGTCCCTCTGTAGCTGGGATCGCTTCCGTTAGTAAGGCATTCCGCACAGTTATAATTTCGGGGAGCGTATTTCTGCATCGAAGGTATACCTAGTTATAAGAAATTCTTTTGTATCTAAAATTTTGTAAGTACAATAATGCAATACAAGATGTGTCTGCGGAATGTGAATATATTTTATTTAAATTTGTTACTAAGAAAGAAAAGAAATCAGACTCAGTATTATTTTGTCCTAATATCGACTTGTAGCCTAACCGAAATGTCCGTAAATTCGAGTCGTTAAATTTAAATACCCTAAAATTCATGAACAGAGATTTATCCATGAATAACAATGTAGCCTTTGGAATTAAACATGCAATTCCTTAGTCTAAGATTTAAACTCAATTGTATTTTCTACTTTGAGAATTGGGAGAATTCAAATTAGTTTAAATACTTATTTTTAACATGAAAAGTTTAAGTGAATTCAATTAAATGGAATATTAATCCTTTCATGTAAATAAGTGCAAAATGACAAGATTTCTAAGTAAAGTATAATGCCACATTATGCTACAATCAAGTATTATATATATATATATATATATATATATATATATATATATATAATATTATTAGAGTAAATTCTTTTTATACTACAAGGAAAATCCAACAAGTACATAGATACATATATATACATATAAGTAATGTTTATTTATTCCTTAAGATTGAATGTAAGGATAAATAGACATATGTATGAATATATGCACACATGTATATATATCGGAACACACATATATATATATATATATATATGAGCAATGGAACTAGCTCAACTAGAAAGCCAAACCGAGGACAACAATGGTTTAAGGAAATAAAGAAAAGAAAGTAAAGCACAGTTATATATTTGGTAATGGGGGGATGCGTAGACTACAGCAGAGTAGATTGCACGCAGGACGTGGGTTGGAACAATTTCTGCTTCAGTTTCACTACAGCAAAAAAATGAGATGGAAGGATGATCTGCCCATGACCTATAATATATATATCTATATATATATATATTTGTACTACAATCATGAGAGAAAGCCATAATAAAGAAGTGAGAGGACGACATAAGAGATAGAGAGCAGTTGGGAGCTAGAAAAAAAAACGAAGTGATAGAAACGTGATGGAAAAGAGAAGAAACAGGAGTACTTCGAAAACGTGTGGAAGAAAACAACATAGTGGTTCTGGTAGGAAAAGAAAGAATTGAAAGCTAATACTGGAGCTGGTGAAAAAGAAAAAAGAACAGGTCTCGACAATAGAAAAATAGCAAAGAAATATATAAACATGCATAAATAGGGAAGTACATGGAGGGAACTGAAAATTTCCTCACATTAGCTACTGAAAACTACAGCAGCAGTGGAGTAGATGTTAGGAAATTAAAAACAAGAGAAAGAGAACAAAGCAGAACATGATGGAATCAGAGGGAAATATAGGCCAGGCAGTTAAAAGAAAGAAGAGAATCGAGTAAGGGGAAAAGCTACTACCATAATTGTATCGAAGCAACAGGAAAATAGGAGCGTTGTTGCTGGTGTCATGAGAGAACCCTGAATCGAAGGGAGTGAGCGACCTGAAGGCAGAAAAGAGCGGAGAGGAGACTTGGCAGAGATGAAGACCGAATGGAAAAGAAAACGAAGGAGATGACAAGTCGAGGAAGGGGCAGAGGCGGACAAGGGTGGTGACTAGCTTGGTAGACACAGTACAGGCGGTGAGAAAATAGAGTATTCCCTCTCTATTTGCTGCACCCAAAAGCAGCCTCGACTATGTGCAGGGGGAGCAAGATCACGGACCGCAAGGGTGGGTTTCGGAGCTACAGGCAGGTCGTGCCTGCAGTGAGGCCACCATTGTGATCACTTCGCTGGTTGGCATTGAAACAGGATTTAAGAACTAAAACAGGGGACATCAGTCCACTGCAACCCGAAAACCAATAGCTGAAAGGATGGCGATGATCGTGGAGGTCAGCTGAGGACCCTCGGGTATTGTCTTGACTAGTGGGGTTGTCATTAAAGTTAAAGAAAGATGAGCTCGCAAGAAAAGAAGAAATGTTCTGAATGGAAGTGAAAATCGAGATGACATGTTGATGGCAGTAGAAACCAAGAAGCATGGTCTGAAAATTTGTAGGAAATGGGATAATAAAACTGATGGTGGTCGTGTCACCAGAATCCACGTGTGCAATCATCCGCCTGCCACGTGTCAAATCAAGAACGAGTCACGTGGCGGATTTAGCGACAGAGCGGCCACGTGGCACAGTTCCTTGCAGTGCGACAGAGTGTTCGATGCGATAGGAGTCTGTCACCCTTGTAATGTGCCGCACAGCAGACACGGCAGACCTCCATCGGCCATATCGCGGTAGAGGTCTCCCGCACAGCATGCGGTAGAGGTCTCCCGCACAGGCTGCGGTAAAGGTCTCCCGCACAGCCTGCGGCATAGTCTCCCGCACAGGCTGCGATAAAGGTCTCCCGCACAGACAGCGGTAGAGGTCTCCCGCACAGCCTGCGGCATAGTCTCCCGCACAGACTGTGGTAGAGGTCTCCCACACAGCCTGCGGCATAGTCTCCCGCGCTGCCCGCTGTAGAGGTCTCCCGCAAGCTGCTTTACTTGAAGAGCGACAGAGTGCTATATGACACAGTCGCGACCCAGACACACGCCTGGCCCTCAGCTCGAACCGACTTAGAGAAACCTATAAATATCAGGTGAGCTCTCTA
This sequence comes from Firmiana major, assembly GCA_033439115.1. NCBI lineage: Eukaryota > Viridiplantae > Streptophyta > Magnoliopsida > Malvales > Malvaceae > Firmiana > Firmiana major. Next base: position 39,996,851 of record CM065895.1, read on the forward strand.
AGAAAGGGGATCCGAAACAAAAGAACCAAAAAGAAGGGAAAAACCTTAAACTCTCTGATTTAAGCAATAAATTCTCTTCTTCATACATTCACAACTCCGAATACTTACTTAATCATCGGAGTGCGCATGCAGGGACAAATCCCTGCCCCCTCTGATTCCTGTTGTTTTTGCAGGATATACGAAGAACACGAAGGACGAATTACATCGACGTCACCCTTTTGTCGTTAGTGCAATCAGACAACACAAAAAGATATATTCTTGTTGCTGTCAGCTAGGCAACATCAATTGGCGCCGTCTGTGGGAATTCTAACAAAAAGTCAGATTCTCTATCAAAATGGTGAGGACACGCTCTACAGCGGAGGTGACAGGAGGGCAGAATTCTATGAGTCCCCCTGTCAGATCAGAACAAAGACGAAGACATGGTGAAAGGGGTCAGAGAGAAGCCGTGGTTTCTCTAGAAGAATTTGAGATCCTGAAGCACAAGAATGAGGAGACTACAACTGCATTGAAAGCTATGGTGAGCTTCTTCAGAGACGCTCTCCCTCAATTCAGCTTACCCCATGAAGTGTGAGACCCCGTACATGTATAGCTATGTATATAGGAACATGGGAATGTAAATAAAATCATAAGTAAGATGATGTATTGTAATGTGAAGTGTATGCAATGTAAGTTTATAAGATTATGTACGCACTTGTAGTAAGAATTGTGATTATATGTACAAGTTGCATTATGAATGAGTAGGAAGAAATGAACTTAAAACGAGAAGAATGTGATCGAAATGGAATATGAGTAGTATAGTAAAATGGAAGGAGAGATTTACATAAGTGTATATTTCCATTCGAGTAATATGGTATATATTTGGTCATACAAAGATTCTACACAAGTTGTAATGTGTATGTAGTGAGGATGGATCCCATTTTCAAGTCTCAAAGATGAATGAATGAGGAAATGATCATGGTAGTAAATTAAGGGTGTTTGGTAAGAGTTGTTGCAGAAAAACTGCAGGAAATCTGGAATTTGTGAAGGCCAGATCGATCTCATAGGATGAGAGATCGATCTGGGAGAGCCAGAATGCTCTTATGTGAGAAATGGAAGGGAACAGATCGATCTCCAAAGGAAGCAGATCGATCTCCTTAGCTCTCGGGTTGGAAGCAGATCAATCTCCCCTAAGACCAGATCGATCTCCTTAAGCTTCTGTTTGACAGCAGATCGATCTCCAGTCTCGACAGATCGATCTCCTACCTTTAAAATGTCTCAGAAAAGAGGGATTTTTGAGGAACAGATCGATCTCCACCCAAGGAAGATCGATCTCATCAAGTCAAAACTATAAATGGGAGCAGTTGGATCATCAGAATTTCGGGAAAACATTTCCATTTCACTTCAACTCAAAGAAATCTAGTTTCTCACTCCTAAATCCAGCCATTTTCAGTGAGATTTAAGGAGAGGCTATTAGAGACAAAGTTGTTCACATCAAAGAGAAGAACAACATAGTCTAGAGGCACTTCCCCATTTGGTGGATTGAAGAAATAGAGGGCAATCCTAATTGGAGCAAGAGGAAATCCAATGAGGTAAGTTCTAATGCACAAATCCAAGTATATTGGTTTAGTTAATGATTATAAAGATATTTGGGTGTACATATTGTGGATAGAACTACCTAGAATGGTATGAAATGAATATAATTTAGAAATAGTCAAGTGTGAGAAAGTGGAGTGTGGAAGTGTTTTTGATGAATGAGATATCTTAAGTGGATGAGTATGTTGTGGAAATGGTTTGGAAATGTTGATATTAGGATAAATTGGGAGATTTACCACAAAGGGTAAAAATGTGTAATTAAGGCATTGGATAAATGCTTAGTTGAATAAGAGTTAGAAACATTAACTCAAATGTTGATGGATGAATTTCAGTTTCGGATGATACGCCGGAGCAAGTCAAGATGAGAACGCAAGAAGCATAAAGGCGGATAGTTGCACACAAGTAAAACGAGGTAAGGGACTGTGTGTTAGCTATAGAGATGTTCGTACGTAATTACAGTAATTTCGTAGATATATTGCTAGAACTAGTACGATATTATAATTCTATGAAATGAAATGGAAGTATGCAAAGTACTATGACGTATATATGTATTGAGAAATGGGATAGGGTAAGGAAATAGCATGATATGCATGTTTTCAATGATTTTCTCAATTTTTCATTGTTATTTATGATTGAGAAATGTTGATGATAGGTTGGCTAATTTTACATGTTTTAGCATGAAGAGGCATGCTTTATGAATAAACGTGTTTTGAGTTTTAAAAAGAGAAAATAGCCATCTATCAGTTTTGAGATGAGATTTGGTGTTGAAGCGCTAGCTCACACCCGGTTTAAAGCCTTGATGTACCGTGCGGGAGTTTTAACTCGCACGAGGGTTTTGAGAAAGTGCGGGAACTTTGCTCGCACCTGTTTTATTGAGTTAAGGTAAACCTGGGGGTCTGGGACCCAAGGGGATACCAGCCGACGGCCAATTGAACGGGCTGGGCCTTAACGATAAATCGTACCGCGCTGGAGCTTTGCGTTGACTGTGTGTCACGCTGCTGGCTCGCCTGATATATGAGACATGGTTTAAGGATAAAAAGTCCATCGGAGTTGGAGTATGGACTTGGGTCCACGGTCGTACGTAGAATAGTGTAGTCACCCGTTGGTATACTATGTACCGTGCTGGGTGCACGTGAGTACGAGTATCGCGTAGATGACACATGACGTACCTTTACCGTGAGTATACGAGGAGATGAGGTGGATTGAAATGAGCCGGAGGGTAGGACTGACCCATCCCCCTTCAGGCGAAGTGATACCCTGTGCACACCCGATCAGTGAGGCCTGGGATCATTGACTGTGGCCATAAGTCGTGGATATTTGATTGTCGAAAATTCCATGCCTGTCTCAGAGATTCGAGAAAACAGAGACAATCTCAGAAAAGAAAGAGATTTGCGAGAAAGAATGATTTGAGAAGTGAAAGAGATTTCGTGTTTTAATAAATCTCTGATTTCACACTCGTGCCATGAGGGCACTATTTATGAGCATGTTTTAAATGGAAGTTTGACATTTGATTTACACGAAAATGCTAGTGAGAAATATGTGTTTAAATGCATTGTTCGTATGATATTTTCATTTATAACGAAAACATGGTTTTGGTTTATGCATGCATGGGCTATGTAGGTAGTACGATATCTACCTGCTAGCATACATTTCCTTACTGAGCCGTGGTTTGCTCATCCCACTATTTTCCCCCTCCAGGTACTGAGAAGTAAGAGAGCGGTGGTCTCTAAGTCTTTTGTGTTGAACAGCTCCCACGATTCGGTAAAAGGTATAAGAATTGTATACACGAGTATTTTGTATCTAATTTATCGTATCGCACAGTTATATCTTGGAATTGTAATCAGTATTATGGGGATGATATGTAAGCACATGGTATTTATACAATTAATTTTGTGTATTTACACACACACCTGGGAGTGTGAATTAAAGTTTTAAATATTCCGCTGTAAATAAATGAATTTTTAGTAATTGCATCTTCTCACAGTCCAACCGTAGTAGAGAATGTATGGATAAAAGGGTTCACAAAAGCGGGGCATGACATGAAGTACAGCAGTTAGTGGGGGAAAGCACACCGAGGCGGACCTACGAGAGAGGTCAGCCCTCCACTCTGGCGAGTGCTGGACAAGGTGCAGGAACGCAAGATAATGCTACTGCCAATCCAGCAAGACAGAGCTCACCCGTGGCTCAACAGAGACAGAGTCCACCTCTGGCCACTATGCGGCAGAGCTCGCCCGCAGCTCCCGTGCGGCAGCGGTTAATGCGCGACAGAGCTCACCCGCGGCTCAACGGCGGCGGAACTCCCCTCTGTCCGATAGGAGGCAGAGCTCCCCCGTGGCTCAAAGGCGACAGACCTCTCCCGCGAACTACATGCGGCAGAGGTATCCCACATCAGATATGCGACGGTGCTCTCCCGCCTCTAATAGGCGGCAGAGTTCACCCTTGACCGATGCGCGGCAGACTTCTCCTCTGGCCGCCAGGCGGCAGAGTTCCCCCGCAGCCCATAGGCGGTAGAGTTCCCCCACCTGCCGCAGCTCGTCTCCCGTGGAGTCAGAACGTGATCCAGGAACCTATAGGGCTGGGTAGCAACGAAGACAGGGAGGTTTTGACCCACGAGAAGGCCTCGAAATATCAAGTCCCGGAGTGGGAGGTGCTAGAAGGAGCGCTTATCAATCGGACTCTTCTAGACCCGAAGGGACAAGGTCATGCTCAGCTCGAGGGTCGGAGGACGTGGAGAAGGTCGTCCAAAGGATCCTCGAGAAGAAAAAACTGGTATCTCCGGACGATGGCCAAAAGAGGAGGATCCCATTCAGTCCGGAGATCATGAACAAGCCTTTGCCGAAGAAGTTCAAAATGCCTTCTATGGCTACTTACACCGGCAAAGCGGACCCCTACGATCACATACAGAGTTATGAATCCCTCATGCTGTTGCATGGATGGGAGGACGAAATTATGTGCAGAGCTTTTTCTCTCACATTGTCCGGGCATGCTCTAAAGTGGTTCAACGGGTTAAGCGAAGGCTCGATCTTCTCATTCGACCAGCTGAGAAATGAATTCTTGAAAGTCTTCATGATCCACAGCCAGAGGAAAAAAGACGCTATGTCACGCCCCGAAAGTGCGGAAAATAGGGCTAATTTAAAACTTTTTACTCATTAATTCACAATTAAGAGTGCATTCCCGTGCAGTGTCATACATCATCATAATTATCATGCCTCAGGATCTCAACATAATATAACGTATATTGTACCGTATACAAATACTCAATTCCAAGTTAATTAATCCTAATACATCCCATATAATGTCATACATCAAGTGTCTGTAATTACAATAATAGTCTGGGTACATGAAAAGATAAAATATACCTCAAGATACAATATATATGGCCTGGAGCTCGAATCCTCCACTAGCCACTACTCCGTACATCGCAAGGAAGTCCTTATTCACTTGAAGAACTCTGGGGGGAAAGAAAAACAGGGTGAGCTTCTAAATCGCTCAGTAAAGGGGGTAAGGAACTCATTTCATAAACCAAAATGCACATCACAAAAGGTTTATTTGTATGTGAAACTCATTTGAAAACCATAGCATGAAAATACTCAAAACGACACTCTGATGTGTCAAGCCATGTGAAAACATAAAGTAAAAGGCTCACTCTAGAGCATTAACAAAGCATGTGAAAACAACGCGATAAACGCTTTCTCAAATACGTGATAAAATCACAGTAAAAATAATGCACGTGGCACAGCCACTAAACACACGTGGCAAAGCCACTGATTTAAATTCTCACATGGCATAGCCACAAAACACACGTGGCAAAGCCACTGATTTAAAATCACTCGTGGCATAGCCACAAAACACACGTGGCAAAGCCACTGATTTAAAATCACTCGTGGCATAGCCACAAAACACACGTGGCAAAGCCACTGATTTAAAATCACTCGTGGCATAGCCACAAAACACACGTGGCAAAGCCACTGATTTAATTTCTCACGTGGCATAGCCACAGAATAGGGTTTCTCAACGTGGCACTGCCACCAATGGGGTATAATGTGGCACAGCCACCAAGGGGGTATAACGTGGCACAACCACCAATGGGGTATAACGTGGTACAGCCACCAATGGGGTTTCTCAACGTGGCACAGCCACCAATGGGGTTTCTCAATGTGGCACAGCCACCAATGGGGTTTCTCAACATGGCACAGCCACCAATGGGGTTTCTCAACGTGGCACAGCCACCAAGTATACGTGGCATAGCCACAGAATAGGTTATTCTCACGTTACCAGAACAGAGAAGAAATCGGGCTTACATGCTACCAGAGCAATGCCCGGTGTGTACTCACAACTACACACCTAAGTCTTATCACATAAGACAGGTTTGCCTTCACGTAGAACTCATGATGGTTTTTCTCTCATAAAACTCATTTAAAAATCGTTTTGTACTCAACACAAAACGTAATAAAACCGAGTTCCAACCGGCAAAGCACATGCACACATGTCTCAAATCTCAATACTGCCTTAACGTAGAGCCCAGTTATAAACTCATAAAAACATTGGGCTCCAACCGGCTATAAAATCGTGTGCAATTTAATCTCAACACAAAACACTCAACATGCTTGTTTTATAACCACAAATCATGCTATAACAGTTCACAAATCACATACACAAATGGTTTAGATTTCCCTTACCTCTTTGCACCTCGTATAGTGCAATTGTTTCCCCCGTACCACGGACTAGCCTCGCATTCCACTCTGAAACTCCCGAGCTGTCCAAACGATGTTACAACATCAATACTCAATATCACATAAACCTCAATTCTCAAAATCGAGCATAATTGCTCATAACTCCTTAAATCCCTTGATTTCCGTAACTCTATCCCAAACTACACCCTTATTCACAACATCTCAACGTCCTACATTCCTCATGCCAATTATCTAGGCTAATTCTCCACATTGTCTATATTTCCATTTATAGCTCAAAATTCCTAAATTTACCAAAATCGCTAAATATCATATCACTCTAACCACGTTGAAATTTCATCAATCCCTAATCATTTCTCGGCTATTTCAACACAATGGCAACCACCAATATCATCAAAATCAGCTCAAATATCAAGATCGAGGTTTAGAAATTACCCAAAGCTTGTGAGACGCACAACTCACGCCTCGATCCGATTCGTCCTTCGATTTCCAAGTATGTTGTTCTCCCTTTGATGAGGAACAACTTTCCTTCTTACCACAACAGCTGATTCAGCCGGAAATGGGTGATTTGGAGGAGTGAGAAACTAGGTTTTCGGTGGAAATGGGTTTTGGAAGAGAGAGAAAGTGAAATTGCAGAGAAAACACGGGTTCCTTATATAGACTGGAGGTAGGAGATCGATCTGCCTCTTGATGAGATCGATCTGTGTTTGAATTTTGGGGACGATCTGGGCAATTTTATGCCTAGGAGATCGATCTGTCGAGGGGTGAGATCGATCTCTTTATGGCTTTATGAGATCGATCTGCTCCTAAGGAGATCGATCTTCTCCCCAAACATAATCATTTGGAGATCGATCTCTTCCTCATGAGATCGATCTTCTCTCAAACAGATTCATAAGGAGATCGATCCTCTTCCATTGGAGATCGATCTGCTCCTTAAATTCCTCCTTCCTCGTCATTTTTAACTCACCAGATCGATCTCTCATTCTCCCAGATCGATCTGTCCTCATAGTTCATGCTTATTTTACACACTTAACATATAAATCTCCAATTATAATTTCCACAATTTACTTAGCTCAATAAATTACACTTCAAATTCTTATTACATCAATAAAATATGTCTGAAATTCTCAGATCTCACACGCTACCTACCTACTCACACTTAAACAAGGGAATAAAGAACCCTTGAAAAGCTTTGTAGACCGCTTCCGAGATGCAACCTTGGAAGTGGAAGATCTACCGGTAGGCGTAGCCTTGGCTGCAATGCTGCAAGGGACGAGCTCCGAGAAGCTACAAGAATCTCTCTCTCTCGATCAACCAATGACAATTTCTGACCTTTTTGCCAGGGCTAATAAGTATGTAGCTCAAGAAGAAGTGATGAAGATGATACAGCCCAAAGAGGCAAAGGAAGGAAAGAAGAGAGAGAGAGACGCACCCGAGAGAAGCTTCCCAAGACCCGTGAGAGCTGACAAAGCCCCTAGGCTCAGGTATGAAGGTTATACCAGGTTAAACGAGCCTCGCACTGCAATACTGGCAGCCATCGAAGGGGCAGGATTATTGGAATTCCCCAAGAAGAAAATTGGAGATGTAGGACGAAACCCCGAAGCCTACTATGAATTCCATTGTGCTCACGGTCACCCAACAGAGAGGTGCAGAGATTTGATGGATCAGTTAGAAAGGCTGGTCAAAGAAGGGAAGATCAACCGCTTCCTATGGAGAAGCGAGAGACCCCATTATCCTCCGCGTGACCAAAGGAATGATCGTCCGCTGACGGGGGTAAATAATGACAACAGAAGGGATAGGCCTAGAAACGAAGCAGTCAGGCCAATCCCCCGTGCTAATCCGCCTAACAATGAACCTACGGCCCCCGCAATAAATGTCATCGTAGGCGGGGACTCAAGTGCAGGAAGCTCCTCTACTTCCCGCAAAAGTTACGCTAGGCAAGCGTATCAGGTTAACGTTGTGATGGAGGAACAGGCGGATGAAGAGCCCATCATGTTCACTCCGGCTGACAAAGGTGATATTGTCATGCCCCATGACGACCCCATGGTGATATCCACGGTAGTGGCCAAACACCCGGTGAGTAGAGTCCTGGTCGATAACGGGAGCTCAGTGAACCTGATCTATTGGAACTGCTTCGAAAAAATGAGCATATCCGAAGATAGGTTAAAACCCGTTATGACGCCACTATACGGATTCACGGGGGAGCAAGTGAAGGTTGCCGGGTCCATAGAGTTGCCTGTGACTCTCGGAGAGCACCCGAAGAACGTGACCCGGCAAGTATTGTTCATGGTGGTCAGGTCAACCTCTGCTGCCTACAACATGATTTTGGGCAGACCTGTGCTGAATGACATGAGGGCGGTGATATCCTCTTGCTATCTATTGATGAAGTTTCCCACTCCCAACGGAGTCTGGCAAGTACGAGGAAACCAAAGAAGCGCCCGTACTTGTTATCTCGCTTCCACTGCCAACAAGGTAGTACAGAGGAAAGAAACCTTGTGCATAGATGATCCGCCCAAACCTCAGCCTGTAGAGGAGACAGAACCCATTGAGCTAATCGAAGGGGATGGAGGAAAAAGGCATTCATCGGGACTCAACTCGGCGAACAATTAAAGAACGACATAGTCGAGTGCCTGAGGAGAAACTCGGATATCTTCGCCTGGAGCCCGACAGACATGCCCGGGATTAGTCCCGAAGTGATTTGCCATGAGCTTAGCATCATACCCGGGCACAGACCCGTCAAACAGAAGAAGAGGAGTTTCACCCCGGAACGACAAAAAGCAATCACTGAAGAAGTGAGTAAACTCCTGGGTGCCGGATTCATCCGAGAGGTCTACTACCCTGAGTGGTTGGCCAACGTAGTGATGGTAAAGAAATCTAGCGGGAAGTGGCGAATGTGTGTGGATTTCACCGACCTGAACAAAGCCTGCCCTAAAGATTCATACCCCCTACCTTGGATAGACAGACTCGTAGACGATACATCCGGCTACGAATTCCTCAGTTTCTTGGATGCATTCTCCGGGTATCACCAAATCATGCTTCACCCAGAAGACGAGGAAAAGACTTCCTTTATAACCGACGACGGAACCTATTGCTATCGGGTAATGCCGTTCGGTCTAAAGAACCCGGGAGCCACCTATCAACGAATGGTGAGCAAAGTGTTCGAGGATCTTCTGGGAAATACCATGGAAGCCTACGTGGACGACATGATAATCAAGAGCCGCGTAGAAGAGTCTCATACTGATCAAATGTCCAGGGTATTCGAAGTATTGAGGAGATTCAACATGAAGCTAAACCCTGAAAAGTGCTCATTCGGGGTAAGATCAGGGAAGTTCTTAGGCTTCATGATCACTAACAGGGGCATTGAGGCAAATCCTGAGAAGGTACAGGCTGTCATTGACATGAAACCCCCAACCACCGTAAGAGAGGTCCAGAGATTGACAGGCAGGATAGCAACTCTGAATCGCTTCTTGTCAAAATCAGCAGAAAGGAGCCTGCCGTTCTTCAAAACTCTACGGGGGGGAAGAACTTCGAATGGACGGAAGATTGTCAAAAAGCCTTTGAAGACCTCAAGGAGTACTTGAAACAGTTGCCTTTGTTAACGAGGCCCCTGGAAGGAGAACAACTCTATATGTATTTGGGAGTCGGTGACTTCGCCGTCAGTGCGGTGCTACTGAAGAAAGATGAAATGGTGCACCGTCCCATCTACTACGTGAGTAAAGTGTTATTAGATCCAGAGACCCGCTACCCCCTAGCCGAAAAGCTCGCATTAGCCCTTGTGATGGCCTCGCGAAAGTTGCGCCCGTATTTCCAAGCACACCCTATCACCGTCTTGACAGATCAACCGTTAAGACAGATCCTTCAGAAACCTGAACACTCAGGAAGGTTAGTGAAATGGGCAGTGGAGCTTGGGGGATACGAAATCACATTTCAACCACGGCAGGCTATCAAGGGTCAAGCTCTGGCTGACTTCATCGTAGAATGCACTATCCCAAGCGACAGCAGTGAAGGGAAGGCTCACCCATGGTTGCTGCATGTCGACGGGGCATCAAGTGCCAACGGAAGCGGAGCGGGTATAGTCCTGGTATCACCCGAAGGAAAATCCCTTGAATACTCCCTGCGGTTCGAATTCCCCAGTTCGAACAACATAGCGGAGTATGAAGCTCTGATAGCAGGGATGATGTTAGCGAAGAAGCTACAGGTTCACCACTTAATAGCACACAGTGATTCTCAATTGGTGGTGAACCAATTCAGCGGAGAGTACGAGGTACGGGAACCGATGCTGGTCCCTTACTTGAAAAAAGTCCAACTTCTGGCCCAGACTTTCGAAAGCTTTCAGCTGATACAAATCAACCGGTCTGAAAACACACATGCTGATGCATTATCTAAGTTAGCCTCTTCCACCGAAACACGAGGAAGGACAGTGAAGGTGGAGAGGCTCGAACGACCTAGTATTGAAGAGGTCGAAGTGTGTGACATTCAAGTAGGAGACGATTGGAGATCCCCATACAAACAGTATCTCACCGAAGGAACACTCCCCCAAGATAAGGACGAGGCTCGTCGCTTGAAAGTACAAGGGGCGAAGTTCACACTCATCAACGGAGAACTGTACAAAAAGGGATATTCGTCACCCTTATTGAAATGTCTAGGACCGGAACAAGCAAGTTACGCCCTAGCTGAAGTGCATGAAGGAATTTGTGGCGAACACTTAGGAGCAAGAGCCCTCGCTGCTAAAGTACTGCGATCGGGATTTTACTGGCCAACGTTGAAGAAAGATGGATGGACCAAACCCGCAAATGTGACAAATGTCAGAGGTTTGCGCCTATCACAACAGCCCCAGTGACTCCCTCTCAAGGCACAGTACAGCCAATTCCTTTTGCACAGTGGGGATTAGACATCCTTGGACCTTTCCCCTTAGCCACGGGCCAAAGAAAGTTCCTGCTAGTGGCTACCGATTACTTTACAAAGTGGATTGAAGCAGAGCCTTTAGCCACAATCACGGAAAAGAAAGTGGAGGCAGTGGTGTGGAAAGACATTATTTGTCGATTCGAGATTCCCCGCATCTTAAATGCCGACCATGGAAAGCAATTTGATTGCAACGCCTTCCGTGAATTTTGTAAGAGCCTCAACATTCAGCTAAGGATCTCCTCAGTGTCATATCCTCAAGCTAATGGACAGGCCGAAATCAGTAATCGGACTATCCTCCATGGGCTGAAGACCAGGCTAGACAAAGCAAAAGGGGCATGGGTGGACGAATTGCCTAGTGTTTTATGGGCATATCGTACCACCAGTCGTGTGTCGACTAAAGAAACGCCATTCAGCCTTGTATACGGCGCAGAAGCACTGATCCCCATAGAAATTGGAGCGTTATCACCAAGAGTGATACCCTTAGTAGAGGAAGAAAATTCACAAGCTCTAAGAGAAGGCTTGGACCTACTCGACGAACATAGAGAAACCGCGGCTATTCGATTGGCATCCTATCATCAGAGGGTGGCCAACTACTACAATAGCCGGGTGAGAGATAGGCCAATGTCTGAGGGAGATCTAGTGCTCAGAAAGTCGCAGATCACGAATGCCCTGAAGGAGGATGGGAAGTTCAGAGCCAACTGGGAAGGTCCCTACAGAATCATATACAAGATTGGACCTAACACATGTGTCCTGGAAACTCTACAAGGGAAGAAGATAGGGAAAACATGGAATTCAAATCACCTAAAGCTGTATTTGAATTAATCGCTATATTTTCTTTCCCAAACAGTATTATCATTTATTTATACCATCACAAGATATTGTCATCAAATCATCACGCAGAATGTCATTTTATTATACATCTGCGACTTATGTGCATCTAAATCTTGTGACAGGTATTCAGACGAGCCGTAAGAGCCTGAGGCGCTATGCGTCACTGTGGCCAGGCGTAGTTCAACCGAGCCGTAAGAGCCTGAGGCGCTATGCGTCACTGTGGCCAGGCGTAGTTCAGACGAGCCGTAAGAGCCTGAGGCGCTATGCGTCACTGTGGCCAGGCGTAGTTCAGACGAGCCGTAAGAGCCTGAGGCGCTATGCGGCACTGTGGCCAGGCGTAGTTCAGACGAGCCGTAAGAGCCTGAGGCGCTATGCGTCACTGTGGCCAGGCGTAGTTCAGACGAGCCGTAAGAGCCTGAGGCGCTATGCGTCACTGTGGCCAGGCGTAGTTCAACCGAGCCGTAAGAGCCTGAGGCGCTATGCGTCACTGTGGCCAGGCGTAGTTTAGACGAGCCGTAAGAGCCTGAGGCGCTATGCGTCACTGTGGCCAGGCGTAGTTCAGACGAGCCGTAAGAGCCTGAGGCGCTATGCGTCACTGTGGCCAGGCGTAGTTCAGACGAGCCGTAAGAGCCTGAGGCGCTATGCGTCACTGTGGCCAGGCGTAGTTCAGACGAGCCGTAAGAGCCTAAGGCGCTATGCTTCACTGTGGCCAGGCATAGTTCAGACGAGCCATAAGAGCCTGAGGCGCTATGCGTCACTGTGGCCAGGCGTAGTTCAACAGAGCCGTAAGAGCCTGAGGCGCTATGCGTCACTGTGGCCAGGCGTAGTTCAGACGAGCCGTAAGAGCCTGAGGCGCTATGCGTCACTGTGGCCAGGCATATACAATCAACCAAGCCGTAAGAGCCTGAGGCGCTATGCGTCACTGTGGCCAGACGATAAAAATATCAAGGCTATAAAAACTAAAGACGCATACACGTCACAGTAATCAAGCCTTAAACAATCATACGTTCGCTCAAAAAATTCTTTCTGAAAGTTTACCTTTCTATCAAGAATTGGGGAGCATGCACGAATACATTCAAGCAAACAAACAGACGAAGAATGATAAATGATAAATAGAGAAGTAATGCAATACAAAGCATGGACAAAAATCTCAATTTCATTTCATTTGAAAGTCATTACAAATAGATCTTTAATAGATCTTTACGATCACATTCGACAAAAGTACAAAGTTAAAACAAAAAACAACAAAGTACTTGAAAAGAAATGCAAAAAGTTAGATTCAAAGAATGTGGCAAAAAGGAGTCAAACGAAGAGGAGTATGAAACTTACCCTCAATGCCTCGATATCGGCTAAATCCTCCCCCTCCGGGTAGTTTCTGAATATCCTTGCCTCATCCCGAGGAAGGATAGTGGACCAGCTTAACCGGGAGGCCACCCCGGGAGTGTCCAAAATGTCGTTATCACGAACCCTGGGGTAGACTCGGAACTCGTGGCCCCTCATAATATTTCCCTCGTCCACGGGGTAAGACCTCTCTTCAACAGGCCCTATCCTCGGAAGAATTGGCCTACTTCCCATCGAACCTTCGATGTACAAGCGCCTTCGATTCTTCCGCTGAGACGGAATGATATTGCATTCCGCACGCTCCTCGGAGCGTGATCGCCCGGATGACCCGGAAGCCCCTCGTGAAGATGAGGCAAATCTCCCCCTATCCCGAGAGAGGTCCCTCTGCTCCGAAGGAGGGGGAGGCATCGCCTGCCTAGAAACAGGAGGGGTCCGAGCACGAGGTGGCCGAGAGGGGACCGGTGCCTCACTTGGGACATCGTCGGCCAAACGATGCCTCTTCCTGGCAGGAGCGCTGGAAGGACCAGCCTCAGAGACCTGGCGACCCAATGATCGTCGAAAATTACTCATATCTGCAAAAAAGAAAGAAAATACATCAATGGTCAAAAATTGATCAGAAACGATAAGCAACGGGAAACAATGAAAGGTTACCTTCAGGAGAGTCTAAATGCTCCTGAAGGGACTCGATATTTATCACGTCGTCATCCGGGAGCACCATAAAAGTGGAGCCGAACCCTTCCCAGCCAGTCAGATCGGCTAAGGGCTCGCTGCCAGAACTTGATTCTACGTTGGTGCTCCCTATATCCTCTTGTGGCCTAGGTGCTTCAGGATTTAACTCGGGGGAAACTGAAGGCAGAGGATCTGACGAAGGAACAGAGGGTCCGGCAACAGGGATTGGACCCACACCCCAGCCAGCTAATATCAAATTTTCATTTGATATAAGGGTGTCGAGGCTAAGGGGATGAGGGACTAGCAGTTTGTCGATGTCAGAAGACAACTGCTCCCTAAGTGTGGCAACCCGGGGACCCTTGGGGATTTCACGCCTATTCTCCCAACGAGTGGGGATATCCAGGCCCTCGGGCACTTCCACAACCAGCCATTCTGTCTCGAAACCATGAAGCTTGTTAGCAGGTTTCTCGAATAATCGGTTCTCAAAACCAGGCTGGTACACCCGCTGGAGCGAGTAAGGCACTAAGCCGGGACTCCCTCGAAGCCTAAAGAATACTTCTAAAAGAGGAAGGGACGGAGGGACGCCCCTTAAATGGCAGTGCACAGTGAATGCTACCAATTTCATCCATGCATGAGGATGCAATTGCCCCGGGGATACCCTGTGCGTCCTAAGGAAGAAAGCCCCGAAGTCGGACAATGGGAAGCAGAGTCCCAACTCCAAAGCTGCCCTAAAAACGACAGCCCCGTCAGACACACGACGTATGTCGCTCTCCTGAGGGGTTGGGAGTCTATAAGAGTACCCCTCAGGTAAAGGAAATCGGGATTCTAGGTCTTGGACGTCGGCTTCCTTTAAAGTTGACTTAACGCCTAGATCAATTTGTTTTCCTACACCATGGCTAGCCATTTTAGGAGTCCGTAAATCAAAAGAGTGGGACTACGGACTATGAAATTACCTAAAATGAAGAAAAGAAGGAACTGGCGATAGAGTGTGAAGAAGCTGCGGCAGAGTTGCGACACAGTAATGTGTACGCTACAGAGTTGCGGCAGAGTACAGTGGAATTGCGACAGAGTTGCGAGAGAGTGTCCAGAGAAAATCGCAGCAGAGTGTTTTTTTGCGGGAGAACTCAATAGCGACAAGGACAGCAAGGGCCCAGTATATATAGTGGCTCGCCTGTGTCGACACACGCGCGGAGATCCGACCCGACCCGAGAAAAGTCCAGACCCAGATACTCTTTCACAGGAAAGATTCCTACCAAAGAGTGGGGAGCAATTGATGGTGGTCGTGTCACCAGAATCCACGTGTGCAATCATCTGCCTGCCATGTGTCAAATCAAGAACGAGCCACGTGGCGAATTTAGCGACAGAGCGGCCACGTGGCACAGTTCCTTGCAGTGCGACAGAGTGTTCGATGCGATAGGAGTCTGTCGCCCTTGTAATGTGCCGCACAGCAGGCACGGCAGACCTCCATCGGCCATATCGTGGTAGAGGTCTCCTGCATAGCATGCGATAGAGGTCTCCCGCACAGGCTGCGGTAAAGGTCTCCCGCACAGCCTGCGGCATAGTCTCCCGCACAGGCTGCGGTAAAGGTCTCCAGCACAGACAGCGGTAGAGTTCTCCCGCACAGCCTGCGGCATAGTCTCCCGCACAGACTGTGGTAGAGGTCTCCCACACAGCCTGCGGCATAGTCTCCCGCGCTGTCCGCGGTAGAGGTCTCCCGCAAGCTGCTTTACTTGAAGCGCGACAGAGTGCTATATGACACTGTCGCGACCCAGACACGCGCCTGGGCCTCAGCTCGAACCGACTCAGAGAAACCTATAAATATCAGGTGAGCTCTCTGAAAAAGGGGATCCGAAACAAAAGAACCAAAAAGAAGGGAAAAACCTTAAACTCTCTGATTTAAGCAATAAATTCTCTTCTTCATACATTCACAACTCCGAATACTTACTTAATCATCGGAGTGCGCATGCAGGGACAAATCCCTACCCCCTCTGATTCCTGTTGTTTTTGCAGGATATACGAAGAACACGAAGGATGAATTGCATCGACGTCACCCTTTTGTCGTTAGTGCAATCAGACAACACAAAAAGATATATTCTTGTTGCTGTCAGCTAGGCAACATCAAAAACATACCGAAAAGATGGCATGGTGGAGTGGCGTGGCTGAAGGAGGACATGGCGGCGCCGGTGATGCTGAGAAACGGTGCCGAAAATTTGGAAACAGAGAAGAAAAGAAAATTAACAGTAACCGTGAAAGAAGAAGAAAAGAAAATATTTTGGTGGGAAAATTCAAAAAAAAAAAGAAAAGAAAAAGAGAATAAAAGAAAAGTGATATAAATATATATGTATATATATATTATATATATTTATCAATATATATATATATATATATTATAGAAAATAGAGGAAAGAAAACAAGTGTACTATAATTTGGAAACCGAGGGAAAGGGCTCCGGTCAAAATAATCCGAGTGGATCGGACCTGCCGACTCGCTGCATTGAGACAATCGAAGACTACGGACAGACATTGAGGTCAAGAATTTATGCAAGTTTTAGAGATAACTGTACGTATTTTATGATTTCGAATAGCTAAATAGATACAATAGAGATAGAAAGCCCGATATTACCCCTACGTATAGACTGAATTGGACTGAAAAGTGTTGAAAAAAAATCATAATTGCATAAATTACTTGTTTTAGTGTTTTTATCATTGAAATATTATTTCCAACGATATATGGATAGGTTGGCTATTGTTTTTACTGTCTGCATAAAATAGCACGTTTTACGAAGTTAAGTGTGCTTGAGTGGGAGAAATTCTATGATGGGTGATCTCCCAGGAAGTCTCCACTCACATATCATCTATGCACTGCTCTGTACTGAATACTGATTTTTATATCATTTTTGGAAAAGAATTGAAACACCTATCCATTTTCGATACGAAACAGTGCTAGAGCCCTCGTGTAGACTGTGTGTCACACTAAACTGCTCGGACTGAATTTTTATATGATTTATGAGAAAAGCCGTGCTGTAGTGTCGTGTATTGCTGTGTGATCTTACACTGACCTGCTCGCACTGGATTTTGAGACTAAGGTGTTGGTTGATATTGATATTGGGGGGTAAATCCTTGAGATACTCGGTACCCTCAGTCATATTATATTGTATCGGGGTCTACGAAACACGTTGTATCGTGTGGACTGACACGCCCAAAAGGTATATGTCCGCAAGTGTACGGATCGTACAAGTAATAATGAGATTTTGAGTCCCGAGTTATCGTCTCTCAGAGAAGTTGACTAGCCTAATTAACTATCGGTTAATCTTACCCTAAATATATTCTAGCAAATTATAAAATTAAGGTGGGTGATCTACATAGCTAGAATTAAAAATACTGAAAGTAATAAAATAATAAAAACTATAAAATAAAGAAATTAAAACCGAGCAAAATTACTTACAGTGCTCCACGCAATTAAAATAAAAAACCTACAAAAATAATTAAAACAGTTAAAACTAATTAACGCAATTAAAATAAAATGCAATTATGAAAATAACAAAGCAAGATTAATTAAACTAAAATTAAACTAACCTAAAATGCAATAAGACTACTTAATCAAAATGCAATTTAAATTAAACTAAAACTTAATGAAAATAAAGACTAAATTAAAAATGCATGAAAAACATTTAATCTAAATTAACTCTAAATGCTTCTAAACTAAAATAAAATCCTAAAACATTTAATATAAAATTATCTACTAACTAAAAATTAACACTACAAATTAACATGCAAAAATAATAAAATTAACCTACCATTATAATTGACTAGACTAACTAACTAACAACTAACAAATGCATGAAAATGGATTAATTAACTAAAATGAACTAGCCAAACAAGCCTTAACCAGTTTAAATCAACAAAGAAATCCCTCCAAACACTATTCATGTGTCTTCTTTGTTTACTTTCCATTTCCAGGTGATGGCCTTGGGTTGTCCATTTCATTATCTTTCCAAATGCATGTTTATTTCCAAGCTGTGCTCACGGGTTGTGGCCTCTGCTCCTGCTGCAATCTGCTTCTCGGTTTTGACCAGACACTACTCCAGGCATGTCTCGGTTCCAGCTATTCTCGGTTCTGCAATCTGCTGCTGCTCCAGCCCTGTTGTTTCTGCCCTGGTGTGTCTCGGTTCCAGGAACTCATAGGTTGCCCTCAGTTTTGCTTTGTCCTGCGTTCTGCTGCTGTTCTGTATCACGTAATGCAGTAGGTCATCAGAAGTTCATCCTCATGCAGCAATCTAACATCGGTAATCTGCCTCAATTCCTGCCAGCACCCTGTTCCGCGACATTTTGTTTCTGTCCTGGACCCTTATCTCATGCACTGGACTGCCACCGCTGCTCCAGCTGCTGGTACTCAAGACATGTCTGGCTTCTACTCAGGTGCTGTTAAACCGAGAGCTTGAGCACGCAACAGACGCAGCACGCACATTAGCACCTCCCTGAAACCGAGAGCAACCAGCCTTGGCAACACCACGACAAGCCAGCTCCCCAAGTCGACTAGGAGACGTCCAGCAATGCCCAACTGCAGCTCTGTTCCTCCTACACCCTCCACAGCAGCTCGGTTACAGTAATGCTATCCTACAGCCGTGTTAATGACAAACAAAACAATGATGAACAATACAAGGCTCATGAAACAAAGGAGAACATAGTAGTCTCTTGTTTCTGCCTTGCTTTCGGGATGCTAGCTGCTGCCTCTCCAAATCTGCACCACAACAGTTAAACAGCTGAAGAAGATGGCCACTGTCACCAGCTTCTCCTTCCTCTCTTTACTGTTCATCTAAACTCTAGAAAATTAAAGGAATAAAACTAACTAACTAAACTACCCGAGACTAGGAAAAATATAGTTTTTCTTTCAAATAAAGACATAAGCAATTTAAGAAGCAAATCGAGAAGAAGGATGAGCAAATGAGGCTGCAAATAACACATGAAAAGCTATTCATAAAAGATCACAATTGAAGATGAACATGAACAGTAAAATAGAAATTGGTTTCGGGAAAAGCTCTAAACATAAACACTAAAACTAAGCTAACTAAGCTACTCTAACACTACTCCTAAATTACATTACACTACTCCTACTCCTAAAATTACATACTCTTTCAATTGTTATCCTTTCCTATTTATAAACAGACTAGGGGTAAAATTGTAAATTCTACATCCTTGATGAGTTGGCATTTTTTTGGTCACTTGTCTTCACACCATTGGCTCCTTGAAAAGATATTTTCATGTCATCAGTCTTCTTGTCCAATTGGATGTGCTAGGTGGCATGACTCATGTTGTCCGCGTGGCTCAATATCAATTTTAGCCCAATTTCAGTCCATTTTCTACCGAAATATTCAAAATTCATCCGGATTTAATTTATCTGCAAACATGAGAATTTTGATTAAATAAAGGGGATAATTAAGAAAATAAATTGGGGATTTCAATAATTAATTAGGAAATTAAGCACAAATAATTCTAAAAATATAGAATTATCACACCCCCAAACTTGAGCTTTTGCTTGTCCTCAAGCAAAACAAAATGATTGTAGGAATGACAAGTACAAAACACAATAATTTTTCCAATATCATCCTCAAAGAAAAAGTACAGACTATGAAATCAAAGACTCACAATTACAAGTCCAGCACTTAGAATTATTCAATCATAAGTCCTAACCCAAATTGGACTCCTCGTGAATGCGTGAAAAATGTCTAAGTCACTTCACAGTACATTATTCGGATCAGATTATGCAACACAGTGAATGCAAAGTCAATTACATGTGATCATTCCCATAAGTTTGCTTTTCACTTCTCTCTCCACTATTGTAGTCACACTTAACCAAAGATTAATAGGACTTCATTAAGCTTGTAATGTAAGGCTGGGGCTAAGGTATGATAAAGTCGATTTAGGTTTAATTACCCCTTAACATGCATTACTTCTAGGATCTTAATGTAAGAGCTTAAATCATTTCCCCTAAACTTATTTATTTCACTAAACTTTTTTTTTTGAATTTTTCTTCTTTCTTCTTTTCTTTTTCTTTTTCTTTCTTTTTCATCATTTGTTTTCATACTCTTTCACTATCACTTAATACCCATATAGCTCACAATATATCCAAATGACTTTTCATGCTTTTTGGGGTAAATGATAGGAATAAAGTATTTAAGCTAAGGAAAATAACGTAGATATATTTACAGAGAAAAGCTTATTTGGCCCAGATGGGTGACTAGAGGTAAAATATGTACAAGGAAGGCTAAAAAGGCTCAAACGATCCAAAGATGACCTAAATCATCTCCCTAATCAAGTGTGATCTAATATTTCACCTCGAGATTAGATCAAACAAATTCTAGAATATGATGCACAAAATCAATTGAACAAATGCAATCCTATGTCCACATAAGCTTTCTCTAAATAAATATACAGATTCATGACATGATATGTGCATAAAAAGAGGAAATCACAATCAGAATCAAGACAAATTCAAGAACTCAACTTCATGCTTTTCCTATAATCATGCTTCTCAGTCAATCAAAGTCAAACTAAATTATGGGGTCATATTATCGGAATATAGGAAAACTACATGCTAAGCACTGGATCATCCCAAAATAAAACAATTTAAGCTCATATTATCGAAAAAAATTTAAAAATTCTTTCTCAGACTTTTGAAAAAATTTTGAAAATTTTTTCAATTTTTCACAAAATTGCTCAAGTGATATCCCCTCCCCCAAACTTAAAGTGCACAGTGTCCTCAGTGTGCAGATAATATAAGAATTTAAGCTCAAGAACAGAGTACTCCCTTTTCTGATGATGATGAACAACTGAAACTTGATTGAAAGCATAAAACTAGAAAATAAACCTGCAAAATAAACAAAGAAAGAAACAACAGAAAAGAAAAAGAAAAATGAACTATATACAAAGTGAAAAGGAAAACACAGCCACTTCAAATGCAGCTGAAGAAAACAACACTCAGCAGCAGGGCGAAGAGTAGGAGGGCCATCCAGAGTGGTGACAGAATGTTGACAATTAAATCCTCCTGAGCCCTATCTACTTCCCTCATTCTTTCAGATTTTATATGGTCAAGCCTTATATCCTCCATCCTAAAATAGTTTTGAGAGTCATCAGGGAATTTTAAAGGTTTGAAAACATTAAACTTTACTTCCTGATCTTGGACTCTCATCGTTAACTCCCCCTTTTGTACATCAATTACTATTCTACCAGTAGTTAGGAAAGGTCTACCTAGTATAATGGGGACTTCCCTGTCTTTCTCCATGTCCAAAATAATAAAATTTGTAGGGAAAATAAACTTGTCCACCTTTACTAAGACATCCTCAATGACCCCCTTCAGATATTTAATTGATCGATCAGCTAACTGGAGAGTCACTGTGTGGGCTTGGCATCCCCTATTCCTAACTTATGATAGATAGACGATGGCATCAAATTTATACTAGCTCCTAAATCACACAGGGCTCTACCAAAGAATAAATTTCCAATAGTGCATGGTACGATAAAACTCCTGGGATCCTTGAGCTTGGGGGGTAATCTTCTCTAGATATTGACACTACATTCCTCAGTTAAGGCCACCGTCTCATAATCTTTCAATCTCCTTTTCCTAGAGAGGATATCCTTCAGAAACTTCACATAAATTGGCATTTGATCTAAAGCATCTGCGAAAGGAATGTTGATGTGGAGTTTCTTAAAAACCTCAAGAAATTTGGAGAATTGTTGATCCGATTTTTTTTTTGAAACCTCTGAGGAAAAGGTACTGGTGGTCTAATCGGAGAGGATGTAGTGGAAACATGTATATAGCATCAGAGGGCGAGGAAGGCTGTGAAATAGAAGAAGGTATAGATGAAGAAGTGCCTAGCTTGGATTCTTTTATAGCCTGATCTGAACTACTTCGTTAGAACTTATGGGTTTTTCAACTATGGGCTCAACAGGATTAGACTTACTTTGTGGCTCATCTAGCTTTTTGTCGCTCCTAAGGGTGATGGATTTGACATAATCCTTACCCTCCCTTTGCTTAATAGGATTAGCTTCAGTGTTACTAGGAAGGGTCCCTTGATGACGTTGGCTAAGAGCATTTGCTATTTGTCCTACCTGAACCTCTAAGTTCTTAATTGAAGCAGCTTGATTTTGCAGGATAGTCGTGAACATTTCCTCAAGCGAGGGCTTCTTCTCAACTGCTGGTGCATGGTAAAGTTATGGCTGCGTAGGTTGTGGTGGTGGTGGTGGTGGTGATGGATGATATTGAAATTGAGGTGGGGATAGATGATGTGGTGGATGAAATGGAAATTGCGGCTGTGGTGGTACATGAACCGGTGGAGCTTGAAAAACAGGGGGTTCTACAGGTCTAGAACTAAAAGTTTGCCTTTGGTTTTGGCTCCAGGAGAAGTTAGGATGGTTTCTCCACCTTGGATTATAGGTGTTTGAAAAAGGGTTGTTCTGTTGCTTAAAGGGGGCAACATACTGAACTGATTCTAAGTTGAGCGGACACCTATCTACAGAATGGGTACCACTACACAGCTCATAGGAAAGAAAAGAACTTTGGACAGAATAAATCGGATTAGGACTGGTAGAAGGATTATGCTGGGTACTGAGCGACTCTACCTTCTTCGTAAGATTAGCGATTTGAGAGGTCAAGGTAGACAGCATGTCGAGCTCATAAATACCCGTCGACTTCTTTGGCAATTGCCTCTCCGAGGACCGTAAATAGTTGTTAGCCGCCATCTTGTCTAAAAGCTCGTAAGCTTCCTCCTCTGTCTTGCATATCAGGGCTCCACCTACAGCAGCGTCAACAATGGTCCTATTTTGGATTGTAAGTCCGTTGTAGAAGGTCTGGACTTGCAACCACAAAGGTAGGCCATGGTGAGGGCACTTCCTAAGAAGCTCCTATATCGTTCCCATGCGTCGTAAAGAGATTCAGTGTCGAACTGGGCAAAGGAAGATATGTCGCTACAGAGTCTGGCCATTTTAGAGGGAGGAAAAAACTTAGCTAGAAATTGATGGGCTAACTCGTCCCATGTAGACATGGATCCTGGAGGCAAGGAGGTTAACTAGTGTCTCACCCTATCCCTAAGTGAGAAGGGGAATAATCTAAGCCTAAGCGCATCATCAGATAATCCATTATGTTTGAACGTGTTACACAAGTCCAAGAATTGTCCAAGGTGAGCATGTGGGTCATCGTGCGAAAGCCCACTGAACTGCAATGAAGTCTGGATCATCTGGAGGATGGAAGGCTTAATTTCAAAATTGTTTACATGGACAGCTGGTGGCCTAATGCCGAAATAATATCCTCCAATCGTCGGCACTGCATAATCTCCAACTGTCCTAATTTCCCTATTTTCTGCCATGATGTTTTGCAGGGGAGCTAAAATTTCCTAGAGTCCTTTCGAATTTTTCTAAGAGTGCGTTCGATTTTAGGATCTAGAGGAAAGCAATCAAAACTTCTGACTCTACGCATGCAATCAATGAAAAGTCCTTAGAAAGTTTTTTTAAGTTTTTCAATTTTTCAATTTTTTTATTTTAATTTTTCAATTAACTAATCTAGATTAAATATTTACAACCTAAATATTTACAAGCTAGAATTACACCTAAGCATAATTTCACCGATATTAACTAATGGCTAACTAAGACTTCCCCGGCAACGGCGCCAAAAATTTGACGCGCCCTAAGGGTATTTGTCCGCAAGTGCACGGGTCGTACAAGTAATAATGGGATTTTGAGTCCCGAGTTATCGTTCCTCAGAGAAGTTGACTAGCCTAATTAACTAACGGTTAATCTTACCCTAAGTATATTCTAGCAAATTATAAAATTAAGGTGGGTGATCTACATAACTAGAATTAAAATACTGAAAGTAATAAAATAATAAAAACTATAAAATAAAGAAATTAAAACCGAGCAAAATTACTTATAGTGCTCCACGCAATTAAAATAAAAAACCTACAAAAATAATTAAAACAGTTAAAACTAATTAACGCAATTAAAATAAAATGCAATTATGAAAATAACAAAACAAGATTAATTAAACTAAAATTAAACTAACCTAAAATGCAATAAGACTACTTAATCAAAATGCAATTTAAACTAAACTAAAACTTAATGAAAATAAAGACTAAATTAAAAATGCATGAAAAACATTTAATCTAAATTAACTCTAAATGCTTCTAAACTAAAATAAAATCCTAAAACATTTAATATAAAATTATCTACTAACTAAAAATTAACACTACAGATTAACATGCAAAAATAATAAAATTAACCTACCATTATAATTGACTAGACTAACTAACTAACAACTAACAAATGCATGAAAATGGATTAATTAACTAAAATGAACTAGCCAAACAAGCCTTAACCAGTTTAAATCAACAAAGAAATCCCACCAAACACAATTCACGTGTCTTCTTTGTTTACTTTCTGTTGAGTTAATGTATTTTGAAATGACAAAACAAGTAAATTCAATAATATAAAGATGATACAAAAACATGTTTAGAGGTTATCAGTACCAGAACTTAAAGTTCTGTTGATGAGAGATCGATCTGGGTTATGAGAGATCGATCTCCTGGGTTTTCTATAGATAAAAGATCGATCTGGGTTATGAGAGATCGATCTCAGGAAGACATGAGATTGATCTGCCAAGCCTTGAGCCTGTACAAAGGTATTAAGGAAGAGTAAGATCGATCTATAAGGGTTAAGAGATCGATCTGCCCAATACTGGAGTTGAGGGATCGATCTGATCTATGAAGAGATCGATCTCCCTTAATGTAAAGACAGTAGATCGATCTGTAAGATCGATCTACACTCAAACAGAGAGCTTATAAGATCGATCTGATAAGAAAGAGATCGATCTCCTCAAAGTCAGAGAGCTAAGGAGATCGATCTGGGTTATTGAGAGATCGATCTCCCCACTACGAGATTGCATGGCAAATCGATCTGTAGATCGATCTTGCCTTTAACAGAGAGATTGGAAGATCGATCTGCCATTTGACAGATCGATCTCCCCTATCATTTTCAAATTAGGAGATCGATCTGCTAACCTATGAGATCGATCTCCTTGTGTTATTGTGCTTTGATCTTGCAGGATTTATAACTAAGAGATCGATCTGGCCAAGATGGCAGATCGATCTGGCACTCTACTGGAGGTACCTAACGGCTAGTTTCTGCAAAATCTCAACGGGAAAAATAGCATTTAATGCTCCAACTACCAATCCTTCAGTATTTAACCAAGCATTGAAGACAATGAGAATAGAGACACTATTGCTGCACATTTCTTACATTCTCAAGAGTTTAATACTTTCATTCCTTGTGTCTTCATTCCTCATTTATTGAGAATTATTGTATAAGCTTAAGTGCAAAAGCTGTATTTGTCCTACCCACATTAAAGCTTCATTTTGTATTCATGCTTACCTTAAGAGAGAAGAGGATTGTTCCTCAATGAGATAAAATTCTAACAGGGTGAATACATTTTTGTATTGCAAAGGGTAGAGAGGTTATTCCTTAACCTGAAAAAGGAACATTGTAACTTCTGTTGAAGGAGAGTAAGAAAGCACTTGACAAGAAGGTCATAGAGAGAGGACGTAGGCAAGAGTTTGGCCGAACCTCTATAAACGATTGTGTTTGTTTCTCTCTTCCCTATCTTGCATTAAATTGTTTAATTTCATTATTGCTCACTTTCATTTGCTGATTAAATTAGGATTAATTTAAAATTTCCCATTAACGTTAGAAAACCGATTCACCCCCCCTCTCGGTAGAGCCAACAACTGGTATCAGAGCTAAGACTCTTTAATCACATAGGAACAACTTCCTAAGAGTTAGAAACGATCAAATGGCTCATAACAATGTAGCAACTAGTTTGGTAGGAGAGGGACACTCTACGGTTAGACCTCCTATGTTCAATGGAGAACATTATGCGTATTGGAAGACTAGGATGATGTTATTCATTCAAGCAAATGATTATGAAGTATGGAGAATTATAATTAAAGGACCTCAAATCCCTACAAAGAGAATAGAGGGAAGAGATATCCCTAAAGAAGAAGATGAATGGGATTCAAATGATATTAAATGTGCTCAGCTAAATGCTAAAGCTATGCACACATTATTTTGTGCCTTAGGTCCAAATGAATATAATAGAGTCTCCGGGTGTGATAATGCCAAACAAATTTGGGACAAATTGGCAATAACTCATGAGGGTACAACCCAAGTGAAGGAGACTAAGGTAGGAATGCTCACACATGATTATGAGCTTTTTAGGATGAAGGAAGGAGAATCAATTAGTGATATGTTCACTAGATTCACAGATGTAATTAATGGACTAAAGTCCTTAGGAAAAATATATTCTAATATTGAAATGGTCAAGAAAATATTAAATAGCTTACCTAAATCATGGGAAGCTAAAGTGACTGCAATTGAGGAATCTAAGGATCCTCACACATTGTCTTTAGATGAATTAATAGGATCTCTACTCACTTATGAGATGAAATTAAGAAGAAATGAAGAGCCACCCAAGAAAGTGGGAGTTGCTCTAAAATCCACTGCTCAAGAGGAGATTAAGAATGAGAGTGGTAGTGAAGAGGACCTTGAGATGGCAATATTTGCCAAAAGATTTAACAAGTTCATGAGGATGAGAGCTAGTGGTAGTAATAGGAGAAACAATAAGAGAGATCAAGAAGAAGTAGGTAGAAAAGATTCAATTGTGTGTTATGAATGTAAAAAACCAGGACACATAAAATTTAACTGCCCTCTTCTTAAAAGGTCCAATGATAGGTTCCATAAAAAGAAGGCAATGGTGGCAACATGGAGTGACAGTGACTGCTCCGATGATGAATCAAATGAGGACATTGCTAACTTGTGCTTCATGGCTATTGAGGATGAAAAGGTAACTTCAAACCTCAATGAATATTCCTTTGATGAATTGCAAGATGCCTTTAATGATCTTGCATTAGAGTATGAATGCATGAGCATGAAATATAAAAAGATAATATCCAAATTAAGAAAAGAAAATGAGTTGATGCTAAGGGACAAATTAGAATGCGAAAAGAAATTAGAAATTTCAAATCGTGAAATTTGTGATCTTAAAGAGAAAAATGGCAACCTACATAATTCCTTTAATAGGTTCCACATGGGTCAACAAAAGTTGGATAGCATGCTAGAGACCCAAAGGGAATTCTTTGACAAAAATGGGTTAGGATATAATGCAAAAAGTAGAGAGACTCATCTTAAAAGCTTTGTTGCTAGAAATAGTATAAATAAACTATCAACTTCTTGTTCATATTGCAATAGGAAGGGACATGCATCACATAATTGCAATATAAAAATGAGATCTCTTAAAGGAAAAATAGTAAAAAGGATATGGATTCCAAAAGAAGTAATTCACTCCAAGAATGTTAATGCATTAGCTAAATGGATCCCAAAGGGATCAAGAATTGCATTCACTAACCTCAGAGGACCCAAGAGAATTTGGGTACCTAAGACTTGAGTTGGAATCTTTTTGTAGGTAATTGAGCATGGCCACAAAGCTAAAACAAAGGATGCATGGTACTTGGATAGTGGATGCTCAAGGCACATGACGGGAGATAGAAGCCACTTCAACTCTTTTAAATCAAATGTTGGTGGAGAGGTCACATTTGGGGACAACTCCAAAGGCCAAGTTGAAGGAAGTGGCTCAATAGGTAATGACTATTTTTCATTAGAAAAGGTATTACTTGTTAGGGGTCTAAAGCATAACTTACTAAGCATAAGTCAACTTTGTGACAAAGGTTACAAAGTAATTTTTGATTGCATGAAATGTCATGTTGTAGATCCTAAGTCAAACAAAGTACTTTTTCTAGGTCATAGGCAAGGTAATATATATATTGTCTATCTTAATGAACTCAAAAATGAAAATATATGCCTAATGGTAGACAATAAAAAGGAATCTTGGTTATGGCATAGAAGACTAGGTCATGCTAGCATGCATGTGCTATCTAAGTTAGCTAGAAAGGATCTAGTCATAGGTTTACCCAAGCTATCCTTTGATTATGAAGAAATATGTGAAGCTTGTGTTAAAGGAAAACACAAAAGGACAACATTTAAGCCTAAGAATATTGTATCCACCACTAGGCCTCTTCAATTACTTCACTTAGATTTATTTGGACCAACTAGAACAACTAGTCTAGGTGGGAAACACTATGGATTTGTAATAGTTGATGATTACACTAGGTTCACTTGGGTGTTCTTTTTAAGAGTAAAAAATGAAGCCTTAGAAAAATTCATAGCCTATACAAAAATTACTCAAAATGAAAAAGGGTATACAATAACTAGCATTAGAAGTGATCATGGCAAGGAATTTGAAAACATAGGATTTGATGAGTATTGCAATGATCAAGGAATTAGTCATAACTTCTCAGCCCCTAGGACACCACAACAAAATGGAGTAGTTGAAAGAAGAAATAGAACCTTGGAAGAAATGGCTAGAACCATGTTGTGTGAGAATAATTTGTCAAAGTATTTTTGGGCTGAAGCTATAAACATATCTTGCTATATAATTAATAGAGCTATGATTAGACCCATGCTTAAGAAAACTCCTTATGAGCTCTACAAAGGTAAAAAACCTAACATTAGTTACTTCCATCCCTTTGGCTGCAAATGTTTTGTCTTAAATAATGGGAAAGATAATTTAGGAAAATTTGATGCCAAAAGTGATGAAGGAATCTTTCTAGGGTACTCATTGAATTCAAAGGCTTATAGAGTATATAACAAAAGAACATTAATGGTTGAAGAATCTATTCATGTTATATTTGATGAGTCAAATGATGTATCTAAAGATTCAACCAATGATGAGGATGTTGGAATATTTGATGAAAACTTGGAGGAAATTCCAAACTTAGAAGATGATTTATTAGAAAAACTTAACTTGAATAAAGAAGATGAAGAAGAAATAAAGATATTAGAGAGAGAGTCTAGAGCACCAAGAGAGTTAGGATATGTAAAAGATTGTGAAATAGTAGGAGATCCAACTCTTGGAGTTAGAACTAGATCATCTCTAAGAAATATGTGTTAATATATAGCCTTTGTATCTCAAATAGAACCTAGGAATGTCAATGAAGCCCTGACAATAATTGGTTCCTAGCAATGCAAGAAGAATTAAATCAATTTGAGAGAAGCAAAGTATGGAAACTAGTTCTTAGGCCTAGTGATCACTTTATAATTGGAACTAAATGGATATTCAAGAACAAGATGGATGAAAATAGTGTGATCATAAGGAACAAGGCTAGGTTAGTTGCACAAGGATATAGACAAGAGGAAGGTATAGATTATGATGAAACCTATGCACCGGTAGCTAGATTAGAGGCAATAAGAATGTTACTTGCCTTTGCATGCTATAAAACTTCAAGTTATATCAAATGGATGTAAAAAGTGCATTCTTAAATGGTTTCATTAATGAAGAAGTCTATGTTGAGCAACCTCCCGGGCTTGAAAATCATGAATTTCCTGAACATGTTTTTAAATTATCTAAGGCACTCTATGGCTTGAAACAAGCTCCTAGAGCTTGGTATGAAAGGTTGTCAAAATTCTTAATAGAAAAGGGATTTTCAAGAGGAAAAGTGGATACCACCTTATTCATCAAAAATAAAAATAAAGATTTACTAGTTGTACAAGTGTATGTGGATGATATTATTTTTGGTTCAACTAATGAGTCTTTATGTCAAGAGTTTGCTAAAATCATGCAAGGAGAATTTGAAATGAGCATGATGGGAGAACTCACATTCTTCTTGGGACTTCAAGTAAAGCAAACAAAAGATGAAACCTTCATCAATCAAGCAAAGTATAATAAGGATTTGCTCAAGCGATTTGGAATGGACAATTGCAAACCTCAAGCAACTCCAATGGGCACCAACATCAAGCTTGATAAGGATGAAAGTGGTAAGTGTGTAGACACTAAACTCTATAGGTCTATGATTGGCTCATTGCTTTATTTAACTGCAAGTAGACTAGATATTTTGTTTAGTGTATGCCTTTGTGCTAGATTTCAATCCTCTCCTAGGGAATCACATTTATTAGCCACTAAAAGGATCTTTAGATACCTTAAGGACACTCCCTCTCTAGGACTTTGGTACCCCAAGGACTCTACCTTTGCACTTCATGCATTTTCAGATGCAGATTTTGGGGGATGCAAAATAGATAGGAAAAGTACTTCAGGTACTTACCAATTCTTAGGAAATAGAGTAATCTCTTGGTTCTCCAAGAAACAAAACAGTGTGGCTCAGTCCACAGCTGAAGCTGAATACATAGCAGCTGGTAGTTGTAGTGCTCAAGTGTTGTGGATTAAACAACAAATGAAAGATTATGGTATTGACATGAAACAAGTTTCTATTAAATGTGATAATACCAGTGCCATTAATCTATCTAAAAATCCTATTCAACACTCTAGAACCAAGCACATTGAGATTAGGCATCATTTCCTTAGAGACCATGTGCAAAAGGGGGATATAATTCTAGAGTATATTGATAATTTACATCAAATAGCTGATATATTCACCAAACCCCTTGATAGAGATAGGTTTTGCATTCTTAGAGGTGAATTAGGACTTATGAATGTTCTCTAAGATGTTTGTGCTTCAAAATCTTGATTTCAAATTGTCTTAAAAGTGATTTTCAATGATTTTTCTGGGTAACAAGTATAAGAGATCGATCTCCCATTCATATAGATCAATCTCCATACCTCAAATAAGCCTAAAGCATTAAGGTTAAGCTAGGAAAATCGATCTTCTATCCATAAGATCGATCTCTGTAAGCCTCTGTTAGATAACAGATCGATCTGTGCATACGACAGATCGATCTCCTCTAGCCTCTGTATCTTGAAGATCGATCTGTGCATACGACAGATTGATCCCCTCAAGTCTCAGTCCTCTGAAGATCGATCTATGCATTTGACAGATCGATCTCCTTACCCCTCTGTTCGAAACAGATCGATCTGTGCATACGACAGATCGATCTCCTTGGGCTTCTGGACTATAAAATCTGGCGAAAAATTCTCAAATTTCAAAACTCCAATTCTCAAATCCCTAAAGCTCCTGTCACACATCCTCTCTCAATTCTCCCTCCAGATCGATCTTCGGTAAGAATCTTGCCTAAATCTCTCGTCAATCAGGGTCAAGTAACCTACATTGGTAAATTTTTCTTCAAAATTTGTCCAGTTTTTGTGTAATCTTAGTTAGGTCAATTTTTACACTGTTTCATTGAATAGGTGTCTACAGAATTAGCCTTAAGATTCAAACTAGAGTCTAGAACCATGCCTCGACTTAAGAGAGTAGGCCAAAAACATCCCCGATCTAATGTAGAGCCCGGGTCATCCTCTCAATCCATTCCTCCCTCTTCCGTTGCTACCTTCAACAGGTGTTTTAAAATACCTGCCAAAAGGAAGCGATATGAAGAATACTTTTCAACCATGCCAATTAAACATTGGCGCACAATCGATTTCTCTTTCCTAAACCGCATTGATTTCCCGTATATGTCCAAATTTGAAGATTTTGGATGGCTGTCTTTCCTAAAAATCAATACTCCCGTACCTCCAAATATCGTTCACGCATTCTTTTCCAATGCCGAACTCAACTATGATCCCAAC
Source organism: Firmiana major (assembly GCA_033439115.1). NCBI lineage: Eukaryota > Viridiplantae > Streptophyta > Magnoliopsida > Malvales > Malvaceae > Firmiana > Firmiana major. The sequence continues at coordinate 40,028,473 of CM065895.1, forward strand.
GACACTTCTAACATTCTCGGATTTACTACGTATGTCATAGGTAAATCCATTGTCGTCGACACTGAAGTCCTTGCCAAAGCGTTTGACATACGCGATGAAGGCTTGACAAACGAAGATGAGGAAGTTCCTTTGGAGTTTGATATTCCCGGGGATAAGGCGAGTGAGCTCCCAATGTACCCCCGGTTACTCCACCTCATCATTTCTTGGAATCTTCATCCTTTTGGTACCCGTCACTCCACTGTTAGACGGTTAGATAGATTCTGGCTTCACCATATTCATTCCACCAGTCAAAAACCCAACCTCATCCACTTTATCTATCAAGACTGGTTGAAGATCGTACGAGGTCAAGCCACAACGATAGTGTTTCCGCAACCACTGGCGTACTTTCTCCACTGACTCGGAATAGATAGCAGTTGCGAAACCTACGAAATGCCCTCTTCGAAGAGCGTCCTCAACATTGAGACACTCCATCACATGGGCTACTACAAAGACTTCCGAGGCGACTGGAAGAAGAAACGGGAACAGCCTTCTGCAGCAGCTATGGAGGAAGATCCCTTCGATGAGCCTGTCGATCCACCGGCTGCACCGACTGCGCATCCACCATCTCCACTTGCTCAGCCCACTGCACCTGCACCCTCACCTGCTGGCATGGAGCTCATTATGACGATGATGAGTGACCTCAACAGAAAAATCGATGAAGGCTTTGCAAACCTTCATGCAACTCAGCAGCGGATGTTCGAGGAACTGAACCGCAAAGTGGATGACGGTCTTGCAAATCTTCATGAGGCTCAGGAGGCGATGTTTGATGAGCTTCAAGACACTCGCACTCACGTTGAGGATCTCATGGATCGATTTCCTCCTCCACCATAGGACTTAGTTGCTAGATCTAGTTTAGTTATATGTTTTCATTACTCTTTGTTATTTGAACTCAATTTGCTTGAATGAACTGCCATTTGTCCTCTTGTTGACTGAGGTTTAATGAAAATGTTAAATGACATGAATATTATTTCTTTCTTGCCATTGATATGACAAAAAGGAGGAGAAGAAAAGAGAACATATGGTTAATTAAAAGATGTGTAAATGGCTTTAAGAAACATCTCTAAAGTTTTAAAAGAATGATTAAAATGAGGGGGAGTTAAGATAGTAACAAGGTCAAAAGCTAAAAGAAAGGGGGAGCACACAAAAAGGGGGAGCTTCTGCAAATTAACTAAACATGTTGATTGAATAAGTTTTGTCATATCAAAAAGGGGGAGATTGTTGAGTTAATGTATTTTGAAATGACAAAACAAGTAAATTCAATAATATAAAGATGATACAAAAACATGTTTAGAGGTTATCAATACCAGAACTTAAAGTTCTGTTGATGAGAGATCGATCTGGGTTATGAGAGATCGATCTCCTGGGTTTTCTATAGATAAGAGATCGATCTGGGTTATGAGAGATCGATCTCCTGGGTTTATCTTGGATGAGAGATCGATCTCAGGAAGACATGAGATCGATCTGCCAAGCCTTGAGCCTGTACAAAGGTATTAAGGAAGAGTAAGATCGATCTATAAGGGTTAAGAGATCGATCTGCCCAATACTGGAGTTGAGGGATCGATCTGATCTATGAAGAGATCGATCTCCCTTAATGCAAAGACAGTAGATCGATCTGTAAGATCGATCTACACTCAAACAGAGAGCTTATGAGATCGATCTGATAAGAAAGAGATCGATCTCCTCAAAGTCAGAGAGCTAAGGAGATCGATCTGGGTTATTGAGAGATCGATCTCCCCACTACGAGATTGCATGGCAGATCGATCTGTAGATTGATCTTGCCTTTAACAGAGAGATTGGAAGATCGATCTGCCTATTCGATAGATCGATCTCCCCTATCATTTTCAAATTAAGAGATCGATCTACTAACCTATGAGATCGATCTCCTTGTGTTATTATGCTTTGATCTTGCAGGATTTATAACTAAGAGATCGATCTGGCCAAGATGGCAGATCGATCTGGCACTCTACTGGAGGTACCCAACGGCTAGTTTCTGCAAAATCTCAACGGGAAAAATAGCATTTAATGCTCCAACTACCAATCCTTCAGTATTTAACCAAGCATTGAAGACAATGAGAATAGAGACACTATTGCTGCACATTTCTTACATTCTCAAGAGTTTAATACTTTCATTCCTTGTGTCTTCATTCCTCATTTATTGAGAATTATTATATAAGCTTAAGTACAAAAGCTGTATTTGTCCTACCCATATTAAAGCTTCATTTTGTATCCATCCTTACCTTAAGAGAGAAGAGGATTGTTCCTCAGTGAGATAAAATTGTAACAGGGTGAATACATTTTTGTATTGCAAAGGGTAAAGAGGTTATTCCTTAACCTGAAAAAGGAACATTGTAACTTCTGTTAAAGGAGAGTAAGAAAGCACTTGACAAGAAGGTCAAGGAGAGAGGACGTAGGCAAGAGTTTGTCTGAACCTCTATAAACGATTGTGTTTGTTTCTCTCTTCCCTATCTTGCATTAAATTATTTAATTTCATTATTGCTGACTTTCATTTGCTGATTAAATTAGGATTAATTTAAAATTTCCCATTAACGTTAGAAAACCGATTCACCCCCCCTCTCGGTAGAGCCAACACTTTCCATTTCCAGGTGATGGCCTCGGGTTGTCCATTTCATTATCTTTCCAAATGCATGTTTATTTCCAGGCTGTGCTCACGGGTTGTGGCCTATGCTCCTGCTGCAATCTGCTTCTCCGTTCTGACCAGACACTACTCCAGGCATGTCTCGGTTCCAGCTATTCTCGGTTCTGTAATTTGCTGTTGCTCCAGCTCTGCTGTTTCTGCCTTGGTGTGTCTCGGTTCCAGGAACTCATGGGTTGCCCTCAGTTTTGCTTTGTCCTGCGTTCTGCTACTATTCTGTATCGCGTACTGCAGTAGGTCATCAAAAGTTCATCCTCATGCAGCAATCTAACATCGGTAATCTGCCTCAATTCCTGCCAGTACCCTGTTCCGCGACATTTTATTTCTGTCCTGGCCCTTATCTCATGCACTGGACTGCCACCGCTGCTCCAGCTGCTGGTACTCAAGGTATGTCTGACTTCTGTTCAGGTGCTATTAAACCGAGAGCTTGAGCACCCAACAGACGCAGCAGGCACATCACCACCTCCCTGGAACCGAGACCAACCAGCCTTGGCAACACCACGACAAGCCAGCACCCCGAGTTGACCAGGAAACGCCCAGCAATGCCCAACTGCAGCTCTGTTCCTCCTACACCCTCCACAGCAGCTCGGTTACAATAATGTTATCCTACAGCCGTGTTAATGACAAACAGAATAATGATGAACAGTACAAGGCTCATGAAACAGAGGAGAATAGAGTAGTCTCTTGTTTCTGCCTTGCTTTCGGGATGCTAGCTACTGTCTCTCCAAATCTGCACCACAACAGTTAAATAGCTGAAGAAGATGGCCACTGTCACCAGCCTCTCCTTCCTCTCTTTACTGTTCATCTAAACTCTAGAAAATTAAAGGAATAAAACTAACTAACTAAGCTACCCGAGGCTAGGAAAAATATAGATTTTCTTTCAAATAAAGACATAAGCAATTAAGAAGCAAACCGAGAAGAAGGATGAGTAAATGAGGCTGTAAATAACACATGAAAAGCTATTCATAAAAGATCACAATTAAAGATGAACATGAACAGTAAAATAGAAATTGGTTTCGGGAAAAGCTCTAAACATAAACACTAAAACTAAGTTAACTAAGCTACTCTAACACTACTCCTAAATTACATTACACTACTCCTACTCCTAAAATTACATACTCTTTCAATTGTCATCTTTTCCTATTTATAAACACACTAGGGGTAAAATTATAATTTCTACATCCTTGATGAGTTGGCATTTTTTTTGGCCACTTGTCTTCACACCATTGGCTCCTTGAAAAGATATTTCCATGTCATCGATCTTCTTGTCTAATTGGATGTGCTAGGTGGCATGACTCGTGTTGTCCGCATGGCTCAATCTCGATTTTAGCCCAATTTCGATCCATTTTCTATCGAAATATTCAAAATTCATCCGAATTTAATTTATCTGCAAACATGAGAATTTTGATTGAATAAAGGGGATAATTAAGAAAATAAATTGGGGATTTCAATAATTAATTAGGAAATTAAGCACAAATAATTCTAAAAAAATAGAATTATCATGGACGCACATGGAGTACGTTGTGCCGTGTATTGAGTTTTTGAACTACTGAACTGAACTGTACTGTATTGATTGGCCGACAGGCTGAACTGACCCATCCTCCCTGAGGCGTATGACATTCGCCCACACTTGGCCCGTGAGGCGCGGGGTCACTGACTATGGTCATATGTCGATTGTACTATTATTGACTAAATCCTACTATTATTTATTGAATCCCAGCCTAGTCTCAACGAACTGAATTGTTTTTTTGATAGAAAGAAAAGTGAACTGAATTGTTTTACTGATTGAATGAATCGTTTTAAAGAAACGAATTCAAGTGTTTTACTGCATCGATTGAACAGTAAATGGTTTCATCATACTGACTATATTGATTGCTTATGTTTTACATGCGGTAAAGTATATTATCGGAAATGGAGTGTGATTGAAAGTATTTTTCAAATAAAGTGCATGATTGTAAATCGTTTTCAGTAGTAAAGAACTGATTTATATGTAAGGGTTTGACAGTGTTTTATAACTGATTATGGCATACATTATAAGCAAATAGATAGTATGGTTGTCTACTGCTTACATATGTTTCTTATTGAACGCGTTAAGATCACTCCCTACTTTCCTCCACAGAGTCCCATCAGTAATTTGGATGCTTCCATTAGTAAGGCACGTCGCACAACTATGGTTCCGCGGAGTATTTTCTGCGTTGAAGGTATACCCAATTGTAAGAAATTCTTTTGTATCTAAAATTTTTATAAGTAAAGTAATGCATACGAGATGCGTATGGGGAATGTGAACATATTTTGTTTAAATTTGTTACTAAGAAAGAAAAAAAATTAACCAGACTGAGTTTTGTTCGGACCTAATATCGACTTATAGCTCAATCGAAATGTGTATAATTTGGGGTTGTTACAAAAGTGGTATCAGAGTAAGGTTGGCCTGATACGAGTCGATATTAAAAGTGAAAAAGACTTAGAAACTTCACATTCTTAGCGTTATTGTACATTAATTAGATACAAAAGGATATACCTGGCTGTGTTTTACTGAAAATTATGTCAGTGAATGAAGGAAAACTGATAGATATGGCTGATTAGTATTACAGTCATACTAGTAGATGGAAATAAACCGTTCCTCGATGCCGTAAAGGTAGGCCCGAAAGGTGTAGTGAACCCTCGTCTTAGTGTACACCTTATAGTTTCACTGAAAATTTTTGGAGTCCGCTTTGTAAAATTTAAGCGGGACATGGAAACAATGATGATATTGTCGAGTCAAGTGATAGTGGCCCCGTGAGAATGATAATGATTGAGGTGAGACTGAGAGAAAGACTAAGATAATTTCAGAAAATAGTACACTAATATACACTGGAGTCAAGAATCCAAATGTAATGGAAAACTAGAATAAATGAATTGGAAGAATTTATATGGATTCGTAGGGTACGATTGTAGACCGAAAAGAGGCAACTTCAGAAGTTTGAGCCTCCATTTTTTTCGATAAGGTTAAGAATTCAGTTATTTCGGAAGACTGGATAAATGAGATGGAGAAACCCTATAGAATATTTGTAGTAACTCTACCGAGAAAGTTGCTTTTGCAACTTTTGTGTTAAGGAATTGGAGAAGCTACCCAAATTTTCAAAGTGCACTACTATAAAGAAAGTAGCTTTTGTAGCATCAGTATTGAAATGGAAAGTCGAACTCGGAGAGAAGTTCCCGATTTAATCTGAGAGCCGACATAAAAAAAATTACATGGGATATGTTTTTGAAGGCCCTTAAACGGCAACACATTCCGAATGAAACAAAGTGGCAATTATGGATGAAATGATTGCAATCGAGCATAAAGTAGCAAGTCTGTGGATGATTATGAAATTAAATATAGCTTTGGAAGAAGAATAATCCGGATAAGTAGAAATGTGAAACGGAGGTAATCCATGAAACTCATAGAAGGTACTGGGATCCTCAATCGAGCTAAGTTAGCTCCATTTAATGATACTACATATGAGTAAGCAGTGCGCAAGGCACAATTGTGAGAATGTGAGATATATACTCTCGAGGTTACCAAGAAAGAGGAAAGGTAAAGAGAGTGACAGAAAATAAGTCTACTGAAGAAAGACTGATAGTGAAACAGCAAAGTTATTGTAACTAAAAAGATGAATTACAGAACTAAAAGTATAACTGAAGGTCACACTGTCTATATGATTGATAAAAGATAGGGTGTGATTTGAGTAAAGAGACACCACTGTAGACAGAGAGTTTTCTAATACGGATGATCAGTTAGAGTTACCACTAGACTGAAGGATGAAGTTTGAGGTAAACTAGTACTTGATATCGAATTTATTATTTAAACCATTGTACTGAATGGCTTTGATTGAATTAGAAGAACTAAAGAAACAATTACAGGAATTATATGATGAGGGGATTAACAGACCGAATGATCCACTTTAGGGTGCACTGGCATTAATTGTTAAGGAGTTCCGAAGTTTTTGGGTCACGATGTGTCAAAAAATGGAAGTCAATTGGGTTCTCCCAAAACAGAGATTATAGATCCATGGGAAAGACCTAAAACTGTTAAGATAATTCAGAGATTGAGATATAAAGAGACTTTGGAATATGAATTACATATCGAATCTAAGGATTATAAATTGTATATGCTTACGTTTCGAATGCAAGACCCGATTAAGTAAGAAAATGATTTCGTTATAATTGATACACGAAATGAGACAAGCGTTGAAGTGTGATAAATTCTGAATGCAAATTATATTGGAATAAGAGGTGTATACAAGGTAAGAATATCTCCGGTATGTGAAATGGATTTAGATTAAGTGATATGGATTGAGAATGGATTGTGTCTGATGAAAAATGTGAAATTGTGATGAGTTTTGGTATCCTACTTCTTAATTGGGACTAAACCTTAAACTCTTATATCCATAACCAGTTTATGTGGTCAAGTCTGATGGTTAATAAAGGTATTTCAAAATATCTCCTCGCCCGAGAGACTTGACAGCATCTAGAAGTACCCTAATCCATAACCTATAAATTGAAATTGACAATCGTCATATTCGCGTTTGGAGTCGGGATACCATTACTTGTGCGGTGAAGAGTTATAGGATCCTACTTATCAAGAAGGTTTAAATATTAAATTTTACAAACGCCGTCTAATACAAGAAAAGAGAAATGACTGGGGCCAGTGCCTTGAGCAGAAGTGACTTCGAAATAGCTTTATTTATATATAAATATAATGGTTAGGAAATGCGAACTATTGGAATGTTCTGTGAACCTTAAATTGGATGCGGTTCTTCTGATACTGATGTTTACTTATGGTTGCTAACCTGAGATTTGAACATTAGACTTGATTTATCAAATCTTACAACCTCAGCGTAATGATAAGCGTTATATCGATATGGCTAGTTAGATACCAAAGGGTACTATAACAGATTTGGTATCAGCAGTGATGAATTATTAAGATGCAGAAACAAAATTGTGTAACCAATGATCTATAGTAAAGGAATCGATGTCGTCATAGGCTCATTTATCGAGATATGCTCCACATTCAGAGAATAATAAAGATATACCAAATCATTAAAAAGTATATGGGTAATCAGTCACGATAAGAGACATGATTGAATTTGTGACTAAATGTCTCATATGTCAGCAAGTTAGGGTAAAGTACCAGAAGCCTATGAGATTGTTACAACCCTTACCGGTGCCAATATGGAATTGAAATCATTTGCTAGGATTTTAAAGGCTCCCGGAAAGATCGATTGCCAAATTACCAAAATCGCATATAATAACAACTACCCATTTAGCATTGGAATGACACAGTATGAAGTGTAGTATTATAAAAAAAATGTCATTCACCGATTGGATGGAAGAGACAGGAAAAATGAAGGCAATTGTTTTCGATTTGGTTAAGCAAGTTTCTGAGGAAGAACAATTAAGTTGTGGAAAACCAAGGAACAAACTAAAGTAGGCAAAAGAGAGTTATACTGATTAAAGATGAAGATCTTTGGAAGTTTCAGTAAGAGATTCAGTGATTTTGGAAGTTTCTCCTTCCAATGGTATAAGAAGGTTTGGGAAGAAAGGAAAGATATACTCATAATTATGTAAGGATTAATGTACTTTTAAATTTGGGGACCAAATTTTCTAAGGTGTGGAGAATGTAAATACCCTAAAATTCATTAACTGGGATTTATCCATTAATAACAATGTAGCCATTGGAATTAAAGATGCAATTCCTTAGTCTAAGATTTAAAGTCAATTGTATTTTCTACATTGAGAATTGGGAGAATTCAAATTAGTTTAAATACTTATTTTTAACATGAAAAGTTTAAGTGAATTCAATTAAATGGAATATTAATCCTTTCATGTAAACAAGTGCAAAATGACAAGATTTCTAAGTAAAGTATAATGCCACATTATACTACAATAAAGTATTATATATATACATATATATAATATTATTAGAGTAAATTCTTTTTATACTACAAGGAAAATCCAACAAGTACATGGATACATATATATACTTACATATAAGTAATGTTTATTTATTCCTTAAGATTGAATATAAGGATAAATAGATATATATATATATATATATATATATATATATATATATATATATAAATACACATGTATGAATATATGCACACATGTATATATATCGGAACATATATATATATATATATATATATATATATATATATATATATATATATATATATATATATATATATGAGCAATGGAACTGGCTCAACTAGAAAGCCAAACCAAGGACAACAATGGTTTAAGGAAATAAAGAAAAGAAAGGAAAGCACAATTATAAATTGGGTAATGGGGGACGCGTAGACTACAGCAGAGTAGATTGCATGCAGGACGTGGCTTGGAACAATTTCTGCTGTAGTTTCACTGCAGCAGAAAAATGAGATGGAAGGATGATCTGCCCGTGACCTATATATATATATATATATATACTACAATCATGGGAGAGGGCCATAACAAAGAAGTGAGAGGACGACAGAAGAAATAGAGATCAGTTGGGAGCTGAAAAAAAAAACGAAGTACTGGCTACACCGAAAACGTGTGTAAAAAAACAACATGGTGGTTTCGGTAGGAAAAGAAACAATTGAAAGCTGATACTGGAGCTGGTAAAAAAGAAAAAAGAACAGGTCTCGGCAATAGAGAAATAACCAAGTATATAAACATGCATAAATGGGGAAGTACACGGGGAACTGGAAATTTCCTCACTTTAGCTACTGAAAACTACAACAGTAGTGGAGTAGATGTTAGGAAATTAAAAACAGGAGGAAGAGAACAAAGCAGAACGTGATGGAATCAGAGGAAAATATAGGTAAGGCAGTTAAAAGAAAGAAGAGAATCGAGAAAAGGGAAAAGCTATTGCCATAGCTGTATCGAAGTAACAGGAAAACATGAGCGTTGCTGTTGGTGTCACGAGAGAACCCTGAACCGAAGGGAGTGAGCAAGCTGAAGGCAGAAAAGAGTAGAGAGGAGACCTAGCAGAGATGAAGACCGAATGGAAAAGAAAACGAAGGAGATGACAAGCTGAGGAAGGGGCAGAGGCAGAGAAGGGTGGTGACTGGCTTGGTAGACACAGTACAGGTGGTGAGAGAACAGAGTATTCCCTCTCTGTTTGCTGTACCCAAGAGCAGCCTCGACTGTGTTCGGGGGGAGCGAGATCACGGCCTGCAAGGGCGGCCTTCGAAGCTACAGGCAGGTCGTGCCTGCAGTGAGGCCACCATTGTGATCACTTCGCTGCTCGACATTGAAACAGGATTTAAGAACTGAAACAGGGGATATAAGTCATCTACAACCCGAAAACTAGGAGCTGAAAGGATGGCGATAATGGTGGAGGTCGGTTGAGGACCCTCGGGTATTGTCTTGACTAGTGGGGCTGTCATTAAAGTTGAAGCAAGATGAGCTCGCGGGAAAGGAAGAAATGTTCTGAACGGAAGTGAAAACCGAGACGACATGTTGATGGCAGTAAAAATCGAGAAGCATGGTCTGAAATTTTGCAGGAAATGGGATAATAAACAGACCAAAAAGATGGCATGGTGGAGTGGCATGGCTGAAGGAGGACATGGCGGTGCCGGTGATGCTGAGAAACAGTGCCGAAAATTTGGAAACATAGAAGAAAAGAAAATGAACAGTAGCCGTGAAAGAAGTAGAAAAGAAAATGTTTTGGCGAGAAAATTAAAAAAAAAAAGAAGAAAAGAAAAGTGATATAAATATATATTTATTAATATATATATATATATATATATATATATATATATATATATATATACATTATAGAAAATAGAGGAAAGAAAACAAGTGTACTAAAATTTGGAAACCCGGGGAAAAGGGATCTGACCGAAATAATCTGAGTGAACTAGACCTGCCGACCCGCTATTTTGAGATAATCAAAGACTATGGATAAACATTGAGGTAAGGAATTTATACAAGTTTTAGAGATAACTGCATGTATTTTATGATTTTGAGTAGTTAAATAGATATAATAGAGATAGAAAACTCGATATTACCCCTACATATAAACTGAATTGGACTGAAAAGTGTTGAAAAAAATTCATAATTGCATAAATTGCATGTTTTAGTGTTTTCATCGTTGAAATATTGTTTTCAACGATATATGGATAGGTTGGCTATTGTTTTTATTGTCTGCATAAAATAGCACGTTTTACGAAGTTAAGTGTGCGTGAGTGGGAGAAATTCCATGATGGGCGACCTCCTAAGAAGTCTCCACTCACATTGTTTATGCACTGTTTTGTACCGAATACTGATTTTTATATCATTTTTGGGAAAGAATTGAAACACATATCCGATTTTCGATACGAAATAGTGCTAGAGCCTTCGTGTAGACTATGTGTTACACTGAATTGCTCGCACTGAATTTTTATATGATTTATGAGAAAAACCGTGTTGGAGCCGTCGTGTATTGTTATGTGATCTTGCACTGACCTGCTCGCACTGGATTTTGAGACTAAGGTGTTGGTTGATATTGATGCTAGGGGGTAAATTCTTGAGACTACTTGGTACCCTCAGTCATATTGTACTGTATTGGGGTCCACGGAGCACGTTGTACCGTGTGGACGCACATGGAGTACGTTGTGCCCTGTATTGAGTCTTCGAACTACTGAACTGAACTGTACTTTATTGATTGGCCAACGAGCTGGGCTGACCCACCCCCCCTGAGGCGTATGACACTCGCGCACACCTGGCCCGTGAGGCGTGGGGTCATTTATGGTCATATGTCGACTGTACTGTTATTGACTGAATCCTACTGTTATTGATTAAATCTCAGCCTAGTCTCAACGAACTGAATTGTTTTGTTGATAGAAAGAAAAGTGAACTGAACTGTTTTACTGATTGAATGAATCGTTTTAAAGAAATGAATTCAAGTGTTTTACTGCCTCGATTGAACAGTAAATGGTTTCATCATACCGATTATATTGATTGCTTATGTTTTACATACGGTAAAGTATATTACCGGAAATGGAGTATGATTGAAAGTGTTTTTCAAAGAAAGTGCATCGATTGTGAATCGTTTTTAGTAGTAAAGAATTGATTTATATGCAAGTGTTTTACAGTGTTTTATAACTGATCATTACATACATTATAAGCAAGTAGATAGTATGGTTGTCTACTGCTTACATATGTGTTGTGATAATATATTTTGAAATGACAAAACAAGTAAATTCAATAATATAAAGATGATATAAAAACATGTTTAGAAGTTATCAGTACCAGAACTTGGTTTTCTATAGATGAGAGATCGATCTGGGTTATGAGAGATCGATCTCCTGGGTTTTCTATGATGAGAGATCGATCTCATGTAGATGTAAGATCGATCTGCTAAGCCTTGAACCTGTACAAAAGTATTGAGGAAGATTGAGATCGATCTATAAGGGTTATGAGATCGATCTGCCTAATACTGGAGTTGAGGAGATCGATCTGATCTAGGAAGAGATCGATCTACACTCAAACAGAGAGCTCATGAGATCGATCTGGTATAGGAAGAGATCGATCTCCTCGAAGTCAGAGAGCTAAGGAGATCGATCTGGGTTAATGAGAGATCGATCTCCCCACTACGAGAATTCATGGCAGATCGATCTCTAGATCGATCTTGCCTCAAACAGAGGGATTGGAAGATCGATCTGCCTATTCGATAGATCTGTCACGACCCAATTCCATTCTCTTTAACCGAAAATCACTGAAAATTTTTCGCGTTTTACTGTTACCTTACCCGGTCGTGAACTAAACTCACCACACACTGTTGGGCTGTGAGTCAATAATAAACACCATATCTCATTCATTCTCAATTAATTAAAACGATGTCATACATTTGCATTTAATCGTGTACTTATACGAATACATGTTTTACTGACATCTACATCCCCCATAATTACAACTCAAAAGAATACTGTGCTTTTACATTGTTTAGATACAAAAAGAATCACTGTGTATATACCTCTTAGCAATGGAGATGCAGCGGAGTCCAAAATACCACGCCTCAGTCCTTACTGGGCTACTATGCACGCTCTGTAGGGGGGAAAATAGAGTGGGATGAGCAACCACACGCTCAATAAGGCAATAATGCAAGCATGGTAGATAACTACTCTATCTACATGCTGATAGTGTTATGCATAAATCATTTATGGTAGGAGTATGAGGAATAAAACTATGCCATGTGAATATACATATATATCATGTATCAAAATCATGTGCATTGGCATATAAAACATGGTAGAAACATCATGTATAAATCATCTCATGCTCAATCTCATTTAAATTCATAAAAAGGGCAATTCATTAAGAAACCTCATTTTTAAACCAACATCATAAACCCCTTTCTCAACACATAATTACCACCAAATCAACTCATAATCACAACCACATTTTCATTTCACAATTCACGCATGTGTATAAAAACTAGGTCACTATATCAAAAGTGCCTATGTGGACCATTACATCATAAATCATCCCAGACCACACGCATCCAGGTGTGCGGGGTATCACGCTGGCACGAAGATGGATTATCCCTCGCCAGACTTTCTCACCACATAACCATCCTGCGGTACATCGTACTCCATGTGATATACACGGTATAGCGTACTCCGCAGACTCATATCGTGATTGGGTGTGCCATTCCTAGGTCTTACCTACCCCATACCAAGAGTTTTCCATATCCGTGAAGGAGAGCCTCCCTGCCGAACGAGCCTCCCCGCCTAACAGAGCCTCCCTGCCTCCTCGGGCTTAAGGATGTTAGCTTAAGCATGTAGGGCTTAAGGATCCTTCCGTAAGAGAGCCTCCCCACCGAACATAGCCTCCCCGCCTAACAGAGCCTCCCCGCCTCTTTGGGCTTAAGGATGTTGGCTTAAGGATGTAGGGTTTAAGGATCTTACCGTACCCATGTAGGAGAGCCTCCCTGCCTAACAGAGCCTCCCCGCCCCTCCAGGGCTTAAGGATGTTGGCTTAAGGATCCCACCGTAAGAGAGCCTCCCCACCGAACAGAGCCTCCCCGCCTAACAGAGCCTCCCTGCCTCTTTGGGCTTAAGGATGTTGGCTTAAGGATGTAAGGCTTAAGGATCTTACCAACTTTCACAACCTTATACGTGTCACAATGTGCAAACTTGTGCGAGCAAAGCTCTAGCACGACTCAGGCATCCTCTCATACAGAGACGCGTACGAGCATAGCTCTAGTACGGTTGTACTCATAAGACAACTACTCAAAATCCACGTACGAGCAGAAGCTCCAGTACGGTTTATAAACATCATCATAGTTTCCAAATCAAGGTGCGAGCTAAGCTCCAGCACGTTTCATACCAATGAAAACATAGAAATCCAGCGCGAGCGAGGCTCTAGCGCGATTTATGTCATACAAATACGATAGGCGGCTCATACACAATCAAACAATCCCGACAATCGGGTTTAGCACTCACAAATGCTTTTTCACAACAACAATACAATACTAGCCGACCCATCTACAAGCTTGCTTAAAACCAAGCAATTTCGTTTTGAAAAGCATCAAAACATTAGATTTATGCAATTATTAGCCTTACTATCCCATTTCATAAAATCCGCTTCAAATCCAAAACCACGCATATACTCATCATCATTCACGAATACCATCAATCATTTATTTGAGCAACCATGCATTTCATAAAACACCCAATATTCACCCACAAGTTCAAAGTACGAGCAGCTACCTCTATATACTCACAAAATTCTCTTACCTGGAATCGCGATGCGTGATTCCACTTCCTTAAGCTGCTTACTCGTACGGTTCGATTCGTCTTCAACGAACTCTTCGGGACTGCACAAAATCGTATCCCGCATTATATTCGATCCATATAATGCAACCCTTGTGCTTGCTATAGTCAATTTAATCTATAGCCTCTATTAACGCTTATATGGCCTCGTTTCATTACTTTACCCATAACTCGAGTCTATGGATCTTATTAGGCCTATTAACTTATTCCAAATCGATATTAAATCGACATTAAGCTCATAGTGTTCATATTTCATGAATTCGCTCACTATGGCATTTTATCAAGCATATACATACTTATTTCCACAATTCCTCCAAACTCACAATGTAATCTCATTTAACCATCTAAAATCATAAACATTGCCTCAATAACAACTTTAGCAATGCCCATAAATCATAAACTTATTCAACCCATATATTCTCACATCATACCCATTCTAGGTTTTCTAGGTTACACCAATTCCACCACATCCCTAGATAATTTATCCATCAATAGTCATGCCAAACAACTCCAAAATCAATTAAATAGACAACATATTTGGATTGGAGTGTTAGAATCTTACCAAATATGATTTTTCTTCTTGCTCCAAATGGCAATGCCCTTAACTCCTTCAATACCAACAATGGAAAAATGCCTTCGCACTATGTTGTTCTTCTCTTTAATAGGAACAACTTTGCCTCTAATGGTCTCTCTTTAATTCTTGCTGGAAATGGCTGATTTTAGAGAGGGAAAGTTAGGTTTTTGGGTTGAAAGTGAAAGGTTAGTGTTTTTCCCGAGATTTCCTGATTTTCAGCCCTCCTTATATAGAAATAGCTTGAGGAGATCGATTTGGTCCAAGAGGAGATCGATCTGGTCCCTTAAAATCCCTCTTGTTCACGGCATTTTTAAGCCTGAGATCGATCTGTCGAAGCATGAGATCGATCTGTCGAGGCATGAGATCGATCTGCTCCCAAACAGAGAGCTAAGGAGATCGATCTGGGTGCTTGGGGATCGATCTTTTCACTACAGAATGCTTGGGAGATCGATCTGGCTCCATTGGAGATCGATCTGCTCTATTCTTTCGCCCAAATAAGAGCATTCTGGCTCTTCCAGATCGATCTCTCATCCTATGAGATCGATCTGGCCCTCATGTTTTCTAGATTTCCTGTAGTTTCCTTGCTGCAACTCATACCAATACATCCTTAATCTATTTTCATGGCCATTTTCTCATCCATCCACCTTTATAACTTGAAAATGGCATCCATTCATACCTTATGCACATTGAAACTCGTGTGCATTCATTGTATGTCCAAAGGTATGCTACATGAAACCAAATGGAAGCATAACTCCATTCCATTTTACCACACTACTCATCTTGAGTTTCAATCACATCCATCACTTGCCAGAACTCATTACTTCAAATTCGTACTCAATGAAACTTGTATGTACGTTACAATTCATATTACACATACATACATTGAATCCATGGACTTACATCAATCATACTTTACATTACAAGTCCATTCATATTATTTGATCCAATTACACACATTACCATTATACATATACGGGGTCTTACAAGATCGATTAGTTATTCGATTAGATCTAATATAATTATGTTGATATTTAAAAGACAAAATAAATGCAAGAAAAATTCTTGAAAATTTAAAATTTTATTAAAATCTAATATAATTACTAAAAAAACTAATAAAAAAAGTAAAAAATTACAAAATTTATTGGACTAAGAGTATTCAAATTCCAATGGTCCAACTTCGAAAAATATTAAGTAGCCAAATTAGTTATTGGTTTAATTAAAGAATACATAACTATTTATATAAACGTTTGCTTGATTAGTATGTATTGTGTATGATAAAAAGAGTAATAAAAATGAAAAAAATAAAAGTGTGCCCCGTGGCGCACGAAAAATGCCTCACGTGGCGCACGAAGAAAACTTGTGGGGGACCAGGTCTACCGCCTTGGAAACAGTATTGCGGGAGATATAAATTATGCAGTTTGAACAGTTTTGTCCTTAAATATTTTTTATTCTGCAGGACTCGTAAAACAGTAAAAAATACTTAATTAATTGATAACTACGTAATTGAATGTGAAATTAATCCCTATAAATAGGGACCATGTATGATTCATGAAACTAAATCTCTATTTTATCTGCAGAAACTCTGTCAAATTTCCTTTTGACTTATGCATTGGAGTGCTTATGCAGGGAACAACCCCTACGTCTCTCTGATAATTCTTTTTTTTGTAGACTCTCTGGTAACATGTGACATGCAAATCGAAGTGAAAACGTCAACAACACATCATCATTCTGTTTGACAATATCAGTATGATTTATTTATAACTTATTAGTTATTTCTTTGAAATAATCCTGTTTTTTATGTATTGTAGCTAATGATTTTCAATTCTCACTTTTGTTTAGTTTTACTATATAGTTTTTATTTTGACTTACTTAAGAAATAAATTCTTTTATAATCATTAGCATATAATTATATATTTTAATTTTATAACAAATATGGTAGGAAATTAAAAAAATAAATAATTTTTGCCAAGTAATAAAAA
Organism: Firmiana major; assembly: GCA_033439115.1. NCBI lineage: Eukaryota > Viridiplantae > Streptophyta > Magnoliopsida > Malvales > Malvaceae > Firmiana > Firmiana major. The sequence continues at coordinate 40,045,486 of CM065895.1, forward strand.
TATTAAAATGTAAAAAGTTATATTTTCATAAATATTTATTAAATTTTAACATTAATATTTGTTTTATATTTTTATTTAACTATCTAAAAATTAAATTAATTATTATATTTAAAATTTTTAAAAAATATTTATAACATATAAAATTTCAAAATAATTTGACGCTACTAAATTTATATTTATCTGATTTGAATTCAATCCTACTTGAAAAACCAAATTTGAAACAAACTTGAAATAAAAAAGAAGCCTAAACTCAAAAATTCTAAACTAAAAAAAAAAATAAACTCAAAAAATTTCTAACCCAAAATAAACTCGTACTAAAAATAACTCGAGCTTGAAAACGGCCAGAACCGATCCTGCCGAACCGACCGTTTGCCATCTTTGAATGCCGTAGACAAAATAAATTGCTGACGCCGTTATCTTCCTGTGTGGAAAAGCCTTTTCTCTCTCACCGTCTGTCCTCAGTTCAGATAGTTTGATGGCCTCAATTTCCGCAGTTGGATCTGTGCCGCAATCCCTTATCTTATCCGCTGGAAGAGCTTCAACCAGGGTACGCCCCTATCCTCATAGTTTCTATCTAACTCTATATGGTCAAGTAAAAATTACCTACTACGAGTTGGTTATTTCATTTCAGAAACGTTACCAACCAATAGCGTCTCTCTCAGCGCAACACCAGCAGCAACCACTTCAACCTCAGCTGATTGAGCGAAGAAAAGTACTGGTAATAGCAGCAGTTGGGTTAGTAGCTGGAGCTCTCCGGGATTCTTCCGACGAAGAAATTGGGATGGCAATGGCTGCCTCACCTGGATTTACCGACAGTAATTTTATTTTTCAATTGGGAATTCCGAATCTACTTCTTTTTTACTATATGCAAGTCATAAAATATACTTCATTGCTGAAATCTGGAAAAACAGTGCCAGCACTTAGGGGAAAGGATTATGGGAAGACCAAGATGCGTTTTCCAGACTACACAGAGACAGAATCAGGTCTTCAGTACAAGGTCCGTTGTTAGGAAAAAATGCATTGTTACATGTTCGATATTAAATTTAGTGTTTATTTGGCTGTGTTCTTATTAAAAATTTGCATAAGAATATAGGATTTGCGGGTGGGGGATGGCCCTAGACCGAAGATGGGGGAGACAGTTGTGGTAAGCAACAATTTTTAAATTCATATTAGATCATGTTAACAGTAATTTGTTTACCTCAGCCAAATTTTCAACAATAAGCATCCAGTTGTAACCACTATGATTTCGGACTGAACAAAAATGTGTTGCTTTCGCTAAAATATTGGGAACTTTGTTTGGTAGGGTAGAGAAGAAAAATGAAGTGTTGGAAAATAGAGGGAAAAAAAGGTGAAAAGTAGGAAATTATATTATTCCTTTTCACAAAGAGTGCTTGGTAAAAAACCAGAAAAGTAAATGAAAAAAAATATTTTATTTTCTTTCATCGGTTAGGGTTGTAAAGTTAAGAAAATAAAAATAAAAATGATTAGAAATAATTTAATATTTTCATGTTATTTATCACAAGAATCACGTTTTCTTTCTCTTTTTCTCTCCAATTTGGAGTTATTAAATTTGGTGAGCAGGAGAAAAGATATTCATCTTTTCTATTCTATTTCCTTTTAATACTCAGCATTCTCAAATTTTTTTTTTTTTTTGCCTTTTTCCCCTTATTACTTTTTTTTCCTTCCACCTTACAGTTGTTCCAAGCAGAGTCTTAGTAATTTTAGTAGCTGTTTAGCTAGATTGAATCTTTGGACAACATAAAGATGGAAGCTCTTAGAAGCATTGGACAACGCCAATACCTAAATAAATCCTCCCAGACAGCCTATGCTCTTTTATGCTGTTGCTATCATAAATAAAGATATTCATCCTTTCCATTCTATTTCCTTTTATACTCAGCATTCTCAAAATTCTTTTTTTTTTTTTTTGCATTTTTCCCCTTATTACTTTTTTTTTCCTTCCACCTTACAGTTGTTCCAAGCACAGTCTTAGTAATTTTAGTAGCTGTTTAGCTAGATTGAATCTTTGGACAACATAAAGATGGAAGCTCTTAGAAGAATTGGACAACGCCAATACCTAAATAAATCCTCCCAGACAGCCTATGCTCTTTTATGCTGTTGCTATCATAAATAAAGATATTTATCCTTTCCATTCTATTTCCCTTTATACTAGGCATTCTCAAAATTCCTTCTTTTTTTTTTTCCTTGTTACTTTTTTCCTTCCACCTTACAGTTGTTCCAAGCACAGTCTTAGTAATTTTAGTAGCTGTATAGCTAGATTGAATCTTTGGACAATATAAAGATGGAAGTTCTTAGAAGCATTGGACAACGCCAATACCTATATAAATCCTCCCAGACAGCCTATGCTCTTTTATGCTGTTGCTATCATATGATAAAGTTTTAAGAGAACCAGTAAAACAATGAAATGGGTTGTATTCACAAATTATTTCTTGTGGAGTTTATTTTGAAGGACCATATTTCAATTAGTTTAACATGAAATTAATTTAACATTTGTAATTGGATGGATAGTGAGATTGAAAACAATATTAGCAGTGAGATTGCTTACTGTAGCAAGACTAAGTACGATAATAGTGCGATTAAAATCAATAGTGAAATATGTGTTTGAGTGTAAACACATATATTTAAATTGTAGTAAAAAGAAAAAAAATATCATTAAGAATATTATATTAAAATTTGTATAAAATAAAATTATAGTAAAATATTTGATACATGTGAAATTAATAAATAATAAAAATTATTAAAATTATTTTTATATAAATAATATTTTTATTAATAAATTAAAATTACTAAAAATAAATTTTTATCAATTAATAATTCTGTTACTAAATATTTAAAAATTATTTTTAAATATTTTAATGTTATTCAGTATTTAAAATCTTCAAAATTTTATTTAATAAACTAGGAAACTTTATTTTATATTAAAATAATATATTTACAATTTTAAATAATAAAAAATTTATTAATTATATATATATATATATCTCATAATATAAAAATAATAAATTCTTTATAAATTTATATAATAAATTATTTTAACTTTACATTATTAAAAATATCAAAATAACTAAAATAAAAAAATCAAAATACAAAAAAAACAAAATGAAAAAAAAACTCGAAATAAAAGAAAAAATGAAAGTAAAAGTCGAGAGGATGGAGAGGGCAAAAAAGGAGATCCAAACGGCTTGCCCCAACCGTGCTAAATAGCGAGTCTCTTTGAATCCAAACGAGTCTCTTTGAATCCAAACGAGACATTATTGCATAACTATTATGGTTATTATTATTATTTTGCCCAAGCTAGTTCAAGCAGTTTATAAGCTATGAACTATATATTATAGGTCGATTGGGATGGCTACACTATTGGATATTATGGCCGCATATTTGAAGCTCGGAACAAGACCAAAGGCGGTTCCTTTGTGGTACATAAAGCTCTGGTCTTAATGCTGGATGTCATTGTGTATTTTTTGATTATTGATGATGTCTGATTTAAAATATTCAGGGAGATGACAAAGACTTTTTCAAATTTAGACTTGGATCCCAAGAAGTGAGTAGTTATTTTTTGCTGAAACAGATTGAATAGTGTTCTCCTTACAATTCGGGATGTAGAATAGAGTTCTAATTCTCTTTTTTCAAGTTTTGGTTATCTAACACACTTTTTTTGTCATACAATATTTTTTTAAGATTTAAGTTTGTCTATGGTCTCTCAAGTAATTACATTTTCTTCCTTTTTTTAATTTAAAATTCATAAGCCACTGTCAAGGACATATGTAATTTTCTTGCTATGTACTGCAACTTCATATTGAGATTTACTGGATATTGAGAAAGATTTTGTTATATAAATATCAAAATGAGACCTTTGAATGAGTTTTTCTCACAATTATTCAGGTAATTCCAGCATTTGAGGAAGCAGTTTCAGGAATGGCTTTGGGTGGTGTTAGAAGGTGTTTGTTCAGCTTTTTAAACGCACATAACCTTGTTTAGCTTTATTAACGCATTACCTACTCTTCTCTATAAACTCCTGTGGCTTCCAAGATTACATGTGTCAAATAGATCCGTTGATAACCAAGAAAAAATCATGCTGTAAAAAAAAAAAAAGGATTCTTGCTCAATGCTTTCAAGTGCATTTCATTGCTTCTTCTCAATCTGAGCTAAGCTTGTGGAACCTGTTGAAGCCAGATACTTGACACTTTCTCCCTTTATTGTGAAAATAAAACCATGATTAAGTAAATTCTTTTCTGTGACCATATTATATGCAAATTTCACAATTTACTTCACAGCGATGCAGGATCATAGTTCCACCAGAACTGGGATATCCCGAAAATGACTTCAACAAAAGTGGCCCCAGACCAACAACCTTCTCGGTAAAATTCAAGTCTTTTTGGTGTACCTAGTGTTATTTTCTTTTATTCATATGATTCAAATTTTAGGGGTGTCTTCCACAGGGTCAACGAGCATTGGATTTTGTGCTCAGAAACCAAGGTCTTATAGATAAGACTCTCCTATTTGATATTGAGCTTCTCAAAATCATTCCAAATTGATTCCTGCTCGAAGGACATCATGTTTCAACATTTAGAGAATCGAAATACGTTAAGCTTAGATGTTGTGTATTCTTATTATTTTGAGTTGGTAATAGGTTCATTATCATGACAATGAATCATGAGTCACCTTTTTGTCCCAGGGAGGTTTTTTTGATATTGTCAACACTGAGAGTTGCAGTCATCATGGGTGAAAATATTCGAAAACATTGATTGGAGAATGTGAATGTCTTTCATGATAGCTGAGTGGCCATGTCTCATTCACTAAATTCTAACTATTCTTGAAATAAAGGATAACTATGTTAACTGGTTTTTGACATTTCTTTATTTTGCCAACTAAAATATGGTCTGAACAAAGGTCTGGTTGCCCATTCTGTCCAAATTTTGTTATTCCAAATCCTAGTTTCAGTGGCAAAAATTTTGTAACATTCTTGTATATAAAAGATGGTATATACTTCTACTTTTGCTAGTAATTAAAATCGCCTGTTTTCTCTACAGATTTTGTAGATAAAGTTTGTTATTCCTTTAACCTATTTTGTTGACGAAAGGACAAGCTTCTTTGAACTCGAGTTGGCATATGCAATGTAGGTTAATTTAGATAAACGGTGTAATTGGTTTTAATAAGATAAAAAAAAGAAAAAAGATTATTAAGGATATAAGTTTTTCACTAAAACAAAAAAAAAATTTAACATTGATGGTAAAAATGTAATTTACCTTTCTAAAATTTTTCTTTTTTGTGATAATTACCTTAGTACCTTAGCTCATCGATGCTAATTGGTGAGTCAAACAGGTAGGATTTAGGTTGCATAAATGCATTAGTGACCCATATGTCATAATTATGTTCATATCTAGAGTCGTTTTGGAGTCGATGCCACTAACATATGTCAGCTTTGAATTAATATAAATTTTTTATATGAATAACTAATTTAAATGAATTAATATTTTAAATATGTTTTGTAATTTTCTCACTTGGTCTTAAGTGTTAAATTAAATCTAGAAACATTGCTGAATAAATTAGAAAATGATTAAGCCTAAAATATGCATAATCTTGTATGATAAATATAGTAATTGCATGTTTGTAAAGCTTAAGTTCACCTAGGTAAAATGTTAGCTTGCTTAAAATTACTCAAATTATACAAATTATGGTTAAGGTATCAATACCCCTTGAAAAGGTATCTATGCCCTTAATTTGAAAATATGTGCATTAAAACGAGGTATCGATACGTGTATCATTACCTTTTGGACAACATTTGATTCTTTGTTTTGGTATCGATACCTTATGGTTTCAGTATCGATACTTTTTAACTTTTTGAATTAAGTGTTTGTAAAAGGTATCAATACCATTGGTGAAAGTATCGATACCCTAGGTGTTAAATCGTAGAAATCTTCTAAAAAGGTGTTGATATCCTTGAGTAAGGTATCGATACCAAGACTTTGGCAACAATCAACGATCGAATTTTTGTGAGTTTCAACAGGAAAAAAAAAACATTAAATGTGCATTAAATGACCAGAAATCAAAAGAGCATTCAAAGCTCCAAGGTAGATAGAAATTAATTCCAACAACCTTTAAACAAGAACATTAAAGTCTTCCAACAAATTCTTGAGCCAAATCTTCTTATATTCATCATTATTCTCTTGAGTTTTATTCTTAAGCTTGAAAATTTGTAAACGCCCTCCTATTAGAGGCATTTCTTGTTTACAAAAACACTTACCTAATGTCATTTATTGTGTATAAGGGGCGAGTTACCCTTAAAAGCTTAAGTTGTGAGAATTTAGATAGTCACACTAGTATGGGAAAGATAAAAGGTTTCTACCTAAGACTAGTAAAAGGTAGTGTAAAAGGTCACACCTAAGCTTTGAAAAGGAGTGTATATTGGATCACTCAAAATAGTAGATTATAACACTTTAATAAGAAGCTCAAAGGAGATGATCTAAGCTCGAGCATAGTCGAACCTCTATAAATCTTTGTTTGCATTTCTTCTTCCTTTAAACTCTTTAATTTAAATTGTTTATGTATTATGTTTGAGTTTGAATTGTAAATTTTGTAGTTTAAATTAGTAATCAAATGAAATTAGAAAGAAAATTGATTCACCTAATCTATCGATTTGAGCCAACAACATTGGTTTAAAAGTTTTTAAACTGTGTTGAGGTTAACGCTAATCAAATGACGTCTTCCTCTAGGATTGATGGTTAATAGTACATGAAAAATAGAATATAATCAAAGAGGATTGAAGATTGACACCCTGACACTCAAGTTAGCATATGTAGAAGGTGAATGAGAAAATAAAAGAAATGATAAGATGGGCCAGAAGCAGAGTGGAGGCTAAAGGGTTTGAGAGAAGTTTTTGGGAATGAAAAGGCCAACCCACTCTCTTAGCCCTTTGTAACAACCCAGATTTACTGATATTTTGGTTGGGCTACAAGTCGATATTAGGTCAGAATAATACTCAGTTTGATTAATTTTCTTTCTTAGTAACAAATTTAAATGAAATATGTTTACATTCCCTAGACAGATCTTGTATTTACATTACTATACTTATAAAAATTTTAGATACAACAAAACTTCTTTAAACCTGGGTATACATTCGATGCAACAATATGCTCCACGGAATCATAATTGTGCAGAATGCCTTACTAACGGAAGCGATCCCAACTACAATGGGGCTCTGTGGAGAAAAGTAAATGGGTGAACTTAACCTGCTCAGTAAGAAAAATCCCATAGCAGGTAGATAAATACACTACCTATAAAAATATATATTTTTATATTTACCATATTCGGAATATTTTCACAAAGTATACAGATGATTTTGTAATTTCTCAGATACCAGATTCAAAATTTGGAAAACAGATTTAGTATCGGCAAAAGCACAAATACCAAGAACAGATTTTCAGAAACAGAATATGTATCGATAATAAATTTAGCTACTGTTGTAAATCCATAAAGTTCAAAATTTTTCAGTAGCAAAACAAACAGATTTTCAAATATCTCAGTTCAAGCAAACAATTCAGAAAAAAATATTTCAAATAGATGAGACAAGGCATACATGCTATATCAGATATCAGAAATGATTATTGACTAATGTCGGTGACTCTGAGCAATTCACAGGCCAGGTGTGCCGAGATGTCAATCACCGTGGGAGCGGTCAGCTACCTAAACGGCTCACAGATCAGAATGTCCGAAGACCAGAAACAGAATCAGAAACACTGTACATCGTACTCGTGGACCACAGATATAGAAACAGATATAGAACATACAGAAATGCAACACGATCTCACCAACGCCTTTGTCTCAAAATCAGTGTGAGTCGGACTGTACGACACAGTCAATACGCTCTCAAGCACATATCACCAGAATAATTTTATAAGCAAATCATTTCATTTGAATCACTTATAAATTCAGTTCGTTTTATAAAACAATTTAGAAGAGGCTGACTAGCCTTTTTCTCTCGGTTAAAAATGCCAATAAATAGGCTATGGTGAGTAAAACCAGGAAATTTCGATCTAGGTTTATCAGTAATTTCGGTACTACAAAATTCAACCTAAATTTTATATCTACAAATATACGAAAATTACACATATTTATCTCTAGCAGCGACGATAATTTCCTTATCTCGATGTCTATCCGTGGTCCTCAATTGCCTCAATGTTGCGAGTCGGTGGGTTCGATCAACTCGGTTTATTTCTTCCGAATTTTCGTACCAATATTTTCAAAATTTTGAACTGACATTTTCGACTATCTTTTCTCCGAGTTTTTCCCAAATTCTCGGTGCATTGCCTTTTTCCATTCCAAATATTCTTATATATATATATATATATATATATATATATATATATATTCATATATATAAAATACCTTTCTTTTCTTTTCTTTTTCTTTTTTTTTTTAAAAATCCATTCTCCTTTCCCGCCACTTTTCTTTTCTCCTTCATTTATTCTTTCTTGTTTTCTTCTTCTTCACTGTTCATGGCTGCTTCCAGGAGCTCGGCGCTGCCAGCTCCTCCATCATTCACGTTTCCACCACCATCTTCATCGTTCTCACTCTTTCGGCACTGTTTATCATCGTCCTCCACCTCTCGGCTGTCACACCCCTATGGTTTCTTCCTGGTCTGCCATCATCATCCTCCTCGCAGTTCTGTCACCATTCTCACCACTCTTCTCTCGGTTCTGCCTCTTGCCACTATTTCCAGCCCACACCTTTCAGCTGGGAGTCATTGTTTCCCGTCCCATATCGCAAGCTTCCATGGCGATAGCTCTCTTCCTCTCTGTCCCCGGCTGGTTTCCTTCCTCTCTTTGCCTCTGTTTAACACTCCCCTGCTGCTCACATCACTTCCTAGCTTCCCAACCTCAGCTCTTGTCACTCTTTTCCTCTACTGCCACATTTTTGCCACCTTCCTCACAACTCTGCCAGCTCTGATATTTTCCTTTTTTATTTCGGGGTTGTTCTTCTCAACCTATACCTCACGGCTATTTAGGCAGGGCAGTGACACAGCAAGGGTACAGTAGCTGGCAAGCGATGGAGTCCGGGACAGGGTATTGATCGATGGTGAAGAGCGTACTGGTTTGGCAATGGAGTCTTGGCTCACGGTTCTTGTTTCTCTTTTTCTAGCAGAACATGGTCACACCTTGTTCACTGCCCACCGGTTCTGTTTCAATATGTATATATCATCTTTCCTTCCTAACTGCCTAAGGCTAAGCCTCTCGGTCGGTCACAATGTCACTAACTCCCTTGCCGAATGCCATACGTTTCACTGTATGTATTTTATTTTTTTTTCTTTTATTATTATATTTTTTTGTCTATTTGGTAGGTCTTCCCATTTCGTGAGGCTTCTTCCCTTCGGTCTGTTTCAATTGCAGACGTCCATGCCATCAGTCTGCAACAAGTCATCACACCGAAAGCTTTCTCTTCATTCCGTGTACCATGCCATTATATTATACATATATAAGCATTTCCTTACCTCGTTTCAGTGCAGAGGATAGTGTGAGGGAGTAAGGAAGTTGAGGGATGAGAGGTGGCGTGAGGGAAAGGGAGAGGAAATGAGAGGGGTTCGGTCATTGACTCCCCCCCAACTTGTTTAATGGTCCTCTTCTTTACTTTGTACAATTTGCTATATATCCTCTCAACCATCAAGACCATCACTCATTTCCATCATCCACTCATCCCCATCACCTCTATTTATTTATTTACATATTTATTTATTTATTTTTAAAATAAATACTTTATATATATATATATATATATGTATTTATATAATCAAAATAAATGTATAATTATATATACATTTATATCAACATAAATTTACATATACATTTATATAATAAAAATAAATGTATATTTATAAAATCAAAATATAACTAATATATATATACTTTTATATATACATTTACATCATAATAAATTTACATGTATATTTATATCTATACATTTATATAATTAAAAATAAATTTATATATACACAATTATAAATACATTTATATAATCAAAATAAATGTATATTTATATATACATATTGTTTATCTTATCATTACTATTATTATTATTATTAGTTTATTTTTCATAAACCGAATTTTTAACAGAACTATCGATCTAACCTAATCTTGCCTTTCCCGACATGATTAATTTAATTTTTTTGTAAGCAAAATAAATTAAATTTAAATCGAATAACACTCGAGTTGTATTACGAAAAAATTTTGGGAGTTTACATTCTCCACACCTTAGGAAATTTGGTTCTCAAATTTAAAAGTACGTAATATTTCTCTCACATTAAACTTTCTAATTCCCACGTGACTTCTTTCGAAGTGTGATATTGTCATAGAACCTTGACTAGAGGAATTGTTTTAGATCGTAACACTTTCTCTTTCCTGTCCAGTATCCGAATCGGCTTCTCCACATATGTCATATCCTCCTTCAGCTCTAGCAGTTCATACTTTATCACATGTGTCGGATCTGGGTGATACTTGCGTTGCATTGATACGTTGAGGATATCGTGAATACTTGATAATGCCGGCGATAAGGCCAATCTGTGTACCTTGTCTTCCACTCGGTTCTAAGATTTCAAAAGGTCCGGTGTAATGAGAACTTAACTTTTTCTTCTTTCCAGATCTCGTTATGCTATTGGAAGGAGAAACTTTCAAGACACCAAATCTCTTATTGTAAATCCCAAGGACCATCATCTTTGGTCGGCATAACTCTTTTGCTTGTTATGAGTTGTTCTCAACCTTTCCCAAATTAATTGAAATCTTCAAAAACTTGCTTAACCAAATCGGGAACAATTATTTCCCTTTCACCCACTTCTTCAATCCAATCGGTAAGCGACATTTTTTTTGTCATACTACGTTTCATACGGCATCATTCCGACACTTGAGTGGTAACTGATTATATGCAATCTTTGCTAATTAGCAATTAGTCCTTGCTAATTCCATATTGGCATGGTTAAGGTGGCGATAACCCCATATGCTTCTGTACTCTACCTTAACTGGCTAACGTATGAGACATTTAGTCACACATTCAGTTATACCTTTTATCGTACTTGATTGCTAATATACCTTAAGGAGATTTGATAAATCCTACTATTCTCCGGATATATAGTATCCCTCGAGGAATTAGTTCCTTATAGAATCTTCTTCTTTAATTGTGAATCATTGGGTACACATATTTTATTTTCTGAATTTCTCAAACTATCAGTAGCAATACCAAAATCTGTTGTAATACCCATTTGGATCTTACTAGCTACATCAATATGGTACATATTACTATGCTGAACCTATTGGATTCGATCAACCAAGTGTAGAGTACAATTCTCAGGTTAGCTATCATACAGTAAATATCAATATCAGATGAACCGCATCCAAATTGAGGTTCACTAAATATTTCAATAACTCATGTCCTTGACCAATATGCATAGCGCCATCCCGAAATCACTTTTGTTCAAAGCACTAACTCGAGTCATTCTCTTTTTCTTGTATTTGACAGCTTTTGTAAAATTTGATACTTAAACCTTCATGATCAGCAGAATTCCATAATTATTCACAGCACAAGTAATGGTATCCTGACTTCAAACAGAAATATTACAATTGTCAATTTCAGTTTATGGGTTAAGGATCAGGTACTTCTAGACGCTGTCAAGCCTCTCAGGCGGGGATGTATTTTGAAATATCTTTATTGGCCATCAGACTTGACCACATAAACTGGTTATGGATATAAGGGTTCAAGATTCAGTCCCAATAGGAAGCAGGATACCAGAATTTATCGCAATTTCACATTTATCCGTTATTCACAATTCATATTCTGTTCACATCACTAAATCCGAATCGTTTCACATATCAAAGATCTTCTTACCTTGCATACATCTCTTATTCCTTTATAACTCGTATTCAAGATTTATCCCATTTTAATACTTGTTTCGTTTCGTATATCAATTATAACAAAACTCTTTCCTTATTCCAATTAAGTCTCGCATCCCAAAACATTAGCACACCTAACTTTCAATCATTAGATTCAAAACGTACTTCATACTCCAAATTCTCTTTATATTTCAAAATTCTGAATCATCTTAGCAGTTTTGGGTCTTTCCCACTGATCTATAGCTTCTGTTTTGGGAGAATCCAATTAACTCCCATTTTTGATACAAAGTGACCCAGAAGACTCCAGGTCTCTTGAAAAATTAACGTCAGTGCACTCTAAAGTGGATCACCTGGTTCGATAACCTTCTTTCATGTAGTCATTGTAATTACTTTTTCAGCATTTCTAATTTAATCAAAGCCACTGAGTATAGTGGTCTGAATAACTAATTTGATACCAGGTGCTAAATCAATTTCAGAACTTCAGCTTTCAATTTAGTGGTAACTTTGATAGATCATCCGAATACGTGTCGAAAATCCCCATGTCTACTGGGGTGTTCCTTTTTACTTCGAACACGCCCTATCTTTATCAATCATATAAACAGTGTGACCTTCACTTATACGTTTAGTTTTGTAATTCATCTTTTTAGTTATAGTGACTTTACTCTATCACTCTCACAACTTCCTTAGTACATTACTTTTCTGTCACTCTCTTTACCTTTTCTTTTTCTAGCACTCGAAAATATACATTTCATATCCTCACAGTTGCGTCTTGCGCACTGCTTCCTCAAAATAACATCCAATGGAGCTAACTTAGCTTGATTGAGGATTCTAGTACCTCCTATAAGTTTTCTGGACTTCCTCCGTTTTCACATTTCCACTCATTCAGATTATACTTATTCCAAAACCATAAATTTAGTTTCGTATTCATTATCAGACTTATTTTCTTATGTCCGATTCACTCATTTCATCTATAATTGCCACTTTATTTCATCCGGAATGCGCTGCCGCCTAAGGGCCTTCAGAAACATATCCCATGTAATTTTTTGAAGTAAGCTCTAGGATTAAATCGGGAAACTTCCCTCTGAGATTGACTTTCCATTTCATACTAATGGTACAAAGGCTACTTTCTTTATAGTAGCACATTCTGAAAATCCGTGTAGCTTCTCCAACTCTTTAACAAAAAAGTTGCAAAAGCAACTTTCTCGATAGAGTTCTAAAATTATCAAGCTTTTCTATCTCATTCATCTAACCCTCCGAATTACTGAATTCTTAACCTTAATGAAAAATGGAGGCTTAAACTCCTGAAACTGCCCCCAGTCTATAAAGTTCACAGTCATACTTTAAGAATCCATGCAATTTTTTCAATTTAATTTTTCAGTTTTTCATTACAATTGGATTCTTGACTCCAGTATGTAATTATGTAATAGCATACTGTCTTCCAAAATTAGCTCGGTCTTTCTCTCAGTCACACCTTAATCATTATCATTATCACGGAGCCACTATCACTTGACCCGATAATATCATCATCGTTTCCATGTCCCGCTCAAATTTTACGAAGCGGACTCAAAACATTTCCAATGAAATTATAAGGTGTACACTAAGACGAGGGTTCACTACACCTCTCGAGCCTATCTCTACGGCCTCGAGGAATGGTTCATTTTCATCTGCCAATATGGCTGTAATACTAATCAGCCATATCTATAAGTTTCCTTTCATTCACTGATACAATTTTTCATAAAACACAGCCAGGTATGCTCGTTTGTATCTAAATAATATACAGTAACGCTAGGGATGTGAACTTTCCAAAATTTTCTTAATTCTAATATCGACTCGTATCAAGCCAACCTTGCTCTGAGTATCAAGCCAACCTTGCTCTGATACCAACTCTGTAATGACCCCAATTTACTGATATTTCGGTTGGGCTACAAGTCGATATTAGGTCAGAATAATACTCAGCCTGATTAATTTTCTTTATTAGTAACAAATTTAAATAAAATATGTTCACATTCGCCAGACACATCTTGTATTTGCATTACTGTATTTACAAAAATTTTAGATACAACAGAACTTCTTTAAACCTGGGTATACCTTCGATGCAGCAATATGTTCCATGAAATCATAACTGTGCAGAATGCCTTACTAACAGAAGCGATCCCAACTACAATGGGGCTCTGTGGAGGAAAGTATGGGGGGTAAGCTCAACATGCTCAATAAGAAAAGCCCTATAGCAGGTAGATAAATACACTACTTATAAAAATTTCTCAGATACCAGATTCAGAATTCGAAAAACAGATTTAGTATCAGTAAAAGGATAAATACTAAGAACAGATTTTCAGAAAAAGAATATGTATCGGTAATAAATTTAGCTACTGTTGTAAATCCAGAAATGTCATGCCCCGCTTTTGTGAACCCTTTTATCCATACATTCTCTACTACGGTTGGGCTGTGAGAAGATGCAATTACTAAAAATTCATTCATTTACAGCGGAATATTTAAAACTTTAATTCACACTCCCAGGTGTGTGTGTAAATACACAAAATTAATTGTATAAATACCATGTGCTTACATATCATCCCCATAATACTGATTACAATTCCAAGATATAACTGTGCGATACGATAAATTAGATACAAAATACTCGTGTATACAATTCTTATACCTTTTACCGAATCGTGGGAGCTGTTCAACATAAAAGACTTAGAGACCACTGCTCTCTTACTTCTCAGTACCTGGAGGGGGAAAATAGTGGGATGAGCAAACCACGGCTCAGTAAGGAAATGTATGCTAGCAGGTAGATATCGTACTACCTACATAGCCCATGCATGCATAAACCAAAACCATGTTTTCGTTATAAATGGAAATATCATACGAACAATGCATTTAAACACATATTTCTCACTAGCATTTTCGTGTAAATCAAATGTCAAACTTCCATTTAAAACATGCTCATAAATAGTGCCCTCATGGCACGAGTGTGAAATCAGAGATTTATTAAAACACGAAATCTCTTTCACATCTCAAATCATTCTTTCTCGCAAATCTCTTTCTTTTCCGAGATTGTCTCTGTTTTCTTGAATCTCTGAGACAGGCATGGAATTTTCGACAATCACATATCCACGACTTATGGCCACAGTCAGTGATCCCAGGCCTCATTGATCGGGTGTGCACAGGGTATCACTTCGCCTGAAGGGGGATGGGTCAGTCCTAGCCTCCGGCTCATCTCAATCCACCTCATCTCCTCGTATACTCACGGTGAAGATACGTCGTGTGTCATCTACGCGATACTCGTACTCACGTGCACCCAGCACGGTACATAGTATACCAACGGGTGACTACACTATTCTACGTACGACCGTGGACCCAAGTCCATACTCCAACTCCGATGGACTTTTTATCCTTAAACCATGTCTCATATACCAGGCGAGCAAGCAGCGTGACACACAGTCAACGCAAAGCTCTAGCTCGGTACGATTTATCGTTAAGGCCCAGCCCGTTCAATTGGCCGTCGGCTGGTATCCCCTTGGGTCCCAGACCCCCAGGTTTACCTTAACTCAATAAAACAGGTGCGAGCAAAGTTCCCGCACTTTCTCAAAACCCACGTACGAGTTAAAACTCCCGCACGGTACATCAAGGCTTTAAACCGGGTGTGAGCTAGCGCTTCAACACCAAATCTCATCTCAAAACTGATAGATGGCTATTTTCTCTTTTTAAAACTCAAAACACGTTTATTCATAAAGCATGCCTCTTCATGCTAAAACATGTAAAATTAGCCAACCTATCATCAACATTTCTCAATCATAAATAACAATGAAAAATTGAGAAAATCATTGAAAACATGCATATCATGCTATTTCCTTACCCTATCCCATTTCTCAATACATATATACGTCATAGTACTTTGCATACTTCCATTTCATTTCATAGAATTATAATATCGTACTAGTTCTAGCAATATATCTACGAAATTGCTGTAATTACGTACGAATATCTCTATA
Organism: Firmiana major; assembly: GCA_033439115.1. Lineage (NCBI taxonomy): Eukaryota > Viridiplantae > Streptophyta > Magnoliopsida > Malvales > Malvaceae > Firmiana > Firmiana major. The sequence goes on from CM065895.1 coordinate 40,061,372, forward strand.
GCTAACACACAGTCCCTTACCTCGTTTTACTTGTGTGCAACTATCCGCCTTTATGCTTCTTGCGTTCTCATCTTGACTTGCTCCGGCGTATCATCCGAAACTGAAATTCATCCATCAACATTTGAGTTAATGTTTCTAACTCTTTTTCAACTAAGCATTTATCCAATGCCTTAATTACACATTTTTACCCTTTGTGGTAAACCTCACACTTTTATCCCAATATCAACATGTCCAAACCATTCCCACAACATAATCATCCACTCAAGATATCCCATTTATCATAAACACTTCCACACTCCACTTTCTCACACTTGACTATTTCTAAGTTATATTCATTTCATACCATTCTAGGTAGTTCTATCCACAATATGCACACCCAAATATCTTTATAATCATTAACTAAACCAATGTACTTGGATTTGTGCATTAGAACTTACCTCATTGGATTTCCTCTTGCTCCAATTAGGATTGCCCTCTATTTCTTCAATCCACCAAATGGGAAAATGCCTCTAGACTATGTTGTTCTTCTCTTTGATGTGAACAACTTTGTCTCTAATAGCCTTTCCTCAAATCCTACTGAAAATGGCTGGATTTAGGAGTGAGAAACTAGATTTCTTTGAGTTGAAGTGAAATGAAAATGTTTTCCTGAAATTCTGATGATCCAACTGCTCCCATTTATAGTTTTGACTTGATGAGATCGATCTTCCTTGGGTGGAGATCGATCTGTTCCTCAAAAATCCCTCTTTTCTGAGACGTTTTAAAGGTAGGAGATCGATCTGTCGAGACTGGAGATCGATCTGCTGTCAAACAGAAGCTTAAGGAGATTGATCTGGTCTTATGGGAGATCGATCTGCTTCCAACCATAGAGCTAAAGAGATCGATCTGGTCTTAGGGGAGATCGATCTGCTCCCAACCCGAGAGCTAAGGAGATCGATCTGCTTCCTTTGGAGATCGATCTGTTCCCTTCCATTTCTCACATAAGAGCATTCTGGCTCTCCCAGATCGATCTCTCATCCTATGAGATCGATCTGGCCTTCACAAATTCCAGATTTCCTGCAGTTTTTCTGCAACAACTCTTAGCAAACACCCTTAATTTACTACCATGGTCATTTCCTCATTCATTCATCTTTGAGACTTGAAAATGGGATCCATCCTCACTACATACACATTACAATTTGTGTAGAATCTTTGTATGACCAAATATATACCATATTACTCGAATGGAAATATACACTTATGTAAATCTCTCCTTCCATTTTACTATACTACTCATATTCCATTTCGATCACATTCTTCTCGTTTTAAGTTCATTTCTTCCTACTCATTCATAATGCAACTTGTACATATAATCACAATTCTTACTACAAGTGCGTACATAATCTTATAAACTTACATTGCATACACTTCACATTACAATACATCATCTTACTTATGATTTTATTTACATTCCCATGTTCCTATATACATAGCTATACATGTACGGGGTCTCACATTCTCCCCCACTTAGAGAATTTGGTCCTCCAAATTAGAACCAATTTAATCTGTGAATAACTCGGGATACTTTTCCCGCATCAAACTTTCCAGTTCCCATGTGGCCTCTTCCACAGTGTGATGTTGCCACAAAACCTTAACCAATGAAATCGTCTTGTTCCGCAACACCTTCTCTTTCCTGTCCAACACCCTGATCGGTCTCTCGACATACGACATATCTTTCTTGAGCTCCAACGGCTCATAACTAATTACATGTGTCGGATCCGGGTAGTACTTCCGAAGCATAGAAACGTGGAAGACATTGTGGACTTCTGCTAGTTCAGGTGGTAAGGCTAGCCTATATGCTCCTTCTCCCACTCTATCCAAAATCTCGAAGGGACCAATGTAACGAGGACTTAATTTTCCTTTCTTCCCAAACCTCATTATTCCCTTAGAAGGAGATACTTTCAAAAATACAGATTCGCCAACATCAAACTCAAGTGGTCTCCGTCTCCTGTCAGCATAGCTCTTTTGTCGACTTTGAGCTGTACGTGGCCTCTCGCATATTATCTGAACATCCTCGGAGGCTTGCTTAACCAAATCGGGGGCGAGCAATTGTCTGTCACCAACTTCTTCCCAACCAATGGGCGATCGGCATCTACGACCGTATAGTGCCTCATAAGGGGCCATACCAATACTTGAGTGATGACTGTTATTGTAGGCGAACTCAATCAATGGCAAGTGATCGTCCCATGAGCCTCTAAAATCCAGCACACACGCTCTCAACATATCCTCCAGGGTCTGTATAGTCCTCTCTGACTGACCATCTGTCTGAGGATGAAAAGCGGTGCTAAAACTCAACTGGGTCCCCATCGCTTCCTGGAAATGTCCCCAAAAGTGGGAAGTGAAGCGGGCATCCCTATCCGAAACAACACTCACTGGGACTCCATGCAATCTCACTATTTCTCGCACATACAGATTCGCCAGTGCACTCAATGTATCTGTAGATCTCATGGCTAAGAAATGTGCCGATTTCGTTAACCGATCTACTATCACCCATATTGCATCATGGTTCTTACGGGTTCTCGGTAACCCCATCACAAAATCCATGGTGACATGCTCCCACTTCCATGTTGGTATCGATAGAGGTTGTAATAGTCCTCCTGGTTTCTGATGTTTGACTTTTACTTGCTGACAAATGAGACATCTAGCGACATACTCAGCTATGTCTCTCTTCATTCCAGACCACCAATATACTTTTCGGAGGTTTTGATACATCTTACCACTCTCCGGGTGTATCGTGTATCTCGACGAGTGTGCCTCTGATAAGATCAGCTTTCTCAGCTCTAAATCCTTAGGAACACATATTCTATCTCCAAACCTTAGTATTCCATCTGGACTCAATATAAAATCAGCACCCTTCCCTTTCCGGATTTGGCTAATCATGACAATACACCATTGATCGATTTGCTGAGCTTGTCGGATTCTCTCAATCAACTCCGGTTCTAATCTTAAGCTAGCAATGATCCCATAGCTGCCAATCTCAGGTAGGGTCATATCCAGACTAAGGTTCGTGAATTGTTCCAACAACTCGTGCTCTCTAACCATCATATGTGATACCAACCCGAGACTCTTCCGACTCAATGCATCGGCAACCACATTTGCCTTCCCCGGGTGGTACAAGATCTCACAATCGTAGTCCTTGAGGAGTTCCAACCACCTCCTCTGTCTCATGTTTAACTCCTTTTGTGAGAATAGATATTTCAGACTCTTATGATCCGTAAAGATCTGAAATCTCTCACCATATAAGTAGTGGCGCCATATCTTCAACGCAAACACTACGGCCGCTAACTCCAAATCGTGAGTGGGGTAGTTCTTCTCATGATCCTTCAGCTGTCTAGATCCATAAGCTACTACCCTTCCATCTTGCATCAAAACACAGCCTAGTCCTTGATGCGAAGCATCTGTATACACCGAGTAATTCCCTGAACTGTTAGGGATGACAAGAACTGGCGCGGTAGTTAATCTGCTCTTAAGTTCCTGAAAACTTCTCTCACAAGCTTCATCCCATGAAAACTCCACACTCTTCCTCGTAAGACGTGTCAATGGAGCAGCTAATCTAGAGAAACCCTCTACAAATCTTCTGTAGTAACCAGCCAATCCCAGAAAACTTCTGATCTCTGTGACTGTCCTAGGTTGTTCCCACTGAACAACTGCCTCAATCTTGGATGGATCTACTGACACCCCATCCTTCGATATAACATGGCCTAGAAAAGAAATCTGTTCTAGCCAAAAGTCACATTTGTTAAGCTTGGCATATAACCTTTTCTCTCGAAGGGTCTGCAAAATAATCTTTAAGTGCTGCTCATGCTCTTCTTTGGACCTTGAATACACCAATATGTCATCAATGAAAATAATTACGAATTGGTCCAGGTATGGCTTGAATACTTCGTTCATTAGAGCCATAAAAGCTGCCGGCGCATTGGTCAACCCAAAAGGCATCACTAAGAACCCGTAATGGCCATAGCGGGTACGAAATGCTGTCTTGGGCACATCCTCCTTCCGAATCTTCAATTGATGATACCCAGACCTCAGATCTATCTTGGAGAAGATCTGTGCTCCCCGAAGCTGATCCAATAAATCGTCAATGCGTGGCAAGGGGTACTTATTCTTGATGGTAGCCTTGTTTAACATCCGATAGTCAATGCACAACCTGAGGCTCCCATCTCTCTTCTTCACAAATAATACCGAGGCTCCCCATGGTGAGACGCTCGGTCTTATGAACCCCTTCTCTAACAACTCTTGCAGCTGTTTCCTTAATTCCTCTAACTCAACTGGGGCCATCCTATATGGTGACTTCGATATTGGTTCGGTTCCAGGCGTCAAGTCTATTCCGAATTCTGTTTCTCTATCAGGTGGCAATCCTGGTAGATCGTCTGGAAAGACATCAGGGAATTCTCTGACCACTGAGATGTCCTCCATATCCGGATGTACTTTGTTCAAATCCACCACATAAGCAACAAAACCTTCAAAACAACACTCAAGCCATTTATACCAAAGTACTTTACTTAATACAAAATTTAAGATTTCATTTTTTCTCTTAAAATCTTACAACACATTCTTCAGGGAGAGAAAACTTAATGGACTTAGAACGACAGTCTATGACAGCATGATTGGCGGCTAACCAATCCATTCCCAAAATTACATCAATGTCATACATATTCAACAAAATCAAGTTGGCTGTCATGCACTTATCTCCCACTCTCACTTTACAATCTTTATACACTTGTTCAACTAATTGGCTAACTCTCATTGGAGTACTTATCAGTAAGGTCCTACTCAAGTATGTGGGTTCTACAAAACCTTTTAACTTAGATGCACATGTAGGTGATATGAAGGAATGCGTAGCACCAGAATCAAACAAAGCTATAACCTCTAGATTGAAAATCAAGATTGTACCTTTTATCACTTCAGAAGAGGTATCAGCCGATGCCTGGTCTATCGCATACACCCTGCCTTGTCCCACAACTTGTTTTCCTTTCTCTTCAGTTGAGGCTTTCTTCCTTGCAGGAGGTGCAACTGGAGGAACCCTCTCTGGCTCTTTACCCCTCTGTGGAACTGCCTCAACTATCTCCCGGCACTCTCTGGCATAATGTCCAAATTTACCACATCTGAAACATCGGGTACCCTGAAGATGACATGGCCTACCACCATGGTATCGACCGCATAGCCTACACTGATCTGTAGTCGGTCGGGGTCCACCAATCACTATACCCCTGGCTGGCGTCTGAGTCGGAGGCATATAAGGTCTAACAACCTTTTTCTGGAACTCATCTACCTCTCTCCGACGTTTACTCATGAATTTTCGACCAAATTTGGCACTCTTGCCATCTCCCAGCTTCCTCTGTCCCTTGTCCTTTCCCCAACTAAACTCAGAATTCTGCAAGTCATGATCCTGCTCACATAACTGGGCTCGTCGCACAGCCTCTCTATATGTAGCGACATCAAATGGGGCCAACTTCGCTCGGATCGAAGGCCTCAGTCCATCTACAAATCTACGGACTCTGACAGCTTCACTCCTGATCGAGTCCGGATCATATCTACCCAGTGAAGTGAATCGTGACTCGTACTCATCAACTGTTCGATTCCCTTTAGTCAGATTCAGAAATTCCATCTGTAGTCTCCGTCGAGCAGTATCTGGGATGTATTGCTCTCTGAAAACATCCAAGAACATATCCCAAGTGATAACCATTCCTTGAGCTCTCAACATCGGCCTGACAGACTTCCACCAGTGCTCTGCTTCGCCTCTCAATACAAAGGCCGCAAGCGCTACTCTCTCCGTAGCTGAACATCTACAGAAGTCGAATAACTTCTCCATTTGACTGATCCAGTCCTCAGCCACCGTCGGATCCTTTACCCCGCTAAACGAAGGAGGCTTAAAGTCCATAAAATGCCTCAATCTTTCCATGTCGCAATCATATCCATACCCCAAATCATCATCATGCTGATGTGGGGCTATCGAAGGAGGTACCGGTCGAATATGAGGTTCCCGTGGCCTAGCCGGTTCAGCTTGCGCAGGTGTAACATTCTCAGGTTCAGGTGCAGCTGCTGGGGGATTCGGTGCAGCCTGTCCCGCTGTACCAGGTGTACCCTCAAACCTAGCCATGATCTGACCCATCATGGTCATCATCGTGCGCATGTCTTCCTCCAATCGAGTTATTCGAGGATCAGAAGCCTCTATCTGTTCCTGGGGCTCATGACTAGAGGATGATCTACTGTGCCTCTTAGTCCTGTCATTTTGCCCTCGAGCTCTCGAGCTCTCTCCCCTCTTGCGGTGTCTCTCAGGCATAACTCACTAGCCTGATAACTTTCCTGCGTTATAACAAACATTTAATTCACTACCAACTCCGTATACACATTTGTATCTAAATATCGCACAGTAACTTGGGGATGTATGTTTTCTTAGTTCTAAACATCAACTCACATCAGACCAACCATGCTCTGATACCAAGCCTGTCATGCCCCGCTTTTGTGAACCCTTTTATCCATACATTCTCTACTACGGTTGGGCTGTGAGAAGATGCAATTACTAAAAATTCATTCATTTACAGCGGAATATTTAAAACTTTAATTCACACTCCCAGGTGTGTGTGTAAATACACAAAATTAATTGTATAAATACCATGTGCTTACATATCATCCCCATAATACTGATTACAATTCCAAGATATAACTGTGCGATACGATAAATTAGATACAAAATACTCGTGTATACAATTCTTATACCTTTTACCGAATCGTGGGAGCTGTTCAACACAAAAGACTTAGAGACCACCGCTCTCTTACTTCTCAGTACCTGGAGGGGGAAAATAGTGGGATGAGCAAACCACGGCTCAGTAAGGAAATGTATGCTAGCAGGTAGATATCGTACTACCTACATAGCCCATGCATGCATAAACCAAAACCATGTTTTCGTTATAAATGGAAATATCATACGAACAATGCATTTAAACACATATTTCTCACTAGCATTTTCGTGTAAATCAAATGTCAAACATCCATTTAAAACATGCTCATAAATAGTGCCCTCATGGCACGAGTGTGAAATCAGAGATTTATTAAAACACGAAATCTCTTTCACTTCTCAAATCATTCTTTCTCGCAAATCTCTTTCTTTTCTGAGATTGTCTTTGTTTTCTCGAATCTCTGAGACAGGCATGGAATTTTCGGCAATCAAATATCCACGACTTATGGCCACAGTCAGTGATCCCAGGCCTCACTGATCGGGTGTGCACAGGGTATCACTTCGCCTGAAGGGGGATGGGTCAGTCCTACCCTCCGGCTCATCTCAATCCACCTCATCTCCTCGTATACTCACGGTGAAGATACGTCGTGTGTCATCTACGCGATACTCGTACTCACGTGCACCCAGCACGGTACATAGTATACCAACGGGTGACTACACTATTCTATGTACGATCGTGGACCCAAGTCTATACTCCAACTCCGATGGACTTTTTATCCTTAAACCATGTCTCATATACCAGGCGAGCAAGCAGCGTGACACACAGTCAACGCAAAGCTCCAGCGCGGTACGATTTATCGTTAAGGCCCAGCCCGTTCAATTGGCCATCGGCTGGTATCCCCTTGGGTCCCAGACCCCCAGGTTTACCTTAACTCAATAAAACAGGTGCGAGCAAAGTTCCCGCACTTTCTCAAAACCCACGTGCGAGTTAAAACTCCCGCACGGTACATCAAGGCTTTAAACCGGGTGTGAGCTAGCGCTTCAACACCAAATCTCATCTCAAAACTGATATATGGCTATTTTCTCTTTTTAAAACTCAAAACACGTTTATTCATAAAGCATGCCTCTTCATGCTAAAACATGTAAAATTAGCCAACCTATCATCAACATTTCTCAATCATAAATAACAATGAAAAATTGAGAAAATCATTGAAAACATGCATATCATGCTATTTCCTTACCCTATCCCATTTCTCAATACATATAACGTCATAGTACTTTGCATACTTCCATTTCATTTCATAGAATTATAATATCGTACTAGTTCTAGCAATATATCTACAAAATTGCTGTAATTACGTACGAACATCTCTATAGCTAACACACAGTCCCTTACCTCGTTTTACTTGTGTGCAACTATCCGCCTTTATGCTTCTTGCGTTCTCATCTTGACTTGCTCCGGCGTATCATCCGAAACTGAAATTCATCCATCAACATTTGAGTTAATGTTTCTAACTCTTTTTCAACTAAGCATTTATCCAATGCCTTAATTACACATTTTTACCCTTTGTGGTAAACCTCACACTTTTATCCCAATATCAACATGTCCAAACCATTCCCACAACATAATCATCCACTCAAGATATCCCATTTATCATAAACACTTCCACACTCCACTTTCTCACACTTGACTATTTCTAAGTTATATTCATTTCATACCATTCTAGGTAGTTCTATCCACAATATGCACACCCAAATATCTTTATAATCATTAACTAAACCAATGTACTTGGATTTGTGCATTAGAACTTACCTCATTGGATTTCCTCTTGCTCCAATTAGGATTGCCCTCTATTTCTTCAATCCACCAAATGGGGAAATGCCTCTAGACTATGTTGTTCTTCTCTTTGATGTGAACAACTTTATCTCTAATAGCCTTTCCTCAAATCCTACTGAAAATGGCTAGATTTAGGAGTGAGAAACTAGATTTCTTTGAGTTGAAGTGAAATGGAAATGTTTTCCCGAAATTCTGATGATCCAACTGCTCCCATTTATAGTTTTGACTTGATGAGATCGATCTTCCTTGGGTGGAGATCGATCTGTTCCTCAAAAATCCCTCTTTTCTAAGACGTTTTAAAGGTAGGAGATCGATCTGTCGAGACTGGAGATCGATCTGCTGTCAAACAGAAGCTTAAGGAGATCGATCTGGTCTTATGGGAGATCGATCTGCTTCCAACCATAGAGCTAAAGAGATCGATCTGGTCTTAGGGGAGATCGATCTCCTCCCAACCCGAGAGCTAAGGAGATCGATCTGCTTCCTTTGGAGATCGATTTGTTCCCTTCCATTTCTCACATAAGAGCATTCTGGCTCTCCCAGATCGATCTCTCATCCTATGAGATCGATCTGGCCTTCACAAATTCCAGATTTCCTGCAGTTTTTCTGCAACAACTCTTACCAAACACCCTTAATTTACTACCATGGTCATTTCCTCATTCATTCATCTTTGAGACTTGAAAATGGGATCCATCCTCACTACATACACATTACAACTTGTGTAGAATCTTTGTATGACCAAATATATACCATATTACTCGAATGGAAATATACACTTATGTAAATCTCTCCTTCCATTTTACTATACTACTCATATTCCATTTCGATCACATTCTTCTCGTTTTAAGTTCATTTCTTCCTACTCATTCATAATGCAACTTGTACATATAATCACAATTCTTACTACAAGTGCGTACATAATCTTATAAACTTACATTGCATACACTTCACATTACAATACATCATCTTACTTATGATTTTATTTACATTCCCATGTTCCTATATACATAGCTATACATGTACGGGGTCTCACAAGAAAGTTCAAAGCTTTTCAGAAGCAAAACAAACAGATTTCCAGATATCTCAGTTCAAGCAGACAATTCAGAAAAAATATTTCAAATAAATGAGACAAGGCATACATGCTATATTAGATATCATAAGTGACTACTGGCCAATGTCGGTGACTCCGGGTGTCACGACCCTCAACTTACCGAAATACGTACAAATTTTTCGTATTTTCATGCATCATTTATTATTTGTCCTTACCTCAATCGTGAACAACAACTCTCCTCAATAGTTGGGTTGTGTGTCGACGTCTAACTCACTCCACCATACCAATTCAATTTGTATATTATTTATGAGTAAACACTTGTATAAATGTATATATCAGAGTCGTTACATGTGTTTATATTGTTTTACATCCCCAATAGTTACATACAAAATACTACTGTGCTACCGTAAGTTTAGATACAAAAATTACAACAGTGTGTATACCTTACGCGATGGGATGCAGCGGATTACCAAAAGGGATAAGCCTCTAGTCACGCTCAATCTATACTCAACACTCTGTAAAGAGGGGGAAAATAAGGGGGTGAGCAAACCACATGCTCAGTAAGGCAATCATGCGAACAGGTAGATACTGCACTATCAAGTGATCGTGATGTCATGCTCAAAAGCATTTAATTCATCATTTTATCTTAAAACATGAGTGTATGATTGTGTTAATGGTATGTAAGCATTCATACTATTAAAAATCCAGTGCACAATTCAATTCAAAGCATGGTATAAATCATCATGCATAATTCACAATAAAGCATGACATTACCCATCATGTGTTTTCTCAAATAAGCATAGCATTAACCATCATGCATTTTTCACAATAAAGCATGACATTAATCATCATGCTTCGGTGCACTTTAAACCATTAATAATCGGTATCTCAAAACAATTCAATACTTATCAGGTCTCAGCCCCTCCTTCGGACTATCCTAACCCACAAATCATTTCAAACATGGATTTATTCTCAAAGCAATAGACATGTGAGATAGGCAATTCAATAAAAGGTAATAACCTCTAGGTCTATAGCCATAACCTGTGATACCGGCTACACGGATCAGGTGTGCGAGATATCACCACTATCTGCTTCCACACAGGAGGTGGGTTAAATACAGCCCGCTGGTCCATAGCAGATCTCGTCAGAAGACAGCACATCACAATTTCAACACAGTACAACGTACTCCATGCTACTTACATGGTACAACGTACTCCGTGGACCCAATCAACACATCATATCACGCCACATCTCAAAATGTACGTGTGAGCCTATTTAATCGGTACGACCTCTTGTCTACCCGAAGCTCCTAACACGACTATCAACATGTCAAAATATCACAAATGCACATGCGAGCCTATTTAATCAGTGCGACACTCAGTCTGCTCGAAGCTCCAAGCACGACAACAAATAAGGTGGGCATCTAGTGCGAGCTAAGCTCCAAGTACTATGCCAAAACCAGTATGAAATCCATGTGAAAACTAGTACGAGCTAAGCTCTAGCACTCATGTGTATAAACTAGGTCAAATCTTGTGAGTCATACTCTAGCACGCTTTCATTCTCGCGAAAACTATGTAGGTGGCTCAATTCTTTGCAAAGTATAGTTAACAAACCAAAATAACTCATTTTTTTTGCAAATAATTTCAAATATCAGCCAACCTACCAAATCATTTGCTAAAAAGCAATAAAACATGATTTTCAAGCATTATGCTTTTGTTTTCATGCACTTTTCTCAAACACCCAACTGTTTGCCCTTCAATCACCCAATTTCATTTTCTAATTTCTCATGCATTCTAATAAAGCATTTAAGAGCCCAAATTGCGCACAGATATCTGTAAGAGTCCACACAATTCCCTTACCTCGATTTACTTGGTGTGACTTTTTTCTCTTAGATTCTCACGCTCTTGGCTCAACTCACTTCGGTGTATCCTCGAAAGCTGCAATTTATTCATCACACGTTCGAGTTAGTATTGCTAACTCTCGTTCAACTATACATTCCACCCAATGCCTTAAACGCTCATTTTACCCTTTTTGGGTAAGCCTCTCAATTCATTCCATATTATTATCTTAAAATTATCTCCTCAACACCATTATCATCACAAGATATCCCAATCATCATTTATTCCACCACATTTCACTTCTCACACCCCAATGTACTTGGATTTGTGCACTAAAAACTTACCTCTTTGGATTTCCTCTTTGCTCCAATTAGAAATGCCCTTTGCTCCTTCAATCCAAGAAATAGGGAAATGCCTCCAAATTATGTTGTTCTTCTCTTTGATGTGAACAACTTTGCCTCTAATAGTATTCCCTCAAATCTCCTTGAAAATGGTTGGATTTAGAGAGAGAAAACTAGGTTTTGGGTTGGAAAGGGAAGGAAATGGTTTTGTCCCAAAACATGCAGATTTTTAACGTCCTTTTTATAGAAATAGCTTGAGGAGATCGATCTGCACTAGGAGGAGATCGATCTGGTCTCCTTAAATTCCTCTTTTGCACGACATTTTAAGCATGAGATCGATCTGCTCCCAAACAGAGAGCTAATGAGATCGATTTGTATGCTTGAGGATCGATCTTTTCATTACAGAATGTTTAAGAGATCGATCTGGCCCCATTGGAGATCGATCTGCCCTATTCCTTTGCTCAATTACAAGTATTTTGGCTCATCTAGATTGATCTCTCGTCCTATAGGATCCATTTGGCCTTCATATTTTCAGATTTTTTGTAGTTTTTCTGCAACAACTCATACCAAACTTCATACATTTTGTGGTCATGGTCATTTCCTCATCCAATCATCTTTGAGACTTGAAATGACATCAATTCATACTTATATCTATTCAAACTTGTGTGAAATCTTTGCATATCCAAAGGTACTTAATATAAACCAAATAGAAGTGCATGCTCATGCAAATCTTCCTTCCATTTACTACACTACTCATATTCCATTTTACTCACATTCTTCACATATTTAAGTCCATTTCTTCACATTCATACATAATGTAACTTGTATGTACTGTTGAGTTAATATATTTTGAAATGACAAAACAAGTAAATTCAATAATATAAAAATGATATAAAGACATGTTTAGAGGTTATCAGTACCAGAACTTAGAGTTCTGTTGATGAGAGATCGATCTGGCTGATGAGAGATCGATCTCCTGGGTTTTTACTTGATGAGAGATCGATCTCATGAAGAAATGAGATCGATCTGCCAAGCCTTGAACCTTTACAAAGGTATTAAGGAAGAGTGAGATCGATCTGCAAGGGTTAAGAGATCGATCTGGCTAAAGCTAGAGTTGAGAGATCGATCTGGTCTAGGAAGAGATCGATCTCCTTTAAAAGCATAAGACTGTAGATCAATCTGAAAGATCGATCCACACTCAAACAGAGAACTTATGAGATCGATCTGGTAAGGAAGAGATCGATCTCCTCAAAGTCAGAGAGCTAAGGAGATCGATCTGAGGTATTGAGAGATCGATCTCCCCACTACGAAACTGCATGGCAGATCGATCTGTAGATCGATCTTGCCTTAAACAGAGAGATCATGAGATCGATCTGCCTATTCGACAGATCGATCTCCCCTATCATTTTCAAATTAACAGATCGATCTGCTAACCTATGAGATCGATCTCCTTGTGTTTTTGTGCTTTGATCTTGCAGGATTTATAACTAAGAGATCGATCTGGCTAAGAAGGCAGATCGATCTGGCACACTACTGGAGGTACCCAACGGCTAGTTTCTACAAAATCTCAACGGAAAAAACAGCATTTAATGCTCCAACTACCAATCCTTTAGTATTTAACCAAGCATTGAAGACAAAGAGAACCGAGACACATTTGCTGCACATTCCTAACATTCTCAAGCTTTGAATACTTCCATTCCTTGTGTCTTCATCATTCATTTATTGAGATTTATTGTGTAAGCTTAAGTGCAGAAGCTGTATTTGTCCTACCCACTTTAAAGCTTCATTTTGTATTCAACCTTACCTTAAAAGAGAAGAGGATTGTTCCTCAGTGAGAGAAAATTGTAAAAAGGGTGAATACATTTCTGTATTGCTAAGGGTAGAGAGGTTATTCCTTAACCTGTAAAAGGAACATTGTAACTCTGTTGAAAGAGGGAAAGAAAGCACTTGACAAGAAGGTCAAGGAGAGAGGACGTAGGCAAGAGTTGGCCGAACCTCTATAAACGATTGTGTTTGTTTCTCTCTTCCCTACCTTGCATTAAATTGTTTAATTTTATTATTGCTCAATATTATTTACTGATTGAAATAGGATTAAATTAAAATTTGACATTATCGTAGAAAACCGATTCACCCCCCCTCTCGGTAGAGCCAACATGTACAATCACAACTCTTATTGCAAGTGTGTACATTAACTTATGGACTTACATCACATAAACTTCACTTACGAATTCATAGTCTAACTCCATTTACATTTCCATGTACATATTACAATTATACATATACGGGGTCTCACATTCTCCCCCACTTAGAAAATTTGGTCCTCCAAATTGGAACCAATTTAATTCGTGAATAAGTCGGGATACTTCTCCCGCATCAAACTCTCCAATTCCCATGTGGCTTCTTCCACGGTGTGATGTTGCCAAAGGACTTTCATCAAGGGAATTATCTTTATCCTTAACACTTTATCTTTTCTATCTAGTATCCGAACTGGCTTCTCAACGTATGTCATACCCTCATTGAGCTCCAAAGGCTCATACTTTATCACATGCACCGGGTTCGGGTGATACTTCCTTAACATGGATACGTGGAAGACGTTATACACACTTGCCAACTCTGGTGGTAATGCCAATCTATAAGCCTTATCTCCCACCTTATCAAGTATCTCAAATGACCCTATATATCGAGGGCTCAACTTCCCTTCTTCCTGAATCTCATAATTCCCTTCGTAGGAGAAACTTTCAAGAACACCGACTCACCCACATCAAACTCTAGTGGTCTCCGTCTCTTGTCAGCGTAACTCTTTTGCCTATTCTGAGTTGTCCGTAACCTCTCACAAATTAGCTGGACATCGTCAGAGGCTTGTCTAACCAAGTCGGGAGCAAAAACCTATCTGTCACTAACCTCTTCCCATCCAATAGAGGAACGACATCTACGCCCATACAATGCCTCATATGGTGCCATCCCGATACTCGCATGGAAATTGTTATTATAAGCGAACTCTGCGAGTGTCAAATGATCATCCCAAGAGCCTCCAAAATCCAATGCACACGCTTTCAACATATCTGCCAGGGTCTGTATAGTCCTTTCTGACTGACCATCTATCTGAGAATGAAATGCGGTGCTAAAACTCAATTGGGTCCCCATTGCTTCCTGAAAATGTTTCCAGAATTGGGAAGTGCGGGCATCCCTATCAGAAACAACGCTCACTGGAATTCCATGTAGCCTCACTATCTCGTGCACATATAGGTTCGCTAACTGGCTCAGAGTATCGGTAGCTCTTATAGCTAGAAAATGGGCTGATTTCATCAACTGATCCACAATCACCCATATGGCATCATGACCTCTACGGGTCCTCGGTAATCCCATCACAAAATCCATGGTGACATGCTCCCACTTCTAAGTCGGTATGGGTAGTGGCTGCAATAACCCTACAGGCTTCTGATGCTCTACCTTCACCTCTGACAAATGAGACACTTAGCAACATATTTAGCAATGTGCTTTTTCATCCCAGACCATCAATAAACTTTTCGTAGGTTTTGATACATCTTAGTACTCCCCGGATGTATCATATACCTCGTTGAGTGAGCCTCTGTCAAGATCAACCTTCTGATCTTCGCATCATCAGGAACACATATCCTACATTTGAATCTCAACAATCCATCCGAACTTAACCCAAAGTCCGTCTCTATACCCCTCTGTATCTGCCCTACTATATCACCGTACTGCTGATCAACTTGCTGAGCCTGTCGAATTTGATCTACCAGATCTGGTTCTAACTATAGGCTAGCTATCATAAATCCACTATCAGCGTCAGGCAGGGTCATATCCAAACTAAGGTTCGTGAACTATTTCAACAGCTCGTGTTCCCTGACCATCATGAATGATACCAACCTGAGATGCTTTCTACTTAATGCATCAGCAACCACATTCGCTTTACCCGAGTGGTATAGGATCTCACAATCATAATCCTTTAAGAGCTCGAGCTCTTGTGATCCGTAAACACTTGAGATTTCTCTCCATAAAGGTAGTGGCGCCATATTTTCAGCGTAAACACCACTGCTGCCAACTCCAAGTCATAAGTCAGGTAGTTCCTCTCATGATCCTTTAACTGTCTTGATCCATATGCAACTACCTTCCTATCCTGCATCAATACACAGCCCAGTCCTTAGTGTGAAGCATCCGTATACACCGAAAAACCACCTGAGCTGGTAGGAATGGTGAAGATCAGAGCTGTGGTTAATCTCCTTTTCAACTCCTCAAAGCTTTCCTCACACTTCTCGTCCCACACATACTCCACATTCTTCCTTGTGAGACGTGTCAAAGGAGCAGCTAACCTCAAAAATCCCTCCACAAACCGTCGATGATACCTAGCTAAACCCAGTAAACTACTGATCTCTATCACTATCTGGGGTCTCTGCCACTGAACTACAACCTCAATCTTAGATGGATCCATTGATACTTCATCCTTCGATACTATGTGACCCATAAAAGAGATATGTTCTAACCACAAGTCGCACTTACTGAGTTTAGCGTACAACTTCTTCTCTCGGAGGGTCTGCAGCACTATCCTTAGGTGCCGTTCATGCTTCTCTCTAGACTCTGAGTACACCAGTATATCATCAATGAACACGATCACAAATCGATCCAAATACTGGTGGAATACCTCATTCATCAACGAGATAAAAGCTACGGGAGCATTTGTCAACCCGAATGGCATAACCATAAACTTATAATGTCCATATCGGGTGTAAAAAGCTGTCTTGGGTACATCTCTATTCCGTATCTTCAACTGATGGTACCTTGATCTCAGATCTATCTTGGAAAAGACATGCGCTCCCTTAAGCTGATCCAACAAGTCATCGATGTGTGGAAGGGGATACTTATTCTTGATGCTGGCCTTATTCAACAACCAGTAATCTATACATAGTCGAAGGCTTCCATCATTCTTTCATACAAACAGAACCGGTGCTCTCCAAGGTGAGACGCTCGACCTGATGAATCCTTTCTCCAGCAACTCCTATAACTGTTTCCTTAACTCCTCCAACTCAACTTGAGCCATTCTATACGGTGGCTTGGATATCGGCTCTGTACCAGGTGCCAAGTCTATACCAAACTCCATCTCAATATCTGGAGGTAATCCTGGTAACTCATCCGGAAGGATATTTGGAAACTCTTTAACCACTGGTATGTCTCTCAATTCCAGATGTGTCTTATCTGTCTCAATCACATAAGCGATGAACCCTTCACATTATTCTTTCCACCATTAGTAATCATAAATCATCATATTCACACATAAGATTGATAAACAAATTTATCTTGCATACATCATGTATTAAGATTGTACTCATCACACTTATAATAATCATGTTCTTTAATTTCATTTCATAAAATTTACAACAAGGTTGTCTATCTTTGGAAACATCAAAGTTTTGCATGACAATCCATAACAACATGATTTGCAGCCAGCCAATCCATCCCTAGGATTACATCAAAGTCACTCATATTTAATAAGATCAAATCGGCTGCCATTTGTTTACCTCCTATCCTCATCTTACAATCTCTATATACATGCTCAGTCAATTGACTATCATTCATAGGGGTAGATATCATCAGCATCTTATCTAGTAGTGTGGGTTTTACATGCTTCATCAATTTACATGCAAAGGATGGTGATATAAAAGAGTGCGTGGCACCAGGATCAAACAATACAAATGCTTCTAAATCAAAGATTTGGATGGTACCTTTTACCACATTTGAAGATTGATCCGCAGTGTCTTGGTCTAGTGCATGCACTCGTCCTCTGCTTACACCCACTGCCTGCTTCCCATTTTCCTTAGCTGTAGCCCTCCTCCTGGAGCAGCTGTTCCAACTGGAGCTCTCTCTGGCTCCTTGGCTTCTGTGGGACTCTCTCTGTCATCTCTGGGCAATCCTTGATTATGTGCCCTGGTTTTCCACATCTGAAGCATACTACCTGAGGTCCATAACATGGTCGAGTACCATGGTACCTACCACACTTGTCGCACTGCTCTGCAGTAGGCCGTGGCCCTCCAATCACAATTCCCTTAGCTGGAGCAATGACCGGATACATGGGAGTATTATCTATCCTCTCCCGGATCTCCTCGATCCTCGGCCTCTTTCCAGCAAACCTCTTGCTTCCTTTATAACTGAAGCCTCTATCCATCACTGGTCTTTTCTTATCTCTGTCATCATCTTACTAACCTTTCCAAACTCTGAGGCAATCCTATCAACATCTTGTTCGCACAATTGCACCCTACGCACTGCCTCCTCATAGGTCGGTATATCCAGAGGAACCAATCTGGACCTGATGGTCGATCTCAATCCATCTACAAATTTTTAGATTTTCTCAACCTCATTACTCATTGTGTTGGGATGATATCTGCCCAGGGAGATAAAAGTTGTCTCATGCTCATCCACAGTCCTGCTCCCTTGGGTTAGTCCCAAAAATGCCATTTTCATCTTTCGCTCTGCGGTATCCGAAACATACTATCTCCAGAATGCCTCCAAAAATATATCCCAACTGATCTTAGTATGACGGGCTCTCAAAATAGGCTTGGTGGATTTTCACCAATGTTCTGCTGATCCCTTCAGCATAAAAGCGGCAAACGCTACAATCTCGGTGGTAGTACACTCGAAGAACCCATACAACTTCTCGATTTCACTAATCTAATCCTCAGCTGCCACTGGGTCCTTAATTTCACTGAAAGACGACGGTCCAAACTTTTGGAATTGTCGCAATCTATCCAAGTCATATCCATATCCCCAACCTCTACTGCCTGGCGTATCATCCTGTGTGGGTAGGGTATCTGTAGTCTGAGGTCTCTAGGCTGGCCTTGCTTATGCCTCAGGAGCTGTCGCCTGCTCGGCATCACCCTATGTAGCGGGACTCTGTCTACCGCTAACTGCAGGTAAGGATTGGGTGACCAACTCCAATATCATCTCAATGCTCTGCTCAATCCTCGCGAAGGGAGCCTTAGTACTCTTGGGCCTCTCCTCTGGACCCTGTGGAGCGTGCTCAACATCAGCCTCTACTTCAATATCATCCTGAACCTCGTGTGTTTCTGGCTCAACATTACCTCCAGGCCTACCTCTACGGCCTCGAGCCTGTGCTCTCATCCCTCTACCGCGACTGGTATTAAGCATAATGTTTCACTTCCCTGCATACATCTCAATTTCTTAGTTAACCCATCGACATACACAATTTGTATCTAAATAAGCACAGTAACACGGGGATGCAATTTTCCCAACTTATTAAATATTTTAGACACGACACACGTCAGACCAACTGAAGCTCTGATACCAACTTCTGTCATGACCCTCAACTTACCAAAATACGTATAAATTTTTTGCATTTTCATGCATTATTTATTATTTGTCCTTACCTCCATCGTGAACAACAACTCTCCTTAATAGTTGAGCTGTGTGTCGACGTCTAACTCACTCTACCATACTAATTCAATTTGTATATTATTTATGAGTAAACACTTGTATAAATGTATATATCAGAGTCGTTACATGTGTTTACATTGTTTTACATCCCCAATAGTTACATACAAAATGCTACTGTGCTACCGTAAGTTTAGATATAAAAATTACAACAGTGTGTATACCTTACGCATGGGATGCAGCGGATTACCAAAAGGGATAAGCCTCTAGTCACGCTCAATCTATACTCAACACTCTGTAGAGAGGGGGAAAATAAGGGGGTGAGCAAACCATATGCTCAGTAAGGCAATCATGCGAACAGGTAGATACTGCACTTTCTACGTGATCGTGATGCAATGCTCAAAAACATTTAATTCATCATTTTATCTCAAAACATGAGTGTATGATTGTGTTAATGGTATGTAAAGCATTCATGCTATTAAAATTCAGTGCATAATTCAATTCAAAGCATGGAATAAATCATCATGCATAATTCACAATAAAGCATGACATTACCCCTCATGCGTTTTCTCAAATAAGCATGACATTAACCATCATGCATTTTTCACAATAAAGCATGACATTAATCATCATGCTTCGGTGCACTTTAAACCATTAACAATCGATATCTCAAAACAATTCAACACTTATCAGGTCTCAGCCCCTCCCTCGGACTGTCCTGACCCACAAATCATTTCAAACATGATTTATTCTCAAAGTAATAGACATGTGAGATAGGCAATTCAATAAAAGGTAATAACCTCTAAGTCTATGGCCATAACCTTGATATCGACTACACGGATCAAGTGTGCGGGATATCACCACTATCTGCTTCCACACGGGAGGTGGGTCAAATCCAGCCCGTCGATCCATAGCAGATCTCATCTGAAGACGGTACATCACAATCTTAACACAGTACAACGTACTCTATGCTACTTGCATGGTACAACGTACTCCGTGGACCCAATCAACACATCATATCACGCCACATCTCAAAATGCATGTGTGAGCCTATTTAATCGGTACGACCTCTTGTCTACCCGAAGCTCCTAACACGGCTATCAACATGTCAAAATATCATAAATGCACATACGAGCCTATTTAATCAGTACGACACCCAATCTACCTGAAGCTCCAAGCATGGCAACAAATAAGGTGGGCATCTATTGCGAGCTAAGCTCTAAGCCAAAACCAGTATGATATCCATGTAAAAACCAGTGCGAGCTAAGCTCTAGCACTCATGTGTATAAACCAGGTCAAATCTCGTGTGAGTCATACTCTAGCACGCTTTCATTCTTGCGAAAACTATGTAGGTGGCTCAATTCTTTGCAAAGTATAGTTAACAAACCAAAACAACTTAGTTTTTTTGCAAATAATTTCAAATATCAGCCAACCTACCAAATCATTTGCTAAAAAGCAATAAAACATGATTTTCAAGCATTATGCTTTTGTTTTCATGCACTTTTCTCAAACACCCAACTGTTTGCCCTTCAATCACCCAATTTCATTTTCTAATTTCTCATGCATTCTAATAAAGCATTTAAGCGCCCAAATTGCGCACAGATATCTGTAAGAGTCCACACAATTCCCTTACCTCGATTTACTTGGTGTGACTTTTTTCTCTTAGATTCTCACGCTCTTGGCTCAACTCACTTCGGCGTATCCTCGAAAGCTGCAATTTATTCATCACACGATCGAGTTAGTATTGCTAACTCTCGTTCAACTATACATTCCACCCAATGCCTTAAACGCTCATTTTACCCTTTTTGGGTAAGCCTCTCAATTCATTCCATATTATTATCTTAAAATTATCTCCTCAACACCATTATCATCACAAGATATCCCAATCATCATTTATTCCACCACATTTCACTTCTCACACCCCAATGTACTTGGATTTGTGCACTAGAAACTTACTTCTTTGGATTTTCTCTTTGCTCCAATTAGAAATGCCCTTTGCTCCTTCAATCCAAGAAATAGGGAAATGCCTCCAAATTATATTGTTCTTCTCTTTGATGTGAACAACTTTGCCTCTAATAGTCTTCCCTCAAATCTCCTTGAAAATGGTTGGATTTAGAGAGAGAAAACTAGGTTTTGGGTTGGAAAGGGAAGGAAATGGTTTTGTCCCAAAACATGCAAATTTTCAACGTCCTTTTTATAGAAATAGCTTGAGGAGATCGATCTGCACTAGGAGGAGATCGATCTGGTCCCCTTAAATTCCTCTTTTCCATGACATTTTAAGCATGAGATCGATCTGTCGAAGCTTGAGATCGATCTGCTCCCAAACAGAGAGCTAAGAAGATCGATCTGTATGCTTGAGGATCAATCTTTTCATTACAGAATGTTTAAGAGATCGATCTGCCCTATTCCTTTACTCAAATACAAGCATTCTGGCTCATCTAGATCGATCTCTCATCCTATGAGATCGATTTGGATTTCATATTTTCAGATTTTTTGTAGTTTTTCTACAACAACTCATACCAAACTTCATACATTTTGTGGCCATGGTCATTTCCTCATCCAATCATCTTTGAGACTTGAAAATGACATCAATTTATAATTTATATCTATTCAAACTTGTGTGAAATCTTTGCATATCCGAAGGTACTTAATATAAACCAAATAGAAGTGTATGCTCATGCAAATCTTCCTTCCATTTACTACACTACTCATATTCCATTTTACTCACATTCTTCACATATTTAAGTCCATTTCTTCATATTCATACATAATGTAACTTGTATGTACAATCACAACTCTTATTGCAAGTGTGTACATTAACTTATGGACTTACATCACATATACTTCACTTACGAATTCATAGTATAACTCCATTTACATTTCCATGTACATATTACAATTATACATATATGAGGTCTCACACCGGGCAATTCACGGGCCAGGTGTGCTGGGATGTCAATCGTCGTGGGAGTGGTCAGCTACCCAAATGACTCATAGATCAGAATGTCCGAAGACCAAAAATAGAATCAAAAACATGGTACATCGTTCTCGTGGACTACAGATATAGAAATAGATACAGAATAGATAGAAATGAAGAATGGTCTCACCAACGCCTTTGTCTCAAAATCAGTGCGAGTCGGACTGTACGAGACACAGTCAATACGGTCTCAAGCACATATCATCAGAATAATTTTATAAGCAAATCATTTTCTTTAAATCGCTTATAAATTCAGTTCATTTTATAAAACAATTTAGAAGAGGCTGACTAGCCTTTTTCTCTCGGTTAATAATGCCCATAAATAGGCTATGGTAAGTAAACCAGGAAATTTCGATCTAGGTTTATCAATAATTTCGATTCTACGAAATTCAGTATAAATTTTATATCTACAAATATACAAAAATTACGCATATTTATCTCTAGCAGCGACGAGAATTTCCTTACCTCGGTGTCTGTCCGTGATCCTCAATTGCCTCAACGTTGCGAGTTGACGGGTTCGATCAGCTTGGTTTATTTCCTTCGAATTTTTGTACCTGTATTTTTGAAATCTCGAACCGACATTTTCTACTATCTTTTCTCCGAGTTTTTTTTTTTCCAAATTCTCGGTGCATTTCCTTTTTCCATTCCAAATATTCTTATATATTTATATATATGATCTTATACATATATTCATATATATAACATACTTTTCTTTTTTCTTTTCTTTCCTTTTTCTTCCTTTTTTTTTTTTAAATCCAATCTCCTTTCCCGCCACTTTTATCGTCTCCTTCATTTCTTCTTTCTTGTTTTCATCTTCTTCATTGCTCATGGTTGCTTCTAAGAGCTCGGCGCTGCTAGCTCCTCGATCATTCACGTTTCCACCACATCCTCATCGTTCTCATTCCTTCGGCACTGTTTATCATCATGCTCCACCTCTCAGCTGTCACTCCCCTATCATTTCTTCTTGGTTCTGCCTCTTGCCACTCTTTCCAGCCTACAACTTTCAGTCGGGAGTCATTGTTTCTTGTCCCCTGTCACAAGCTTCCCTAGCGGTAGCCCTCTTCCTCTCTGTCCCCGACTGGTTTCCTTCCTCTGTTCGCCTCAGTTTAACACTCCCTTGCTGATCGCATCACTTCTTAGCTTCCCAACCTCAGCTCTTGGTTCTCTCTTCCTCTACTGCCACATTTTTTCCACCTTGCTCACAACTCTACTAGCTCTGATATTTTCCTCTTTTATTTCTGGGTTGTTTTTCTCAACCTATACCTCACGGTTGTTTAGGCAGGGCAGTGACATAGCAGGGGTACAGTAGCTGGCAAGCGATGGAGTCCGAGACAGGGTATTGAACGATGGTGAAGATAGTACCGGTTTAGCAATGAAGTCTTGCTTCACGGTTCTTGTTTCTCTTTTTCTAACGGAACATGATCACACCTTGTTCACTGCCCACCTGTTCTGTTTCAATATGTATATATCATCTTTCCTTACTAACTGCCCAAGGCTAAGCCTCTCGGTCGGTCACAATGTCACTAACTCCCCTGCCGAATGCCATACGTTTCACTGTATGTATTTTATTTTATTTTATTTTTTTGTCTATTTGGCAGGTTTTCCCGTTTCGTGAGGCTTCTTCCCTTCGGTCTGTTTCGGTTGTAGACGTCTATCCCATCAGTCAGCAACAAGTAATCACACCTAAAGCCTTCTCTTCATTCCCGTGTACCATGCCATTATATTATACATATATAAGCATTTCCTAACCTCGTTTCAGTGCAGAGGATAGTTTGAGGGAGTAAGGAAGTTAAGGGATGAGAGGTGGCGTGAGGGAAAGGGAGAGGAAATGAGAAGGGTTCGGTCACTGACTCTCTTCCCCCCTCACCACTTGTTTAATGGTCCTCTTCTTTACTTGTACAATTTGCTATATATCCTATCAACCATCAAGACCATCACTCATTGCCATCATTCACCCATCCCCATCACCTCTATTTATTTATTTATTTACTTATTTATTTATTTTTAAAATAAATACTTTTTATATATATTTATATAATCAAAATAAATGTATAATTATATATACATTTATATCAACATAAATTTACATATACATTTATATAATAAAAATAAATGTATATTTATAAAATCAAAGTATAATTAATATATATACTTTTATAGATACATTTACATCACAATAAATTTACATGTATATTTATATCTATACATTTATATAATCAAAAATAAATTTATATATACACATTTATATATACATTTATATAATCAAAATAAATGTATATTTATATATACATATTGTTTATCTTATCATTATTATTATTATTAGTTTATTTTTCATAAATTGGATTTTTAACAAAACTATCAGCCTAACCTAATCTCGCCTTTCTCGAAATGATTAATTTAATTTTTTTGTAAGCAAAACAAATTAAATTTAAATCAAATAACACTCGAGTTGTATTTCGCAAAAATTTCGAGAGTTTACATTCTCCCTACCTTAGGAAATTTGGTCCTCAAATTTAAAAGTACGCCATTCCTTAAACAACTGCGGATATTTCTCACATTAAACTTTCTAATTCTCGCGTGGCTTCTTTCGAAGTGTGATATTGCCATAGAACCTTGACTAGAGGAATTATTTTAGACCATAACACTTTCTCTTTCCTATCCAGTATCCGAATCGGCTTCTCCACACGTCATATCCTCATTCAGCTCTAGCGGTTCATACTTTATCACATGTGTCAGATCTGGGTGATACTTGGGTTGCATTGATACATTTAGGATATCGTGAATACTTGATAATGTCGGTGATAAGGCTAATTTGTGTACCTTGTCTTCCACTCGGTTCAAAGATTTCAAAA
Source organism: Firmiana major (assembly GCA_033439115.1). Lineage (NCBI taxonomy): Eukaryota > Viridiplantae > Streptophyta > Magnoliopsida > Malvales > Malvaceae > Firmiana > Firmiana major. Next base: position 40,086,384 of record CM065895.1, read on the forward strand.
GGTCTGGTATAATGAGAACTTAACTTTCCTTCTTTCCAGATCTCGTTCTGCTATTGGAAGGAGAAACTTCCAGGACACCAAATCTCTTACTGTAAATCCCAAGGACCATCATCTTTGGTCGACATAACTCTTTTGCTTGTTCTGAGTTGTTCTCAACTTTTCCAAAATTAATTGAATATCTTCAGAAACTTGCTTAACTAAATCGGGAACAATTATCTCCCTTTCACCCACTTCTTCCACCCAATCAGTAAGCGGCATTTTTTTTTGTCATACTACATTTCATACGACGTCATTTCGACACTTGATTGGTAATTGATTATATGCAATCTTTGCTAATTAGCAATTGGTCCTTACTAATTCCATATTGGCATGGTTAAGGTGGCGATAACCCCATAGGCTTTTGTACTCTACCTTAACTGGCTGATGTATGAGACATTTAGTCACACATTCAGTTATACCTCTTATCGTACTTGATTGCTAATATACCTTAAGGAGATTTGATAAATCCTACTATTCTCCGGATATATAGTATCCCTCGAGGAATGAGTTCCTTATAGAATCTTCTTCTTTAAATGTGAATCATCGGGTACACATTTTATTTTCTGAATTTAGCAAACTATCAGTAGCAATACCAAAATCTGTTGTAATACCTGTCAGACCTGTATTTTATATAGCTTGTTCTTTATGATTCCTATGTGTATGAACACTCTATTATTATAGATAAATCATAAGAAGAGTATTTACTAGATTTAAAGTGTATGTGAAATGATTTAACACTTATAAACTACATAAAAGCCTAATGTGAGCTACAAGAGCCACAGGTTAAACCGAGTGAATTTGAATCATTCTAACTAAAGATGAGAACTTGTAAAATGAAGATATAGAGAGCTCATGAAGGAAAGTTAGTTTAATTGCCCAAACACAGAGAACATGAGTAAAAGCTAAAAAAGGTAAAACAAACCTTTTTAGCAAGGTATTTAAGGTATTTCAGGTGTATTCACCTACTGGAAACGGCCAAAACATAAAGACGAGAGTGTAAAACATAAGATATGACACTTTCAAAATTTTAAGAAAAAGTCAACTTGGTCAATGATTAAGGAAAAAGTCAACTGTAGTTGAGAATAGTAAACTTTTACCATAGTTGACTAACCATGGTTAAAAATTAACCTAAGTATGGAGAAAAATTTGAGGAAAAATATTTTTGGTTAGAATACAAGATAATCATCCCCAGAAGTAAGAAAAATTTATTCGGATGGATTTCTGATTAAATTTAATGGTTAAAAACGTAATGGGCTAAAATGAAGATTTTAAGGCCCATTAAGGTATACTAAGTGTAGATCGAATTTCTTAGGTCCCTTAGACCGAATTGTTGGACCGATTGATAGGCCAAATATTTAGACAATTAAAGGCCCGAGGTATAGTAAAAATTTCAGCCTGAAAGCCCATTAAGAAAGCCCAAACCGAGAAGCCCAATTAAAAAGCCCATTAGTATAAGTTAAAAGCCATTAATGACAGGTAACAAAGTCGAAAATGATAACCATTACCTAAACTTTTTGGAAAGTCAATTAAGATGAATAGAAAGTAAGGCTTAATGGCTAAGCAAGTGGCTCATAAAATCAGCCACCACATTATCTTCTTCAACTTATCATTATTGGCTAGAAGAAGAAACAATTAAAACACATTTATCCATGCTTTCTCTCACTAGAAATCACTAGGATTTAAGCATATTTGGAACTTGTAATCTTCATGAAAGTTATTCCAAATTGAGAGGAGAGTGACATATGTTGGAATTGGCTATCAAGGAGCCATAGTGTGCAAACCATGAGGCTTCAAAGTTTCGGCTAAGTGTGAACACAAATACTTGGTATAATTTCAAGCTTTCAAATTCATATATGTTAATGTATGAATGATTTTAAGTATATTGGTATATGTTTTAAGCATTGAAACATATGAAATCATTATGAACATGGTATGACTGAGAGTGAGTAGTGATAAATTGATGAATGCCCATATGATTTTAAGGAATAAATGAGTTGATGTACATGTGTTCATGATTATGGTATAGTTAGAATTAATCAATTTGACTAATTGATACATGAATTTAGTTGGCAATCAAGGTGTTTGATAAAATGCCTAAATGAACTAAGTGAAGCTTAAGAACATTGCCAACCAAGTGTTTGTGAAAATGCCCAAGTGAATTGGCTAAACAAATGGACATAGACGGTATGTCATGGTGTGACCGACAGCATGGGATGCTCTCGGCCATGGCATGTGGTCGAGAGGTCCAATGGGTCAAGCCCAATTGGTTTCGACCCAATGTAATGTAATGAGTCTCGGATAAGTCGAATAAGAGTTGGTGAGCCCCACAAGTCCAATAGGCCCAACGAAAATGAATAGTAAAATGAAAATGGGCTTAAGGCATAGTTAGGCCCATTAAGGTTTATTAAAGCCCATTAAGTGAAATAGACTGTATTTAATATGAAATACAGTAGGAAAAGTGTAATTAACCTGATAAATGATTATATGCAGCTCCAGAGATTATTGGAAGAGCGAATCAGACTGCTGGACTGAGCAGCGTTGAGAAAGTAAAATTTCTCGAGTGATTGTAGGTAAGGGACTTTTGTGAGTAGTTAGAGATACCTGTACGTATTTTTGTCTGCTTTTACTTTCACTTAAAAACTCTGAGGGTCAGAGAAAGTGAATAATAATTATTGTGACCCGATAGTGGTAAATTACGATTTTGTCCTTAATTAGGAAAAAAGTCAACTTTTGAGAAAAGTTGTAAAAAGCATGGAAACCACCAATTTTGAATGTTTTACTGCTATTTAGCAGAAGAGTAAATAGATGGGCTAATGTTTTAAGGTTGATATGAATTAAGCACACTTTATGGTACTGTGTTAGCATTGAAATCTATATATGTTTAGGACCCTTTATACTTAGTTATTTGATTTGTTCTTTGCATTATTAGGTATGTTTTATGTGTTTTGTGCACTTGTGCAGGAAAAAAGAACAATTTGGAGAAGTTAAAGCTTTTGGAGCTGGTTTTGGTGATTCCGTGAAGAATTGAAGTTACAGGATGCTGATCGTGACTTATGCTGCAGCAATAGAAGAAACTAGACTGTGCAAAGCAGATTTGAGGAATTAATACCATTGCCGCAGCATAGCAGTTTGATTAGGGCAACACTGTTTTTCCACGTGGCCTCCGCATTTTAGTGCTTGGAAACCTTATAAATAGTCTTTTTCTCAGAATTTTGAGGGAAGCTGCGACAGAAGACTTCAAGATTGATTTAGCTCCATAGAAACTCTATCTTTTACATTTTTTCCACCAATTTTTATTCTTGGGATGATAAATTGGAATTCTTGGATATTTATTATGATGTCTAGGAACTAAACTCCTTTTTTCTAGAATCGATGTAGCCAACTTTGGGCAGATTGCAATTACTTTGTGATGTTGTTTGGATGATTTCAATTATGTTTATTTAATCTACTTGTTCTTAATGCTCTAGTTGATTGGCCACCAATTGGATGAATTAGTATAGAAATTCGACACTCGGGAGAGGGGATTATTTATATGCACAAGGGTAGATTAACATAGGACATTGTTGAATCGGGAGGTTGACAAATCGTATGAGTCAATAAGAAACAGAATTACTATCGCTTAATGAACTCTATTATTTAATTCTGAATCGGGAGGTTAGGATTAGATAATTTGGGTATGACTGTTTAAAAATCGAGAGAGATAAACAGGAAATAGTTTCAGGTATAAACAAGTTGAAATCAAAAGAACAACTGATCAAAGGAATTGTATGAACCCTAGTTAGGTGAAATCGAGTTCTAGGAATATTTTGCCATTGATAATTTCATTCTTAATTATTGTGATTTATTTTAATTAAATTGTTCCGTAGTTAATCATTAAAGTAGTAAATAGAATTTTAACCAACATTCATTAATTTTCTAAATAAAGCTCAAGGTTGTTGATTACAGTGATTAGCGGTAGACACAGTTCCCTGTGGGACGATGCTCATATTTACTCTATACTCGAAAACTGACCTGTGCACTTGCAGTAGCGTTCCATTCGAGCACAACAAGTTTTCTGGCGCCGTTGCCGGGGAACTGTTGTTTAGTTTTTCGTTGACACTATTCCTTAATAGCCTTTACTTTAATTTAGATTTTTATTTTTGTTTTAATTTATTATCACGAATATTTATTTTATTTTATTTTATTTAGGTGAATGGTAAAAACTCGCTGAAGTGGAAATATAGATATAAAAGAAGAGTCAGATCAAGAGCTAGAGAGAACCATCAGACAAATTCAACAAAACAGATTTGAAGAGAAAGACCGAAATTTAATCATGGCAGATGAAAATCAGTAGCGAGCTATACGCGATTATTTCACCCCAGTTGTGAATCAGAATCGCTGCTATAAGAAAGATTCCTGTGAACTGTAACAATTTTGAATTGAAGCCGGCATTAATCAACATGGTTATGCAAAACCAATTTGGAGGTTCAGCCTTGGAGGATCCTAATACACATCTGACAAGTTTTCTGCAAATTTGCAGCACCATTAAGATTAATGGAGCCCTGATGATGCTCTTCGGCTAAGATTGTTTCATTTTTCTCTTTGGGATAAAGCATTGAGTTGGTATCAAAACCTATCAGCAGGAAACATTTCGACATGGGCAGTGATGGCATAGAAATTCTTAACAAAATATTTTCCACCAGGAAAGACAATGCAGATGAGATTAGAGATTGCCCAATTCACATAGTTAGACCAAGAGCCATTACATAAGGCATGGGAGAGATTTAAAGAGTTATTGCGTAGATGCCCTTTGCATGGATATGATGAAGGAAACCAGATACAGGTTTTCTACAGAGGCATGACTCCGCAAACAAGAGCTATTGTGGATGCTTCAGCAGGAGGTTCACTATGGTCTAAGACACCTGATCAAGCTATGCAGTTAATTGAAGAGATGGCTATAAATAGTAGCCAACGGCTAGGTGAAAGAGCTAATGTCAGAAGAGTAGCAGGTATGGATGAGTTAGATACGCAGACAGCCATCCTAACAAGACTTGAGCAGATTTCAACACAAATTTCTTCAATGAGTATACAAGGGTCACAAGCTATGATTCATCCTGACAACACAAATCCTAACTTGATGGGGACGGATTTGGAGCAGGTGAATTATGTTAATAATCGTAACTTTAGTTTTCAGGGAAATTGGGTTCCTAACTATTACCAATCAGGATTCAAAAACCATGAGAATCTATCTTATGGTAATTCTAAAAATGTTCTAAACCCACCAGCAGAAGTAACAGCAATACAAGATTTAATAACCAAGGGAATTCCCAAGGTTATGGTGGAGTTAGAAGGAACGAATTTGAGGAGTTCATGGTTGAAACTAGAACACGATTTAGCAAAACTGATGCGTGGTTAGACAACGTGGAAGCTAAAATGTCAAGATAAATACTAGTCTTGGTGCACAGATGAAGTCTGTTGAGACCACTTTGGGACAGTTAGCTGCTGCTGTCAGTTCTTTGAATGAAATAGGTAAGTTCCCTAGTGATACAGTGCTAAATCCGAAAGAAAATTGCAATGCTATATCTTTGAGAAGTGGGAACACTTATGAGCCACCAATGGTAGCAGAGAAAGAAGAAACTGTACCAATCACTGAGATGCAGAAGAAGCAGACCGAACCTGTTATGTCAAAGGATGCAGAATCAGAAACAGTTCAACAGGGAGTTAATTCTAAACCTTTTAGTAAACTTTTTCCTGATAATCCTCCTTTGTTAAAACCATCTATTCCTTATCCTCAAGCTTTGTATAAAAGGAAGATTGAATCTGAGTTTAAGAAATTTCTAGATATATTTAACAAATTACATATTAACATTCCGTTTGTTGATGCCCTGCAGTAGATGCCACATTATACAAAGTTCATGAAAGAGGTGCTGTCAAAGAAACAGAGACTTGAAGATTATGAAACTGTCAACTTGACAGAGGAATGCAGTGCGATTTTGCAGCAGAAGTTATTGTAAAAATTGAAAGACCCTGGAAGCTTTACTATTCCATACGAGATTAGAGGATAGAAAGTGGGTAAGGCATTGTGTGATTTAGGTGCTAGCATAAATTTAATGCATTTATCTATTTTCAGGAGCCTAGGTCTTGGAGAGGTAAAGCCAACCACCATAACACTGCAACTAGCGGATAGATCGATTACTTATCCCAGAGGTATAATAGAAGATGTTCTTGTTAAAGTTGATAAACTAATTTTTCCTATCGATTTTGTAGTTTTAGATTATAAAGAGGATAGAGAAATTTCGCTTATACTTGGGAGACCATTCCTTGCCACTGGGAGAGCACTAATCGATGTTCAGAGAGGGCAGTTAACCTTGAGGATGAATGATGAATCAGTTATGTTCAACATCTATAAGGCGATGAAATTTGCTGATGAGCCAGAGACCTGTAAGTTGATTAAAGTAGTGCAGAGTTGTGTAAGAGAAGTTGAAACAAAGGAAGCACCAACCGATCCTATGGCTCAATGTCTGGTAAATTCAGTTTCTAATTTAGATGATGAATTATTAACTGATGAAATTAAAAGTTGTGTTGTTACTTTGGAAGCCAACCCATTAGAAAATGCGACTACAACAACTAAGGAAAAGATTGACAAGTCGCAAGTGAGTGAAAAAGAAGAAGGCAAAACTGAATTGAAAGAATTACCAATCCATTTGAGGTATGCTTTCTTAGGTGATGATAGTACTTTTCCTGTAATTATCTCATCATTTTTATCTACTGCAGAAGAAGACAAGTTGCTCAGAATCTTAAGAGAGCACAAACCGACAATTGGATGGTCCATTGCCGACATCAAAGGAATTAGTCCCTCTGTTGTGATGCATAAAATTCGGTTGGAGGAAAATCATAAACCCTCTATTGAACCACAGAGAAGACTAAATCCAACAATGAAAGAAGTTTTAGAGCTGAGATTTTAAAATTATTAAATGCTGGTATTATATATGCTATATCTGATAGTTCTTGGGTGAGTCCTGTGCAGGTTGTGCCTAAAAAGGGTGGAATGATAGTAGTTTATGACACTAATGATGAAATCATATCCACCAGAACGGTAATAGGTTGGAGAGTCTACATCGATTATAGGAAGCTGAACAAAGCTACTAGGAAAGACCACTTCTCGCTTCCGTTCATTGACCAAATGTTAGATAGACTAGCCGGGCACAGTTATTATTGCTTTTTAGATGGCTACTCGAGCTATAACTAGATTGCGATAGCCCCAGAAGATCAAGAGAAAACAATATTTATTTGCCCATATGGAACTTTCGCATATAGGAGGATGCCTTTCGGTTTGCGTAATGCCCCAGCAACCTTCCAGAGATGCATGATGTCGATCCTCACTGACATGGTTGAAGAGATAATGGAAGTCTTCATGGATGACTTCTCGGTATTTGGTAAGACTTTTGACCAATGCTTATCTAATTTGGCACTTGTTTTGCAGAGGTGTAAAGAGACGAATCTCGTCTTAAACTGGGAGAAGTGCCATTTTATGGTGCAAGAAGGAATCGTCCTTGGATATAAAATTTTAGCTCATGGCATTGAGGTGGATAGAGCTAAAGTCGCTATCATTGAAAAGCTTCCCCCTCCAAAATTTGTTAAAGCCGTGAGGAGCTTTTTGGGACATGTAGGCTTCTAGCGCAGATTTATCAGGGACTTTTCAAAAATCTCAAAACCTTTATGTAACTTACTGGAAAAAAGATGCTGATTTTATCTTTGATGATTTTTGCTTGCAAGCGTTCGAAAAGATCAAGAAGGAGCTTATTTCTACATCTATTATGATCGCACCTTATTGGACAGAACTGTTTGAACTAATGTGTGACGCTAGTGATTTTGCAATTGGAGTAATCTTTGGGCAGAAAAGAGACAAGATTTTTTGGGCTATCTATTACTCAAGCAGGACTTTAGATGAAGCTAAAAAAAATTACACAACAACGGAGAAGGAGATGCTTGCAGTTGTACATGTATTTGATAAGTTTAGACCATACTTAATTGGGGGCAAGGTCATTATCTATATAGACCATGCAACCATTCGATATCTATTTGCGAAGAAGGATGCCAAACCCAGATTTATTAGATGGATCTTGCTTTTGCAAGAATTTGATTTTGAAATCAGGGACAAAAAGGGATCTGATAATGTTATAGCTGATCATTTGTCTAGGTTGGAGCAATCTGAAATTCAGCAAGAACAACCTATTCAAGAGGAGTTTCCAGATGAAACAATAATGAAGATTGATGTAAATCTGCCCTGGTTCGCAGACATAGTGAATTACTTAGCAGGAGGATTAATGCCAAGTGGTTTAACTTACCAACAGAGGAAGAAATTCTTCCATGATGTCAACTCGTATTTTTGGGATGATCCTCTACTGTTTAAGAAGTGTCCAGGCCAGATTATAAGATGATGTGTGTTGAAAGATGAAGTTCAGGAAATTTTGTGCCACTGCCATGCTGCAGCATATGAAGGCCATTTTGGTGCAGAACGTACAACAGCAAAGGTGCTGCAATCAGGCTTTTATTGGCCTATTGTGTTTAAAGATAGCTACATGTTTGTAAAAACATGTGACAGATGTCAGAGGGTTGGAAACATTTCAAGAAGGCATGAATTACCTTTGACAAATATTCTAGAAGTGGAAATCTTTGATGTATGGGGTATCGATTTTATGGAACTGTTCCCTCCATCTTTTGGGAAGCTGTACATTCTCCTTGCTGTTGATTATGTCTTTAAATTGGTGGAGGCAATAGCAACTGTCACGACCCAATTCCATTCTCTTTAACCGAAAATCACCGAAAATTTTTCGCGTTTTACTGTTACCTTACCCGGTCGTGAAATAAACTCACCACACACTGTTGGGCTATGAGTCAATAATAAACACCAAATCTCATTCATTCTCAATTAATTAAAATGATGTCATACATTTGCATTTAATCGTGTACTTATACGAATACATGTTTTACTGACATCTACATCCCCCATAATTACAACTCAAAAGAATACTGTGCTTTTACATTATTTAGATACAAAAAGAATCACTGTGTATATACCTCTTAGTAATGGAGATGCAGCGGAGTCCAAAATACCACGCCTCAGTCCTTACTGGGCTACTATGCACGCTCTGTAGGGGGGAAAATAGAGTGGGATGAGCAACCACACGCTCAGTAAGGCAATAATGCAAGCATGGTAGATAACTACTCTATCTACATGCTGATAGTGTTATGCATAAATCATTTATGGTAGGAGCATGAGGAATAAAACTATGCCATGTGAATATACATATATATCATGTATCAAAATCATGTGCATTGGCATATAAAACATGGTAGAAACATCATGTATAAATCATCTCATGCTCAATCTCATTTAAATTCATAAAAAGGGCAATTCATTAAGAAACCTCCTTTTTAAACCAACATCATAAACCTCTTTCTCAACACATAATTACCACCAAATCAACTCACAATCACAACCACATTTTCATTTCACAATTCACGCATGTGTATAAAAACTAGGTCACTATATCAAAAGTGCCTATATGGACCATTACATCATAAATCATCCCAGACCACACGCATCCAGGTGTGCGGGGTATCACGCTGGCACGAAGATGGATTATCCCTCGCCAGACTTTCTCACCACATAACCATCATGCGGTACATCGTACTCTATGTGATATACACGGTACAGCATACTCCGCAGACTCATATCGTGATTGGGGGTGCCATTCCTAGGTCTTACCTACCCCATACCAAGAGTTTTCCATATCCGTGAAGGAGAGCCTCCCTGCCGAACAGAGCCTTCCCGCCTAACAGAGCCTCCCTGCCTCCTCGGGCTTAAGGATGTTAGCTTAAGGATGTAGGGCTTAAGGATCCTTCCGTAAGAGAGCCTCCCTACCGAACAGAGCCTCCCCGCCTAACAGAGCCTCCCCGCCTCTTTGGGCTTAAGGATGTTGGCTTAAGGATGTAGGGCTTAAGGATCTTACCGTACCCATGTAGGAGAGCCTCCCTACCTAACAGAGCCTCCCCGCCCCTCCAGGGCTTAAGGATGTTGGCTTAAGGATCCCACCGTAAGAGAGCCTCCCCACTAAACAGAGCCTCCCCACCTAACAGAGCCTCCCCGCCTCTTTGGGCTTAAGGATGTTGGCTTAAGGATGTAAGGCTTAAGGATCTTACCAACTTTCACAACCTTATACGTGTCACAATGTGCAAACTTGTGCGAGCAAAGCTCTAGCATGACTCAGGCATCCTCTCATACAGAGACGCATATGAGCATAGCTCTAGTACGGTTATACTCATAAGACAACCGCTCAAAATCCACGTACGAGCAGAAGCTCCAGTACGGTTTATAAACATCATCATAGTTTCCAAATCAAGGTGCGAGCTAAGCTCCAGCACGTTTCATACCAATGAAAACATAGAAATCCAGCGCGAGTGAGGCTCTAGCGCGATTTATGTCATACAAATACGATAGGCGGCTCATACACAATCAAACAATCCCGGCAATTAGGTTTAGCACTCACAAATGCTTTTCCACAACAACCATACAATACTAGCCGACCCATCTACTAGCTTGCTTAAAACCAAGCAATTTCGTTTTGAAAAGCATCAAAACATTAGATTTATGCAATTATTAGCCTTACTATCCCATTTCATAAAATCCACTTCAAATCCAAAACCACGCATATACTCCTCATCATTCACGAATACCATCAATCATTTATTTGAGCAACCATGCATTTCATAAAACACCCAATATTCACCCACAAGTTCAAAGTACGAGCAGCTACCTCTATATACTCACAAAATTCCCTTACCTAGAATCGCGATGCGTGATTCCACTTCCTTAAGCTGCTTACTCGTACGGTTCGACTCGTCTTCAACGAACTCTTCGGGACTGCACAAAATCGTATCCCGCATTATATTCGATCCATATAATGCAACCCTTGTGCTTGCTATAGTCAATTTAATCTATAGCCTCTATTAACGCTTATATGGCCTCGTTTCATTACTTTACCCATAACTCGAGTCTATGGATCTTCTTAGGCCTATTAACTTATTCCAAATCGATATTAAATCGACATTAAGCTCATAGTGTTCATATTTCATGAATTCGCTCACTATGGCATTTTATCAAGCATATACATACTCATTTCCACAATTCCTCCAAACTCACAATGTAATCTCATTTAACCATCTAAAATCATAAGCATTACCTCACTAACAACTTTAGCATGCCCATAAATCATAAACTCATTCAACCCATATATTCTCACATCATACCCATTCTAGGTTTTCTAGGTCACACCAATTCCACCACATCCCTAGATAATTTATCCATCAATAGTCATGCCAAACAACTCCAAAATCAATTAAATAGACAATGTATTTGGATTGGAGTGTTAGAATCTTACCAAATATGATTTTTCTTCTTGCTCCAAATGGCAATGCCCTTAACTCCTTCAATACCAACAATGGAAAAATGCCTTCACACTATGTTGTTCTTCTCTTTAATAGGAACAACTTTGCCTCTAATGGTCTCTCTTTAATTCTTGCTGGAAATGGCTGATTTTAGAGAGGGAAAGTTAGGTTTTTGGGTTGAAAGTGAAAGGTTAGTGTTTTTCCCGAGATTTCCTGATTTTCAGCCCTCCTTATATAGAAATAGCTTGAGGAGATCGATCTGGTCCAAGAGGAGATCGATCTGGTCCCTTAAAATCCCTCTTTTTCACGGCATTTTTAAGCTTGAGATCGATCTATCGAAGCATGAGATCGATCTGTCGAGGCATGAGATCGATCTGCTCCCAAACAGAGAGCTAAGGAGATCGATCTGGGTGCTTGGGGATCGATCTTTTCACTACAGAATGCTTGGGAGATCGATCTGGCTCCATTGGAGATCGATCTGCTCTATTCTTTCGCCCAAATAAGAGCATTCTGGCTCTTCCAGATCGATCTCTCATCCTATGAGATCGATCTGGCCCTCATGTTTTCCAGATTTCCTGTAGTTTCCTTGCTACAACTCATACCAATACATCCTTAATCTATTTCCATGGCCATTTTCTCATCCATCCACCTTTATAACTTGAAAATGGCATCCATTCATACCTTATGCATATTGAAACTTGTGTGCATTCATTGTATGTCCAAATGTATGCTACATGAAACCAAATGGAAGCATAACTCCATTCCATTTTACCACACTACTCATCTTGAGTTTCAATCACATCCATCACTTGCCAGAACTCATTTCTTCATATTCGTACTCAATGAAACTTGTATGTACGTTACAATTCATATTACACATACATACATTGAATCCATGGACTTACATCAATCATACTTTACATTACAAGTCCATTCATATTATTTGATCCAATTACACACATTACCATTATACATATACGGGGTCTTACAACAACACCAATAAATGATGCAAAAGTGGTGACTCGATTCCTACACAAGAATATATTAACAAGATTTGGTACTCCAATGGCCATTTTGAGTGATAAAGGCACTCACTTCTGTAACGAAGTCTTCAATGGTTTGATGTCAAAGTATGGAATTCGACATAAAGTTGCTCTCGGTTATCATCCGTAGATAAATGGTCAAGCTGAAATTTCAAACCGAGAAGTGAAGTTGATATTGGAGAAGACTGTCAATCTAAATAGAAAAGATTGGGCTAACAAGTTAGATGACGCGCTTTGGGCATACAGAACAGCCTATAAGACTCCAATTGGAATGCCTCCCTATAGGTTGGTATTTGGTAAGGCATGTCATCTACTTGTAGAACTTGAGCATCGAGCTTACTGGGCCATTAAGAAGTTAAATTTTGACTATAACAAGGCTGGAGCAAATCAGTTACTCCAATTGAATGAGCTTGATAAGCTAAGAAATGAGTCCTATAACAATGCAAGGATTTATAAGGATAGGACCAAGAGATGGCATGACAAAATGATAAATGGTGAGAATTCAGTCCTGGACAGGAAGTTCTTTTGTATAATTCACGACTCAAATTATTTCCTGGCAAATTGAAGTCAAGATGGTCAGGACTGTTTGTGATACATCAAGTTTTCCCATATGGAGCAATTGAGTTAAAGAAATCAGATGGGAGCTTGTTCGAGGTCAATGGGCAGCATTTAAAGCATTATTATGGAGAGGGAGTGCATAAATTAGAAAGCATTCCCCTTGGTGAACCGAATTAAGGAGATTAGACGTAGTCCGACTGAAGACTTAAAATTTAGCGCTTTTGGGAGGCAACCCAATTTATAGTTTTAGGATTCTTAGTTTTTAATCTTGTTTTATTTTCTTTGATTTTAGTAGCCTGCTTTTATTTTTATTTTTAATTTATTTGATTAGTTTGTGTTTTATTTTTCAGGCATATGCATAAGAAGATCACAGTTTGGAAGATTAATTGTCATGATCCTTTAAGAAAGAATGCATGGGTGCGTGAATGGTGAAAGGAAAAGAAAAAAATTTGCAAGGGCTTAGTAGCTTCAGAGTAGACAATCAAAACAGAAAAGAAACGAAAATGGTTTTTCAAGAACAAAAGTGAAGAAGTATGTGAATAGTAACTAAGCTGGAAGACTAAATTTTTTTCAATTGAAGAAGTGAGGGCCGAATAATGTTTACATAGGTGAGAAAAAGAAAGTCAGAAAGAGCATGAGAAGAAATTCTGTCAAAAAAGGAAACAAATGTCTGAAATTTTCAAAGATGGGTGAATGGAATACACATGTCAATGTTTTATTGGAAGACTGATTCCCTTATCCTGTCAACCCCACTTACTATTCAGTTAAGCCAAAGAACCCTACCAAACTAATTTGAAAGAGGCGACCGAACCTTTTACATATTTCAGACTCTCTCTTTTTCTAGTACTGCATCTTTCTTTGTTCTCTTGGAAGTACCCCGACAAACCCCACTGCCATTATTTTTCTCTCTTTCAATCTTGTTGTTTTCTGCTGATTTGGTAGTTTCGCCAACAAATTTTTATGGGTTCGCTATCTCGGTGCTCCCGAAACCCTTGGGGGAAGAAGAAAGCTTTTTTTTTATCGGATTGTGATAAAGACGTAAAGTGGTACAACTCAATCTTACGTGATTTCAGTTCCGGGTATTTTACTTCTTTTTTCAATTGTTTTCGATCTTCCAGCGGCTATCCTTTTGGTTTTTATAACTTTAATTTTTGAAGCCCTTCTCGGTTTGATAAATTTTTGTTGGAACGATTCTGGTTGTGAAGCGATTATTGGGTCTATTTTGTGTGCTCGTCCGATTGGGTTTAGTTAAAAATTGTTCTTGTAATTTGTGATTCCATTGGTGGATAATGGCACCTAAAGCCCGAGCTAGACGAAACCTGAAAAGTTTGAGTCAAGCCATTGATAGCTCAGCTCCATCTCCACAGAGGGAAGAGCCAGTCATCACCGATTATGATCCCTCTAGATTTGTGAACAGCCAAGCAACAGAAAATTTTAAGAAAATCATGGGTAAAAACATGATTATCGAGAGGAGCTTTCGGCCTGATATTGGTGGCTGGGATACGTATTCTGCATTTTGGAGAGATTTCGAGTTGTTGAAATTAGCAGGGCAACCTGAAGATGCCATCCTTGATGTAGTCCGAGAATTCTATGCCAATGCCATGGAGAGCACTCATTCGACTTCGAAAGTTCAGGGTGTTCTTGTTCCTTACAACACCAATGCCATTAATCTGTATCTGGACCTTCCACAAGGGGTGCAAGATGAGTATGCCAGCTATGTTGCACCTCTACACACTGATTCTGATGAGTTGGTCCGGGTCATTAACGAACTAACAGTCCCATACACCCATTGGCAGAAGAGGCTAGAGGCTGAATCTATGGCATTCCCTTCCAATCGACTGCAATATGGTCTTCATGAATGGTATGATTTTATTTGTTCTAGAATCATGCCTACAACCCATAAAATTAGCATCGATGTGGATAGAGCTGCTCTCCTTTACTGTATTTTGACTGGAAAGATTATTGATTTTGGAGCCATTATTTTTCGGTCTATGGAAGAGTTCATACGTAGGGAAAATAGAAGGGGTTTACCTCACCCTTCATTGGTTTGTGGACTCTGTAAGAAATATGAAGTATATTGGACCGAGCTTGAACCACGACTGGCAAGAAAATCTGCAGTCACTCTAAAAAATCCTCGGGTACCTCTGACTCAAAGAGAAACTGCTACTCCTACTGCACCACCACCACCTTCTGTTGGTACTACTGCTGGCCCATCCTCTGCACCTTCCACCACTTTCGGCTCCATTGAAACCGTGCTTAATGAGATTAAAGAGTTGCGAATGGAGATGCGTAATAATGACGGAGACTATCGGACTTTCTATGCGTATGTTGCCTACTACAATCGGTCATTAGTATAGTACCTAAATATGAGGGGTCAAGAAGGAGATGTGGTATTTCCCTTACCACCACAATGGTGTATGCCACAGCAGGAAAATGCAGCTGATGATGATGATGACATGGAAGAAGATGCCCCAGAGGAGGCTGAGCTGAAGATGGCTCAGAGGAAGATTCGAACAGCTAGACTACCCTAGGGAAGTCCTCTTTAATACTTTTTCCTATTCATTGAGGATAATGAAAATCTTAAGTTTGGGGGAGTTATTGGCTGTGCTTTGTGCTTTATGCTTGCTTTGTTATGTTTTATGTGCCTGTTTTAAAAAAATTTTATGTGCCTGTTTCCATATTTTTAGCAATTTTTATTTGTTTCGGATTTATATCTTTGTGTGACAATTATACTCAGCTTTATAGATTAGTTTTCTAGATTGTTGCCGGAGATGGATTTTTCAAGGAACTGATTAATTTTTGTTTAAATGGATGATTTTATTGTTTGAGTATTGGTATGTGGATAGAAAGCTTCACTTGAATCTTTACACTTTAACTTATGCACCAATCATATTAAGTTTATGTACTTATTGTGTTGATTTGTGAAACCAAAAAGACTCTAGAACTTGATTAGTTATTACTTGAGGCGAAATTGATAGACCATGCGTGATTAGGAAAATGATGTAGGCCATTTTTGTTTTGAGATTGAGCCTTTCAAGCCTACCCAATTATATTAATCCTTTGGAAAACCCCTTGAGCCTAATTTTTCCATTTTGTTGTTATCTAACCATATTACAAGCCATGGCCTAATTGTTTGATTATCCTATTCTTTTGGTCCCTTACTTGAAGTACTATCAATCAAAATTTTTGGATTAGGGGATGAGCTCAAAAGAAAACAGGGGTGGTTTGTAAATTGTTGGTTTGAGAACTTGATTGTTACAAACAAGGGTTTGTTCTTGGGTCTTGATGAAAATTTAGTGTCATATGCAGTTACAAGTAGTGAAAAAAAATCTTAAATTCAGGAGTATGACATTGTGGAAAAAAATAAAAATAAAAAAAATAAAAAATAAAAAATAAAAAATCAAATCAAACTCGAGAATGAATAAAGTTGGGTAGTGATTCATGAGCTCAAAATAAATTAAATCCAAAGGTGATTACAATGCTTTAGGTGGATTAAACTTCATGTTGTATCCTTTATCCCACCTAAACCCGAGCCTTACGTTACAACCCTTGAAAAGTCATTTTGATTCTTGGTTATGCATGAGTCTTTATTAGTGGAGAGTAGTAGTTAATTCAAGCATATGAAGTCTTGCGTTAAATTCTTATTTAGGTTTTGCATTAACACTTGAGTGCATGAATTTGAGTAAATGATTGTACACACACACAAAAGTGGAAAGTGAAGAGTGAAGGGGGATTGGTTTGCTTTGATTGACTTGAACAATATAAATCTGAAATTTGTCTTAAGTTGAGAACCTTGTGAATTCTTGAGGAAAATCCCAATTTAGTATGACAAGCATGTGAGCTGAGTATGGTTGATAGTCTTTAATCGTTCTGTTTCTAGTATGTCTTTGCTTGAGGACAAGCAAATTTTTAAGTTTGGGGGTATTTGTTAGCACTGAAATCTATATATGTTTAGGACCCTTTATACTTAGTTATTTGATTTGTTCTTTGCATTATTAGGTATGTTTTATGTGTTTTGTGAACTTATGTAGGAAAAAGAACAATTTGGAGAAGTTAAAGCTTTTAGAGCTGGTTCTGGTGATTCCGTGAAGAATTGAAGTTACAGGATGTTGATCGTGACTTATGCTGCAGCAATAGAAGAAACTGGATAGTGCAGAGCAGATTTGAGGAATTAATACCATTGTCGCAACATAGTAGTCTGATTAGGGCAACACTGTTTTTCCACGTGGCCTCCGCGTGTTTTAGTGCTTGGAAACCTTATAAATAGTTTTTTTATCAGAATTTCGAGGGAGGCTGCGGCAGAAGACTTCAAGATTGATTTAGCTCCATAGAAACTCTATCTTTTACATTTTTTTTCCACCAATTTTTATTCTTGGGATGATAAATTGGAATTCTTGGATGTTTATTATGATGTCTAGGAACTAAACTCATTTTTCCTAGAATCAATGTAGCCAACTTTGGGCAGATTGCAATTACTTTGTGATGTTGTTTGGATGATTTAAATTATGTTTATTTAATCCACTTGTTCTTAATGCTCTAGTTGATTGGCCACCAATTGGATGAATTAGTATAGGAATTCGGCACTCGGGAGAGGGGATTATTTATATGCACAATGGTAGATTAGCATAGGACATTGTTGAATCGGGAGGTTGACAAATCGTATGAGTCAATAAGAAACAGAATTACTATTGCTTAATGAACTCTATTATTTAATTCTGAATCAGGAGGTTAGGATTAGATAATTTGGGTATGACTGTTTAAAACTCGGGAGAGATAAACAGGAAATAGTTTCGGCTATAAACAAGTTGAAATCAAAAGAACAACTGATCAAAGGAATTGTATGAACCCTAGTTAGGTGAAATCGAGTTCTAGAAATATTTTGCCATTGATATTTTCATTCTTAATTATTGTGATTTATTTTAATTAAATTGTTCCGTAGTTAATCGTTAAAGTAATAAATATGATTTTAACCAACATTCATTAATTTTCTAAATAAAGCTCAAGGTTGTTGATTACAGTGATTAGCGGTAGACACAGTTCCTTGTGGGATGATACTCATATTTACTCTATACTCAAAAACTGACCTGTGTACTTACAGTAGTGTTCCATTCGAGCACAACATGCTGATTTTGATATTTTGACAATCATCCCTTTTTAAAGAGCCATCTATCAAATTATGTGAGGATAAATTGTGCTAAAGCACAACGCGTACTTGATTTCATATATTTTTCACATATATTAGTGCTGATGTATGACTCGCACTAGATTTCCATGACATGCATGATAGAGTACTAGAGCATTGCTCGTACTCAGTTTATATCTTTTATGCATGATAGAATGTTGGAGCTATTGCTCATACTCAGTTTTATATGATATGCTTGACAGAATGCTGGAGCGAATTGCTCGTACTCGAATTTTACATGAGATGCATGACAGAGTGCTAGAGCGTTTCTCGTACTTGATTTGATGAGTTTTGTGCATAGCATGGTACTGGAGCTATTGCTTGTACTTTATTTGAAACATGAACTATGCATGACCTAGTTCCTGGAGGTTTACTCGTACTAGAGTTTGAGTTTGTGATGTGAAAACGTGTTTGTGCAGAGTGTCGACTGTGAGTCGCGCTCAAAGGTGCGCACTATATTTTATGTGATATATAAGACATGTTGAAAAACCATGCTTGATTTCCTCGTGTAGACTGAGTGTCACACTATGAGATGTTTGCATGTGGATTTAGAGACGTGGTATTTATTTTCCATGGTTTGAGGGCTAAGACCTATGGCAGGCACCCCGATTGTGATCGGTGTATACAGATGCATCACACCAAGGACTGGGTTATGTGCTTATGTAGGATGGGAAGGTAGTTGCCTATAGATCTAGACAGTTGAAAGATCACGAGAGGAACTACTCGACACATGATTTGGAGTAAGCGGTCATAGTGTTTGCTTTGAAAATATGGCGCCACTACCTTTACGGTGAGAAATTTTAGGTTTTTACAGATCATAAGAGCCTTAAGTACCTGTTCTCGTAGAAAGAGTTAAATATGAGACAAAGGAGATGGCTCGAACTCCTTAAAGATTATGATTATGAAATCATATGCCACCCGGGTAAGGCAAATGTAGTTGTCGATGCTTTGAGCAGGAAGAACCTAGGGTTGGTGTCTTATATGATGGTATAGGAACATGAGTTGTTGGAACAATTTGTGAACCTCTGTTTGGATGTAACCTCACCTGGATCAGAGAGATTGGATATCATGGCTAGTATGAGATTAGAGACAGAGTTGATTGGCCGTATTCGGTAGGCTCAGCAGAGCAATCGACAGTGTATCGATTGGTTGAGTCAGATACAGGCGGGTGTGGATATTGATTTTGAGCTGAGCACAGATGGCTTATTGAGGTTCAGAGGCAGAGTATGCGTTCCCAAGGATCATGAGATCAAGAGACTGATTTTATCGGAGGCTCACTCATCGAAGTACACGATACATCTAGGGAGTACCAAGATATATCAGAACCTTCAGAAGGTTTATTAGTGGTCTGGAATGAAAAGAGACATTGATGAATATGTCACTAAGTGTCTCGTTTGTCAGCAAGTGAAGGTAGAGCATCAGAAGCCTACAAGGTTATTGCAACCTCTACCGATACCGACATGGAAGTGGGAGCATGTCACCATGGATTTTGTGATGGGATTATTGAGGACCCGCAGAGGTCATGATGCCATATGGGTTATTGTGGATCAGTTGAGGAAGTCAGCCCATTTCTTAGCTATGAGAGCTACCGATACTCTGAGTCAGTTAGCGAACCTGTATGTTTGAGAGATAGTACGACTACATGGTGTACCAGTGAGAGTTGTTTCTGATAGGGATGCCCGCTTCACTTCCCATTTTTGGGAACATTTTTAGGAAGCTATGGGGACCCGCTTAAGTTTTAGCACCGCTTTTCATCCTTAGAAAGATGGGCAATCAAAGAGAACTATACAGACCTTGGAGGATATGTTGAGAGCGTGTGTGTTGGATTTTAGAGGTTCTTGGGATGATCACCTACCGTTAGTCGAGTTCGCCTATAATAAATGTTATCATGCTAGTATCGAGATGGCACCCTATGAGGCACTGTATGGACGCAGATGTTGATCCCCCATTGGATGGGAAGAGGTTGGTGACAGACAGCTTTTTGCTCTGAACTTAGTGTATTAGGCATCTGAGGACGTCCAATTGATATGTGAGAGATTACGGACAACTCAAAGCTGGTAAAAGATTTATGTTGAGAAGAGACGGAGACCACTATAGTTTGATGTGGGTGAGTCGGTATTTTTGAGAGTTTCACCTTCAAAGGATATTATGAGATTTGGTTAGAAGGGCAAGCTGAGCCCTAGATATATCGAGCCCTTCGAGATTTTGGAGAGAGTGGGAGATAAGGCGTATAGGATGGCATTACCACCAAACTTGGCAAATGTTCATAAAGTCTTCCATGTCACTATGCTTCAGAAGTATCACCTGGACCCGACACATGTGATAAGATATGAGTCGTTGGAGCTCAATGAGAGTATGACATATGTTGAGAAGTCGGTTCGAATATTAGACAGAAAGGAAAAGGTGTTAAGGACAAAGACGATCCCCTTAGTGAAAGTGCTTTGGCAATATCACACTCTGGAGGAAGCCACATGGGAATTGGAAAGCATGATGCAAGAGAAGTACCCGGAGTTGTTTTGAGATAACTTAGTTCTAATTTAGAGGACCAAATTCCTTCAAGGAGGGGAGGAATGTAAGACCCATATTCTCAAATGTAAACCTTATGAATTCACAAGTATGGTGATGCACTTGTAATGTGTAGCATAAGTGATGTAAAGTCCATAAATTCATTGTACACCCTTGTAATATAAGTTGGGAATATACACACAAGTTTCATGATGTATGAATATGAAGAAATGGACTTTTGTATGTGATGAATATGAGTGGAATGCAAAATGAGTAGTGTAGCAAATGGAATGAAGTTGCATGAGTTGCATAAATCGTTATACTTCTATTTAGCTTTGTATTTTATACCTTTAGTTATACAATAAATGCACACAAGTTTTAATGTGTATAAAATATGAATGGATGTCATTTTCAAGTCTTGAAGGTGGTTGGATGAGAAAATGACTATGGCAACAAAATTAAGGATGTTTGGTGTGAGTTACAGCATAAAATTGCAGCAAAATCTAGAAAATATGAAAGCTAGATCGATCTCATAGGATGAGAGATCGATATGGAAGAGCAAAAAATGCTCTTGTTCGAGCTATGGAATAGGCCAGATCGATCTCCAATGGGGCCAGATCGATCTGCTAAGCATTTTGTAAAGAAAAGATCGATCCTCAATGCAAGTAGATCGATTTCCTTAGCTCTCGGGTTGGAGCAGATTGATCTCCTCCTTAGCCAGATCGATCTCCTTAAGCTACTGTCTGAAAACAGATCGATCTCAAGCCTCGATAGATCGATCTCATGCATTCAAATTAGCGTGAAAATGAGGGATTTTAGAGGACCAGATCGATCTCCTTCCAATGCAGATCAAGCAATTTCTATATAAGGAGCAGTTCAAATCTGTAAATTTTGGGAGAAAACCTCACTCTTCCATTTCAACCTAAAAATCTAACTTTCTCACTCCTAAATCCACCCATTTCCAATAAGATTCAAGGAAAGACCATTAGATACAAAGTTGTTCCTATCCAAGAGAAGAACAACATATTTTGGAATCAAAGCCCCATTTGTTGGATTGAAGGAGCAAGGGACATTTTAATTTGGAGCAAGAAGAGAAACTAGATTGGTAAGTTTCTAATACTTCAGCCCAAGTACATTTGTCTATTTAATGATTTTGGAGTTAATTTGTATGTCTATTGATGGTTAAAACTACCTAGGATGTGATGGAACTAGTGTGACTTAGAAAATGGAATGAATCTAGTGTGAGAAAATAAGGGTTGAATGAGTTGATGGGTATGCTAAAGTGCTTATGAGATAATGGACATGATTTAAGATGATGGAATGAAGTCACATTTTGAGGATAGTCAATTTATTGAAATGAGTATATAAGATATTTGATAAAATGCCATAGTGAAGAATTGATGAAATATGAGCACTATGAGCTCAATAACGTTTTAATATCAATATAGTATGAATCAATAGGCCTCATAAGTGTTAATGGAGGCTATAGGTTGAATCGACTATAGCAAACACAAGAGTTGTGTTATATGGACTAAATTAATGTGATATACGACTTTGTGCAGTTACAAAGAGTTCGTTGGAGACGAATCAAACCGTATAAGTAATCAGCTCTATGAAAGTGGAATCACGCGACGTGATATCATGTAAGGGAATTTTGTATGTATATAGAGATAGCTGCTTGTACTTTGAACTCATGGGTGAATATAAGGCGTCTATGAAATGCATGATTATTTAAGAAAAGTGATTTTTGATATGCGTGAATAGGTACAAGTGTTTGTGTGGGATTTGATTTTTAAGTGAATGTTATAAAAAGGGATTAGTAAGGCTAATAATTTTATAAATCATATGTTTTCAATGGTTTCACGAAGCACAATGCTTTGTTTTGAGCAAATTAATCTATGGGCTGACTAGTGTTTAAATGATTTTGTGAAATAGCACATGTGAGGCACTAATCATGATTTTGAGATTGTTTTGGTTTATTATGAGCTACCTATTGCGTTTGTGTGAATTAAATCATGCTGGAGCCTCACTCGCATAGGATTTTGGTATTTTTACATGTATGACATGTGCTGGAGCTTCGCTCGCACCTTGATTTGAAATTATGATGATGTTTTATAAACCGTACTAGAGTTTTGCTCGTAAGTGGATTTCGAGTGGTTTTTCTTATGCATATAATTGTACTGAGCGATTCTTGTACGTGGTTTTCTCATGAATTTATGCATAAATGTCGTACTAGAGCGTTGCTCGTACGATGAGATTTATCTATGATGAATGTATCGAGCTAGAGTGGTGAGGGTAACACGGATTAAATCAAGGAACCCAAAAGGGACGAGTAAGGCCATGAGGGGTTAAGACCTAACATTAATCCATTCAGGGAACCCAAAAGGGGCGAGCAAGGCCATGAGGGGCTAGGACCTGACATTAGAAATACTCCCACGTGCACTTGAGACTATATAGGTTACACATGGCATTGGGGTAGATAAGACCTACGGCCCTAACCATGATATGGGTCCGCAGAGTATGTTGTACCGTTTATATCACATGGAGTATGTTGTACCGCGTGGTTGTGATGATGATATGTGTCACACCCCACTTCTGGGAACCATTCTATCCATACATTCTCTACTACCGTTGGGCTATGAGAAGATGCAATTACTAAAATTTCATTCATTTACAGCGGAAGATTTAAATCTTAATTCACACTCCCAGGTGTGTGTGTAGATATACAAAATCAATTGTATAAATACCATGTGCTTACGTATCATCCCCATAATACTATTTACAATTCCAAGATATAACTGTGCGATACGATAAATTAGATACAAAATACTCGTGTACACAAATCTTATACCTTTACGGAATTGTGGGAGCTGTTCAACACAAAAGACCTAGAGACCACCGCTCTCTTACTTCTCAGTACCTGGAGGGGGAAAATAGTGGGATGAGCAAACCACAGCTCAGTAAGGAAATGTATGCTAGCAGGTAGATATCGTACTACCTACGTAGCCCATGCATGCATAAACCAAAACCATGTTTTCGTTATAAATGGAAATATCATACGAAAAATGCATTTAAACATATATTTCTCAATAGCATTTTCGTGTAAATCAATTATCAAGCTTCCATTTAAAACATGCTCATAAATAGTGCCCTCACGACACAAATGTGAAATCAGAGACTTATCAAAAACACAAAATCTCTTTCTTCCCTTAATTCACTTTTTTTGCAAATCTCTTTCTTTTATGAGATTATCTCTGTTTCTCGAATCTTTGAGACAGGCATGAAATTTTTGGCAATCAAATATCCACGACATATGGCCATAGTCAGTGATCCCGGGCCTCACTGATCAGGTGTGCACAGGGCATCACTTCGCCTGAAGGGGAATGGGTCAGTCCTGGCCTCCGGCTCATCTCAATCCACCTCATCTCCTCGTATACTCACGGTGAAGATACGTCGTGTGTCATCTACGCGATACTCGTACTCACGTGCACCCAGCATGGTACATAGTATACCAACGGATAACTACACTGTTCTACGTACGACCGTGGACCCAAGTCCATACTCCAACTCCGATGAACTTTTCATCCTAAACCATGTCTCATATACCAGGCGAGCAAGCAGCGTGACACACAGTCAACACAAAGCTCCAGCGCGGTACGATCTATCGTTAAGGCCCAGCATGTTCAAATGGCCATCGGCTGGTATCCCCTTGGGTCCCAGACCCCCAAGTTTACCTCAACTTAATAAAACAGGTGCGAGCAAAGTTCTCGCACTTTCTCAAAACCCTCGCGCGAGTTAAAACTCCCTCACGGTACATCAAAGGCATTAAAACGGGTGTGAGCTAGCGCTTCAACACCAAATCTCATCTCAAAACTGATAGATGGCTATTTTTTCTTTTTAAAACTCAAACATGTTTATTCATACAGCATGCCTCTTCATACTAAAACATGTAAAATTAGCCAATCTATCATCAACATTTATTAATAATCAATAACAATATAAAATTGAGAATATCATTGAAAACATGCATATCATGCTATTTCCTTACCCTATCCCATTTCTCAATATATATTTACATCATAGTACTTTTCATGCTTCCATATCATTTCATAGAATTATAATATCGTACTAGTTCTAGAAATATATCTACGAAATTGCTGTAAATACGCACAAACATCTCTATAGCTAACACACAGTCCCTTACCTCGCTTTACTTGTGTGCAACTATCCGCCTTCATGCTTCTCGCGTTCTCCTCTCGACTTGCTCCGGCGTATCATCCGAAACTGAAATTCATCCATCAAACACTCGAGTTAACGTTTCTAACTCTTATTCAACTAAACATTTATCCAATGCCTTAAATACACATTTTACCCCTTGTGGTAAATCTCACAATTTTATCCCAATATCAACATGCCCAAACCATGCCCACAACATAATCATCCTCTCAAGATATCTCATACACTTCTACCTTCCACTTTCTCACACTAGACCATTTCTAAGTTATATTCATTTCATGCCATTCTAGGTAGTTCTACCCACAAGGTGCACACCCAATTAACTTCACAATCATTAACTAAACCAATGTACTTGGATTTGTGCACTAGAACTTACCTCATTGGATTTCCTCTTTGCTCCAATTAGAAATGCCCTTTATTCCTTAAATCCGACAATGGGGAAATGCCTTTAGACTATGTTGTTCTTCTTT
Source organism: Firmiana major (assembly GCA_033439115.1). Taxonomy (NCBI): domain Eukaryota; kingdom Viridiplantae; phylum Streptophyta; class Magnoliopsida; order Malvales; family Malvaceae; genus Firmiana; species Firmiana major. The sequence goes on from CM065895.1 coordinate 40,111,847, forward strand.
TCGACGTGAACGACTTTGTCTCTAATAGCTTTTCCTCAAATCTTACTGAAAATGGCTGGATTTAGGAGTGAGAAAGTTAGGTTTTTGAGTTGAAGTGGAAAGAAATGGTTTATCCCGAAAATCTGCAGATCCAACTGCTCCTATTTATAGTTTTGACTTGATGAGATCGATCTTCCTTGGGTGGAGATCGATCTAGTCCTCTAAAAATCCCTCTTTTCTAAGACGTTTTAAAGGCAGGAGATCGATCTGTCGAGGCTTGATATCGATCTGCTGTCGAACAGAAGCTTAAGGAGATCGATCTGGTCTTAGGGGAGATCGATCTGCTTCCAACCCGAGAGCTAAGGAGATCGATCTGATCCCTTTGGAGATCGATCTGTTCCCTTCCATTACTCACATAAGAGCATTTTGACTCTCCCAGATCGATCTCTCATCCTATGAGATCGATCTGGCCTCCATATTTCCAGATTTTCTGCAGTTTTTCTGCAACAACTCCCTTCAAAACTTCCTCAATTTACCTCCATAGTCCTTTCCTCATTCATCGCTCCTTGAGACTTAAAAATGTCATCCAATCACACTTAGTATATATTAAAACTTGTGGGAAATCTTTGTACAACCAAATTTTCACGATATTTCCCGAATGGAAGTATACAACTTATAAAAATCTTTCCTTCCATTTTACTACACTACTCATATACCATTTCAATCACATTCTTCTCGTGTTTAAGTTCATTTCTTCCTACTCATTCATAATGCAACTTGTACGTATAATCACGATTCTTATTACAAGTGCGTACATAATCTTATGAACTTACACTGCATATACTTCACATTACAAATGTATCATTATACTTATGATTTTATTTACATTCCCATGTTCCTATATACAGCTATACATATACGGGGTCTCAGATTCTCCCCTACTTAGAGAATTTGGTCCTCCAAATTTGAACCAATTCAATCTGTGAATAACTCGGGATACTTTTCCCGCATCAAACTTTCCAGTTCCCATGTGGCCTCTTCCACAGTGTGATGTTGCCACAAAACCTTAACCAATGAAATCGTCTTGTTCCGCAACACCTTCTCTTTTCTATCCAATATCCGGATCGGTCTCTCGACATACGACATATCCTCCTTGAGGTCCAACTGCTCACAGCTAATTACATGTGTTGAATCCGGGTAGTACTTTCGAAGCAACGTGGAAGACATTGTGGACTTCTGCTAGCTCAGGTGGTAAGGCTAGCCTATATGCTCCATCTCCCACTCTATCCAAAATCTCGAAGGGACCAATGTAACGGGGACTTAATTTTCCTTTCTTCCCAAACCTCGTTATTCCCTTAGAAGGAGATACTTTTAAAAATACAGACTCGCCAACATCAAACTCAAGTGGTCTTCGTCTCCTTTCAGCGTAGCTCTTTTGTCGACTTTGAGCTGTTCGCAGCCTCTCGCATATTATTTGAACATCCTCGGAGGCTTGCTTAACCAAATCAAGAGCGAGCAACTGTCTGTCACCAACTTCTTCCCAACCAATGGGCGATCGGCATCTACGACCGTATAGTGCCTCATAAGGGGCCATACCAATACTTGAGTGATGATTGTTATTGTAGGCGAACTCAATCAATGGCAAGTGATCGTCCCATGAGCCTCTAAAGTCCAGTACACACGCTCTCAACATATCCTCCAAGGTCTGTATAGTCGTCTCTGACTGACCATCTGTTTGAGGATGAAAAGCGGTGCTAAAACTCAACTGGGTCCCCATCGCTTCCTGAAAATGTGCCCAAAAGTGGGAAGTGAAGCGGGCATCCCGATCAGAAACAACACTCACTGGGACTCCATGCAATCTCACTATTTCTCGCACATACAGGTTCGCCAATGCACTCAATGTATCTGTAGATCTCATGGCTAAGAAATGTGCCGATTTCGTTAACCCATATCGCATCATGGTTCTTACGGGTTTTCGGTAACCCCATCACAAAATCCATGGTGACATGCTCCCACTTCCATTTTGGTATCGGTAGAGGTTGTAATAATCCTCTTGGTTTCTGATGTTCGACTTTTACTTGCTGACAAATGAGACATCTAGCGACATACTCAGCTATGTCTCTCTTTATTCTAGACCACCAATATGCCTTTCAGAGATTTTGATACATCTTACTACTCCCCGGGTGTATCGTATATCTTGACGAGTGAGCCTCTGATAAGATCAGCTTCCTCAGCTCTAAATCCTTAGGAACACATATTCTATCTCCAAACTTTAGTATTCCATCTGAACTCAATATAAAATCGGCACCCTTCCCTTTTCGGATTTGGCTATTCATGTCAATACACCATTGATCAATTTGCTGAGCTTATCAGATTTTCTCAATCAACTTCGGTTTTAATCTCAAGCTAGCAATAATCCTATAGTTGTCAATCTCAGGTAGGGTCATATCCAGATTAAGGTTCGTGAATTGTTCCAACAACTCGTGCTCTCTAACCATCATATGTGATACCAACCCGAGACTCTTCTGACTCAATGCATCGGCAACCACATTTGCCTTCCCTGGGTGGTATAAAATCTCACAATCATAGTCCTTGAGGAGTTCCAACCACCTCCTCTGTCTCATGTTTAACTCCTTTTGTGAGAATAGATATTTTAGACTCTTATGATCCGTAAAGATCTGAAATCTCTCACCATATAAGCAGTGGCGCCATATCTTCAACGCAAACACTACGGCCGCTAACTCCAAATCGTGAGTGGGGTAGTTCCTCTCATGATCTTTCAGCTGTCTAGATCCATAAGCTACCACCCTTCCATCTTGCATCAAAACACAGCCTAGTCCTTGATGCGAAGCATCTGTATACACCGAGTAATTCCCTGAACTGTTAGGGATGATAAGAACTGGCGCGATGGTTAGTCTGCGCTTAAGTTCCTGAAAACTTCTCTCACAAGCTTCATCCCATGAAAACTCCACACTCTTCCTTGTAAGACGTGTCAATGGAGCTGCTAATCTAGAGAAACCCTCTACAAATCTCATGTAGTAACCAGCCAAAACCAGAAAACTTCTGATCTCTGTGACTGTCCTAGGTTGTTCCCACTGAACAACGGCCTCAATCTTGGACGGATCTACTGACACCCCATCCTTCGATATAACATGGCCTAGAAAAGAAATCTGTTCTAGCCAAAAGTCACATTTGTTAAGCTTGGCATATAACCTTCTCTCTCGGAGGGTCTGCAAAATAATCCTTAAGTGCTGCTCATGCTCTTCTCTGGACCTTGAATACACCAATATATCATCAATGAACACAATTACGAACTGGTCCAGGTATAGCTTGAATACTTCATTCATTAGAGCCATAAAAACTGCCGGCGCATTGGTCAACCCAAAAGGCATCACTAAGAATTCGTAATGGCCATAGCAGGTACGAAATGCTGTCTTGGGCACATCCTCCTTTCGAACCTTCAATTGATGATACCCAGACCTCAAATCTATCTTTGAAAAGATCTGTGCTCCCCGAAGCTGATCCAAAAAATCGTCAATGCGTGGCAAGGGGTACTTATTCTTGATGGTAGCCTTGTTCAACATCCGATAGTCGATGCACAACTTGAGGCTCCCATCTCTCTTCTTCACAAATAATATCGGGGCTCCCCATGGTGAGACGCTCGGTCTTATGAACCCCTTCTCTAACAACTCTTGCAGCTGTTTCCTTAATTCCTCTAACTCAACTGGAGCCATCCTATATGGTGACTTGGATATTGGTTCGGTTCCAGGCATCAAGTCTATACCGAATTCCGTTTCTCTATCAGGTGGCAATCCTGGTAGATCGTCTAGAAAGACATCAGGGAATTCTCTGACCACTGGGATGTCCTCCATATCCGGATGTACTTTGTTCAAATCCACCACATAAGCAACAAAACCTTCAAAACAACACTCCAGTCATTTATACCAAAGTACTTTACTTAACACAAAATTTAAGATTTCATTTCCTCTCTTAAAATCTTACAACACATTCTTCAGGTAGAGAAAACTTAATAGACTTAGAACGACAGTCTATGATAGCATGATTGGTGGCTAACCAATCCATTCCCAAAATTACATCAATGTCATACATATTCAACAAAATCAAGTTGGCTGTCATGCACTTATCTCCCACCCTCACTTTACAATCTTTATACACTTGCTCAACTAATTGGCTAACTCTCATCGGAGTACTTATTAGTAAAGTCCTACTCAAGTATGTGGGTTCTACAAAACCTTTTAACTTAGATGCATATGCAGGTGATATGAAGGAATGCGTAGCACCAGAATCAAACAAAGCTATAACCTCCAGATTGAAAATCAAGATCGTATCTTTTATCACTTCAGAAGAGGTATCAGCCGATGCCTGGTCTATCGCATATACCCTGCCTTGACCCACAACTTGTTTTCCCTTTTCTTCAGTCGAGGCTTTCTTTCTTGCAGGAGGTGCAACTGTAGGAACCCTCTCTGGCTCTTTACCCCTCTGTGGAATTGCCTCAACTATCTCCGGGCACTCTCTGGCATAATGTCCAAATTTACCACATCTGAAGCATCGGGTACCCTGAAGATGACATAGCCTACCACCATGGTATCGACCGTATAGTCTACACTGATCTGTAGTCTGTCGGGGTCCACTAATCACTATACCCCTGGCTGGTGTCTGAGTCGGAGGCATAAAAGGTCTAGCAACCTTTTTCTGGAACTCATCTACCTCTCTCTGACGCTTACTCATGAATTTTCGACCAAATTTGGCACTCTTGCCATCTCCCAGCTTCCTCGGACCCTTGTCTTTACCCCAACTAAACTCAGAAGTCTGCAAGTCATAATCTTGCTCACATAACTGGGCCCGTCGCACAGCCTCTCTATATGTAGCGACATCAAATGGGGCCAACTTCGCTCGGATTGAAGGCCTCAGTCCATCTACAAATCTACGGACTCTGATAGCTTCACTCCTGATCGAGTCCGGATCATATCGACCTAGTGAAGTGAATCGTGACTCGTACTCATCAACTGTTCGATTCCATTAAGTCAGATTCAGAAATTCCATCTGTAGTCTTCGTCGAGCAGTATCTGGGATGTATTGCTCTCTGAAAACATCCAAGAACATATCCCACGTGATAGTCATACCTTGAGCTCTCAACATCGGCCTGGTGGACTTCCACTAGTAGTGCTCTGCTTCGCCTCTCAATACAAAGGCCGCAAGCGCTACTCTCTCCGTAGCTGAACATCTACAGAAGTCGAATAACTTCTCCATCTGACTGATCCAGTCCTCAGCCACTGTCGGATCCTTTACCCCGCTAAACGAAGGAGGCTTAAAGTCCATAAAATGCCTCAATCTCTCCATATCACAGTCATATCCATACCCCAAATCATCATCATACTGCTGTGGGGCTACTGGAGCAGGTACGGGTCGAATATGAGGTTCCCGTGGCCTAACCGGTTCAGCTTGCACAGGTGCAACATTCTCAGGTTCAGGTGCAGCTGCTGGGGGATTCGGTGCAGCCTGTCCCGCTGTACCAGGTGTACCCTCAAACCTAGCCATGATCTGTCCCATCATGGTCATCATCGTGCGCATGTCTTCCTCCAATCAAGTTATTCGAGGATCAAAAGCCTCTATCTGTTCCTGGGGCTCATGACTAGAGGATGATCTACTGTGCCTCTCAGTCCTGTCATTTCGCCCTAGAGCTCTTGAGCTCTCTCCCCTATTGCGGTGTCTCTCAGGCATAACTCACTAGCCTGATAACTTTCCTGCGTTATAACAAACATTTAATTCACTACCAGCTCCGTACACATATTTGTATCTAAATATCGCACAGTAACTTGGGGATGTATGTTTTCTTAGTCCTAAATATTAACTCACATTAGACCAACCATGCTCTGATACCAAACCTGTCACACCCAACTTCTGGGAACCCTTCTATCCATACATTCTCTACTACGGTTGGGCTGTGAGAAGATGCAATTACTAAAATTTCATTCATTTATAGCGGGAGATTTAAATCTTAATTCACACTCCCAGGTGTGTGTGTAGATATACAAAATCAATTGTATAAATACCACGTGCTTAGATATCATCCCCATAATACTGTTTACAATTCCAAGATATAACTGTGCGATACGATAAATTAGATACAAAATACTCGTGTATACAAATCTTATACCTTTACGGAATTGTGGGAGCTGTTCAACACAAAAGACCTAGAGACCACCGCTCTCTTACTTCTCAGTACCTGGAGGGGGAAAATAGTGGGATGAGCAAACCACAGCTCAGTAAGGAAATGTATGCTAGCAGGTAGATATCGTACTACCGATGTAGCCCATGCATGCATAAACCAAAACCATGTTTTCGTTATAAATGGAAATATCATACGAAAAATGCATTTAAACATATATTCCTCAATAGCAGTTTCGTGTAAATCAATTATCAAGCTTCCATTTAAAACATGCTCATAAATAGTGCCCTCACGACACAAATGTGAAATCAGAGACTTATCAAAAACATAAAATCTCTTTCTTCCCTTAATTCACTTTTTCTGCAAATCTCTTTCTTTTCTGAGATTATCTCTGTTTCTCGAATCTCTGAGACAGGCATGGAATTTTCGGCAATCAAATATCCACGACATATGGCCATAGTCAGTGATCCCGGGCCTCACTGATCAGGTGTGCACAGGGCATCACTTCGCCTGAAGGGGAATGGGTCAGTCCTGGCCTCCGGCTCATCTCAATCCACCTCATCTCCTCGTATACTCACGGTGAAGATACGTCGTGTGTCATCTACGCGATACTCGTACTCACGTGCACCCAGCACGGTACATAGTATACCAACGGATAACTACACTGTTCTACGTACGACGGTGGACCCAAGTCCATACTCCAACTCCGATGGACTTTTCATCCTAAATCATGTCTCATATACCAGGCGAGCAAGCAGCATGACACATAGTCAACGCAAAGCTCCAGCGCGGTACGATCTATCGTTAAGGCCCAGCCCGTTCAAATGGCCGTCGGCTGGTATCCCCTTGGGTCCCAGACCCCCAGGTTTACCTCAACTCAATAAAACAGGTGCGAGCAAAGTTCCCGCACTTTCTCAAAACCCTCGCGCGAGTTAAAACTCCCGCACGGTACATCAAAGGCATTAAAACGGGTGTGAGCTTGCGCTTCAACACCAAATCTCATCTCAAAACTGATAGATGACTATTTTCTCTTTTTAAAACTCAAACATGTTTATTCATACAGCATGCCTCTTCATACTAAAACATGTAAAATTAGCCAATCTATCATCAACATTTCTCAATCATCAATAACAATATAAAATTGAGAATATCATTGAAAACATGCATATCATGCTATTTCCTTACCCTATCCCATTTCTTAATACATATTTACATCATAGTACTTTTCATGCTTCCATATCATTTCATAGAATTATAATATCGTACTAGTTCTAGCAATATATCTACGAAATTGCTGTAAATACGCACGAACATCTCTATAGCTAACACACAGTCCCTTACCTCACTTTACTTGTGTGCAACTATCCGCCTTTATGCTTCTCGCGTTCTCCTCTCGACTTGCTCCGGCGTATCATCCGAAACTGAAATTCATCCATCAAACACTCGAGTTAACGTTTCTAACTCTTATTCAACTAAGCATTTATCCAATGCCTTAAATACACATTTTACCCCTTGTGGTAAATCTCACAATTTTATCCCAATATCAACATGCCCAAACCATGCCCACAACATAATCATCCTCTCAAGATATCTCATACACTTCTACCTTCCACTTTCTCACACTAGACCATTTCTAAGTTATATTCATTTCATGCCATTCTAGGTAGTTCTACCCACAAGGTGCACACCCAATTAACTTCACAATCATTAACTAAACCAATGTACTTGGATTTGTGCACTAGAACTTACCTCATTGGATTTCCTCTTTGCTCCAATTAGAAATGCCCTTTATTCCTTAAATCCGACAATGGGGAAATGCCTTTAGACTATGTTGTTCTTCTTTTTGACGTGAACGACTTTGTCTCTAATAGCTTTTCCTCAAATCTTACTGAAAATGGCTGGATTTAGGAGTGAGAAAGCTAGGTTTTTGAGTTGAAGTGGAAAGAAATGGTTTATCCCGAAAATCTGCAGATCCAACTGCTCCTATTTATAGTTTTGACTTGATGAGATCGATCTTCCTTGGGTGGAGATCGATCTGGTCCTCTAAAAATCCCTCTTTTCTAAGACGTTTTAAAGGCAGGAGATCGATCTGTCGAGGCTTGAGATCGATCTGCTGTCGAACAGAAGCTTAAGGAGATTGATCTGGTCTTAGGGGAGATCGATCTGCTTCCAACCCGAGAGCTAAGGAGATCGATATGATCCCTTTGGAGATCGATTTGTTCCCTTCCATTACTCACATAAGAGCATTCTGACTCTCCCAGATCGATCTCTCATCCTATGAGATCGATCTGGCCTCCATATTTCTAGATTTTCTGTAGTTTTTTTACAACAACTCCCTTCAAAACTTCCTCAATTTACCTCCATAGTCCTTTCCTCATTCATCGCTCCTTGAGACTTAAAAATGTCATCCAATCACACTTAGTATATATTAAAACTTGTGGGAAATCTTTGTACAACCAAATTTTCACGATATTTCCCGAATGGAAGTATACAACTTATAAAAATCTTTCCTTCCATTTTACTACACTACTCATATACCATTTCAATCACATTCTTCTCGTGTTTAAGTTCATTTCTTCCTACTCATTCATAATGCAACTTGTACGTATAATCACGATTCTTATTACAAGTGCGTACATAATCTTATGAACTTACACTACATATACTTCACATTACAAATGTATCATTATACTTATGATTTTATTTACATTCCCATGTTCCTATATACAGCTATACATATACGGGGTCTCACAATATGAATGTCTAGCGAAGAACTAACCCATCTTCATTCCAGCATGATGCCCTGCACACCGGGATCCATGTGGTCTGGAATGATTTATGACATAGTTGGCCAACATAGTCTATTGAGATATAGTGACGTATCTCATTTAATATTACATAATACCACATGGTTTTGATACATAAGTGTAATTGTGATTGTCCAGGGTAGACCCGAGGGAGGGGTCAAGCCTTGTGAAATTTGTGATTTAAAGAAATGATAATTTGGTTTATGATGAGATGTGATGGAATTTGAAAAGAGATTTATGATGAGATGTGATGTGATTTAAAAAAGATGTTTCCTAAATGAATTTCCCTTTTGTGATGTGTTTTAACGAGATTAAGCATGAGATGGTTTTACATGTTGAGATTTCCATGTTTTATGCCTATTTACATGATTTTCAATACATGATATATGTATATACATATGGCGTAGTTTTATTTCCTCATGCTCCGATTATAAACGATTTATGCATAACACTATCAGCATGTAGATAGAGTAGTTATCTACCATGCTTGCATTATTGCCTTACTAAGCGTGTGGTTGCTCATCCCTCTCTGCAGAGCGTACATAGCAGCACAATGAGGACTGGGGCATTGTATTTTGGACATCCGCTACTTTCATCGCCAAAAGGTATACACACAGGGATTCTTTTTGTATCTAAATATGTAAAGGCACAGTAATCATTTGTATTGTAATGTGGGGGATGTAAAAGTTAGAAAACATGTCATGCATAACTCTACTTTCAAATGAATGACACTTCTTTTGATTAATGTGAGAATGAATGATAAGTGATGCTTATTATTGACTCATAGCCCAACTGTGTATTGGTTAGTTTGTTCACGACCGGGTAAGGAAAGGAAAATGCAAAAAATTTATAGTGATTTTCGGTTAAAAAGGATAAAATGGGTCGTGACACCCGAACTAGAGGGTATGGTCAAAATGGGTGCAGTGGTCAGTCTGTGCTTCAATTCTTGGAAGCTTCTTTCACATGAGTCAATCCATTCCAATTTAACATTCTTTCTTATAAGTGGAGTCAAAAGGAGTAGCCGACTTCGAGAATCCCTTAACAAACTTTTGTAATAACCGGCCAAACCCAAAAAACTTTGAATCTCAGTAACAGTCTTTGGATCTTTCCCACTAAACGACTACCTCGATCTTAGACGGATCTACAAACACCTCGTCTTTAGACATAATGTGACCCAAAAAAACTATCCGATCTAACCAAAAATCATACTTACTGAGCTTAGCATATAACTTCTTCTTCCTGAGGGTTTCCAAAACAATTCCCAAATTGTCCTCATGTTCTTCTCTGGACTTGGAATATACCTAAATATCATCAATAAAAACTATGACAAATCTGTTTAAGTACGACTTAAGTACTTCGTTCATTAGTGCCATGAAAGTTGTAGGAGCATTTGTCAACCCGAAAAGGTATAACCGCAAATTCATAATGTCCATATTGGGTTCTGAAAGCTGTCTTGGGTACATCTTCACTTCTGATCTTCAATTTATGGTACTCTGACCTCAGATCAATCTTGGAAAAGGTCTGTGCTCCTCGTAGTTGGTCAAGCAAATCATCGATACGGGATATAGGATATTTGTTCTTAATGGTAGCCTTATCGAGTAATCTATAATCAATGTATAACCTTAGACTCTGATTTTTCTTTTTAACAAATAACACCGGTGCACCCCATGGTGAAACACTCGGTCTGATAAACCCCTTAGCCAGCAATTCTTGTAATTGCTTCTTCAATTCTTCTAACTCAACTAGGGCCAATCTGTAAGGGGGTTTAGATATCGGCTTAGTACCAAGCATCAGATCGATACAAAACTCCATCTCCCTATCTAGAGGTAATCCTGGTAAATCGTTTAGGAATACATTGGGAAGCTCTTTGACGCACCTTATCTGCACCAATCACGTAAGCAATGAAGCCTTTAATGTTTTATTTATACAATTAGTTCCATAATTCATTATTCCAGTTACGATGACTTTACTCTTTCATTATCACTCTTTCTTCAGTAGATCTCTTTCTATCACGTTCTTTACCTTTCCCTTTCCTTAAAAATTTCAGAGACATACATCTCATAATCACACAGTTGCACCTTATGCACAACCTTCTTATAAGTAGTAGCATTAAATGAAGGTAACCTAGATCAGATTGAGAGTCTCAGTCCCTCCATAATCTTTCGTACCTTCTTCATTTCTTCACTCAACTTATTCGGATTATACCTCCTAAAAAATATAAATTTAAATTCATATTCATACTCGTACTTATTACCTTATGTCTGATTCAAAAAGTTCATCTATAATTGTTGTTGTACCATGTCCGAGATGTATTACTGTCTAAGGTATCCAGAAACACATCCCATGTAACTCTCTAATGTTGAGTCCTTAGAATAAATCGGGGGACTTCAACCAAGGTTTGGCTTCCCATTTTAATATCAATGTTGTAAAAGCTACCTTCTTAATAGTAGTACGAATCTGTGTAAGTTCCCTAATTCTTTAGTCCAGTTTTCCATTGTAACAGGATTCTTAACTCTAGTAAATAATAGTGGACTAACTTTTGAAACTACCTTAGTCTCTCTCTAAGTCATAGTCATGCCATAAATTATCATTCTTACTTTTACGCTGTTATAGGGCCGTTTGAGGCTCTGTTGAGGCTTTGTGATACTACCATTGATTGGGTAGATGACAGTTCAAGATTAGTCTGTGTAGAAGGGGTGGCGATGGCGCAGTAAACAGAAAAGGTCCAACCATGCCCTACAAACTATCAATATGTGCCATAACCTGACTAGACAATATCATCATTGTCTCTGCTCTAATCTTGCAAAGCGAATTTCAAAATTTTTGGTTGAACTATGAGGTGCACGGTCAATTGAGGATTCACTATATCTCTCGAGCCTATCTCTCTAGCCTCGAGAAATGATTTCCTCTCGTCTACTTGTACAGTTGCAATGCCTACCAGCCATATCTATAAGTTTTCCTTCATTCAATGACTCAATTTCTCAATATAACACAACTCTGTATGCCCATTTGTACCTAAACAACGAACAGTAATGTTAGGGATGTGAACTTTCCAAATTTTATAACTCCTATCATCAACTCATATCAGACTAATCTTGCTCTGATACCAACTTCTATAACGACCTTTTTTACGATATAATATGGTTGGGCTACGAGCCGATGTTAGATCAGAATAATACATTTTTGAACAAAGCAAAGAAAATATTTTATTTAATGAACTTTCTCTAAATCTCACGTGTTAAATATAAATTCAATTGATGATTGATTTATACCACTTATTATTATTCTAACGCAGCATTAAGCCCGAATTGTAACACTCATATTTCACAATTTCCACCAATATGCACACTTTCAATCCCATTGTTTACTTTGCTGATCATAATTGTATCTGAATACAAGAAAATTCGTGGAGTTTACACACATGGATAAATAAATCCCTTATTAATTAAATCTTGGAGTTTCTTCTTCAGCTCTTCTAATTCAACCAATGCCATAAAGTAGAGAGGCTTAGATATTGAATGAGCATCTAGGGCCAAATCTATGGCAAACTATAGTTCTCTATCGGATGGTGATAATTCTATATTTTTAGAATTATTTGTGCTTAATTTTCTAATTAATTATTTAAATCCCCAATTTATTTTGTTAACTATCCCTTTTATTTAATTAAAATTCTCATGTTTGCAGATAAATTAAATCCGAATAATTTTGAATATTTCGATAGAAAATGGATTGGAATTGGGCTAAAATCAAGATTGAGCCACGCGGACAACATGCGCCATGCCACCTAGCACATCCAATTGGACAAGAAGACCGTTGACATGGAAATATCTTTTCAAGGAGACAATGGTCTGATGACAAGTGGCAAAAAAAATGCCAACTCATCTAGGATGGAAAATTACAATTTTACCCCTAGTGTGTTTATAAATAGAAAAAGATGGCAATTTAAGGGGAATGTAATTTTTAGGGTAGAATAGTTGGTAGGGTAATTTTAGATTTATTGCCTTTGTTTTTAAGCTTTCCTGAAGAGATTATTTTGTTTGCAGCAAAATTTTACTGTTCATTCACTATTCACTTAATGAAAAAGTTTGTTTCATTTGTCTAGTTTCTTGGTATTTTTCATTAGCAATCACGTTTCACCTTCTTCTTCTTTTCGGTTTGTAACAATCTATTCCTGGATGTTTCTTATTTTGTGAGTGTTAAATGGAAGCTTATAGTTTTCAATAGCAAGCTCTCGGTTTCCCAACTTACTTATGTATTTGTTTGATAAGTCAATTTATTTTTTTATCTCGATTTGATTCTCTCTGGGGAAGTCGGATAGCAAGCTTGTCTCTTCCATTCTTTTACCTGATAGTTCTGTTGCCTTGATGTGGGTTGATGCTGAGCATTTATCCACATCAAGAGCAAAGTGGAACACGGTAGGAGAAGAAACTGAAGGAAACTGAAAGAAACCGTGGCCCTGGAGTCTCCTGTTTCATGTCTTATAATTTTTTGCATTATTGATTTAATGTTTAGTGTTCGTTTTCTGTATTTTCATCTTAGTTCCTGCTTTCGTGGAGATGCTCATGTGTAATACCGAGAGAGGGTGTCGATGCGTAGCTGGAAGGTAACAAAGAAACAAAGCAACAAGCCGATCAATCCTCTGTTATGCTCTGCTTTTTAACGTTTGCACTGTTCATTTGAGTTTTTCTGTATTAATCCATACTTGCTCGATTTCCATTGTATTTCTGATAAATTTCTGTTAGATTATTTAGTTTTTGTTGAGGTTTCGTGTTACTGCAGATGGTTCTTCCTTTACGATTTGTGTCTCGGTGATGTTTTGTTCTCCGGATGAACAATGCATGGAAACTGGGCTGCTGGGAAAGCTTTGTATTGCTGTTCGAACTAACATTGTTGGTGCAGGAAATGATCAGCTGAGGCAAGGCATGACCGGTCCCAAGGAAGGTTCACGGCAGTGCTTGAGGACAGACTGATAGCAACACCTGCAGCAGATCTGTACACTACTTAGACAGCAACACTAGCAATCTGGAGCAACAGGACAGAGCTGAGAATGCTAGCTGGTTATCGTTTGGAGCAACAGACAGCAAGACACAGGCATGCTGAGAATACCTGGGCAAACCGAGAATTCCTGGGCAAACCGACAACAATATCTGGAGCAGAGGATTGGACAAACCGAGGCTCTCACCTGGAAATGGAAAATAAACACTGAATAAGACGTGAACAGTAGTGTATCAGGACACTTTGATGTTTTCCAATTTAGTCTAAGGCCATGTTTGGCCAATTCATTTTAATCATTTCCAGTTTTTTATTTTTTTTTATGAATGCCCATTGTTGTATTTTTATTAACCATTGTTAGCTTAGATTAGGGTCTTTAATTAAATTGCATGTTAGTATTATTGTTTAGTGGCATAAAGCTTAGTTTTAATTAGGATGATAGTTAATCAAGTGTTCATTTAGAATTAGATTAGGGGTAGATTTATTCCATCCAACCTTAAGTTTGTTTCATTTTTAATTTAATCCAAAAATATTTTCATGTATTAGTTAGATTTTGTTTTATTGTTAGCATTTAGTTAGAGATAAGTTTAAGAATTTCTTTAGGTAAGTAGATTCTTATTTTATTAGATTTTAGGTTAATTTAATTTGCAATTTTTATTAGTTTACTTACATGCATTTTTATTTTAAGTTTGTTTAAATTTTAGTTCTTTATTTTCATATTTTCATTTTATATTGATTGCGTTAATTAATTTTAATTGTTTTAATTTTCTTTTGTAGGTATTTTCTTTAATTGCTTGGAGTTCGGTAAGCAAATCTTAGTTCAGTTTTATTTTCTTTATTTCAATGTTTATTGTTTTCAGTACTTTGAATTAGCCTTAGTAGATCACTCACTTTAATCTCATAATTTGATAGGATATACTTAGGGTAAGATTAACCAGTACTTAATTAGGCTAGTCAACTTCTCTGTGGGACGATAACTCGGGACTCAAATCCCATTATTACTTGTATGACTCGTGCACTTGCGGATAATACCTTCAGGGCGTGTCAGGTGGTAACCCTAGCAATTCCTCTGAGAATACATCCGATAAATCCTTGACCACAAGAATATCCTTGAGTTTCAGATGTATCGTTTCCAAGTCTTTCACATAGGCAACAAATCCTTCACATTATAAGTTGATCGTACAAGATGTAAGGTAACATCACATTGTGTACATAAACGCAGAAATTATAATGTTAGTAACTGCCTATTATATACAATTTGTATCACGCAATGTAAGTTAACTATGTATGATACATGTTAGTATCCTATAGTGTAGGTTTGTTGTACCTATCCTGAGTTAACTTTACGTGTAGTGACCATAAGTGTTAAAATGTAACTGAAAAACGCATACGACTTATAAGTGGATATATATAAGTGAACTACCACTTAATTGTGGATAAGGTTATTAGAATGGTAATTGACCATTTGTGATGTAAGGTAGCATCACTTAGTGTAAGTAATTCTATAGGATGTGAATTAGTCGTCGTAAGAAATAAATTAGGTCCTAAAATAGAAATTAGATAACATTTCAGGACGATAAGTGCTATATGCACAAGTGATTGATTGACAGATTGGTTTTGAATAAGAATATGAGTAAATGTGTTTGATCAAATGTGAAGACTTGTGTATATGTGGTTGATTATAAATAAGAACACTACATTGCATATGTGATATAATTTTTGATGCAGGGCTGGGTAATGAGCTTGTATAGCCCGATTTTGTTGCAAGAATTTCTAGCTATTGTGAGTTAAAATCACAGTAAATTCCTAGCAATTATAAGTTTTAAAAATAGGAAAGCATGTCATATATTGCTCATGCTTTTTTATCAAATCCAAGTGATTTTTAAACCATGATTTGTGGTTTATTGCATATTATGCATAACGTGGTGCGTGTGAGATTTTCTGAGCTTGCATCGATTTAAAATTTCATAAAAGGAAACCTTAAATCTTACTTTAGGCATGTTTTGAAAGATTGTGGATTTATACTTAATTTGCAAATACGTATTATCTTGGATTTAAGCTAACTTTGTTTCTATCAACATTGTGATTTGAATTGATTTCACAACATGCACATAGTAGCTTTATTGTTTTACCTTAGTTAACAGGCAATAATAGCTAGCCATGATCATTATGTTTATGACCTTAGCTGACAAGCATTATAATAGTTAGTTTCAGCCCCTACTAACAAGGATTATAATAATTAGCAATAATATAGCATGCTATTGACGATGTAAATGGAAATCATATAGCCCGCTATTGGTGATGTAAATAGCAATCATGTAGCTCGTTATTAGCATTGTACAACAATCATGTAGCCCGCTATTGGCGATGTAAGTAGCAATCATGTAGCCTACTATTGGTGATGAATAGCGATGTTTCGGCCTCTCCTGATGGGGATGATAATAGTAAGCAATAGTTATGTGAAGCATTTATGAGAAAATATGTTTAGAAATGTGTTTTTCGACGTAGGATTTTGTGTTATAAGCACTATGAGACAAAAGAAACCATCAGTTTTAAAGTACATTTGAATTACTGAGCATTCATAACATGCATATCAGAAAGTCTAAATTTCAGGATTGTGTTTTGTGGTTAGGTTAAAAGTGAAACCAAGGTACTTTAAAGTGTATTTTCCCCTAAAATATCTCGACAGCATCACTAACATTAATGATGTCTAACTTCAAATTATGATAGGAATATCGAGTTATGAAATATATGTTGTGATATGGAAAGAATAAATTTGTGTACATGAATTATGACACTGTATTTGTATGTTATTACCTCTATACTTGTATGCTTTACTTTTTGGGCTTTCTTCAAAGCTTACTCCCTCTATTTATCATCACAGGTTAAGTTCAAAGGTCTGTTATTAGCATCTTCAGTATCTGACTTTGGAACTTTATCTTTGGAGATCTCGTAACTCATCTTCAGTATACCTCTATACTGTATAAATGTGTTTATTCTTAGACAGCTTTAAGTTAGTACATGAGTCAGAATGTGTACTAAATATGTTTATTCTCAACTAGTTTTTAGTCAGTACATGAGTTGGGATGTGGACTAAGTGTAATTAAGATGATGTTATGAGAAATTCAAAATGTACCATTTTGACAAAGTGTTGAAATGAGTGAAAAATTATGGTATTATTTTAATATGCAATATTTCAGAGGATCAAATGAACTCCAAAAATTCTCAAAATATTATGGAAATAGATATATGAATTCTACAGTGAACTACATAGTTTATTTTGAGATTGGATTGTCAATGAATATTTTTTGGCCTTCGTCTAAGTTGGAGTTCGTAAGGGTTAAACCCGTTTTTAAGCAAAACTCTGGCAGAATTTAATCAAAAAGGGAATTTAGATATTGATCGATTGGGGAATTTAGGTTTGATACCTTAAACAGAGTTAGGTGAATAGTAACCTGACACTACTGTATAGAATTGCTTATATAACAAACAAGTGTCAAAGGAAAAGTGCAAATTTAGCCTAGATTTTCGTACTTTCGCTACAATTTAAAGAATCATTGCAGCTTTCAGGTCGTGGCAACTTGTCTTCCCTGCTAACTTCTATTTATTGAATATGGGGGATGCAAATTCTCTTAAGCCTGTACTATTAGTATTAGGAAAATCCTTCTTGAAAATATCAAAAACAAAAATAAATGTGGATAATGAATTTATCACTATAGCATTTGATGGAGAAATTGCAACACTTACAATGCTTGAGGATTCAAAATTTTATAGTGACGAAAATCCTATTTTTGCTATTAATGTTGTTAATCTTGCTTTACAAGCTAATTTGTTCTTTGAGGAACTTGACAAGAAAAGAAATAAAAAGTAAAGAGGATAATGAAGGCAAAAGAGAAGACGAAGAAACACAATAACATGAAAGATGAAGACAAAAAGAATAAGAGGGAAAAAGCAAAAAATGAAATTTGAAGTTGGATGAGCAAGATAATGGAGTCGAGTAAACAACATTAAACAAATGCGTTGCTTAGGAGGCAGCCCAAAGATTAAAAATGAGAGAGTATTATTAACTTTTCTTCTAAATTTTGAGTTGATTTATTTCTTCTTTACAAGATAGACTTACTTTTAGGGACAAAGTATCGATTAAGTGTGAGGGAGAAAATTTGTCTTAGGTAACAAAATCTTAATAATTTTTTTTTTCTTTTTGTTTGTCACTTTTTAAGTTTAATATTAGGTATTGGTAATCATTTTTATTTATATTGCTTATTGTTTGTCATTTTTATACTTAATATTAGGATTTTTTTTTGTTTTGAAATTTTAATATTTGTTTTGGTTTTCGATTTTCGTTATATATTAGGATTTTTTATTTTTGTCGATTTTTGATAGTAAGATTATTGTTTGTCGATTTTTGGTGTTTTATAAAGTTCTTTATTTATTTTAGGTAGAGTTTTTGGTTTTTAGAGATTTAATACTAAGAACTAGTTAAGTTTTGAGTTAAAAGATTGTGATATTTTTCTCTTTTGATAATTAATTCTAAACACAACAAGGTTTTATAAAAGTGTTGAATGTATTTTGATTGTTATAATTGTTGAAGTGAGTACTTTCTAAAGAGTTTCATGTGAATTCATGATTTAATCTGATGTTTATATTGTTATTTTATCTATTGTAATTAGTCCTAAGTAAGGTTCAAGTGAACAACGATGTTTTTAAGAAAATGAAGTGAAAAGAGAAGAAAAGAAAAGATAAAAAGGAAAGCAAGAAAAGAGTTTAAGATAGGAAAAAAGTGATAATGACTACTCCAATGTTTTGAGTCACACAAGTCTTTATAAGAAAAATATTCAAAGTGACTTAAAATATGAGTATGCAAAGGACTCTAAATACGAAAACTAACTTATTTTACAAGTGAGTACTCATAGAAGCCATGATATAACCTCTAAAGCTTAAAAAAGATAAAGAATTCTTGATTTATTATTGATGCTTGTAGTAATAGAGATGGCTAAGTTACATGCTTATGTAACATGTTTCAAGTCATGTTATGTCACGACCCATTTTATCCTCTTATTACCGAAAATCACTATAAATTTTTTGCGTTTTTCTTTCCTTACCCGGTCGTGAACAACTCATCACCACACAGTTGGGCTGTGAGTCAATAATAATCCACTCTTAACATTCATTCCTAGTTAATAAAAGCGATGTCATACATTTGAAGTTAAATCATTTACTTATACAAAACATGTTTACTGACATCTACATCCCCCATAATTACAATTCAAATGACTACTGTGCTTTTACAATTGTTTAGATACAAAAAGAATCTTCATGTGTATACCTCTTAGCGATGGATGGCAGCGGATATCCAAAATACAACGCCTCAGTCCTCACTGGGATGCTATGTGCACTTTGTAGGAGGGGGGAAATAGAGACGAATGAGCAACCACACGCTCAGTAAGGCAATAATGCAAGCATGGTAGATAACTGCTCTAGCTACATGCTGATAGTGTTATGCATAAATCGATTATAGTAGGAGCATGAGGGAATAAAACTATGCCATATGAGTATACATATATATATCATGGATCAAAATCATGTAAAATTGGCATATAAAACATGGAATATCAACATGTGAAAATGTCTCATGCTCATTCTCATTTAATCTCATAAAAAAAGGCAATCCATTTAAGAAACCTCCTTTTTAAATTACATCATAAGGCTCTTTCTCAAACACACCGAAATCCCATAAAAATGGTTTCTCAATTACAATATCATTATCATTTCTCAATTTAAAATCCCACAAGGCTCGACCCCTTCCTCGAGTCTACCCTGGACAATTCACAATCACACTTATAAGTCAAAACATGTGGTAGTAAATAAATCAAATGAGACAGGTCACTATATCACAAGACTATGTTGGCCAACTATGTCGTAAATCATCCCAAACCACACAGATCTCGGTGTGCGGGGTATCATGCTGGAACGAAGGTGGGTTAGTGTGAGACCCCGTATATGTATGGTTATAACGTGTGTAATTGGATCAAAGAATGCTAATGGACTTGTAATGTAAAGTATAATTGATGTAAGTCCATGGATTCAATGTACATATGTGTAATATGATTTGTAATGTACATACAAGTTTCATTGTGTATGAATATGAAGGAATGAGTTCTTATAAGTGATGAATGTGAATGGAACTCAAAATGAGTAGTGTGGTAAATGGAAGGAAGTTGCATGAATATAAATGCTTCCATTTGGTTTTATATATTATACCTTTGGATATACAAGTAATGCACACAAGTTTCAATGTGAATAAGGTATGAATGGATGTCATTTTCAAGTCATAAAGGTGGATGGATAAGAAAATGACTATGGCAGCAGATTACGGATGTTTTGGTGTAAGTTACTGTAGAAAACTACAGGAAAATCTAAAAAATATGAAGGCCAGATCGATCTCATAGGATGAGAGATCAATCTAGAAGAGCCAAAATGCTCTTATTTGGGCAATGGAATAGAGCAGATCGATCTCCAATGGGGCCAGATCGATCTCCTAACCATTCTGTAATGAAAAGATCGATCCTCAAGCATACAGATCGATCTCCTTAGCTCTCTGTTTGGAATAGATAAATCTCAAGCTTCGATAGATCAATCTCATACTTAAAATACCGTGAAAAAGGGAGAATTGGGGGGACCAGATCGATCTCCTCCTAGTGCAGATCGATCTCCTCAAGCTATTTCTATAAAAGGAGCGTTGAAAATTGAAAATTTTTGGAAAACAACACCACCCTTCCATTTTTCACCCAAAACCTAAGTTTATCTCTCTAAAATCAGTCATTTTCAGTAAGAATTGAGGGGAGGCTATTAGGTACCAAGTTGTTCATCTTGAGGAAGAGAACAACATAGTTGAAAACCCAAAATCCCATTTTTGGTATTGAAGGAACTAAGAACATTATCACTTGGAGCAAGAAGAGAAACCTAATTTTGTAAGTTTCTAAGACTCCAATCCAAGTACATTGTCTATTTTATTGATTTTGGGGTTGATTTGGATGATTGAAACCATTTAGGTAGTATTGGAACTAATGTAACCTAGAAAATGGAATGCCTCTAGTGTGAGAATGTGTAAATTTGATGAGTTGGTGGTTTATGGATTTTGATAAGTTGTTATTGGAGTAATGTGGATGATTTGAGATGGGTAAATGAAGCCACATTATGAGTATAGGGAATTTATGGAAATGAGTATGTAAAATGCTTGATAAATGCCATAGTGAAGAAATCAATGAAATATGAACACTATGGACTTAGTATCGATCTAATATCGATTTGGAATGAGTTAATAGGCCTAAAAGAATCCATAGACTCGAGTTATGGGTAGAGTAATGAAATGAGGCCTCATAAGCGTTAATAGAGGCTATAGATTGAATTGACTACATCATGCATAAGGGTTGCATTATAATGGACTAAAATGATGTGAAATATGATTATGCGCAGTTCCGAAGAGTCCGATGGAGACGAATCGAACCGTACGAGTAAGCAGCCCTAAGGAAGTGGAATCACGCATTGCGATTCCAGGTAAGGGAATTTGTAAGTATATAGAGGTAGCTGCTCGTATTTTGAACTCGTGGGTACATAGGGCTTTGGAAATGTGGATGAGTTTGTGAAAAAGTGGTTGACAATGTAAGGAAATTATTATGAGTATTTGCGTGAAACTTGGTTGTTGAAGTGGTATTATAAAGAAATGGGATAGTAAGGTAAATAATTGCATAAATCCAGTGTTTTGAATGCTTTCACAAAAATGTGTTTTGTTTTCAACGAATTGATAGATAGGCTGGCTATTGTTGTTTGATGTTGTTTGATAGCACATATGAAGTGCTAAATGTGTTTTGAGATTAGTTTTGAATGTTCATGAGCTGCCTATCATTTTTATGTGAATTAAACCCTATTGGAGCCTAGCATGCACCGAGTATTGATGTTTTTATATGTTTGAAACGTGTTGGAGCTTAGCTCGCACTTTGGTTTGAAACTATGACGATGCTTTATAAACCGTATTGGAACTTTTGCTCGTACGTGGATTTTGAGTGGTTTTCTTATGCATATAACCATACTGGAGCGATGCTCGTATGTGGTTTCTTCATATTTTTATGCATAAATGTCGTATTAGAGCGTTGCTCGTACGAGTTTATTTATTTTGATACATGAATTCGCGCTAGAGCGTAGCTCGCACTGGTTTTCACACTGTGGTGTGTATGAGGCCGTGGTGAGAGTGATACAGATTGGTGTTCAAGGAACCCAACAGGCCTAACAGACCTCTTAAGTGGGGTGAGGGTGCGGCGCTAGGACCTGAATCAGGGAACCCAACAAAGGCGAGCAAGGCCATGAGGGGCTAGGACCTGGTATTAAGAGTACTCCTACGTGCACTTGAGACTAGAGGTTTCACTTGGTATGAGGTAGATAAGACCTAATGCAGGCACCCCCAACCATGTTATGGGTCTACGGAGTACGATGTACGATGTATATCACATGGAGTACGATGTACCACGTGGTGGTTACTTGATTTGAGAAAGTCTGGCGCAGAACTAACCCACCTTCGTACCAGCATGATACCCTGTACATCGAGATCCGTGTGGTCTGGGATGATATGTTACATAGTTGGCCAACATAGTCAGTTGAGATATAGTGACTCGTCTCCTTGCTTGATTTACATAATACCACATGGTTTAAATACTTGAGTGTGATTTGACTGTCCAGGGTAGACCCGAGGGCAGGGTCGAGCCTTGTGGGATTTAATTTGTGAGATGGTAATGATGTTGGGATTGTGAAATGATTTGTTTTTTATTGTGAAATGACTTGATGGGACTTTGGGGTATTGAGAAAGAGATAATCAAAAAGGATGTTTCTTAAACGAATTGCCCTTTTTATGAGATTTGATAATTGATGAGCATGAGACGATTTTTACATGTTGATGTTACCATGTTTTATATGCCAATTTCCATGAATTTAAATACATGATATATGTATACTCATATGGTATAGTTTTAATTCCTCATGCTCCTATTATAAATGATTTATGCATAACATTATCAGCATGTAGATAGAGTAGTTATCTACCATGCTTGCATTATTGCCTTACTGAGCATGTGGTTGCTCATCCCTCTCTATTTCCCCCATCTACAGAGCGTATATAGTGGCCCAGTGAGGACTGAGGCATTTTGGTTAAGACATCTGCTGCATCTCCATCACTCAGAGGTATATACACAGTGATTCCTTTTTTGTATCTAAACAATGTAAAAGCACAAAAGCCAATTGTAATGTAATTATAGGGGATGTAGATGTCAGAAATCATGTTTTGTATAAATGAATGATTGACGTTCAAATGTATGACATTACTTTTATTAACTGAGAATGGATATTGCGAGTGAATTATTATTGACTCACAGCCCAACAGTGTAGTGGTAAGTTTGTTCACGATCGAGTAGAGAAATGAATAAATGCGAAACATTTAGTGAGGGTTTCGGTAATAAGAGAATAAAATGGGTCGTGACAGTTAGTTCTCTGCAAGACTTTCTCAAATCAAGTAACCACCACTCGGTACATCATACTCCATGTGATATACAAGGTACATCGTACTCTGCGGACCCATATCATGGTTGGGGGTGCCTGCAGTAGGTCTTATCTACCCCATACCGAGTGAAACCTCTAGTCTCGAGTGCCCGTGGGAGTACTCTTAATACTAGGTCCTAGCCCCTCATGGCCTTGCTCACCCCTGTTGGGTTCCTTGATTCATGTCCTAGCCCCTCACCCTCACCCCACTCAAGAGGTCTGTTAGGCCTATTGGGTTCCCTGAATGGATTAGTGCCAGGTCTTAGCCCCTCACCCTCACCCCACTCAAGAGGTCTGTTAGGCCTGTTGGGTTCCCTGAACACCAACCCGTATTACCCTCACCACAACATCATATGTACCACAATGTGAAAACCTGCGTGAGCTATGCTCTAGCGCGAATTCATGCATCATAAACAAATCACCTCGTACAAGCAACGCTCTAGTACGACATTTATGCATAAAACATGAAGAAAACCACGTACGAGCATAGCTCTAGTACGGTTATATGCATAAGAAATCCACGTAGGAGCAAAAGCTCCAGTACGGTTTATAAAACATCACCACAATTCAAATTAAAGTGCGAGCTAAGCTCCAACACGTTTCAAACATGTGAAAACATCAATATCTAGTGCGAGCTAGGCTCCAGCACAGTTTAATTCACATAAACATGATAGGCGGCTCATAAACATTCAAAAAACCAATCTCAAAACACATTTAGCACCTCACATGTGCTATTACACAATATCATCCAAACACTAGCCAGCCTATCCATTAATTTTTTTAAAACAAAGCAATATGTTATATGAAAACGCTCAAAACATTTGGTTTATGCAATTATTAGCCTTACTATCCCATTTCATTCTAATACCATTTTAACAACCAAATCTGATTCAAATACTCATAGTTACTTCCATACATCGTCAACACAGTTCTATAAACTCATGCACATTTTAAAAGCCCTATACACCCACAAAATACGAGTAGCTACCTCTATATACTTATAGAATTCCCTTACCTGGAATCGCGATGCGTGATTCCACTTCCTTAAAGCTGCTTACTCGTGCGGTTCGATTCGTCTCTAACAAACTCTCCGAAACTGTACATAATTGTATTTTGTATCATTATAGTCCATTATATCACAACTCTCGCGTTTACTATAGTCAATTCGACCTATAGTTTCTATTAACGCTCATAAGGCCTATTAACTAATTCTAAATCAATATTAAATCGATATTAATCTCATAGTGTTCATATCCCATATATTTCCTCACTATGGCTTTTCCATCAACACTACATGTGCTCATTTTCCTAATTCCACTCAATCCACAATGTTGTTTCATTTACCCATTTCAAATCATCCACATTACTGAAATGGCAACTTAGCAATTTCCACAAATCACCAACTCATCCTTTCTCACACTAGACTTATTCCTTTTTCTAGGTCACACACTAGTTCCATCACCTCCTAGGTATCTCCAACCATCAATACACATGCAAATCTACTCCAAAAATTAAATAGACAATGTACTTGGATTAGAGTATTAGAAACTTACCAATCTAGTTTCTCTTCTTGCTCTAAGGGGAAATGTTCCTTGCTCGTTTAATACCAACATGGGGTTTTGATTCCCAACTATGTTGTTCTCTTCCTTAAGATGAACAACTTTGCATCTAATGGTCTTTCTTCAAATCTTACTGGAATGGGTGGATTTGAGAGAGAGAAAGTTAGGTTTTTAGGTGGAAAATGGAGAGGGTGAAGTGTGTTTTCGTAAATGGCAGATTTCACTACGCCTATTTATAGAATTGCTTGATGAGATCGATCTGCATGGGAAGGAGATCGATTTGATCCTCTTAAAAATCCCTCTTTTTCACGAAATTTGAAGGTAGTAGATCGATCTATCGAGTGTTAGAGATCGATCTATTTCCAGGTTGAGAGATAAGGAGATCGATCTGGCTTAAGGGAAGATCGATATGCTCTTTTCAGTAGCTAATTGGAGATCGGTCTGTTTGCTTCAAGGATCGATCTCTTCATTACAGAACGTTTAGGAGATCGATCTGGCCCCATTAAAGATCGATCTGTTCTATTCCATTGCTTAAATAAGAGCATTTTGGCTCTTCCAGATAGATCTCTCATCTTATGAGATCGATCTAGCCTTCATATTTTCCAGATTTGATGCAGTTTTCTGCAGTAACTCACACCAAACAATCCTTAATTTGCTGCCATAGTCATTTCCTCATTCCTCCACATTTATAACTTGAAAATGGCATCCATTCAAGCTTTATACATATTAAAACTTGCGTGTATTCATTGTATAACCAAAGGTATACAATATAAAACCAAATGGAAGTATTTAGATTCATGCAACTTCCTTCCATTTACCACACTACTCATTTTGAGCTCCAATCACATTCATCACTTATAAAAGCTCATTTTTTCATATTCATACACAATGAAACTTGTATGTACATTACAAACTCATATTACACGTATGTACATTACATTTATGGACTTTACATCAATTGTACTTCACATTACAAGTACATTACCATACTTATGAATCCATAAAGTTTACATCCAAAAATACGGGTCTCACAAGTTAATTGTGTATTTTACATTAACTTATTTAGATGTATGCATGAATATGAGAGTAATGTTTGAGATATGATTGACTTGATTATTTGATTATGTTAAGTTATGAATTGCAAATTAGAAGATTGAAAAATTGTTCATGATCTTGAGTAAAAAGTTTTAATTTTTAGGATTGAGTATAAGTAAAAAAAATTTATAGGTTTATCTTCTGAAAGCCCTTACATGATACAACTCATCCACTAAGGGTGACTTATGGGTTTAAAGGCTTATTGCATATGCTAAATGCAATCATGACTACTACAAAGGCATGCTAGGAGTTAAGATTTAGGATTGAAAGTTAGGAAATAGAGTTAGGATTTGCTAAAGGTCTAGCAAAGCTTTAGTTTGGGGGAATTTGATAAACGCTTAATTTGATATATTTATGTTGTCCAATAATATTCTACTATATTTATTTTCTACTTAAAAATGCTAGTTAATATTCATTTGATGATTTAGGTAAAAACAAAAAGGCTTATGGAAGAAAAAGGAGCTTAAATGATACTTTTTACAATTTTTGATCTGTAGGGGTATTTTGATAATTTCACCTCTTTTCAATTTCTGATGTAAAAGTGATCTCCAGTAAACTTGTAGAGGTCTTATTAAGGTTTCCGAAATGTCTAAAATAATCCAAATTGGAGTTCGTTTGATGGGTCAAAAGTTCATACAAAGACAACACTAAAATTTAGGAGTTCTAGTTGTAGTTAAATTGGGCTTACTATAAGGATAATTGACTCTTTAAATTAAAGCTTTTTTGGAAGAGATAATTACAAGGAGAGTGAAGAACCCTAAAGAGTCGGCAAAGCTATCAACAACTCCAGGATAATTGAATATTAATTTTAGATAATTATTGGAGGTAATACTTAGAGTTTGACATGAAGTGGGGTTTATATTATTCCCTCACTATAGAAAAGGACATTAGAAGGCTAACTAAATGATCAATTGGCCTAGTTTTTGTTTTATAATATTACAAAACTCGTTTATTAATTTATAAAACTTCTTTTTATATAAAAAATAAGCCTTGGCCGATTGCTTTATATATATATATATATATTTGGAATTTCTTTATTACTCTTCAATGTTTCTAAAGTGCCAATTTGATTTTATTTCTTTTCCTGAATTCATGCTTTCTTTTTTGTGAGTTGCTGATTTGATTTTATTCTATATAATTAGTTATTGGGTTTATTTAATGCTATAAAACAAAATTTTGATTTCTCTTAATAATATTTCGATTTGCGTTAACTTTATATTATTTATTTATTTATTTATTTCTTTATATATTGTTGATTTCTTTAAGTATGACGAGTAAGTAATTTTTTATTTGGTTACCATGTTTTCTTGATTAAAATTTAGTTGAATGATGTTGTGAGAAGCATGAATTAATCATATATTATTAATTAAGTATCTAAGATTTTTCATAGCATTTTTTTCATGATTATTAGTTAATTCACTAAGGTGCACACTATTAAGTTAATTCTACTAACTTGCATCTTTCTTAAAAATCATTGGTTCATAATTGCTTTTGATTTTTTATTCATATAGAGGTAAAGGAAGATCTCAATTTAAGTAAATAATTCAAGTTCATTTTTTTTGTTGCTTAATTTCAACTCATATCTTTCACAAATTCTAATGATGTTAAACAAATATGTCTATGAAGTTCTTTTTGGATAGTTTGAGTAGTTAGGGATTAATTATAAGTTCTCTTGTAATTAACTAAGAAATAAGAGAAGAAGATGTGACAGAACTTATTGTTGATAGAATTCCCTTACCTGGAATCACGACGCGTGATTCCATTCTAGTTGCTGGTAATATTGTTTTCTTTTTTATGTTGCAATTGCTCTCATTTTCCTTTTTTTTTTAGTTGTTCATTTGGGTTGCCTTTTTATTCTGGTTTTAGTTTGTTTTTCTACTGTCCATGCACATGCAGATTGAATACTCAGTTATGTCTCAGTCTGTATGGCCTATGAGTTGATTGGGCATCTGGATGTGGCTGTGAGAAGCTGGTGATCCACAGCATTCTTTCTCAAACCGTGGCTGTATTTCTTCCATTACAGTAACATGGCCAAGTTGTTTTTCACTGAATTACTAGACTAAATCCTTATTTCATTCACAATTTCTCCATGCATCATCTTTCAAGCTAAAGTATCGCATTTTGCTGTTTCATTCCTCTCTACTATTCGGTCTTGTATCCCTACTTCATGCGATCAGTTAACAAAGCTAAATGGAGCTGAATGGCAACTAATTCCAGTGCTAGGAACGATGCGGGTAGCAAGGAGGCCGAACCTGTTTGATATTCTTCCAGACTTCATTTTCTGCTTCATGCGTTTTTGTTTCCTTTTGCATTTTACATTTATTCTTTTGTTCTAGTATTTCTTTTATTCATCATTTCTCCTTTATTTACCCCTGTTTTAAGAATAATTTACTGTTCAGTTTCTTCATATTCGGTTAACTTCGACTTTCATTGTAGTACATTCTCGGTTTACATTTTTATACTTTAAGTTTTCAAGGTTTCAATTTCTGCTGGTGTGCCATTGTTGAGCCTTTAAAATCCAGCTTTATTCTTTTGCTCATCCTTGTTTTTATGTGCACCACCATTCATGTAGCAGACCTTCATACCAGAATGCCAAAATGCAGAATGCAGGAGCAAAATCCAGTGCATTGCATGACACTTACAGCATAAACTGTTAGCGCACCTGTCTACTGCTCTGTGCTGTTTTAGCTAGAACAACAACCTCGTTGAGCTTACAAACGTCAATACGAAGTTGTGTAGAAGAGGAACAAGAGGAGTTGATCAGAGCTGGACAAGAGGACTATATCGACGGTACCAAGGAGCAGATACGGACAGCAGCTGGTACAGAATCGAGAACACGAGGATAGCACCGAGCAAATCTGGAAATGGAGAAGATGCAGTATGGAGGGCTGTTATTGCTGGAGTTGGAAGCAATTGTAGGAGCTAGATGTGATGATGGACAGTACAGGGAGTAGGAGCAGAAGACGTTAGCTGGGCAGAAAATGAAGCTGAAGAGGTTGGAAACGTGCTGTGCTTGTTGCAGGAATAGAGCTGAGCACAGAACCGAGGCAGAGTTGGTGAGAGTTACAGAGCAAGAAGCAGCTGGACACGCCTAGACAACCAAAACCAAGAGCAAAATGAATCAGAAAATGTTGAAGACGTGTACAGTAGTGCAATCGGGACCACTTTGATGTTTTACAATTTGTTAAGGCTTTGTTTGGCATTTAACCTTTGCACAATAATCCATTTTTCTTGCATATCCTAATTTCAATTTAATTTGTTAGCTTAAGGAGTAAAATTCTAACTTAGTTGCATGATTAGTTATAGTCAATAGCTTGATTAGTTCATGGATTAGATTTAATTATGTTCTTAGTTCATTTCTATTTTCTCATGCATTAGTTAAGTTATCATGCATTAGGATTAATTTAGAATTTATCATCCAAAAATCTTATTTATCATGCATTAGTTAAATTTTATTGTTAAGTTAGTAATTAGATATACTTAGGATTAGTTTAGAGTTAATATTTTAGACATGTAGTTTTATAGTTATTTTCTTTATTTCCTAGGGTTTTAGTTTCATTAAATTTTAGTTTAGTTTAGTTTTCATTTTTATTAATCAGTTTAATTACATGCATATTTTATTTTAGGTTAGTTTAATTGTAGTTTAATTAATCTTGTTTTGTTATTTTCATATTTGCACTTTATTTTAATTACGTTAATGAATTTTTAACTATTTTAATTATTTTTGTAGGTGCTTGCCTTTAATTGCTTGGAGC
Source organism: Firmiana major (assembly GCA_033439115.1). NCBI lineage: Eukaryota > Viridiplantae > Streptophyta > Magnoliopsida > Malvales > Malvaceae > Firmiana > Firmiana major. The sequence continues at coordinate 40,141,809 of CM065895.1, forward strand.
TTTGTAAGTAATTTTAGCTCAGTTTTATTTTCTTTATTTTATAGTTTTTATTATTTTCAATATTGTTAGCCATGTAGATCACTCCCTTAAAATTCATAATTTGTTAGAATATACTTAGAGTAAGATTAACCGGTAGTTAATTAGGCTGATCAACTTCTTTGTGGGATGATAACTTGGGACTTAAATCCTATTATTACTTGTATGACCCGTGCACTTACGGATAATACGTTTATATCGTGTCAGTGTTGATGCAAAATGAGAAGGTAGTTGCCTATGGTTCTCGACAACTAAAAGACCATGAGAATAACTATCCAACCCACGATTTGGAATTGCCAATCATGATGTTTACATTGAAAATATGACGCCATTATCTGTCACGACCCAAACTACCCAAAAATCAGAGTTAATTTTTCGCTTTTTTGTTTATTTTCTTACTTAATTCTTACCTGTCCTCGAATCGTGACCAACGCTCCACTACTAATTGGGCTGTGCGTCAATGCCAGTCCCACCATACATCTACCCCAGTACTTATTTCTTCTCCAGTCATTTATAGTTGTTATATTATTTATACATCCCCTAAAGTTACTTACAAACATGTTACTGTGCTATGCTTATGTAGATACAATAAGTACAAGTGTATATACCTTGTGTTGATGGGCAGCAGCGGATATCCGAAATGCAGCTCTGAGTCGTCGCAACTTCCAACTGGAGAGCTGTGGGAGAAAATGAAAGGGGTGAGCACATCAAGCTCAGTAAGGCAATCCTACGAACAAGTAGGTAACCATACTACCTACATGAACGTAGTGCCATGCATAAACCACCCTTTCTCCACACATTTTAAAACAAATGATATGCGTCATGATGTTATGTAAAACACATATTGCATGGAAAATTCGACATGCAAGTCTATTCAAAAACATATTTTTCTCGTTTAAATTTCATAGTAAAGTCAGGACTCGACCCCTCCTTCGGGTGATCCTGACCCACACAAAACCTTGAAAACTGAGTTTCTCAAAAGCATGGATATCCGAAAACATATGTATATATATACAAGATACGAGACTAGGCAATAACTGTATATCGGTAATAACCAGGACTATGGCCATATCTGTCCTCGGGAGTTCCTCAGCCACACGGATCCTAGTGTGCGGGTTCTCACCATGATCGGGAACCGCCCGGGAGGTGGGTCAATCCAACCCGTCAGTCTTATCCGATCCCATGCATCCGAAGATGCTAACGTATCACAAAGATACCAACGTATCACACAGATACAACACGGTACATCGTACTCCATGCTACTTGCACGGTACATCGTACTCCGTGGACCCTCAGCCTTATCCCTCGTTCGGGCTCATCAGCTGGATCTCCAACCCTTATCCCTCGTTCGGGCTCATCAGGTGGATCTCTAACCCTTATCCCTCGTTCGGGCTCATCGGGTTGTTTCTCTAACCCTTATCCCTCGTTCGGGCTCATCAGGTTATTTTAATCATGCCAAGTCTCAAAACGCACGTGCGAGCCTATTTAATCGGTGACACACAGTCTACCCGATGCTCCAAGCACGACTTATCGTATGATATCTGAAAAGTAGTGCGAGCGGTGCTCTAACACTGTCAGTAAATCAAATAAAACAAGTGCGAGCTAAGCTCAAGCACTCTGTCATGAAAATCGTATATATGAAAAATATGGTGCGAGTTAGACTCCAGCACCGTGTCATGAAATTCGTATATATATATATGTATACAAATCTGGTGCGAGTTGGACTCCAGCACCTATGCATGTAAAACTCTAGTGCGAACTCTCGCTCCAGCACTAATGCATGCATCACACAATTCAAACATCGTGCGAGCTGAGCTCTAGCACGTCACATGTGCATAAAAACACGTAGGCGGCTCCGTTTCCTCAAAACAGTTTTCACAAAACAATATCAGGTTGAAAGTATGCAATGCTGTGCATTTTCTTTCAAGGTGAGCCAGCCTACTCATGCATGTGTTGAAATCCCTCCAGAACGAGCAGGAACCTCTTGTCCTTGCTCCTCCCGTCTTTTCCTAAATTTTTAGAATTTTACCCTTAGCAAGGGTATTTTGGTAATTTGCCCATACGGGGCACTAAAATTGTTCTTCGACCTCTAGACCCTTCAATTAGTTTTAAAGGACTGCATATGAATTTAAAATTGCGTACTGTTACCTCTAGCAGTCCGCAGAATTCCCTTACCTCGATTTCTCGTCGAGTCTGACCTTTTTCTTTTCCATTGTCGTCTCGTCGCGCAGTCCGATATGCTCCCAATCAAATGCCCGGAACTGCGTATTAACATTCCTCAGGTCAGATAACATATAATTTAATTGTACTTAATCTTTTCTGGGCTTAATTTAAATCATTGGGCCCATTTACCCCTATTGGGCCCGATTGTACTTTAATGGGCCTTAATCGGCCTTAAGCCCGTTTACCACTTAATTCTCACTTTATCGAGGCCTATTGGGCTCACTGGGCCCACCAATAATTTATTGGGCCTCGTTCTAGCTCTCGAATAGCCAACTCTAATATTTACGACAATTTAACTAATTTCCATAATTTAATTCAATTTATGCGTAAATTAAATCAATATCACGCATAACGAGATAATTGTCGTAAATAGGGGTCACTTACCCGAGATTCCATGCTAGTCCGCAAATCGAGGCTGTCTCGAGCCCTCGGTGGATGCCAATCGTCGAGCTACACAATTCCACAATTTTTTCGGGTAAGTTTTCAGCCCAAAATTAATTAAATAAAATATTCCAAATTTAAATCGGGTCAATTTGACCGCTTGTCGACTTACCCGAAGCTCGATTGCATCACAGGAATTTTCCCCAATTTTTTTCTCTTTTTTCTTTTTCCTTTTTTCTCCCTTTTTCCCTTCTTTCTTGGCTGAACCGGTTCAGTCCGGTTCAGACCCGGTTCAGACCGGTCCGGTTCGGTTCAGTTTTGGCCGGTTCAGGCCGGTTCGGCCGGTTCAATCCTCCTTTGGTCGTGCCGACGCCGTCCGGCCGGTTCCCGGCGCGATTCCGGTGCCAATCGACGCGCAATCGTCTGGGCTCACTAGATCGGGCCTCGGCTGGGGTCGAATCAGCCCCATCGCCGGCGAATCACCTCTTCTCCCCCGCGGCTGTTTCCTCCCGATCCGGCGGATTCCGACGGTTTCGCCGGTCGGTATTGGCCTCAAAAGGATCGGCTCTTCTTCCTGGTCACGGCGGTGCCCGCCGATCGCCTCCTGCTGCCGTGGATCGCCGGCACCGACCCCGTTTTTCCCCGCGGGCTTCTCTCCCTCCGTTCGGCTTCCTCCGGCGTCGGTAAGCTGCACCGCCGGTACCATCGTGTTCGTCGGGCGTCGGGCTTCCTTTTCCGGTGGGCGGCCTGGGACAGGGATCGCCGGTGATCGTTCGGCCTCTCCTCGGTTTCAGCTTCGTTTTCCTTTCCGTTTTTCTGCTTCTTTCTCTCTCCCCGATGGTGTCTTCTCTCTCTTCTTTTTTTTTTTTCAATTCTTTTTTTTTTTTTTACATTTATTATCTTATTTAACAATTTATTTTTATTTATTAAAATACACTAAAAATACCCAAATATCACTTAAAATTATTATTTTATTTTTAATTAATTAATTTAATTTAATTTAATTTATTTTAATCCTTTTTCGGGTATGAGTTCTCCGTATTTTCGGGATATTGTCCCGAGTGACTTTTCAGTATATTTTTCGATTATTTTCGGGATTATTTTTCCGAACTAAAAATCCCGATTAATCCCGGTTAATTCCAATAAATTAATATCTTGATCAATTTAATCCAAAATAATTTTATTTCACTTTTATTGACCAAGGTTTCTTAAATCCATATTTTTAATTAAATTTCCTTATCGAATTTACTCCGGCTTTCGGTCCTTTGACCGTTTTGCCCTTACACGTGTTCGGGATTAAATTTAACCTGCTTCCTTCATACTTCCTCCATCTTTTCTTATTTAATTTTCGTATTTTAATTAAATTCGGGTCTTACAATTCTCCCCCACTTAAGGAATTTGGTCCTCCAAATTAGAACCAATTCATATGAGTCCATATACAACTCCGGGTACATCAATCGTATCATACTCTTAAATTCTTATGTGACCTTCTCCGGAGTGTATTACTACCAAAGGACTTAATTAGGGAGATTATCTTAAACCCCAATACTTTCTCTTTCCTGTATAATGCCCGAATCAATCTTCTTCAATATATTTGTATTTTCCTTAAATTGAACTTTTGGAGTTCATATCCTATCACCTCTGCTGGATCTGGATAGTAGTACCGAAGCATCATAAGCGGGGACACATTGTGGGTGCCTGTTAATTCACGTGATAACATCAACCTACAGGTCTTATCTCCCACTTGTCCATTCTCTCAAAATATTCCATCCAGCGTAACTTAATTTACTTCTTTCAAAAGTTTCGTTATGTCCTCATCCTCTTAGGACGAGTAGCTTTCAATCGTATTAATTCATCATCGGTGAACTCTAATACTTGTCTATCTGCTCTGAGGTGTTCTTAATCTCTCATCCTTAACTAAACATCCTCAGAGACTTATTATCCAAAGTCGAAAATGATCATATCTGTCACCCACTTTTTCTTATCCAATTTGGGGAACAACCCCTACAGTCATACACTGCCTCCTATCCTATTATCCCGATACTCAACTGCCAACTGTCGTTATTGGCAAATTCAATTAGAAATCAACTGATCATTCCAGGAGCTTATAAAATCAATAGCACACGCTTTCATCGGATCCTCCAAAACTTGTACAGTCCTCTCTGACTGACTATCTGTCTGAGGATGGAAAGCTGTGCTAATACTCAGTCGGGTTCCCATAGCTTCCTAAAAATATTCTTTGAAGTAGAAGGTGAAGCGGGAATCCCTATATGATACCATGCTCACTGGAACGCTACAGAATGTTCCACAACTGCCTTACACATAAATCCTCATACACACTCCGAGTATCTGGGAAGTTCATAACCAGAAGGTGGGTGGACTTAGTCATTCTGTCGGCTATCATCCAAATAGCCTCGTAATATCACCTGGGTTCTCTGTAACCCATCACGACATTCACGGAGACTTGCTCTCGTTTTTCGTGCCGTGTCGATATAGGTAGGTGCTGCAATAACTCTGCAGACTTTTAATACTCTACCTTACTCTACTGACACACTATGCACTTTTCTACAGTCTCTACCAATATCTCTTTTTATATCTGACCACCCATACCCTTTTCGAGATTTCGATATATTTCTTTACTTCCGTATGCACTGTATATCCCGAAGAGTGAGCTTCTGACAATATTACTATCTCATCCACTGTGGTCCTGGGGAGCACTCATACTGTCTCTGAATCCTCAGTAACTCATCATCACCCACTGTGAACTCTATCACTGTACCCTTCTGAATCAGACCCAAACTATCGACATCCAGTCGATCATCACGCTAAGCCTGGCAAATCCGGGCACTCTCATCCGGCTCTAATCATCAGGCTAGCTGTCACACAATCATACCAATCACTGTCATCATCAGAAGGGATCACATCAATACTGAGGTCCACAACTGCATCTAGCAGCTCACGCTCCCTGACCATCATGTGTGGTACCATCCCGAGGCTCTTTCTACTCAAAGCATCAGCCTTTCCTGGGTGGTACAATTTTCACAAATCAAAACCTCTCAGAAGCTCTAACCCAATATGTATATTCTCATATTCGCCTCTTTCTGTAAAAACAGATACTCGGGCTTTATGATCAGTGCATATCCACAATTCTCACCCTGTACATAATAGTACCATATCCTCGGTACAAATACTGTTGCCAACTTTAAATCATGGGTCAGATAGTTTATTTCATGATCAAGGAGTTGTCTGACTCCATACTTGACTATCTTCCCATTATACATCAATACACAGCTCATTCATTATTTCGAGGTATCCATACTCACTGAGAACCTCTTGAGCTGTTGGGTATGGTGAAATTAATCACGGTGGTCAATTCATACTTTACTACACCATAATTTATATCACATCTCTCATCTTATTCATCATCTCATTCCAAGACCACGTTTTCTTAATTAATGTGTCCACCAAGTATATCCTTTTGGAACTCGTATCAATCCATCTATAAAAGCAATTTCCCATTATCGCTTATAAATCGCCCTAGACTTTAACTACACCCAACATATCATCGATAATGATGATTACAAGTCGATCTGATCCTTGACTTATTTACGCATAAGCGTATAAGATCCTTCTCAACCGCTTACGTTTTCAGGTACTAACCCGCGTCATTCCTTTTCTTATCTTAACGGCTCTTGTTAAATTTTTACTATGTTAACCTTTATGATTTGTCGAATTTTGATATTCTTATCGTCTTAGTAATGGTATCCTAATGCTAAAGGTATTTATTTCGACGATCGATTTCACATTATAGGTTATACATATATACTTTTAGACGCTGTCAAGTCTTCAGGCGGGGAGGTATTTTAAAATACCTTTATTAGCCTTCAGACTTAACCACAACTACTGGGTATGGTTATACCTATCTTTGTCCTTGGTTATAATTTATATTCCTTACTAATTGCTTAATCCCAATTACTTCATATCGTAAGGATGTTCTTACCTAGCATACGCCTCTTACTCCGATACATCTTGTACTTAGGATCTATCTTATCTCGAAGATTTTCTCCTTAGTGTATCAATTATAATGAAACTCTCGTCATCATTCATTCAGTGAGTACAATCCTTTACTCCTTTAATTTCAATTGTCGCACCCCTTGTTATCACTTGTCAACACTTACAGTATACTCTTCAGTGATGTTTTCACCCCTGTTTTCAACTTAAAATCTCTATAGCCATATTCCGTTAATTAATCCTCCTCTATTAGGGTACTCATTTATCAGTATTGCCCAATGATGTAGGCATTCATGCCTTTTACTCACTTATATGTGAATGAAGGCGGTATGAATAAATGTGTGGCACCAGGATCAATAAACATATGTACTTCATTATTCATAACAAGTGTGGTATCTTACACCACATCCATGAAACATCAACAGTGTCCTGGTCCTAGACATCCTCTCGCCTTCGTCCAACAGCCTACTTTCCTTTTCTTCTCGTCTACAGCCTCCCTTTTTGTTGCAGCTATACCAATAAAGTCTTTCTCCGTCTCTTTACCTTTCTGTGGGGCAATCTCGCCCAATTCTGTTCAATCCAAATCAATGGTCCGTCTTTACCACACTTGACGGCCCTTTTCATCAATACCATGTAGGTATAAACCTTCCTTCCGTGGTATCCACCACACATTCCACAGTAATGACACTGCTACTCTGCTTCGTAGCAGGTCGGGGTCCGCCAATCACAATGCCCCTCAACAGTGCCAAAATTGGGTGCACTGGGGTCTTACCAATTATCTCATTCCATGACTCGTCAAATTAAATCTTTTACAAATTTTCATTTCAACATCTTTATCATTTCTCGATTTTCTTTTCTGTCTCTATTTCAGCCCTTATTACCTTTCTCAATCTCAGAGGCGTGCAATTCGTGTTCTTATTTACCCAACTGTAAATCTGTGCACTGCCTCGGTATAGGTAATCTCACGAGCCAATCGGACTCTAATTGAAAATCTAAGCCCTTTCATAAACTATTAGACATCTCGACTGTCACTGTTTATATGTCGAGGTAATATCTGCCCAGAATATAATCGAGTCTCCATGCTCATCAATCAATCAAATCCTCTGGGTCAGAATAAGGACTTTAATTCAAAATTTCCTTTAAATCACGTCCGGGATATCCTGTCACCGGAATACATCCATAATCATTTCTCATATCAGCTCTTAAGATGGGTCGAGCGGGTTTCCACCAATGCTCCGCTGCGCCCTCTGATCTCATACATAATCTGAGCAATTTGCTCCTCAAAATAATCTCCACACTTCACTTCAATCTCGCGAAGCGTGTCTAAATATTGTCCGATCACTCTGTCGGACTCAGTGGGGCATGCTTAACATTAGCCTCCATTTTCATTTCATCATAATTCTCATAATCAAACTCAGCACGACTTAGCAGACTCAGGTCTACCTCTGCGACCTCTGCCTCGTGCACTATCTCATCTAACGCGACTCATATTAAGCATTCCTGCATTCTCGACCATTTCTTAGTCAAGCCCATCTCGAAATACACTATTGTATCTAACTAAGCACAGTAACACGGGGATGTAATTTCCTAATTACTGACACTGACACACATCAGACCAATTATGCTCTGATACCACCTTTATATGTCACGACCCAAACTACCCAAAAATCAGAGTTAATTTTTCGCTTTTTTGTTTATTTTCTTACTTAATTCTTACCTGTCCTCGAATCGTGACCAACGCTCCACTACTAATTGGGCTGTGCGTCAATGCCAGTCCCACCATACATCTACCCCAGTACTTATTTCTTCTCCAGTCATTTATAGTTGTTATATTATTTATACATCCCCTAAAGTTACTTACAAACATGTTACTGTGCTATGCTTATGTAGATACAATAAGTACAAGTGTATATACCTTGTGTTGATGGGCAGCAGCGGATATCCGGAATGCAGCTCTGAGTCGTCGCAACTTCCAACTGGAGAGCTGTGGGAGAAAATGAAAGGGGTGAGCACATCAAGCTCAGTAAGGCAATCCTACGAACAAGTAGGTAACCATACTACCTACATGAACGTAGTGCCATGCATAAACCACCCTTTCTCCACACATTTTAAAACAAATGATATGCGTCATGATGTTATGTAAAACACATATTGCATGGAAAATTCGACATGCAAGTCTATTCAAAAACATATTTTTCTCGTTTAAATTTCATAGTAAAGTCAGGACTCGACCCCTCCTTCGGGTGATCCTGACCCACACAAAACCTTGAAAACTGAGTTTCTCAAAAGCATGGATATCCGAAAACATATGTATATATATACAAGATACGAGACTAGGCAATAACTGTATATCGGTAATAACCAGGACTATGGCCATATCTGTCCTCGGGAGTTCCTCAGCCACACGGATCCTAGTGTGCGGGTTCTCACCATGATCGGGAACCGCCCGGGAGGTGGGTCAATCCAACCCGTCAGTCTTATCCGATCCCATGCATCCGAAGATGCTAACGTATCACAAAGATACCAACGTATCACACAGATACAACACGGTACATCGTACTCCATGCTACTTGCACGGTACATCGTACTCCGTGGACCCTCAGCCTTATCCCTCGTTCGGGCTCATCAGCTGGATCTCCAACCCTTATCCCTCGTTCGGGCTCATCAGGTGGATCTCTAACCCTTATCCCTCGTTCGGGCTCATCGGGTTGTTTCTCTAACCCTTATCCCTCGTTCGGGCTCATCAGGTTATTTTAATCATGCCAAGTCTCAAAACGCACGTGCGAGCCTATTTAATCGGTGACACACAGTCTACCCGATGCTCCAAGCACGACTTATCGTATGATATCTGAAAAGTAGTGCGAGCGGTGCTCTAACACTGTCAGTAAATCAAATAAAACAAGTGCGAGCTAAGCTCAAGCACTCTGTCATGAAAATCGTATATATGAAAAATATGGTGCGAGTTAGACTCCAGCACCGTGTCATGAAATTCGTATATATATATATGTATACAAATCTGGTGCGAGTTGGACTCCAGCACCTATGCATGTAAAACTCTAGTGCGAACTCTCGCTCCAGCACTAATGCATGCATCACACAATTCAAACATCGTGCGAGCTGAGCTCTAGCACGTCACATGTGCATAAAAACACGTAGGCGGCTCCGTTTCCTCAAAACAGTTTTCACAAAACAATATCAGGTTGAAAGTATGCAATGCTGTGCATTTTCTTTCAAGGTGAGCCAGCCTACTCATGCATGTGTTGAAATCCCTCCAGAACGAGCAGGAACCTCTTGTCCTTGCTCCTCCCGTCTTTTCCTAAATTTTTAGAATTTTACCCTTAGCAAGGGTATTTTGGTAATTTGCCCATACGGGGCACTAAAATTGTTCTTCAACCTCTAGACCCTTCAATTAGTTTTAAAGGACTGCATATGAATTTAAAATTGCGTACTGTTACCTCTAGCAGTCCGCAGAATTCCCTTACCTCGATTTCTCGTCGAGTCTGACCTTTTTCTTTTCCATTGTCGTCTCGTCGCGCAGTCCGATATGCTCCCAATCAAATGCCCGGAACTGCGTATTAACATTCCTCAGGTCAGATAACATATAATTTAATTGTACTTAATCTTTTCTGGGCTTAATTTAAATCATTGGGCCCATTTACCCCTATTGGGCCCGATTGTACTTTAATGGGCCTTAATCGGCCTTAAGCCCGTTTACCACTTAATTCTCACTTTATCGAGGCCTATTGGGCTCACTGGGCCCACCAATAATTTATTGGGCCTCGTTCTAGCTCTCGAATAGCCAACTCTAATATTTACGACAATTTAACTAATTTCCATAATTTAATTCAATTTATGCGTAAATTAAATCAATATCACGCATAACGAGATAATTGTCGTAAATAGGGGTCACTTACCCGAGATTCCATGCTAGTCCGCAAATCGAGGCTGTCTCGAGCCCTCGGTGGATGCCAATCGTCGAGCTACACAATTCCACAATTTTTTCGGGTAAGTTTTCAGCCCAAAATTAATTAAATAAAATATTCCAAATTTAAATCGGGTCAATTTGACCGCTTGTCGACTTACCCGAAGCTCGATTGCATCACAGGAATTTTCCCCAATTTTTTTCTCTTTTTTCTTTTTCCCTTTTTCTCCCTTTTTCCCTTCTTTCTTGGCTGAACCGGTTCAGTCCGGTTCAGACCCGGTTCAGACCGGTCCGGTTCGGTTCAGTTTTGGCCGGTTCAGGCCGGTTCGGCCGGTTCAATCCTCCTTTGGTCGTGCCGGCGCCGTCCGGCCGGTTCCCGGCGCGATTCCGGTGCCAATCGACGCGCAATCGTCTGGGCTCACTAGATCGGGCCTCGGCTGGGGTCGAATCAGCCCCATCGCCGGCGAATCACCTCTTCTCCCCCGCGGCTGTTTCCTCCCGATCCGGCGGATTCCGACGGTTTCACCGGTCGGTATTGGCCTCAAAAGGATCGGCTCTTCTTCCTGGTCACGCCGGTGCCCGCCGATCGCCTCCTGCTGCCGTGGATCGCCGGCACCGACCCCGTTTTTCCCCGCGGGCTTCTCTCCCTCCGTTCGGCTTCCTCCGGCGTCGGTAAGCTGCACCGCCGGTACCATCGTGTTCGTCGGGCGTCGGGCTTCCTTTTCCGGTGGGCGGCCTGGGACAGGGATCGCCGGTGATCGTTCGGCCTCTCCTCGGTTTCAGCTTCGTTTTCCTTTCCGTTTTTCTGCTTCTTTCTCTCTCCCCGATGGTGTCTTCTCTCTCTTCTTTTTTTTTTTTTCAATTCTTTTTTTTTTTACATTTATTATCTTATTTAACAATTTATTTTTATTTATTAAAATACACTAAAAATACCCAAATATCACTTAAAATTATTATTTTATTTTTAATTAATTAATTTAATTTAATTTAATTTATTTTAATCCTTTTTCGGGTATGAGTTCTCCGTATTTTCGGGATATTGTCCCGAGTGACTTTTCAGTATATTTTTCGATTATTTTCGGGATTATTTTTCCGAACTAAAAATCCCGATTAATCCCGGTTAATTCCAATAAATTAATATCTTGATCAATTTAATCCAAAATAATTTTATTTCACTTTTATTGACCAAGGTTTCTTAAATCCATATTTTTAATTAAATTTCCTTATCGAATTTACTCCGGCTTTCGGTCCTTTGACCGTTTTGCCCTTACACGTGTTCGGGATTAAATTTAACCTGCTTCCTTCATACTTCCTCCATCTTTTCTTATTTAATTTTCGTATTTTAATTAAATTCGGGTCTTACATTATCTGTATGGAGAAAAGTTCCAAATCTTCACTGATTATAAAAGCCTCAAATATTTGTTTTCATAGAAATAGTTGAATATGAGGCATTTAGGATGGATAGCGCTTCTGAAAAACTATGACTATGAGATCATTTACCACCCAGGAAAGGCTAATGTAGTGGCAGATGCCTTAAGCAAAAAGAATATCGGGATGGTATCTTATATGACTATTCGAGAATACAAGTTTATGGAACAATTTGCGAGCTTCAACTTAGACATTGAACCATTTGACACTACTCGTTATGGTATGATAGCTGATACGATCTAGACGTATTATCCGCAAGTGCACGGGTTGTACAAGTAATAATGGGATTTGAGTCCCGGATTATCGTCCCTCAGAGAAGTTGATCAGCCTAATTAACTACCGGTTAATCTCACTCTAAGTATATCTTAGCAAATTATGAAGTCTTAGTGGGTGATCTACTAAGTGTAACAGTACTGGAAATAATAAAACTATAAAATAAAGAAAATAAAAACGAGTGAAAGTTACTTACAATGCTCCAAGCAATTAAAAGCAAGAACCTACACAAGATAATTAAAACAGTTAAAATTAATTAACGCAATTAAAATAAAATGTAAATATGAAAATAACTAAAAAAAGACTAATTAAACTAAAATAAAATAAAATGTGCATGTAATTAAACAAACTAAGAAAATGCAATTTAAACTAACTTAAAGTCTAATAAAATAAAAATCTACTTACCTAAAGAAATTCTTAAACTTAACTCTAACTAAATGCTAACAATAAATCAAAATCTAACTAATGCATGAAAATAAATATTTTTGGATTTTTAAATTTTAAAGTGAAAAATTAAAAATGCATAACATGATAATCCTCTAATTTAATTCTAAATACAAAATCTAATTCTTAAATCCTAATCTAGTCACCAACTAACTATTAATAAAATTAAACTAAAACTTAAAACAACAAGCTAAGAGAATTAAACTATTTTATCTAACTAAGCTAGAAAATAATAATAAAAAAAAAAAACACATAAGAAAACTTAGACAAAGCAACATAATTGCATGGAATATTAAACTATGAAGAAAAATGCAATGTGGCCAAACGTGGCCTTAACCGAATGCTAAGCCAAGTGGTCCCGATTGGATGTACTGTTCACATTTCTTCTTTATTTCATTTTCAGGTGCTCATGGTCCTGTTTTCTACTCCAAATGCTGTCGGTTTGTCCAGGTACTGCCCAGGTATTGCTCTCAGTACTGTCATTCTCCTCCATGCGCTGTCCAGGTGTGATCCAGGTAAGGTTCTCGGTCTGCTCGGTCCTGCAATCTGCTACAGGCGTTGCTGTCTTCTGCCCAGCTGGGCAGAATCAGTCCTTGCACACCAAGTTCACTCTTTGCTTTTGCTTCACCTAGCAGCTATTGCTGTCTTCAGTGTTGGGGTTGCTTTGCCATCATCTATTTCGTGCAACACACCAGTCTATTAGCAGACAATGGATTACCATGACCTGCAACAGCAACACAATAGAAAACATACAAAGAACCTCTGATAAAATCAGCGGTTAATAGCAAGTAAAATGAAAAGCAAACAATCGAAAGAACTCAGCGGGACTAATGAACCTATAAAACAAACTATAGATTTTAGGAGGACAAAACTTAAGATAAATATAAAACTAATGAAGTAGAAAACCGAACTTGAAAGTGTAAATGAGTAAACAGAAAATAATGTAGAAAGTTGAAATAATGGGCGGAAAATCAGTGCTGAAATCGAGCTTAATCACGCAGCTCCGCACCTTTCCAAACTTCAGCTACAACCTGCCGATCTATGTCAATCGTTCTTCACAGCAGCTCGGTACGGGTGACAGCACACATCAATGAAAACTTGCAGCAGCTAAATGCTAGGTTAGTTCAGAATGAGACCCCGCAAAGAAAATGAATAGTACACAGCTCTTGAAACAGGGTAGAACAGAGGAGAATATGAGCTCCTCTATCCATTGAAGCCATGAGGCAGATTCTGTTTTGCATAGCGTAGCATAAGTTCTGCCAGCTTCAGTACCGGCCTACACCTCATGCTTTCTTCACTGATGTCACGACCCATTTTCATTCCCTTTAACCGAAAATCACTATAAATTTTTCACGTTTTACCGTTTCCTTACCCGGTTGTGAACAAACTTACCACCACATTGTTGGGCTGTGAGTCAATAATAAACATCACATCTCATTCATTCTCAGTTAAATAAAACGATGTCATACATTCGCATTTAATCGTGTACTTATACAAAAACATGTTTTACTAACATCTACATCCCCCATAATTACAACTCAAAAGAATATTATGCTTTTGCATTGTTTAGATACAAAAAGAATCACTGTGTATATACCTCTGTGTGATGGAGATGCAGCGGATGTCCAAATTACCATGCCTCAGTCCTCAATGGGCTACTATGCACGCTCTGTAGGAGGGGGAAAATAGAGAGGGATTAGCAACCACACGCTCAGTAAGGCAATATGCAAGCATGGTAGATAACTACTCTATCTACATGCTGATAATGTTATGCATAAATCGTTTATGGTAGGAGCATGTGGATGTAAAACTATGCCATATGAGTATACATATATATCATGTATCAAAATCATGTACATTGGCATACAAAACATGGTAAAAACATCATGTATAAATCATCTCATGCTCAATCTCATTTAAATTCATAAAAAGGCAATTCATTAAGAAACCTCCTTTTTAAACCCACGACATAAAACTCTTTCTCAAACAAATACAATCCCATCACATCAATTCACAATCACAACCTCATTTTCATTTCACAAATCAATTCCACGAGGTACGACCCCTCCTTCGAGTCTACCTTGAACAATCACAATCACAATCACACTTAGAGATTAAAATCATGTGGTAGTAAGTAAATCAAGCAAGGAGACAGGTTACTATAACTTATCTGACTATGTTGGCCAATCGTCACATATCATCCCAGACCACACAGATCCCGGTGTGTGGGGTATCATGCTGGTATGAAGGTGGGTTAGTTCTCCGCCAGACTTTCTCAAATCAAGTAACCACCACGTGGTACATCGTACTCCATGTGATATACACGGTACATCGTACTCCGCGGACCCATAACAAGGTTGGGGGTGCTTGCCGTAGGTCTTATCTACGCCATACCGAGTGTAACCTCTATAGTCTCAAGTGCACGTGGGAGTACCCTCAATATCAGGTCCTAGCCCCTCGTGGCCTTGCTCGCCCCTGTTGGGTTCCCTGATTAAGGTCCTAGCCCCTCACCCTCACCCCACTCAAGAGGTCTGTTAGGCCTGTTGGGTTCCCTGAATGGATTATGTCAAGTCCTAGCCCCTCACCCTCACCCCACTCAAGAGGTCTGTTAGGCCTGTTGGGTTCCCTGAACACCAATCCGTATCTCTCACCACGGCCTCATACATACCACAGTGTGAAAACCAGTGCGAGCTACGCTCTAACGCGATTTCATGCATCATAATAAATCACTTCGTACGAGCAACGCTCTAGTACGGCATTTATGCATAAAAATATGAAGAAACTACGTACGAGCATCGCTCCAGTACGGTTATATGCATAAGAAAAACCACACAAATCCACGTACGAGCGTAAGCTCCAGTATGGTTTATAAAACATCGTCATAATTCCAAAACAAAGTGTGAGCTAAGCTCTAGCACGTTTCACACAAGTGAAAATATCGAAATCTAGCGTGAGCGAGGCTCTAGCGCGATTTATGTCATACAAATACGATATGCGGCTCACACACAATCAAACAATCCTGGCAACCGGGTTTAGCACTTCACAATGCTTTTTCCACAACATCAATAAAACACTAGCCGGCCCATCTACAAGCTTGCTTAAAACAAAGCAATTACGTTTTGTAAAACATCAAAACATTAGATTTATGCAATTATTAGCCTTACTATCCCATTTCATAGAATCCACTTCAAAACCAAAATCACGCATATACTTATCATCATTAATGAATACCATCAATCATTTACTTGAGCAACCATGCAATTCATAAAACACTCAATATTCACCCATAAGTTCAAAGTACGAGCAGCTACCTCTATATACTCACAAAATTCCCTTACCTGGAATCGCGATGCGTGATTCCACTTCCTCAAAGCTGCTTACTCGTACAACTCGATTCGTTTCCAACGGACTCCGCAAAACTACGCATAATCATAGTTCACATTATATTCGATCCATATAATAGGACACCATGCATTCACTATAGTCGATTCGACCTATAGTTTCTATTAACGCTCATAAGGCCTTGTTTCGTTTCTTTACCCATAACTCGAGTCTATGGATTCCTTTTAGGCCTATTAACTTATTCCAAATCGATACTAAGTCGACATTAAGCTCATAGTGTTCATATTTCATGAATTCCCTTACTATGTCATTTATCAAGCATTTACATACTCATTTGCATAATTTCACTTAAACCCACAATGTAATTCCATTTAACCATCTAAATTCATACACATTACCTCAATAACAACTTTAGCATGCCCATAAATCATAAACTCATTCCACTCATATCTTCTCACATTATACCCATTCTAGGTTTTCTAGGTCACACCAATTCCACCACATCCCTAGATAATTTATCCATCAATACACATCTAACTCAACTCCAAAATCACTTAAATAAACAATGTACTTAGATTGGAGTATTAGAATCTTACCAAATCTGATTTTCCTTCTTGCTCCAAATGTCAATGCCCTTGCTCCTTTAATACCGACAATGGGATTTTGGGTTCCAACTATGTTGTTCTCTTCCTCAAGATGAACAACTTTGCTTCTAATGGCCTCCCCTCAATTCTTACTGGAAATGGTTGATTTTAGAGAGAGAAAGTTAGGTTTTTGGGTTAGAAATGGAAGATTAGTGTTTTTTATGAAATTTTCAGATTGTCAGCACTCTTTTTATAGAAATAGCTTGAGGAGATCGATCTACACCAAGAGGAGATCAATCTGGTCCCCCTAAATCCCTTTTTTTTAACGATAATTTAAGCATGAGATCGATCTGTCGAAGCATGAGATCGATCTGCTCCCAAACAGAGAGCTAAGGAGATCGATCTGTATGCTTGAGGATCGATCTTTTCATTACAGAATGCTTAGGAGATCGATCTGGCCCCATTGGAGATCGATATGCTCTATTCCATTGCCCAAATAAGAGCATTCTGGCTCTTCCAGATCGATCTTTCATCATATGAGATCGATCTGGCCTTCATATTTTTCAAATTTTCTACAGTTCTCCTGCTGTAACTCACACCAAAACACCCTTAATTTGTTACCATAGCCATTTTCTCATTCATCCTCCTTTATAACTTGAAAATGGCATCCATTCATACCTTATGCACATTGAAACTTGTGTGCATTCATTGTATATCCCAAGGTATACTATATAAAACCAAATGGAAGCATTTATATTCATACAACTTTCTTCCATTTACCACACTATTCATTTTGAGTTCTAATCACATTTATCACTTGCAAGAACTCATTTCTTCATATTCATATAAAATGGAACTCGTGTGTACATTACAAATCATATTACACATATGTAAATTGAATCCATGGACTTACACCACTTATGCTTTACATTACAAGTCCATTCACATTAATTGATCCGATTACACACGTTACAAATATACATGTACGGGGTCTCACAACTGAACCACCAGTACACGATGCAGCCTCCAGTCATACTCGTAGGGCCATCGACTCATGCAGCAGGTGTCAGACCCAGATTGTTGTAGCTTATTTCTTATGATTCTTATGTGTATGAACACTATGTAATTATAGTTGAATCATAAGAAGAGTATTTACTAGACTTAAAGTGTTAGTGAAATGATTTAACACGCAAAAGCTAATAAAATGCCTAATGTGAGCGATGAGTATCACAGGCTAAACCGAGTTATTCTAAATCATTCTGACTGAAAATAAGAACTTAAAATGAAAGAACATAGAGAGCTCATGAAGGAAAGTCAGTTTGATTTAGTCCCGAACATAGAAAATGAGGGTAAAAGCTACAAAAGGTAAAATGGACTTTTTTAGCGAGAAAAGGTGTTTCGGGTATAATTATCCACCAGAAGCGGTTGGAATATAAAGATGAGAGTGTAAGACATAAGATATGACACTTTTAGAATTTTAAGAAAAAGTCAACTTAGTCAATGGTTAAGGAAAAAGTCAACTATAGTTAAGAAAGTGGACTTTTACCATAGTTGACTAATCATGGTTAAAAATTTACCTAAGGGTGGAGAAAAATTAGGGGAAAAATATTCTTGGCCAGAATACAAGATAATCATCCCCGAAAGTAAGGAAAATTTATTCGGAAGGATTCCAGAATAAATTTAATGGTTAAAAACGTAATGGGCCTAAGGTGAAAATTTTAAAGCCCATTAAGGTATACTAAACGTATATCGAAATTCTTAGGTCCTTTAGACCGAATTGTTGGACCAATTGATTGGCCAAATTTTGAGACAATTAAAGGCCCGAGACATAGTAAAAATTTCAGCCCGAAAGCCCATTAAGAAAGCCCAAACCGAGAAGCCCAAATGGAAAAGCCCATGAGATAAATATCTAACCATAGTTAAAGTTAACTATAACTCATAAGGTGACTCATAAGGTGACTCATGGCTAAGGCTTGGAAAGTAAAGTTAAATGGCTGAAAAGTAAAGCTTAATGGCTAAGTATATGGCTTATAAATTCAGCCACACCATTGTCATCTTCATCACACCAAATTCGGCTAGAAGAAGAAACCATTGAAACATATTTTCCAAGCTTTCTCTCACTAGAAATCACTAGGAATTAGGCATAACTGGAACTTGCATCCTTCATGGAAGTTGTTCCAAATTGAAAGGAGATTGACATATGTTGGAATTGGCTATCAAGGAGCCATAGAGTGCAAACCGAGAGCCTCCAAAGTTTCGGCCAAAGGGTGAACACAACAAGTGGTATATTTTCTAATTTCCAATTTCATATATGTTAATGTATGAATGATTTCAAGTATGTTGATATATGTTTTAAGCATTGAAACATATTAAATCACCATGAAGTGGGTTAGGCCGAGAGTGAGTAATGGGATATTGATTTATGTCAATATGATTTTAAGACATAAATGGATTAGTGTACATGTATTAATGTTAATGGTGCAATTAGAATTAATCAAATTGATTAATTAATACATGTAATTTGTTGGCAATCAAGGTGTCTGATAAAATGCCTAAATGAACTATATGATGATTGGTAATGTTGCCTACCAAGTGTTTGTGAAAATGCCTAAGTGAAATTAGCTAAATAATAGGCATGGATGGCATGCCATGGTAAAACCGAGGTATGGGTAGCTCTCGGCCAAGGCATGTGGCCGAGAGGCCCAATGGGCCAAGCCCAAATATTTTAGGCCCAATAAAATGTAATGGGCCTATAACAAGCCCAATAAGAGTTGGTGGGCCCCACAAGCCCAATAGGCCCAACGAAAATAAATAGTAAAATGAAAATGGGCTTAAGGTATAGTTAGGCCCATTAAGGATTATTAAGGCCCATTAAGGGAAAATGGACTATATTAATGTGTAATACAATAGGAAAATTATAATTAACCTGAGGAATGGTTATTTACAGCTCCGGAGTTTACATGAGAGCTGATCGGACTGCGAGATTGAGCAGCACCGAGGAAGTGAGGTCACTTGACGTGATCCGAGGTAAGGGACTTTTGAGAGTAGTTAGAGATACCTGCACGTATTTTCGTCTGCTTTTACATTCACGTAAAAAATCTGAGGGTCAGAGAAAGTGAATAATAATTATTGAGACCCGATGTGGCAAATTACGATTTTACCCTTAGTTAGTCAAAAAGTCAACTTTTGTGAAAAGTTGCAAAAAGCATGGAAAATACTATTGTGAGTGTTTAATTGTTGTTTAGCTTGAAAATAAATAGATGGGCTAATGATTTTAAGGTTGATGTGACCTAAGCACACTTTATAGTGCTGATTTTAATATTTTGTAAACAATCCCTTTTAAAGAGCCATCTATCATTTTATGTGAGAATGAATCGTGCTAGAGCATAGCTCGCACTGGATTTCATATGTTTTTCACATACATTAGTGCTAGATTTTAATACGCACTAGATTTCCATGACATGCATGATAGAGTACTGGAGTTTTACTCGTACTCAGCTTTAAATGATATATGCATGACACAGAGTGCTGGAGCGATTAGCTCGTACTCGAGTTTTACATGAGATACATAACAGAGTGCTGGTGCGTTTCTCGTTCTCGATTCTTCATGGTTTATACATGACATAGTACTGGAGCTATTGCTCGTACTTGATTTGATATTGTGCATAGCATGGTACTGGAGCTATTGCTCGTACTTGATTTAATACATGAACTGTGCATTGACCTAGTTGCTGGAGATTTACTCACACTAGAGTTGATTTTGTGATGTGAAACAGTGTTCGAGCGTAGTGTCGACTGTGTGTCGCACTCAAGAACGTGCACTGTATGTGATATTATTTACATGTTACCCACTCATGCCACATTCTCGTGTGACTGAGTGTCACATTTTGAGAGGATGGCCAGCATGAGGGTATTAGAGATGTGGTATGATATTCCACAAGTGCGAGGGCTAAGACCGATGTTAGGCACCCTGACTGTGATGTTGATATTCCATTGTTCCGAGGGCTAAGTCCTATGGCAGTCACCCTAGCTGTGATGTAAGGTCCACGGTTGTACTTTGTACCATGCCCTGGGCACGAGGAGTACGATATACCGTGTGTTACGCATAGCTGACGGATGTATTGGACTGACCATCCTCCCGTTGTAGCAGTGATGCCCCGCACACCGAGTACTGTGTTGCTTGGGATCACATTTCGGATATGATCATAGTCTAGGATACTATTTACATTTAACCACAGAGTCTCACATGATATATCACATTGATTGACTGATTCAAATTGTGGACAGACATGAGGGATGGGTCGGACTCTGATTTTGTGATGTGAATTATTTAATGTCATATTTATTATGATTTAAATATACATGGCATGATTTACATAAAGGCATGATTTATATACGATACATTGTTTTGCACTACATGCCTACATTTGAGAAAGAAAGCATAATTTTTGTACATGGGATTTAATCTGTACAAGTATATATATTATATTTCAAGACATGCTTTTAAAATGAGTTAAGGAAATAATGTTTTCAAGGCATAGCATCATTTTGAGTAGATAGTGTTGATATCTACTTGCTTGCCTGATTTCCTTTCTGAGCGCGTTGTATGCTCACCTCCTTTCTTTTCATCTCTCTACAGAGCGTCAGTAGAGCGAGAGCTATCGAGGGATAGTATTCCTGAGTCCACAGCTAGTTCCTATCGATCGCCAGGTATACCTATTATGTACAGTTGTGTATCTAAACATAGAAACAGCACAGTGATGTATACGTTATATATTATGGGGAATGTATTTGTATTAGATTTTATATAATCTTACATGTATGATAAAAGCAAGTACAGTCAGTAATAGTATGTTGACATGGTCGTATGATATTGGATGATGTGGTAAGTGAGGACTCTGACATCGAATCACAGCCCAACCATTGAAGAGAGAAAGGTAAGTTAAAAATGCAAAAAATTTGTAGTGATTTTGGTTAAAGTCATGGATTGAGAATGGGGTCCTGACAGAATGGTATCGGAGCAGAGGTTGGTCTGATGTGAGTCGGTGTTAAAAAATAGGAAAGTGTACATCCCCATAGTACTGTGCTGTGTTTAGATATAACTGTGTATACCAGATAAGAGACGGACTAATTCATTATTTTGAATGCAGGAACTTTGCCTATATGGCAAATACGCGTAGTGGTAGAGTTACGAGAGGTAGGGCTCGATGCCGGGGAGATAGACCCGAGTGACGAGCCACTGTCGGACCATTACCTACGCATGAGACTCCAGGTGCTACTGAGGCACCCGAGTGTGTCGAGATGCGCTTCACGAGATTAGAGCGTGGTCTCGAGACTATTATCGAGATACTGGCACAGACGATGCCAGGTAGGCAGGGACAGGAGGCAGAGCTGCTACAGGAGAGGCAGTTGCCCCTGATACCCCTACGCAGACAGCTGATGTACAGAGGACTGTAGATACTCCTACACCCCCACCGGTTTCGGGTGGTATTGGATTAGGGTATGGATGTGATCTGCATCGGTTGCGAGAATTTCAAAAGTTTAGACCTCCATCATTTAGTGGGGTCAAGGACCTTGTAGCTGCTGAGGAGTGGTTAGCAGAACTGGAGAAGCTTTATGGATTCTTCGAGTGTATGACCTCGGAGATGGTAGCGTTTGCTGCGTTCCTACTGAAGGGAGCAGCAGAGCATTGGTGGAAGTCCACCCGACCTATATTGAGATCTTAACACACAGATATCAGTTGGGATATATTTCAGGAGGCCTTCAGGTGGCAGTTTGTTCCCGATACCGCACAGTGAAAACTACAGTCAGAGTTTTTGGGACTAAACCAGGGGAGTTTATCTGTGGACGAGTATGAGTCTTGATTCCTATCCCTAGGGAGATATGACCCAGATACCATGTACAGTGAGACCAAGAAGGTCCACAGGTTTATCGATGGGTTGAGGCCGGTGCTACGGTCCAAGTTGGTCCCATTAGACATAGTGACCTATGAGGAAGCAGTGCGCAGGGCGCAATTATGTAGCAGGATTATGAGAGGAATGCTTCCAAGTTTGGGAAGTTTAGTCGTAGCCGAGATACACAGAAGAAGAGGTCGGCTAGAGATTTCAGTTATCGAGGAGGGAAGAGACTCTTTGGTAAGAGATCACGAGTAGATGAGGCACGAGGGAGGTATGCTAGACCTCCTGCTTATCCGACTGCAGCCCCAGCAAAGGGCATTGTCATAGGAGGACAGAGACCTACTGTTGATCAGTGCAGAAGATGCGGTAAACAACATGGAAGTAGACCGTGTCCGCTAACTCCTATTGTGTGTTTTCGATGTGGGAAACAAGGGCACATGGCTAGAGAGTGCCCAGAGACAGTTATGACTGCACCACTGAGGGGCAGGGAGTTTGATAGAACTCCAGCTGGTACGCCTGCTCAGAGAGGTAGAGCGATGGCTAAGGAGAAGGGGAAACAAGTGATGGATCAAGGGCGAGTACATGCTTTGGACCACGGGACAGCTGATGCTTCATCGGATGTGATTCGAGGTAACATCCTGATTTATGATATTGAAGCATATGTTTTAATTGATCCTGGTGCCACGCATTTTTTTTATCGCCTTCATTTGCATGTAAATTGCAAGACATGTAGAGTGTACGCATTTATGTATGATGATGTTGATTAGTACGCCTATGAATAGTAGTCAAGTTGTAGAATATGTATTTAATGACTGCAAGTTGAGAGTAGGGGATAAGGAGATGACAGCCAATCTAATATTACTAAGTATGAGTGACTTTGATATAATATTAGGAATGGATTGGCTATCTATAAACCATGCTGTTTTAGATTGTTATGATAAGACAATTATGTTTCCTAACCCTACTAGATATGTTGTAAAGTTTAATAAGAATAAATGAAAGGAGTAGTTATGATTATTACCTGAATTCTGATTTAGAAAACCTTCAACATATCAAGGTTTCATTGCGTACGTGGTAGATATGGATAAGGCACATCCAGAGTTGTCAGATATTACTGTGGTCAGTGAGTACCCAGATGATTTTTCGGATGAATTGCCAGGGTTACCACCAGACAGAGAGATGGAGTTCTGCATAGATCTGGTACCTGGTACGGAGCCTATTTCGAGACCACCATATCGATGGCCTTAGTTGAGCTGGAGGAGCTCAAGAGACAGTTACAGGAGCTGTTGGATAGGGGTTTTGTTCGACTGATTATTTCACCTTGGGGAGCACCGATTCTGTTTGTGAGGAAGAAGGATGGGAGCCTCCGATTGTGTATAGACTACCGATTGTTGAATAAGGCCACCATCAAGAATAGGTACCCCCTTCCACGCATTGACGACTTGTTAGATCAGCTTCAGGGAGCACAGGTCTTTTCCAAGATTGACCTAAGGTCTGGGTATCATCAGCCGAAAGTTCGGGGTGGAGATGTACCCAAGACAGCATTTCGTACCCGATATGGCCATTATGAGTTCTTGGTCATGCCATTCGGATTGACGAATGCTCCAGCTGCTTTCACGGCTTTAATGAACGATGTGTTTAAGCCATATTTGGACCAGTTTGTTATCGTCTTCATCGATGACATATTGGTGTATTCGAGACCCAAGGAGGAGCATGAGGAGCACCTCAGGATCGTGTTGCAGACGCTATAGGAGCATGAGTTATATGCTAAGCTCAATAAGTGTGACTTTTGGTTGTCACAGATCTCCTTTTTGGGACATGTTGTATCGAGAGATGGTGTATCAGTTGATCCATCTAAGATAGAGGCTGTAGTTCAGTGGGAACAGCCGAGGACAGTCACCGAGATCAGGAGTTTTCTAGGTTTAGCTGGATACTATCAGAGATTCGTTGAGGGATTTTCGAAGTTGGTTGCTCCGTTGACACGTCTTACTCGAAAGAGTGCACCGTTCATATGGAACGAGGATTGTGAGAAGAGTTTTGAAGAGTTGAAGCGTCGATTGACCACCGCTCCGATTCTCACTATCCCTACTAACTCAGGAGGATTTGCAGTGTATACCGATGCTTCGCATCAGGGACTGGGCTGCGTATTGATGCAGGATGGGAATGTAGTTGCTTATGGATCCAGACAGCTGAAGGATCATGAGAAGAACTATCCGACCCATGATTTGGAGTTAGCAGTAGTAGTGTTTACGTTGGAGGTATGGCACCACCACTTGTATGGCGAGAAGTTTCAGATATTTACCGACCACAAGAGCCTCAAGAATCTGTTCTCGCAGAAAGAGCTGAACATGAGACAGAGAAGATGGCTAGAGCTTTTGAAGGACTACGATTGTGAGATACTTTATCATCCGTGTAAGGCTAACGTTGTAGCCGATGCCTTGAGTAGGAAGAGCCTGGGGATGGTATCATATCTGATGGTTAGGGAACATGATTTGCTAGAGCAGTTTGCTAGCCTCAGTTTGGGAGTCGTGCCTTCTGACATGGAAACAGGCTATGCGATAGCTAGTCTACGCTTGGAGCCGGACCTGTTGGACAGGATCAAAGTGGCTCAGCAGACTGATCCATTTTATATGGATGTGAGTAGTCAGATGCAGAAGGGCACCGAGACTGACTTTGAGTTGAGTTCTGATGGACTACTGAGGTTCAGAGGCAGATTGTGTGTTCCCGAGGATCCAGGACTCAAGAGATTGATATTGGCGGAAGCTCATTCGTCGAGGTATACGTTACATCCGGGGAGTAACAAGATGTATCAGAACCTCCGAAAGGTATATTGGTGGTCGGGTATGAAGAGAGATGTAGCAGACTTCGTGGCAAAGTGTCTCGTATGTCAGTAGGTGAAGGTAGAGCATCAGAAACCTGCAGGGTTATTGCAGCCTCTACCTATACCGACATGGAAATGGGAGCATATCACCATGGATTTCATGATGGGTTTATCGAGAACCCGCAGGAATCACGATGCTATATGGGTGATCGTTGACAGACTGACGAAGTCAGCCCACTTCCTAGTTATGAGAGCGACCGATACTCTAAGTTCATTAGCAGAACTGTATGTACGGGAGGTAGTGAGGTTACACGGTGTACCAGTGAGCATAGTCTCTGATAGGGATTCCCACTTCACATCCCACTTTTGGGGACATTTTCAGGAAGCCATGGGAACCCAGTTGAGTTTGAGCACCGCTTTCCATCCTCAGATAGATGGTCAGTCAGAGAGGACTATACAGACTCTGGAGGATATGTTGAGAGCATGTGTGCTAGATTATCGAGGCTCCTGGGATGACCACCTGCCACTAGCCGAGTTCACCTACAACAACAGTTATCATTCGAGTATCAGGATGGCACCGTATGAGGCTTTGTATGGCCGTAGATGTCGTTCCCCTATTGGATAGGAAGAAGTGGGTGACCGTAAGATTTTTGCTCCTGACATGGTTACGCAAGCATCCAAGGACGTCTGTTTGATAGTAAAGAGACTGAGGACAGCTCAGAGCAGACAGAAGAGTTACGCTGACAGGAGACGTAGCCACTAGAGTTCGCAGTTGGTGAATCCGTGTTTTTGAGAGTTTCTCCTTCCAAGGGTATAGCGAGATTTGGGAAGAGAGGGAAACTAAATCCTCGCTACATAGGACCCTTTGAGATACTTGATCGAGTGGGAGATAAGGCGTATAGGCTGGCATTGCCACCGGACTTATCTGGTGTCCATAACGTCTTCCACATATCGATGCTTCGGAAGTATCACCCGGATCCGACACATGTGATTAGTTACGAGCCTTTGGAGCTCCGAGTGGACATGTCATATGTTGAGAGACCGATTTAGATATTGGATAGGAAGGAGAAGGTATTGAGACCGAAGACCATCGGGTTAGTGATGATTATCTGGCAGCATCATACTTCAGAGGAAGCTATTTGGGAGTTAGAGAGTCTGATGCGAGAGAAGTACCCTCACCTATTTGATGACTGACTTGGTTCTAATTTAGAGGACCAAATTTTCTGAGTGGGGGAGGATTGTTAGACCCAGATTTTTGTAGCTTATTTCTTATGATTCTTATGTGTATGAACACTATGTAATTATAGTTGAATCATAAGAAGAGTATTTACTAGACTTAAAGTGTTAGTGAAATGATTTAACACGCAAAAGCTACATAAAATGCCTAATGTGAGCGATGAGTATCACAGGCTAAACCGAGTTATTCTAAATCATTCTGACTAAAAATAAGAACTTAAAATGAAAGAGCATAGAGAGCTCATGAAGGAAAGTCAGCTTGATTTAGTCTCGAACATAGAAAACGAGAGTAAAAGCTACAAAGGGTAAAATAGACTTTTTTAGCGAGAAAAGGTGTTTCGGGTATAATTATCCACCAGAAGCGGTTGGAATATAAAGACGAGAATGTAAGACATAAGATATGACACTTTTGAAATTTTAAGAAAAAGTCAACTTAGTCAATGGTCATGGAAAAAGTCAACTATAGTTAAGAAAGTGGACTTTTACCATAGTTGACTAATCATGGTTATAAATTTACCTAAGTGTGGAGAAAAATTAGGGGAAAAATATTCTTGGCCAGAATACAAGATAGTCATCCCCAGAAGTAAGGAAAATTTATTCGGAAGGATTCTGGAATAAATTTAATGGTTAAAAACGTAATGGGCCAAAGGTGAAAATTTTAAAGCCCATTAAGGTATACTAAACGTATATCGAAATTCTTATGTCCTTTTGACCGAATTGTTGGACCAATTGATTGGCCAAATTTTGAGATAATTAAAGGCCCGAGACATAGTAAAAATTTCAGCCCGAAAGCCCAAATGGAAAAACCCATGAGATAAATATCTAACCATAGTTAAAGTTAACTATGACTCATAAGGTGACTCATAAGGTGACTCATGGCTAAGGCTTTGAAAGTAAAGTTAAATGGCTGAAAAGTAAAGCTTAATGGCTAAGTATATGGCTTATAAATTCAGCCACACCATTGTCATCTTCATCACACCAAATTCGGCAAGAAGAAGAAACCATGGAAACATATTTTCCAAGCTTTCTCTCACTAGAAATCACTAGGAATTAGGCGTAATTGGAACTTGCATCCTTCATGGAAGTTGTTCCAAATTGAAAGGAGATTGACATATGTTGGAATTGACTATCAAGGAGCCATAGAGTGCAAACCGAGAGCCTCCAAAGTTTCGGCCAAAGGGTGAACACAACAATTGGTATATTTTCTAATTTCCAATTTCATATATGTTAATGTATGAATGATTTCAAGTATGTTGATATATGTTTTAAGCATTGAAACATATTAAATCACCATGAAGTGGGTTAGGCCGAGAGTGAGTAACGGGATATTGATTTATGTCAATATGATTTTAAGACATAAATGGATTAGTGTACATGTATTAATTTTAATGGTGTAATTAGAATTAATCAAATTGATTAATTAATACATGTAATTTGTTTGCAATCAAGGTGTTTGATAAAATGCATAAATGAACTATATGATGATTGGTAATGTTGCCTACCAAGTGTTTGTGAAAATGCCTAAGTGAAATTGGCTAAATAATAGGCATGGATGGCATGCCATGGTAAAACCGAGGCATTGGTAGCTCTGGGCCATGGCATGTGGTCGAGAGGCCCAATGGGCTAAACCCAAATATTTTAGGCCCAATAAAATGTAATGGGCCTATAACAAGCCCAATAAGAGTTGGTGGGCCCCATATGCCCAATAGGCCCAACAAAAATAAATAGTAAAATGAAAATGGGCTTAAGGTATAGTTAGGCCCATTAAGGATTATTAAGGCCCATTAAGGGAAAATGGACTGTATTAATGTGTAATACAATAGGAAAATTATAATTAACCTGAGGAATGGTTATTTACAGCTCCGGAGTTTACATGAGAGCTGATTGGACTACGAGATTGAGTAGCACCGAGGAAGTGAGGTCACTTGACGTGATCCGAGGTAAGTGACTTTTGCGAGTAGTTAGAGATACCTGCACGTTTTTTCGTCTGCTTTTACATTCACTTAAAAACTCTGAGGGTCAGAGAAAGTGAATAATAATTATTGAGACCCGATAGTGGCAAATTACGATTTTGCCTTTAGTTAGTCAAAAAGTCAACTTTTGTGAAAAGTTGCGAAAAGCATGGAAAATACTATTGTGAGTGTTTAATTGTTGTTTAGCATGAAAATAAATAGATGGGCTATTGATTTTAAGGTTGATGTGACCTAAGCACACTTTATAGTGCTGATTTTAATATTTTGTAAACAATCCCTTTTAAAGAGTCATCTATCATTTTATGTGAGAATGAATCGTGCTAGAGCATAGCTCGCACTGGATTTCATATGTTTTTCACATACATTAGTGCTAGATTTTAATACGCACTAGATTTCCATGACATGCATGATAGAGTACTGGAGTTTTACTCGTACTCAGCTTTAAATGATATATGCATGACACAGAGTGCTGAAGCGATTAGCTCATACTCGAGTTTTACATGAGATACATGACAGAGTGCTGGTGCGTTTCTCGTTCTCGATTCTTCATGGTTTATACATGACATAGTACTGGAGCTATTGCTTGTACTTGATTTGATATTGTGCATAGCATGGTACTGGAGCTATTGCTCGTACTTGATTTAATACATGAACTGTGCATTGACCTAGTTGCTGGAGATTTACTCGCACTAGAGTTGAGTTTGTGATGTGAAACAGTGTTCGAGCGTAGTGTCGACTGTGTGTCGCACTCAAGGACGTGCACTGTATGTGATATTATTTACATGTTACCCACTCATGCCACATTCTCGTGTGATTGAGTGTCACATTTTGAGAGGATGGCCAGCATGAGGGTATTAGAGATGTGGTATGATATTCCACAAGTGCGAGGGCTAAGACCTATGTTAGGCACCCTGACTGCGATGTTGATATTCCATTGTTCCGAGGGCTAAGTCCTGTGGCAGGCACCCTGGCTATGATGTAGGGTCCACGGGTGTACTTTGTACCGTGCCCGGGGCACGAGGAGTAGGCTGTACCATTTGTTACGCATAGCTGACAGATGTATTGGACTGACCATCCTTTCGTTGCAGCAGTTATGCCCTGCACACCGAGTACTGTGTTGCTTGGGATCACATTTCGGATATGATCATAGTCCAGGATACTATTTGCATTTAACCACAGAGTCTCACATGATATATCACATTGAATGACTGATTTAAATTGCTGACAGACCTGAGGGATGGGTCGGACTCCGATTTTGTGATGTGAATTATTTAATGCCATATTTATTATGATTTAAATATACATGGCATGATTTACATAAAGGCATGATTTATATACGATGCATTGTTTTGTACTACATGCCTACATTTGAGAAAGAAAGCATAATTTCTGTACATGGGATTTAATCTGTACAAGTATATATATTATATTTCAAGACATGCTTTTAAAATAAGTTAAGGAAATAATGTTTTCAAGGCATAGCATTATTTTGAGTAGATAGTGTTGATATCTACTTGCTTGCCTGATTTCCTTACTGAGCGCGTTGTATGCTCACCCCCTTTTCTTTTCATCTCTCTACAGAGCGTCAGTAGAGCGAGAGCTACCGAGGGATAGTATTCCTGAGTCCACAGCTAGTTCCTATCGATCGCCAGGTATACCTATTATGTACAGTTGTGTATCTAAACATAGAAACAGCACAGTGATGTATACGTTATATATTATGGGGAATGTATTTGTATTAGATTTTATATAATCTTACATGTATGACAAAGCAAGTACAGTCAGTAATAGTATGTTGACATGTACGTATGATATTGGATGATGTGGTAAGTGAGGACTCTGACATCGAATCACAGCCCAACCATTGAAGAGTGGAAAGGTAAGTTAAAAATGCGAAAAATTTGTAGTGATTTTGGTTAAAGTCATGGATTGAGAATGGGGTCCTGACAGCAGGTTCACGCCAAAAGCTATTTCCAGCAATTACATAAGCTAAGCTAAAAAAAAAACAGAAATTAAATAAAACAATGGAAGATTAAAAAAATAGCGCAATAACATGGATGAAGAGAAACCGCCTGTCACCCGGTCTTCTACCTCCCTCTTCTCTACTACTCACCAACTTAAGCTATAAAATAAAAAAAATAAAAGCTGGAAGAAGTTGAAAAACAAATCTGGAGCAATGAACCTGTCAGCCGAACCTCCTCTCCATTCCACCTTAAGTGCATCAAATCAACAAGAAACAAATGCACTTGTAAAACCGAGAAGAACAATGAACATTAGTGAATAAAAATTAATACTAAAACTAAGAAAATTGGAACCATGAAACTATTCATAAAATAAAGCAATTGGACATTAACATGAACAGTAACTAAATAAGAAGAAAATAACAATAGATGGGAAAATGATCGGAAAAGCTTAAAAGAAAAATTAAAACTGAAACTACTCATAAATTACTCTATACTACTCCTACCCTAGACTACTTCTACTTACCCTACTCCTACTTCCTACTTAATTTTGCAATTGCCATCATGTTCTATTTATACACATACTCAGGGGTACAATGGTAATTTTTTCATCCTAGATGAGTTGGCATTGTTTGACCACTTGTCTTCATTTGATTTGCTGCAGAGTAGATATTTTCACGTCATCAGTCTTTTTGTCCAATTGGTTGTATGATGTGGCCCGGTGTGTGTCTTCTAGAGGGTTGGCACAGTGTCCTTCGATCTTATCATTTCAAAGCAAATAAAATACGGACACCTGGCATCAGGCGTGTCCAGACGACTGATGACTTGGTCTGCAAATTGGAAGTGATCCAGTCTCCTTTAGCCCGTTTTCAGCCCAATCTCGATTGAAACGACTGAGTTTCATCTGGATTTAATTTATCTGCACATTAAAAAATTTTAATTAAATAAAAGGGATTATTAATAAAATAATATGGGGATTAAATAAATAATTAGGAAATTAAGCACAAATAATTCTATTAAAAATATAATTATCACACCCCTAAACTTTAGCTTTTGCTTGTCCTCAAGTAAAACAAAACAAATGTAGGAATGAAAAGTAAAAAACATAATAATTTCCCTAATTTTATCCTCAAAGAAAAAGTACAAACTATGAATTCAAAGAATCACAATTACAAGTCCAACACTTAGAATCATTCAATCATAAGTCCTAACCCAAATTGGACTCCTCGTGTGTGTGTGAAAATGTCAAAGCCACTTCACAGTACATTACCCAGATCAGATTATGCAAACACAGTGAATGCAAAGTCAATGACATGTGATCATTCCCATAAGTTTTCTTTTCACTTATCTCTCCACAATGTAGTCACACTCAATCAAAGATCAATA
Organism: Firmiana major; assembly: GCA_033439115.1. Taxonomy (NCBI): domain Eukaryota; kingdom Viridiplantae; phylum Streptophyta; class Magnoliopsida; order Malvales; family Malvaceae; genus Firmiana; species Firmiana major. The sequence goes on from CM065895.1 coordinate 40,173,727, forward strand.
GGACTTCATTAAGCTTGTAATGTAAGGTTGGGGTTAGGGTATGATATAGTCGATTTAGATTTAATTACCCCTTAACATGCATTACTTCTAGGATCTTTAATGTAAGAGCTCCTATTTATTCCCCCCAAACTTATTTATTTCACTAAACATTTTACTCTATTTTTGTATTTTTCTTCTTTCTTCTTTTCTTTTTCTTTTTTTTTTCTTCATCATTTTTTCTTTACTTCCACTATCACCAGATACCTATATGTACAAAGCTCATAATATATCCCAGTGACTTTCCATTCTTTCGGGGTAAGGGATAGGAACAAAGTATTTAACCTAAGGAAATAAATGCAAATGTATTTACTGAGAAAAGCTTATTTGGCCCAGATGGGTGACGAGGGGTAAAATATGTACAAGGATGGCTAGAAAGGCTCAAACGATCCAAAGATGGCCGAAATCATCTCCCTAATTAAGTACGATCTAATATTTCGCCTCAAGATCAAATCAAGCAAATTCTAGAATATGATGCAAAAAATCAGCTGAACAAATGCAATCCTATGTCCACATAAGTTTTCTCTAAATAAATATACGATTCATGACATGACATGTGCGTAAGATGAGGAAATCACAATCAAAATCAAGACAAACTCAAGAATTCAACTTCATGCTTTTCCTATAATCATACTTCTCAGTTAATCAAAATCAGACTTAATCATGAGGTCATATCATCAGAATATGGGAAAACTACATGCTAGGTACTAAATCATCCCAAAATCAAATAGTTTAAGCTCAGATTTTTTAAAAAATTTTGAAATATTTTCAATTTTGGCCAAATTTTTGAAAAATGCTCAAGTGATATCCCCTCCCCCAAACTTGAAGTGCACAATGTCCTCAGTGTGGAGATAATATAAGAATTGAAGTTCAGGAACAGAGTACTCCCCTTTCTGATGATGATGATGAACAATCAAAGCTTGATTGAAAATATAAAACTAGAATAGAAATCTGTAAAATAAACAAAGAAAGAAATAGCAGAAAAGAAAAAGAACTATATACAAAGTGAAAAGAAAAATTAAGCCACGTCAAATGCAGCTAAAGAACACAACACTCAGCAGCAGGGCGAAGAGTAGGAGGATTAGCCAAAGTGGTGATAGAATGTTAACAGTTAAATCCTCCTAAGCTCTAGCTACTTCCCTCATTCTTTCATATTTCTTATGCTTAAGCCTTATATCCTCCTCAAGCTCCATCTTAAAACACTCTTGAGAGTCATCAAGGAGCTTTAAAGGTTTGAAAACATGAAATGTCACCTTCTGATCTAGGACTCTCATAGTCAACTCCCCCTTTTGTACATCAATTAATGTTCTACCAGTTGCTAGGAAAGGTCTGCCTAATATGATGGGGACTTCCCTGTCTTCCTCCATCTCCAATATAATAAAATCCGCAGGGAAAATAAATTTGTCCACCTTTACTACACATCCTCAATGACCTCCTTCGGATATTTAATTGATCGATTTGCTAGCTGAAGGGTCACTGTGGTAGGTTTGGCATCCCCTATTCCTAACTTCTGGTAAATAGAAAGAGGCACCAGATTTATACTAGCTCCTAAATCACACAGGGCTCTACTAAAGAAAAGATTTCTAATAGTGTAGGGTATGGTAAAACTCCCGGGATCCTTGAGCTTGAGGGGTAATTTCCTCTGGATAATTGCACTACATTGCCTAGTTAAGGCCATCATCTCATAGTCTTCCAATCTCCTTTTCCTAGAGAGGATATCCTTTAGAAACTTCACATAACTTGGCATTTGCTCTAAGGTATCTGTGAAAGGAATGTTGATGTGAAGTTTCTTAAAAACCTCAAGAAATTTAGCAAATTGTTGATCGAGTTTTTGATTCTGGAATCTCTGAGGAAAAGGTGTTAGTGGTCTAATCGGAGGGAATGTAGTGGGAACCTGTGTAAAATCAGAGGACGAGGAAGGTGATGAAGAAGAAAAAGGTATAGATGAAGAAACACCTAGCTTTGTTTCCTTTGTAGCCCGATCCTGATGTTCATGCTCATTCTGAGCTGCTTCATTAGAACCTATGGGTTTATAAACTATGGGTTATTCAGGTCCAGACTTAACTTGTAACTTGTGGCTCATCTAGCTCTCTGCCACTCCTAAGGGTGATGGATCTAACATGTTCCTTACCCTCCCTTTGCTTAACAGGATTAACTTCAGTGTTACTAGGAAGGGTCCCTTGAGGACGTTGGCTAAGAGCACTAGCTATTTGTCTAACCTGAACTTCTAAGTTCTTAATTGAGGCAGCTTGATTTTACAGAATAGTCGTGAACATTTCCTCAAGTGAGGGCTTTTTCTCAGCTGTTGGTGCTGGTGCAAGTAGATGATGTGGCTGGATAGGTGGTAGTGGTGGGGATGGGGATGGGGATGGATGATGTTGAAATTGTTGTGGGGATGGTTGATGAGGCGGATGATATGGAAATTGCGGCTGTGGTGGTACATGAACCGGTGGAGCTTGAAAACCAGGGAGTCCTATAGGTCTAGAGCTAGAAGTTTGCCCTTGGTTTTGGCTCCAGAAGAAGTTAGGATGGTTCCTCCACCCTGGATTATAGGTGTTTGAAAAAGGGTTGTTCTATTGCTTAGGGGGGTAACATACTGAACCGTTTCTAAGTTGAGCGGACACCTATCTACAAAGTGGGTACCACTACACAACTCACATGAAAGAAAAGGACTTTGGACAAAATAAACAGGATTAGGACTGGAGGAAGGATTATGCTGGGTACTGAGCGACTCTACCTTCTTCGTAAGCTTAGCGATTTAAGAGGTCAAGGTAGACAGCGTGTCGAGCTCATAAATACCCACCGACTTCTTTGGAAATGACCTCTATGAGGACCATAGATAGTTTTTAGCAGCCATCTTGTCTAAGAGCTCGTAAGTTTCCTCCTATGTTTTGCACAACAGGGCTGCACTCGCAGCAGCGTCAACAATGGTCCTATTTTGGCTTGTAAATCCGTTGTAGAAGGTCTTGACTTGCAACCACAAAGGTAGGCCATGGTGAGGGAACTTCTTAAGAAGCTCCTTATATTGTTCCCATGCTTCGTAAAGAGTTTTCGAATCGAACTGGGCAAAGGAAGATATGTCATTACGGAGTTTGGCCATTTTACAGGGAGGAAAAAACTTAGCTAGAAATTGATGGGCTAACTCGTCCCATGTAGAAAGGGATCCTGGAGGCAAGGAGGTTAACCAGTGTCACGTCCTATCCCTAAGCGAGAAGGGGAATAATCTAAGCCTAAACGCATTATCAAATAATCTATTATGCTTGAATGTGTTGCACAGGTCCATGAATTGCCGAGATGAGCATTTGGGTCGTCATGCGGAAGCCCACTGAACTACAGAGATATCTGGATCATCTGGCAGATGGAAGGATTAATTTCAAAGTTGTTTGCAGGGACAGCTGGTGGCCTAATTCGAGTATAATAACCTCCAATAGTCGGCATTGCATAATCTCAAACGGTCCTAATTTCCCTATTTTCTTCCATGGTGATTTGCAGCGAAGCTATCCTTTCGAATTGTCCTAAGGGTTCTTTCAATTTCAGGATCTAAAGGAAAGCAATCATAACTCCTGGCTCTACGCATGCAAACATCACAAAGTCCTCAAATTTTTTTTTTTAAGTTTTTAATTTTTTTAATTAAATGGAGAAAATTTAACTAACCTAAACTAAGGCTCTAAATATTTATTAGCTAGAATTACACCTAAGCATAATTTCACCGATATTAATTACTAGCTAATTAAAACTTCCTCAGCAACGGCGTCAAAAACTTGATACGATCTAGACGTATTATCTGCAAGTGCACTGGTCGTACAAGTAATAATGAGATTTGAGTCCCAGATTATCGTCCATCAGAGAAGTTGATAAGCCTAATTAACTACCGGTTAATCTTACTCTAAGTATATCCTAGCAAATTATGAAGTCTTAGTGGGTGATTTACTAAGTCTAACAGTACTGGAAATAATAAAACTATAAAATAAAGAAAATAAAAACGAGTGAAAGTTACTTACAATGCTCCAAGGAATTAAAAGCAAGAACCTACACAAGATAATTAAAACAGTTAAAATTAATTAACACAATTAAAATAAATTGCAAATATGAAAATAACTAAAAAAAGACTAATTAAAATAAAATAAAATAAAATAAAATAAAATGTGCATGTAATTAAACTACCTAAGAAAATGCAATTTAAACTAACTTAAAGTCTAATAAAATAAAAATCTACTTACCTAAAGAAATTCTTAAACTTAACTCTAACTAAATGATAACAATAAAACAAAATCTAACTAATGCATGAAAATAAATATTTTTGGATTTTTAAATTTTAAAGTGAAAAATAAAAAATGCATAACATGATACTCCTCTAATTTAATTCTAAATGCAAAATCTAATTCTTAAATCCTAATCTAGTCACCAACTAACTATTAATAAAATTAAACTAAAACTTAAAACAACAAACTAAGAGAATGAAACTATTCTAACTAAGCTAGAAAAAAAAAAAACACATAACAAAACTTAGATAAAGCAACATAATTGCATGGAATATTAAACTATGAAGAAAAATGCAATGTGGCCAAACGTGGCCTTAACCGAATGCTAAGCCAAGTGGTCCTGATTAGATGCACTGTTCACATTTCGTCTTTGTTTCATTTTCAGGTGCTTACGGTCCTGTCTTCTGCCCCAAATGCTGTCGGTTTGTCCAGGTACTGCCCAGGTATTGCTCTCGGTACCGTCTTTCTCTTCCATGCGTTGTCCAGGTCTGATCCAGGTAAGGTTCTCGATCTGCTCGGTCCTACAATCTTTTGCAGGCGTTGCTGTCTTCTGCCCAGCTGGGCACAGTCAGTTCTTGCACTGCAAGTTGACTCTCTGCTTTTGCTTCACCTAGCAGCTGCTGCTGTCTTCAGTGTTGGGGTTGCTTTGCCATCATCTATTTCTTGCACCACACCAGTCTATTAGCAGACAATGGCTTACCATCACCTGTAACAACAACACAATAGAAAACATACAAAGAACCTCCGATAAAATCAGCGGTTAATAGCAAGTAAAATGCAAAGCAAACAATCAAAAGAACTCAGCAGGACTAATGAACCTATAAAAAAAGACTATTGATTTTAGGAGGATAAACTTAAGATAAATATAAAACTAATGAAGTAGAAAACAGAACTTGAAAGTGTAAATGAGTAAACAAAAAATAGTGCAGAAAGCAGAAATAATGGATGTAAAAATAGTGTTAAACTCGAGCTTAATCACTCAACTCTGCACCCTTCGAGACTTAAGCTACAACCTGCCGATCTATGTCCATCATTCTTCATAGCAGCTCGGTATTGGTGACAGCACACATCAATGAAAACCTGTAACAGCTAAACGCTAGGTTAGTTCAGAATGAGACCCTGCAAACAAAATGAATAGTACACAGCTCTTAAAACAGGGTAGAACAGAGGAGAATATGAGGTCCTCTATCCATTGAAGCCATGAGGCAGCTTCTGTTCTGCATAGCGTAGCATCAGTTCTGCCAGCTTCAATACCGGCCTACACCTCTTGCTTACTTCACTGAGCCACTAGTACACGATGCAGCCTCCAGTTATGCTCGCAGGGCCATCGACTCATGCAGCAGGTTCACGCCAGAAGCTATTTCTAGCAATTACATAAGCTAAGCTAAAAAAAAAAGAAATTAAATAAAACAATGGAAGATTAAAAAAACAACACAATAGCATGGATGAAGAGAAACCACCTATCACCCGGTCTTTTACCTCCCTCTTCTCTACTGCTCACCAACTTAAGCTATAAAATAAAAAAATAAAAGCTGAAAGAAGTTGAAAAACAAATGTGGAGCAATGCTCCTGTCAGCCGAACCTCCTCTCCATTCCACCTTAAGTGCATCAAATCAACAATAAACAAATGCACTTGTAAAATCGAGAAGAACAATGAATATTGGTGAATAAAAATTAATGCTAAAACTAAGAAAATTTGAACCATGAAACTATTCATAAAATAAAGCAATTGGATATTAACATGAACAGTAACTAAATAAGAAGAAAATAACAATAGATGGGAAAATGATCGAAAAAGTTTAAAAGAAAAATTAAAACTGAAACTACTCCTAAATTACTCTACACTACTCCTACCCTAGACTACTTCTACTTACCCTACTCCTACTTCTTACTTAATTTTTCAATTGCCATCATGCTCTATTTATACACACACTTAGGAGTACAATGGTAATTTTTCAATCGCAGATGAGTTGGCATTGTTTGGCCACTTGTCTTCATTTGATTTGCTGCAGAGTAGATATTTCCACGTCATCAGTCTTTTTGTCCAATTAGTTATGCGATGTGTCCCGACGTGTGTCTTTAAGAGGGTTGGCACAGTATCCTTCGATCTTATCGTTTCGAAGCAAATAAAATACGAACACCTGGCATTACGCGTGTCTAGACGACTGATGACTCGGTCTGTAAATTAGAAGTGGTCCAATCTCCTTTAGCCCGTTTTCAGCCCAATCTCGACTGAAACGACTGAGTTTCATCTGGATTTAATTTATCTGCACATTAAAGAATCTTAATTAAATAAAAGGGATTATTAAAAAATAATATGGGGATTAAATAAATAATTAAGAAATTAAGCACAAATAATTCTATTAAAAATAGAATTATCAATAGCTAGCCTGAGGATAGAACCATAATTGATTGATAGAATCTGGCAGGCTCAGCTTACTGATCAATATTGTATAGATATGGCTAGTCAGATTCAGTTGGGTACTGAGACAGATTTTGAAATCAGCACTGACGGTCTATTGAGGATCAAAGGTAGAGTTTGTGTTCCCAATAATCCACAGTTGAAGAAACTGGTATTGCCGGAAGCTCATTCCTCGAGGTACACTTTGCACCTGGGAAGTAATAAGATGTATCAGAATCTGTGGAAGATTTATTGGTGGTTAGTTATGAAGAAGGATCTAACCAAATTTATGGCTAAATGTCTTGTGTGTCAACAAATAAAGGTAGAGCATCAGAAACCTGTAGGGTTGTTACAGCCTTTACCATTATCGACTGAAAGTGGGAGCATGTTACCATGAATTTCATCATGGGTTTACCTAGAACCCGAAGAAACCTCGATGTGATTTGGGTGATTGTAGATAGATTGACAAAATCCACCTACTTTTTAGCTATATAGTCTATTGATATTTTGAGTGTTCTAGCGAATCTGTACGTGTGGGAGATTGTAAGACCACATGGCGTACCAATGAGCATTGTGTCGAATAGGGATTCTCGATTCACTTCCCACTTTTGGAAACATTTCCAAGAAGCTATGGAAACCCAATTGAATTTTAGCACGACTTTCTATCCTTAGACAGATGGTCAATCAGAGAGAACCATTCAGACACTGGAGGATATATTGAGAGCATGTGCTCACGATTTTAAAGGTTCTTGGGATGATCATTTCCTGCTAGCAGAGTTTGCGTACAATAACAGTTATCACTCGAGTATCAGAATGGCACTATATGAAGCGTTGTAGGGTCGATGGTGTCGCTCTCCGATTGAATGGGAAGAAGTGGGTGAAAGAAAGATATTTGCTCCCAATCTGGTTAAACAAGCCTTTGAAGATGTTCAGCTGATTTGTGAGAGATTGAGAACTGCTTAGAGTAGGCAAAAAAGTTATGTTGACCAAAGACGAAGACCTTTGGAGTTTTCAGTTGGAGATACGGTATTTTTAAAAGTTTCTCCCTCCAAAGGCATAATAAGGTTTGGGAAGAAAGGTGTTGGCTCTACCGAGAGGGGGGGTGAATCGGTTTTCTAACAATTATGGGAGATTTTAAAACAATCACAATTTAAACACAAGTGATAATGAATAAAACAGTGCAATATAACAATTTAATGCAAAGAGAGGGAAAGAAAAACAAACACAGCGACTTATAGAGGTTCGGCCAACTCTTGCCTACGTCCTCTCTCCTTGACCTTCTTGTCAAGTGGTTTCTTTCTCTCTTTCAACAGAGTTTACAAAGTTCCTTTTACAGGTTAAGGAATAACCTCTCTACCCTTAGCAATACAGAAAATGTATTCACCCTTTTACAATAACACTCACTGAGGAACAATCCTCTTTTCTTTTAAGGTGTGGATGAATACAGAATAAGGCTTTTTAGTGGGTAGGACTAACAAAGCTTGTAGTACATAAGCTTGTACAATTAATCTCAATAAAATGAGCAATAGAGATACAATGAATGAAAGAATTAAAGCTTGAGAATGTTTGGAATATTCAGTGATAGTCTCTCTCTTTGCTTTGTCTTCAATGCTTGGTTATATACTGAAGGTTGGATAGTTGGGGCATTAAATGCAGTTTTTCCCGTTGAGATTTGAAGAAAATAGCCGTTGGGAACCTCCAGTGGTCAGACAGATCGATCTCCTATCTTGGCCAGATCGATCTCCTAGTTTTAAATCCTGCAATGACAAAGCACAAATACACAGGGAGATCGATCTTATACATTACCAGATCGATCTGTTAGTTTAAATAGGCAGAGGCAGATCGATCTGTCGAATAGGCAGATCGATCTCCTATCCTCTCTGTTTGAGGCAAGATCGATCTCTCAATACACCAGATCGATCTCTAAAGCTCACTGACTTTGAGCAGATCGATCTCTTCCTTATCAGATCGATCTCCTAAGTTCTCTGACTTAGAGCAGATCGATCTCTTAACCCTTGCAGATCGATCTCTTTTTACCTTAAACCCTTTACACCGTTTTAAGGCTTGCCAGATCGATCTCTTCCATCATGAGATCGATCTCTCATCAAGTATAATCCCAGGAGATCGATCTCTCATACCCCAGATCGATCTCTCATCAGCAGAACTCTAAGTTCTGGTCCTGATATCTTCTAAACATGTTTGTATACCATCTTAACATTATTGTTTTAACATGTTTTGTCATTTCAAAATACATTAACTCAACAATCTCCCCCTTTTTGATATGACAAAACTCATCCAATAAACATGTTTAGTGAATTTTCAAAATTCCCCCTTTTTGTGAGCTTTTGACTTTGTTAAAGATTTAACTCATCCTTAGTTAAATCTTAACTCCCCCTTAGTCAGCTCAAGCTCTTAACTCCCCCTCAATTAAATCATCCTATCATCCTTACACATGTCTTAACTCCCCCTCAATTAAATCATTCTTGTAAGCTATGAACACAAACATAACAACATGCATGTTTGTTTCTTATGTGACTTCTCCCCCTTTTTGTCATATCAATAAGACAAGAATGGAATACTCATCATTTCAAAATAATATTTTGCATTAACACAAGAATGACATTTCATTAACACAAGTCAATCAACATTTCATTCAAGCAAATTTTTCACAAAGAACATTAAGTAGCTTAACAATGTTGCAACTACACTAAATCTAAGCACCTAATGCCTAATATGAGGGAGGATCACGATCCAAAAGCTCCTCAACATGCGTGCGCGTCACTTGGAGTTCATCGAACATTGCCTCTTGAGTGTCTTGAAATCTATCGAACATCGCCTTTTGAGTGTCTTGAATCCTATCCACTCGTTGAGTCAATTCGGCAATCATACGCTGCTGAGTGGTATGTCCTTCATCGATCCTCTGACTGAGGTCGCTTATCATCTTCACGATCAGCGCCAAGTCAGCAGGAGACGATGTTTGTGCAGTTGGCGCAGCCGTGGAGGACGACGGTTTTGGAGCGGGTGCTGCAGGTGCTGGTTCAGCAGTGTGGTCATCCTCAGCCTCAGCAGGTTGCTGTTCTTGCTTTTTCGTCCACTCTCCCCGGAAATCTTTGTAGTACCCCATATGATGTAGGGTCCCAATATTAAGCTCGCTTTTAGGAGATGGAAGTTCGCCAGTTTCGCCGCTGCAGTCGATGCCAAGGCGACGGAGAAGATAGGCTACCGGTTGTGGAAAAACGATTGTGGTAGCTTGTCCACGCACAATCTTCAGCCAGTCTTCGTATATGAAGTGAGGGAGGTTAGGCTTTTGGCTGGTGGTGTGAATGTGATGGAGCCAAAAACGGTCTAGACGCCTAACGGTAGAGTGACGGGTACCGTAAGGGCGGAGATTCCATGAGATTATGAGGTGGAGTAACCGAAGGTGCATTGGGAGGTTGCTCGCCTTGTCCCCGGGGAGTTCAAACGCAAAGGGGACTTCCTCATCCTCATTAGTTAAGCCTTCATCGCGTATATCAAATACTTTGGCTATAACTTCAGAATCAATTATTATTGATTGACCCATGACGAAGGTTCTGAAGGCAAGGGTTTTGCAGGTGTCATCGGGGTCATTAACGAGTTCGGCATTTGAAAAGAATGCACGAACGAGATTTGGAGGTACGGGAGTGTTTATTTTCAAAAATTTCGCCCAACCAAATTCCTCAAATTTTGTGAGGTATGGAAAGTCTATGTGATTGAGGAAGGAAAAATCAATGGTGCGCCAATGCTTGATTGGCATGGTTGAGAAAAATTCCTCATACCGCTTTCTTTTGGCTGGTGTTCTAAAACACCTATTGAAAGAAGCGATGGAAGTGGGTTGGGATGAGGAACCTGCCTCTCCTGTGGTTCTAGGGGGTTTGTTTGCTACTGACTTCCTAGGCATTATCTTAGACCTTAAAGATTTGCTAAATGAATTCAACAAAGAGAGAAGCAATGAAACAGTACCTAAGTTGCCCTAGAATGAATAACAACACAAATCAGAGAAAATTTTTGAGAAATTCGTGAGAAATGTAGGTTACTATACCGAAATTTTGACACCGAGACGCAAGGAAGACTGTACGAGGATCGATCTGAGGAGGAATTGAAGAAGAGGATGCGAGGGAATTGGAGAATTTGAATTTTAGGTTTTGGGAGATTTGGGGATTTTTCGCGGGTATTTATACTCCAAGGCATAGGAGATCGATCTGTCGAGGCGACAGATCGATCTGGTACTCCCAGAAGCGAAGAGAGATCGATCTGTCGTAGGGACAGATCGATCTGGTCGCAAACAGAGGCTTAAGGAGATCGATCTGGTACATGCACAGATCGATCAGTAGAATGCGGAAGCTTGATGAGATCGATCTGTCGTGTGGACAGATCGATCTGCCTCTAAACAGAGACGAAAGGAGATCGATCTTATGGTTAGAAGATCGATCTGCTTAGCTTAACCTTGATAATTTAGGCTTGATAGAAGCATGGAGATCGATCTATATCACAAGGAGATCGATCTCTCATCCTCTTTGCCAGAAAATTTTTGCAAAAACTCTTTAAAAATCAACTTGAAATCAAGATTTTTACAACATGAAAGTCCTAAGGCATACTCATGAGTCCTAATTCACCTCTAAGGATACAGAACCTATCTCTATCAAGGGGTTTGGTGAATATATCAGCTATTTGATGTGTAGTATCAATATACTCTAAGATTATTCCCCTTTTTGTACATGATCTCTAAGAAATTAACCTATCTATTTTGCAGCCTCCAAAATCAGCATCTGAAAATACATGAAGGGCAAAAGTGGAGTCTTTGGGATACCAAAGTCCTAGTGAGGGAGTATCTTTGAGGTATCTAAAAATTCTCTTAGTTGCCAATAGATGTGATTCCCTAGGAGAGGATTGAAATCTAGCACAAAGGCACACACTAAACAATATATCTGGTCTACTAGCAGTTAAATAAAGCAAAGAGCCAATCATAGACCTATAGAGTTTAGTGTCTACACACTTACCACTTTCATCTTTGTCAAGCTTGATGTTGGTGCCCATTGGAGTGGTTTGAGGTTTGCAATTGTCCATCCCAAATCTCTTGAGCAAGTCCTTGGTGTACTTTGCTTGATTGATGAATGTTCCATCCTTTGTTTGCTTCACTTGAAGTCCCAAGAAGAATGTGAGTTCTCCCATCATGCTCATCTCAAATTCCCCTTGCATGATCTTAGCAAACTCTTGACATAAAGACTCATTAGTTGAACCAAAAATAATATCATCTACATATACTTGTACAACTAGTAAGTCCTTATTTTTATTTTTGATGAATAATGTGGTGTCTACCTTTCCTCTTGAGAATCCTTTTTCTATTAAGAACTTTGACAACCTTTCATACCAAGCTCTAGGAGCTTGTTTTAACCCATAAAGTGCCTTAGACAATTTGAAAACATGTTCAGGAAATTCATGATTTTCAAATCCGGGAGGTTGCCCTACATAGACTTCTTCATTAATGAAACCATTTAAGAATGCACTCTTTACATCCATTTGATATAACTTGAAATCTTTATAACATGCAAAGGCAAGTAACATTCTTATTGCCTCTAATCTAGCTACCGGTGCATATGTTTCATCATAGTCTATGCCTTCCTCTTGTCTATAGCCTTGAGCAACTAGCCTAGCCTTATTCCTTATGATCACACTATTTTCATCCATTTTGTTCTTGAATATCCATTTAGTTCCAATTATAGAGTGATCACTAGGCCTTGGAACTAGTTTCCATACTTTGCTTCTCTCAAATTGATTTAACTCTTCTTGCATTGCTAGGAACCAATTATTATCCTCTAAGGCTTCATTGACATTCCTAGGCTCTATTTGAGATACAAAGGCTATATATTGGCACATATTCCTTAAGGATGACCTAGTTCTAACTCCAAGAGTTGGATCTCCTACTATTTCACAATCTTTTACATATCCTAACTCTCTTGGTGCTCTAGGTTCTCTTTCTAAAACTTCTATTTCTTCTTCATCTTCTTTATTCAAATCAAGCTTTTCTAGAAAGTCATCTTCTAAGCCTTCATCAAATATCTCAACATTTTCATCATTGTTGGTTGAATCTTTAGATATATTATTTGATTCATCAAATACAACATGAATAGATTCTTCAACCATTAATGTTCTTTTGTTATAAATTCTATAAGCCTTTGAATTCAATGAATATCCTAGAAATATTCCCTAATCACTTTTGGCATCAAATTTTCCTAAATTATCTTTTCCATTATTTAGAACAAAGCATTTGCAGCCAAAAGGATGGAAGTAACTAATGTTAGGCTTCTTACCTTTGTAGAGCTCATAAGGAGTTTTCTTTAGCATGGGTCTTATCATAGCTCTATTGATTATATAACATGATGTGTTTATTGCTTCAGCCCAAAAGTACTTTGGCAAGTTATTTTCACATAACATGGTCCTAGCCATCTCTTCCAAAGTTCTATTTCTTCTCTCAACTACACCATTTTGTTGTGGTGTCCTAGGGGCTGAAAAGTTATGACTAATTCCTTGATCATTGCAATACTCATCAAATCTTATATTTTCGAATTCTTTGCCATGATCACTTCTAATGCTTGTTATTGTATATCCTTTTTCATTTTGAGTCACCTTTGAGTAAGTTATGAATTTCTCTAAGGCTTCATTCTTTACTCTCAAAAAGAACACCCAAGTGTACCTAGTGTAATCATCAACTATTACAAATCCATAGTGTTTTCCACCTAGGCTAGTGGTTCTAGTGGGTCCAAATAAGTCTAAATGTAGTAATTGAAGAGGCCTAGAGGTGGATACACTATTCTTAGGCTTAAAGGTTGTCCTCTTGTGTTTTCCTTTAACACAAGCTTCACATATTTCTTCATGCTCAAAGGGTATTTTGGGTAAGCCTACAACTAGATCCTTTCTAGCTAACTTAGATAGCACACTCATGCTTGCATGGCCTAGTCTTCTATGCCATAACCAAGATTCCTTTTTATTATCTACCATTAAGCATATGTTTTCATTTTTGAGTTCATTAAGGTAGACTATATATATGTTACCTTGCCTATGACCTAGAAGAAGAATTTTATTTGACTTAGGATCTATAACATTACATTTCATGCAATCAAAAATTACTTTGTAACCTTTGTCACAAAGTTGACTAATGCTTAGCAAGTTATGCTTTAGACCCCTAACAAGTAATATTTTTTCTAAGGAGAAATGATCATTACCTATTGAGCCACTCCCTTCCACTTGGCCTTTGGAGTTGTCCCCAAAAGTGACTTCTCCACCAATTTTCGATTTGAAGGAATTGAAATGGCTTTTATCACCCGTCATGTGCCTTGAGCATCCACTATCTAAGTACCAAGCTTCTTTTGTTTTAGCTTTGTGGCTATGCTCAATCACCTACAACAAACAAAAATAAACACACTCAAGTCTTAGGTACCCAAATTCTCTTGGGTCCTTGAAGGTTAGTAAATGCAATTCTTGATCCCATTGGGATCCATTTTGCTAATGCATTGCAGTCCTTGGAATGAATTACCTCTTTTGGAATCCATATTCTTTTTACAATTTTTCTTTTAAGATTCCTTATCTTTATATTGCAATAATGTGACTTATGTCCCTTCTTATTACAATATGAACAAGTAATTTCAGGTTTATTCATGCTCTTCCTAGCAATGAAACTCTTAAGATGGGTCTCCTTACTTTGTGCATTATACCCTGAGCCATTTTTGTCAAAAAATGCTCTTTGGGTTTCTAACATGCTATCTAGCTTTTGTTGCCCCATGTGAAACCTATTAAAGGAGTTATGTAAATTCCTATTTTTCTCCTCAAGGTCAGAAATTTCTAGATTTGCAATCTCTAGTTTCTTCTCACATTCCAAATTATCTTGTAACATTATCTCATTTTCCCTTTTTAATTTAGATATTAACTTTTTATACTTCATGCTCATAGATTCATACTCTAATGCTAAATCATCAAATGCATCTTGCAGTTCGTCAAAAGAGTATTCATTGATATTAGATGTTACCTTCTCATCCTCATCAATTGCCATGAAGCATAGGTTGGCAATGTCTTCATTTGATTCATCATCGGAGCAATCACTGTCACTCCATGTTGCTACCATCACCTTCTTTTTATGAAACCTATCATTAGATCTTTTGAGAAGAGGGCAGTTAAACTTTATGTGTCCAGGTTTTTTACATTCAAAACATACAATAGAGTCTTTTCTACCTAATTCCTCTTGTTCTCTCCTATTGTTTCTCCTATAGCTATTACCAGCTCTCATCCTCATGAATTTATTGAATCTTTTGGCAAACATTGCCATTTCAATATCCTCCTCACTGCCACTCTCATTTTTAATTTCTTTTTCAGTAGTGGATTTTAGAGCAACACCCACTTTCTTGGGTGGCTCTTCATTTCTTTTAAGCTTCATCTCATAAGTTAGCAAGGAACCTATTAATTCATCTAAGGACAGTGTGTGTGGGTCCTTTGATTCCTCTATTGCTGTCACTTTAGCTTCCCATGACTTAGGTAAGCTATTTAGAATTTTCTTTACCATTTCAATATTAGAATATGTTTTTCCTAAAGATTTTAATCCATTAATTATATCTGTAAACCTAGTGAACATATCACTAATGGATTCTTCTTCCTTCATTCTAAAGAGCTCATAATCATGTGTGAGCATACCTACTTTTGTCTCCTTCACTTGGGTTGTACCCTCATGAGTTATTGCCAATTTATCCCATATTTGCTTGGCATTATCACACCCGGAGACTCTATTATATTCATTAGGACCTAAAGCACAAAATAATGTGTGCATAGCTTTAGCATTTAGCTGTGCACATTTGATGTCATTAGAATCCCATTCATCTTCTTCTTTGGGAATATCTCTTCCCTCTATTTTCTTCGTAGGGATTTGAGGTCCCTTAACTATAATTCTCCATACTTCATAATCGTTTGCTTGAATAAATAGCATCATCCTAGTCCTCCAATAAGAATACTGTTCACCATTGAACATGGGAGGTCTAACAGTGGAGTGCCCCTCTCCTATCAAATTAGTTGCTACATTGTTATGAGCCATTTGATCGTTTCTACTCTTAGGAAGTTGTTCCTATGTGATTAGAGAGTCCTAGCTCTGATACCAATTGTTGGCTCTACCGAGAGGGGGGGTGAATCGGTTTTCTAATAATTATGGGAGATTTTAAAACAATCACAATTTAAACACAAGTGATAAAGAATAAAACAGTGCAATATAACAATTTAATGCAAAGAGAGGGAAAGAAAAACAAACACAGCGACTTATAGAGGTTCGGCCAACTCTTGCCTACGTCCTCTCTCCTTGACCTTCTTGTCAAGTGGTTTCTTTCTCTCTTTCAACAGAGTTTACAAAGTTCCTTTTACAGGTTAAGGAATAACCTCTCTACCCTTAGCAATACAGAAAATGTATTCACCCTTTTACAATAACACTCACTGAGGAACAATCCTCTTTTCTTTTAAGGTGTGGATGAATACAGAATAAGGCTTTTTAGTGGGTAGGACTAACAAAGCTTGTAGTACATAAGCTTGTACAATTAATCTCAATAAAATGAGCAATAGAGATACAATGAATGAAAGAATTAAAGCTTGAGAATGTTTGGAATATTCAGTGATAGTCTCTCTCTTTGCTTTGTCTTCAATGCTTGGTTATATACTGAAGGTTGGGTAGTTGGGGCATTAAATGCAGTTTTTCCCGTTGAGATTTGAAGAAAATAGCCGTTGGGAACCTCCAGTGGTCAGACAGATCGATCTCCTATCTTGGCCAGATCGATCTCCTAGTTTTAAATCCTGCAATGACAAAGCACAAATACACAGGGAGATCGATCTTATACATTACCAGATCGATCTGTTAGTTTAAATAGGCAGAGGCAGATCGATCTGTCGAATAGGCAGATCGATCTCCTATCCTCTCTGTTTGAGGCAAGATCGATCTCTCAATACACCAGATCGATCTCTAAAGCTCACTGACTTTGAGCAGATCGATCTCTTCCTTATCAGATCGATCTCCTAAGTTCTCTGACTTAGAGCAGATCGATCTCTTAACCCTTGCAGATCGATCTCTTTTTACCTTAAACCCTTTACACCGTTTTAAGGCTTGCCAGATCGATCTCTTCCATCATGAGATCGATCTCTCATCAAGTATAATCCCAGGAGATCGATCTCTCATACCCCAGATCGATCTCTCATCAGCAGAACTCTAAGTTCTGGTCCTGATATCTTCTAAACATGTTTGTATACCATCTTAACATTATTGTTTTAACATGTTTTGTCATTTCAAAATACATTAACTCAACAAAAGGAAAGTTAGGTCCCCGTTATATTGGACCTTTCAAGATCTTAGACTGAGTGGGAGACAAAGCATACCAATTGGCTTTACCACCAGAATTATCGAGTATCCATAATGTCTTTCATGTTTTGATGCTACGTATGTACCATCCGGATCTGATGCATGTGATTAAGTATGAACCCTTGTAATTGAAGGAGGATATGAAATATGTGGAAAAACCAGTTCGAATCTTGGATAGGAAAGAGAAAGTGTTGCGGTCTAAGACAGTTCCTCTAGTCAAGATTCTGTGGTAGTACCACACTTCGGAGGAGGCCACGTGGGAATTGGAAAGTTTTATGCGAGAGAAATATCCACATTTGTTTGAGAACTAATATAATATTAAATTTAGGGACCAAATTTCCTTACCCCGAGTGGATGTCGATAGTTTTCCTTTATGTCTTGGTATATGAGTTAGTCAGTCCGTTCCTGTGAGTTTGCTTCCTCCGAAGCTAAAATAAATCATCAACAACCTAAATTAGTTATTGCAGACTTAATTCCAATTCAGTGCATTGCATTTAAATTCTTAAACCTGGTTTATCTAATTGGGACACTTTGCTAGGAATTAAAATAAACATTATTCTAAATTTACTATTGTTTAATTCTTAGAACTTTACATTAAGCTTAATGTCTATCACACCACTTTACGCACTTAGCTTTTTGTATAATCCTTCCTCTTAGTGTCTCCTCGTGTAAAGTTCCTTTTCATCAGAAAATTTCCCCTACCTTTATAGCTCACTGGTTGGCTGCTTCTTCATGTTTTCCAATACTACAACAGCTCCCATGGTTAAGCTTCAAACCAGTAAGCTGGCAAAAACTCTTAGCAATACAAGCAACCTTCACAGCTCGGTCCACCCCTCATATACTTCTTCTTTCCCAGCCTTTTATTTAAGTTAGGACATCACTTAGCTCCCCTGCTATGTCCCATTTCTATTCTCATTTCTTCTCACCTTTTCGCCACTGTTTCTCCATTCACCAAAGGCTGCAACAAGGTTTACCTCACATCTTTACCTTCTCACTTTTCCTCTCATTCCACTTCTGTCTTTTCCTTTCTGATGGTGCAGGACAATAAACCAAGAGGCTCACATAGCTAAGCCTTCAAATGGCAGCAATTGGACTCACAGCTGAGAAAAACATAATAGCGGTGGCTTTCCTTGCAGTAACCAAAATGACATAGCAAGGGAGAATAATAGCCAAATAGCAGTTCAAGTTTCCTTGCCTCGATGGAATTTCGCTTCTCTTCCTTTTTCTGCTTTGTTTCTTTCTCTGCTGCACTCCCGAACTCATGCATATATATATATATATATATATACATGTATTGTTTCCTTGTTCAATCTCTCCTGCCAACTGTCAGTTTCACGTTTTTTTTCTTTCTTTCTTTTTTCACGCTCCCTACTCTGATCATACTCCTTAAGCCACTTTCCATTATCTTCGATTTTGAAACTTCAACAACTTCTTTTATAATGTTTCATTTTCATGTTTTACCGCTTCTGCTTTAATGCCTCGGAAGCGGGAAAAACAGGGCAAATTTAAAACTTATTTTCATCAATACACAATTCTGGGTGCATTCCTGTGCAGTGTCATGCATCATAATATATATATATTATAAAACTTTAACCTCAGGATATCATCATCTAATATTGATATATCATACCATATACATTCCTCAATTTGGAGTTAATTAATCCTAATCTGGGGGGATATAAAATAGGGTGAGCTTCTAAATCGCTCAGTAAGGGGGTAAGGGACTCATTAATAAAAATGATTAATTACACAACACAATCATTTTGTTTTATAGGTGAAACTCAATAAGTTTGATAGAAAACGTAGCATGAAATCGTTAAAACATCATCATCATTTCACTTCTCTAAGATCATGAAGAAACATGAGAGTGAATGGCTCAATATAAAAACCCATAGTTACAAGCATATGGAAATCAGGATGCGATAATGGCTTTTCTCGTAAAAATGTGATAAAAATTACCTCAGTAGTAATGCACGTGACAAGGCCACAAACTCATGTATAAAATGGAGATTAGGCAAGAAAAACTCGAATAAAAACATCCGTCATGGCACATCCAAATAATCTCCTCTGGGTGCGCATCCCAGGAATCCTCAAAAAGGGAACGTCGACAATATGGTCGTGTACATGGTGTATTGGTTTTACGTGTAAGTCCTGATATTTTCGAGTGCATTTAAAAATGCAAAAGGACTTAAATGGTATTCTCAAACACGTGCAAGGGTAAAACGGTCAAAAGATCAAAATTCGGTATTAATCGGGACAAGAAAATTTAATTAAAAAATATGAGATTTGAGAATCTTGATCAATAACGAAGAAATAATTAAAGTTCGGGTTAAATTGATCAAGATATGAATTTATTGGAATAAACCGAAATTTTCATATCGAAAAATAATCCCGAAAATAATCGAAAAATATACCGAAAAGTTGAAATAATACCGATAAATTTATTTATTGGTTAAATGAATAAAATAGTATTTTTTAAGATATTTTTGGATTTTAATAATATTTTAATTGATTAAAATATTATTAAAAATAAAATAATATTAAAAATAAAATAAATAAAATGTAAAAAAAAAAAAAGAAACAGAAACGAAATCTGGAAAACGAAACAGAGAAGAAACAAGGGAAACGTGAAGTAGGAAACCGAGGGAGTCGGTTTCCCTCCGATCAGACACCACCGGCGGGGCTGAGGGGCCTGCGAGGGTCGACGAAGGTAGCTCGACCTCGGGCGAGCCACCAGCGCCCCGAGGCGCGGCGAGGTGGCCGAAAAATGCCAAAAAATGGGGGGAGAAGTCGCGGGAGAGAAGCCTCGATTCACCGGCGATGGCGTCGATTTGGTCCAAGCTGAGGCCCGATTTAGGAAGCCCATGCGATGACGCACTGAACAGCGGTGGAATCGATCGAAGAACCGGTCGGACGACGTCGGAACGACCAAATATTGTCTGAATCGGTCAAACCGGACTGAACCGGTCGAACCAAACCGGACCGAACCTGCGGTCTGAACCGGGTTGAACCGGACTGGACCGATTCAGCCAAAAAGAGAAGAAAAAAAGAGAAAAAGGGGAAAAAGAAAAAAGAGGAAAAATTGGAGAAAATTCCAGTAATGCAATCGAGCTTCGGGTAAGTCGGTAAGTAGTCGAATTGATCGATTTAATTTTTGGAATATTTAATTTGATAAATAATCGACTGAAAGTTTACCCGGAAATATATTTAATTGTGTAGCTCGACAATTGGCATCCACCGAGAGCTCGAGACAGCCTCGATTTGCGTACTATCATGGAATCATGGGTAAGTAACCCTTATTTACGACAATTTACATCGTTATGCGTGATTGATATTTATCGCATAAACTACAGATTTAATTTTCGGATTAAATGAATTAAATTATGAAAATTGAGATAAATTGCCGTAAATATTAAATTGAGATATCCGAGAATCTAAAACGAGGCTGAATAAATTACTGATAGGCCCAATGAGCCCAATAGGCCTCGATAAAGAGTAGTAAACGGGCTTAAGGCTGATTAAGGCCCATTATGGTGCAATCAGGTCCAATATGGGTAAACGGGCCCAATGATTTAAATTAAGCCCAGAGAATATGAAATACAATTAACTTGTATTGTATTTGACCTGATGAATGTGTATCCGCAGTTCCAGAGATTGGATTTGGACCAAATCGGACTGCGTGATGAGTCATCAGTGGAAAGGTCAGACTGTACAGAAAAATGAGGTAAGGGAATTGTGTGAGTAGCTAGAGGTAGCTACGCGTATTTTAATAGCTTTTTCTATACATTGAATATGTATATATACATTGATATTGTATAATGATCCTAAAAATGGTTTGAATGATTTTAAGGATTGAAATAGGTGAAAAGACTATTTTACCCCTATTCAGGGAAGTTCACCTAAGGATGGTGAAACCATGACATGCATGAAATGCATGATTTAAGGAATTTTTCGAGTTAAGGAATTTTATTGATTGTAATCAAAGCAAATAGATAGATTGGCTAGTAACTGTATAAATTTCATAAGATAACACTACGTAGGTGTTATTCATATTTAAATGGAATTTCTTTGGAAAATAGGCCAACTATCAATTTTATATGGAAACAATAGTGCCGACACGTAGTTCGCACTATTCTGCGTTTATGAATGTGCATAAATGTGCTAGAGCGGTTGGTCGTACCGATTTGTGTGACATCATATGCATAAAATGTGCTAGAGCGGTTGCTCGCACTGATTTTATGATTTGATATGCATGAGAGCTGCTGGAGCCTAGCTCGCATTCTGTTTTGACATGTTTGACATGTTTGACTTGTTTTGACTGAATATGCATAAAGAGGTGCTGGAGCGATTGCTCGCACTAGTTTTAATGATTTGACATGCATGAGAGATGCTGGAGCTTAGCTCGCATCCTGTTTTGATATGAATTTGCATAAAGCCGTGCTGGTGGGTAACTCGCACGAGATTTGATTTAATATGCATAAAGCCGTGCTGGAGTGTAACTCGCACGAGATTTGATTTACTTGAGCATTCATTTGTGCTAGAGCATTGCTCGCACAAAGTTTTATATGGTTTTATAATTCATTTTAATGCCGTACTGGAGTTTTTCTCGTACGAGGTTTTCACTGAGTTTTTATACATATCCGTACTTGAGCATTTCTCGTACGTGGATTTTACTTGAAATTTATAATCAGTTTAAGTCGTACTGGAGCGCTGCTCGTACGCAGATTTTACTGATTTTTATGAAACCATGCTAGAGCTTCGCTCGCACAGGGATTTATATTACATGAATATAGCCGTGTTAGAGCCTCCTGTAGACTGTGTGTCACAGTGAGATGATATGCTCACACGTGCATACTAAGACAGAGATGATATGGGTGGATAAGACCTATTGCAGGCGCCCCTGATTGAGCTTGGGTTCACAGAGTACGTTGTACCGTGTATATCACGCGGAGTACGCTGTACCGTGGGGATAGTTAGAGTGGAGTGGCTTTAGCCACGAGGCAGCAAGCCTTGCCCTCGCAATCCTGGTGTTATGCTGTTCTAGCGGGTAGGACGACCCACCTCCCGTTTCAGGTGTGATACCCCGCACTCTAGGTACCGTGTTGCCAGGGATCACTAGGATATGGCCATAGTCCTCGATGTTACTGATATAATCAGCTGTTTGTCTCACATGATATAACTTGTGGTCTGTTAGACCAGGGTAGACCCGAAGGAGGGGTCAGGCCCCCGATTTGATGATTTGATGATTTTATGATTTGTGACCCTGAAAGAAGGGTGGTTTTATAACCAAAGTTTTATAATGAATTTTAACGAATTGTTTTATGAGTTTGAAATGGAATTATGAGATTGTTTTATGAGTTGATTGACCCGAAAGAGTTAGTTTTTACTGCAGTTATAAGGAATTGATTTAAATGTAGTAGCATGCGAAGTTTTCCATGCTTTCATTTGAAATCCATGATTTGTCTTACATGACATGAAAGACTGCATGATCTTGATTAAATTCATGCTTATTATGATTTAATGATGTCACATAGAATGCTTTGATGCATAAGTAGTATGATTTATATATGCACGAACAGTTTTATAAACTAAGTCATTGATGTTTGCATGACTTTGTGCTTGATGATTTTAATGAAAAAAATGGATTTATGGGCATGGCATTATGAGCATGTAGATAGTGGAGCTATCTACTTACTTGCATAATTGCCTTACTGAGCGTATGGTTTGCTCACCCCTCTTATTTTCCCATCTTTTCAGAGGACTCGTAATAGTTATTGAGCGGCTGAGGACTTGCATGCTTGGTATCTGCTGCTTCCTATCGAGAGACAGGTATATACATTTGTATAGTTTTGTATCTAAATATGTAATGCACAGTACTGTAAATGGATATGATGTCAGGGATGTAGAGTTATAAATACTAATGAGTATGTATTTATTTAAAGTCAAATGATAGTAAACTTTGATATGTGAATGAGATTATGAAAGTGGAATGGTAAATAGTGTGAGGTGACTAACACCAAATCATAACCCAACTGTTTGTAGGATGGTCACGATGAGAGAAAGGTAAGAATTAAATAATAAACGAAAAAGCAAAAAATTTACTCTGATTTTTAGGTAATTTGGGTCGTGACATTACGTGTTACAAGAATAGGCCCAGGCTTACATGCTACCAGAGTAGGCCTCTCCTCATATACACTATCGGTCTTACATGCTACCGAAGCAGGGCCACCCAGCGCTACTAGCGGTGGTCATCTCACGTTACCAGAACGGAGGCATCTCTCGCTACCAAAACGGAGGAATATCGGACTCACATGCTACCAGAGCAAGGCCCGGACTTATATGCTACCAGAGCAAGGCCCGATGTACTATCTCATGACACGTCTAGGTCTCAGTAACAACCATTATCATATAAAACCATTTTGCCTTCACGTAGAGCTCATAATGATTTATCTCATAAAAAGCCATATGAAAACCTTGTTGTACTCATTACAAAACATGTCAAATCCGAGCTCAAATCGGTAAAATCACGTTCATGTTTCTCCAACAGTTTGTAAAACAATTTCACACTTTATTTACAGCTCATAAAAATTGGGCCCCAATCGGCTATAAAACCGTGTGCAATAAATCAATCACAACTCGTAAAACATGCTTATTTTTTCAAATAACATTTCATGATACTATGTCGTCACAAATCACATACACAAATGAGTTTAAGTTTTCCCTTACCTCATTGCACCTCGTATAGTGCAATCATTTCCCTCGAACGACGGACTAACCTCGCATTCCTCTCCAGAACTCTCAGGTTGTCCAAACAATGTAAAAACATCATCATCACGTCATCACATTGTCTCTAATCTCAACATCGAGCATAATTGCTCACATTATCATAATTTCTCAATACCTCAATTATTCTAACAACCCTAACCATTTTCAGCCTACTCATCACAACATATACAACCACAATTGCAGAAATTTACTTCAAAATCAAGGATTGAAGCTTAGAAATTTACCCAAAACTTGTGGAGTGCTCAATTCACGCCTCAACTCAAATCGTCCTCCAATTTCCAAGAGTGTTGTTCCCCTTACGATGAGGAATAACTTTCCTTCTTGCCACTACCTCTGATTTGAACGAAAATGGGCGTTTTGAAGGAGAGAGAAAGCTAGGGATTCCGTAAAAATGGGGATTTTTTGTTTCTGGAGAGAGAGAGAAGATGAATTCCAGCAAAAACACATGGGTTCTTATATAGGTAGAAGGTGAGAGATCGATCTGCTCTTGGGTAGAGATCGATCTGCCTTTGAATTGTGAACATTTTAGGCAATTTTTATGCCTACCAGATAGATCTGTCACGGGGCTAAGATCGATCTGCTCCTTGTGAGGAGATCGATCTACATTTTACAGAAACATTTAGAGATAGATCTGCTCCTATAAGAGATCTATCTCCTCACAAGGAGCAAATCAATCTCCTCAAGATTATGAGATCGATCTTGGCCCCATGATAGATCGATTTGGTAGGTTAAGAATTGCTTAAAACGTTCCCAATTCAAAGGCAGATCGATCTCTACCCACGAGCAAATCGATCTCTCGCCTTCTGCCTATATAAGAACCCCTGTGTTTTTGCTGGAATTCATCTTCTCTCTCTCTCTCCAGAAAAAAAGTCCTTATTTTTAGTCGAATCCCTACCTTTCTCTCTCCTCTAAAACGCCCATTGTCGTTCGAATCAGAGGTAGTGGAAAGAAGTATAGTTGTTCCTCATCGTAAGGGGAACAACATACTTGGAAATTGAAGGATGATTTGAGCTGAGGCGTGAATTGAGCACTCCACAAGTTTTGTGTAAAGTTCTAAGCTTCAATCCTTGATTTTGAAGTAGATTTATGCGATTGTGGCTGTAGATGTTGTGATGAGTAGGTTGAAAATGGTTAGGGTTGTTAGAATCATTGAGGTATTGAGACATTATGAGAATGTGAGCAATTATGCTCGATGTTGAGATTATAGACAATGTGATGATGTGTTGATGATGTTTTTACATCGTTTGGACAACCCGGGAGTTCCAGAGAGGAATGCGAGGCTAGTCCGTCGTTCGGGGGAAACTATTGCACTATACGAGGTGCAACGAGGTAAGGGAAAACTTAAACTCATTTGTGTATGTGATTTGTGACGACATAGTAGCATAAAATGTTATTTAAGAAAACAAGCATGTTTTACGAGTTGTGATTTATTTATTGCACACTGTTGGGGCCCAATTTTTATGAGTTGTAAACAAAGTGTGAAATTATTTTACAAACTATTTGAGAAATGTGAGCGTGGTTTTTTCGGTTTGAGCTCGGTTTTGACATGTTTTGTAATGAGTACAAAATGGTTTTCAGATGGGCTTTTATGAGAGAAACCATTATGAGCTCTACATGAAGGCAAAACAGTTTTATATGATAATGGCTATTATTGAGAGTTAGGCGTGTCATGAGATAGCACATCGGGCCTTGCTCTGGTAGCAGTAAATTCAATATTCCTCCATTTTAGTACCGAGAGATACCTCCGTTCTGGTAATGTGAGATGACCCCTGCTCTGGTAGCCCTGGGTGGCCTTGCTTTGGTAGCATGTAAGTACGGACCTTGATTTGGTAGCATGTAAGACCGATAGTGTGCATGAGGAGAGGCCTTGCTCTGGTAGCATGTAAGTCCTAGCCTTGTTCTAGTAACACTTAAGACCAGTACACCATGTACACGGCTATATTGTCAACGTTCCCTCTTTGAGGATGCCTGGGATGCGCACCCAAAGGAGATTATTTTGATGTGCCATGACAGATGTTTTTATCTGAGTTTTTATTACCTAGTCTCCATTTTATACATGCGATTGTAGCCTTGCCACGTGCATTACTACTGAGGTGAGTTTTATCACGTTTTTACGAGAAAAGCCATTATCGCATCCTGATTTCCATATGCTTGTAAATATGGTTTTTATACTGAGCCATTTACTCTCATGTTTTTGCATGATCTTAGAGAAGTGAAATGATGATGATGTTTTAATGATTTCATGCTACGTTTTCTATTGAGCTTATTGAGTTTCACCCACAAATCAAAATGATTGTGCTGTGTAATTGAGGATTTTATTAATGAGTCCTTTACCCCCTTACTGAGCGATTTAGAAGCTCACCTATTTTTATATCCCCCCCCAGATTTCTTCAAGTGAAGAGAGTTTCCTGCGGCGTACGGAGTAGTGTCTAGTGGAGGACTTGAGCTCCAAGTCATATATTGTGTTTTGCGGTATACTTTAACATTTTATGTACCCAGACTAAAGTTGTATTTACAGACACTTGATGAACCAATGTATATGGGATGTCTTAGGATTAATTAACTCCAAATTGAGGAATGCATATGGTATGATATATCAATATTAGATGATGAGATTCTGAGGTGAAAGTTTTATAATATATATTATGATGTATGACACTGCACAGGAATGCACCCAGAATTGTGTATTGATGAAAATAAGTTTTAAATTTGCCATGTTTTTCACGCTTCCAGGGCGTCACAGAGGAGATCGATCTACATTTTACAGAAACATTTAGAGATCGATCTGCTCCTATAGGAGATCAATCCCTTTGAGGCAGAATCATAAGGAGATCGATCTGCCTTCATTGGAGGTCGATTTGCTTGTTTATATTTCTCATTCCTTGTTACTTTGGCCTACCAGATAGATCCCTTCTTCTCCGAGATCGATATGGCCTCATAGTTTCATACTATGGTTGCACACTTGACATAAAATCTCCACATATAATTGCCATAATTTACACTATAGATTATTTCTCATTCAATACTCATTCATCACTTCAATTTATGAGTACATCACATTTAGCTCAATCAATTATATTTTATGTTCACATTACAAAATTAGATGTGTATTAACTTCTCAGGTCTCACATATGCCTTCTTTCACTTCTTTTTGGCTTTTGTTTCTAGCCACTCCCACTCATGTCTCAGTTTACACCATGTCCTGCAGGTTTAGCTTTCTAGGTTTCCAGCCACCAACTCCTCCTGCTATACTCCGAAAATTATTACTTATATGTATATATATGTTTGTATACCCTTTACCTATTTCATTTTCTTGTGTCAACCAAGACTCATGGCTCACTGCAGTAGCAAATTCTTCCATCTTCTATTTTCTTTCTTTCCTTTCATTTCCAATTTTGCCTTTGCTAGCCTGTGTTACTTCAACTTTCTTCTCTTCCTCTCGATCAGGCCTTCTTTTCCAATAACTGAGTTTGGCAGTAACACCCACTCCCTTATATATGTATACATATTTAATTCAGTAAATGCCCAAATGTGTCAATAATACTCTGCCATTCTCCCTTACCTAGGCTACCGTGTAGAGTTCTCCTCACCTATTCTCTCTAGTCCTCGTCAGATTTTCAGACTAGCCCCCTCGCTTCTCCTTTTTTTTCTTTCGGTCCCTAGTAATCTCCCACACTTTTCCCAAGTATTACTTATTCGAACTTCATCTTTCTTGTAACAACCCGAATTTTGTACAAATTGGTTGGGCTACGAGTCAATGCCAGATCGGTAGGAGTAAATTTTTCTTCTCGTTCATATGCAAACATACATAAAATTAGCATCCTCGAATAAAATAAAAAAGGCCATTTTTAATTAATCGAAATTATCGTTCAATTATAGTTTAACTACGTTTACATCCCCAGATACATTTCATAAAATTACTGTATTTATAAAAGTTTAGATACAAAAGAATGTGTACTCTGGGTATACCTTTCTCGCAGAAGGAAATTCCATGAAAAAATGGCTGCACAAAGAATCCTACTTACAAAAGGCTATCCCAACTACTGTAGAGACTCTGTGGAGGAAAGTGAGGGGTGAGCTCAACATGCCCATTAAGAAAAAGAATGTGGTAAGTAGATAAATATACTAACTATTATGTGCATAAAGGATTATCATGCAGAAAAATACAAAGCCTTTGGCATGTAGTAAAAATCAGAGTCGAAAAACCAATAACAATATCAGTCTCAGTAGTGTAAACATTATGCTGCGATAAATATAGATTCAAAAGCTTTATGTAGTAGGATATAACAATTTCAATACAGTAATACAGTTCAATCAGTTAGTTCAGTAAATCAAATAGATGAGACAAGGCAGAACATGCTATAACAATAATCAGTATGACAAATGGCTAATGTCGGTGACTCCGAGAATCACTGATAAGGTGTACTGGGATGTCAATCGTCCTAGGATTGGTCAGCTACCCAAGTGGCTCACAATACAATATATCCAAAGACAGAATGCATGGTATAACGTACTCACATGCATGTTGCATAGTACATCGTACTCTGCGGACCACAATAACAGTAGCAATTCAGTAGACAGTATCAATAATAATGTAGCATGATTAATTGTTGCCTTTGCCTCAAAAAGCCTATGCGAGTCAGGCAGTGCGACACACTCTCTGCACATGACTCAAGCACATTTTTTCAGTACCGATTTATAAACAGCTCAATTTCTTTTAAAACATTTCTAAACTCGATTCAGTACATAACACAATTTATAAAGGAGTTGACTCATCCATTTTCGGTTAAAATTCTTGATATACAGTTTATCGTAATTAAAATTAGGGATTTTTTATTTAAAAACAATAATTTAAGCTATAACAATATCTATGTAAATAAATTAAATTTATAATGGTAAGGTTAGGCCATTTAATTAAGGCTAAGGATCTATAATTTTCATAGCTATATAATCGGCTTAGTATTTTTATCTTCAATTCAATAGTAACCAAAATACATGTAATTATCTCTAATAGCTCACAAAAGTTTTCCTTACTCAGGTGACCGATAGTGGTTCCTTTATGTCCCAGTACCAAGAGCGGATCAGTCCGTTCTTGTTTGTTCATTTCCTCTGGAGCTGAAATAAATTGCCAATCACCCGAATTAGTCATTGTAAGCTTAATTCCAACCCAGTATATTTAATTTAAATTTGCTACTACATACTTCCCATATTTTATTGATTGATATTCCCTTTTTCGTGTTTCTTTCTTAATTACCTTTCCAACCTACCTATCTATACACACAATTTTTATTTTATTTACTTTTAGTTGTCGAAAAACCCCTATGGTACCATGTACATTCCTTATCCTCTTTGTTCGAGGGGCTGGATGAGCATGCGGTACACACCTTCTTCAAGAGCATCATCTCTAGTCGGTAATGGAGTAGCCACTGGCTATTGGTCACGACTGCCCTTCACTATCTTGACTTCACCTTGCTAAATACAATAATTTCCTTATGCTTTTGGCCACTGCCACCAGAACCGAGGGAAGCCTCTTTAACAACCACTGCCTCGTGTCACAGCCTTGACCCATTTCTCTTTTCAATTTCCATCCCTTCTCATCTTCATTCTTTAGCCATTGTAACCTTTATAACCCTCTTGGTGCATCTATAATGACAACCCTTCCTTCATCAGTTAACAACTTCCACCTTATACCGACGACATCACAACCAGCCTTAAAATCGAAAGGTTTCAGCTTTAGTTTTGCTTCTCTGTTTTAGCTTTGTTTTTGCCTCTCTTCTTTAATTCTCAGTCAAGTCTTTCATTCTCTACTTTTCCTTTTATAACCTGATTATCTACTGACTTATTCGTTTCCTACTCATCATCATCTATTTCCTACTCTCGATTTTTTGCTCACCAACTCCCTTAATTTGTTCCATCCTCAACAGCAGGCCATACTTATTTTCCTCGGTACCAGTCTTGTTTTTTAGCAATAAAATTCAGTCTTCAACAGTGTATAATCCTCTATCAATTTAGTCCAAAGTTTCTTATTTTCTATCTTCCTTCTCTACTTGCTTTCTCTCATCTTCTTTTCTCTTTCAACCAACTTGGTTTTGCCATGTTCAATTTCAGGCTTTACTATTACGAAAAAAATAATTTATTTTCTTTCTTTTCGTATCGGGTTTTCACTGCCTTGGCTAATTCGTTTTATCCCTTATTTCAGTATATTTTATTCCTTTTTCGATTTTCCTCCCTTAACATTCAAGTCACTAGCACTAATTTCTGTTGAATGTGCTTCACTCAATCACTCACAGGTACTGTTTTCTGTAGAACTAAGGTTGGGCTTTCGGGATTGGACTCCATTACTTGCTGTTGTTTCCAATAGCAAATTCGGTGGAAGCTTGGGAATTTATGTGGATTTTCTATCCACTTATCCCCCTTCTCTCATTCTTACACCGAATGCTATCTCCATTTCATATTATTTTTATTCCATATTCTACCTTGAGGTACAACATCCTATTCTTTCTATTGTAGTTTACTTTTCTGTCCACGTTTCCTAATGCAGTCTGGATACCATCTTCATTTCATTCATTTCTCTTTTCAATTCTTCCTTACGTTTCCTTATTGGTCAGAACTCATCATCGTCCCTCACGTTCTTTTGGTTACCCGAAACATCCTCTTCATTCATCATTCATTTCCACCGAATAAACATCATCCCCATTAAGTAGAAAATCCAATTTAACTATGGGGTGTTCGGGTTGGCTTAGAAATAAAGCAAATCTTTGCTCTATAAATTTATTAAAAGCCTATTAATAACAATACTATACAATCTAATAGATTTTTAATATGATTTGGCATTATAATATTTTATTCGATAAATAAAAGAATATGATTTGATCATGACTTTGGATTTACCAAAATAAGCGGAGTCAATCGTTGTTATTAAAATTATTAAATATTCCTAAGATTAATAATACTATTACGGTATTTATTTTAGTTTACTTCATTTCTGTTTCTTATGTTTAAAACAAAAATTCAATTAATTTTCTTCTAATAAGTGCATATTTAATCTTAATCAGTTCACTAAAAGTCAAGTACAAGAAAATTTCATGGGGTTTA
Organism: Firmiana major; assembly: GCA_033439115.1. Classification (NCBI taxonomy): domain Eukaryota; kingdom Viridiplantae; phylum Streptophyta; class Magnoliopsida; order Malvales; family Malvaceae; genus Firmiana; species Firmiana major. Next base: position 40,204,703 of record CM065895.1, read on the forward strand.
CATTCTCCCCAACTTAGGAAATTTGGTCCCCAAATTTAAAAGTACATTAATCCCTACACAAATGCGGGTATTTCTCTCGTATTAAGCTTTTCAATTCCCACGTGGCCTCCTCCGAAGTGTGGTATTGCCACAAAACATTGACCAGAAGGATTGTCTTAGACCATAACACTTTTTCTTTCCTATCCAAGATCCATATCGGTTTCTCCACATACGTCATTTCCTCCTTTAACTCTATTGGTTCTGTAAGACCCGAATTTAATTAAAATACAAAAAAAATTTTTTAAGAAAAGATGGGGGACGTATGAAGGAAGTCGGGTTAAATTAATCCCGAACACGTGTAAGGCAAAATGGTCAAAAGATCGAAAGCCGGTATAATTTCGATAAAGAAATTAATTAAAAATATGGATTCGAGAAATCTTGGTCAATAAAGATGGAATATAATTATTCTGGATTAAATTGATCGAGATATTAATTTATTGGAATTAATCGGGATTAATCAAAATTTTTAGTACGAAAAAATAATCCCGAAAATAATCAAAAAATATACTGAAAAGTCACCCGGGGTAATATCCCGAAAATACAGAGAATTATACCCGAAAAAGGATTAATAATAAATTAAATAAATTAAACAAAATTAAATTAGTTAAATTAGAATAAAATAATAATTTTAAGAGATATTTTGGGTATTATAATATATTTTAATGAATAATAAAATAATTAAAATAAATAAAAATAAAAATAAAAAAAAAAAGAATCTGAAATGAAAAAAAAAAGAAGAGAGAGAGAGAATGGGTCGGGGAGAGAGAAATCGAAGTAGAGAAACGGAAAGGAACGGAGCCGAGCAACCCGAAGAGCCCGATGAGCCACCGGCGGTCGATGGTCCCAGCTGCAAGTCGAAAAACGTAGAGCGACGCCCGACGAACACGATGGTACCGACGGTGCAGCTTACCGACGTCGGAGGAAGCCGAACGGAGGGAGAGAAGCCCGCGGGGAAAACGGAGTCGGTACCGGCGATCCACGGCAGCTGGGGGCGATCGGCGGGCACCGGCGTGACCAGGAAGAAGAGCCGATCCTTTTGAGGCCAATACCGACCGACGAAACCGTCGGAATCCGTCGGATTGGGAGGAAACAGCCGCGGGGGGAGAAGAGCTGATTCGCCGGCGACGGAGGCGATTCGACCCCAGCCGAGGCCCGATTATGGAAGCCCGTGTGATTGCGCGCCGATTGGCACCGAAAATCGATCGGAGAATCGGCCGGACGGCGCCGGCACGACCAAAGGAGGATTGAACCGGCCGAACCGGCCTGAACCGGCCAAAACTGAACCGAACCGGACCGGTCTGAATCGGGTCTGAACCGGACTGAACCGGTTCAGCCAAGAAAGAAGGGAAAAAAGGAAGAAAAAGGGAAAAAAAAAAGAGGAAAAAATTGGGGAAAATTTCGGTGATGCAATCGAGCTTCGGGTAAGTCGATAAGCGGTCAAATTGACTCGATTTAAATTTGGAATATTTTATTTAATTAAATTTTGACCGAAAAGTTTACCCGAAAAATATATTTAATTGTGTAGCTCGACGATTGGCATCCATCGAGGGCTCGAGACAGCCTCGATTTACGGACTAGCATGGAATATCGGGTAAGTGACCCCTATTTACGACAATTGCCTCGTTATGCGTGATATTGATTTAATTTCCGCATAAATTGAATTAAATTATGGAAATTTAGATTAATTGTCGTAAATATTAAATTTAGCTATTCGAGAATTAGAACGAGGCCCGATAAATTATTGGTGGGCCCAATGAGCCCAATAGGCCTCGATAAAGTGGAAATTAAGTGGTAAACGGGCTTAAGGCCGATTAAGGCCCATTAAGGTGCAATCGGGCCTAATAGGGGTAAATGGGCCCAACGATTTAAATTAAGCCCAGAAAAGATTAAATACGATTAAATTGTGTAATATCTGACTTGAGGAATATTAATACGCAGTTCCGGGCATTGGATTGGAAGCATATCAGACTGCGCGACGGGACTACATTGAAAAAGAAAAAGGTCAGACTCGACGAGAATCGAGGTAAGGGAATTCTGCGGACTGCTAGAGGTAACAGTACGCAATTTTAAATTCATATGCAGTCCTTTAAAATTAATTGAAGGGTCTAGAGGTCGAAGAACAATTTTAGTGCCCCGTATGGGTAAAATTACTAAAATACCCTTGTTAAGGGTAAAATCTAAAAATTTAGGAAAAATTGGGAGGAGCAAGGACAAGAGGTTCCTGCTCGTTCTGGAGGTATTTCAACGCATGCATGAGTAGGCTGGCTCACCTTGAAAGAAAATGCACCGCATTGCATACTTTCAACGTGAAATTGATTTGAAAACTGTTTTGAGTAAATAGAGCCGCCTACGTGTTTTATTGACATATGACGTGCTAGAGCTCAGCTCGCACGGTATTTTCGATTTGTGTGATGCATGCATTAGTGCTGGGGCGAGAGCTTGCACTAGAGTTTTACATGCATAGGTGCTAGAGTATAACTCGCACCAAATTTCATTTGCTTTTCATGACACGGTGCTAGAGTCTAACTCGCACCAGATTTTACATGATCTTCGTGACAAGGTGCTAGAGTCTAACTCGCACCCGATTTTCACATGATTTATATACAGAGTGCTGAGCTTAGCTCGCACTAGTTTTACCGGATTTGTGGAGTACCGCTGTCTGCCCTTGGAGTCAGCCAAAAGGCCCAACAGGCTCAAGAGACCTCTTAGGTGGGGTGAGAGTGAGGGATGAGGTTGGCGGCCTTGTGGGGATGTAAAGCGGGCTCTGCCAGCTTTATTTGAGTTGATGAGAGTGCTGAGCATCGCTCGCACAGCTTTTATGAGAACATGCGATGAGCCGTGCTTGGAGCATCGGGTAGACTGTGTGTCACCGATTAAATAGGCTCGCACGTGCGTTTTGAGACATGGCATGAGTATTGAGAAACAAACCTCTGTGGGAAGCAGGCCAATTGGGCTGGAGTACCTAGAGATATTATATGGGTTCATGGAGTACGATGTACCGTGCAAGTAGCATGGAGTACGATGTACCGTGTTGTATCTTCGGATACGGCATCTCCGGATGCAGCATCTTCGGATGCCGGGGATCGGATAAGACTGACGGGATGGACTGACCCACCTCCCGAGCGGTTCCCGATCATGGTGAGAACCCGCACACTAGGATCCGTGTAGCTGAGGAACTCACGAGGACAAATGTGGCCATAGTCCTAGTTATTTACCTATATACAGACGTTGTCTAGTCTCGCATGTTGATGACTTTTATGATGATTTAAACTGGGTTTTAAAACTAAATTGCATGATGGTATTTCCATGCTTTTCAAAAACCCACGTGTGATGTAAACGTTTTCATGATTTTGTGTGAGTCAGGATCACCCGCAGGAGGGGTCGAGTCCTGACTTTATGGTAAAAATCTTAATTGAGAAAGAAATGATTTATAATAATTGCATGTTGATTTTCCGTGCAAATGTGTTTTACATATCATCATAAAGCATAGCATTGTTTTAAAATGTGTGGAGAAAGGGTGGTTTATGCATGGCACTACGTTCATGTAGGTAGTATGATTACCTACTTGTTCGTAGGATTGCCTTACTGAGCTTGATGTGCTCACCCCTTTCATTTTCTCCCACAGATAATCTCCAGTTGAAGTCGCGACGACTCAGTACTGCATTCCGGATATCCGCTGCTGCCCATCAACATAAGGTATATACACTTGTACATATTGTATCTACATAAGCATAGCACAGTAACATGTTTGTAAGTAACTTTAGGGGATGTATGAATAATGTAGACAATTATAAATGACTGGAGAATAAATAAGTTAGATAGTAATTGAATGGTGGGACTGGCATTGACGCACAGCCCAATTATTAGTGGAGTGTTGGTCACGATTCGAGGACAGGTAAGAAGTTAAGTAAGAAAATAATAAAAACGCGAAAAATTAACTCTGATTTTTGGGTAGTTTGGGTCGTGACATATAAAGGTGGTATCAGAGCATAATTGGTCTGATGTGTGTCAGTATCAGAAGTTAAGAAATTACATCCCCGTGTTACTGTGCTTAGTTAGATACAATAGTGTATATCGAGATGGGCTTGACTAAGAAATGGTCGAGAATGCAGGAATGCCTAATATGAGTCGCGCTAGATGAGATAGTGCACGAGGCAGAGGTCGTAGAGGTAGACCTGAGTCTGCTAAGTCGTGCTAAGTTGACCTGTGAGAACCAGGATGGAAATGAAAATGGAGGCTAATGTTGAGAATGCCTTACAGAGTCCGACAGAGAGATCGGACAGTATTGAGACACGCTTCGCGAGATTGGAGCGGAGTGTGGAGATTATTTTGAGGAGCAAATTGCTCAGAGTATATATGAGATCAGAGGGCGCAGCGGAGCATTGGTGGAAACCCGCTCGACCCATCTTAAGAGCTGATATGAGAAATATCTTGGATATATTCCGGTGACAGGATATCCCGGACATGATTAAAAGGAAAATTTCGGATAAAAGTCCTTACTCTGACCCAGAGGATTCGATTTAATTATGAGCATGGAGACTCGATTATATTCTGGGCAGATATTACCTCGACATATAAACAGTGACAGTCGAGATGTCTAAGAGTTTATGAAAGGGCTCAGATTGTCGATTAGAGTCCGATTGGCCCGTGAGATAGTACCTATACCGAGGCAGTACGCAGATTTACAGTTGGGTAAATAAGAACATGAATTGCACGCCTCTGAGATTGGGAACGGTAATGAGGGCTGAAATAGAGACAGAAAAGAAAATCGAGAAATGATAGAGATGTTGAAATGGTAATTGGTAAAAGACTAGATTTGATGAGTCATGGAGTAAGATAATTGGTAAGGCCCCAGTGCATCCGATTTTGGCACTCTTGAGGGCATTGTGATTGGAGGACCCCAACCTGCTACGGAGCAGAGTAGCAGTGTGATCACTGTAAGCAGTGTGGGATGTGTGGTGGATACCACGGAAAGAGGGTTTATATCACTGTATTGATGGAAAATGGTCGTTAAGTGTGGTAAGACGGACCATTGATCTTGATTGCTCAGAGTTGAGCGAGATTGCCCCACAGGAAAGTAAAGAGACAGAGAAAAACTTCATTAGTATAGCTGCAACGAGAAGGGAGGCAATAGCCGAAAAGAAAAAGGAAAGTAGGCTGTTGGACGAAGGCGAGAGGATGTCTTGGACCAGGACACTATTGATGTTTCATGGATGTGGTGTAAGATACCACACTTGTTATGAATAATGAAGTACATATGTTCATTGATCCTGGTGCCACACATTTATTCATACCGCCTTCATTCCCATATAAGTGAGTAAAAGGCATGAATGCCTACATCATTGGGCAAATACAGATAAATGAGTACCCCAATAGAGGAGGATTAATTAACGGAATATGGCTATAGAGGTTTTAAGTTGAAAACAGGGGTGAAAACATCCCTGAAAAGTATATTGTAAGTGTTGACAGGTGATAAACAGGGGTGCAACAGTTGAAAATCAAAGGAGTAAAGGATGTACTCACAGAATGAATAAAGACAAGAGTTTCATTATAATTGATACGCAAAGGAGAAAATCTTCGAGATAAGATAGATCCTAAGTACAAGATGTATTGGAGTAGAGATATATGCTAGATAAGGAATACCCTTAATATGCGAAGTAATTGAGGTTAAACAATTAGTAGCGAATACAAATTATAACCAAGGATAAAGATGGGTATAACCATAACCAGTAGTTGTGGTTAAGTCTGAAGGTTAATAAAGGTATTTCAAAATACCTCCCCGCCTGAAGACTTGACAGCGTCTAGAAATATATATATATATATATAAAACCTATAACGGGAAATCGATTATCGTAATAAATACCTTTAGCATTAGGATACATTTACTAAGACGATAAGAATATTAAAATTCGACAAATCCTAAAGGTTAACATAGTAAATTTAATAGGTGCCGTTAAGGTAAGGAAAAGGAAATGACGCAGGTTAGTACCTGAAGACGTAAGTGATTTTGAAGGATCTTATACGCTTACGCATAGATAAGCCAAGGATTGGATCGAGTTGAAATCATCATTATCGATGATATATTGGGTGTAGTTAAAGTCTAGGGCGATTTATATGCAACAATTAGGAAATGGCTTTTACAAATGGGTTGCGGCGAGTTCAAAAAGGATATACTTGGTTGACACGTTTAACTAAGAAAACGTAGTCTTGGAATGAGATGATAAATAAGATGATAAATGTGACGTGAATTTGGTGTAGTGAAGTATGAACTGACCACCGTGATTTATTTCACCATACCCAACAGCTTAAGAGGTTCTCAGTGAGTATGATACCTCAACATTATGAAGGAGCTGTGTATTGATGTATAATGGGAAGATAGTCAATTATGGAGTCAAACAACTCTTTGATCACGAAATAAACTATCTGACCCATGATTTAAAGTTGGTAACAGTAGTTGTACCGAGGATATGGTACTATTATGTACATGATGAGAAATTGTGGATATGCACTGATCATAGCCCGAGTATCTGTTTTCACAGAAAGAGGCGAATATGAGAATACATATTGGGTTGGAGCTTCTGAGAGATTGTGATTTATGAAAATTGTACCACCCAGGAAAGGCTAATGTGATGACTGATGTCTTGAGTAGAAAGAGCCTCGGGATGGTATTGCATATGATGGTCAGGGAGCGTGAGCTGCTAAAGCAGTTGTGAACCTCAGTATTGATGTGATCCCTTCTGATGATGACAGTGATTGGTATGATTGTGTGACAGCTAGCCTGATGATTAGAGCCGGATGAGAGTGCCCGGATTTGCCAGGCTTAGCGTGATGATCGACCGGATGTCGATAGTTTGGGTCAGATTCAGAAGGGTACAGTGACAGAGATCACAGGGAGTGTGATAATGATTTACAGAGGTTCTGAGACAGTATAAGTGCTCCCCAGGACCACAGTTGATGAGATAGTGATTATTATCAGAAGCTCACTCTTCGGGATATACAGTGCATACGGAAGGTAATAATAATATATTAAAAATCTCAAAAAGGGTATGGGTGGTCAGATGTGGAAAGAGATATTGTGGAGATTGTGAAAAAGTGCCTAGTGTGTCAGCAGAGTGAGGTAGAGTATTAAAAGTCTGCAGAGTTATTGCAGCACCTACCTATATCGACACGGCACGGAAAATGAGAACAAGTCTCCATGAATGTCGTGATGGGTTATAGAGGACCCGGATAAATTAGGAGACTATTTGGATGATAGTCGATAGAGTGACTAAGTCTACCCACCTTCAAGTTATGAAATTCCCAGATACTCAGAGTGTGTATGAGGATTCAGGTATAAGGAAGATTGTGGAACATTAAGTAGCGTTCCAGTGAGCATGGTATCATATAGGGATTCCCGCTTCACTTCCTACTTCTGAGGATATTTAAGGAAGCTATGGGAACCCGACTGAGTATTAGCACAGCTTTCCATCCTCAGATAAATGGTCAGTCAGAGAGGACTGTATAAGTTCTGGAGGATCCGATGAAAGCGTGTGCCATTGATTTTTATAAGCTCCTGGAATGATCAGTTGATTTCTAATTGAAGTTGTCAATAACGATAGTTGGCAGTTGAGTATCGGGATAACGAGATATGAGGCAGTGTATAGCTGTAGGGGTTGTTCCCTAAATTGGATAAGAAAAGTGGGTGACAGATAGAAGTATTTTCGACTTGGATGATAAGTCTCTGAGGATGTCTAGTTAAAGGATGAGAGATTAAGAACACCTCAGAGCAGATAGACAAGTATTGGAATTCACCTTTGGTGAATTAATATGGTTGAATTAGCTTGTCCTAAGAGAAAAAGGACATAGCGAACTTTTGGAAGAAGGCAAATTGAGAGGCGCTGGATGGAACATTTTGAGAGATTGGACAAGTGGGAGATAAGACCTGTAGGTTGGTGTTATCACCTGAGTTAACAGGCACCCACAATGTGTCTCAGCTTTTGATGCTTCGAAAATACTATCCAGATCCAGCGTAGGTGATAGGATATGAATTCCAAAAGTTCAATTTAAGGAAAATACAAATATATTGAAGAAGATTGATTCGGGCATTAAACAGGAAAGAGAAAGTATTGGGGTTTAAGATAATCTCCCTAATTAAAGTCCTTTGGTAGTAATACACTCCGGAGAAGGTCGCATAAGAATTTAAGAGTATGATATGATCGATGTACCCGGAGTTGTATATGGACTCATATGAATTGGTTCTAATTTGGAGGACCAAATTCCTTAAGTGGGGGAGAGTTGTAAGACCCAAATTTAATTAAAATACAAAAAAAAAATTTTAAGAAAAGATGGGGGACGTATGAAGGAAGTCGGGTTAAATTAATCCCGAACACGTGTAAGGCAAAATGGTCAAAAGATCGAAAGCCGGTATAATTTCGATAAAGAAATTAATTAAAAATATGGATTCGAGAAATCTTGGTCAATAAAGATGGAATATAATTATTCTGGATTAAATTGATCGAGATATTAATTTATTGGAATTAATCGGGATTAATCGGAATTTTTAGTACGAAAAAATAATCTCGAAAATAATCAAAAAATATACTGAAAAGTCACCCGGGGTAATATCCCGAAAATACAGAGAATTATACCCGAAAAAGGATTAATAATAAATTAAATAAATTAAACAAAATTAAATTAGTTAAATTAGAATAAAATAATAATTTTAAGAGATATTTTGGGTATTATAATATATTTTAATGAATAGTAAAATAATTAAAATAAATAAAAATAAAAATAATAAAAATAATAAAACAAAAAAAAAGAATCTGAAATGAAAAAAAAAAAGAAGAGAGAGAGAGAATGGGTCGGGGAGAGAGAAACCGAAGTAGAGAAACGGAAAGGAACGGAGCCGAGCAACCCGAAGAGCCCGATGAGCCACCGGCGGCCGATGGTCCCAGCTGCAAGTCGGAAAACGTAGAGCGACGCCCGACGAACACGATGGTACCGACGGTGCAGCTTACCGACGCCGGAGGAAGCCGAACGGAGGGAGAGAAGCCCACGGGGAAAACGGAGTCGGTACCGGCGATCCACGGCAGCTGGGGGCGATCGGCGGGCACCGGCGTGACCAGGAAGAAGAGCCGATCCTTTTGAGGCCAATACCGACCGGCGAAACCGTCGGAATCCGCCGGATTGGGAGGAAACAGCCGCGGGGGGAGAAGAGCTGATTCGCCGGCGACGGAGGCGATTCGACCCCAGCCGAGGCCCGATTATGGAAGCCCGTGTGATTGCGCGCCGATTGGCACCGGAATCGGTCGGAGAACCGGCCGGACGGCGCCGGCACGACCAAAGGAGGATTGAACCGGCCGAACCGGCCTGAACCGGCCAAAACTGAACAGAACCGGACCGGTCTGAACCGGGTCTGAACCGGACTGAACCGGTTCAGCCAAGAAAGAAGGGAAAAAAGGAAGAAAAAGGGAAAAAGAAAAAGTGGAAAAAATTGGGGAAAATTTCGGTGATGCAATCGAGCTTCGGGTAAGTCGATAAGCGGTCAAATTGACTCGATTTAAATTTAGAATATTTTATTTAATTAAATTTCGACCGAAAAGTTTACCCGAAAAATATATTTAATTGTGTAGCTCGACGATTGGCATCCACCGAGGGCTAGAGACAGCCTCGATTTACGGACTAGCATGGAATATCGGGTAAGTGACCCCTATTTACGACAATTGCCTCGTTATGCGTGATATTGATTTAATTTCCGCATAAATTGAATTAAATTATGGAAATTTAGATTAATTGTCGTAAATATTAAATTTAGCTATTCGAGAATTAGAACGAGGCCCGATAAATTATTGGTGGGCCCAATGAGCCCAATAGGCCTCGATAAAGTGGAAATTAAGTGGTAAACGGGCTTAAGGCCGATTAAGGCCCATTAAGGTGCAATCGGGCCTAATAGGGGTAAATGGGCCCAACGATTTAAATTAAGCCCAGAAAAGATTAAATACGATTAAATTGTGTAATATCTGACCTGAGGAATATTAATACGCAGTTCCGGGCATTGGATTAGAAGCATATCGGACTGCGCGACGGGACTACATTGAAAAAGAAAAAGGTCAGACTCGACGAGAATCGAGGTAAGGAAATTCTGCGGACTGCTAGAGGTAACAGTACGCAATTTTAAATTCATATGCAGTCCTTTAAAATTAATTGAAGGGTCTAGAGGTCGAAGAACAATTTTAGTGCCCCGTATGGGCAAAATTACTAAAATACCCTTGTTAAGGGTAAAATCTAAAAATTTAGGAAAAATTGGGAGGAGCAAGGACAAGAGGTTCCTGCTCGTTCTGGAGGTATTTCAACGCATGCATGAGTAGGCTAGCTCACCTTGAAAGAAAATGCACCGCATTGCATACTTTCAACGTGAAATTGATTTGAAAACTGTTTTGAGTAAATAGAGCCGCCTACGTGTTTTATTGACATATGACGTGCTAGAGCTCAGCTCGCACGGTATTTTCGATTTGTGTGATGCATGCATTAGTGCTGGGGCGAGAGCTCGCACTAGAGTTTTACATGCATAGGTGCTAGAGTATAACTCGCACCAGATTTCATTTGCTTTTCATGACACGGTGCTAGAGTCTAACTCGCACCAGATTTTACATGATCTTCGTGACAAGGTGCTAGAGTCTAACTCGCACCCGATCTTCACATGATTTATATACAGAGTGCTGAGCTTGGCTCGCACTAGTTTTACCGGATTTGTGGAGTACCGCTGTCTACCCTTGGAGTCAGCCAAAAGGCCCAACAGGCTCAAGAGACCTCTTAGGTGGGGTGAGAGTGAGGGATGAAGTTGGCGGCCTTGTGGGGATGTAAAGCGGGCTCTGCCAGCTTTATTTGAGTTGATGAGAGTGCTGAGCATCGCTCGCACAGCTTTTATGAGAACATGCGATGAGCCGTGCTTGGAGCATCGGGTAGACTGTGTGTCACCGATTAAATAGGCTCGCACGTGCGTTTTGAGACATGGCATGAGTATTGAGAAACAAACCTCTGTGGGAAGCAGGCCAATTGGGCTGGAGTACCTAGAGATATTATATGGGTTCATGGAGTACGATGTACCGTGCAAGTAGCATGGAGTACGATGTACCGTGTTGTATCTTCGGATACGGCATCTCCGGATGCAGCATCTTCGGATGCCGGGGATCGGATAAGACTGACGGGATGGACTGACCCACCTCCCGGGCGGTTCCTGATCATGGTGAGAACCCGCACACTAGGATCCGTGTAGCTGAGGAACTCACGAGGATAAATGTGGCCATAGTCCTAGTTATTTACCTATATACAGACGTTGCCTAGTCTCGCATGTTGATGACTTTTATGATGATTTAAACTGGGTTTTAAAACTAAATTGCATGATGGTATTTCCATGTTTTTCAAAAACCCACGTGTGATGTAAACGTTTTCATGATTTTGTGTGAGTCAGGATCACCCGCAGGAGGGGTCGAGTCCTGACTTTATGGTGAAAATCTTAATTGAGAAAGAAATGATTTATAATAATTGCATGTTGATTTTCCGTGCAAATGTGTTTTACATATCATCATAATGCATAGCATTGTTTTAAAATGTGTGGAGAAAGGGTGGTTTATGCATGGCACCACGTTCATGTAGGTAGTATGGTTACCTACTTGTTCGTAGGATTGCCTTACTGAGCTTGATGTGCTCACCCCTTTCATTTTCTCCCACAGATAATCTCCAGTTGAAGTCGCGACGACTCAGTACTGCATTCCGGATATCCGCTGCTGCCCATCAACATAAGGTATATACACTTGTACATATTGTATCTACATAAGCATAGCACAGTAACATGTTTGTAAGTAACTTTAGGGGATGTATGAATAATGTAGACAATTATAAATGACTGGAGAATAAATAAGTTAGATAGTAATTGAATGGTGGGACTGGCATTGACGCACAGCCCAATTATTAGTGGAGTGTTGGTCACGATTCGAGGACAGGTAAGAAGTTAAGTAAGAAAATAATAAAAACGCGAAAAATTAACTCTGATTTTTGGGTAGTTTGGGTCGTGACAGGTTCATACCTTATCACATGTGTCGAATATGGATGATACTTGCGTAGCATCGAAATATGGAAGACATTGTGGATACTCGATAATTATGGTGGTAAAGCCAATCTGCAGTCTTTTTCTCCCACTCGGTCTAAGATTTCGAAAGGTCCAATGTAACAGGGACTTAACTTTCCTTTCTTCCTAAACCTCATTCTACCATTGGAAGGTGAAACTTTCAAAAGTACTGAATTTTCTACTGAAAATTCTAAGGGCCTTCGTCTTTTGTCAGCGTAACTTTTCTGCCTGCTCTAAGCTGTTCTCAACCTCTCACAAATTAATTGAACATCCACAAAAGCTTGCTTAATCAGATCGAGAGCAAATATTTTTCTTTCACCCACTTCTTCCCATACAATCTGTGAATGACACCTTTGACCATACAACGTTTCATACAGTGTCATTTTGATACTAGATTGTTAACTGTTATTATATGCAAACTCCGCTAGCGGTAAATGGTCATCCTAAGAGCCTTTAAAATCTTGAGCACATGCTCTCAACATATCCTCCAATGTCTGAACAGTTCTCTATGATTGACCATCTGTCTTAGCAAATTTAACTTAGATGTTTTTATAAACTTTTTTAATCATCCATTACAATAATTCATAATGCATATGTGAGACCCCATGTATGTATAACTTTATTATATGTTAGTGGAATCATAAGACGGATGATTTTTGACCATATAAATGTGAATGAAATTACAAAGAGAATGCATGAATACTCATGAATACATATAAGGGCTAAATAAGGGCTGAAGTGGACATAATGAATGGAATTTAAACCATTCAATCTAATATAAGGACTCAAACACGAATTAATAATACAAGGCTAGTGAATTCTATGTATCTTCTATGATTCTATCATGTACACATAAGTTACATAATATGTGAATCATAAGAAATGGATCTTTTCATACTCTAAGTGCGGATAGAGTGCAAAATGGATAGTGAAGCAATTGAAAACAAGTTGTTCTTTTTGGAATTTTGGGAAAAACTATAGTTGGGAACCTACAGATGAAGGACATATCGATCTCTCATTCAAAGCAGATCGATCTCTTATTAAAGCAGATCGATCCCCATTTGATTTTGCCAAGAACAGATTAATCCCTTCCCTAGTGCAGATCGATCTCAATTTGCTTCTACTTAGAAAGGATTGATCTCTTCCCAAACACAAATCGATCTCTAATGGTTTCTGGCTAGAAAAGATCGATCCTTTCACTAGAACAGATAGATCTCACAGCTTATTTACCTGAAAAATCATGTAGTTCAACCCAGAAAGATCGATCCCTCACCCTAGGAGGTCGATCTCACACGACAGTCGAGTCTTCTTCCTTGAAACATCAAACATCTCTCCATTTTCAAAAGTTAACCTAGTTTTCTCACCCTAGAATATCATCACTTCCCTACTAGATTTGAAGAAAATTGTTTGAGCAAAGTTGTTTATTATGATGAGGAGAACAACATAGTTTGGAATCAACATTCAAGTTTTTGAATTGAAGGAGCAAACTCTTCCCTTAAGATTTGGCCAAGTGAAGAAGTATAAGCTAGGTATGTTTTCAATACACCAACTTCAAGTATGTTTATCTAGACATTGTTATGGGTTACTTGGTGTATGTATTGTTGGCTCAAACTACTTAGAGTATGATGTACCAACCATGACAAGAATGGGTTTAATGTGCGAAAGAGAGCTATGGTTGATTTAATTATGAATTCATTATACAATGGTGTTGGTAATGTTATATGTGTGATTCTAAGATAGTTTTGTGAAACTAATATGTTGGGATAGATGATGAATTAAGGTAGGCATATGAGGTGTATGATGAAATGCCTTAGTGAAGGAAAGTGATGAACTCAAGGCATTGTGAGCTTAATGTTGGGATAATATGAATCATTAGGCCTGATGAGTTTAATAGATTCTTAACAAATGATTAATACAATCTGTGAGACCCTGTATATGTATAATGGTATATATATGTACATAGAAATGTAAATAGAGTTGTACTATGAATTCATAAGTGAAGTATATGTGATGTAAGTCCATAAGTTAATGTACACACTTGTAATAAGAGTTGTGATTGTACATACAAGTTACATTGTGTGTGAATGTAAAGAAATGGACTTAAACATGTGGAGAATGTGAGTAGAATGGATTATGAGTAGTTTGGTAAAATGGAAGTAGAATTGCATAAGATGTGCACTTCCATTTTTGTTTATATTAAGTACCAATGGTCATACAAAGATTCTACACAAGTTTTAATGTGTATGAAGTGAGGATGGATGCCATTTTCAAGTCTCAAAGATGAATGGATGAGAAAAGGATCATGGTAGCAAATTAAGGATGTTTGGTAAGTGTTGCTGCAAAAGAACTGCAGAAAATCTGGAAATTGTAAAGGGTAGATCGATCTCATGGGATGAGAGATCGATCTGGAAGAGCCAGAATGCTCTTATTTGGGCAAAGGAATAGAGTAGATCGATCTCCAATGGAGCCAGATCGATCTCCTAAGCATTCTGTAGTGAAAAGATCGATCCCCAAGCACCCAGATCGATCTCCTTAGCTCTCTGTTTGGGAGCAGATCGATCTCATGCTTCGATAGATCGATCTCATGCTTAAAATGCCGTGAAAAAAAGGGATTTAAGGGGACCAGATCGATCTCCTCAAGCTATTTCTATATAAGGAGTGCTGAAAATCAAAAAATTTTGGAAAAAACACAAACCTTCCACTTTCAACCCAAAAACTTAACTTTCTCTCTCTAAAATCAGCCATTTTTAGTGAGGTTTGAAGAGAGACCATTAGAGGCAAAGTTGTTCCTATCAAAGAGAAGAACAACATAGTTGGAAAGCATTTTCCCATTGTTGGTATTGAAGGAGTTAAGGGCATTGCCATTTGGAGCAAGAAGAGAAATCAAATTGGGTAAGATTCTAACATCCAACTATGGTACATTGTTTATATAATTGATTTTGGAGTTGTTTGGCATGAGTATGGATGGTTAGAAACTATCTAAATACATTGGAATGATTATGACCTAGAAATGGTCTAGAGTGAGAAAGTGGAATTGTATGGAGATTAATGATGAATGAGATATGTAGAAGTTATTAATAGTGTTGTGGTATGATTTTAAGATATGGTTAGTGGATAAATTATGAGATTTACCTAAAAGAGGTAAAATGTGGATTAAGGCATTGGTAAAATGCACAAGTGAATAATATTGACTAGTGAGGTCAATTATGGGTTAAATACATTAACTCAATTGATTTAATGAATGAATCGCAGCTTCCGAGGATACGTCGAGGCGAGTTGAGCCAAGAGCGTGAGAAGCTAAAAGGAAGGAAGTCACACCAAGTAAATCGAGGTAAGGGAATTATGTGGACTCTTAGAGATATCTGTGCGCAATTTGGGCGCTTAAATGTTTTGCTAGAATGCATGAGATTAGGAAATGATGTTGGGTGATTGAAGGGTAAAAGTTGGGAGTTTGAGAAATGTGTATGAAAACAAAACCATATTGCTTTGAAAATCATGTTTTATTGCTTTTTAACAAATGATTGGTAGGTTGGCTGACATTGAAATGATTTGCAAAAGAAATGATTGTGTTTTGGTTTTGTTAACCATACTTTGCAAAGTTTTGAGCCACCTACATGATTTCGTGAGTATGAAAGCGTGTTAGAGTATGACTCGCACGAGATGGACGTGTTTTATACACATGAGTGCAAGAGGCACTAGTTTTCACATGGATTTCATAATTGTTTTGGCATTGTGCTTCAAGTTTGTCTCGCACTGGATGCCCACCTTGCATGTTGCCGTGTTTGGAGCTTCGAGTAGACTGGGTCTCACATCGATTAAATAGGCTCACACGTGCATTGTTTTGACATGATTAATTAGTCGTGTTAGGAGCTTCGGGTAGACAAGAGGTCGCACCGATTAAATAGGCTCACACGTGCGTTTGAGATGTGGCGTGATATGATATGTTGATTGGGTCCACGGAGTACGTTGTACCGTGCATGTAGCATGGAGTACATTGTACCGTGTTGAGTTGTGATGTGCCATCTTCGGACGAGATCTGCTATGGACCGGCGGGTAGGATTTGACCTACCTCCCCTGTGGAAGCAGATAGTGGTGATATCCCGCACACCTGATCCGTGTAGCCGGTATCACAGCTTATGTACATAGGCCTTGAGGTTATTACCTATTGTTGAACTGCCTATCTCACATGTCTACTGCTATTTGAGAATAAATCCATGTTTGAAATGATTTGTGGGTCAGGAAAGTCCGAGGGATGGGCTGAGACCTGACCAATGTTGAAATTGATTTGTTAATGTTTTTTTTTAAAGTGCACGGATGCATGATGTTTAATGCCATGCTTTATTGTGAAAATACATGATGGGTAATGCCATGCTTTTATTGTGAATTATGCATGATGATTTATACCATGCTTTGAGTTGAAATGTGCACTTGATTTTAATAGCATGAATGCTTTACATACCATTAACACAATCATACATCATGTTTTGAGATAAATAATGAATAAAATGCTTTTGAGCATGGCATCACGATCACGTAGATAGTGCAGTATCTACCTGTTCGCATGATTGCCTTACTGAGCGTGTGGTTTGCTCACCCCCCTTATTTTCCCCCTCTCTACAGAGATTTGAGTATAGATTGAGCGTGACTGGAGGCGTTCCCTTTTGGTAATCCGCTGCATCCCATCACTAAAGGTATACACACTTGGATTATTTTGTATCTAAACTAGACATAGCACAGTAGCATTTTGTATGTAACTACTGGGGATGTAAAACAATGTAAACACATGTAACAACTCTGATATATATACATTTATACAAGTGTTTACCTATGAATAATATACAAATTGAATCTGTATGATAGAGTGAGTTAGACGTCGGCACACAGCCCAACTATTAGGAGTGTGGTTGTTCTCGATCGAGGAAGGATGATTAATAATTGATGCATGAAAATGCAAAAAATTTACACGTATTTTGGTAAGTTGAGGGTCGTGACACAATCGAAATGGACATAAGAGAAAATAAGGTCTAAAAGATGTAACGAAGTGCAATGGATGCAAATGGGCCCAATGCATTGATTTGAATTTCATGCAAGTCAGAATGAAGTATATAAAATTATACTGATGTGATTAGTAAATAATTTCGTGCAGCTACGGAGATTATATTGGGAACAAATCGAACTGCGCGATCGAGCAGCTCTAAGGAAGTGGAATTACTCGATGCAATTCCAAGTAAGGGAATTTTATGAGTATTTAGAGGTAGCTGCACATATTTTGAGGGTACCTACATGGTATTGGATATGCTTGGTTACCTAGAAAATAATAATAATTTTTGCGAAAGATTTGAGTATAGGTGAAAGGATGATTTTACCCCTAGGAGCAAATTTTACAAAAAGGGTAGTAAGGCTAATAAAATTGAATAAATATCTTGTTTTGATTTTTTTATGAAATATATTTCTTTGATTTAAGAAAATTTATGGATAGGTTGGCCATTGATTTCATAATTTCATGAAATAGCACGAATCGAGTGCTAACTTGGAGTTTGAGTGTATTTTGTTGAAAATGAGTCGCCTATCAGATTTATATGAGTTTAATCATGCTGGAGCTTTGCTCGCACTAGATCTTAATAACTTAACATGTATGAAACATGCTGGAGCCTAGCTCGCACCATAATTTGAGTTGAGATGGATGCAAGCTGTACTGGAGCTTTTGCTCATACGTGGTTTTCATTTCTTTCTTTTGCGTATAACAGTGCTGGAGCTATGCTCTTACTTGATTTCACCATTACTTATTTTACATAAAGCCATATTGGAGCATTGCTCGTACGAGGATTTATATCGATTGTGCATGAAATCATGCTAGAGCTTTGCTCGCATTGGGCTTTTCACACTATGCTATGTAATGAGTCATGTTGGATGCCTCATGTAGACTGTGTGTCACATAGATGAGATGCGCGCGCGAGCGGTGCTGGATGCCTCGTGTAGACTATTAGTCACATGGATGAGATGCTCACAGATGCACTTAAGATTAAGTTGGTTATACATGTTGTGGGGTAGATAAGACCTACGACAGGCACCTCTGACCGTGATATGGGTCTATGGAGTACATTGTACCATGTGGTACTGATGTTAATTTATAGTTTGACCGGTAGGATTGACCCAACTCCTACTGTAGATTGATGCCCTCCACACCGAGATCCGTGTGGTCTGGGATGATAGTGACATAGTTGGCCAATAGAGTCCTCAATTATATATAGTGACCACCTGTCTCACATGATATCACATGGTTTTATATACACTAAAGACATTTTGTGTTATCCAGGGTAGACCGAGGGAGGGGTCAAACCTTGTGTGTTGTTTTTAAAGGATGTTATGTTGTTTGTGATGAGTTTTATTAAGTTTTAAGAAGGTGATAAACCCTGAAGGATAGTTTTATGATGAGTTTTCTTTAATATGATGAGCATGAGACGTTGACACGATGATTTTCCATGTTTACATGCCTATTTTCATGTTTTCGATATGTGATATATGTATATACATGTGGCATAGTTTTAATAGTACCTCGTGCTCTGGATATAAATGATTTTTTATGCCATGACATTATAAGCATGTACATAGTGTAGTTATCCACCTACTTGAATTATTACCTTATTGAGTGTGTGGTTACTCATCTGCTTCATTTTCCCCTCTATAGAGAGCACACAGTAGTCTAGTGAGTGGCTAAGGAGTTGCATCCTGATATCCGCTGCTCTCCATCACCAGGAGGTATATACACTAGTATCTTTTTGTATCTAAACATGTAATAGCACAATAATCATTTTGGAATGTAATATGGGGGATGTAAATATCAGTAAACACGTACAAGTATTGAATTTCAATTTATGAAGTATATGTGTTTGTCTTTGAAATAAATTAAAAAGTTATGGCATAGTAGATGGTAAAGAGTGGCAGAGTTGGACTAATATTGACTCGTAGCCCAACTGTTATCGGTGAGAATGTTTACGACCAGGGAAGGAAATGAAAAAGCAAAAATTTTGTAGTGATTTTAGGTAGAAATTGGTCATGACAAAAATTAGTATCAGAGATAAGTTGGCCTGATATGAGTAGATATTAGTAATTAGGAAAGTTACATCCCTATATTAATGTTCTTTGTTTAGATGTAATTGTTTATACCGAGATGGAATAAGACTAATAAATGGTATGGATACAGGAAACTAGGCATTATACCTGTCACCCGTCGTGGTAGAGGGACGCATTCACGTGCTAGATCCGTAGAGGTAGGCCTAAGAGCCGTGCAGAGCCACAAACTGATCAAGCTCCACCGGACCGTGTTGAGAGACCAGGGGATACTGAGGCACGCTTCGCTAGGATAGAGCAGAGTATTGAGAGTCTTTTTGAGATAGTAATGTAGACATTAAGGGTTAGTGATAGATGTGGTCCAGTCGGGCAGCCTACAACTATGGGATAGACAGCTACAGAGAGACCTCAAACTACAGAGACCGTTACACCACCACCGATTCAGGATACGACTTCTCCTGTCACTTTACAGTTGAGCGATAGTGATCTAAGTTATGACTGTCAGTTGGATAGGTTACGACAGTTCCATGAGTTCAGACCTGCAGTCTTTAGAGGAGTGAAGGACCCGGTTGTTATAGAGGATTGAATTTAGGAGATGGAGAAATTGTATAGGTTCTTCAGGTGTATATCGATTGAGAAGGTTGACTTTACCGTATTTATGTTGAAGGGTGAGGCAAAGCATTGGTGGAGATCTATAGTATCTATCCTGAGGGCTTGACACCTAAAGATCACATGAGGGATATTTTTGGAGGTCTTTAAGAGGCAGTATATTTCGGCCACTGCACAGTGGAAGCTGCGGATGGAGTTTATGAATTTGGCTCAGGGGAACCGCTCAGTTGATGAGTATGAGTCGAGGTTCATATCCTTGGGGAGGTATAACCCGGATACATTAAACAATGAGACTAGGAAGGTCCAGAAGTTCATAGATGGATTAAGACCAGCCATCAAATTTAGATTAGCTCCGTTTGACATCCCCACATATAAGGAGGTAGTGTGTAAGGCACAGTTATGTGAATAGTACTTTAAGCAGAATACCTATGAGTTTGGGAAGGTTAGTATCAGGAGAGATAGAGACCGAAAGAGATCCGTATGTGATAGAGATATCAGGATAGGAGGTCAGAGATTGTTTGGGAAGAGACCTCGAATTGAGGAGATACAGGAGAGAGCTGTTAGACCTTAAGTGTACCCAATTTTAGCTCCAATGAGGGGTATAGTCATTGGATAACCACGACCTACTATTGAGTAGTGTAGGAGATGTAGTAGATTTCATGGTACCAGGCCTTGTCCAATGACCCCTGGAGTGTATTACAGATGTGGAAAGCCAGGACATATCATGAGGCATTACCTAGAGATGATTAAGACTGCCCATAAAAGGGCCAAGAGCCGGAGAGAGCTCCTGTTGAGACTTTTACTCCGAGGAGGAGAGCTACAGTTGAGGAAAAAGGGAAATAAGTGGTTGGCAGAAGGCGAGTGCATGCATTGGACCAGGACACCGCGAACACTTTAGCGGATGTAATTAAAGGTATTGTCCTAATTTTTTACTTAGAAGCATTTGTGTTATTTGATCCTGGTGCCACACATTCTTTTATATCGCCTTCATTTGCATGTAAGTTGTCAAAGCATTAAAGCCTAATCGTTAGATAGAATGTTGTTGATTTCAACACCTATGAATGATAGTCAATTGATCGAACATATATATATAAGGCTTGTAGGCTGAAAATAGGGGGAGGATATGACAGTCGAGCTTATTCTATTGAATATGAGTGATTTTGATGTAATTTTAGGAATGGACTTGTTGTTTGCGAACCATGTTATTTTAGATTGTTATGCTAAGATAGTAATGTTTTCAGGGATAGATAGTATTACTATAAGTTTTCCTGAAAAGTGTACTATAAGTTTTGCTAAAAAGAAATGAAGGAACATGATTAATGTAAATGGGAAGAGTATAATTTTAATTCATTATATTTAAGAGATGAATTTGCTTGTTAATCATGAAAGTTAATATATGATGACCTATGTTACTAATGGTGGAAAGGATAATTTAAAGGGTTCATTGCATATGTAGTTGACACGGAAAAGGCACGTCTAGAATTGAGAGACATTCCAGTGGTTGTAGAGTTTCCTGATGTCTTTTCGGATGATTTACCAGGGTTACCACCCAACAAAGATATGGAGTTTTGTATAGAGTTAGCACCTGGTACAGAGTTGATATTTAAACCATCGTATAGGATGGCTACGATTGAGTTGGAGGAGCTAAAGAAGCAGTTGCATGAGTTGCTAGAGAAAGGGTTTATTAGATTGAGTGTCTCACCCTAGGGAGCTCCAGTCTTGTTTGTGAGGAAGAACGATGAGAGCCTTCAACTATGCATAGATCGCCTGTTGTTGAATAAGGCTACCGTCAAGAACAAGTATCCTCTTCCATGCATTGATGATCTGTTGGATCAACTCTGAGGAACACAGGTCTTTTCAAAGATAGATTTGCAATCTGAGTACCATCAGTTGAGGATAAGGAGTGGAGATGTACCCAAGACAACATTTTGTACCCGTTATGGCCACTACAAGTTCTTGATTATGCCATTCGGATTGGCAAATGCCCCTGTGGCATTTATGGCTTTGATGAATGATGTGTTTAATCCATACCTAGACCAATTTGTGATTGTGTTTATCGATGATATATTGGTTTATTCCAAGTCCAGGGAAGATCATGAGTAGCACTTGAGGATAGTTCTGCAAACCCTCTGAGAGAGGGAGTTGTATGCCAAACTCCATAAGTGTGACTTCTGGTTGGAACAGATCTCATTTCTAAGGCATGTTGTATAGGGGGATGGGGTATCAGTAGATCCATCAAAGATTGAGGTAGTTGTTCAGTGGGAACAGCCTAGGACAGTCACTAAGATTAGAAGTTTTCTAGGATTGGCAGACTATTAATTTTGGTTTATTCTAAGTCTAGGGAAGATCATGAGCAGCACTTGAGGATAGTTCTGAAGACCCTCCGAGAGAAGGAATTATATGCCAAACTCAGTAAGTGTAACTTTTGGTTAGAACAAATCTCATTTATGGGCTATATTGTGTCGAAGGATGGGGTATAAATGGATTTATCTAAGAATGAGGCAGTTGTATAGTGGGAACAACCCAAGACAGTTACTGAGATCAGAAGTTTTCTAAGATTGGCAGGTTATTATCGAAGATTTCTTTAGGGTTTCTCCATACTAGCTGCTCTGTTAACATGCCTCATGCGAAAATATGTTAAGTTTGTGTGGAATGAGGCATGTAAGAAGAGTTTTCAGGAGCTTAAGCGTCGGTTAACCACTGCTCCGATTCTCACCATTCCAACTAGCTCAGGAAGTTTCTCTGTGTATACGGATGCATCACACCAGGGACTGGGCTGTGTACTTATGCAGGATAAGAAGGTAGTTGCCTATGGATCCAAACAGTTAAAGAATCACGAGAGGAACTATCCGACTCACGATTTAGAGTTGGTGACCGTAGTGTTTGCATTGAAGATATGGCGCCACTATCGTTATGGTGATAAATTTTAGGTATATACGGATCATAAGAGCTTTAAATATTTGTTTTCATAAAAATAGTTAAATATGAGACAAAGAAGATGGCTCAAACTCCTGAAAGATTATGATTGTGAGATCATGTACCACCCGGGTAAGGCGAATGTAGTTGTCGATGTCTTGAGCAGGAAGAACCTTGGGTTAGTGTCTTATATGATGGTTCGGGAACACGAGTTGTTGGAGAAATTTGTGAACCTCAGTTTAGATATAACTCCACCTAGTTCAGAGAGATTGGATATTATGGTTAGTTTAACATTGGAGCCAGAGCTAATTGGTCGTATACGACAGGCTCAGCAGAGCGATAAACAGTGTATCGATTGGTTGAGTCAGATACAGACAGGTGTGGGTACTGATTTTGAGCAGAGTACAGATGGATTATTGAGGTTCAGGGGCAAAGTATGTGTTCTCTAGGATTCAACGATCAAGAGGTTAATTTTATCAGAGGCTCACTCATTGGAGTACGTGATACATTCGGGGAGCACTAAGATGTATCAAGACCTTCGAAAAGTTTATTGGTGGTTTGGAATGAAAAGAGACATTGCTGAGTATGTCGTTAGATGTCTCATCTGTCAACAAGTGAAGGTAGAGTATCAAAAGCCTACAGGGTTATTGCAGCATCTACTGATACTGACATGGAAGTGGGAGCATGTCACCATGGATTTTATGATGGGATTACCGAGGACCCGCAGAGGTCATGATGCCATTTGGGTCATTGTGGATTGGTTGACAAAGTCAGCCCATTTCTTGGCCATGAGGGCTACTGATACTCTAAGTCAGTTGATGAACTTACATGTTCGAGAGATAGTTTGATTACATGGAGTACCAGTAAGCGTTGTTTTTGATCGGGATGCCTGCTTCACTTGCCATTTCTGGGAACACTTTCAAGAATTGATGGGGACCCAACTGAGTTTTAGCATCGCTTTTCATCCTCAGACAGATGGTCAGTCAGATAGGACTATATAGACCTTGGAGGATATGTTGAGAGTGTGTGTGCTTGATTTTTGAGGCTCCTGGGATGATCACCTACCATTAGCCGAGTTCGCCTATAATAATAGCTATCATGCGAGTATCGAAATGGCATCATATGAGGCACTGTATGGACGCAGATGTTGATCCCTTATTAGATGGGAAGAGGTTGGTGACAAACAGATTTTTGCTCCTGATTTAGTGCAGTAAGCCTCTGAGGACATCCAACTGATATGTGAGAGATTAAGGACAGCTCAGAGTCGACAGAAGAATTATGCTGACAGGAGACGGAGACCATTGGAGTTTGTTATGGGTGAGTCGATGTTTTTAAGAGTTTTTCCCTTGAAAGGGATTATGAGATTCGGTAAGAAGGGAAAGTTGAGCCCTCGGTGTATCGGACCCTTCGAGATTTTGGAGAAAGTGGGAGATAGGGCGCATAGGTTGGCATTACCGTTGGAGTTGGCAAGTGTTCATAACATCTTCCACGTCTCTATGCTTCAGAAGTATCACCCGGATCTGATACATGTGATAAGATATGAGCCCTTTGAGCTTAATGAGAGTATGACCTATGTTGAGAAGCCGGTTCAAATAGTAGATAGGAAGGAGAAGGTGTTGAGGTCAAAGACGATTCCTTTAGTGAAAGTTCTTTGGCAAAATCACACTCCGGAGGAAGCTACATGGGAGTTAGAAAGTATGATGTAAGAGAAGTACCCGGAGTTATTTTCAAATTGACTTGGTTCTAATTTGGATGACTAAATTCCTTGAAGAATGGGAGGATTGTAAGACCCATAAATTTTTATGTAATGTATATGATTATTTGATGTATAGACAAGTTACATTACATATGAATTACAAGAAATAAATGTTTTTGAGTTTTAAGTGTGACTGGATTGATAAATGAGTGTGGAAGTGATTAAGCAGGAGTTTAAATGGGAAACATTGTAGTGAAAGGGTGTAGGATGAAGGCCAGATCAATCCCATGCAATGAGAGATTGATCTCATGGCCTGAAAAACACAATGTCAAGCATCCTGTAAGAGGGAGATTGATCCATCACTCACGCAGACTGATCTTCATTCGCATCAAGTTGAACTAGATCGATCTCCCTATAAGGCCAGATCGATCTCCGAAGCTCTGTGCTTGAGACAAATCGATCATGTTTCATTGGGCAAATCGATCCCATGCAACACGGCAGATCGATCTCATGCCTGCAAAATGTCAAGAAATTGAGGAATTTAAGCAAGGCAAGATCGATCTCTACCCTATGCAGGTCGATCTCATCAAGTCATTTCTATAAAAAAAATGAGTAGTTGGATCTGTATTTCACGGGAACAAATCATTTCCTTCCATTTTCAATCTTAAACCTAGCTTTCTCACTCTAAAATCATCCCATTTCTATAAAGATTTAAGAAAAAGTTGTTAGAGAAAAGTTGTTCATTATAAAGAGGAGAACAATATAGTTTGGTGAGTTTCTAATACACCAAACGGAAGATATATCTATCTAGTTGTTGTTGTGAGGTGATTGGTATGTGTATTGATGATTGAAACTACTTAGAATGTAATGGAACAAGTAAAGCCTAGAATAAGTCTAGTGTGAGAAAATGTGATGTGGGTGAATTGATGATTAATGGTTTGTGTTGAGGTGCTAGTGGGCTAATAGGCATGATTTGAGATGATTGGATGAAGCTACATTGTAAAATTTGTCAAGTTATGAAAATAAGTATATAAGGTGTTTGACAAAATGTCATAGTAAAGTAAATGATGAACTAGAGGTGCCATGAGCTTAAATATCGATTTAGTATGAATCAATGGATCTAAAAGAGTCCAATAGGCTCTCGAGATATGAGTAGAGAGATCAAATGAAACCTTATAAGCGTTAATGGAAACTATAGGACGAGTCAACAATAGTGAACGCAAGGATTGTGTTATATTTGACCCAATTGATGTGGTATATAATTTTGTGCAGTCCTGGAGAGTTCGTTGGAGGTGAATCGAACTGTGCAATCAAATGGCTATAAGGAAGTGGAATCACTCGACTCGATTCCAGGTAAAGGAATTCTGTGAGTGTATAGAGATAGCTGCTCGTATTTTGTGGGTAAATATAGGGCTTGTAAAATGCATGGCTATTTAAGAAAGTGATTGATAGTATGTGTGAAAGACTATAAGTATTTTTGTATATGATTAGTTTATGAAGTGATTCTTATAAAAGGGATAGTAAGGCTAATAAATGCATAGATCGCATGTTTTGATGCTTTATGAAACATAATTGCTTTGTTTTAAGCAAATTGATGGATATGCTGGCTATTTGATTTCTGTAACTTTATGATATAGCACGAGGTATGTGCTGACCTTGTTTTGAAATAAGTTGTGTTGAAATAGAGCCGCCTATCGTAATTACATGAGTTAAATCGTGCAGGAGCTCCGCTCGAACAGGATTTTAGTGTTTTGACATGTATAAAATGTGTTGGAGCTTAGCTCGTACTTTGATTTGAACTATAATGATGCTTTATAAATCGTACTAGAGCTTTTGCTCGTACGTGGATTTCGATTGACTTTCTTATGCATATAACCGTACTGGAGCTATGCTCGTATGTGAATTCTTCATGATTTTATGCATAAAGTCGTATAGAGCGTTGCTCGTATGAGGAGATTTATTGATGATACATGAATCATGCTAGAGCTTAGCTTGCACAGGTTTTCACACTGTGGTATGTATGATATCGTAGAGATGGTAAGATCCTCAAGCCAACATCCTTAAGCCCGACGGGGTGGGGTGGCTCTCTTACGGTAAGATCCCTAAGCCAACATCCTTAAGCCCGTTGGGGTGGGGAGGCTCTGTTCGGTGGAGAGGCTCTCTTACATGGAAACGAAAAGCTCCCACATGCATTTGAGACTATGTAGGTTATGCGTGGTATGGGGTAGATGAGACCTACCGCTGGCACCCTCAACCATGATATGGGTCCGCGGAGTATACTGTACCGTGTAGATCACATGGAGTACGCTGTACCGCATGCTTAAGATGATGCTTTAAAAGTCTGGCGAAGAACTAACCCACCTTCGTTCCAGCATGATGCCCCGCACACCAGGATTCATGTGATCTAGGATGATTATGACATAGTTGGCCAACATAGTCCGTGAGATATAGTGACTACCTGTCTCATATAATATTACATAGTACCACATGGTTTTGTGTATTGAATTTGATTGTGTTGTCCAGAGTAGACCCGAGGGAGGGGTCGAGCCTTGTGGGATTGTGTTTTAAAGAAATGATATTTCTACTTGTGATGAGATTTGACGTGTTTTGAGAAAGTGATGAATCCTGAAGGTTGTTTTGTGTTGAGCTCTTTCTTATGACGAGTTTTAATGATAATGAGCATGAGAGGTTTTACATGTGGATCTTTCCATGTTTTATATGCCTATTTTCCATGTTTTCGGTACATGATATATGTATATTTATGTGGCATAGTTTTATTATTTCCTCGTGCTCCAATAATAAATGATTTATGCCATAACATTATCAGCATGTAGATAGTGTAGTTATCTATCATGCTTGCATTATTGCCTTACTGAGCCTGTGGTTGCTCATCCTCTATTTCCCCCCTCTACAGATCGCACATAGTAGCCCAGTGAGGACTGAAGCGTTATATTTGGACATCCGCTGCACTCCATGGCTAAGAGGTATACACATAGGGATTCTTTTTGTAACTAAATAAGTAAAGGCACAGTTGTTATTTTAAATTGTAATATGAGGGATGTAAATGTTAGGAAACATATCATGTATAAACATGTGACTCAACTATCAAATGTATAACACTGCTCTTGATTAATTAAGAATGAATGAGAAATGATGATTAATATTGACTCACAACCCAACTGTTATTGGTGAGGGTTGTTCACGACCGGGTAAGTTAGCGGTTAAAGCGAAAAAATTTGTAGTGATTTTCAGACAAATGGGATAAAAGGGGTCGTGACAGATTAAGTCTCAAATATGCATGTTCTAAAATGGGAAATATTGTTCATAAATGTTTGTAGAACTTAAAATTACCTTGGTGAAGCAATTGCATGCTTAAAATTAACAAAATTGTATGAATTATGACCAAGGTATCCACATCCATAAGGCATGGTATCAATTATATCCTTACCTTTACCCTAAACTTGTTAAGGTATCGATACCTATATCAATATCCATGGCAAAGGTATTAATATCTCTGCTGAGGTATCGATACCCCTCACACTAGACAGCTCAATAATCATTTTCTTCTCTCTTCCAATGGCTAGTTATTCTCTAATTGTCTCTAACTGCTTTAAGCTTCTATTAACATATAAATGGAGTCTTTCAACACATTAAAGGGTAGGAGAGACATGAGATTTCAACTTCAAGCATATTGAATCAATCTTCCCACAAAAATCAAGAGTGTTCAAGGGTCTAGTGTTTATTTTTCTTATCTTGCACCCAAATTTGTATTCACTATTCTATTGTATTCTCTTGAGGTAAAATTTGTAATCATCTTACCTTTCTATAAGTATCAAGATTACACACTTTATATCCATAAGCACACTATTTGTAAAAGAGGAGTGAAACCTTTGAGTGCTTATTGCAAGAAAGATTTGGGTTGTAAAGGTTTTTTCTTTGAGACTTAAAAAAAAAAAAAGTCTAAGGTCTACCTAAGCCCACGAAAAGAGAGTTGTAAAAAGTTTTAACTTAAGACTTAGAAAAAAGAAGTGTAGGGTTTCTCCTAAGCCTAAGAAAAAGATAATCGTAAAACATTACTCTTGAGCTTCGAAAAACGAGGGTGTAAACATATTCTAGAGTGAATTTGAAAAAAAGTTAGTGAGATACTTAGAGAAGGGATGTAGGCATGGTTGATCGAACCTCTATAAATCTTTGTGTTAATATTTTTTTCCCCTACACTTTTAACAATTTAATTATGACTTAAGTTTTACCATTTTAATTGAATTGTTATTTTCCTACCAATCTTTATTGAAAAACTAAAGTAAGGGAAAATTTGGAGCCAATCCTATTCGCCACTTTTAAGATTACCATAAATACTTGAGCTAATACTTTATTTCGTAAATCATTTTTTGCATTTTATTTACTTTGCACATCTAATTAATTTAATTATACATGAACAAAGTCAATTAATTATATAGAAAGTGTAAATTAGCTTCTACTGAATATTGAATCTAAAAGACTTGAATATTGCTCAATACTTACTTTATGAATCCTTAATTTTATTTTCTAATTTGGATTTTATTTACTTTGAATTACAACATCTAATTAATTAAATTGTATATGGTGTAAAATTAATCGTAGGAAATAAAAATTAACTTCTAATTAATAACTAAATCTAATAGACTTGAATATTGCTAAATAATTTATTTAGTGAATTCTTATTTTTGTTTCCTAATTTTTATTTTATTTACTTTGCATTGCAACATCTAATTAATTTTAATTATATATGATGTAAAATCAATCATGGAAATATAAATTAACTTTTATTTAAAAATTAAAACAAAATGTACATTAAGTTATCAAGTGTTTCCTACGTATATACAAAAGAAAGTTGCTTTAAGGTCCTAAAAGCATGAGTCAAAACTGTAAGACCCGATTTTAGTTAAAACACGAAATTAAAAATGCAAAAGGACTGAAATGGAATTTTCGAACACGTACAAGGGAAAAATAGTCAAAAGATCAAAAGTCGGAATAAATTCGACAAGAAAAATTTAATTAAAAATAAGGGATTGAGAAATCTTAATCAATAACGAAGAAATAATTAAATTTCGGGTTAAATTGATCAAGATATGAATTTATGGGAATTAATCGAAATTAATCGGAATTTTTACTTCGAAAAATAATCCCGAAAATAATCGAAAAATCACGTGAGACAGGTGGTCACTATATGCAATCGAAGACTCTGTTGGCCAACTATGTCATTATCATCCCAGACCACACGGCTCCCGGTGTGTGGGGTGTCATGCTGGAACGAAGGTGGGTTAATCCTACGACAGACTTTTAAATTAACATCATAACCACACGGTACAACGTACTCCATGTGATATACACGGTACACTGTACTCCGTGGACCCATATCATGGTTAGAGGTGTCTGTCGTATGTCTTATCTACCCCATGCCATGTATAACCTACTCAATCTCAAGTGCACGTGCGAGCATCTCATCTGTGTGACTAGCAGTCTACACGAGGCATCCAACACGGCTCATGCGAGCATCTCATCCATGAGGCACAAAGTCTACATGAGGCATCCAACACGACTCATTACATATCACAATGTGAAAAGTCCAGTGCGAGCAAAGCTCTAGCATGATTTCATGCATCATCAGTAAATACCCTCGTACGAGTAATGCTCTAGTACAACTTTATGCATAATAAATAATGAGGAAATCACGCACGAGCATAGCGTCAATATGGTTATATGCATAAGAAAATCAATGGAAACCCACGTACGAGCAAAAGCTCCAGTACGACTTGTAAAACACCACAACTTAAAAATGGTGCGAGCTAGGCTCCAGCACATTTCATGCATATTAAAACATCAAAATCTCGTGTGAGCGAAGTTCCAGCACGATTTAACTCATATAAATCTGATAGACAGCTCTATTTCAATAAAACAAGCTTAAAACCACAGTTAGCACCTGACTCGTGCTATTTCATGAAATTATGAAGTCAATAGCCAACCTATTCATAGATTTGCTTAAACCAAAGCAATGTATTTCGTAAAAAATATCAAAACATGCTATTCATGCAATTTATTAGCCTTACTACACCTTTTGTAAGATTCACTTCCAAAAACCAAAATCATCTATATCTGAAATCATTTGCACAAATCCTTAATTCTTTTCTAGATAACCAAGCAATTTCAAAGCCTTATAAACACCCTCAAAATAACTGCAGCTACCTCTAGATACTCACAAAATTCCCTTATCTATAATTGTGTCGAGTAATTTAACTTCCTTAAAGCTGCTCTATCGCGCAATCTTATTCGCTTTCAAATGAAATCTTCGGAGCTGCACGAAATTACTTATCACATCAATTTAACCCAATATAACACAATTCTCACGTTTATTATAGTCGATTTGACTTATTTTGTTCATTAACACTTATAAGGCCTCACTTTCTCTTAAGCCCATTTTGATTGCTCTATTCATTTCTCAAGAATCTATTGAACTCTTTAGGTATATTCATTCAAGCTAAACCGACATTAAGCTCATAATGCCTCTAGTTTATCATTTCCTTCACTATGACAATTAATCAAACACCTCATATACCCATTTCCAATCATCATCCATTCCAACATATGTATTTCACAAAACTATCTTAGAATCATCTATACATGCTTACTATTATCTCTACATGCTTAAATCATCATCAACTCCATGTCATTTCAACTTTCTCTCACTAAGCTAATTCTGGGTTATGGTTGTTTGAGCATGTAAATTAACATTTCAGCCAATGTTATATACACCAATCACTCATCAAAATGTCTAGATTAACATACTAGAAGATGGTGTATTAAAATCTTACATAGCTTGACTTTTTCCACTTTTTTCCAAATTGGGGGAAAACCTCTTTTCTCCTTCAATCCAAGGTTTGTGCTTCCAATCTTTGACTATGTTGTTCTCTTTTGCACTATGAAAAACTTTGCTCAAAGGAACTTCTCTCAAAAATGATTAGAAGGTGATGATTTTTAGAGTGAGGAAGCTAGGTTATTGTTAAAAATGGAAGAAATTTTGGATGTCTCATGGAAAACAAAGATTCAGTTGTCGAGTTTTATAGAATATGCCTCATCAGATCGATCTCCTAGTGTAAAGCCCGTATTTTCATATGTAATCCTTGTGATTCCCTAAGTATACACTTGTTAATGTAATATGAATCACAAGAGTTGTAAGGTTGTAAATTTCATGTACACACTTGTTATGTGAGTTCATGATGTACACACAAGTTTCGTTATGTATGAATTATAAGAAATGAACTTTTATAAGTGATAAATGTGGAATGAATGCAAAATGAGTAGTGAAGTAAATTGATATGAAGTTAGCCTTAGGAATTTGGGAAAAATTTCAGCTAAGTATGCTGCAGAGCAATGAGAGATTGATCCCTTCTTCAAGCCAGATCGATCTCGGTATGTTTTTACCAAGTAAGGATCGATCTCATCCTCAAGTAGATTGGTCTCATTGTGTCTCAGTAAGAAGCAGATCGATCTTAATCTCTCTGGCAGACCAATCTCTAAAACTCTCTGCCTAACCAAGATTGATCCTATCACTTAGAGCATATCGATCTCCAAAGCTGTAAATAGTGTAATTGGAGTAAGAGGAGATCGATCTTTACCCTAGGAGATCGATCTCATAAGGTGAATTCTATATAAAGGAGCCCGAAATTTAGCTTCTTCCCCAGAAAAGATCAAACTTTCCATTTTTTAAGCAAAGTAACCTAGTTTCTCTCTCTAAATTCTCAGTACCTTCCAATCAGTGTTGAGAGAAGTTCAATTCAGTAAAGTTGTTCCTAGAGAAGAGGAGAACAACATAGTTAAAAATAAGAGGGTGAATCATTGGATTGAAGGAGAAATGGAGTTTTCCCCCAAAGTTGCCAAAAAGGAGAAAAGTTGAGATAGGTAAGATTTCAATACACTAACTTCTAGTATATTAATCTAGATGTGTTGATGAGTTGAGTGGTGTATATATTGATGGTTGAAACATCCATGAACATGCTTAATCTTCCATGACCTATAAATGGATTAGTGTGAGAAATTAGCTTAGGCATGGAATTGATGATAAATTAGGCTTGAATTGATGTTAGTGAGCATGTTTATATGATTGTAAGATAGTTGGTGAAATTCATATGCTAGAAACAATAATGGTTGAAAATAAGTATATGAGGTATAAAATGAAACTAAGGCATTGTGGGATAAATGCCGATTTAATGTGAATTAGTAGAGATTCTCGAGAAATGAATCGTACAATCAAAATGGACGTAAGAGAGAATCATGTCCAATAAATGTAAATGGCCAATGCATTAATTTAAATATCCTACAAGTGAAATGAAGTATATCAAAGTATATTGATGTGTGTATTACACAATTTCAGCTTCAGAGGATATAATTGGAGTCGATAAAACCAGATCAAGAGCAATGGAAATTGAAGGAAAGTGATTCGAGCGTGATTCGAGGTAAGGGACTTATGCGAACTATTAGAGATAACTATACATATGTTTTCTTACCTGCTGTGTGCAAATATATGCGATAAGTATATATATATTGTTATATCTAGGTAGAAAACTACGTATGAGATGAAGTTTATAAGTATGAGTTGCATTACTTCTATGTTATTGTTGTGAAAAGAGATTTTATAACCGTTTTGAGAAAGAATAATAATAGATTGGCTTTCGGTTTAGTAATTGTAAGTTAAGCTTTTAACGAGTGATTGAAAAGAGATTTCCCTCTCACTCATACTCAGAGAATGGAGCCCTCTATTTCTTTTCTGTGTGAAATTGTGCTAGAGCCTAAGTGGAAACGACAGATTGACCAGCCCCGCTCGCACATTATTTAAAAAAGGAGATTTTGAGAAAATCGAAAAGGGTGCTCGATGCCTCGGGTGATGTTGTGTGTTCCACTTGAGAGCTTGCACTAGATTTTTAGGAATCATGCTTGAGCCTTTGAGTATTGTTGTGTGTCTTGCTCTGACTATGCTTGCATGTAATTTCCTAGTAAAATCGTGCTCGATGCCTCAGGTATTCTGTGTGCTCTTATGCTGAGTTGCTCGCACGAGGTTTTTATGATTATGCTGTGTGTTGAGTAAAATCGTGATAGAGTCGTCGTGTATTGCTATGTGTCTTACATTGACCTGCTCGCACGTGGTTTATAAATGTGATGTAATGAGTATAAAATCGTGTTGGAGCCGTCGTGTACTGCTGTGTGTCTTGGACAGACCTACTCGCACGAGATTTTGAGACAACAAAAATGGCTGATAAGGATCCATGGGAGTACAAAATACCGTGAGCGTTAGCCATGGGGTACGATGTGCCATGATTTTAGTATGAGCTGAAGGGATGGTTGATCCGCCTCCCTAAGCATAGGGTTCTCACACACCTGATCAATGTTTCTTGAAATCCGACTATGGCCATAAGTCCTATATTTATCTTAGCGATATGACATTGTCACGACTGTGTGTGGTGACATATGTTTCCCTTGCTGTGTGTCTAGAGATATGATAATCCATAATTATGTCTCATGTATATTGATTTGCTGAGTGCAAAGTGATTTCTAAATGTGTACTGTGTGATTTTAAAGATGAGCTGTGCTGTGTGAATATCCATATACCATCCCGTGAATTAATGATTTCACATCGATGAAAGTTATTTTAAAGAATGCATATGTTTTATAAGGAAAATGAATATATATTTTAAGCATGTAGATAGTGTAGTTATCTACCTGCTTTCGTATTTTCCTTACTGAGACGTGTTAGCTCACCCTCTTATTTCTCCTCCACAAATTCTACGTAGTAGTGAGTACACTGTAGTCGTTCCTGCTACTGTGTTGCTTCAGTCATCTAGTAGTATAGAGAGGTATACACTTGAGATGAAAAAAATTTGTATCCTATAAACTAATGCACCGTAAAGTCTGTATTATGTATTTTTGGGGATGTATATAATAGAAACTGATGCAAACACTTCCGCACATATATATAAAAGTCCAGTTTCTATTCTACTTTATTTAAATGAATTTATTAAATTAAAATGGATGAGATATGGATTGGATGTTGACTCACAGCCCAACTGTAAGTGGTAAGGTAAAAGTCACGAGAGAGAGAGAGAGAGTCGTGACACCTAGGGTGGGAGATCAATCTGCCATTGTTTAAACTCCAGAATTCGACAATGCAAGCTAGGGGATCGATCTGCCTATTTAGATGAGATCGATCTGCTCAAGGGATAGGACCGATCTTTACCAGGTAGGGAACTTCAAAGATCGATCTGGCCTTGATGAAGAGATCGATTTTTGCTAACTAGAAGCACTAGAGATCGATTTGGCCTAAATAGAAGTAACTTGAGATCGATCTGCTTTGAATGAGGGATCGATCTCCCTCTTCCTGAATGCTTGGCATTATATTTCTAGGAAAAGGGATCGATTTGGAATTCATCCTGCAGCATTTCAGCTACAATTTTCTAGGTTTTTCAAAGTTAAACTTTCATTCAATCGCTTCAATACCCATTTTGCATTTCATTCATACATAACACTCTAAAGTATCCAATTCTTATGATTCATTTATTGTGTAACTTGTCTGTATATCATGAAAATCATAAGATTAGTTAGAAATTCGTGGGCCTTACATTCCTCCTCCTCTTCAAGAAATTTGGTCCTCCAAATTAGAGCCAAGTCAGCCTGAGAACAACTTCGGGTACTTCTCTTGCATCAGACTCTCCAACTGCTATGTATCTTCCTCCAGAGTGTGATATTGCCAAAGAACTTTCACTAAGGGAATCGTCTTCGACCTCAGCACCTTCTCTTTCCTATCTAATATCTGAACCAGCTTCTTAACATATGACATACTCTCATTGAGCTCCAATGCTCATATCTTATCACATGAGTCGGGTCTGAGTGGTACTTCCGAAGCATAGAGACGTGGAAGACGTTATGAACACCTGCCAACTTCGACTGCAATGCCAATCTATAAGCCTTATCTCCCACTCTCTCCAAAATCTCGAAGGGCCCAATATCTGAGGGCTCAACTTACCCTTCTTACCAAACCTCATAATTCATTTCGAGGGAGAAACTCTTAAGAATACCAACTCACCCATAGTAAATTCTAGTGGACTCTGTATCCTGCCTGCATAACTCTTTTACCGACTCTGAGTTGTCTGTAACCTCTCACATATCAACTGGACGTCCTCAGAGGCTTGCTGCACCAAACCGGGAGCAAAAATATATCTGTCACCAACCTGCTCCCATCTAATATGGGATCGACATCTGTGTCCATACAGTGCCTCATATGGTACCATCCTAATACTCGCATGATAGCTATTATTATAAGCGAACTTGGCTAACGGTAGGTGAAAACCCCATGAGCCTTTAAAATCTAGCACACACTCTCTCAACATATCCTCAAAGGTCTGTATATTCCTCTCTGACTGACCATCTGTCTTAGGATGAAAAGCAGTGCTAAAACTCAATTGGGTCCCTATCGCTTTCTGAAATTATTCCCAAAAATAGGAAGTGAAGCAGGCATCCCAATCAGGAACAACGCTCACTGAAACACCATGTAACCAAACTATCTCTCGAACATATAAGTTCACCAACTGAATCAGAGTATCGGTAGCTTTCATAGCTAAGAAATGGGCTGACTTCGTCAACCGATCCATAACTACCCATATGGCATCACGACCTCTGCGGGTCCTCTGTAAACCCATCATAAAATCTGTGGTGACGTGCCCCCACTTTCATGTTGGTATCAGTAGAGGCTGCAATAACCTTGTAGGCTTTTGATGCTCTACCTTCACTTGTTGACAGACGAGACATCTAACGACATATTCAGCAATATCTCTGTTCATTCCAGACAACTAATAATTTTTTGAAGGTTCTGATACATCTTGGTACTCTCTGGATGTATCATATACCTCGATGAGTGAGCTTCTAATCAAATCACTCTCCTGATCTCTAGATCATCAGGAACACATATCCTGCCCCTAAACCTCAGTAATACAGCTGTACTAGCTCAAAATCAGCACCCACACTTTCTATACCTATCTCAACCAATCGATACACTGTCGATCACCCTGCTGAGCCTATCGAATATGAAAAATCAACTCTGGCTCCAATCTCAAACTAGCCACAACATAAAATCTCTCCGTATCAAGTGGGGTTACATCCAAACTGACGTTCGCAAACTGCTCCAACAACTCGTGTTCTTAAACCATCTTATAAGACACCAACCCGAGGTTCTTCCTGCTCAGTGCATCAGCTACTACATTCGCCTTACCCGGGTGGTATAGTATTCTACAATCGTAATCCTTTAGGAGATCGATCCATCTTCTCTGTCTCATATTCAACTCTTTCTGCGAAAACAAATACTTAAGGCTCTAGTGATCCGTATATACTTGAAATTTCTCACCATAGAGATAGTGGTACCATATCTTCAATGCAAGCACTACGGCCTCTAACTCTAAATCGTGAAATAGATAGTTCCTCTTATGATCCTTCAACTGTCTGGATCTATAGGCAACTACCGTCCCATCCTGCATAAGTACACAGCCTAGTCCCTGGTGTGATGGATCTGTATACACAGAGAAACCTCCTAAGCTGGTAGGAATGGTGAGAATCAGAGCAGTAGTCAACCGACGCTTAAGCTCTTAAAAACTCCTCTCACATGCCTTATTCCACACAAACTTAACATCCTTCCACGTAAGATGTGTCAACGGAGCAGCTAGTCTAGAGAAACCATCAACAAATCTTCGATAATAACCTGCTAATCCCAAAAAACTTCTAATCTCAGTGATCGTCTTGGGCTGTTCCCACTATATAACTACCTTAATCTCAGATGGATCTACTGATACCCTATCCCTCGATACAACATGGCCAGGAAATGAGATCTGCTCCAACCAAAAGTTACAATTACTGAGTTTGGCATATAATTCCTTCTCTTGGAGGGTCTGCAGAACTATCCTCAAGTGCTACTCATGACCTTCCCTGGACTTAGAATAAACCAATATATCATCAATGAACACTATCACAACTGGTAATCCATGTACAGTCAGAGGCTCCCATCCTTCTTCCTCAAAAATAGAACTGGAGCTCCCAGGGTGAGATGCTCGGTCTAATAAACCTCTTCTCTAGCAACTCTTGGAACTGCCTCTTTTGCTCCTCCAACTCAATCGGAGCCGTTCTATATGGTGACTTAGATATCGACTCTGTACCAGGTACCAACTCTATGTAAAACTCTATTTCTCTGTCGGGTGGTAGCCTTGGTAAATCGTCCGAAAAGACATTAGGAAACTCCACAACCACTGGAATGTCTCTCAATTTCAGGTGTGCCTTATCTGTGTCAACCACGTATGCAATGAACCCTTCACATTATCCTTTTCCACAATTTGTAACATAGGTCATCACATTAACATTCATGATTAACAAGCAAATTCATCTCTTAAACGTGATGGATTAAAATTATACTCTTCCCATTTAAAATAATGATGTTGCTTCATTTCTTTTCAACAAAACTTACAATAAGGTTATCTATCTCTGGAAACATCACAGTCTTAGCATAACAATCCAAAACAACACGATTTGCAGCCAACCAATCCATTTCTAAAATTACATCAAAATCGCTCATACTCAATAGAATTAAATCGATTGTTATATCTTTTCCCCTATCTTCAACTTACAATTCCTATATACATACTTCGTCAATTGACTATCATTCATAGGAATGAAAATCATCAACATTCTATCTAACAATGTAGGTTTTACACGCTTTAATAACTTATGGGCAAATGAAGGTGATATAAAGGAATGCGTGGCACCAGGATCAAATAATACAAATGATTCTAAATCAAAAATTAGGATGATATGTTTAATCACATTCGTTGAAGCGTCCGCGATATCCTGGTCCAGTGTATGCACTCGCCCTCTACCAACCGCATTTTTCCTTTTTTCCTCAGTTGTAGTTTTCCTCCTCGGAGCAGAAGTCTCAACAGGAACTCTCTTCAACTCCTTGCCTTTCTTTGGGGTAGTCTCAATCATCTCTGGACAATACCTCGCAATATGCCCTAGCTTCCCACATTTGTAACACATAACAGGGGTCATTGGACAAGGCCTAGTACCATGAAATCTACCACATCTCCTGCACTGCTCTGTGGTAGGTCATGGTCCTCAAATGACTATACCCCTTGGTGGAGCTAAAGTTAGGTACACATGAGGTTTAGCAGCTCTCTCTTGCACCTCCTCAATCTTTGGCATTTTCTAAAGCAGTCTTTG